>CM077507.1:20949789-22292289 GCA_039654745.1 Houttuynia cordata
AGTTTTAGCTTCAGTGTCCAACTCCTCCTCATGTGGGTGCTAATATCGACCAACAATTGTGAGGTCAAGATGCGAGGGAGAGAGACAAGATGAGAGAGAAAGAGAGAGTTGTGAGAGATGAGAGAGAGAGAAGTATGGTTCGATCAAAGTAATAGGGCTGGCCAGTCACTTCTAAATAGCCAGTGCCCTAGGTTTTCCTACATCTGGTAGGAGTGTAACCAATCATTCATTATTTGAGTCGATCTCAAATCAAGTCAAGCATATATATGGCCAACCTACTACTCCCCATAAAATTCCATGGTGCCTCCTTCTATTTGAAGTCATATCCCAAAAAGAAACCTAACTTCTTTTTCCAATTTGAGTTTATCTTAAATCAGGTAAGTTATCAACAAAAGGATTCTCTAAATTATATACATGGCCTCCCAAAAGAAATCCTAGTATGCAGGGCATTATCTCCAGTATCCATCTAATCTTCCCTTATTCCTACTCCAATTAGAAGCATACAATTCTTATCCTTCCATTTTCAACTTGGGCCCCAGGTTCTAGTTGGTCAAATTTCACAAATTAGAACTTTGATTACCTAATTTAAGGACGTCACAATCCTAATCCAATCAGGCTTCCTACTTTATAATTTAATTACTCAATTTAGGGATGCCACAATCCGTAATCTAATTAGGGCTTCCTACTTTAGAATCTAATTACTCAATTTAGGGATGTCACAATTAGGCTTCCTACTTTAAAATCTAATTACTCAAATTTAGGGATGTCATAATTATGGTCCAACCAGGTTTCCTAATTTAGAAATCTGATTACTCTATTTAGGGTGTTACAATCCAATCCAACTCCAAGTTTCCAAGTTTAGAATATGATTACACAAATTTATGGAAACATACAATCTGTTAGAGATCTATCTTTCGTACCCTTATTAAGAAACCCTACTGATTAGATTTCTTAGAGCCCAAATAGAACAAGTTACTAAATAAAATTTTATTGTTGCAAAAATTAGAGGTCGTCACTATTCCCCCATGTCCATGATCATTGGATTTTCCTGTTGTTCACTCATCACTAGAATATAATTGCCTACGACCAAGACCAAACGAGGGAAAAAAAATGTAAGTTTTGGTGGCAATTAAATTGGCTCAATGTTGATTTTGATGTTTTGGAAGGAAATATACATATTGCTGGTGCATATCCTCTTGGCATACATTGGATTCAAGAAATCTGGACGTTACTTTCTTGGGCCACAAATTGGAAGGTTGTGGTGGCGAGAGAATTTTTTTAAAAAGGAAACAAGTTGGCACGGCTGAACAAAGAGACTCGAATGCTTTGGAGCTACTTCATTTTTTAAGAAGGGCAGGGATAACCCTACAGCAGATTCCTAACATTTCTATACACATCAGCTTTGTATGGAAAATGTGTAAAGAATCTGCTGTATAAATATCATTTCTCTTTTAAGAAAGACGCGCCCTTTTGGCTCCTCCCTCCGCTCCCACCCATCCAAAGGACCACACCCACCACTTTGTTGTCCTCCTCCAGGCTGCGCTCCCATCTGGGCCCTACCAGTATCTCAGGACACAGCCCATCTGAGGCGTTCATCTTGGCTGGGCTGGGCTGACATTTTGGCTCCAAGCTTGGGCCCCACGTCTATTAATTAATTCGAACCACAACGGAGACCCAGGCCCACTTAAACCAAGAACCCGACGTAGCTCTAATCAAGCACTCGACTTCTCTGTCTTGGTCTCTCCCAGTCTGCGTGTAACTTTTGGCATTGAATGGAGGACATAGGTGCATCCAATAATGTTGGAGCTGTGGATGACATGGACATTAGGTGTTCGTTTCTATGAGAGACATGCATAGTATCTGGATTAAATTCCAGGCTTCCTCAACTGTGTAATCGGCTTCTTGGGCATGTCGGACATGTTCCTCTGCTCAGCAACATCTTTACTAGCCGGCTATTGGTGGACAACTTGAAGTCTCTTTACTCTTACAAGAGCAACCTGTCAAATTTTTATTCCTCGCATAGCATTATTATATAGATGAGCCAAACTTGGGTACGATTAATGCAATAATCTAATGGCGGCCTGCATGAGGAGTGAGGACCATGCTACTATATATGAGTGTCACAGTGGACGTACCAAAGTGCTCTGAAATTAAAACCTTGCCGATGGGTGGGCTTTCTAGTCTTTGGGATAGCGAATCGGCCATCCGAACATTAAATAAAGATGAAGGTTCAGCTCAGCCCCGCAGGTTTCCCTTCCGACTGGAAACACGAAGGCAAGAGACCCTTGACTTTTGAAAGAATTCAAGTAAGGGTCCGTTTGTTTATCTGAACCTTCAATCTTAAAAGCCTTCTCAAAATTCTAAAAAGCCATTGATTTGAATTTTGATATCTAATCTAACAACCTAAATCTGAAATGGCCCGATATTCAGCGCCTCCACGTCATTCTCTTCAGCTTCTACTCAAGCCAGCGACTTCAGGGCCTCCACAGCCTTGGGAATGCGACTCCCATAAGCTCCGACAACAGCAATTCCGACTCTACCCTCTCCTCCTCCACCGCCGCCCCCGGGACCTGCGGCGTCGGAGCCTCGGCCCCAGAGCCGGAAAGCTTCCAGCTTTCCCAACAAACAGCCACCCATCCTCTTCCTCCTCCTTGCCCTCCTCCTCTTCTCATTCCACCTCGCCCTCGACTCCGGCTCCCACCTCCACTCCCGCAACCTCTCCTCGCTCCCTCCTCTCCCACCTCACCAAACCCCCTTCCCCACCCCCCACACCACCCCTTCCTCCCACCTCACCACCAGCGTTAAGCACCCTCGACGACGTCGACCTCGACCAACTTCGTCTCCGCCTCCCCTTGCAATGGAAGCTTCGCCGCAATCTACCCGCTCCAGGACAGCGTTCGTGTGCGCTAAATAGCGGGGCCTCCCGAGTTCATCTTTCTTGCTGAGGATGAGGACGGCGGCGGCAAAAGCGGTGGAAAGTGGCCGCGGCGAGGGTGAGGGTGAAGATGAGGATCATATGCAAGCTGTGGGGGATTGGATCTGGACAAAGGTGACGCGGCGGAGCTGCTCTTCCTGCTGAGCGTGTCTACTGCTTACGGCCCTGAGTGATTCTTGGGTCCATGGGGACCTGATCAAGTGGAGGGCCGAAACGTTTTTTAGAAAATTCAGATGGGTTTTTCATCTGAATTTTTAAGTTCTTTTGCATTCACGGATGAATTCAAGATGGAATACGGAATTCAGACAAATAAATGTGCTAAAAAAGTCCAAAAACGCTGGGCTTTTTAACCATTTATTCAATTTAGATTTTAATAAAGGTAAACAAACAACCCGTAATAATATAAATTAATGACCAAATACCTGAATAGATAATTGTTCATATAGACCCATTTTTATAAAATTTGTATAAATATAAACATTAATTGGTATTATTTTAATTCTAATGACAGTCAAACGTTATGTATCATCGATGGAGCAGACCCATGTAGCTGGGATAAGGCACATGTAGCTGGGATAAGGCATCTGATGATGATGATGATGATAAGCAATAATGCATCTGATGATGATTGATGATGATAAGCATTAATTGGATTCCTTTTGGTGAGATTGTTGAAATAATTTAACAACGAGAAGGCAACAAAATCAAACCGGTCCTCCTTTCCCCGTATTAAAAATATTGAATACAGCTTACCAAAAAGGCATTGATAATCATCTAAAGATATCACCTTTGTACTGATTGCCAACATAAAGACCAGTTAATTAAAAAGACGATTTCACCATATATATTTTCGTATTTAGACACATAATATCAGACATTACAAAAACATCACTTATATGAAGCCATTTTGCAACAAGAACATAATTATCGTTTCAACCTCAAACGATGTCCATGTGACTAGAACCGCATAAATCAATGTGATCTCTACAAGTACAAAATTAGTTGACAAATTCCAAGAGGAACACCCCTGCCCCCAGTAGATTGGATTTTCGATCTAATGCCAAATAAACTGCCTATTGTCACCATCCCTTCGCTTACCATAGGGGTTGCTTGCGCCGATTCCATGGCGAGAACCTTCAATTTTTCGCTCATTCTTCCTGCATTTCGATGCATTGCTGTCTATAGGCTCTACCTTTGGAGGACCAGAGAAACAAAATGAAGCAGCGATAGCCTGGACCAATAAACTTTAAAGGCTTAATATGGCTCAAACTTGGAACCAATAAAAAAACATTTTTCCAGGTTAGAACTCAATACCTTTAAATTTAGGCGTGTGAACATTGAAGAGCATCTTCATGAAATGTGAGTTATAGGTCAATAAATAGATCTCCAACACAAATGTACCAGGTGAGATTGCACATTGGCCAGCTTCTTTTCATAAATTCATATTCTTTGGAAGGCACTTTTTTCTGCCTGCAAACCACCATAAGAAAAGGGGAGAGACTTTATAATCATTGATAAGGCACTTCTTGAAACACACTGTATCTAGCACAAAAAATAATAGGCCAAAAATAACAGAAACTAGAACTGATATCAAATACTAGACCTTGAGATATTGATCGTTTAAAATTAAAACCCTTGCAAGTGCACAAGGCAATTGTACTACGGCGAGGTATTAAGAAGGGTTGTCGAACCTCAGGGACGGATTAATATTTTACCAAATTCAAAAGAAAGCTGTAGTGTTGATTCTAGACTAATAAAGCAATGAACTTTACCTAAACTAAGTGAGATTTAATCAATGTGGAGAAGACAAAGGCTTCAAATCCCCCACAATAAACTAGTGTATCGTTTCTCTCTCTCTTTTGAATAAAGATTTCCAATTGGCTAGCATATTCCTCTCGGACGTACAACTTGTCAACTCAAAATATAGTGCGCTCCTCTCGAATGTAACACATAAAACAATTAAAACATGGAATTGTGATCTATCTCTCTCGAGTATAAACCAATAAAAATTTTATTGATATATAACACCTCAGTCTACTCACGTTCCTCTCGGATACGCAAGTATTCTTCGGATTGAAACTCACAAGAATTCACTATTGTCTCTCTCGAGTACAAAGAACAAACCTTTATTGAATTAACGGTGATTACACAATAAAATCCATACACCAACTAGAGTAAAAACATAAGATGAGAGAAAAAAAACTTACACAACTAGATATTGGGCTTCATCTATGCCTTGGAAAGGTGTTTAGCCTCGCACTAGAAGAGAAATCACCATCGTGTTCTTCATGTTCTTCATCTCTTCATCTCCTTTACTCTAGCCTCTAAGGGTTTCTCCAAGATTGATTCTATGATGCCCCAAAATGTTCTCCCATAAGGCCTATTTATAAGAGTGAAGAGAAACTACGAAGTCCCCTTCCAAATCCAAGTCGAAATAGGTCTTATTTCTGTTTGCTACATACGGCGATCGATCCCTTCGTATTGCCGATCGTTCACTGGCTGATCGATCGTAATTCCTTCGTTATTTTCCTCCGATCGATCGCTTTGCCGATCAACGCCGCTTGATACCGATCGATTGTAGTTACTGTCTTGCACGATTGAAAAATTCCAGTAGATACAATCGATCATTTTGAGCTTCCGATCGATCGTTTTCTTTAATACACTGCTTTTGCATATCTGGCGATCGATTGCATTGATAGCCGATCGATCGTAGTTACTGTTTATAAAATTTAAATGGCTATAACTTTCTGTCCTGAACTCCGAATTGTGCGTGGTTGGTGGCGTTGGAAATTTGACTTCTTGAATTTTAACATGAAACTTGAATCAGTCCAATCCGACATTTGTACACGAAGTTATGATAATTTAACCATTCTAGTTACTTTTCTCCTCATTTCTGTGTATTATTCTTATTTCCTACAAAAACCAAAAACTATATTAAAGTAGCAGTTATTCTAATCAAACATTAGCAGAAACATAAGTTTATGAGATAATAAAATGCATATTCATATATAGATCACACCCCCAAACCTAGATTTTGCTAGTCCCTAGCAAAACAAAATAAAATAAAATCAAACAATCTAAGGAAACTAATGCATAAAAGTAAACACCACTTTTGTAGGGAACACGATTGCATTGAGCGTTTGCAACAAGTCGTTAAACCTCTAGGTGTCCCTAGTAGGACGAGTGTTATCTCGTGAGGGTTTGCAGCCATGCTACCCACAAATATGTATTTATTAATCTAATTAACCTAAATACAAAAATAAAAATAAAATAAAAACAGTGCAAAACAAGCAAACCTATTATCTCGACAAATGCAAAATACAATAATTAAGAGAATTAACCACATGTACTTGGTTCATAATCAACAGGAATATAGAAGCCCTCAAGTAAGTGGTTTTATTCCACACTTTCATCTTGAAAATTTCTGCTCAATATAATATAATATGATAACATAAATAGTAGAAAGTGTAGAACATTGTAGAAATACATTCTAAATTTGTATTTCTAAATTTCTGTTTTATACAGATCCAATGTTACCCATTAACCAAAGAACATAAGAATCTGCATAGTCATCGTAATCTTTAGGTTCATGATAGCACAAATCTGTGCGCCTCTTTCAGGTCCAATATTCTAGATTTGAGAGGATAATATACCATAGACTTTTTTTTTCTTTTGCTAGGACTGTGTAAGGCCTGACTTCAAGATGCTTAAGTTTAGCAATGACTCAGGCCAATGACTCCCAGCCAATTTGGCTTAGGGCATTAGGTTTTAAGAGACCGCTTCGGGCCCGAGCATCAGCCTAAGTTAATCCTATAAAGTCAAGCAGCCCTTTTTCTTTCATTTTGTTTTCATTTTTCGCATTTTCATTTTCAGCACATCTTTATTTTGTCCTGGCTGTATTATACTCTCAACCTATTTCCGGTTCCAATCCCTTGCCATAGCCAAGTAAATGGTCTATCATGATCTTTTAAGCTCAACAGATAACTACACATCATCCAATGACTATGACTAAAGACATCCCAGCGTAAATTAGCATTCAACAAATCTCTAGACGGTATTACTTTATGTAACTAGTGTGTGTGAGTGAATTTTCTTAGTTTAATCACTTGTTCCAAGAGGACTGCAATAGAAAGATATGCTTAGTTAAATGTATCTATCCTCCAGTATACTTACTCACACTTCTAATGTAAATTAATCTCCTAAGAATTATAACATGCATTATTACGGGATAAACTATCAAATCCTAAGAAAAAGTACTAACAAACAACCTAAAAACTAATCAAATTTTTATGATTTTTTAATTTTTTTTAATTTTTTTATATGCAAGCAATATTCCCTCCCCCAAACCTATTATGAACATTGTCCTCAATGTGAACAAAATATAGCATGACAATAAGCATATAACAAAGAAAATCAGATAAAGGAGATAATACACCTGAATACGTGGGTTGCCTCCCACCAAGCGCTAAGTTTAACGTCTTCAGCCAGACGAAACTCCATTAATCCAACTTATCCAGGGTCTTTCAATCCAACGTTCAGCCCCTCTGTGGTCCTACTACACACATTAAAGTTAATGAAAGAAGTAGCAAGTGAATCAGTAGGACAAAACCATGGGGGTGCACCATCCACAGAGTATCAATCATATGAACTGCATAATAATCATCTGGTGGTGGATGTTGTTTTTGGGCATTAAAAACATTCAGTTTGACATTTAAATTTCCAAAAGACAATTTCAGCACCCCATCTCGACAGTTTACAATAACATTGGATGTCAACAGGAATGGACGTCCCAAAATTACTGGAATCTGACTACCAATGTTCGGTACATGTTGTGTATCTAGGACAATAAAGTCTACAGGAAAAAAGAATTTATCAACCTGTACCAGAACATCTTCAATAACACCACGTGGAGTTTTAATGGATCGGTCTGCAAGTTGTAGTGTTATTGTAGTCGGTTTCAATTCTCCCAACCCAAGTTGCTCATACACAGAGTAAAGCAATAAATTTACACTGGCCCCCAAATCTAATAATGCCTTGTCAATAGTATGGTTCCCTATCACACATGAAATTGTTGGACATCCTGGGTCCTTATATTTCAGTGGAAGGTTATGTGTCAATAGGGAACTCACCTGCTCAGTAAGGAAGACCTTTTTAGTCACATTAGATTTAGCTTTTCGCTTTTGAGTACAAAGATCTTTCAGGAATTTTGCATAGGCAGGGACTTGTTTTATTGCATCTAGCAAAGGAAGATTGACCTTAACCTGTTTAAACACCTCGAACATCTCCTCCATCTTTTGATGAGATTTACTAAATGGGGAAGGTTTGTCCAGGCACTGTGGGAATGGTACCCTGGGAATATAAGATCTCTCTTTCTGGGCCTCGAGTAGGGTATCCGGCTGGGTTTTAGAACTAACAGGTATAGCTTTGATGGAAGTGGGTTCTTTTTCTTCCTCATGGGAAGGTGTCTCACTCAAAGGGCCAACAAATGGATCCCGAACCCTATTGTCAATTTGTTTACCGCTCCTCAAGGTAGTTATGACTTGCACTTGTTCAGGAGGATAATGGGAGGCCTCAGTTACAAACTGGCCTCGAGGGTTTTGCTGGGGTTGGCTCGGCAAGGTTCCTGCTTCTCTACGGTTCATGGATTAAGCTAGTTGTCCCAATTGGGTCTCTATTTTAGCAATAGATTGTGTATGAGAATGGACAAGCTGGGCCTGGGACTTTTATTCTGTTGTCAGCTCAGTTAAAACCGTGAGCATGGTGGATTGGGTGGCCATTATTTGGCTCAGCTGGTCTTCAATGGTTGGTTTCTTATTAGATTGGCCAAATTGTGGGGCTGAGGATGGTTGGTACGGTTGAGGTTGGTTTTGAAATTCCTGTCTTCGAGCCTGATTAAAAGTAGGCCCTGGATTAGGTTGCCTCCAAGAAAAATTAGGGTGATCATGCCACACGGGGTTGTAAGTGTTGGAGTATGGATTGTTGGCTCTGGAAAAAGTTTGTGCATTGTTGACATGCTCTTGTACTAAGTCTGGATACTGGAAGGCTGAAGGGCAGTCAACAATGGTGTGCATAGGGCTGGCACAAATGGCACAGGCATCTTGAGAGGTTGGGGTATAAGGTAAAGTTTGAGAGAAAAACCGGTCAAACCTCTCTGTCAGGGATGCCACTTCGTACCTCAATAGAATAGAGTTTCTCACAAGAACACAGCTAAGACTTCAATGTCTTGATCAATAGGTAAGTCGCCAAAAGAGTAAAATAAATTTCAATCATAATTCAAACAACATGCTCCATGTCTAGCATTAGATAGGAACATATCTGGAATTTATATTCTACTATTTATGGTGTTGAATTCAAGATAAAAGAATGATTGGAATGGTTTGCTCTCCAACTGGAACTCAAACCGACACAAAGTTGTAAGTAGATAATAAGATTATAGGTTATAATAAATTATCCATAATATTAATCTTTTAGAACCACTAGTATTACAGTAATAGTTCATATCATATCTTACATAATATATTAGTGATACTTTAATCAGATTAAATTATATCATTAAGTATTAGTATGTTCTAGTGACTTAGACCTTAATTACATTAAATTATTTTGTTGATAACATCCTTGGTACAATAAGATAATAAGTTTAAAATTTTAACAGTAGATAACCTTATGTGTCTAGTTTCTAATCTAACAGACGACATATTTTTCTGATTTTTTTGCAATTAGTTATGAATTTTATATTGCAGGTCATCGGCGCAGGAACAGTTTTGGCTGAGACCATAAGTCTTAATCATACTTACTAATTTCGTATTAGTAACATTTAATTATGATAATAAAACATTATTAACATTGAATACTCCCCTCCTAGGACTATTATAGGTCCTTATATGTTATGGGTTATAAGTATTACACGCTTTTATACACCTTCATTACATAACCCAATTTAAGATAATCCCCTTTGTATAATGAAGACTTTAACACAAAAATCCCAACATATAATCATATGGGACAATTAAACCAGAAGAGATGAATAATGTTCTCATCTAAAATTATCATCCAAGCATTAGAAGATATGTCACTCAAGGATTTCAATAATCATACTCATAATCATAATTAATATGAAATCTCTCAACAAATCAATCATTCATATAATCTCTACTATTGAGATAGAATCAAATAACTCATCATAGAATAGATGAAAAGAGTTTAGAAGCAATTTAGTAGGAAAAAAAACATCCTAGCCCCTTTGTAGAATGAAAAATTATGTGTCCAACGTAGCTCCTCTTCTTCTCCACGCTACAAGACTTTCGCTCCTCCGAATATAACGAGGTTTGAATGAAGAAGAAGGGTGAAAAGGGTTGCTGGAACAAGGGAGAAGGAGAGAGAAACAAGGCTGGGGCGTTCACAAACTCTCTAGTATGATAAAACACAAATTGGCCCGCTTATGGGTGTTTATTTAGACCTTATGCCTATACCAACTAGGACATTTTTCCTTTATGATTTCTTCCTCATCCAATCTTTAAATCCTCTTATTAGAAGCTTCTCATAGGTAGAAGGGACGTCCTAAACTTAATCCTTCTTAATTAGTTAAGATTTGATATCTACTTTAACTAGGTTTCCTAAAAACAACACTTTTCGGATTCAATCGCGTACCCCGATGATCGATCACATACCCCGATTGTATACCAAAATTCAAACTAGCATAACTTTTTGCTCTAAAGTCCGAATTGCGCACCGTCGGTGGCGTTGGAAAGCTCTATTCGAGTGATTCAACTCCAAATTGCAAAAGATAGAAAAAATAAATATTAAAATTTTGTATTTTAGATCAATCAATTTTAATAAGCATACCGAATTTTTTTTTCGGGTGTTACACTAAAGAGTCATCCAACTATTAAAAAATCCAAAATAATGGAATAGATAGTGCATGCTACATAATAAAGTGGGTAAAGTTTCTCGTAATAAAATTTTCAATGAAATAGAGTGACTGCAGAAATATTAAGTTTTATCAATCTTGTAGAACATGGATCAAGGGATAGATCTCCAAGAAAAGGAAGCCTGCCACGGCTGGAATATCAAGCCCTCGAGCAGCAACATCGGTACATAAAAGGATCCCCTTCTCTGCCTTACTGAAGTAAAAAAAAAAGTGGAAGTTCATTTCGGCCACTTTTGCTTACCATGGATATCAAAACAATCGACTTGGATATACTTAAGCAGCTCCGAATGGTACTTGACAGAGTTACAAGACGAAAAGAATATCATAACCTTCTTAGAAAGGCTTCTCTTCAAAAAGGACTACAACAAAATGAAGCTATTGGCAGCTGGGACCACACAATATCCCTGTTGTAGTCCATCAACTGTGACCTACAAAGGCACAATATCGCAATCATAAGCAATGACTAGGGGTGCAAGCGGGTCGGGCTATTACGGGCCAGAGATTGGCCCGACCCGAGCCCTAACAGCTAGAACCTCGGCCCGAGCCCTAAGGCAATTCCAAAAATCCGGCCCGGCCCTATCCCTAAGCGGGCTTAGGGTCGGGCTGCGGGCTTTCGGGCCTTTCAATTGGCATACTATTTTTGTGACCCAATATGTGATCATAGATTCATAAGCCGTTGAAAGATGTTCTATTACTCATGTTACAAGTACCGGATGGTGCTCTTTCCTACAAACTTTATCCACATGAAAGTGTTACACAGCTGAAAAACATGACAGCAAATTTTGAAGTCCTAAATTGCCAGTTTTTGTTTTCCTTGATTAGGTTTTTAATCAATATTCATGTAAAGAAACATACTGGTAAGTTTTACGCCACGCAACCCTGTAAAGTGGGCATAATGTTATGAAGGCTTCATCTTCATCCTATGCCTACTCAGTTACGTGGAGCTTCATGAGATACACTAAACACTAATACAATCATCCCATATCATAAGCCAGTTCAGCATAATGATATTTTATTAACAAACACTCAAGAATAATTTTGTTTCGATTGATTTGCAAAGATGTCTTATAAAAAAAAAGTTGAGGATGTACCTTAATCTCTTTTACACTGGAAGAAGAGACCACGGCAGAATCTATGAGAATATCTACATCCGGAGCAGGACCCTCAAAATAAAATACAACTTTATGGGGCATTTTTTCCAATAAAAACTTTCCTTCCAATCTATCCCACCTTTCCATTGATGTCAAGGCTCTGCAAATGAACATATCATGGTGAGAAACAGTTGACAGAGTTCACCAAGGCCATCATAAATTTCTCAATCAGTTAAAGATCAATTGTTTTATAAGAATCCTTTCTTTAAGAGCTTTTAATTGTTTGTAAAAAAATTATGTTTCCATTAATCCCTTAAAATGCAAAAACAGCTCTGCATCTGTATCCTACTACTAGTATAATGCAAGAACATGACTTACAAATTTACAACCATCTCTCAAGCATCCCCAAGATTCATAGGTACCACAGTAACTGATGATGAATAAAACCTAAAGCTTAATCAGTAACTGATGATGTACCACAGTTAACAGAAATTATAGCAATAGCAATTTGAATATAAATAAAACCTGCTTGTCATGATTGATAAATATGTTGCTTAAAAACAAGATTGATCAGCATTCAAGAATCCATTACCTCAATGCCATTGTTTTCTAAACTGCTGTACCGCTGATTGCCCATTGTTACTCTCAAACTCTACAGAAGCAACAAAAACCAAATAACAGATTTTTCACAAAAGGAAAGAAAGGAAATCTGAAATGCAGATAACGATCTTAGGAAGAGTATTTCTAAACTGGATACCTGGAAAGCCAGCTTCTTTCTGGTTTTAGAGGAGCTTGCTCTGAAGCAGGAGGGTCAGCGCCTCCCCATTATATATTGTGGCAGAGTGGCAGACTTAATTTCCAGTAAGGTTTACGAAAAGCCCGGGGTGCAAGCAACTAACAGTCTTGAAAGTTGAACCTAGAAGTCATTCAGAGAGATGTACTTGTTGCGACTAGAAGGTTGAAGGCTCGCCGCTTGAAGCCCCGGAGAAGAGGACTAGACGAGGTGAGCTGGGGTTTGCAATTTGCAGAACAGGGCATTGGTAACCATTTAATATATACAGTATATATATAGATACACTGTATATACTACTATATCTGGGCCTACGGGCTTCCGGGCTTAGCCCGTTTTTTTTATCTGGGCCCAAGCCCGGCCCGAAATTTGGGGGTCTTAATATTTTACGGCCCGGCCCGACCCTGTACCCTAAAATCCTGGCCCATACCCGTAATTTTACGGGCCGGGCCGGGTCGGGCTTGCGGGCCGGCCCGCAAAAGTTGCACCCCTAGCAATGACAGTATAGTGCATTCTTATTCTTATTCGCCCTTTTGAAAAATAATAATACAAAAAATACCTTTGATCTCCCATCATCCACTCCAATATAAATTGGATTTTTTAACGATACGCGAGCGAGATCTTCAACCTGCATCACAAACGAATAAAACCTAATATGAGCTCACATGGATAGAAACTAGCTTGCATTTATTACTACAATAAAGTCAGAAAATGCATATGTATTGCAGAACTGCTGAGTCTGAGTGGCAGAGAATAGAGCTGTCTGCCTTTCCTGCAAAGATAGAATCTAAGTGAGCAGAACACAAAAACAGAGATGCATCATTATATAGAGCAGTATAATAGTTTGACTTTAAGAGAGTTGGCATTCAGACTTCGATAGATGCAACCATGTCATAATCCTTAAACAAATGGCGCATCAAAGTCGAGGCATAATATTCAAATTTTCTCCTGGAAATTCTATATCACCTTTGGAAGATGGGACTGAATCCATATTTTTGAGAAGCAATCCCAGACGAACTTCTTCCCAAAAACAATACTGGAAAGGAGGCATGAACTCTTATAATTACTTTGGTAAAATCTTAATAATTTATCTCATTTCTTCCTCAAAATTTGCTTCCAGTATGCAATCAGCTTCATTTATCACAAGGCACTGCATATTGAAATTAACTTTTTAACAAACCAGACCAAATAAATGCTTGTCATCAAAATAGAGGGGTAAAAAAGTTCCACTATACTTTCAAATTTTTTAAGATGAAACCCTTTGTATTCTGTAGATGGTCCAATAGCCTGCTGGGGTAGCCAGTAAAAGATTAGCTTCCTTCACAAGGCGCTCAGCTTCTCCTCTTCTAGCTGCACCACCAATGACCAACCCTAAAGTCTGTGAATGGTACTTTAGAAGGTCCTTAGCCACGGCATGTTTCTGTCAGGAAATGAACAATCTAAAATTAACAAATAAAACCAGAAGTTTGACGTATTTTGTGCATACAATGATCCAAAATATCAAACAAACTGGAATAACATGGTAGTCAACACACTATATTCTGCTTTGCCATTCCACTCAATTAACTACTGGATAATGTAAAAAAAGAATACAAAAGAGTAACACAAAAATGCCAGCTAAGTTTCAAGACAAACGAATGAGGAAGGAGCATTACCTGAATTGCAAGCTCCCTGGTTGGACGTATGACAACAACACCAGTTCCATTTCGCGGAGTAAAATCAATGTGGTACAATAACTCGATAGCTGGTACCAGAAAGGCAGGTGTCTTTCCAGCACCCGTTCTTGCAGCTCCAAGTACATCATTACCCTCTAATAACCGTGGTATAGAACCTGCTTGAATCTGTTGACACGAGTTCAGGAATAAAACAAAAAAATACTCTAGCTTTCTCGACTACCTCTCACGAGCATTAGGCCTTTCTGGTGCTTTAGAAGGCCCTCTGTGTACTAAAACAAGCTCCCTCCGTCCGGAATTAGAAGAATCATTTGATTTTTCAAACAGAACTAATTTTAGTTAATTTTGTAAAGCCAAATGTTACTACTAATTCCTGAGAGGGAGTAGCATTGCATAATCAAGGCATTTCATTTCGAAATCCAAACGTTATTACTAATTCCGGATGGAGGGAGCTTATTTTATAACCAATAATATTAGACATATTGCATGGGCAATCCAACAAAAAGGTCTTCTAAATGTATTAAGGTAGCTCTATCACGAGTCTGAAAACTGTTGTTCATACTGTTATTCTTTGTACCTTTGCAAATATGATGATGAAAATTCTTAGTCAAAGTTATTCTTTGTACCTTTGCAAATATGATGATGAAAATTCTTAGTCAAAGTTTTGATGATCGAATCAAACAAATCACTATGTCCTTATGACAGAATTCGCCCTCCTTAACGGTACATAGGATTCTTGGGCATCTGCCTCCCAGGATAAGACGATCAACCATATACTCTAGAAGCACCTCCAACACAGTACATGTAGCGAACCACAATATATATGCACTCACAGAAAACATGAAAAGAAAGTAGACGAAAATCCAGAATTCTATATTTTTCAGAAACCGTTTTCCATGATTTTATAAGAAATCCCGTTGAAGACACCCTTTCTTGTTCAAACGGATGCGTCTATCCGTTAACGAACACATTCTTTAGTGAAAACAAACCGGATGAAGTTGAGTTAAGAGAAAACCAACCGAAATGAATTTATCCCAAAAAATAATTATTTTATTAACCCAACCTGACCTGACCCGTCTGGCCGGCCAGACAGACGGCGCACACGTGGGTTAGCTCACCTAGATGCATGGGTCCAACATGTCTCTCCCCCACAAAAGTGGGTTGGCCTAAAGGCCTAACTTGAAAGGCCAAACTTGTGTCTTATATACCAATAATATCACCTTCTTCTAGGCGATGTGGGACTATTCACTCCTTCAACCAATTCACATGTATGATTCTCATTCAATATAAAGTAGGCTTCGGCTCTCTCTCTACCATATGAGCTTGACCCACATAAGTAATATGGGCTTAACCCATTTAATCTAATGCCCACTTTTAACAATCCCCCACGTGAATGAGAATTGGCTAAATAACTATGCAAAATAATGCAGATAAATCGTGAAAACAAATATTAAAAAGATCATGCATAGGGGAAAGGTAGCTTTAGTAAGTAGATCTGCAATATTTTCTTTTGACCTAACATACTCAATGGAAATTATTCCACTAGAGAAAATTATTTTATTGTATTATGCCTCCGACATATATGTCGAGACGTACCATTATACAAGTTACTTTGTGCTCTTCCTATAACAGATTGAAGATCACAATAGATACATATAGGTGGAACAAGTTTCTCCCACATCAGTATATCCTCTAAAAATTGACGAAGTCACTCAGCCTCTACGCCTGCTCTATTAAGTGCAATGAATTCTGATTTCATGGTGGATCTTACTATGAACGTTTGTTTAGAAGATTCTCAACATACTGCTGCACCTCCAAGAGTAAAGACATATCCACTTGTGGATTTAGAGTATGTTGTATCAGATATCCAATTTGCATAGTACTGCTAGATACCTTGGGGGCGTTTGGATATTGATAGTGAAAGGAGAAAAAAATTTGTCGGGCTGAAAATAATCAAGGTGATTTATATGTAATTTTTTTGATTGTGGAAAACCCATTTGGGAACATAAAATTAATCATATTTTTAGCCTTTCATGTCACGCCCCGAAATCCCATACCTCGATTGGAGTGCGGAAGCCAAACAATGGAATACATTTCTAGGTATAGATCCCGGGTACGCGACTGAACAGTCGATTTTTCAATCGATTACAATCATCTCAAAAGGACGTGTAACCGATTATGCCCGCAATCAGTGTAATACAATAACAGACATCAATAAATAATATGAAATGAATTTACTTAATAATAATCCATTTAAGAAAATTAAATAAAATAAACATATAAGTCTATGGCACACAATTGCCAATAATGTCATAAGCATCAATAAAAGCAAAGTAAATAACTAAATAGTCTTTAAACTCTTCTCGGTACCTACAATCCGCTTTTCCACTACTGCACTTCCTAATCTCAATTTTCATTTGCGCCTGCATCAGAGGATGCATGAGTATTTCACAAAAACACTCAGTAGGATGTAAAAACCCACTGAATTAAAACAAGCAGTATGAAGAGAATAAGAATAACAAAGGATTGTGAACATCCCACAATATCTAAACTAAACCGAGGTCTATACACCTACAAGGTTAGTCAACAACAATTCCGACTCGCAAGTATAGGAAAAACATCAATAAGGCTCCTACCATACATAAGGGTAAGGAGAGAATGACAATTATATCAAAGGCTCAAGACATCTAAAGTGAAAGGAGTTACAAATTCTGCTCGCTAAACTGGTCGCTCGCAAGTGACTAAAATAATATACCAGAACCACCCTAGGGGTCCTCTCTTTGGAACCCTGCCACGCGTCTAGGATGCTGGCCCCACCAGTGCTTACGGACACGATGGGCGGAGACTAAGGACCTTCCGTAATATCTATAATTTAATGTACGTATAGTGCCTCCCTTCGGGCAGTATAGAATCGCAACTTCTTAAATATAAGTTTTGCAATAGCACAAGCCAACTCTCTATGGTTTATATAGAGTTGGGGGAGAATCCCTTCTTAAACTAATTTTCCATATTATAGACATTTCTCACCAATGAGAAGGCCTCAAGATCCTTCTAGAGACGTGCAAATCAAGTTCAATTCGGATTTGGTATCTTTCCCAAGCAAATCTACCCCAAAAATAAGCTAGAAATCATAAAAGTGCAACCGGCGATCGATCGTCGTATGCGTTGTTATACATTACCACGTTATAGTCGATCGATCGCAATTATTGCCAATCGATCACTTTACCTGAAACAAAACAGTCAATACTCACTGTAACTACGATCGATCGTTTTGATAAGGCGTCGATCGGTTCAATTTGCCGATCGATCGTTGGTTATGGCTATCGATTGCAGCTTCGCACAAACAAAATTCAATTTTTCATAACTTTTCACTCCGAACTCTAAATCGCGAATAGTTGGTGGCGTTGGAAAGCTCTTTTCACCAATTTTAATTCTCATAAGTAAAACACAACCAAATAAAACATTAAGAGGGTCAATTTTTGGTTTTAAAATACTTACTAATTTTCGGGGTGTTACATTTCACCATCAGCCCGACTCTTGATTCGTGACTTGCATTTGGGAACCTAAACAAATATTAGGTGTGATTTGTGTTTGGCAAAGCTGGTGAAAATTTTCTGTTTTGAATGGTGGCAGGTGGCGGCAGTAGCCGGCGGCATTGGTGGTGGGCAGTGCCGGTGGCAATGGCAGTGGCAGTGGAAGTGGTGGGTGGTGCCGGCTGTGGGCGGTGGCAGGTGGTGGTGGTCGGTGGCAGTTGGGCGGTGGGCGACGACGGCGGCGGGGGTGGTGGTCGACGGCGGTTGGGTGGTGGTCGGCGGTGGTGGTGGGTGGTGCCGACGGTCGTGGGCAATGGCGATGGTGGAGGTGACGAGGAAAAAATTTTCAGCCTGATACTCATTCAAATGATAATCAGCATTTTCACCTCTTTCAGGGGTGATTTGCTATTTTTTAAATTTTCATCGTCGTGAGTGAAAATTGTCCAAATCAGTAACCAAACGCACTAACAGTTGATAGGGGAAAATAAGTGATTTATTTTACCTTTGAATATTATTGTAATATATATTAAGTAGAATATATCCAAAGTTGGTAATAATAGATTTAGTACGTAGACTTCGTGGTGGTGAACCACGTTAAATTTGTGTCACTCAAGTGTTTGATCAAATGTTTCTTTATTAATCTTACTTTGTGTGTATGATAATTTGTGCATCCTACATTAAAAAAGTGTAGAAGACTCATTTATATCATTGTAGGTGCAGAAAAGCTTGTATTTGATTATGTTTCTTGGCTAACATAAAATAGGGAAAATATGTTGTTTTCCCAACATATACAACTATGTTGAAAATGATGGTTGTACTGTTCCTTATTGTAAGATAGAAAAAGAAATATTTATTCATTTATTACATATTTTAAGATCCCCCTTACATGCAAGCGTCTACCAAGTGCGGCACGTAGAACATATATAATTGGGGTATAAACGCCTCTATCAAGACTAGAACCCAGGACCTTCCACAACCTGGAGCTCTGATACTATGTAAGATAACCAAGTTTTCCAAAAGCTCGTTAGGAAACAGAAATCTTTATTCATTTATTACATATTCTAACACTTATGACCCCAAGTACCACAAGGAGTGTGTTTGAAGGCCGGCAGAAGCAAATAATTCATTAAACCTAGGACTGATAGACATCTGCAATAGAATTGTGATATCCTTAACCAGGTATGCTGAAAATGATGGCCAGACTCTTCCTTGTGACCCCGAGTACCACGAGGAGTGTGTTCGAAGGCAGGCACGAGCAAATGATTTATTGAACCAGGGACTTAAAAGACATCTCCTATAGTATTATGAACTACTAGAAAACTATACCGCAAGAGAGTTGAGTTACAAGGCATGTCTTTTTTATTCGGGGCCATGCTTCACATATCACAGAGTTTCCACTTTTCACAAAGTACTACCGATGTCTTAAACCACTTTTAAGGAATCTTCCTTCCCTATTTTGCTAAACATCTTCCGCCATTTTGAGATCTCTTTTGGTGGCTGAAAACATTTATTTTAAAGCCTGAAGCCACTTAAACATGTAAACAAAGAAAGGAGATCACCTTTTCTTTGGTTGAAAAGAGATCACTTTGCTCTAAAGCGACATAACACATTACTACTTTATTTTTTTGGCATCACCGAGTTCCGAAGGCCATCAGGAATTTATTATTAACAGGTAACATAGTACATAAGGTGCTCGAGATACAAACAATAAGATTGATTGTGGGAAACCAAGCAAAACACAACCAAACTGAGTAATGAATATTCTTCCCCAGTAAACTAGATGAAACACGACCCAAACCACAAACGAAAGTAGGACATAAAAAACATCTATAAGTGATCTCCATCCCCAACATCCACAGCAACAATGCATAAGGAAAGTAGGACTTAAACAACATCCTCCCCATTCCAGCTTCTCCGGGTCGAAATATCATAATAAATTATCTTTAAAAAGTAATTTTCACATAAAAAACACAAACTTTGACGTACCATTAATCTCCATATATTTTTTTTACCAATCTCCAAACTTCACTCACAGTTATCTCCATTTTTTTCTTCAAATAGAGGGAAGATCACCTGATCTTGGACCAAAATGCCGAGGAAGAGGTTACAAAAGTATGGGTCACAGTGGCAGTGAAGAACATAAGTGTTGAGTTGACTCGGGTGAAGGAACCTCGCGTCCTCACTAGCTGTTATCAACCGAGTCAAGCAAGGCAATCAAGCAGTGTCGGCCACTCCACTCCCATAATGGTCCACCTACAACTCACACCTTTGAGAACAGATACTCCACAGAACAGCTGTAGGGCCTTTTGATGCCTCCTCGAGATTTTTCTAATTCTAACTTCTACGCCAAATGCAAAGGAAAGCAAGAGATAGAAAAGATATAGGAACTAGAAGAAAAGAGAAATACACATGAAGCAAAATGGAATGCAAAAAAGGAAAAAATTAAACATGGTCAACATTATTTGGTTAACTGCAATTCGCTTTAAAATGGATGCAAATTACTCTCTCCGTCAGCTTCATTGGACGGAGTGAGTCATTTAAAAAGGTGAAGTTTTAAATCTCATATGTTTTGATTTTGGCATGGTGGAGTTGTAATTTTGTTTTTTATTTATTTAGAGTTTCAAGTTTCAAGACCGACCAGAACAACAAGCCAAAGAGTTGAGTTGTGTTATACAGACGCCAAAATGGCTGGTAAATATCAAAGAGATGAGTTTACATGAGATCGTTCTCATATAAGGAGTATGAGGCCAAGTTTTATTACCGTTAGATTCCGATCGGAGGGTGGATATCAAATCAGCGGGTAGGTAAGTGTGTTACATCAAGGAGTGGGTGAGATATTATGGATATTTGTAGCCGTCAGATCAAGATCTAACGTCTATGATTCAAAGTGGCCTCATATAAGCAATATGAGAACGATCTCATATAAACTTTTCCCAATATGAGATGAGTTTACAAAGCTCCCGTGTATAAGTTGGTAGTAGTACTCTACACGTTTTCCGTTCCCCGTCTTCTTCCATTCACTTCATCATCCTCTGCAAGTATCAGACATCATCCTCGGCCCTGCCCACCATCCCCGCCTACTAATTTGTCTCTTAAGCTGGAATCTCTTGCATTTTTATAGAATATTACCTGTCTATTAGGTGGCTTTCTTTATCCAGTCCCTCCCTCATCCTGCCTTGTATTAGCTTATCGGTTTAGTATACGATCTTTTTACTACTGTTTTCCCCATCTCTGAACAGTACTATCCTCGCCAACTCCATTTTTCAGCACCTCCAATTCACAATAATCAAATCGCCTGCAAGTTTTGCCCATAAAGACCGGTATTGGGAATTCTTATCTGGAGTCAAAGGGAGGACTTTGGCAGTTTGCTTCTTATTGTTCCTTTGTGGGCATATCTTAGTTTGCTTCTTTGATCCAACTTCATTAGGCAAAGTGATTGTGATTGCTTCTTTGGTCTCCGGAAACCATCATCTAGTTCAATCTGTACTTGTGTTTATCCACGGGAATTTGGATTTGCCTGAACTAGGAAAGAACAGAATTCCCCAAAGACTTGATTTTTCCTCAAAATTCAAGAGGGGGCGCCAGTTAATCGAAAATGGGTCAGTGTTGCAGCAGGAGCAAAGTTGCAGAACCAGATATGAATGGTTATACTGGTTTGAGACAGGAGCATAGGCAGCGAGAAGAAGAACCTGCTTACCACCAGAAGCCAGCATCTCAAAACCCCTATCCGATCCCCGAGAGGCGAAGTGAAGCTGTGCCAGTAGTCAAACCATCACCCGCTCTTGCTCCACCACCTCCCAAACCAGTTCATGCACATGACACCATACTGGGCAAGCCGTATGAAGAAGTCCGATCCTTGTACGCACTTGGGAAAGAGCTGGGTCGAGGTCAGTTTGGGGTGACTCACCTTTGTACTGAAAATTCCACTGGACACTATTACGCCTGCAAATCCATATCAAAGAGGAAGCTTGTCAACAAAAGTGATAAGGAGGACACCAGGAGGGAGATTCTGATCGTACAACACTTATCTGGTCAGGCTAATATAGTGGAATTTAAAGGATCTTATGAGGACAAACATTCAGTCCATCTGGTGATGGAGTTGTGTGCTGGTGGGGAATTGTTTGATCGGATCATTGCCAAGGGCTACTATTCTGAAAGGGCGGCTGCAAATATCTTCCGCGAAATTGTTAATGTTGTGCATGTTTGTCATTTCATGGGGGTTATGCATAGAGATCTCAAACCAGAAAATTTCCTTCTTTCAAGCAAGGATGAAGGGGCAGCATTGAAGGCCACGGATTTTGGTCTGTCCGTCTTTATCGAGGAAGGTGACATTTTTCTATAACTTCGATTCTTAGATACTTTGTTAGGTGAGTTCTAACACTTCTAAAAAGCATATGTGGTTCCAGTTTGGACCTAAAAGTTCAAACTAGGAAGGCAAGGCGGAGTAGTTGATTATCAGTTAATTTACCAAATCGAATTTTCACACCTACTGGTTGCTAAAGATGCTCATAAATTTTGTTCTGATACTCTTGCGTTTTCAAATCTTTTCAGTTGAAGTTCTAGCTCATTTACTCCATGTATAGCTGGATTTCTTATAATGTACCTTTTGGCTAGCTAATTAAATTCCACTGATTTGTAAGAACTAACAGTTTAGAGGTAAGTAGTGATCAGCAGTTGAACAGCACTGGCTCTTTATCGTTAATTTGCTACATAATTTGCTTTTGCCTGTGCATAATTGAGAGTATGCATTATACCATCTTGCACAACTACCTTCTGGGGTTATCTGTCTTATGAGTGGAAATGTATTCACTTCTTGTGATATGATTTTTTTGAACAAAAAAGTGGAGTCCAGGTCAGTAACACGTATGAGGATGTAACCATTGGACAAGAGCTTAATTAAGACGAAGAGCTACACATGAGCCGGAATGCAGGCAATGTATGACACACCCTAATTTAACGGAAGGGGCTAGATCCGTAACTGAGATACATTCAAGAAGAGGAATGTTGAAGGCTTAGGTGGTCTCTGTAGGTGTTGAAGCAAGAAAAGCTTTATACGATGGTATATGCATCTGCAAAAGATTTCAAATAGTGCTTGTGAGCAGTTCTTAACAACTAGCTAGGAGGCCTCAGTGGAGAAGAGAATTGTTTAGTACGAATTGATTGCTAGGAACAATTTAGAAGATGCAATATTATGTCTAGAAACGGCTCATTGTAATGCTATATTTAAAGACCGAGTCTGTTTTGCTTGTTTGCAGTATCCTAATAAGAGTTATGGTGCTAATGCTGATGCTCCAGGCGCCATCACTTAAGCCAAATGATAATGGCCAGAAGTCAAATACTGCAAAGGATGCTTCAGGGGCCATCACTTAAGCAAACTGATGATGGCCATTTTTTATCTGGCAACTGTGCCTATTTGGTTTGGTGGTTACAAGACACAACTGCAATAGTTATTTTTTAGTGTGTGGAAGTATAATATTTGGTTCACCCTAATAAAAAATGGTTAGTTCAGATCTTACTTGCGGTGACAAATGGAAGCTATTACAGAACCAATATGTATGGCCAATGTGTAGCACGTGGTTCATCTTCAATGTAAGGCTGATATTACCACTTAAATTCTTTTCCTCAGTGATGATCTTAGTTCCAGATAGATTGAGGTTATTGGAAGATCAGAAGCATAGAAGACCATATGAGGCTGCAGTCTCTAAAGATATTCGGCGATATATGTTTGGGTAGATGTTTTACTAGATTTCTGCATTAATTTAAAATGAAAGTTTTAGTCTCAATAGAGTGAGGTTGCTAGGGGATCAAAAGCGTAGACGATTGAATGTTTTACGAAGCGACAAGAATTTGCGTATATATTTGCAATAAAATGGTGCAGTGATTTACTAAGAAGTTTGTTTACTTGAACTGGTACGGGAATTTTTATTCTCCCCATATTTCAAATCATATGCTTTAGTAGTTAGTTATCAGGGACACCTGCTGAGAGCAGGTACATACCCGACCACCACGTTTCACTGGGAGATGTTAAGATAGCTCAAGAGATGGTTTATAATTTTTTTGCGGTCTGAAATTTTCCTTCATGTAAGACCTTATTATATTTTTTCACTGTCCCATGGGATTCGAAATGAGCAGATTTCCAAAGCAAAGAGCTGACAAACTACCAGAAGTTGTCATTTCATTTCCTTCGATATTGTTATATTAAATATGGTCCACGACTTAACATTGTTGTACTGATATGTGCGGGCACATGTTTTCTCAATAAACTAGATTTCTTTGCCGATGGGTAATCTGTAGATTTGGGATATATGAAGGTCCTTATTCGGGACAATTGTGTAAATCTTGTGGGATCGTTGCATAATTGCATTAAAATATAATCTACCTTTATCATGTTATAGGAGAGGAGTTCAACAAAAATTATGTCATGTCATATGCTGTAGCGTTATTGAGGATCTTGGGGTGGAGGTGGGGTATAATAACTCTGAACAATTAACCGTTTTGTTTTGTGACTTAATAAGTATATTGGATATTAGAATTTTATAGATGCTGTCCACTTAATTTTCAACCTTTTACACTGGTACCATTTTGAACATGCTCTGACGCATTATTATAACAATATCCTGAAAAGGTTAGTTGGCCTTTTTAGTGAACTGTTTTCTTTTTGCCTATTCGGATGTGGTCCTGTTAAAGTTCTTCACCCAGCAGTGTTTCCTCTTCTGTTTTGATGCCTCCTATAATTGCTATTAGGGGGCTCTCATTCTCATAGCTGACATATTACTGGTTGAATCTTTTCTAATGGAAAGCCACTGCTCAGCTGAAAAATGATGTGCTCTTTCTGATAAAAAAGCTATACCCAAATTATATCTGAAAAAGATAAATATATTGCATAGAAAGGTCATTTATCTGTAAAAAGATTGCTCAGGTAGGACATCTGACATACAACATTGCCACATTAATTATGATTAGAAGCATAATAAATAAGGTGAAGATTTGATTTACATACTGTGATTCCATATTTCTAGGTGTAAACGGAGAGTATGAAGATTTGTATAACGTGGCTAGCTATGTCTTACATATTGTGGACCTTTTCAGGGAAAGTGTACCGCGATATTGTGGGAAGTGCCTACTATGTTGCCCCTGAAGTGCTTCGACGTAATTATGGGAAGGAGATAGATATCTGGAGTGCTGGTGTGATCTTATATATTCTTCTCAGTGGTGTCCCTCCATTTTGGGCTGGTAATTAATTCATGTTGGCGGTTTCGCTTGATCTTGGGCTAATTATATGATATGATTTCCGCAGTCTCTTTGTCTGTTGTTGAACAAGCAACTATAATGATTCACAGAAACCGAGAAGGGAATATTTGATGCTATCTTAGAGGGGGACATTGATTTTCAAAGTTCACCTTGGCCATCTATATCCAATGGCGCTAAAGATTTAGTACGGAGGATGCTGACACAAGATCCTAAGAAAAGAATTAGTGCTGCACAAGTTCTTGGTATGTAATCTGTTTAGATAGTGGGTTTAAGGCTGCGTATGCTACTGAAATTTTACAGTCACTTAATCCGGAGATTTGCGCTCACAATGCCCTACTCTAAATATTCTGTGCGCAACATATCCCTTTACCATTAGTCGCCTGAAGAGGCTACTACTACTGTCAAAATTCAAGTATCATTCACCAGTTGACCATTCATAATTGTATATTGATTTGCTATCTGATTGATCCAGATCACCCCTGGATTAGAGTTGGTGGAGAAGCATCTGACAAACCAATCGACAGTGCTGTCCTCTCGAGAATGAAGCAATTTAGAGCCATGAACAAGCTAAAGAAGCTTGCACTGAAGGTGCAACGACAATTTTTTTGTATTCGAATCTTTTCCCAATCTTTATTAAAATGAAGCTTATTATGCATCTGTATTTGCTAAACCGTAGTGAAACTTTATTTCTTTTAGGTTATTGCGGAAAATCTTTCTGAAGAAGAGATTAAGGGGCTGAAATCCATGTTTACCAATATGGATACTGATAAAAGTGGGACAATCACCTATGAAGAATTGAAGTCTGGATTAGCTCGACTGGGTTCAAAACTCACTGAGGCAGAAGTTAAGCAGCTCATGGAAGCGGTTAGTTATGGGAAATGATTCCTGCTGCTGTTCTTTTTAAGATATACCCTTAAATTAGATTACCTAATGAATTTTGGTGTTAACTACTTCACTGTTATTGTTCCTCGTCAATCATTAGGCTGATGTAGATGGAAACGGGACCATTGACTACATAGAATTTATCACAGCAACAATGCACAGACACAGACTAGAGAGAGATGAGCATTTGTACAGTGCCTTTCAGCATTTTGACAAAGATAAAAGCGGGTTAGTCTACTTTTTCTTCTTTTCGAAGAAGTAATTTCCCAACTTTTGAGCCTTAAAGGGCTGTATAAAGCCCTACAGAGTTGTGACAGGTAGGCTTACAGATTAAGCTTTTGATATCTAGTTCCATGTTCTTACCATTTGCAAGGTGCTAGTTGAAGCGTTTGTTTGATATTATGGATTTTTCAACAGTATAGCATCTCATACTTACTGACGGAGCCTACTATTTGCTATGTTTCTGACTTTACGAGAAACATGACAGTTCCTTGAAAATTGAACTCTAAAAATTTGAGATGGTAAGAATATCTTGTCCATTTACGTCATCAGTTCCAGTTCTGGTTACATATGCGGACGAAGTTGACAGAATTGTTTCAAATGTTCGTCTTTTTTTCTTCTTCTTCCATTCTTTTCTTAACCTTTTTGTTGGGAAAGGCGCTACTTGATTATGATTAGGATATGTTCTTTACTCAACCTTTAGAATGCCGATGGAAACTTCTCACTAAATGCAAATGTGATCTGACATTATTGTACAGTGGTGGACTAGTCAAAATCAGAAAACTTTTTCCCTTGTAACAAATTCCCATTTCAAGGCCATGTTAGACTTGTGTGGAACCTTCAATTGAGCATTGAATTTGTTTTCACCAGTACCTCATTAATCTCGTTTTTGCCTTGTGCAACCAGGTTCATCACTAGGGATGAACTAGAAATAGCCATGAAGGAGTATGGGATGGGTGATGAAGCTACTATAAAGGAAATCATATCCGAGGTGGATACTGATAATGTAAGTTGTGATCACACTTATCTTGGTGGATAAATTATTGGTTTCTGCACTCTCAGTTCAAAATTTTTACAGGATGGAAGGATCAACTATGATGAATTTTGTGCGATGATGAGAAGTGGGAGTACTCACCCTGGCAAGCTTTTCTAATCCTTAGTCGAGGCCTGTACCCCTTTTTTCTCAATGGAGATGGGAACAGAAGGTAGAGGTGTTAAATGCATAACTCTTGTTCACTGTTTCTGTGTCTGCTAAATTGCTAATACCAGATCGCATGAAGTAGTTGATGAAGTTGTTATGTCATGGAGAGGATCTGCTTTTTTCTGGTGTATCATATGGTTTGTACGAGGTTATGAAGAGTAAGGATCCAACAGTGATAACTACTAGAGTTATCACCAATAGTTGTTCGTTGGCATTAAATTTGAGATGCTGCTGTTGCGATGTTTTCAATCTTGTATTATATGAAGAGTTCTTTTCCATCAATTCTATCGTTTCCAAGCTTGTGCCACAAGCATTAGTAAGGGTGTTTCTGAGCCGAGTCAGCTCACAAATTTTTCCGGCTCGACTCGGCTTGGCTCGAACTTTGGCTCGACTTGTGCCCAGCCCGACTCAAGCTCGACTCGGCTCGAGTTTTTTTGAAGCGAGCTTCGAGCCAGCTCGAGTCAACTTTTTTTTGTGAAGAAGGCATGTAACCTTCTACTATGCAAAGGACTGACCTATTTTAACTTACCTTGGTTGGATGCAAAGGTTATCCCTTCTTTTCTTTTTTATAGAATATGTAGAGCCTTAGATTTATACTCTTAGACGATGTGAGACTTTTATATTAGTGCATGACAATGCTAAAGTAAAAAAAATGACTTTTACATTGACTCAAACTTAGATCCTAGTATAACTCAATGTCTAACTCTATCCATTTAACCACAATCCAATCGTCATTATAATTCTTTATTTCTATTATATTATCCTTATGAATTATTTTATAATTTATCCTTCATCAACTATTGTATTTTTCACGTTATTTTTTCGTATCTTTTGTCTTTTGCCGTTTAGTCTAGTATACTTACCCTAGTCGTATTATTGTCATACCCATACTTTGTTGCTTAGGTTATATGGGCACTCACTTAGTTTCATATCCCAATATTCAGAAGATTCATATTTAAGGGGATTCCAAAGTTATTATCTCAGTCACAAATGACAAAGAGTTGAAGGGACCATGGTACATTATACAATATTTCTAATACATTCAAAAATTTAAGGAGGTTTGTCTTAGCCAATAATCAAATGAGTTATTCGTCTTCACTGTGTTTATTTTTTTTTGTATTTTTTTTATTTATTATGTTATGTAGTAAATGCTCATAACTAAACTACTCTAAAGCGCATAGAAAATTAGGCTGGTCATCGATCCCGATTGATGGCATATTGGCAAGTTTGGTTGGACTGCGGATGGAACTGGATTGACCCGAGGTTTGATATTAGGATGCAACATTAGTGAAGTTGATCAACGGGGTGTTTGTGTGATGGATAGAACACGCTTGATGCTTTCCCCCACTCTGTTGGCCACCCACCTCGGATTATATCCTGATTTACCTGGTGTGTATGATGTGTGGGCTTTGTATGCACTCAAGGGGATTGGCGGTGGCGGCGAGATATGGTGCTCTAAGGGGTCAGTTTCCTTGCCCCTTCTAGTTGGGTCCTAAGGACTTTGACACCCCTCGTTATAAAAAAAAGTCATTAGTGAAGCCCATTTCAAATATTTAATAAATATTTTTTTTTGCACAATAAATATAGAAAGAATTTATAGTGTAGTTGGTTATTGTGTGTTGATATGTTAAACTTGTGTTTGGGTTCGAATCCTGGTAAAAATAAATTTCACCCATAAATAACTTTTTGTCGTGAGTTATTAAAAAAATTGCTCGAGCTTGATCCGAGTTTAAGAATTACAGGTCGAGCCGAGTTAAGTAAAAACTCGGCTAGGCTCGTGAACAACCCTACACTAAAATAAATCGTTTTACCACAATCAGGACTAATCGCCTACAATGAAAGATGGTTGTCTTAGTTGTTCAATGCGTCCTATTAAGGCCCTGTTTGGTTGCCCAAAAAGAAGCTGGATTCTTAAGATTCCAGCTTCTTTTGGGAAATCTCCTCCCGACTATTTTTCTATGGAAAGCTCCAAATTTTCGATTTTATATTTTGGATTAGACCATGTAAGCGCAATCACGACTTTTCCAAGGGTGTGTACGTGCGTACACGACTGTGTCCCATTTCATGTATGCAAAAACACGACCTTTATGTGTTCATGTTCATCTTTTTTTTGGTACGCATACATACACGATTTCATTGTGTTCTTTTTTGTGTACACGCTATGTTTCATTTGTTGTACCTATCTCATTGCAGCTGGATACACAAAGAGATTACACAAACGACGAAATACCAATGGATGAGAAGGAGGATCAGGAATTTGTTTTCGCGCCGCAAGAGCAAAAGAAGAGGGAGAGGAAGAGGAAGAGGAAGGCGCCCTTAGAGACCCCCCAAAGAGAACGTATAAACCGCGACCGGTTGTTCGGATGTATTGTCAACCCAGAGTACTGAAAAAGTGTGTAGCCTTCCTGCAACGTCACCGAAGATGCGCTGAACTGATTCAGGAAGCGGGATTTGCCATCATTTTCGAAGCTCAGGAGGTCATAGTTTTTATGAACCTCCTTGAAAATTTGGTGAGGTATTGGGATGATTCTGCCAAGGTCTTCAACATAAAGGGTAGGTCGTTAAATTTGACAGAGCAAGAAGTTGCTCTTATCGCTTGATTGCCTGCACAGGGCAAAAAAGTTGAGATTTGTCCCGCTACGGGCATCCAACCCCAAGGATAATTCTATAGGACGTACTTTTCCGTGAGGAAACCGGATAAGTAGTACATAGAGGAAATTATCGACAAGCTTAACGATGGAGCAATGAAGATGGAATAGGATTACATGGCGAAAATGATCATCTGCCTCCTCTTCTCGGCGATTCTGTTTCCACACAGCACTAGAGCGATGCTACCGTGTTTTTTTTAATACATTGAAGACCTCTCAAGATTGAGCTCCTACAATTGGCCCCAAGCAATCCATAAGATGTTGGTTTCTGGTATATCCCACACTAGCAGACAAGTAGGAGCAAGATGTGAAGGAGAGTCAGGAACGGTGGTTACCTAAACGGTGCCACATATGTAACTTAGGTAAGCCATTCTTCGAGCTTTTTAGTGGTGTATGTATGTACACCACTACTTTTTTTTCATGTCGGAGTCGTGTGCCCGAAGACACAATTGTGAGCAGTCGTGTGCACGAAAACACAACCCAATATATAGTCGTGTACATATGTACACGACTACATATTGGGTCGTGTGTTCATGCACATGATTACTCACAATTGTTGTAGGTTGTTATACACGAATTTTACTAATATTTTTTCCTACTGGCGATGCAAATTTGGATTTTTGAGCACACAACAATCTTCCACACTGTAATGGGGTCAACCACTCCAAGAGTTAGAAGGTGGCCTGGATCAGGCACCCTCATTACAGAAATGAAGTAGGGCGCACCAAAGAAGCACCATATGGTTGATTACTGGAAGAGGCTGTTTGAGCATTTAGACATATGGGAAGAAGTCGTCGATGTCATTAGCCCACTGCCAGAAGAGGAGGTACTCATTTTCCCTCCTTCAGTGGCCCCTCCTCCTCGACGATAGAAGACAGAGAGGTAGGAAATGAAGAGGACACCCGTTCATGGTGTGCCCTCTTCCTCGAGGACACCCGGTGAGTCGAACCCAATGGGGGGACTGGAGAGATGTCTCCATGGCATTAAGACATTAATTGAGGTCACCATGGAGAGGTATGAGAAGATGGGAATGAGGGTGAAACGTATGGGTATGCGTGAGTGTCTTCACTCTATGAAGGCCACCGCCGACACAGCATCACTGTTGTTGGAGGGCATCAAGGAGGACGAGAAGAATGAGGAGATGAAGAAGGAGAAGGAGGAGAAGAAGTCAATAGAGAAGGAGGAGCCCAAAAAGGCATCCGCTCAACAGAAGGAGGATCCCACGAAGAAAACCTTGGAGAAGGAGGAGAAGAATTCTCTGGCGCACAAGACTGTCGATGACTCATTGAAGTGGGGTAAGGGTAAGTAAGACACGAAATCTCTTCTTTTTTTGGACGTGTTTTTTCAGACACGAAATCTCTTCTTGTGGACTGACATGATTTATTGTTTATGCGTGTAGCTCAATGAAGCGCCCACATGATGAAAAAAAGGTAGACCGAGCAACAAAGAGAGCTTATGCGAAGATGTTACTGAACAAGCTCCAACCAGAATTCGACGAAGACATGGAGTGTGCAAAAGTGGATAAGTGTCAGAAGTACAGACAGGATCTCTTCCCCCCAGGATTTGTGGTAAGGAGGAGAAGGCGAATTGGTCTAGAAAAGGAATTGCATAGGCTATGGGAAGAGGAGCACATAAGGAGAATGGCGTTGGAGCAGGACCAGAGGAATTTGGCAGAAAAGGTAGTGGAGGTCCCATTCATGGCGACTGACCCGGATGAGATTGATGAAATGGGCTACACCCGTAGAGCGGCAGAAGAGAATAAATCAGATTCCTCAGAGATCGTCTCCGATCGTCAAACAACAGATATCATTAATACGGTGATATCATCCTTGAAGGCCGTAGATATCAGGGCAGACAAGGACGAGAAGGAGGAGGAGGAGAAGGAAAAGAAGGAAGTGGATTTGAAGAAGGAAGCCACAGGCTCAACCTCATACCAGCCTCTTGACGTAGATCGCCTCCAAACGGCTCAACCAGCTGCAATGGATCTCCCAGAACACTATGTTGATTTGGAGTTGTGCTTCGAAATGGGAGTGTTGTTGGAAAGGGATAGAGTCACAATCGATGGGTGGATCGCCAATCCGAGGAAGGTTTATCCAATCCCCACCCTATGCAATGAAGACTACATATCCCTTATGCAAACTACAGAGATAAACACAAATGTAAGTATACACGAGCTGCCTATTTTCTTTTTTTTTTCAAGGTCTTCTATGCAATAAAAGGTCGTGTATATGAATACACATCTTTCTTATTAGTCATGTATGCAAATACACGACTTTGTAAGTAGTCGTGTGTTTGAACACACGACTACTCATTAAGGCGTGTGTTCATATACATGATCGTTTAAAATTAAAACCCTTGCAAGTGCACAAGGCAATTGTACTACAGTGAGTATGGAAAGGGTTGTCGAACCTCAGGGACGGATTAATATTCTACCAAATTCAAGAGAAAAGCAGCAGTTTTTAATTAATCTAGAGAAAAGCAATGAACTTTAATTAAACTAAGCTGAGATTAATCAATAGGAGAAGTACCAAGGCTTCGAATCCACCACAATAGACTAGTGTATCGTCTCTCTCTCTCTTTTGAATTCAGATTTCCAGTTGGCTAGTGTATTCCTCTCGGACATACACTTGTCAATTCAAATTATAGTGCCCTCCTCTCGGATGTAACACATAAATCTATTAAACCATGGAACTGTGATCTATCTCTCTCGAGTATAAACCAATGAGACTTTATTAATATATAACACTTCAGAGCCCTTACGTTCCTCTCGGACACGCAAGTGCTCTTTCAGATTGAAATCCACAAAGATCCACTCTTGTCTCTCTCGAGTACAAAGAATAAACTCTAATGAATTAACTTTTATTGCATAACAAAGATTCATACACCAACTAGAATAAAAACATAATATGAGAGAAAGAAACAATACAACCAATCAGTTGGGTTTCATCTACGCCTTGGAAGAGAGTCTAGCCAAGCATGGGAAGAGAATCCATCAACAAGTTCTTCATCTTCTTCTTCTTCTTCTTCCTTTTCCTTTGCTCTAGCCTCTAAGGTCTCCAAAAGAACTCAAAACTCTATTCTTGCATACCCCATACGTTCTCCCTTAAGGCATATATATAGGGGTGAAGGAAAACCCTCAAATCCCCTTCCAAATCCGAGTCAAAATAGGGTTAAATTGCGTTTTCCGTATGCACCGATCGATCGCCTTCATAGCACGATCGATCGCTTTACGAACGTAGCCGAACGAAGCCGTTTTCCTTTGTTAATTACTCCCGATCGATCGTATTGCGAACGATGCCGGACGAATCCGATCGATCGTTTTTACTGTCTTCGCAAGTCCAAAAATTCCAGTAGATACGATCGATCGTTTGGGTGTCCGATCGATCGTTTTCTCCAATGTAGTGTTTTTAGCGGAAGACGAGATCGATCGCGTAACTGATGCGATCGATCGTTTCTACTGTCCGGAATCTTCAAATGGCTATAACTTTTTGCTCCGAACTCCGAATTGCGCGTGGTTGGTGGCGTTGGAAAGCTGACTCCTTGAACTTTCACATGAGACTTGAATCAGTCCAATCCGATATTTGTACACGGAGTTATGATAATTTGACCATTGAAGTCCGTTTTCGCCATATTTTTGCATCTTTGCTCTCATTTCCTACAAAAACCAAAAACTATATTAAAGTAGTAGTTATCCTAACCAAACACTAGCATAAATATAAGTTTAGGAGATAATAAAATGCATATTTCATGTATAGATCACACCCCCAAACCAGATTTTGCTAGTCCCTAGCAAAACAAAACAAAACAAAATCAAACAAAGTAAGGAACTAATGCATAAAAGTAAACACCACTTTCGTAGGGAACACGATTGCATTGAGCGTATGCAACAAGCCGTTAAACCTCTGGGTGTCCCCAGTAGGACGAGTGTTGTCTCGTGAGGGTTTGCAGCCATGCTACCCACAAACATGTATTTATTAAACTAATTAACCTAAGTGAAGAAACAAAGCAAAAATTAAAACATTACAAAACAAGCAAACCTATTATCCCGACAAATGCACACTACAATGCTTAAGAAAATCAACCACATGTACTTGGTTCATAATCAACAGGAATATAGAAGCCTTCAAGTAAGTGGTTTTATTCCACACTTTCATCTTGGAAATTTCTGCTCAAATATTATATAGCATGATAATGTAAATAGTAAAAGTGTAGAACATTGTAGCAATACATTCTAAATTTCTGTTTTATACAGATCCAGTGTTACCCATTAACCAAAGAACATCAGAATCTACATAGTCATCGTAATCTTTAGGTTCATGATAGCACAGATCTGCGCGCCTCCTTCGGGTCCAACATTCTAGATTTGAGAGGATAATACACCACAGACTTTTTTTTTTTTCTCTTTTTTTTTTTTCGCTAGGACTGTGTAAGGCCTGACTTCAAGATGCTTAGGTTTAGCAATGACTCAGGCCAATGACTCCCAGCCAATTTGGCTTAGGGCATTAGGTATTAAGAGACCGCTTCGGGCCCGAACATCAACCTAAGTTAATCCTATAAAGTCAAGCAGCCCCTTTTCTTTCATTTTGTTTTCATTTTCATTTTCATCATTCATATTTTCAGCACATCTTTATTTTGTCCAGGCTGTATTATACTCTCAACCTATTTCCGGTTCCAATCCCTTGCCATAGCCAAGTAAATGGTCTATCATGATCTTTTAAGCTCAACAGATAACTACACATCATCCAATGACTATGACTAAAGACATCCCACTGTAAATTAGCATTCAACAAATCTCTAGATGGTATTACTTTATGTAACTAGTGTGTGTAAGTGAATTTTCTTAGTTCAAGCACCTGTTCCAAGAGGACTGTAACAGAAAGATATGCTCAGTTAAGTGTATCTATCCTCCAGTATACTTACTCACACTTCCAATGCAAATTAATCTCCTAAGAATTGTAACATGCATTATTACGGGATAAACTATCAAAACTTAAGAAAAAGTACTAACAAGTAACTTTAAAAACTACTCAATTTTATTTTCAATTTCTTTTTCTGATTTTACAATGAAGCACATCCTCTCCCCCAAACCTAATACAAGCATTGTCCTCAATGCACAACAAAAGATAAAAAAAAAAACAATGATCTGCGATAAGTAAAGGAGAGAAGAGGAAGGAAAACCACCAGAAAAGAAAGGACTAAGAGTCCTGGTCGTCGCCATCGCCATCGTCCGTAGGAGGGAAACGCCAATCATGGAGAAAGTCAACAATAGAGTCTAGGCGTAACGTGATAGCATTTTGGGACTCTTGATATGCCTGCTGGGTTGCAAGAATCTGTTGCTTGTGTAGCCCGAATCTCCTGCACATGGCCAGTGAGATCAGTGATCTGCTGCTGAATAGATTCCCAAGGAGGCTGCTGAGTAGGCTGACTCGGAGGTGGCGCGGCCTGCTCCTCAGCACGGCGAGCCTGTGGCCAAGTATGGATACGTGTTGTGGGCGATCATACGGTTAAAGGCGTCAACTCCAATCGGACCGAGTCCACGAGATAAACGTGCATGCTCTGGAAAACGGACCCCACTGGTCTGGAATATGCGCTCAAGAATGAAAGGATACGGTAGCCGTTCATCCTTTCTCCCCACCATCATCTGCTTCATCCGCCCAAAGACGAATGAAGGTAAATCAAGGTCGCCCCGCCTAGCCTCGTCGCCGAATACATATAGTAGCTCAGTCATCGTGCCGTCAACTTTCTCCTTCCTGGCGGACCATACATCATGCTGGAAAATGAGAAAGGCAAATCGGAACTCCCGGTAGCATGCTGATGGCCTGGAGATATGTGGTCAGGCAAGGTCCTATGGGCGACCCTGTCAAGCGACCCGTAATAATGCGAGGCATGGGAAGTTGATAACCACTAAAATCTGGATGCCGAATAGTACCTCGCTCGCAGCCCATAACTCGAGCTATGTCAGCAGCCCGGATGCGTAAAGGAGTGCCACCCACCAAACTGCGAATGGCAACTTGTTCATGATCCTCGTGGTCGTCTATAGTGCCATTCAAATAGAACTCTCTGACGGCGTCCTCGTGCACCAGGTGAGGCACATTCCCCGTCGTAGAAGCAATACGGGTGAAGTAATTCACCCAGTCCGGCCGAGTCTTTATCCAGCCTTGGGTCGGTAGATCAGGAATATATGGATTTAGGAGAACCTGACGCTCATATTGAAGTGGCCGTGGTGGTGGAGTAGCAGTAGGTGGAGGTGCAGGGGTGGAAGCAGCATGTCGTGAAGTCGAAGCTTCACTCCTAGGGCGTTTGTGAGCAGAGGATTTCTGAGGCATCGTTCCTGAAAATCAAAGGTCATAATAAAAAAACCTTATAAAGATAACTAATGCACAAAGAAGTATAGATCATCAGCACAGCAGGCATATCACAAATAATGGCATAGGAAAGCTCGTTGGCGCTGTTTTTTTTTTTTTTTTTTTTTTTTTTTTGAAAAATAAATAAAAATAAATAAATAAGTAAAAATCGGAGATAGCAATCATGAACATGCAATGGAATCAGCAATCAAAAGTATGCATGAGAGGAATCGAAAATCCGGAATGTCTCACTTTCGGAAATTTTTTTTTTTTTTTTTTTTTTTTTTTTGATTGAAAAAAAAAAAACAGAACTGTTCACGCACAAAAATCATAAGATTTGGCGAAAATGCTGAGAATCAAAGGCTGAACTCATACACAAGTATCACAATAATCAATTTAAGAGCAAGTATGAGACAGATTTCAAAAGTACCTAACAGAAATTAAGAAAAATCAGTTTTTTTTTCGTTTCGGCTTACCGGAATAAAAGCTCGGGATTGCGATGAAAAGAGACGGAAATCTCAAAAACGGCCACCGGAAATGGATTCTCCGTGCAAAACTTCGTCGGGGGCCGGAGTCTTAGCTCAAACTGGGGTCGGAGGCGGCGGTGGCGAGCGAAAATAGGTTTCGTTCGCCGCCGCCGCGCAGGTTTTAAAGACAGAAGAAGACGACCCGCGATCGATCGCACAAAAATCCGATCGATCGTTTTAACCGATGATGATCGGCGCCCGTCAGATCACAGATGAACGGCGTTGATGATCTGCAGATACGATCGTAGTGCGATCGATCGTATTTACTGTTTGACATTTTTTTTTTTTAACTCTAATGAATTAAGCAGAAAAAAACTCCCCCAAACGTATTATGCACATTGTCCCAATGTAAATAAAAAAAATAAAGAAGATGAAAAGGGAAGAATACACCTGATTACGTGGGTTGCCTCCCACCAAGCGCTAAGTTTAACGTCTTCAGCCAGACGTTGATCCTTGCTCATGTTGTACTTGTTGAACCAGCAAAATATACCGGCATCTCATCCTGGTCACTAACTGCCTCCAAATAAGGTTTCAAGCGATGGCCATTTACTTTGAATGTGCTCCCATCTTTTGGATTTCGGATCTCAACAGCACCATGTGGAAACGCTTCGGTCACAGTAAAAGGTCCAGACCACCGAGTGCGAAGCTTCCCAGGGAATAAGTGCAGCCGAGAGTTATAGAGCAACACCTCTGATCAGGCTGAAAGGATTTCCTGGAAATCATCTTGTCATGAACCGCCTTAGTTCGCATTTTGTAGAGCTTGGCATTCTCATATGCATCAAGTCGCATTTCCTCTAATTCACTCAGTTGGAGCTTGCGCTGTTCCCCGGCCTTATCCATGTCGAAGTTGTAGGCCTTAATAGCCCAGTAAGCCCGGTGCTCCAACTCAACAGGTAAATGGCAAGCTTTGCCATATACCAATCTATACGGAGACATGCCAATCGGGGTCTTGAAAGCTGTCCGGTAGGCCCATAATGCATCATTGAGTCTCAAGGACCAATCTTTTCTGTCGGGGCGAACCGTCTTCTCGAGAATCTGCTTGATTTGGCGATTGGAGACCTCCACCTGGCCACTGGTCTGAGGATGATATGGTGTGGCAACCTTGTGGGTGACGGAATATTTCTTGAGAAGAGCTTCAAATGACCTGTTACAAAAGTGAGAACCTTCGTCACTAATGATAGCTCGAGGAGTTCCAAACCTGCTGAAAATGTTAGTTTTCAGAAATTCCAGCACAACTTTATGATCATTGGTCCGAGTGGCAACAGCTTCAATCCACTTAGACACATAATCAACAGCAACAAGAATATATGTATGACCAAAAGATGGCGGAAAAGGTCCCATGAAATCGATACCCCATACATCAAATAGATCAACAATCAATATAGGTTGTAGAGGCATCATATTCCTTTTAGACAAGGCTCCCAATTTTTGACACCTATCGCAAGATTGACAATAAGGATGGGCATCTTTAAATAGAGTTGGCCAATAAAAACCACTTTGAAGTACTTTGGCCGCAGTTTTCTTACCACCGAAGTGTCCACCACAGGCCCGAGAGTGACAAAAAGATAAAATGCTATGAAACTCACTCTCTGGAACACATCGTCTTATTACTTGATCCGCACATATCTTAAATAGATCAGGGTCATCCCAATAGTAATGTTTGACTCGTGAGAAAAACAAGTCTTTGTCATGTTTAGTCCAAAAGGTGGGGATTTGACCCACAGCAAGATAATTCACGATATGTGCGTACCAAGGTGGAGCAGTAGTTGAGACAGCAAAAAGCTGCTCATCAGGGAATGAATCCCTCAGAGGGTCATGGCTGTGCAAATCAGGAATAGGAATTCTGGATAGATGATCAGCCACAACATTCTCAGAACCCTTTTTATCTTTAATTTCAAAGTCAAACTCCTGAAGAAGTAATATCCAACGGATCAGCCTTGGCTTGGCATCCTTCTTGGAAAGGAGGTACCGTAAGGCCGCATGGTCAGAAAAAATGATGATCTTACTACCCAGGAGGTATGACCGGAACTTATCTAATGCAAACACAACAGCAAGCAGCTCTTTTTCAGTGGTAGTATAATTCAATTGAGCGTCAGTGAGCGTCTTGCTCGCATAATATATAACATGAGGAATCTTGTTAAGGCGTTGGCCTAACACTGCCCCTACAGCAAAATTAGAGGCATCGCACATGATTTCGAAGGGCAGTGTGTAGTCAGGGGGCTTAATAATGGGGGAACTCGAGAGGAGGGTTTTTAATGTGGTAAAGGCCGTTTTGCAAGAATCATCAAATTCAAATGGCACGTCCTGACCTAAGAGGTGACAGAGTGGACGTGATATCTTACTAAAATCTTTGATAAATCGGCGATAAAACCCGGCATGGCCAAGGAAAGACCGTATTTGCTTCACTGAGGTAGGAGGTGGTAAATTAGCAATTAGGTCAACCTTGGCCTTATCAACCTCTATACCCCTTTTGATATAACATGTCCAAGCACAATCCCCTGTTGAACCATGAAATGGCTCTTTTCCCAACTTAACACTAAGTTTGTTTCCTCACATCTTTTTAAAACCATAGTAAGGTTATGCAAGCATTCATCAAAACAAGTGCCAAATACCGAAAAATCATCCATAAAAACTTCCAAAAATTTATCAATCATGTCAGAAAAGATGGACATCATGCATCGCTGAAATGTAGCCGGAGCATTGCAAAGACCAAAAGGCATTCTTCGATATGCAAATGTACCAAAGGGGCATGTAAAAGTCGTCTTCTCCTGATCCCCTGGAAAAACTGGCACTTGATTATATCCTGAGTACCCATCTAAAAAGCAATAAAACTCTTGGCCCGCTAGTTTCTCTAGGATTTGGTCAATGAATGGGAGAGGGAAATGATCCTTACGGGTATTGGAGTTCAGTTTCCTATAATCAATGCATACCCGCCAGCCCGTGGTTTCTCTTATTGGCACAAGTTCACCCTCTGAGTTTGGTTTCACCGTGATGCCTGATTTCTTAGGGACGACCTGGATGGGGCTCACCCACTCGCTGTCAGAGATAGGGTATATGATACCTGCATCTAGGAGTTTCACTATCTCTTTCATCACCACCTCTCTCATGTGAGGGTTCAACCGTCTCTGCCCCTCCCTAGAAGATTTAGCCTGGTCCTCCAGGTTTATGCGATGCATGCACACAGAGGGGTCTATACCCCGGAGGTCAGCTACTGTCCATCCTATAGCTCGCCGGTGTGTGGTAAGGATCTCCAACAACTGGGCTTCCTGGTCACTAGATAAACTTGAGGAGATAATCACAGGAAGGGTGTCATTAGGACCCAGAAAGGCATATTTCAGCGAGCTAGGTAGGGTTTTCAGATCAAGTGTGGGAGGAGACTCTATGGAAGGTTTGAGTGGTGGAGAGGTGGACACAGGCAGAGGGTCGGGGTGGGGTCTCCATGGGATATGGTCAGGGTGTAAGGCAGCCACTAAATGGTGATGGACCTCTTCAAGGTCAGGTGTGCCCTCATAGGTATCAATCCAGTCATAGAAAAGGGTGTGCTCGAGGGCATCCTTAAGCACAGCAAATGGGAGGTACTCCTGGACCAGGTCATCTAGGTCGTCAACCATAAGGCATTCAACTTCACTGGAGGGTTGTTGGGAAGCACTAAAGATGTTTAATTTAACTTTCATGTTCCCGAATGAGACGTTCATGAGACCCGACCTACAATTGATGGTGGCATCAGCGGTAGCTAGGAAAGGCCGGCCAAGGATAACAGGAATTTGGGACTTGGAGTTGGCAACAGGTTCCATGTCTAGAACGACAAAGTCAACAGGAAAGTAGAACCGGTCAACTCCGACAAGAACGTCTTCTATAATACCTCTAGGTCTGCGAATGGATCGATCTGCTAACTGTAGGGTGACTGAGGTGGGCTGCAACTCTCCTAGGCCAAGTTGTTGATAAACTGAGTATGGGAGGAGATTGACACTGGCGCCTAGATCTAAGAGGGCTCTGCTAATGGTATGGTCACCGATGACAATGGATATAACAGGGGTTCCCGGGTCCTTGAATTTAGGTGGCACATCACTGGTTAGTAAAGAGCTGACTTAGTTGGTCAAAAAGACCTTTTGGGTGGCATGGGATTTGGTTTTTCTCTTTTGGGTACACAGGTCTTTCAGGAACTTGGCATACGCAGGTACTTGTTTGATGGCATCTAAGAGGGGAAGATTGACCTTAACCTGCTTGAACACCTCTAACATTTCCTCCATTCGTTGGTGGGACTTACTAAACGGGGAGGGTTGGTTGAGGCATTGGGGGAAAGGAGCCCTAGGGATATAGGATGTATCCTTTGTGGGTTCCCGAGGGGCTTCCTGTTGCGGTGAGAGATTAACAGGGTCAGGCATAGTAGGAGTGGATTGGTTCTGTTTCTCAAGGAGAGTGTCCTCACTCGCAATAGGTGGGTCCCTAACCTGATTGTCCACTTGTTTTCCATTTCTTAGGGTAGTAACGGCTTGCACCTGCTCATTTGGATAATGGGAACCTTCAACGGCGAACTGGCCTCTAGGGTTCTGCTGTGGTTGGCTAGGCAAGGTTCCTACTTCCCTACGGTTCATAGATTGGGCCAGCTGTCCTAACTGGGTTTCTATTTTGGCAATGGATTGTGTATGGGAGTGGACAAGCTGGGCCTGGGTTCTTAGCTCACCTGTCAGCTCTCTATGTTTGGTTTCTATCTTGGCGTCCACCTTGGCTTCCATCGCATTAAAAGCTGAGAGGAGGGTAGATTGGGTGGCTAGCAATTGGCTCATCTGATCTTCTAGGGATGGTTTCTTATTGGTTTGGTCAAATGGGGGAGCGGTAGCTGGTTGGTAAGGCTGAGTTGGGTGTTGGATTTCGGGTCTTGGGGCCTGATTGAAAGTGGTCCCTTGGTTAGGCTGTTTCCAGGCGAAATTGGGATGATTTCGCCACCCCGGGTTGTAGGTATTTGAATAGGGGTTATTAGCTCTAGGGTAGCCTTGTGCAAAGTTGGCTTGCTCCTGTACAAGATCAGGATACTGGGAAGCTGAAGGGCAGTCAACTACAGTGTGCATGGGGCTGGCACAGATGGCACAGGCATCGTGAGAGATAGGGGTCTGAGAAGGGAGCTGTGAGAAGAAACGGTCAAATCTCTCGGTCAGTGATGCCACTTGGTGTTCTAAACTGTTGGTGGGCTTAACATCATACATGCCTCCCCTTGAAGCACTCCTACCCGGCAGATGGCCTTCAGTTCTGTAGAGGGTAGCACTATGTAGAGAATTTTCACTTAGGTCCTCTAGTAGGTCCCAGGCATCATCAGGGGTTTTTTTCATGAATGTGCCTCCACAGGAGGCATCAATCAGGGTCTTGTGCTGGTCGCACACACCCTCATGAAATCGCTGCACTAGCTGCCACTTGGGCACATCATGGTGGGGACAGGATCGGAGGAGGGATTTCATTCTTTCCCAACTTTCATGGAATTGCTCATTTGGTTGCTGGGTAAAAGTAATGATTTCGTTGCGGATCTTATTAGTCCGCCCCACAGGAAAATACTTCTTTAGGAATTCAGCTTGTAGTTCCTCCCAAGTAGAAATAGAGTTATGTGCAAGGGAGTAGAGCCATTCCTTGGCCCTGTCTTTTAAAGTGAATGGGAAAAGTCTAAGGCGCACCTGGTCATCCGATAATGTGAGTTTGAATGTGGTGTTAACCTCCAAGAAATTTTGGAGATGCCTATAAGGATTCTCATTAAGTTGGCCGTGATAAGTGGGCAGCATTTGGATGATGTTTGGTTTGATTTCAAAATTGGCCACGGTAGCAGGTAGTAGGATACAGGAAGGGGAAGTGTAGGCTGTTGGACGGTAGTAATCTTGCAGGGTTCGGGCATGGGGGATTAATGGATCCTGGTTTAGACCAGTACCATCCCCGAGGTTCATGTTGTTCGCCATATGTTGGATTTCAGGAATTGATTGTCTAGGAGTTCTCAAAATTCTGTAGAGTCGCTCAGGATCAGGGTCAAAAGCTAGCTCGGGGTTTAGGGAACGACGACCATGCATGCACAAATAAAATCAAACAAAACCTGTGCAGTCCTAATAGCGACAACTAGCAAACATCAACCCTAGATAGCGACAACTAGCAACCTAATAGCGACAACTAGCACGTCATGCAATCCCACAAAGAAAAGGAAAACACCAAGCACCCAAATTTATTCTAAAAGAGGGTTAAGAGAGTGCAAACAGTGGGAAGGGATGGCCCTTCCAACGATGACGAAAATCTGCGTCCTCTCTTAATCCTGCAAAAAGGAAGAAGAATGAAATTACGCTACTGAGATTAAATCTAAATTTAATGAAACTACTCTAAAACTAACTATGCTAAGAATTTAGTAAACTATTGTGCCGTCCCCGGCAACGGCGCCAAAAACTTGATCGTTTAAAATTAAAACCCTTGCAAGTGCACAAGGCAATTGTACTACAGTGAGTATGGAAAGGGTTGTCGAACCTCAGGGACGGATTAATATTCTACCAAATTCAAGAGAAAAGCAGCAGTTTTTAATTAATCTAGAGAAAAGCAATGAACTTTAATTAAACTAAGCTGAGATTAATCAATAGGAGAAGTACCAAGGCTTCGAATCCACCACAATAGACTAGTGTATCGTCTCTCTCTCTCTTTTGAATTCAGATTTCCAGTTGGCTAGTGTATTCCTCTCGGACATACACTTGTCAATTCAAATTATAGTGCCCTCCTCTCGGATGTAACACATAAATCTATTAAACCATGGAACTGTGATCTATCTCTCTCGAGTATAAACCAATGAGACTTTATTAATATATAACACTTCAGAGCCCTTACGTTCCTCTCGGACACGCAAGTGCTCTTTCAGATTGAAATCCACAAAGATCCACTCTTGTCTCTCTCGAGTACAAAGAATAAACTCTAATGAATTAACTTTTATTGCATAACAAAGATTCATACACCAACTAGAATAAAAACATAATATGAGAGAAAGAAACAATACAACCAATCAGTTGGGTTTCATCTACGCCTTGGAAGAGAGTCTAGCCAAGCATGGGAAGAGAATCCATCAACAAGTTCTTCATCTTCTTCTTCTTCTTCTTCCTTTTCCTTTGCTCTAGCCTCTAAGGTCTCCAAAAGAACTCAAAACTCTATTCTTGCATACCCCATACGTTCTCCCTTAAGGCATATATATAGGGGTGAAGGAAAACCCTCAAATCCCCTTCCAAATCCGAGTCAAAATAGGGTTAAATTGCGTTTTCCGTATGCACCGATCGATCGCCTTCATAGCACGATCGATCGCTTTACGAACGTAGCCGAACGAAGCCGTTTTCCTTTGTTAATTACTCCCGATCGATCGTATTGCGAACGATGCCGGACGAATCCGATCGATCGTTTTTACTGTCTTCGCAAGTCCAAAAATTCCAGTAGATACGATCGATCGTTTGGGTGTCCGATCGATCGTTTTCTCCAATGTAGTGTTTTTAGCGGAAGACGAGATCGATCGCGTAACTGATGCGATCGATCGTTTCTACTGTCCGGAATCTTCAAATGGCTATAACTTTTTGCTCCAAACTCCGAATTGCGCGTGGTTGGTGGCGTTGGAAAGCTGACTCCTTGAACTTTCACATGAGACTTGAATCAGTCCAATCCGATATTTGTACACGGAGTTATGATAATTTGACCATTGAAGTCCGTTTTCGCCATATTTTTGCATCTTTGCTCTCATTTCCTACAAAAACCAAAAACTATATTAAAGTAGTAGTTATCCTAACCAAACACTAGCATAAATATAAGTTTAGGAGATAATAAAATGCATATTTCATGTATAGATCAATACACAAACTTGTTGTTTTCTTTTTCCTAATTTCTGAGTCTCTTGTGCTTCTGTACAGGATATAGATGAATTTTTGAGTCTCTTGTGGCAGCGCAATGAAAGACATTGGTTGAAGTATCCGTTCTGTTTTTTTGGCTCCCATGCATTTAAAGAGATCTTCGACAATGTAAGTGTTCCCTACAAATTTACATTCTCCTTCCTGACCCTTTACCAACTCTAATCTGCATGGCATCCCCCGCTTTTGTAGGAGTACAAAGAGGATGGCGATAATACAAAGTTGATACGTAAGCTTGGGAGGATGTTAAACGCATTGAACAGGAACATGTTCTATGTTTTTTTCCCAATCCGCACTGGCTCTCACTTCTGCCTCCTCTACGTTCATTTCCCCAACTGTATATGACGCTTTTAAAACCCGCTCTCTGGCAAGTCCCAGCTGTACCCACATCACATGGCCGTAGCAGATCATTTCAGGAAGTTCATGAACCTTGTCATGGCACACAAGCTCAGGTGGATGAGTTGCTTGGAGTAGAGGATGAGTCAGATTGCCAAAGCGTCGTGGCAATCGAAATCAAAAGACTGCGGCATATTCGTCATGATGTACACGGTGCACTTGGCATCCAATGTCAACCCACCGGAGTTTGATAAGGTCAGAATTACACATTTATGGCGCTCAATCATTGTTGCGTGTATGATTCGCAGGGAGATTCACTGTGAGTTCGATGACGATTCAATTAAAGACGAAAATCAGGAAGTCACAGTTGCGGGTTTTCTGAGGGAATCAGATAAAGACTAATAGAAATATATTTTTTGATTTGTAATCAATCTTGTTGTACATATATTTCAACTCAAAGTTCTGCTGTTGTACAATCTCATCAATGTAAACTTTTGGGTCCATACGATCTACGTGAAGAATGGTGGGGGCTTTGGCAAGCCGGACCGATGTTGCTGCGATGTCTCATTTGTAGTAAGTTTGCCTTGTTACGGGAGTACATACATGTGGATAAACATATTGTCTACAAACGGAAAAAACTTAACAGGCATGTCGTGTACAAAAACACAAGACTTCATTAGTAGTCGTGTGCTCGAACACACGTTTTGATGAGTAGTCGTGTGTTCGAGCACACAACTACTCATCAAGGCGGTATTTCTATACATGACCTTATACTGCTTTTGAAATTGGAAAGAACTTAACAGGCAAGTCGTGTTTCTGTACACGACAAATTTAAAACGACTTACCACATAGTATAAAGATGTCACTTGAAATTGCCGCAATGATTGAGGTAGCACTCGCACTGTTCCAACACTCTTCTGTCTCATGTCATTGATACGATTATGTGCATACTTTGTTAACAGGGTTGTTAGCCTTAGGCTTCCATGAGGCGTCTCTCAAAATGGGAGGTTGTCATCGCACACGCTTGCTCGATCAACCGAGTTATTGGCCAAAACTAGCCTTCATAAGTATATTATTTACACTTTCTGAATTGCTTAATGTGAGAGTGTCATATCTTTTACCGGGATATTCCACGTTAGCCCAATATCTTTTATCAATCTTGTCAACATACTTCCAGGCTTCCTCATTGTGTTGCTTCATCTTCTCCATGATCTCGTCAAATTCTAGTCTCCTGAAGCATGCAGCAGCTCGGAATAGGAGCTCCTTCGGTACTTGTCATTCCACTGACTAAGCATATTAGCTGTAATATGCCTCAGGCAAAACCCATGGTGAGCCTCGGGAAAAACATCAACAATCGCGCTCAAGAGTCCCTTCTGCCTATCAGAAACAGTTGTATCCAGAGTGGCCAGGGGGCCGTAAAGAGAAAAGATTTTAGTAAGCCAAGGAACCACGTCCTGCAAGTCATAACTGAGAGTCAAAGCATATTACACAAATAAGGCGTCACTTTGTATAATGGACTTGCGTGTTTTGATTTTCGCCAAAGTAGAAGTCGTGTTCTCGAACACTCGACTACTCATAAAGTCGTGTGCTCGAACACATGATTACTCATGAAGTCGTGTGTTTGTATACACAACCATGTTTGTATAATGTTTGTATGGTCTCTTTCTCAACAACTGCATAGGCAACACACATTAATTGTTGATTCCCGTCGAGGGTTGTAGCAACCAATAAAACTTCAGGGTACTTTCCTTTTAGGAATGTTCCATCGACAGTGAGCAGCGGCCTCAGTGATCTTCGGAATGCTCTTGCGACCGGAACCGAACATCCAAAACACACGTCTGAAGTCGTATCGTCCTACCTCAATTTCAGGTATATCACAAGATCTTTGTATCACCACATATGTACCTAGTTTAGACCGCTCTAATTCCCTCCTGTAATGTGGCAAAATGCGATATACGTCTTCAAGATAGCCATCGATCAATTAGATCAATTCCTCTTTCGCCCTCCATACCCTTTTATAGTTGACTTTGACGCCCAATGTTTCTCAATGTACTGTTGGATATTTTCCATTTTGATGGAATTTGAATCCTTATGGAGGACATGACACTTCTGTGCAATCCATAGGTGTGAAGCCAAAGGATGATCTTTCGAACTCATCTTTGTGTCACATGTATACTTTCCTTCCCTCCTTGTCACGCTTACTCCGTCAAGTATGTTCGAAGCTCGTATGTGCCACTTACACCTTGTAACCTTGCACGTTGCAGCATATGTGTCCTTGTTCTCATCCACCACTTTGAACATGAACTTCCTCTTGATTGCCAAATCAGTAAGAACCATCTTGAACTGCTTGATGCTTAAAAACCTAGCCCCTAAGGCAAGTTGTGCCTCGTAGTTGTCTGGTTGCAAACTGCCGCTCAACAGCATCTCCTCCTCATAAGGTTTTGAAGGACCGGCCAAAGCAGAATAGGTGCCCCAATCCCAATCACCATCACTTTCAATATGAAGGAAGTCATCATCCTCTATTTCTTCCTTATCGGACACGACTGATTTCCCTTTACATGTGTCTCCTCCCATGGGAACTGTAGAAGTGGATGCTTTCACTGCATATTGGAGTTCTATATTGTGTCTTTCCGTGGGATCTGGTTGACGAAAATCTGGTAGTGTAAGAGATTCATCCCGCTCATCTTCAGACCACGGTAATTTTTAGTCATCGAATAATTCTTCTTCATCTTCAACTTCATCTTCATCATCACCTTCTTCCCCATTCAATCCGTTCATTTGAAATTGGTCATCGCCTTCAGTAGGAAATGCATCCTTCAGAATTTCAATACTATCTCCCAATCTGTGAGAACAAATTGTATGAATGGACTGCATAATATCACAACTCGTGTACACAACTGGAAGTCAATTCGTGTCTTCGAGAACACAACTTGAAGTCAGGGCGTGTTTTCGAGAACACGATTTGAAGTCAGGTCGTGTCTTCAAGAGCATGACTTGTACAGTTAGCATGTGCGAATTTCAAATCTTGCCTCGTAGCTTCAAGTGAATAATCTTCATCTCTTCCTCCTTCAACTGTTGATGCAGGTGTCTTATTGTCCAGGTTCGAAGGCCTCTCCTGCAGTGTCTTACTGGCCGGCCTCACTTCTGCCTCTGGTATCCTCTCCTCCTCCTTATTTGCACTGAAATTCATTACCTTATTACCAGTAGAAGTCTCAAAATTATTGCCAGTAGAAGTCCACTCCATGTACAGGTTGAGTAGTCCATTTGTGCCTTGCTTGTTCTTATGAACGATAAATATTGGCTCCAGGTCTTTATCGTCTTCAAGGACAAATGGGGATCTAGAATCAACAAGATATGACAAAGATAATGTACCAGATGCAAACTTCAGCGATAATCTTTCTTCCACTTGTTGCAAGAGTTCGAGGTACTTTACTTGTGTATATACAGACATGAGCTTCCGTTTCCCGCCCACGTACACATCAGAATTTATAAACACTCTATTGTAGTGTAAGCACACAGGTATCTTCTCCATAACTACCTGTCAGTACAATACCGAAATTATTAAAAAATTGTAAGCCGTGTATGAGTCGTGTTTACGGGCACACGATTTTCATTATAGTCATGTGCACGCATACATGATAACATACAAACTTGAAAAATTGCAAAGTTTTTAACTTTCTTCTTTAGAACTAATTTTCATTGTCAAAATCGTTGTATTTAAACATGAAGTATTGTTTTTATTGTACAATGCCTCCGTTGCAGTTGTTTTTGCATACAAACCTCTTTCCAACTTGTTTTGCTATTTTTTGGCGCGAAGATGCACTTTTTTGGGTTAGACAGCGTTTGCGTTGCTATGGGCGGCGATGCTAGATGAAGCATCGCTAGAATGCCATCTTCTCAGACTAAAGACCTTTTTCCCGATATTTCCCTCTAGTTTCGCTACTTTTCGGCACGAAGATGCATTTTTCTGGGTTGGACAGCGCCGGCATTGATATAGGCAGTGATGCTAGACGGAGCTTCGCCGAAATGCCTTCTTCTCCAACGAAACGCTCCCGCAAATTCCTAAAATGCAGAGTTGGGTGGTGCAGTTATGCTTATACATGCTCCAGGTTGGGTATTTTCGGTAATTTTCAGGTCATATGGAAGAAACAACGCAATTTCAGATAATATGAGAAAATAAGTAGTGGCACCAAGTAATATGAAAAAAGCTCAACAAAGTAGTAATTTCTGATGCCAAAATACAGCTCATAATTAGGCAAAACGCAGTGGGATACCCACAAGAGGAGAATTCTCTGGCTTTAGAACCCACCTAATTTCACCAAAAACTATTAGTAACTTGTTTTTATGTCAAAGGCCCACAAGGGGCAATAAGACATTCCATACAAGAATTAACACGCTGCAACCACAAATTATAAATAAAACTGAAAATGCTAACGTAAGGGTATCACGATGTTAGGATCGCAAATCCGTCAATGATTAAACTTGGGAGTGATTCCTTTTCTCTTTAGAATCGAAGTGGTTCATCTTGTATTCTAGCTGGCTTTCTGAGAATAATTGGATGCCATAGCCAAAAATATAATAGTAGGACGTCACCACAGCTAGGCAAATTTTGTCTGCTTTAAATTTGGACGTAGGCAGACCCTTGTCTGATGTTCGCCGGATCATTTACTAGAGATCTGAGATCACACAGTGGGGGGTTTTGGTTGGCCCCCAGTGTTTTTGGTCGCTTTAGCCTCCTCCGGCGACATCGACTAAAACTGAGTCCGGCGTTAATCGCCCGGGCCACTGGACCCCAACCTTGAACACCCTGACAACGTTGCTGCAGTACCGGAAGGCTTTCATTACTGCAATCACCAGTGCGGGAGGCGGCGCTGGCGGTCAAAACAGCTGGCCAGCCTGTGATATCAAAACATTTACCAAGCTACAGAGTTTCGGGGCAAGGAGGATATAAATCTTCAAAATGACATTGTCATAGTTCAATAGTTGGAAGGGAAAAAATTTAAATGGGATCAGTCTCATTTGGCTTATATGAAGCTACTTCAAGTCGTAGCTATTAGATCTTGATCTGATAGCTACAAGGGTGAGTGATGGGTCACACTTATCTATCCTCTGATTTGATATCCATTGTCCATCGGAATCCAATAACCCAAAAATCTATTTTTATATCTCTTATACAATAACGATCATGTAAACTGGTCTCTTTAGTTTGAATAGTAAATTAGGAAAAGTTAGAATGAGACTTGTCTCATGCAAGCTTGAGTAATTTAGAACCATCAGATCTTGAACTGATAGTTACAAGGGTGAGTGATGATTTGCGCTCACATGCCCACTGTTTTGACACCCGTGATCAGATTTTAATGCGCTCACATGCCCACTGTTTTGACACCCGTGATCAGATTTTAGTCCGACGGCTCGAGATGATTAGGCTAAATTCTCATGTAAACCGGACTCTAGTAAATTTGGTTGTTGGAACTGCGAAACGACACAATCAAACAGTACTTGGTCCTATGCAGACTACAGCCCCATCTCAAATGCAGACATGTAACGGATGCTCTGCATTATTGAATGTGAATATTAGCAAGCACTATTCCTTACCCATCTCACATGTACCACCACCGTGATTATAATCATTATATATATATATATATATATAAATAAACAAGGAGACAGAAACGCCACCCAGTGATCCAAAATCTGTTGTCAATTTTATCACCCAACAAGTCATCATCTCCTAGAAGGTTTTGTCGCCACCCCACATTTTGTGAATTGTGATGGTCCCTCCCCCTTTTTTGGGGTGCATCGCACAAAGAAAGAGACCCCTCGAATGCCCATTATGATGGTCCCCTTACACGCTACATTTAGGACCAAATCGTACGATCTTAATCCATTTCTAATTCCCATCCACCAACCCAAGAATTCGGAGATTACTTTTTTATGAGTGCAAAGAAGAAAAGATAAAAAGAGAGAGATGAACATCATTCCAGTCCAGGCAAATGCATCATCATACACACCACCACCGACACCTCCATTAAAACATATATACCGCACACGTCACCTCTCCCCTCCACCAAAAACAATACAACAAACAAAGGCGCTACTCAGTAATAGTAATGTCTACCAGCTAACAATATCCATGCCTGCAGGCTGTACACATGTGTACAGGCAAAAACACATGCAACATTCACCATCCCATAAAAGCCCAATCTGATCTTATCTCTTTATTCTGGGGAGGAGAAACCCATGCAGTAATTAGTGGTGCTTGTTGGCGACGTTGCACTGCTTCCTGATCTCACCCTTGGTGCCTGTGAGGGGGTTGTTCTCGGAGAGGATGGCAATGGCCCTGCCGAACTCCTTGAAGAAGTAGTCCTGGCTCTTGGCCATCTTCTTCACGTAAGGCTTGGTCCTCTTGTCGTTGGCCAGCTGATGGTCTACGATCAGCAGCCCCTTGTTGTCCAAAATGTTGCGGTAATAGTTGTTGTCCAGCACCATGGGCGTGCCTCTGTCGTTGCGCACGTACTGCACTGCCTTTGGGTCTGGGATGGAGTCCGGGCACTTGTACAACATGTGCTCGACGTGGTCAGGGTTCAGGGCAGGGTCCACCTCTGGGTACAGACGGTGCACCAGCTTCACACAGTGGGTCCTTCCCACACTGTGGGCACCTGTTCAACCAAAGCTCATAAAGACTATTAGTTTGCAATTAGTCGGTATACATGTTTTTTTCTTATCCAGTTAAAAAAACATGAATGCTACAGTGCAAAACATCCACTGTGGATGTTTGGTCCCAAACGGCCAGCACTTGATTATAATTAATTTGTTGGATTATTATGAGAGCGAGAGATAGAGAGATGCATCATGCGTACCGAGAAGGGCAACAACTCCAGGGGTGTCGATGCCCATGGCACCAAATCTTTCAAGGACAACGGAGATGCTCTCGTTGTGGTCGGGGAGATACTGCTCAATCACATCTGAACGGCTCCTCCTGCCGTCTCTTCTTCCGGTCTTGAGAGGGATGTAAGGACCACCCAACTGTATAAGCACCAACATCACACAAATATGTGAAAACCCAACTCAAATCCATAATCTAAGCACATCCCATGTAACAAAATTGCACATGCAGGTCATAGATTATCAGATCTGTAGTTCAGCCACACCATATCCTCAAGAGAAGTACAGTTTATAGGAGTTAATAACAGCAAAGTTCCTGGAGTGAAATTTGAGATAGAACTGTATAAAGGTGAGAGATTGGAGGAAGAGAAGTTGTATACCGCAACAATGCCTTCTCTTGCGGACAAGACCAAGATATCAGCACAGGAGACCACTTCAGGGCACTCTCTCTCCACAGCCTCCTTTATGGAGTCCAGATACCTGAAATTCCTGAGGCCGAAGCTCCTGTCTGTCTCCTTCTCGGACAAGGTTCTCCTCGTTGAATCCAGAAGCAGGGAAGCATCGCATGACTGCTCAGAAACATAAAAAAGGAGCAATGTCACTTATGAAGTAAAAAAATCCATAAAATGAACTAAAAGCATGACAGTTTGATTTATTTCTCCCTGCATTTTTAAGTTTGCTAGATTACCTGAACAGCACAGTCATGGAAAAGGTTCCTCAGCCATGAGAATGCAGTGTTCTTGTGGCGCTTGTACATAAGTTTCACCTGCTCCTTGATAATGTCCTCGGCCTGAGGGCAGGAGTCCTTGTAAAAGCTCATAACAAGACCTGGGTCTTCCTCATTTTCAGCAAGTACAGGCTTCAGAGCCACCAATGTTAAGGTGAAGAGGAGACCAAGGAAAAACAGGGAAGAGGAAGCCATTATCTTCTTCTCAGGCAGAGAGAGAGAGATGAGCTCCTCACACCACACCCCAATGAGCTCTTAAATAATAGCCAAGGTAGGAAAAGAGACCAGGGGAGGCAGTAAAAAAGGAAGGAAGGGAAGAAAGCACAGACGGGTGTCAAACAAAAGAACAAAAACAGGTGGACTGATATAGATATATGGGGTCGAATTCCACTCTGTCGGCAGCTGGTAATTACTGCCCTTGTCTTCCCCTAAATCACAGCCTCTTCCTTTTTAGATTTGTTTGGTAAAATCCCCAAATGACAGTCTCAATATGTTATGGCCGTTTGGGGTCTGAAAAAATCAAAACATCCACAGTGAAAAATCCACTTTCACTATTTATTTCCGGATTTTTCACTGTGGATATATGAAACACCTCCCGAGATATTTCAGCTTGTTAGTGAAAAATCCGGAAATATTGTAGATGTTTTGGTTTTTTCACGGCCCCTTATTCAACAAAATCTAGCGATTAGATTTAGGGTTTTAAGGCTTTGGAGTCTGGGGACTAGATCCAGCAGTCACGGGGGGAGGCCAAGCTAAATCACGGGGTAAATCTAGCAAGGTGAGACATGCAGGCCAGTTTTATGTCTGTATTCAATTTCTTCAATCTTACTTTATTGTTTCCTCCCATTGGCAGTGTCCTTTTAGCCCATGCTCAGCATTATGTGCTCTTTTAATTCTATAGTGAGCACTGCCACTAAGCACACTACCAGAGTGTCCTAGTAAATTTTAATTTTTCTTATTTTGTATCCAAGAGGAGGCCCACTACATTGATTGAAGTAATGAATATGAAGGACTTTTCTTCTTACAGTTGTGATTTTTAAATGCGTGTCTGTAGGACAAACCTGTTTGCATAAAAAAGTAACAAATCTATAGTAAACAAACTAAAAATCTTCAATGTGGATAATGAATTCAACTGAAACGCCAATGCAGTGTAATTTGCTCCAGAATGCACTCTGAGCAAGGGAATGGCCATGCTTGGCTTAGTGCATACAATGTGATTTTGAACCATTTGCAAGTAAGGGATCGGAGCCAGCCATCAGCTGAAAAAAACTGAAAGGCTTACTAAACCTACAGTTTTCATTTTAGCGAAAAAACGTAGAAAATTGCAGCACCAACAAGTTCGTCAATTGGTTTATAAATGTTATATAAGCTTGACAGTAATTGTGGATGAGGACGTTTGGATCGCTCAATCATGGAGACGGACAGATCATTATCTCTCAAATAAAAGACATAAATTAGGCTGCTAATCGCTGTCACTTGAAAAACTACCACACTTTGCTAAATAAGAAACACTATGTTTGATATCAGTTTTTTTGTTTTTTTACTAACAATGTGGAGCATACATCATTATCTCAGCTATTTGGGTTAAAATGTATCTTTCTTTCTAATGCAAGTCTATATATATACATATGTTGAATGACTAGAATCTCATTGAAGACCAACATTAATGAAAGGATAAATAATGTGGCGCACTTACCATGGACATGATGAGCTTGAGCTCCCACCGACACTTTGGCAAGATGCTTCTCGCTCACTCTACAGTGGTATACTTTAGGAACAAAAAAAGGTCAGTGTGGGGGCCTCTTTGTTGACGCTCAGCTGCGGTGCGGTCATCCAAATTGAATTCGCACAAATGCGATGGAAGGGTGGCTCCCATGCAAACCAGAGGGTTTGGTTGGATTTCCACCATAGTTAGTATGTATAGTATAATGGTGGCCAACGGACATTAAAGTATGATGGCGATGTATTTATATATTTTGCATTTAATCAGTGATCTTCTTTTCCGCTACAGCCTACAAGAATGAGGGAAATTTCTTTTTCTTTTCTTGTTTTGATTCAGAATGAGTTAAAATTCTAAGTAATGAAATTTGGTGGCGGTTGTAGATATATGTATCTGATAAGTATATGAACCACGTGAAAGATTTAAATGTCTTGGGAACGGAAAGTCGTGTGAGCTCATTTGATAATCCTTTAGATAGATTCTTAAATGGGTTCTCAGATTTGTCAATTGACAGATGGAGTCTATGCAGGCCATCCAGTGGGACTGCCAAGAGGATGGACATTTGACAAATCACAGCTTTAAGCATGAGTTGTTTCTAAAAATTAGAGAATCATGATCACGCAGCATCTAATGGAGTTAGGCAACGTGAGAGTGATTTCCAAGAAGCCGAACGAGTTTATCTCGAAGAATTTAACCTCCAAGTCAAAGTGATTTAATTTATAGTAAATGTGCCGTTGTCCTCTCCTAAACTTTGGCCATGAGTCGTGAATTGAATACAACCGTGTTCCAAGGTTGGCCATGTGACTGTATAGGGTTAGTCCAAAAGAGAAAGATTCCTCATGCATCTAGAGTCCGTACATGTGGCCATCTAGTTTCCTACTGCCTACACTTGGCATCTCAATGATGCATTGCCTGATTCGGTGGTGCTCAAGGCCACAACATTGTGAAGGCTGTCAGCTCCCGTGTGAGTTGAGGTCTCCCCTCTGTAGCATGTAGGGGTGTTCATGGACGTCCGTGTCCGTCCGTCCGGATGTGTCCGTGTCCGTCCGCTATTTAACGGACGGTCCGTACGGACCACGGACCGGACACGGACAGCAACTTTCTGTCCATTCCAATGGGGTACTACGGACACGGACAATACCTTGTCCGTGTCCGCGGACGTCCGTGTCCGTAACCTTGTGGGGTGAAGGAGAGGGAGACAGTGGGTACTAGGTAAAGGACGACTGGAGGAGGAGGACCATTTATATTTTTTGTTGTCCATAAGTGTCCATGGACGTCCACGGATAACCACGGACAACAACGGACGGACACGGACAGACACAGACAAATTTTTTAACGGACACGGACGGACTGGACAACAGCTCTTTTGATTACGGACGGACACGGACGGAAGGTTGTCCGTGTCCGTCCGTGTCCGTGAACACCCCTAGTAGCATGGTGGCGTGGGTTGGGTAGAAATATGCCGGCTTCATACGAGAAGTTATTAGCTGTCCGCCGTGCCCACCATCCATTGGTGATGAGCATACTATTCTCTACGTGCGCTGTGCGTAGCTAATAATTTTCCAGCCTCGCATCCACTATAGTGCGTGAGGGTAAATAAGACAGACTATATTTATAAAAAAAAGTAGGAAATAATATTTGTACATCAGATTTTTACCTATTTTCCACATACAACTAATGTGTATAGAAATGCGTGACATCAGTTCACCTACTCATTTTTATACACATACAAGAGTTATCACTGCCCCAAAAAGAAAAAATAACAGAGACTGACATTGGGCAAGTAGGACCTTTAAAAGCACATCGATCTTACAAGTGCGATGGTTCCTGCGGGACACCTGGTGGAGAGGCCCATTGGATGATTAACACCTTTCAATGGGTGTGGCAATATCTAATCAGTCCTTTCCCATTTCAGTATGTGTCAAAAACTGAATGACCTCTCCACAGGCCACCTGGTAGAACCATTCCTCATTTAATGCCTACCAGTACACTCTTACCTGCTACTGGTGGTTATCCGTGCTACATGAGCCCTAAAATACGGAGCTAATATTTTGGGTAACTCACCCGCATGGAATGTCGTATCGGATATCGGTAAAATATCGGTCGGCCTAAGAGACGAAATATCGGAGATATTGGGTAAAAAAAAATCGGTCGTCAAAAACTAGTTTTTATCATATATTTTTAAAATCTAACTTCTAAAATGAGTTATAGTAATTTAAACAAAGAATAGATTTCAAAATATGCATAAAAGGATAGAAAACAAACATGAAAGTTTTTTTTTCCCAAAAAAAAAAAAAAAAAATTTCAAAAATTTTTTTTTAAAAAAAATATTTTTTTTTTCAAAAAAGGCCGATATATCGGTCCGAGACCGATATATCGGCGATATTTGGAAAAAATGGAAAAATCGATACTTAATGGTATCGGTTTGTGTCCGATACCGATATATCGGCGAGCTGGCATTCCATGCTCACCAGACCTTTTTTCAGCCAGCCCACCCCCCGATACAGGCAGAGCACAGACTACTCATCCAAATATTTTCCAGACCGTGCTACTAGCCTACTAGGCCCAAAAGCTCATTTTCTTTCTTGTGTATGTCAAACAATGGAGTCAGTAATGGGCTCAGGGGTCCTAGACTCTTGCCCTTTTCAATCCATGGCTAAAATGGGCTCAATAGACCCACTTTGTTTGGATACCAAATGAACAGAATGTGTGAAAAAATCTTGTGGCAAAAAGTTACAAATGCGTTTGGGAGCGAAAGAAAAAGGGTAGCCATTCGTACCGAATGTGGGGAAAATTATTCAATCTCAGTCGGTCAGCCTAACGAGGGCCAAAATGTCACATTCAAATGAATGTTCCCTTCAATGGTCATTTCGGTATGCCAAACAACGGCTACACCAGATTCCTACACATTTTTCATATACAGCTGATGTGTACGAAAATAAGTGGGAACCATTGAAGGGAACATTCATTTGAATGTGACATTTTGGCCCTCGTTAGGCTGACCGACTGAGATTGAATAATTTTCCCCACATTCAGTACGAATGGCTACCCTTTTTCTTTCGCTCCCAAACGCATTTGTAACTTTTTGCCACAAGATTTTTTCACACATTCTGTTCGTTTGTTATCCAAACAAAGTGGGTCTATCGAGCCCATTTTAGCCATAGATTGAAATGGGCAAGAGTCTAGGACCCGTGAGCCGATTACTGACTCCATTGTTTGACTAATAGGCAACTCATTTCCGTACACATTAGCTGTGGATGGAAAATGTGTAGGAATCTGCTGTACAACTATCGTTTCCCCCAAACAACCGACAACCAAATAGAGCCGAATGACATCGCACTAACACCAAATGAGGGCCCTCATTTCAGTATCCAAATTCTAACCGTGAAAATAAGAATGCATGAAGTAATAAAATGCATGAAATCGTTTTCAGCAACTTATCCTCCACCTTCTTCCCTTTCCTTCTATTTTCGTGGCGCTACAGGGCATTGGCAAAATGGATTCTTACATTGTGTGCCTATGTGCTTTTTATTCTAAATCCTTCATTTCATATCCCATTCTTAGTTGTGCTTTTTATTCTAAATCCTTCATTTCATATCCATTCTTAGTAAAAAATCCTTCATTTCATATCCATTCTTAGTTGTTGCTAAATTCTTGACTGGAAGTTGATATGCAAATTGTACTCACATCAAACCACTTTATTTATCCACGTATGGAAAGAGTTAAGGCGGCTCATGCTCGTTGGAATGTGTTGGATTTCGATCCGTGGCATACATAATTGAGAAGGTGGGCAGATGATTCAAGCCCGCGTGCCCCCTGTATTACTGTGTGCCGCCTGATTGGCATACGCACAAACTATTTCATTCAAAGAACCAATGCTTCAAATTTTAGAGGGACAACAGCCTTTTACTTCTCAAGATCAAAACTAGTAGGGGAAATCATACCTACACAATTCCCATTCACCACACATGATAATCTTATCTTTCAAAAAGGTATTATGTGCATATATTTGCTGAAATAAAACTGCATAAACCCGTAGAAATTTGCTTTTAGAGGAAAGACCGAGCACCACCCCACAGGGAACTTGCTTGTCTTGTATAGCCAGATTCCCCCAGCAACTTGTATTCATTCGCTAGAAGAGTACCTCGCTGTCCAGTACTTCTCAATCTCTTCTGCTGTTCTGCCTGGTATTCTTCCCGCAATCAGAGACCACCTTACATTACATTTTTGTCAGTTGTTAGCTAGCCCCATAATCATGAATGTTTAATTTAACTAGTTATGTTTAATTCCTCTGTCTTCTCTCTTTCTTTTCTTCTACGAAATATGCAAAAGCATACTCAAAATAAACTAGAATAGGAAGCAACAAGAGAATACCTCTCTCCGATCAGATTAAACATTCTTACGATAAGTGTCTCTTCATCCTCCGAGAACTCCAGCTTAATTTCCTGACTGCTTCCCTCTGAGACATATCACAAAACTCATAAATGAAGTCATGTATAAGAAGATAACCAAAGGACAAACAACAAAACATATAATTACAAACAGGTACCGCTAGAATCTTCAGATGATACATCACCAGACGAGCGATCGGTATCAGCCATATGATGAAGTGAACGAGGAAAGGGAAAGTGTTGAAGTGGATTCCTCGCAGAGCAAGCAGAGGAAAGATGGGTTGGTTCGTCGCTGCGATGGGGAGGCGCTTAAATGCTCCATTTTTTTGAAAAAAAAATGTGGACAATCTAGGTCAAGAGGAATGGAGGGTGGGAGACGACTGGTAGTTGGTAAAAGGGAGATAAGAGGCATGGATAGGCCGTTGAATGGTCGGTATTACTATTCTTAATCACTTCGTTGGCTGCGTTTCTCTGATTAGAAGCAATTTTTAATCCGCCTCGAGGAGTTCCTGGACATCTGTGCTTATCATCCGGATCGACAGTGCACATGTATGTCACTGTGTGCGCTCCAGCTAAAAAAGAGCTGGCCCGCACAGGTGACCTGATGCGATGGTTGACGTCTTGCATGCATGCGGGATTTCTAGACGAAAATCTTTGAGGCGAACGCTAATGGGCGGATGAGACTTGAGAGTTTAAAACTGGGCATCATTCAAGGGATTAATGAACAAATATCCAAGAAGGACAAAAAAGAAGCTAGTAGACTGGCGGTTGTGATGGAGATCCAAGCCTCTCTTGGGTTTGGAAGGGAGGGCGGCGCCGGATGTTTTCCCCCCTCTACCATTGCCAAAAAGAGAGTTAAAAGGGGCCGACCCATTTAAGAAACACGAACGACATTCCGTCCCAGCCCACTAATCAAATCAGAGCTCAATTAGGCCCAAAACCCAACGACATCCCGGCCCAGCCCACTATTCTATTTTATTGCACCAGCCCACTAATCTAATCAGAGCTCAATTAGGCCCAAAACCTTTCCATACTTGTCGCCGACGAAGCCGCTCATTGCTTCCGAACCGCCCTGTTGATCGTCCACGCCGGAAGAGAATCAGATTCGTCGGCGAAGGAACTCAGATGGAAAAGGAGGAATTGCTCAGATTCACGGCTTCTTTCGAAAACTTGCAGCTCGAGAGGCCTGCTGTTTCTTCGGGTAAGCGAGTCACAAAACCAAAACCAGTCTCTATTGCTGCTAATCCGGACTGATTCATGTCTTTGTTTGAATCCTATGCTTTTGAATATTAATGCCAAATTCTGAAAATCTAGCCTGCGGTCAACAGTTAGGAAGCTTCCATTGCAATATAGGCCTAAGTACTCAATTGCGATCTTTATGTTGTGCAATTTCTTGTTTCGATGCTTTAGAGTTGTGAGTGTTGTTGAATTGTCTTTCACTTATTCCTAAAAAAGTTCTACTTTATGAAGTTAGTAACTTCTAGCTGTTGTTGGTCGAAACAATGGTTTTTTTGTATATGATGAATGTTGTTAGTTAATTGATATGGGAACTATCGAGTAATACTCCTTCCGTGCGGAATTATTATTACCCAAAGGTCTTCCAAAATGAGCTAATTTTAGTTCATTCTGAAAATCCTTATGGTAATAATAATTCCCGACGGAGGAAGTATGATGTTATAGGGCATGCGTCGCCAAACTCAGTTAATTGGGATTTGGTTGCAATGATGAGGATGATGATTGATTGATTAGTTCATTTGAAAAACTAACTGTATCTATTAAGAGTGCCTGGAGGGAGTGTATGTTAACCATCTTGTACCTTTTATTCATTATTGTGTGATTCTACATGTGCAGTGGTCAAAGGCAAGTCTCTTTTTTCTATGGCAGCTTGGTTACCAGAGAGAATAGTTACAAGGAGCTACTGCCCTGAAGCTGGTATATGATCACAAACTTGAGTAAATTCTTACTACATATTAGACTGGAGCTTATGTTCTGTTTCTGTGGCAGCATGTTTACCGGAGAGAATAGTTACAAGGAGCTACTGCCCTGAAGCTGGTATATGATCACAAACTTGAGTAAATTCTTACTACATATTAGACTGGAGCTTATGTTCTGTTTCTATGGCAGCATGTTTACCGGAGAGAATAGTTACAAGGAGCTACCGCCCTAAAGCTGGTATATGAGCACAAACTTGAGTAATTTTACTACATATTAGACTGGAGTTTATGTTCTGTTTTCGTTTATCTTCTTTAAGTTGAGAAGCTGTAATTTTCTCCAGTTGAATATTGGATTCACTACACCTGCTGTTCATTTCACAAGTTTTCCTTAAAAAAAGGTCTTATTTTGTAACATTTGAGAATCTAATGGCAGGGTCTCATCTTAGGAAGGCTAAAGCCCCCAGCTTGGTAGGATTATGTCTTAGCGTCCTTGGGAAGGACATGGAGGATATTATTGATGAGCTGTGTGAGCTAGCTGCTTCTTTTCCTCCGGAAATAAAGGTAGAGTATTGTTTTTCTATATTTGGAGTCACTTGGTTCATATAAGTACATCTGTGTGTGTGGTGTTTTTTCTTTGGGGTGGGGTGGGGGGGGATGTAAGGGCTTGTGTAAGACAGATATTGACGATGGAAGTGAAGGTAAAGACATGAAAGGGATAATAAAAAAGGGCATGAGAGAGTGAAGGATTAGATAACTGGTGAATATGCATTAAACGCCTTGTTGTGAAAAATCTGCATTTTATGTGAAAAATCGTTCTAATGTGCACCTCCCAAAATGGTGCCAGCTGTTATAATCTGATAGATGTAAAGGCAAAAGTTGCCTATGCTGTAAACGTCTAACTGAAAAAAGCTTGCATCACATATGAAGATGACATTTTACATGCACTTTTATGGTAGTTTTTTTTATATCAGTAATGATGGCGTCTGTGAGGCTCCTGCTTCATAGGTTATCATGTCCATGTTTTTATGGCTTATTTTTATATTCTAAGACATGAAGGCGGTAATATACTTCTTATTTTTGTACTGGTACATCTGTACATGGTTTTATTATCTTTCTCTTATGCTCTTAAGGTTTTTTTTGAATTTCAGATGGCAATGACTGCCATAGCTAGGAGAAAGAAATTTCTGAATGACGAAATTCTGACTGCATTAGCTGAGGATACCTGGGATATTCTTGACATATCAGGGTCTGATGTGACTGATACTGGTCTGATGAAAGTGGTTCAAATATGTAAGCGCGTACAGGCAGTGGATATTAGGTATACTTTTGTTTTTCTTAGAACTTTAACTGGTTTTGGACCGTGGCGGCAGGCTGAGCCGCTGCCGCAAGGAACACTGCAGGCGCTCCCGTGAGGGAGACAACCGGTTCAGCAGTGAATGCACGGGTCTGGAAATGAGCCGGCCCGTCTGGTTCTTTTTATCATTTGTTAGTCTTGAAGTTTTTAATTTCTAAAAGTTTTAAATTGCAGTGGCTGTGCCAAGATTACTGAATTAGGTGTGTCAAAGATGTTGCAGGATTGCCCTTCTTTGGAAACATTGAGATGGGGGTAAGTCTTAGTTTTTCATTATTTATTCTCCATGCTTGACAGGATAGATCATATTCCCTGACTATTGTAGAAATTATGCAAAAGTAATTGAAAGTGAAATCTTCTAACTTTTCCTCTAGTTGAACTGTTTTTTCCTATAACGATATATCAGAAAGAACTGGCAAAAACTTGGAAGGTGCAACTTATGTTGATCACATAAACGACCAAGTTGTGTATAACATGCATCGATAATTATGAATGGGGATATAATGTTACTTATTTTTAACACCCAACTCTCACTGAAGTGCAAACTTTTTGTGCAATATAAACATCGTTGTTGTCAGGGTGGGACAGGTGTTACCACCATGAAAGCAATGAAAACACTAATTACTAACTTGAGGAACCAAAAAATAAACATCTTCCACTTTGTTTTGTAATTAGCGACACAATATTATTGTATTATGTTTGATTTGAACTTATATGATATGATTTATATAGTTTTATGCTTGGTTTGGAAAGTTATTTAGCTATGCAAATAAGGTGGATCGATTCAGGCTAGATAAGATAAAAAAAAATGATTCAGGCTAGATCAAATTTTATGAAACCATTTTATTTGGGGATGAATCAACTGTGGTATCTGCGATCTTACTAGAAATTTGTTCTTCTCAAATAAGTAAATCATGTAAAGGATCTAAAACATATACAGTGTACAAATTTACAATGACTATTTGTAAATGTTGTCTCTGCTCACAGATCGGGATAGTGTAAGCACTGTATTTGAATTGTCGAATTTAAATTTTAAGATGGCAAAGGGGTAGGCCATATATGAGAGAATAAACGAAGTTGAAGTAGAGAGAGGTCCTTAAAATTGTAACGTTATTTGCAAAACTTGTTACATGTGCAAGTACCATACAAAAAATGACAGTGGGACAACTGCCCTGGTTCATTGGAAACGGGTAGTCAATTCTTATTTTCAGCAATAGTTGTCTTCAAATATACTTAACTTATGTAGGAGGTCATTAAATTGGGGAAACTCAAGATTTAAATTTCGACTGCAGTTTTTCATTTCTGCTAATGTTCCTTTTTCCACTTCTCCAACAAGCCATTAAGCTTCAATATCTTCGAACTGCTTAACTTTAGTTCTAGGTAATCAATCAATTTATAATCGATAAAAAAGGTTGACCTGCTTTGAGATCCAGCGTCTTTATTTAATTTTGTGCACACCAAACTTGCGAAGCTCTTTGAGATCCAGTGGCAGAGAAATCCATGGGCTTCTTTTCTGATATCAATAGTGGTCCATTTGCTTGACTTTTTAATTCATGAAGGGAAAATCTAGTTAAACCTAAATTTCATGAAGGGAAAATTTAGTTGGACCTAAATTTCCTGAAGGGAAAATCTAGTTGGACCTAAAGATACCTTTTGGACCCACTGTGACCACTAGGAATTTTATTATTCCCCTACACATTTGGTTTGCGTGCCTTTTGGTCTTAACTAGGTACACACGGTTACAACAGGCTATGAACAGAAGCTAAAACCAATATTTGCAGAGGATGCTTTAGGAGTGAATTCACTGCACGCAGCTGTTTAAGCATGTTGAAGCCAATATTCATTGACATTGAAGAAGAATCATGGGAGGAACTTGATACGACTGAGATAGTGGACAACGCCCACTCACTTCGATGGCTAGTGTGGGTATGTTCTCTGCACATCCCTTTACTTCCTTCTGTTTATTGTTTTTAGAGCAAGCAAATTTAGAAAAAGAATATGGATTGACTAATTTGTTAGAATGTTAATCGAATCAACTGCTACATTACTATTTTATATTCTATCCAAGGAATTGTTTATAAATGAAGAAAATTACATGTATGTATCTTGATTTTTTATATTTTGCTTTTCTACCCTATGCAGCCAACCATTGACGACCATTCACGGCAGTTCTTAGTTGCTGAATGTCCTCGAATTACTCTTAACCCAAAGCCTGAGCCCTTGGGTTTTCGAGGCCAGATCCCACGTGAGGCGTTTCCTAATGTGTCACTGGATGACGTTGTTGTCAAGGACATTGATCCTAATATATGGGTCTGCAAGAGGCAATCATCATCTTCAAGCAATTTAGTTCATAATAACAAGAGTGATGCACACTCTGATGAACTCTCGGTGGCTGAGAAATTTAGGCTGGCGTTTGTGGAAAGGGACGCGAGGCTGGCACCCAAGAGGGCCAAGAATTCAAGGCAACACAAAAGACGTGCAGAGAGAGAGTGGATGATGTGTAACACTGATGCAAAGTCGTTTGCACTAGCATCCGGGGTGTGCAAGTCCCTACTACATTAGCAGGCCTAAACGATAGCAGACTGATTCCTTTTTTTTGGAATTGTAATTTGAATGTCAAAAGGTGAGTGCGCAGTATGTAGATAATTGTGACAGATGTCGAACTTTTCTAATTTGTACTGTTTAACAATGCGTTTGCAATATGTATCATGAGCTGATAGCAAGTGAAAAACAAATGAAGATTTACCGAGTGAAGCTTATTGTCACTCATGAAGATATTCGTAGAAAGAAAATAGAAATTTGGTAGGATATACCTCTTTATTTGGTAACTCAACTTGGTAAGTATTTTTGTATAAAAAATTTATGTAGTGGCAGGGGCCATGGCGGCCTTAAGTTGGCAGCATGGTCGAATGTCACAGATCTACTAGTCGAGGGTGATGCATTGCTCATTATCAAACTTCTCTCTGAGGACTCCTGGAGCATTCCACGCTCAATCACAACTATTTCGTCTAAGATTAAAACTCTATTTAGTAATGTATATAGGAAGACAATAGACTAGCGGACGCTTTTGCTAATTCTGTGGAATTTATGGGTGGTGGTTGTTGGGCTCGCTCCCCTCCTGCTTTTTTGGTTGGCATGCTTAACCAAGATGCCAGGGGTGCAACGGCTGCTCGTTTTTAATATAAGTATTCTTATTTTCCAGCAAAAAGAAAACTTGGTAAGATACTCATGAAGATTGTAGTACGCAGAAAATATTAAATTGGCATCCCAAATTTGATCAAAACCTTCATGAACCCCTATATATAATGTACTGCAGGGGGCAAATAGACAAACTCATGAGCTTATCAGGTCGATCACAATCTTGTCTACAAGTGTTTAACATTTCATATCGCAAAAATTTATAGTTCTGCTCCTCGACTTAGAAAAAACAATGTTGCACTGCCACCAATCTTATATTCATTACAGCAAAATTTGACATCGTGAATCCCAAGTTTGTCTAGCAAGAGGATAGTAGATATATGTAACATTAGGTGTTGTATGCTTACCACATTCGTACTTCATATGCCGGCAAAACCGCTTAAAAAAATGGTCAACCCAGTCAGTACCAAGACTGGCTTTTCCCTCATCATATGTACAATTTTCGCAAATAATTTTTTTTACTAAATATAAAATCAAGGACATCAACTGAGCGAAAAAAGAATTACGGACACCTCATGGATGATTAGATATATATCATTTCCAAATCAGCACTCCAGTTCGCCACACTGCAAAACTTTTTCTTTTTTCACCCCCACAGTGCAAAGTTGACAAAGGAATAACCATGTCAATTTACATCACCTTAGCTTGTCAGGTGGAAGGAAACTAGGGTCCACAGAGTTCTGCTGTCTGAAAGTAGCTGTTTCCTGGACGGTTCTCTCTGACGAATGATTCTCAACATACAACTGCCAATGCACAACAAATTAGAAAGGAAACTTTCTGTGCCTTTGATCCTCATTTTGGCGGGGTCCAGGTTCCAGGTCTGAAGGATGCACCAGATCCCATCGGTTCAGATGAGCTGAGATCAGGTTGATAAGAGCAACATGAGTTGTCAGGTTGATAAGAGCAACATGAGTTTAGGCACAAACGTTCATGAATTTTAGATATGCAACTAGTAAAATATGCAAAGGTATAAGTAAAAAATATTGACAATTTTGAATATTTCTATATAAAAAACGCGAGGGAAGTGCAATTTGTTCAAGCGCAAACAGTGAATTTCATAATAAGCAGACTCACTCTTGATCTTCTGCAGCCTCAACAGAATCTGAGTCCAAAGAGTAGGATGCTCTGTAAAAGAATTTATAATCAGACAAAACGAGCAAGTCTTTGTTAATAACTTAGTAATATTGTAGTTCCAGTTATCGAAGGAAAAAAATTCAATGCCAAAATTCTAAGAGAACACTCATTCTTCGTAGTTATCTGTCCATGTTGCAGAGATATGCATTACATTTTCAAAGTATTAAGTTATCTATTAAACGTCCCAGTAATTTACATAACCAGTAATCAGTACCTGGACTTTTCAGAGCCTTCATTTGCTTTGCGAACATAATCAACATCATCTTGAGCACACAAGTAAAATACCGTTAAAACATATAGAAAAATTAAGAGCTGCACTAAAGAAAGAACTATTTGTGAACCATAGTTGATCATATAAAAAACAATCTGGTCATGGCTCCAAAACATTTTACATATATGTCTCAAAGAGAGAACTATACCTCTATTTTGATCTAGGGAAGCATCTTTCAATTGCTGAATGAAACTTCGCAAATCTGGACCACTAGCTTTGCCTATGCCAAGAGTAAGTTATTTTCACATTACCATTTATGATTAGGAAGTAAAAGAGCAAAGACTTGTCATTTACTTAGCCCCCAACCCAAAAAGAAAAGAAAAACATCAACAAAAAACACATTCCACAAAATCGACAATAACTTTTTGTTTAATTCATGGTTTTAAACTAAAATATTATTTTGTCTTCATAAATATAATGGAGACATTTTATTAACAGACCAAATTTAAATCATCATGGCCGAGATGAGATTGAAATAAAGCTCATTTGACATTTAATTTTAGAATCACAATAGTTTTTACAACATATGACTGACCAGTGCTTGCTCTTTGTTGGGGTTGCCTTTCTTTAGACTTCATTGCCTCTTCTTCTTTCAAACCTTTCAGTGAAAAAAGTAGCAAACAATAAAAGATATATTGCACTCTTACAAAATAAAGAAGACTAAGTGGAGACAGATGCAAAAATACAAAAATTCAGAATATTATATGAGAAACAAGAATGAAATTTAATGCCAGACGATAGTTCTGCTGGAATGTTATTTGTACCATACAAGTAACTGGATGTTGTGATTTGCAGCAACAGAAAATCTATATGGATAAATTAATGGAGCATCAAACACAAAACAGAGTGGAAAACATACGGGCAATATTTAGTTTGACCTGCTCACGCCTCTTCTCCATTTGAATTATTTCCTGTATAAAGGAAATTGTTTAAAAAGAATTTTAGAGAGAGTGGTGAAATAACAAGTCCTAGCAATAGACACACTAGTAAAACAGGTTACATATTGAACTGCTTCGTGTACCTCGGGTGTGGGAGCCGTCTTCCTCTGACCGTTCAACCAACATATCCACTCAACTGTGTCAATTAATAAGAATTAGTCACGAGGCACAATAAGCTGGATGAGTCTTCGGTACTTAAGTTCATAAAGGTCAACAAGGAACTTTAATCTCGTGAACAAACAGCATGGAAATACTATTTCAATTCCAAACTTTGAACCGAGAGATCTGCCATGGCCATGTGGCATGCAATAGGACTTCAGAGCAGGAAGGTCACTGCCTTACTCCGAATGTTGTAAGATCTCTGCCACTGCAACAAGGATAATGTACAAGTGGTCAGATGAATGAGGCTGCAGCTCAGGTTTGCCCTAATTTTGGGTCCACAAACACCAGAACCTCCTTCCATTCCCCTATCACACAGTGATAGGCACCTTCAGAACCACCACTTCACATAATTTCCTGCTGTGCTTTGCACCAATTGATGGCATTTTAGGAGACTTTTATTTTAGCAGAAGCAAGCAATCAGCACTTCTCTATGCATATTATGCACCCTAATATGCGTAACAATAAGATTATCACAACTGATTCCTTGTAGAATAAGTTTCAAAACATGAGCAATCAATCTAACAACAGGTGCAATGGTGTGAAATTGCTCCCACATATACCATGTTCCCTTGAAGGCTGCTTAATTAGTCATGGCGTACATATCAAAATTACTTGATGGCAAACTAACCTGGAAGTGACCTTGGATCCTCCTCTCCTTTAAATATAACCATTCTTTTCTCTTTCACTGCATATAATGAAGCAAAACGCATCTTAAATAACACAAGATGAAAGATGTGTAACTGGTTAGGAAGTGTAAAATAGTAATAGTAAAGAAAATTCAATGAGCTATCCCTAAACAAGACAATATGAATTAGGTGTGGTTGATCAGAGTTCATTCTGGCCTCGGAATTTTTTTGTTTTTTGAGATGAACCTCGAAATACTATTGCAAATTGGATTACAGACAACAAATAAGATTTCTCAAATCCGTATCACTTATAACTTCTAAGATAAAATATACCTGCAACTATTTGGATTTAGTAACTTGCATAGAAATCAAAGCATACCAATTTTAAAAGGATAGCTAATCTAGAGATACAAAAGAGATCTCAAATATCAGGTAAGTAATGAACCAATTTCAGAAAATGAAGATCTTGTGAAGTGGCAACCAGATAAAGTCAGTATCAGATCCTGATTACAGAAGAGCAATATCGATGATATCTAGAGTTTTTAATTGTTAAGTGACTGAAACTATTGATATATGTTTGTTTTTATGGGTAATGAACATGAATATGTTACTCACGTGGCCTTACTACACATTATCCCAAGGTATATGAACTAACAGCACGACCAATTAATGAGATGGTGTCACACAGGGAAAGCTGTTGAAAGCAGCTAGTGATTTCGATTTACAGATTTTGACATATGAAGCTATTGATATATGTTTGTTTTTATGGGTAATGAACATGAATATGTTACTCACGTGGCCTTACTACACATTATCCCAAGGTATATGAACTAACAGCATGACCAATTAATGAGATGGTGTCACACAGGGAAAGCTGTTGAAAGCAGCTAGTGTATTCGATTTACAGATTTTGACATATGAAGCTATTGCGGAATAAGAGGAAAATATGCGAAGAAGATACTGATAAGGATCTTATCAGTCTAATCGCAAGATTTTTACGAGTACAGTAAAAACCTCAGTCAATTCGTACCAACGTATAAATTATGCAACTTCTTCATAAAATATATCCAGCTCGTCCAATCTAGAAGAAGGAAGATCGGACAAGATTCCTATACAAAAAACAAGTTTTCCTCAATGGAAGAAAAGGCCAAGTAGCGGAATTGCGAATCAAAATACGAAAACCAAGTCCCAAAACTGCAGAAAATTGTAGCATACAAAGATAGTTCTGTAACTTGACGATATGTCAAATGCAACCAAGCCGCTATTCAAATTCAGCCTCAGGAACGTAAAATTCAAACTGGAACTCATTCAACATGCATTTCGAAGGAAAGCAATGTATATACTCAAGAAGTAGAATCATTCTGTTTGATAACCAAAAAAGGTTGAACCTTGTAAGCTATTTGAATGAAAATTCCCTATTCCCATTATTCGCGTGAATTCAGTAGAATGTATGTAATACAGCCAAGCAATAGAAAATGAAATTTAGATGGGCATAGAGTATGGTAGGGATCAGAAGATGGGACTTAACTGGTTCCATCAATTTGTTGGGATCTGGTGAAGTAGCGATTCCCATGGTTGTCGACACCCACCAAAGTCCTCGAACTGAAAAAGCCCAAAAATCTGGACACCAGTTTCGACATGCCCGCCCAATCCTTCCAAGCAGACTGTTGTGATTTGGGAAATCGGAGTACCCACCAAATGCAACCTTTTTGGTTTTCTGACGCGAATCAAATGCCAAAACCACCTTCTTCTTCCCTCTTCTCCCGCTCAGTCCGCCGCTCTGCTATTTGGTTTTCAGCTTTCAGCTCGATGAAAGCTTTTTAGGCCTAGTGCAGAGGCGAGGCTTTTTAATTAATTGTCTTGGGCCGTATCTGGGCTGTCAATTCCAATTTGGTCTGCTTGAGCAAACAATTTGCGAACTTGAGGGCCCATTCAAGGTGTAAGCATAGTGGGTCTAATGGAAGGTTGCTGAAGTTCTTTTGTTTTCGGAAAGTAAGGGAGTCATGGGCTGATTGGCTCCACTAATGAAGGTTTAATGTATTTTTTTTCTGCTAAGCTTAGTTTTGTAAAACATATGGCAATTTAGGAACTTACAATTGGATGCCAGTTCAGTTGTAAAGTTTTTGGTAGTGATTTTTTTTGCGACATATCGATGCTGAGAAACCCTGGCAAATCCGCTGTAATGGTCCTACGTGCATCGAATTGTGATTCACATATAAAAAGGATTACTGGTCTGAACTCGGTATCTGGTTTGAATTTCTTTTAAACAGTGATACTTGTGAAGAGACTGGAAATAATGACCCACATATGTCTCCAAATCTTATTATTTTTCTTACTAAAAGGGCACAGCTTGGCGGTTCAAGTTGTGACAGGTGGGTGGGACTTGGGGAAGTGGAAGGTAGGTTGAAAATTTTCCTTTTCTCAGCTCGCAGGCAGGTGAAAACTTGCCAAGCAGCCACCATAGGCACTTTTTCGTGATCAATGCTAAGTTTGTCATCTATTTATTACGCACTAAGACCATAGTGCAGATTCAAATGCAGCCAGGTTGTATACTCGCTTTTACCATTTCTGTCTGAGAAAGTGGATAGCTGGACTGACTGGTTTGTAAATGTACTTAGAAGGCACTAGACAAGAAGAACCTTGCAAAGGAAATATTGCCTCTTGCCTGCATGGAATAGACGGGAAAAACATGTTCTAAACTTCTAATTATACGAAATGAGCACCACACAAAAGGAGGAATCGTAGAGAAGGGAGATAGGATATAAAATGAGAAAGAGAAGCGGAGGGAGGAGGAGGAGAAAACCACTCAAGCACTGTCTTCTTGGGGGAGGAAATCAAGGGCTTAAAAACAGGGAAAGGTGTCCCATTCACGTGTACCGCATGGACGATTGCTGCCTTGGTCATGCAATATTGTTCATCATTCAATTCGTCCATCTTTGAGAAAGCCAATAAATGCCCATATCCTACGTTGCGCTGCTTGAAACTCTGGGGCAAGTCAAACGCCAATTTAGCCACTACTAGGAACCATATGTGCGCGTATTCTGCTGGATCCTACAAACTATCTTACCATTCGAAGCCGGCACTTTTCCGCGGCTCGTTTCCTTCTATGAACTGCACAGAGCTGCAAGACTTGCTTATTTTGGGATTCTTCATCTTGGGATTTAGAAACTTTCTTATGAGTTTGTGGTCTTTTATAATGAGTTTGGGGTATCAATGTCCTTGGGAGGACCCTTGTATATATCACACTGCCATCTCATCAATATGCTGTGGGTAACTAGGGACAATGGGGGATGGGGTGGGGGGCAAAGGATTAGGGATTGGAACTAATTAAGACCTATTGCTACAAGAAGAAGCGTAACACCCCTTTTTTGGTACACCTTGAACCCACACCTCGCTGAACATGGGACAAGTTCTAGCAAGGCTCAAACCGGGGACATTTATCTCAACAGGGGAGAGGCCCTACCACCACCCCAATTGGTGGTCCGGCACTAAACCCCCGTTAGTTATTATGCATTTGATGTTATTTTTTTATTTATTTTTGCTGAATTATTGATGTGATTCATGCATCTGAAAAAGTCGGTAGCTACTAGCTAGACTGACTTTGCTTTTAGTTCCTCGTGTTGCTGTCGAAGCTCCCTTGAGATACTGACCCTGGAGTTTGAGTGACAACAGTTGAATAGGACCTTCTTGACATGACATGACATGTACTGACTACATGGAGCACGTAGGATTTGCATGGATGCTAGAATTGATTGCGATCATATGGCAACAAATCATGAGAATCGATCACGTAAACTGCATGTATATGTGTCCCTCATATATTGAATCAAAAGTATAATCTTTATACAAATCACTCGCAGGTCAATCTCACACAAGTATGAAAAATCTCACCAACAAAAAAAGGAAGAGAAAAAGGGAGGGAAGGAATCACACGAAGAAAACAAAGCAAAATATATGCCACAAGGAAAGAAAAATGAATAAAAATGACTTTGAATGCCAAGAATCAGCAGATCCCAGGCATGTTGTTCCATGTACACGAGCCGAGACTCCAGTCGTGATCGGCGGTGGTGGTGGTGGCGGTGGCGGTGGCGGAGGCGGAGACTGAGGAAGCCAACTGCTGCATTTCGAGCCCGATCTCGTCACCCGTCAAGGCCGAGTGTCCTCCGTTCGACCCCTCTCCACTGTCACTATACCACTCCCAGCCGCTTGGGGCCGCCGGGATTATGTCCAGAAGGGTAGTCAGATCCTCGTCCACCGAATTCATATCCTCCCCTGGCTCTTTCTTTGTGGTTATCCCTTCAAACCATCCAAAAACCACATCACAATGTCAACAAAACAGAACAAAATACTACTAAAATTGGACAAATTCGTTCTTCTCATATTCTGAAAGAAGTCTAAGAGCTTACCAAGAAATGAGTGGGTGGAAATGGTGTCATCCCCCAAATGGCTTGAAGAGCCGTTGTGTGGCATTGTAGCTGGAGGCGGAACCCACCCAATGAAGTTGCACTTGCCCAGGGGCTCCAACAGAGAGATGGCCCTCCGGGAGTCGTCTCCAGTTGAGACCATGTCCTGGGCCTCCTGCAGAAGCGCATCCAGCAGGCCGCTGTTGCTCCGATCCAGGTCGGTGGGACCTTGCCGATCGTAACTATGGTTTACTCCGCCAAGGGAGGGGCCGGGCTCGGGAACTTGGCTTGAAGGGAGCTCCAACTTCATGGAGATTGGCGAGGGGCCAGCATCAGCGGGGGAGGACCCCAGGGTTGACTGTGGCAGCGGAGCCTGCGGGTTGAGGTCGAGGCTACCGGAGCCGAAGTGGGTGAGCTGCAGATTCTGGTGGAATAGCGGCACAGGCGGGGATGAGAAGGGCAAAGGGAAGCCAGCGGCGCCGCTGTCGTGGAAGCGCTTCAACCTGTGAGCCGGAGCCGGAGGGAGGAAGGTGTGGGTCTGGTTATGGTGTTGGTGCTGCTGCTGGTGATGACTATGGTGGTGGTGGTGGTGGTGGTGATGGTGGTTTGGGAGAAGAGTGGGGGTGGCGCCGGTGGCGAAGTTCATGGTGGCGCCAGTAGGGTAAGGATCGAGGAGCTGGAGGGAGTGGGTGAAGGTAGTGGGATCGGGGGATGTCTGAGAGGGCGGGCCTGGCCGCTGGTTGTGCAGAGCCGCCTGCCGCTGTATGTCGGGTGGGTACAAAGGCAGGCCTTGCCGCTGCCGCCTCTTGATTCTCGTGTTCCAGTAGTTCTTAATCTCGTTATCTGTACGTCCCGGCAACTGCTACAATGAATAATAGAAATTAATCAATGAATTTAACCAGTTGAAACCAGTAATATGACAAGAATTGGAAGATTAGGCCATCATCAGCCATGAAAGGATCATGAGAGTACGGAGGAGGAAGGGACCTGGGCGGCCATGCGAGCCCACTTGTTGCCGAGCTTGGCATGGAGCTCGAGGATGAGGCGCTCCTCCTCGGGGGAGAAGGCGCCCTTCTTGAGATTGGGCCGGAGGTGGTTGGCCCAACGGAGGCGGCAACTCTTGCCGCAGCGGGAGAGGCCCGAGTTCTTTTGCACCGCGTTCCAGTTGCCCTCCCCGTGCTTCTTCACGTACTCCATTAGTATCGCGTCCTCCGCCGCCGTCCATGGCCCCTTCTTAAGCGCCGAACCCCCGCCTCCCGCTGACGACTCGTCCCCGACGACTACGTTGCCGGTCATCCGAGCCCTCCTCTCTTCCACTCTCTAAAAATCAGCGGAGGAGGAGGAAGAAGAAGAGGAACACACTTGAGATCGTCTTGAAGAGCCTTTTGCTTGCTCTTGGGAAAATAAACACTAGGTACCGATATCTCTAACACGATCGTTTTCGCATAAGCTTTCCTCCTCCAGCCTTGAATGGGAGGGAAGGAAAAAGAAGGAGACGGTGGTCCTCGGGAGAGGGGGCTCCTGCTTTTCTTTGCTGTTTCTGGGGTGGGTGGTGGGGATGAGGAGTTGGAGGAGACAAATAAGGGGGTATATTATAGTCTGCAAGTGAGGAAATGTGTTCTTACGCCTAGGTGTGCTGAGCCTAAATTTAGACTTATCTTCCTTTCAAATTTGCGCGTCGGGGGATGACGATGATCAATCGATCATACGAGCAAGATTCGAATCACAAGTTGGTTGGGGGAGGAGAGGGGGTGGTGGTGGAGGCGGAGGCGGAGGCGGAGGAGGAGAGAGCGCCACCGATGGATGGAGGGGGGCCAAGGTGGGGTGGGTGAGTGAGCGAGAGAAGAGGGTGGGGGAGCCCACTACACTAGGCGAAGACAACTCTGAGGTTCGGGCTTGCATTTCGCTCCGGGGACTCCTCCCGCTGCTCCTACGTGGTCCTCCCCTTCCCCGCGTTTTCCTTCCCGCCCTTATTCTTTTCTTTTCTTATTTCTTTTCCAAATTTTTATTATTTCTTTTCTCTGCTTGCTTCACGTCTCTGATTTCTCAACTTGCGAAATGCTGGAACTTAGGAGAAGAGATTTGCCGAAAAAAAAACTTTACTAGTGAACATTTCGACCATATTTTATGGGCTGTTTCAAGTCGTGGTCAGAAGACTCAGAACTCCATTTCTAGCCCTCTTTTTTGACAAAGCTAATTATAAATTATAATAAAACTACATACGTAATAATTTACCAAAAAGAAATTGCTTAAGTACTATGGTGAAAAGGATTTACTTTCGTGACTTATAAATGTGGATCATGGGCACCTGGATATGTTCATGGTATAATTTCACCAAAATCAAAAGAGAGCTAAGATTGGATTGATTCAGGGATAGGCTGTTAATGCACCAACAGTAGGAGTAGTGCCCAATTAGAGACGGTTCGACATATCACAATCTTTTTTGTCCCATTAGAGAAACATGGTTGTGTCTTATTGCACAGATTTTTCCATCCTTCCTATATCAATACAGTAACCTTTAAAACGAGAAGATGCAGAGTATGAAATCCTTGGGGATCCATTACGAAACTACCGATTTGAGTTAAATTACGTGTCCCACATTTTACAAGCTTAATTTTGCTCCTATAGACATAAGTAGCTGATCAAAGAATGTTTTTCTTGATCACGCTCACTTTCCTTTTTCTCCTTATTTGACAAACTGGGAGCATCTTGCTAGTTGTTACCATGGCCGGAAATTGATCAATTGATGCCGCCAGCCAGCCATGTATGCAACAATGGCAAATATCAAGCAGCCCCAATGATCTGCAGCCATGGGCCCATGGGCCAAATCGGTTAAGCTCATGGACAAAGTTGCACGTCATTTTGCACTATGCTTTGATGCTTCATAGTTTGACATTTGAGGCTGCATTTGGCAAACGCGACTTTAGCAGGGATCATTTAATCATGGCTACATCTGCCACACTCATTTAGCAAAAAGTAAGAAAAATATCTGCCACCTTTCATAACTAGGGTAGACTCGAAATGGCTCTCACCATAATTGTGTCACCAAGTTTTTTTTGCTAGGAATTGTGTCACCAAGTTCATCTTACAATGGATCCGCCTCCAGACGTGATCCTTGAAGTCTGGTGTCGCTTACAATGGATATAATGTACACTTTCTCTCAAAATTACATAAGTGGTGCGCTCAACAATTTTAAAAAAATTGATAAAACATACGATTGTAATATAATCCCCTGACCGGCCCATATCATTAATAAAGCCTTAATCATGATAATTAAAAAATACATCCATAATTTCAACAAAATGCATAATATAATTTATAAAGAATGCTTAAATATGCATAGCGGAAGCATTATAATGACCCGACATGAACCCTTGAGGCCCCTTTTGATTTCCTTTTTTTTTGAACAGTAAACCGGATATTAAGTCGGGCCGGTCCGGCTCGGTTTTGATTACGGGCGGGTTCAGTTTATAAACCGAACCGGGTCATCCTCTTCATGAGGATGCCCTAATCCCTTAGGGCAGCGAGCGGCGGCATGAGTGCCATGCCACCGCCGCCTTCAAGCCCTCCACCGCCACGGGCGGCGATGCCACAACGGACACCACCGCCTTCGCGACTTCTGTGCATAGCGGCGGCGCCGGCATGATCGGAGATAGGGGCGACGGGCGGAAGCCAAAGCGCACCGAAAAAATCCGAAACCGCTGATAGGTAAAAAGAAATTTTTTTTTATTCGGATCCATCGCCGGCGGCAACCAAAAGGGCCGCCCTTTCTTTTACAGAGAGGCCGGCGGTGCGTGGAGGGCCGACGCCGCCGCCCAACGTATGGCGGTGACGGCTCTGGCCAAAAACTGCGAACGAATCCGGTGCCGCCGCTACGCCGGCCATAGCCCAACGCCTGGCGACTGCGGCTCTGGCCGGTGCGTCTGCTCGCAGCGGCGGTGGCTCTGGCCAGTGCGATGGAAAAAAAATTCTTTTTTTTTATCCGCTGCCTGATTGTGCGACCGAATCCGGCGCTGCCACTGCGCCGGCCAGAGCCCAATGCCTGGCGACAGCGGCTTTGGCCGGTGCGTTTGCTCGCAGCGGCAGTGGCGAGTGGCGACCAGAGCCCAACGCTCGACGACAGCGGCTCTGGCCAGTGTATCTACTATCCGGCGCGTCTGCTCCGGTCTAGCCTAGCTCGATACCAATTGATAGAACTTAATGAAAAAGACTTACGCATACCTATAGCCATTAGAACCGAACCATCAATAGAGTCTCTGCTAATTGTCTTCAGAACCACGTGTTTCTAGTTTAGAACTTGGCTGAGAGCAATCTCACTTAAGACATCATATTAGGATGGCTAATGGTGTATTTATAACTAAACCAGGACACAACTGTTAATAACCCTAGAATCCTGACCGTCCATCCACAGGTCATCCAATGGTTCAGATCTGCCACTTAAAAACACAACTTAATGGGTATTCTGACTCAGACCCATTACCCAGACAGTTCTAAAAGCCCAAAACACTGTCAATTGAGATCATGGAATGTCGTATCGGATATCGGTAAAATATCGGTCGGCCTAAGAGACGATATATCGGAGATATATCGGAGATATATCGGAGATATTGCGTAAAAAAATATCGGTCGTCAAAAACTAGTTTTTATCATATATTTTCAAAATCTAACTTCTAAAATGAGTTATACTAATTTAAACAAAGAATAGATTTCAAAATATGCATAAAAGGATAGAAAACAAACATGAAAGTTTTTTTTTCCCAAAAAAAAAAAAAAAATTTGAATATTTTTTTTTCAAAGAAGGCCGATATATCGGTCCGAAACCGATATATCGGCGATATATTTGGAAAAAATTGAAAAATCGATACTTAATGGTATCGGAGTATCGGTTTGTGTCCGATACCGATATATCGGCGAGCTGGCATTCCATGATTGAGATAGTTGGGCCACTTTATGTTTTATTACAAAAACAAGCCTAACAATTAGTTGTAGAAAAAAAGAGTCATCTTATGATCTTTCTTTCCTGATGGAATAAACTCCATCCAGATTCAAACCTCAACTGAAAAATTAGTGCAAAAAAGCAAGTCTTCAGCCTTCACAAGTTTTAACAAAAGGACTAAAGGAGAACACCTGAAAAATAAAAGCTACAGCTGATGAAATTTGCATTTCGATATCCTAGCTGATAATGCGATGTGTCCTAGTTGTCCTTCTGCAGTACTAGTGCATCATGTATTTTATGAACTTTCCTGATATGGAAGATATATTTCCAAGCTTGCATATTTTTATGGTTTTTTTGTAAGTACTTGCACATGTATATATCTCAGGACTGGTATTATTGTCATCTTCATTGTGTCTGCCTTTGAGACCCATTGAAAACTCTTCCTCCCACCAATAAAAGAGTTTTTTTTGGGTAATTTCCGCTAATAAAAGAGTTATGAGCTCAACAATGAAATAATTTAAGAAAAGTGTGATATAAAGGGCATTCCGAGCAACATTGGAAAGCAGTTTACGTCATGGAATGCCGTATCGGATATCGGCAAAATATCGGTCGACCAAAGAGATAAAATATCGGAGATATATAGAAGATATTGTATAAAAAAATATCGGTGGTAAAAAACTAGTTTTTATCATATATTTTCACAATTTAACTTCTAAAATGAGTTATACTAATTTAGACAAAGTATAGATTTTAAAATATGCATAAACATGCATATTAGGATGGAAAACAAATAGGAAAAGTTATTTTTTTTTCTTTTTTTTCAAAAATATTTTTTAAAAATGGCGATATATCACCGATATTTTAAATTTTTAGGAAAAACGATATTAATTTGTATCGGTCCACCCGATACCGATATATCGGCCAACCGGCATTCCATGTCTGCGTCAGAATTGAGACGTTGCAAATGAAACAAGCCCATTACTGGCTATTGAGAGTTAAAGCCTTTTACATTGTTTGCTTTAATGCTTCCATACACAGTCAACCATACAGAGTCAACCATCGTATAAATCAAGATTAAACATGTATAAACGCTTGTTCAATAGTCATGCCACCCAGTCCAATTCGTCAAAGGCCCAAGCTCGGGAAAAGGTTTTATCTATGGACAATAACAAAAGAATTACACAAACAGAAAAAGCGAAAGGGCCCAAAAGAAAGATCTGAGTGTGTGGGTGTAAACTGTAAAGTACGAATCTGCGCAACGGTCGAATTTCATTTTTGTCGCTTTTCTATAGCATGGAATACTTTAAAATAGACAGGAAAACAAGAAGAAAAGGAGATAAAAGTTGCGCAAATGAGAACTGTACAAATGAAGAACAGCAACACGTTTCTCCGTAAATTCATGTTTAAAACACCTACTTTCCCTTTTTGGACGATTTAGATCTCTTTAGCTTTTGACTCCTTTCGACGACGCTAGTCCAAGTATAGTCCATGGGAATGGAGAAAGGATCTGATTCGATCGTAATCGAGTTTACGCCATTCCTCGCTCGTCCACCATTACTAGCAAAACTCAAGTAAGACGAAGCCGAGGACGCGGCGGCGGAGGCAGAGGCGGAGGAGCAGAACTGATCCTCCCCCAACTGCCCAGGACTCGACAACGGCGTATAAAACTGCTCCGAAGCCTCCAAATTGACAAACTTTGTGAACGTAACGATCACCCTCACCGTAGGGACCACCGGAATCGCCACCTGCCCGAAAAAAGAAACAGCTAAAAGGATTAGACGACACTTGAAACACACAATTTAGTTTAAAATCTTCAATCAGAAAAGCAAAAAATTTAATACCTTGACCGGAAAAGTGCCCGGCGGGAACTTGGTAGTGAGCAGCTCTCGCAGTCGTCGCACGGCCTTGACCTTGTTGGCTAGAATGTCGAGCAGCGGCAGCAGCTCCTCTGTCTTGAGCGGGAACTGCTCCGTCAGCCACACCGATGGCCGGAGACTTTTAACGTACTCGCTCTCCTTGCATGTCGGCATCTCTGCAGTCCTCCGCCCAGCTCCTCTTCTCCCGTCGAAACTATGCCGGCCTGAAAACGGCGGAGGCGCAGAAGATGGAATGTCAACGCTCCTCCTCTCAAGTGAACCTCCCCAGCCTTTCCTCTTCTCCTTGGTTAGCAGCAAGTCCCCCCTCTCGACGCAGCTGTTCCGCCTCTTGGGCGCCTCGAAGCTTATGAAATCAGAGTTTTCAGCGACGACAAACCCCTCTTCGTCGCTGTCCTGAAAGATCAGGGAGACACCCTCTTCGTCCTTGCCGATTAGAGGCTTCTGCGGCGGCGCCGGCTTGAGGGTCCGGAAGCTGAAGACGACATTGTGGATATCGTAGACCTTGGCCTTCCACTCCCCCACCATCTCCGTCCTCTCCTGCTTCCGCCAGTTAGTCCTTCCCGTCAGCTCCGCCCGCGTCACGTCCACGCCCGGCCGGTATACGCTGCTCTGGGCCGCGAAGCTCGCCTCTTCCGCCGGGGATAGAGGTGCCCCTGCGTTTTCGAAAGCGTCGAAGACCTTTTTCTCGTTGCGGTTGAGGACGAGGAGGGTCCCGGAGGGGAGGTCGTGCGTCCGGTCCCCATCACCGAAGAAGAGGAAGCTCTGGTCGGCCCGGTGGACCTTCAGGCCGTCAAAGCCGGCGAGGGAGGTGTCGGCGCGGAGGTCTCCGTCGCGTTTCCAGATCCTGTAAGTGTCGGAGGGGGCGAAGTGGCGGGCGAAAGGGAGGAGGGAGCTCTCGAAGTGGAAGGACATCTCCATGTAGAAGTCGGGCATCCGGCGAAGTGCAGCGACGAGGCGAGGGAGGCGACGGCGCCACTTGCCCCAGGCGGCGGCGTGGTGGTGGCGGAGGAGGACGAGGGCGATCTGGCTGCGGCGGGAGCACACGGCCTCCTGGAGGGGGTTCCAACCTGCGGCGTTCTGGAGGGAGACATCGGCGCCGGCGGAGATGAGGAGTTGGGCGGCACGGAGGTCGTTGAGGCGGACGGCGAGGTGGAGCGCAGTCTCGCGGGACGGGACATCGCGGCGGTCGAGTGCGGCAGAAATCTTGTCAGCGACTTGCTCCTGGGCGAGGGAGTCAGACTCGGTGCGGACGAGAGAAGGGTCGGCGAAGCGGGGGAGTGAGGCGACGAGGCAGGAGAGCCGGGCGTGGTCGCCTGAGGCAACAGCGTAATGGGCCGGACTGTGCACATAGTCTTGCAGGCGCGTTTCCCTGCTCGGCGTCTTCGCCATTCCGGCTCAGTAGTTTAGTCGCACAAGGAAACGAACTCTACATTAAAGACGGCCTTCAAGTTGCTGATGAACCGAAGCTTGAAAATGGGCATTTGCACGAAGATAAAAAGAGTCTACTCTGAGACGGGTAGTAGTACTACGGAGAATGTATGCGCATTTCTTTGACCTTTACCTTTTGCCTTTATTGGGGTTCCCCTCTTGTCACGCTCGATACTCCGAACCGGAAGATGAAGAAAAGCACCGCGACCATTCTATATGTCTTTGCTTTTTGCTGGCGTCCTCGAGGGAGGAGACGAGACGACGCAAGGAGGGAAAGCGATGGAGCGGAGCGAGCGCGACCCTTCGGATTGAGACGGTAGGCGGCAGCATTCCCTGCCTACTGGCTAGTCGTGTCCATGTCGGGGCTGCGTATATCTTCGATATTGTAGGATGGGGTCCCCGCTCAAGCTATCATCAGCCAGGCATAAACACCTCCTCGGCTCCTCATATGATCAAACTCCATAATCCATATACTTCCTCCCATTGGCCATTATGGTTTCGTCCTCTGGTTTGGCTTCCACGCGCCACCGCTGCTGCCACCATCGCATGTTCTACTCCCTTCTCGTGTGCCGGTGTGCGTGGACCTTGGTGGGGGACCCGACGGCAAGGTAGCTAAGTTCTGTGACCTGTGCCGCTAGAATGTCACTAGCTAGGGTCCTCGAGGCGCGTGGGGAGGTGGAGGCATCGCAGACCCTGATGTAAATGTCAGCAATTACTCCCACCGTTGCTTCTTGCATGTGACACGGGAGATTGGAGAGCGGGGGAGCGTTTTGGGCATGTGGAGACAAAGCTCGAGGGAACTGCAGACGAATTCGGGCGGGCCAATCTATGACGAGCATAATTGGTGCAACAAAGTTTTGCTGGCCCCGGTTACAGCCTTAGGGATACGGCCTTATTGTAGTGTCATGATATCATCATCGTGTAATGCACGCTTCTCTCCACAGCCAAACTAACCAACATGGATCTTAGCCAGACTTTCTGGAAAGAGTTATGTTACACTTTTAGGCGCCGTTTGGGGCGTGATTAAAAACAAAACATCTAATATGGATGTTTTGCTACACTGTAGTATCTATATTTTTTTCCTATCCATGTAGTATCTATATTTTTTTCCTATCCAGCTGAAACACCTCAGGTAAACGGGGCATGATTAAAAATAAAACATCTAATGTGGATGTTTTGCTACACTGTAATATCTATGTTTTTTTCCTATTCAACTGAAACACCTCATGTCGTGTTTCAGCTGGATAAGGAAAAAAACATAGATGCTACAGTGGATCTGGAAAATTCATTGTGAATATTTGCTTATAATCACACCCCCAAACGGCCCCTGAATAGTTAAGAAAATCGAACTGTATCTATTAGAAGTGACCGGAGGGAGTACAACAACCGGATGACAATTCCCCTCCAAGTAGATGTTTCATTGTAAGCGCCTGCTTTTGCGCGAACCAAATGGAAGGAAAGGCTCGTTTAGATAAGGACCTCAACAAAGCGTTGTATATTGAACCATTTATCTTTAATAGAACGCGTCATTTGGAGCCCAAAAATCTCCTTTGGCCCATTACTTTTGCACTCTATAAATAAAACTGAAATTTTCTCACCTATACCCTAATTTTCAAAATTATAAATTGGATATCTTTTATGGGGACTAGTCCCCGTCACGTTTCTCTATCCCGTCGGAAATCCATCCCGGAAACCATCTACCCAGAAGGCCTAATACGAGGGAGTGATCCTTGTTGCAATTCTATAATTCATTGGGGATTCGTCCTTGAAACCTTATGCTCATAAAGCATTCCTTATTAGATTCTTACTAATGAGGAGTGAACCCCATTATGCTTATGTAATTTAGTAGGGACCAATCCCCAAAACCATCTCTCAGGGAGTGAATTGTCAAAGATGACGACGGAGAAGATGGCTCGCGCCATCCGGTGTTAGCCCGCCTCCACTACCCCTTCATTTTTTTCTTTCTTATTTCTTCTTCTTCCTCTCCACCTTCTTCATATTTTTCTTCCGCAGCGGCTCACGACCGGCCACAATCTTGCACATCTGTTACTAGTTGAGGGTTATCCATGGTCAACACGGTAAAAAAGGCGAACCTTTGGCCCTGTCGCAAACAACAATAGAGCAAGAAAAAAATAGAGACGAGGAGGAGAAGAGACAGAGGAGTAGTAAAAAGAAGAGGAGGAGGAGAAGAGAAAGGGAAAGAAAGATAATAGGAGGCGGTTAAGCACCAGTGAGGCCACCAAGGCCTACTTATTATGGGGCAGTCGGTGGCTCTCTTGAGAGGAATAAAATGGAATAGGAGAGAGAAAGTATATTAGGATGTAAGGGGGATGATGAGAAAATTATTGAGGGAAGGATGGGGGTGTGGGCAATAAAAAAAGAGAAAAAAATGGGGATGTGGGGGTATTGTGGGACAAGAAATTTAATAGGGTCCAAATAGCCCAATTTATCGTTAATAATATCAAGGATATGAAATATGCTCCATATGTTCCAAAATACTCTGCACATTTGAAAAAATTATCATTTTTTTAGACCATGTCCACAAGGAAGTCACGTGACTTCGTCTCCCTGCTATCTCGTCCAACTCGTATACTCGTTTACAAACCAAGTTCAAGTCACTCCTTCCAAGTCTCGTCTAATTTTAGAAAGAGGAAGTTATGTGATTTGGCAAAATATACACAATATTTTAGACACAATGAATATTTCCAAATGTACAAAGTATTTTGAAACGAATGGAGTATATTTTTTGGGTGAATATAGATATGGAGTATATATTTGGAGTCTGAACTTTTTTGTGACTACTTCTTGTTGGGTTTTTGGTTTGGGTAGATGGGCCTAAATTAATTTAGTGGTGTAAGCCTATTAATAGAAATCTCATATTAAGCCCCACATTGATTTTATGATTGAACTAGGATTTAGAGGGAATTTTATTTTTATTAAATTTTTCTGTCTTTTGCTAAGTTTAGAGGGAAAATAAAAAATATCTATGTTGGGATATTTCTTTAGTCCCACATAGGAAAGACACATAAGTGCCATTATATATATATATATATATATATATATATATATATATATATATATATATATATCAGTTTTCTTCCTCTTTGTATATATTATTGGTGTTGAGACTCTCTTTGAAGGTGTATACATTCGTGGGAGTACCGAAGGTGCACGCACACGTGGGCGAATTAGCGCATTGTGGCGCTTTAGTGGTGTACTTTGCACTTCGCAATTCGCATCTATAGCATTTAATTTTTTATCGAATGACTAATTATTTGTAGAACTTAGGAGCCGTTGATTATGATCAAACAGTGAGATGGGCAACACTTTGCACTTCGCAATTCGTATATAAAGCCTTTGATATTTTATCAAACGACTAATTATTTTTTGAGCTTAGGAGTCGTTGATTATGGTCAAACGTTGAGATGGGTAATTGGGTGGACGATAAACTATTAAACCTATTTATTTTTCATTGTGAAAGGGTGTCTGTTCATCTCCCTTTGTAAAGGGTGCATGTTCGTTTCCTTTGGTAATAGAAGTCTGTTAGATTCAAGTCTATATATGGTTGCTTTAAACCAAAAATAAGACAAACACAATTCTGTTCGTTCTGGAAAACTTCTTATTCTTCTCTTATTCTTTTTCTGAAAGACAATAGTATTCTTATTCTCTGAGTTCGGGGTCAGACTTGTCGGAGTGCACTACTCGTCGACCAACGGTCCGTTGTATCTTGGGGACAAATTACCGAAGGAAGCGTGTGCACAAAGAGGGCGGCAATATCTATTTCGAAGTCAACAGTACCAAATCACTATGCCTTATAAGATTTCAATTAATTTACAAATTTTAAATTCAATTGCAAGATAATTCAACATAGCCGGGTAAAGTAGAATCCCTCCCAATTACATATTTTCAACAGTTCCTTACACACATCCATACATTAATCTTTTCAGAGATGTTACTAAAAATAATTGCAGTTGTCAGCGCACACGTGGGAGTCCAAACCATTGACGATGAAATGTTGTTACACCTACAAACAAAAATAAAGTTGTTATACCATATAAAGGATAGAATAGTAAGCTTCGTTTTTATATGATAGAATAGTAAGCATTACCAACAAAATACTAATATATGAAGCTCTCCGATTCGTCCAGGAAGCGGTGTTGGGGGGCAATTCATCAGGTCTTCCAAAGCACTGTAATAGTTAAATAAGTATGTGATGAAAGACCCTTGATTTACATGAACATTGATAATTGCCAATAAATGCCGATAGATATTAATGAATCAGATTCCACAATCAGAAGGCATGCTCCTTGCAAATAGGAAGGAGCAAAAACCAATTGAAGAGGCCATGACAGTAATAAATTATAATAGTCGTCTCAAATACTGTCCTAAAGACGGCCTATATCTATTGAACTAGGCACTGCAATATCAAAGTTGATTTTAGCCATAGCAAGTTTCATTTTTTTAGGTCCCCCACTTTATGTGTCGACTTCGAGTTAAAGATGATAGCTGTATTCCTTTCAAGGCCACAATGATGCACCTAGAGTCAACCTCCATCAATAACACCTCGAACGAGCTTGTATAAAAGAAAAAAAAAACTCGCTACGAGGATGAAGTCATGATGGACATTTTTTGTACATTTTTTACCACTAGGTGTTCGTCGAATCATAAGGTGATTTTATTCAAGCCACAACAAATTTATGCATGTTGCTTAGCAACCTTAAGCAAGGATTGTGGAGGATTTAGTAAAATTGTGTTTGGTAACACCAAGTTTTAGTTTCCCATGAAGTGGGAGTAAATTTCATTTGGCAACACATACTGGCAGAGCCAAGGGGGGAAGCACGGGCAATTGCCCCAGCTGACATTGAAATTAATTACGTATATGATTGATGCTATAAGTTATTTGTGTAATTATATTGCCCCTTCTCAACTTCTCATGTTACACATTTTCATAAGGGCCCTTACCCAATTATGACTCATCTTGTTTTAAGAATTAGAAAGATGACAACATAACAGAAGGCAAACCAAAAAGGAATTGGCTTGGCTTGCGCTGGTTTTTTAGGGAAAATATTAAAAAATAAATAACTTTGGCATTCAAATCGTTAGTTGGTGTAGTAATGAACTTCTCCGGCCTTGGGGTAATGATGGCTTATGACTTAAATATTTACATCAGTAGAAATTCTTACTCAATTAGAGATTTGTTTATGTAGTTGTATCTCATGTAAACTCTTCCCTTATTTTTATAAGAAAATATGCAATAGGAATGAAAATTTTTATAGTTCTCACTATTATGGACAACTTAGTTTATTACTCCTAAAAGTTCAAATATATTGAAGAATGTGTATTAATGCAGATGACATTGATGCTATTATGCATAGCTCCAAAAATATGACAGCTCGACAATTTAGTAAGTTTCTGTGACAAATTTTTATCTTTTTTTTTTCTTTGGTACATTTTATCTTTTTCTTTTGGTTGGAATTTTTTTGGGCAACATTTTGGTTAGCAAATTTTGGTAGCAAAGATCTTTGCCCTGCACACAAAGCTTGTTTTTACTCCACAAATTCTAAACAATTGGAAAAATGCCGGAATCAGCTCTGTGAGGACAAGCTCCTTATATAGGAGATATAGCACAAAGCTAAAGGATTGAAAGTGTCTAACAAAATGCAACTAGATATTCGTAGATACCAAACAAAGGAGCACACACATTTAAGTCACAGTCCGTGTTGGTCAATCTTTTTCGCTCACATATGTACCCGAGCTTCCAAATTGTAGTGCTAATAAAGAGTATCCAGTCGTACGACAAAACCTTATTTATTGAAACCTTTAATCAAGGAAATGATCATCGCTCCGGCTTGCAAATGTACTATGGTCACAATATTTAGGCTTATAAAGGTGTTTAAAATTGCACGATTTTGATTGACAAACCTCTCTTGTTTTTTTATCGATTGGACAAATTCTTTCGACCATCATCATTTTCCTTCTCAGAACTCGGGGACACAGGGAAAAAAAATGGCAATGCTAAACCCAGACATGGGCTGTACCAAAAAAACCAATTGGGTTGTAGACAAGAATGTGAGGCCCCACTTACACCGTATTGATTGGTGTATGGTTTAGCTTTGCCGGGACAGAGCCACCTATACCTGCAATTGCCAATTAGGAAGAGACACTAACCTGGGGCCTCTTGTAACAAACTAACACGTATGTGATCTAGCTGCTGGAGTGGAGAGTAGCTTTTAGATAGCCCGAGGACCAAGATTTGTTGGAACGCGGGTCCCACTGACCTCCCCCGTCCAACCACCCTCATTAACTCGGTGACCTTGACAAGGAAAGACGAGACGAGCACTAATCCCGCTCAACTGATGCCCCGCGGCAGTAGAGCCCCGTTCACGCACGGCTTCGCGAGCCACATGCCCAGCTGGTCCCCACTCCCACCATTTTGCCTTCGGCGCACCCTTGGCTTTTTGATTTTTTACGGCTCAACCCAAACGGCGCCCTGACGGCGTCGATAAAGGCAGCAATCATCTGCAGGTCCGAGGCTGAGGCTGATAAATCAAAATCAGCAAGGCGACAGACCGAGCCTCACGCTCGGAGCTCGGTCCTGAGGTTCGAGCCTAAAAAGTCGGAGTAAAAAGCGCGTGGGACAGAGAGAGAAAGCGAGGCTCGGGATATGGGGGGGCGTGGGAGGGAAGGGGGAGGCGAGCGGGAGGGATCTGGTCCGGAAAGATCGATGGGCAAGATCGCGGAGCCGTCGGGGCGGAAAGGGCGGAAGCTGACCCCCGCGAGCAACGGCAACGGCAACGGCAACGGCAACGGCAACGGCAGAAGGAAGCTGCACCAGCAGCAGCAGAAGAAGAAGGGGCGGCCGGCTTCCCGGCCGGAGGCGCCGGAATCGGAGACCCGGCGCAGCCTCCGCCAGCTCCGGCGCCGAGAGTACTACTGCGACTACTACGAGGACTTCGATGACGACTTCGTTGAGGACTTGGCGTTGGACGACGACGAAGAGGATGACGAGGAGCAGGAGACCAAGAGGAAGGAGAAGAAGATCAATCTTGTGCTTAAAAAAGCCGCTTCTTCACCTGGTGGGCCCCACCACCACCTGCCGCACGACCTCCCGGCGGCTGCCGCCGTCGCCGCTGATTCGTCCGACTGCGAGAACAGGGAAGAGCGGCATCCGCTGAAGAAGCGGAGAATCAGCGGATGCGGCGATGCGAACGGCAATGCTGCCGCCGCCGACGGCGTGCGATCGATTCGGTCAGGCGATGAGAAGGTGATCTCCGCTTAGCTTTCCTTCGTCGACCTCCAAATTCAGCCTGTGTTTGAGTATTTATATCTCGAATCTGACTCGTGCGGGTTGTTTTCCGCTTTTGGATGTCCCCTTTCGAGTCAACTGTCAATACCTGTTCCTCTGTCCCTCTTCTCTCTCTCATCTCGGCTCTTTCTCTCTCCTATCTTCATTGGTGACCCTACTTGGGTGATTGGGCTGTCTTTATTAATTGTCGGTTACATGTTTGTTGGAATTTGCAGGAGAGAACGGAAGACGGAGTTGAGCAAGCTGGAACAGTCTCTGCTCCAGGTCTGTTGTTCTAGCTCCTAGGTCCTCCTATTGTGAGTCACTGTTACAAAATACTATGTGAAAAGTCTGATCCTTTGGCTTTAATTATTTGTGTATTAGGGTCTCCGTCCTCTGAATCGCGTGCCGCAGCAACTCCATTGCCAGACAGAAAGGTGTTGGAGCTCATTCTCGATAAGCTTCAAAAGTGATACATCTCTCTTCGTTTTTCTATTTACTTGTTTTTTGTCAGCTGAAAAGTTGTGCAGCATTTGTTAAGTGGTTCTGTCAGCTGCAACGAATTGTTGACTGTATGTGGAACATGTTTGTGTGTGGCAGGAAGGACACTTATGGTGTGTACGCCGAGCCCGTGGATCCAGAGGAGGTCTGCATATTGAAATTTGGGCCAACATCTCTTAGTCCAACTGTTGGGTATTTATCTGGTATTGATTATTTGTGTCTTCTACATTGGTAGCTTCCTGATTACCATGATGTCATCGCAAATCCAATGGACTTTGCCACTGTGAGAAAGAAGCTGGCGAGTGGGACTTATAGTTCCCTGGAGCAATTGGAGGTTAGTATGTCATTATCGGCTTTTTCTTGCTGCTTGGAAAGTACTTGATTTTTCTAGGTCGGTCTACATGTAGATGAATGTACTGTATAGTACATGTTTTCTCAAGCACTTTGCTTCAGTTGCTATAGAAGTGAGAATACTTGTTCACATTTTGTTATAACATTTGGGTCCACAATATGAGACAACCTTTCATTCATTTCTGTGAGCTTGTGGTATATTAAGCATAATATACAAATGATTGGTTGCTTCCACATATGAACTGAATTGAGACTGTAGTATATTATGATAGCTTTTCTTTCTTGACATCTCAGTTGTTATTCTGCTGTGACTTGGCAACATTTCCTCTCTTCTTTTTAACTGTAAAGTTGCATGTATAATTTCTGTGCTAAGCCAAGCCTTCACTTGATTACTTCGCTCTTCTGAGCACATGCTGTTATATATTTATGTTAGCTTGTCTCATATCTAATTTTAGAACACTGTTTCATAGCTACTTGTGCTCATTTAAATTAAGGTTATAGAGTGGTGTCTAAATCTTTTCAGTTTATATGCAGAACGATGTCTTCCTCATCTGCTCTAATGCTATGCAATACAACGCACCAGACACCATATACTTCAAGCAGGTGCCAGTTCTATATTTATTTACCGTTCCTTTGTTTTTTAGTACTATCATAGTTTTGAACTTATTGTTAAATGTGTTCTGTGAAGGCAAGTGCAATACAAGAGCTGGCAAGAAAAAAATTTGATAAATTGAAGGCCGATGAAATCAAGTCTGTGCAAAAAACAAGAACGACTTTTGAAACAGAGAAACCAATTAAGAAACATTTGACCACTCTTCTAGAACATGGTGGTTCTGATTTTTCCCTAGGTGCCACGTTTACTGCCCCTAAAGTTGCTTGTGCTTTTCCAAATAATAATAATACTCGAGATGGTGGTGTTGAGAAGCCTGTAAATGGAAATGTAAATACTCCTGCTACAGATGGAAATTGTTTCTCAACTGAAAAGCAAATGGATAGGTTGGAGGATGTATTAGGTATGTTTTTGGTGACATCTCTTGTTTTCCAGATGTGGCATTTAGTAATGTTCTTTTATCAGATTAATCACTGTAATAATAACACATCTAGTTAATGCCATTTTGGCCTAAGAATGATTTGTGCTCTTGAGTAGCTCATTCAACAATCTCCTCATGTCTGGCTTTTCTATAATTTGTTATGCTTCAGCAAAGGAGTCACCACTTAAATTTGGGAAGAAGTTGTCGGTCCTAGACGAAAACCGGCGAGCAACCTACATATCCAATCAACCAATGGTCCAAACTGACTGTATATTTACAACATTCGAGAGTGAAACGAAGCAGTTGATTGCAGTATGTCACAAATGCGCAATTTGTTATCTCATCCACTGCCCTATATACTCATTTTTTGTTCTTTTTTTTTTTTCTGAATCAGGTCGGGCTTCATGCAGATCATTCTTATGCAAGGAGCCTAGCTAGATTTGCTGCTGCCCTGGGGCCCACTGCTTGGGCGGTTGCCTCTAGGAAGATTGAGCAGGCATTACCTGCAGGCTGCAAATTTGGTCGTGGCTGGGTGGGAGAATATGAGCCACTTCCAACCCCTGTGCTAACACTTGAGAACCGCGTTCAAACCCAGCTTCCTTTCAAAGGTGTTTCGTGTGAAAGAGCTGGCCTGAAGAAAGACAGGCATATGGAGACCACAAAGGTCACAGAAAATGGTGGTCATAAAAATTTGCGGCTACGGCTTGGATCTAATTTAAACGCCTCATCAGATGGAGCCTGTCATATGGTTCCCAATGCTACAGATGAAAGCAGCACAAAGCGGGCTACTTTGGAAGGGAGGCCTGTGCTATTTGGTTCTCCTGCTGGCTGTCAGCAGCCAAAGAAATCAAGAGTCGTTGAGTCAGCTAAACATGAGACTAGTGTGTTGAGGCAATCTGACTCTAGCTCGTCAATGAATGGCAATACTGTAGAAGTGGCTTCACGAAGGCTTGATCATAATCCAGAAGTTCAATCTTCTGGATTACTGGACATTTTTTCAAGGAAAAATTCTGGAGGTGCTACTCTTTTTAAGCAGCCAGAAATGAGATTACAAGGGGGACAACTGCCATTCCAGGCTGGAAGTAGTATGGGGTTACCCAATGGGAATAGCATCAGTAGTTCCGATGGTGTTAAAACCAGCCAGTTATCACTTGATTCGGGTCACAAGCATCCCTTTGGCCGTCCAAGTTTCCTCATCCCAAATAACTCTCAGCAAGGTTTGGATGACCCCGTTGAGCTGATAAGGAAGCTATCGGAGAAGGCAGCAATGGGCCAACCTCAGTTGAACCCTGGTAATGCAACTAATGGCGTTGATGTGCGGATCATGCCATCTGCTCCATTTGCAACAAAACCAGAGAATCCTAGCGCTTCAGCAGCTGCTGCACGTGCATGGATGTCCATTGGGCCTGCTTCTCCGTATACCCCAATCCGAGAAAACGTGATACCTGTCAATGTGAAGTCTGAGAATAAAAATTTTGCAGCTCTGCCGGCATCCCGAGCTGCTAATATCAGTGGAGAAGCACAACAACATGGTAGAGGTAGCTTGATGGGTTTCCCCCAAAACATGGATGCAGACTCGCCGAGATTTCAACTGAAGTCTCACTGGCATGGTCGCACAAATGCACAAAAAGGTCAGAGAAGAGATATGCTACCTCCGGACCTGAACATTGGATTCCAGGGCCCTGGATCGCCAGTAAGACAATCTTCTGGTATTCTTGTGGACTCCCAGCAACCTGATCTGGCGTTGCAGCTTTAAGTATTGGAGTTTTATAAGACGATCTTCTCATGGAATGCTGTGGAAGAGAAACATGCAAGGGATAATTTACCTGCTAGGATGGATGGCCACAACTCTATTCAAATATGGTGTTTGAGATTCGGCTCTCTGAAGTTCGTCTTGTCAGAGAAGTTCAGAGATAGGTCTCACCTCCTATCTACGCAGGTCGCTAGCTCGAAGAGTTGAATTTGAAAAGGTTTGTGAAGAGGGATTGCCATGGAAGATTAATGTTGGTACCCATTAAATTATCAAGGCGCCGTTAAATCCTGCATTTAGTGCATAAACTCATGTCACTCTCTCTTGGGGGGGGGGGGGGGGGGGAGACCACAACAAGTGATATCTGCCATGACAGATCGCTCTTTGGTGGGCTTGTATTTTAGGAACCAGGGATAGCTGGTTCACTCTTCCCTGCTTGATAATTTTATTTGTAACTTCATTGATAGTTGCATGATTTTGTAGTGGTGTAGAATGTACATCTGACGGAACATACGGCTGTGGTAGTTTAGCTGTTTCATTATCTCTAATTCTGTGTACATATATTTGATCCATATATTTGCTGTTGCTGCACCTTTTGTAAGCTTGCCTGTTGTGCATCGTTTTTCATTATAAACATTATAATGCCTGCCTTCCGTCGTTCTGGAAGTGAATGGAGCAGAAAATGGCACATCGGTGCGACCTTTGAATCTGCCAGAGATAGAAACGTGGGAAACAGGGAATGACTAAGATGAAGGTTCCCTGATTTTTGTTAATCCTCTTTAACTAAAATTGGATCAGGGTGTCCATATCAACCAAAAAAAATGGATTAGGGGTCAACAAAGTGCAAACATGTAATCTCCATGTTTTGTTGCAAAAAAAAAGTGATCTCCACACCTGATCATTGAATTTTGAAAGTTCTAAACTGATAAAAGAAAAAAGTGCTCTCCATATTTGAACGCATTGAAAGTTCTAATATGATGAAAAAAGGTCCCTTTTATGCCATCTTATGCCAAATACTGAAATCGAGTTTGTAACAGATATAACTGCCTTTTATACGAAAAGAATGAGGATTAGGTAATTATATTGCCACCTTCAAGCGTATGTGCGAGCATCAAGCATGCGTATCGCGGGTCCTTTGAAGTTCTCCAAGTATGGAAAGTTGTATCGGCGATATATCGCCTATATATCGATATCGGGCCTCAACCGATAAAACGGTACGGTGTAATTTCGTTTTTTATTTTTTTTAAATAATATTATCAAGGTGATATATAACCGATATATCAATATTTTAAAAAATATTAAAAAATTTATTTTAAAAAAAAATAACTTTTCTATTTATTTCTCATCTTATGCTAAACCGCAGGATAGAGTTATACACATATTATATATATAGATATATATTTATATATTTTAAAATTTATACTTTATCTAAATTAATATCACTTATTTTAAAAATTATATTATAAAAATTAATTTTTAATCATCGATATTTTTTCACACAATATCTCCAATATTTTATCCGACCTATATTTTACCGATATCCGCATTCCTTTTCCAAAGTGGCAACCGCGTAGCGTTGACGCGATCGTCCGAGATACGCGGCATTCACGAGCGCGTGGGCTTGGCAACTCTCGGCTTTCCATCTCCTCCACCGACGGCCACCGCGACTTCCGCTCCCGCTCGCGTCTCCGCCTGCCGGCCAAATTGACTGGTGAGAAAGCCACGGTTCCGTTTTCCATTGATTCCTCGGCTTCAACTTCCCGATCCGGCACCGGTGCCCCAATTTCCCATTCGTCTCGCCGGCGAAATCGATTTATGTGGGAAGGGAGATGAAACCCCTGGCGACGAAGAAGAAGACGAGAAGGAGGAAGAAGAAGAACACGCCCTCCGAGTCCTCCTCTGACCCTAGCAATCGAGATGCATCGCCGGGGCAGGACGAGGTTGAGGTCGGGCTCTCTGACTTCCCTCCCGAAGTTGCCTCTCTCCACTCTGTCGAGGAAAGCGGTTCTTCTTGCCGCGCGGCCTCCGTGTCAGAGTCGGATGAGCAGGAGGAGATTGCCTTTGAGCATTGCAGGGAGCGGAACGGGGGGAGCCTTCCATGGATGAGAAGCTGCGGAAGAGCTTCTCGCAAGCAGAAGCCGGTGACAGTCTCGGCGGGGATGGTTTCGAATTTTTTGAGCAAGGATTATGTCCGGTCCCAAACTAAGAAAACGAGCCGGGCGAGCGATCAGGCCAACTTGAAGGGCGTTCCCAATGTGCCTAAGGTGGAAGTGGAGGAGTTTCTCTGCTCGGTGCTTGGTGATGATTCGGAACTTCACATGGGTGTCGTCAGAGATGTACTATGTGAGTCGCCATCTCTCGCTCTCTTTTTTATTTTTGGTATGCAGTGGCTTCTTATTTTCACAATGCTGACAATATATTCAATCTCAATGGATATTCAACCAGGAGTATTTCTTAAGTTAACAAAGCTGCTGGCCATAGGAAAGAAAGTAAAAAATCATTAGTCTTACGCCTCAGCTAAAATTCACAAAAGCATTGAGTTAAAATTGTGATTATGTGTCTTAAAAGTAAAAATAAGGGAAAACAAATTATTTTTGTATATATTTTTCTGTAGTTCCAAGCCTTGAAATTCAAGCCCTTAGAGGAGAGGTGAACCCTAAGGGCATCTGATGAAAAAAACGGTGATAAAGCTACTAATGCGTGAAAGCTTTAGATGAAAATGAAAATACTAATGCATATCAGTGTCATGCTTCCATGTGTAGAGCAGACTGGCTTTTGTCTTTACTACCTTTGTGATTGAATATGACCATATTGATATTTCATGTGGAACCATCGTCTCCTGAAGTTAATCCACGTAATTCGAGTGGCCTATAAGGAAGATGGTGACGCTCAATTTTCATCACATTGTCCCCTCTTTAGAGGGTTGTGTCAGGAAGGACATACGGCAAGAGACTTGGCACTATGCTTCTTTGTATGGATTTTATATTATAATTTTGATTCTGAAAAAAGTAAAATATGATATAGAATCCATGCTCCCGACCATAGCTAGCTGGGATAAGGCGCATGATGATGATAGTAATTGGTGATATGAAGAATGACTGAGGAGAGCATGCTTGAGTAAGTGAAAATAAAATTGAAAAGATGCATTAAATCACCACTTATGCATGGAAAGTTTGTATTGGTGCTGAATGATGGAACAGATTAGCTTGCTGTGTTAATGTTCCGTATATCGAAGATGAGGTGTCTGATTATAGAGATATAAGCCCGAATATGGGAGCTAAATGCTCTGTATGTCTGAAGAAAGTTTGGTTGGAAGATGCAAATTTGTTTATTGTAATTAATATTATCTGCATCTTACATTGCTTTGGCTCCATACTTTTTTGTCTCTTCTAAATGGAAGCTGTATTTGTATAATTCTTTTCGTTTCTTCTTCCTATTGGAAAATGAGTCTGATATGATTTGGTGTTAGTTTATCAATCAACATTCCATGTTCTTTTGTTCTTATTCATATTTTTCACGATGTTCACCTCTTCTCTTATCCATCGCATCTGCATATCATCTTACATGTTTTTCTAATATATGTGCGTCTGATGTGCTTGGTAGCATAGTTAATGTTTGTGACTCACGTTTGTGTTGCATTCAAGTAAAGTGTGCTCTTATTGTTGCTTGCATGGACAACAGCAATTGGAACATTGTTTTTTTAATTACTCCAATGACCCAAACTTGTATCTATGCAGGTCAGTGTGGATATGATGTTGAGAAGGTATGTTTTTACGTAACTGGTGATATGAGGTTGGCTTGTCATTTTAAGTAGCTATTATTTATTAATAATATTGTTGAGAAGGCATCATGTATTATCTGGTGCTGTAATTTACTTTTGTACTGCAGGATCCTTAGAATATTTCTTATTTGAAGGAACTGTTTTTTTTAAGCCAAGTTGGTAATTCATTCGATCTTGTCACTTGATCAAGACACTGAAATATTAGGAATATTGTTGGAAAGGGAAAATAAAGTAGTAAAAGATAGGCATCTTGATGTTGAATAAAGTGGACTTCATAGTATGTCTGTGAAGCATATCTGGCATAGGCATTTTTTTTACCTCTCTCTTTCTCTCTCTCACCTGTGCGGGAAGGGGAAGCAGGGGGGGCTTCTTTTTTGGACCATTTGATACTATATTAGAGGAATTTTTGGCTTGTAGGCTCTGGATTACTTGCTTGAGTTGTCAGCTTCTTCCAATAGCAAGGACAGTGGCTCTTGCAGTTCCAGCGAAGTTGATAAGTTTGACTCAGGTTTCCTTCTTGATCAGTCATGTGATGACCTTGTCAAGGGCTTTATGAGAAATTGTCAGGTACTTGATAAAGATCCTTCATTGAGTACCACTGGAAAATCATGATAAACATGCAAAATGTGTTGTACACATTCCTGATTTAGATGTGGTTTATTTTCTTTATATTCTCTAATTTCTTATTTCTATTCTAGCTGAGACATTTTCACATTGTCGATTGACATAGAGGTGGAATCTAATTCTTGTTTGCAGGTCACTGACAAGCAGATGGCGTTTTATCCACCTGAAAAAAAATCTCGTGAAATATTAGATTTCATGGACTACGACTGCAGGTGAAAAGCTATGAATCATAAGTACTGCTGTAAATTTTGAGTCTGCTAAAGAGTATATATAGCTTTGCATGTTTCTGCTTATTTTGGGGGTAATGGGATCTGAAAAACTGAATGTTAAATTCATGTCATTGACTAGAGGATGAGGATTGAAGCTAGTATGATTGGTATTGTTTAAATGGTTACAACAGCTCCTGTGATAATGCTACAGACCTTCCATCACTTTAGGGGACATTTAGTAAAACTTTTAGTAGAAATCTTGAAAAGCAGAGAAATGGGATTTAATTGCCTCATGGGTATCTATCTACCCATCTGGTTCACTTTCACGGGGGTGATTTGTGCGCATTAAGTTACTCCGAGCAACCCATTTTATCTGTTGTAATACTGGTTTTGTTACAGAAGGAAGAAACTGAATTATATAATAAACCTAGAATTTCTTCTTTTTTTTTTGTTATAACAGCGAAGGCATTCAATACTGTGCCTATTTCATTTTCTACTGCTGTTGATATTCTACAGTATTTTATAATGTTACTACAGATCTTTAAATTAATTGCTTTTCATGAAGCTGTTTTTCTTTTTTATACTGAAAGTGCATAACAGAAAATGCAATACTTTATTTCTTATAAGGATTTAGCTCATAAGCTTTTACAGGCTAACCTTTTTTTCAATTGGATTGGGTTAGGGATAGTCTATCACCGAGGTCTGATACAGATAAAGCTGATCTTCACATGAGGGTTCTGGAATCTTTGTTCAATAGTCCTAAAAGTGCTGAGCCTGTTCCTAACTCTATGGACTGGAAGAAAGTAGTTACAAAGATGGAGTCTCTAAAACAACCATGGAAATCGGGTCCTAATGGGGTCACAAAAGTTGATCAGATTGATGAGCATGGTAACTGTTGTGAATTATGCCATTAGATGTCTTTTATGTTCATGACTTCATTTTGTAATTTTTCTCAAGTACATCCTCAGTGACTAGGTTTCTTTAGTTAAAGATATATTTTGTCTGAACCCCAGAGGTCTTGCTTTGAATTTGTAGCTAAAGGAGATGAGTACCGAGTTCTTCGCAAACCTGCGAAACAGCATTGGGATACAATGAAAACTTATTATCAGAGGGTATGGGTGAATTTATCATTTCAGGATTGATTTAACTATAGAACATCATTTTATAAATAAACACTGTGATGCGTTAATCAGGCGGCAGCTGCATATTCGAGGGGACAACGTGATCATGCCGCTTATCTCTCTGAACAAGTATTATTTTCATCTTTGGGAGAAAAAATCGATTTCGTGCTATTATAAAGAAATATCTAAATAATTGAATATTTAGTGGTTTGGATATTCGATTTCGATTGCATCATCTTGTAGGGGAGGCTGTACAGCAAAAAGGCTCGTGAAGAAGACGAAAAAGCTAGCCAGAAAATTTTTGAAATCAGGTCTGTGCTTGAAGTTGCAGTATTTAATTCATTTTTTGGTATGTTTATTCATGTGGATTCATGCTATCAAGCACCTATCAAATACAGAAACAAGAGAATACAAAATACAGTGACGATTGACATGCATGGGCAACATGTTGAGCAAGCAATGCAATTGTTGAAGCTTCATCTTTTTTTATGTTCTAATGTCCCCTGTAAGCATTTTAATCCAATTATTTGTCCTATAAAAACTTCCTTTTTTTTCCTAAGCTCGCCATGTGTTGGATCTGCCATCATTTTTTACTTCAAGTTCACCTTTCCAGCTATTCAATATCTTAATGTTGTTACCGGATGTGGTGGTGCACAAGGTGTTGGGATGGGCAAAGTCAAGCAGTCGGTAAGTGATTGCATCAGTTATTAATTATTGATCACTGTATCTTATCATCTTTTCCTATGAAAATTTTCTAGTGAAAGTTGGACTTTTGCCCAACAATTTTTTTTGGACATTTGATGTATGCACTATGCACTTACGGGAAATGCATAAAGGAAAATTATATTTTTACGCGGAATCTGTACATCAAAGACCTACACATCAGTTTTGATTGGACAGAGAAAAGCCCACAACTATTGTCACGTGAGATACATTTTTCTCCATCCAATCAAAATCCATCTGTAATGTTTTGATGTTCAAAATTTCTTTGACTAGTTTACCACCCCCTCTTTTAGGCAGCCCAACCCCCATATACACAAGACGGTGGATATACACGGTCTCGAAATACGCATCTGCATTAAAGGGGTGGGTTCTATAATGGGGGATGTCAGATTACTCATCCAGATGATTTTTTTTTTATTATGTATGTACATTGTGGTTTTAGGATTGCTTTACTGGTTAGGGGAACTCATCCGTGCTTCCTTTTTTTTGTTTGGGAATTTTTGTTTATCAAAAGGTCACAACCCTGTTGAAGAAGGAAGGTATTGTGTGGAGGGAAGAGAACCCTGGTTCCCTGTTTATTAAGCTTGATGGGAAGAGGGAGTTTAACTTTTTATACTCGGAATGCGAGGCGTAGGACGGTACATCATGGTTTGACCAGTGACAGATTGCATCTTCTTTTCCCGATAATTATTAGTTTTTTTTTTCTTACTGGCCATGTAGATTGTGGGCCGTGTACTTCCTACGAATGCTGGTTTCTCACTTACATTGGCTGGTCTTTCTTTCTTTCTAACTATTGTTGTCTTTCACTTGTTCATATAGTGCTCGGCTCCCCCTTGTTGTGGGCAACCGCTAGTGGAGTGGGGACCGATAAACTGGTAGGGATTGGGCTTCAGACCCAGTTGATGTATATTCATGTAAAATAAGATACATTATTGTAGAATGGTGACGAATGTAAATTGTTATGTAATTGGAGTCTACTATAGTCCCGAAGTGATCATGTTGCTGGTTGTCTTTTTTTTCATTAGTTGAAAGAAACGGGAAAATAGAAAAATAGATAGGAAGTTTTTATGCATTAGTTCGAACGAAAAAGATAGCCGGCTCTACAGCTCAAACCCACCCCCTACAGTTCCCCGTCCTCAGCGCCGGCCGGCCTCTCGCTCTCTTGTGACCAAAAGGACGACCACCCATTCCCCATGGCCGTTGTGCCAGCTTCCCTTCATGCCGGCGCCGGTGCAAGGCACTGAGGCAGGATGAACATTAAAAACGAAAAAAAACTTTATTTTTGTTCCCATCTAGAGTCTAAATGCAACTACAGCTCTGATTAGCAATCAGTAGGGAAGAAGGGTCAGTGCCGTCAGATCATCTGACGGCTAAATGCAACTACAGCTCAAACTGACGCTTAGAGCTGCAGCGCCGGCTATCCACATTCCGATGCAAAATGGGTTCGTTCCTTCGTAAATCTATAAGATAGTCGGCCATTGGCTCATCAATTTGTTGTAGGATCGAATTGGGCTGCGTTTATTCCTGGGTGATCTAGAACCTCAACCCGCACAAAAATTAGTCAGGCCACAATTATAACTTACATGAAATTGTATTATGAAAAGAAAAACAGTTATGTAAAATTGTAAAGCGGTCAATGCCTCGAGCAATTTGGGATTGTGGTTTGTGGAAGTGCAGCGAATAATTTGGCTTGAAAGGTATCTTTTTATGGGGGTGCGTATTTTCCCACCCTCAAAGGTATCTCCCCGTCCCACAATGACATGTCACCGTACCAAAAATCAGATCGTTTGTTTTTTCACTCATCCAACCCAATTGATCACTTCGTACACCCCTAACTCAATAATATTCTGCCCCCCCCCCCCTCGGGGCCCAGCAATCTCCGCCCACCTATGAAAGCACGACACCATTCCCTGTTGACCTGAAGAGCCAATGAAAAGTTCCATAAATATCTTCACAAGATCCAATCAGATGTCCTAGTCATAAGCCCAGATATTTCCAATCCATTACAATATTACTTCTTTTGCCTGACCTTCTCTGGGCCACCGTACACCCCGGCCCAAATCAGCCCAGTCAGCTCCTCGCTGCAAAAGACAGCGACGCCCACCGGCCATGGGCCGGGCTTAAGTCGGTTGCCTTGCCCCTGAAGCTCCTGCCGCCATATAAAGCTAGAAGATCTCCATCGGGCCGGTGGCTGTGAATGGTAGTTCGGCGGCTCTCCTCCGCATGACACGGGCTGGACGAGGAGATTCCGGTTCGGCTGGGGAGTCGGGCCACACCAGCATGGGCGACGGCGACGCCCCTTCCCCCGCGCCCCGCCTCCGCCGCGGCCATGAACAGGGCGAGTACGTGGAAGGCGGCGGCGGTATGGAGGCGGAAGAGGAGGGGAGCAACGAGTTGTGGGCGGCGTTCAGCAAGGGGTTCAGGGAGGTGCAGACGGTGCTGGACCAGAACCGGATCCTGATTCAGCAGGTGAACGACAACCACCAGTCGAGGCTTCCGGACAACCTCACCAAGAACGTCTCCCTCATCCGGGAGATCAACGGAAACATCTCCAAAGTCGTCTCCCTCTACTCCGGTCTCTCCTCCGATTTCTGCCACGTCTTCCAGCACCGCCGCCTCGCCCAAGGCGGCGGCAACCGCAGCGCCAGTACCAGCGGTGACCGCACCAACCGCTCCTGAAATCCAGTAATTTCTCTCGTTTCGTTGAATCTGGTCGCCCGTGTTTTGCGTTACGGAAGCCAAATTATGGTTTAGTACATAAATCATGAAGCTGTTTGTTTTTGTGCGTGTCCGATGCTTGTACTATGTTTTGTTTGTCTCCAATGTGTGTGTCTCTGTTGTCTGTGAGAAATTCATAAGTTGTTGATGTCTTCTCAAACATGTGGACGGTGATGAACTTATGATGATGGATTGATGGTGATGCTTTTCACTGACTGACTGACTCTTTTCGTGTTAAGACTGGCCACTTCATCCATTATGATCTTAGGTGGTAGATTGCACTCGGCAGTTCCTTCCTGGCGCTTGCTAATGCTGTGAAAGTTATTGCTTGCTCGATGCATGTTCCTGTTATTTGTAATCTGTTTTTTTGTTTTTCTGCTTACGAAAGGGGATTAGAGAAACATCCATTTTGTGATAACTGTTCTTTTAAGTGAAATACATTCACTTTTTAAGTAGAATTTAACTAGACATTTAGCAAAGTGGTGAATTTACTTACGTTGGAATTTATCATTGTTTTGTGGTGCATCTCCTAAGCCTTTCGCACATCCAAGTTAAAATTTAATTATATTATTTGGAATGAAATGGCAATCTACTTGTTTGTCGTATGTACAATTTCCTAAATGGAAGGCTTGAAACTCGTTTTAGGAGTTCAGAAAACTCGAAATGTTAATGGTATTTTGGTTATAGTGAGTTTGCAGTCTAAAAAATGATGAGGGCATATCTGGAGGGCATCAGGTGTTGAGAGGAGAATTTGTTTGTTTGAGGATTTGAGGAGGTAAGGTGTTCCCTTAGCTCGTAGATGTAGTGTCCATGACTGAATCCATTTTCAGGTGATGTTCCAATCGACAAGTACCAAAATGGGTGAAGAAAGTTCCCTTGACTGAAATTGGAGAAGACAGGAATGAAACAGAAAATTTTTCTCATGTAAATATAACAATGTTATACAAACTTAGGCTTTACCGAATTAGCATGGAGGATTTGTGTTTAAAGTTGAATGGTTATTGCACGAAGGGCACCATTTTGCCATCAAATGGGGGTACTTGTCAAAGACAGCATTAAGATGCATAGGAAGCAGGCTGGTTGATACATAAAAATAACTAGCATCCCATATCTGTTCCTGTGTGAAATATGCATTTATATTTACGTGACGAGTGACCACGAGCAGCAGCCCATGTGTTACTGGCTATTGGCTGCTTCAGTGATTTTATGTTCTTGATGTGCATTGCTTGTTAATGCGTGGTTTCTGATTAGATTGGCAGACACAAGGAAGTGGATGGTGCCATCTGCTTTATGTTTCTCTTTTGGCTTGTTATTGTAGCTGCACAGGGAACTTTAGATTCTTGCTTTCCATATTGCACATGTGAAGCATCTGTTACTCTTTGCCCATATTACGTCGCAGAACTTGGCTGTCTTTTTGCTGCCACTATCTTGTTGGCCAATTTTCTTAAACATATCATGAAATTTACGTACTTGAGTCTATTTTTAAAGAGGAGCTTATGTGTGACATAAATAACGTGAGCTTCTTAAGATGTGACAAATCTTTGTGTCGTATATGACAGCTTACACCTTAACCTAATCGCATTCTCAGCTCATTTTCCACAAAATAAAAAATAGCAGCTCATTCGAGCTGGTTGGTTGAAGTTGCATTTATCTTGGTACTTAAGGACATAACAGTTTAGTATATGGCTAGTATCCAATTACCAGAATGTAAGTTTTGATGTAATAGATGGGGCTACATCTTTCTTTTTCCCAGATTACCTTTGAGCACCACAGTTTAGAGATTCCAGGGCTTTTTACATATTACCTGGCGCCAAGTTTGTTATTTCCATATGACCTGGTTTTTCCCGTGTTATCTCATATCCCCTGGAATCTGGACGTGGAGTACCAAAAATGCCCCTCTTGTATATTTATCGTGTTATGACTGTGCGAAGAGGGCGTGTTGGAGTCGTATACGAAAAAAAAGTGTTTCCGGCGATTTCTCCGGCGATTTCTAGAGGCGACTCCGCCGGCGAGTCCTCCGACGATTTCCAGCTGCCCCCAAGGTTTTCGAAGATCCGATTAACGTCCCCCCTGCTCGATATCTCCGGCGCCCCTTGTTGGATTTCGACGACACGACTGACGGACAGTGCGGTTTGGGCGGCGATTTGTCGCGTAAAACTCATGGGATTTCGGGGACAAACAAGTTGAGTTTCCCCTGCGGCTCCCCGCGCCTTCGAGCAACCGGCGGAGTGTACGATTGAGGTTCAGTTTGCGGCGAGGAAGCGTGTGAAAGGCGCGTACGAGGAAATACACACATACACACCACTAAACCGCGGTAAGTTAGAAAAATCCTTACTTATTTTAGTTCCAGAAGCTAAGAATTTAAGATTTCTAATTTTTAAGATGAAGCATAAAGTCGTATTATATACAATACGACTTGAGCGTTAGTCGTGTACGATGCAACACGACTATTATGATTGCCTGTGTTTCCAACACGACTATTCTACTGACCACTCTACCTATCTCATTGCAGATGGATACAAAAGAAGATGAGTATATGGAGGAACTACCATCGGAAGAGGAGGAAGATCAGGAATTCTTCGTTGCACCTCGGGAGCGAAGATAGAGGGGCAGGAAGAGGAAGGCTCCGATGGACCGATCAGGTAAGAAAACATGCAATCCGCGACTGGCGGTTAAGACATTTTGTCAACCGGGGGCGAGGAAAAAGTGTGCGGCCCTCTTACGGCGTCACCAAAGATGTTGCCAACTGATCAGAGAAGCTGGGTTCTCTGTCATCTTTGAAGGTGAGGACGTAGTTGTTTCTCGGAACCTCATCGACCATTTGGTTAGGTATTGGGATGAGGAGGCGAAGGTCTTCAATATCAAGGGGAGAACGGTACATTTCACAGAGCAAGAAGTTGCTCTTATCACTGGATTGCCCGCTAAGGGCGAAAGAGTTGAGGTCCTTCCCTTTGTGCCACGGCGAACGGAATGTGAATTCTTCAAAAAGTACTTCACCGTAAGGAAACCGGAGATTCCACATATTGAAGAAATCATTGAGAAGCTTAGCGAGGGCGAAATGAAGATGCCAGAGGAGGACATGGCGAGGATGATCATCTGCCTCCTCATCTCCACGGTGTTGTTTCCACATAGCACGAGAGCGGTGCATCCCTCTTTCTACCCTTATATTGAAGACCTCCCAAGAATGAGCTCATACAATTGGGCTGAGGCTATTCATACGATGTTGGTTTCTGGTATAACCCACACCAGCAGACTAGTGGGTGGGAGAAGTAAAGGGCTGGGAGGTGGATACCTAAACGGCGCCTCATATGTCCTTCAGGTATGTAGTATTTGTATGTTTGTACAGTCTTCGAAAGGCTCTAAGTGTCGTGTATTATGCAACACGTCTTTTATTAATGTCGTTTATTATGCAACACGACTTTATTTATAGTCGTCTATTATACAATACGACTTGATATATAGTCATCTACTAGACAACACGTCTAATTATGTAGTTGTGTTGCATACGACATGACTAAATTTCTAGTCGTGTACTATTATAGTCGACTATAATAGTACACGACTTGACTGTATCCCCGACTTTTACTAATGTCTTCATCTGATTACTATGCAGATTTGGTTTTTTGAGCACATGACAATCTTCCATTCTGCGTTCGGCCCTACCAATCCGAGGGCGAAAAGGTGGCCAGGAAGTGGGGCCCTAATTACAGAGGTGAAGATGGGTGCACAGAAGAAGCACCGTATGACCGACTACTGGAAGGGTCTATTCGATAATCTCGACGTATGGGAAGACGTCGTCGATGTCATCGTCCCCATGGACAAAGAGGCATCTCTCATTCCTTCGCCTCCCCCAGTGGCCCCTCATCCGCGACGACATAAGACGGAGAGGCCGGAAATAAAGAGGAATCCTAAACAACCTACCCCCTCTTCCTCGAGGACGGCTGCTCAGTCTACTGCCTTGGGCCGATTGGAGGGTTCGCTCCAGGGCATACAGTCACTAATTGAGATCGCTCTGTCGTCGTATAAGGAGATGGGAAGGCCCGTCGGACCTCTGCGAGAGGTTCTTCACTGTATCAAGGCATCTGCCGCCATAGCGTCAACGCTGTTAGAGGGTCACAACTTTGAGCATCCACATGAGGAGAAGAGTGAAGAGCTGAAGAAGGAGACGAAGGAATCACAGAAGAAGGAGAGGATAATGAAGTCATCGGTCCATCACAACAAGGAGGCAAAGAAGCGGCCCGATGACAAGGACCACGTGAAGCAAACTCCGATGGCCATGCGCAGAAAGGAGCTGGCGCACAAGTCAGCCAGCGATTCATTGCACTGGGGTAAAGGTAAGTTGTAATACGATTATTTAATTTTTCGTGTTGCATGCAACCCGACTAGGTATTTTTCGTCTTGCATTCAACACGACTACCTAATTTTTCGTATTGTATTCAACACGACTAGCTAATTTTTCGTATTGCATTCAACCCGACTAGCTAATTTTTTGTGATGCATTGTACACGACTATTCCTTCTTTTGTGTTGAACTCTACACGACTATGTTATATTTCTTGCTGCTACTAACACGAATTTTGAAAATGTCATTTTAGCTCCCATAAAGCAGGCGGATGTGGAAGATAAGAGTCGACGGGCTACAAAGAGAGCCGCCGCGAAGTTGTTTTTGAAGAAGCTCCAACCAGAACTTGAGGAACACATGGAGCGTGCAGAAGAGGAGCCCCGGATGACGTACGGCCGGGACAGATTCCCCCCTGGTGTAGTGGTAAGGAGGAGAATGAGGACTGTCTCTGCGAGGGAATTGCAGAGGCTTAGGGAAGAAGACCATATACGGAGAATGGCGGAGGAGAGGGCGAGGAAGAATTTGGCAAAAGATCCGAACGCCGACTCTGAAGATACCTTATCCGACCGACGAACAACCTCTATCATCGATGAGGTGATCTCTTCCCTACAGCAGTCGGATATCCAAACGGCCAAGGATGATGAATGGGCAAAGGAGGAGGTGGAGAAGAAGGACGAGGATTCATTGGCAAAGGAGGAGGAGGAGAAGAAGGAGGAGGATGAGGCAACGGAGGAGGTGAAGGAGGAGGAGGTGAAGGAGGAGGAGGTGAAGGAGGCAACTGGCTTAACGTCATCCCAGGCTGTTGACGTTGATATCCTGCAAACCCCAGAAAAGGCTAAGCATAAAGTTGATCTCCCAGAAAACTATGGTAATTTGGAGTTATGCTTCGACATGGGGGTATTGTTAGAGCGGGATAGAGTGGAAATATCAGGATGGATAGCCAATCCAAGGAAGGCTTATCCTATCCCAACACTATGTGATGATGACTACGTATCCCTTCTGCAAACAACGGAAATTAACACCAATGTAAGTATACATACTCGACTATTCCTTAAGTCGTATATAAAATACTCGCCTATTCCTAAAGTCGTATATAACATACTCGACTATTCATAAAATCGTATATAAAGTACTCGACTTTACGCATAGTCGTGTATGTCGACGACACGACTATACCTAAAGTCCATTTCTGAATATGTTGTCAATTTCTGAATATGTTGTTGGTTTATACAGGTTATAGATGAATTTTTTGGTCTATTACGGGAGCGTAATGACAAAGAACGGCTGAAGTATCCGTTCAGTTTTTTTGGATGTCACGCATTCAAAGAAATATTCGACAACGTAAGTTTTTCCTGCATCACGAGCGCTAATTTCACGTTTCCAGTTCGTGATTTTCTTATTCTATTGCGATTTTGCAGGAATACATAGAAGGGGGCAATAATACAAAATTGATAAAAAAACTTGGGAGGATGCTCAAGGGATTGAACAGGAACATGTTCTATGCCTTTTTCCCAATCCGCACTGGTTCCCATTTCTGCCTCGTCTATGTACACTTCCCAGTTGGTGTATGGCGTTTCTACAACCCCCTATCTGGTAAACCCCAGTTGTATCCACATCACAGGGTCGCAGCTGAGAAATTCACGAACTTTATGAACATTGTCATGGCACACACACTGGGACTCATCCGTTGCATCGACTGGAAGATGACTCAGATCGCCAAAGCGCCCTGCCAAGAGAACTCAAAAGACTTTGGCATCTTCATCATGATGTACGTGGCGCACTTGGCGTCCAATGTCAATCCACCTGAGTTTGATCAGTCAACAATTACACGAAAGTGGCGCCCAATAATTGCTGCAACTATGATTCGCGGGGTTATCGACAGCGAGTTTGACGACGATCCAATCCGAAAGCAAAATCAGGCTGTCACAATTGCGGGGTTTTTGAGGATGTCGTATGAAGACTAATATTCTTTTTCGAGATTTTTTTGTACATGTAATCTATTACAGACGACACTTTTTTGTGGTTTTCTGAATCTTCTTCCATGTACATACAGTATGCTTTCAATAAATTCAAATTCATTTCTTTCATGTCGACAGTGTATTGGAAAGCCGCTTAGTGTCGACTCTTGAAACACGACATCTGATATAGTCGTGTTGTATCATATACGACTATCTATATAGTCGTATTGTATCATATACGACTATCTATATAGTTGTGTTGTATCATATACGACTTTCTATATAGTCGTGTTGTATCATATACGCCTGTATTATTAGTCGTATAATATTGTAGTCGACAATTATATTCCTCTTATGTCGACTCTGCGCAGACCATGACGGAGTCTAATTTATTTTTCTGTCATGTACGTGAGGAAACAAAGAATGATCGGCGTCTTTCAACGACGGGAGGGCGCTTATACAACACGACACTTATGTAAAACGACACTTGCATTCAAAGAAATATTCGACTACATGCATACATTGCGGTAGAGTAATATTTGTTATACATGAATTTGTGATCGACCTAAGTGAAGAAGGGTGGGGCCTTAGGTAAGCCAGAGGGTCGTCTCGGCGCTGAATCATCCGTTCCCAGGTTGCCTTGTTGCGGGAGTCTTCGATATCTGCGCTTCCTTGCTTCTTTCGCAACCGTTGGGTTAGTACACCTTTTACGGTTGTGACCAACTTGTCGACAGTTGACACATCTCACCCTCAACCTCTCTGGCGGGTCAGGCTGTGACTCGATTCTCTTTGTCTGTCTCCTACCCCTCTTTGGAGCATCGAGCATGGGCGGTTCGCATTTGAATAAAACCCCGTAATCCCCCCACTGACTCCTGTCTAAAGTAGGGAAAACTACTTCTTCATACGTTGTGCGGTACAGACATGCATGGTACCACTTTTCACAATATTCCACCGGGTCGAAACTCCTCTCATCGATACATGCAATGGCGTGCTTGCAAGGAAGTCCCATGCTCTGGAAGAACCCACATGTGCAGGTTCTCTTCGTTAGGTCAACAACATCCTGAGGAAAAAATATGACAACAACATGAATAGTCTTGTTGTGAAATAGTTTTCTTAATTTAATAGTCGTATTGTCGCTAAGACGACTATATCACTAGTCGTGTTGTGGCTAATACGACTATATCATTAGTCGTGTAGGCGACAACACGACTATATAATTAGTCGTCTATCGCACGATACGACTATTCCGGAATTGAATTATCAGAAACCATTGCGGAATGAATTCTTACCACATGGTATAAAGATGTGACTTCAAACTGCCATAACGATAGCGGTTGCACTCTGACTGTTCCAGCACTCTTATTCCTCATTTCGTTGATATGATTGTGTGCATACTTGGTTAATGGTATCGTTAGCCGTTCTGCTTCCATGCGGCGTCTCTCGAAATGGGAGGTCGTGGTCGCACGAGTTTGCTCGATCAACCGAGTTATTGGCCAAAATCTAGCCTTCAATAGCATATTATTTGCACTTTCTGATATGCTTGATGTGAGCATCCCATATCTTTTACCCGGATATTCCACGTTAGCCCAATTTTTTTTATTGATCTTCTCAACATATTTCCATGCCTCCTCATTGTGGTCCTTCATCTTTTGCATGATTTCATCAAATTCTGTTCTCCGGAAGCATTTTGCAGCTCGGAATAGAAGGTCTTTCAAGTATTTATCCTTCCATTGATTAAGCATATTGGCGGCCATATGCCTTAGGCAAAACCCGTGGTGAGCCTCAGGAAATACATCAGCAACCGCTCTCAGAAGTCCCTTCTGTCTATCCGAGACAATTGTATCCAGAGATGCCGGGGGGTCAGTAAAGAGGGTGGCTTTGAGTAGGCTAAGAAACCACTTCCTGCAAGGCAGCAATCAGAGTGAAAGCAGATTCAAGAAGAGATAGGGGGTACACAGTCGTATACGAAACAACACGACTGTATGAGTAGTCGTGTTGCTCGAATACACGACTACTCATACAATCTTTTTAGCATACGTACCACGAATTTATAGTCTCTTTGTCAACAACTGCAAATGCAACGCACATTAATTGTTGGTTCCCGTCGACTGTTGTTGCAACCAATAACACTCCGGGGTACTTTCCTTTCAGGAATGTTCCATCAACTGTGAGCAGCTGCCTAAGTGATCTTCGGAATGCTCTTGCGACCGGGCCGAAGATCCAAAAGGCACGTCTGAACTCGTATCCGGCTTCCTCATTTTCAATTTCCGGAATATCACAACATCTTTCAATCACCACATATGTACCTGGATTACACCGCTCTAATTCCTTTTCATAATGGGGCAAAATACGATATGCGTCTTCCGGGTTGCCATCGATCAATCGTATCAATTCCTCTTTCGCCCTCCATGCCCTTTGATAGTTCACTTTGACGCCCCAATGTTTCTCACTGTACTGTTGGATATTAGCCGTTTTTATGGCGTTTGAATCCTTGTGGAGGCCATGACACTTCCGTGCAATCCATAAGTGTGAGGCCAATGGATGATCTTTACAACTTATCAAAATGTCGCATGTATGCCTTCCTTCACTCCTTGTCACGGTGACTCCGTCAACTAGATTCGAAGCTCGTATGTACCACTTGCACCCTGTAATCTTGCACTTTGCAGCAAAGGTGTCCTTGTTCTCGTCCGCCACTTTGAACATGAATTTCCTCTTGATTGCCAAATCAGTAAGAACCATTTTGAACTGTTTTATACTTTCGAATCCAGCCCCTAAGGCAAGTTGTGCCTCATAGTCGTCTCCTTGCAAACTGCCGCTCAACATCGTCTCCTCCTCATATTTTTTTGCAGGACCGGCCTGCGGTGAAGAGGTACCCCAATCCCAACCACCTTCACCATCAATATTGTTGTACTCATTGTCGTCCAAGTCTTGTGCCCCCGACGTGACAGATTTTCCTTTAGAAGTGGATGCTCTCGCTGCTTGTTGGAGTTCTATTCCTGACACAGACTGGTCTCCTCCCATCGGATGCGGCCCGGGAAAAACTGGTAGTGTGAGAGGCTCATCCCAGTCATCTGCAGACCACGGTATTTGTTCATCGTCAAATAATTCTTCTTCATCTGCATCTTCATCTTCGTCTTCATTTTCATCTTTCTCTTCATCCTCGTCTTCATCCTCATCTTCATCTTCACCATTGATCCCATTCATCTGACACTGGTTATCGACTTCATTCGGAAATTCATCCTTTATATTTTTATTACCATCTCCCAATCTGCGATAACAACATGGTAAGAATGGCATGCATATTGTACAAAAACGTCTAAACGACTTGATTATTTAGTCGTGTTGTCGACAACACGACTTCAATTCCAGTCGTATTGTATACAATACGACTTGAATTCCAGTCGTCTCGTATGCAACACGACTTTAATTCCAGTCGTGTCGTATGCAACACGACTTTAGTATATGTCCACTCGTTAATTTCACCCCTTACCTCACGGTTTCAAGAGAAAAATTTTCATCTTTTCCTCCTTCAACTGCTGGTGCAGGTGACATATTCCCCGGCCTGGACGGCCTCTCCTGTGGTGTCTTACTGGCCGGCCTCCCATTTGGAGGCATTGAATTCTCGCCGTCCTTATCCACAGTGGAAACCATTTGCTTATTGGCAATGGAATTCTCTGTGTTGTTATTTCCAGCAGAAGTCCACTCCACGTATAGATCGAGTGGTCCATCTGTGCATCGCCTCTTGTTGTGAAGAATGAATATTGTCTTCACGTCTTCATCGTCTTCAAGGACGTATCGGGTTCCACAACGAACAAGATATGACAAAGACAATGTACCGGATGGAGACTTCAGCGGTAATTGATCTATACATGAAATATGCATTTTATTATCTCCTAAACTTATATTTATGCTAGTGTTTGGTTAGAATAACTACTACTTTAATATAGATTTTGGTTTTTGTAGGAAATGAGAGCAAAGATGCAAAAATATGGCGAAAACGGACTTCAATGGTCAAATTATCATAAATCCGTGTACAAATATCGGATTGAACTGATTCAAGCTTCATGTTAAAGTTCAAGATGTCAGCTTTCCAACTCCACCAACCACGCGCAATTCGGAGTTCGGAGCAAAAAGTTATAGCCATTTGAAAATTCCGAACAGTAAAAACGATCGACCGCGATCGCGTCTTCCGCGAAAACACTACATTGGAGAAAACGATCGATCGGACACCAAAACGATCGATCGTATCTACTGGAATTTTTGAACTTGCGAAGACAGTAAAAATGATCGATCGGCTTCGTCCGGCATCGTTCGCCATACGATCGATCGGAAGGAATTAACAAAGGAAAACGGCTTCGTTTGGCAGCGTTCGCAAGGCGATCGATCGTTCTATACGGGCGATCGATCGGTGCATACGGAAAACGCAATTTAACCCTATTTTGACTCGGATTTGGAAGGGGATTTGAGGGCTTTCCTTCACCCCTATATATATGCCTTAAGGGAGAACGTATGGGGCATGCAAGAATAGAGTTTTGAGTTCTTTTGGAGACCTTGGAGGCTAGAGCAAAGGAAGAAGAAGAAGAAGAAGATGAAGAACTTGTTGATGGATTCTCTTCCCATGCTTGGCTAGACTCTCTTCCAAGGCGTAGATGAAACCCAACTGATTGGTTGTATTGTTTCTTTCTCTCATATTATGTTTTTATTCTAGTTGGTGTATGAATCTTTGTTATGCAATAAAAGTTAATTCATTAGAGTTTATTCTTTGTACTCGAGAGAGACAAGAGTGGATCTTTGTGGATTTCAATCTGAAAGAGCACTTGCGTGTCCGAGAGGAACGTAAGGGCCCTGAAGTGTTACATATTAATAAAGTCTCATTGGTTTATACTCGAGAGAGATAGATCACAGTTCCATGTTTTAATAGATTTATGTGTTACATCCGAGAGGAGGGCACTATAATTTGAATTGACAAGTGTATGTCCGAGAGGAATACACTAGCCAACTGGAAATCTGAATTCAAAAGAGAGAGAGAGACGATACACTAGTTTATTGTGGTGGATTCAAAGCCTTGGTACTTCTCCTATTGATTAATCTCAGCTTAGTTTAGTTAAAGTTCATTGTTTTTCTCTAGATTAATTAAAAACTGCTACTTTTCTCTTGAATTTGGTAAAAGATTAATCCGTCCCTGAGGTTCGACAACCCTTTCCATACTCACCGTAGTACAATTGCCTTGTGCACTTGCAAGGGTTTAATTTTAAACGATCAGTAATCTTTCTTCCACTTGTTGCAACAGTCCTATGTACTTTACTTGTGTATCAATAGACATGAGCTTCAGTTCCCCGCCCACATACCCATCAGAATTTGTGAATATTCCATCGTAGTGTAAGCACAAAGGTATGAAATCCATCCTTACCTGGTATTACAATAACGAAATTAATTAATAAACCTTGATTGAAAATAGTCGTGTAATAGTCGTGTTGTAAAATATACGATTATTGTTATTGTCGTGTTAGGGAATATACGACAGTAGGAAAAAGTGGAAAACTGTGCAAATTTTCAACTTACATCTCTCGATCAAATTTACATTATATCAAACGTTGAATTTCAAGTTGACGTACCGTTTTTGAATGGACGATTACTCTTTCGCAGTTGTGTTTGCGTATCAACTGCTTTCCCGCTCTTTTTTCGTGTTTTGGCAGCAATATAACTTTTCCTAGTTTGGACGGCGCCGGCGCCGGCGACGTTATGGCCGGAGCTGCTGCACGGAACTTCTCCGAAACACCTTCTTCTCCGGAACGCCTTCTCAAAAAATTGCAAAAACCCCTGCTGCCGTATATAGAAGACAAGAGTATTTTGGGTAGCTTCCATGTCATATGAAAGGAAATATCTTTTTCCAGGTGATATGATAAAACCAAACCTGGCGCCAGGTAATATGTAAAAAGCCCCACTCAATTATTGACTTGTGCAGTTTGTGGTTCCCATTGAGTGCCATAGGTTCTCCTTGTCGCTAGCGGAAAACTTTATCATCTTATGGATGTTTGGGGCGTGATAAAAAGTAAAACATCCACAGTGGATGTTTCACTTTCACTATTTATTTCATGTTTTAGGTGTTTCAGCCTAAAAGTGAAGAAAACCTGAATGCTACAGTGGAAGTGAAATATCCACTGTGGATATTCCGGTTTTTTCACGCCCCAAACGGCCTAAGATCTCTAAATATGTATTTTGGAAGGAGTGTGAATTTTACCTTTTTAAGTCGACTTTGAGGTTGTACCAAAATCAACAAAATAATGTGAAAAGCTTTTGGTTCTCAACTTTGTTTTTCATGGATGGAAAATGTTTGAGGCATTCTTATACTCAAGTGTTATGTGCAGCTTTTATATTATAATTGTACCAGCTTATGTTCCAAGTTCTACTGCCTACGACCTTGCAGACACATCAGTTCGATGAGAACAGGCCGGTAAAAGCTAGTACAACAATGTCTTAGACAAACAGCCGTAATACAAAGATTCAATTATTTGAGAGCCTTAAATTTGTCAGCAACCCAGTTTTCATTCAAGCCTCTTTGAGTTTATCAAAGTGGTCACAAGACTCACAACACTGAAAGCAACAGCCTTCCACCATGATTTCAGTGTACATTCCTTCAATTAAAATAGTTGTTTACTCAAAACTAAATTCAATACAACTCCATCCGCTCATATGCCTCATCATGACTTGTTACTTAAAGACATGCTGTCACCCATTACATTAGTAGTCTCACACAAGTACAATCTGCTTTTAGACAAACTATCAAATACAAAATTTTATACACAAACCAATCGCCTGAGTATCCTATGCTACTCCAACCAAGACTGCATCCAATGCTAATAACACAAACCATCCCAGAGTCCCAATGCCAATAAGGAAGCTGATACTTGTATACTAATTGAAAGTCTCAGTTTGACAAAAGCCATCTAGCAACTGCTTCAACTGGCATTACAACGTTCCGCAAGTATCATCAGCAGTTTAGAAAAATAACCTTGCACCAGAATCCGACCAGACGGTCATCAGACAGACTCTGGAGACAAGACTAAACGCGGCAGTTTTTGTGGACACCTCTGTTGAATATTCGGCAGTCCACAACAGCCGTACTGAGTGTAAGGCTAATTTAGTATGGTAATCTGAAGATCATGAATCCACCATCTCATCTTGCAACTCACTAGGTGCAATAAGCCCTGGAATGGAAAGCATTCTTTGACGCTCTCTTTCTCTTTGTGCAGCAGCTTCCTCTGCATAGAGGTCCCTATTATCCTGAAGAAAATATAAAAAACAAGTTATCATTAGATGCAATTATAATAGCAATGAGCAAATATTGTCACAATCCAACATTATCTTAGGTCTGCAGGTTTTGAGAGAAGCTATTTCACCTGAGCAGAGAATTCCTTAGACTGAACAAGGAAATCCCGGATGCAATTTTTAAACGATGCAAGATCATTTCTGGACTCCATCAAACCGTCAACAAACTGAGTCACCTGCAGATGGCTCAACATCCATCAGACAACACTAAGCAGTAATAGAATCAATAAACCATGACAGGAAAAGAATGACAGCTGCCTGCTGTACCTCAGCAGTTGTCATGTTGGGAAAAGACGTCCCTAATAACTTTATAGTGTAGTCACGAACAAACATCATGTTATTTTGATAAGGAAGTGAGACAGAAGCAGCATCCCAAAGTGGCTCAGTTAGTGACCCGGAATCCACCTATAATCCAAACATGTCAAGCTCTGATACTCAATTGTAATCGACACAAACAAGTAATGACCAATGCTTTGTTACCAAGCAAAACAAGTGGTTCAGGACTAAGACATGCAGCTTAAATCCAGGTTTGTGAAACGTATCAGTTAAAACGGCAAATATCTCTTGCACAATCGTGAGGAAGTACGTCTTGTGGAACTGATTACAGAACTCGGACGCCTGCAGAGTCAACCAAAATTATAGATAAAGTGAACTTCCTGGTAAACGCTGCATTATCCAGAAAAAACATGGAACTAAAACTTCATCAAAGGTTGTTACCATGGGCAGAAAATTCACTTCTTAATTATCACATCATTAGCACTGATCAAAATCACAGTAGAGAAATAAACACCAACCTCAAAGTTCTTCAGCATTTCTAGCAAAAGATTGAGGCCAGTTTCTGCAATATTTCTCTCAGTGTGCCGAAATGCCCAATTAATAGAATCCATTATGAGTTTCAGTTGCTGAAGTAACCATATTTCAATTAAAACTAGTGAACAATAATATCTAAACATATCAGCAGATATATCAACAGAATCTATGCTAACCTGACTAGACAAGTGGATCAAAGCAGGGAAACAATGAGTAGCAATGGCCCGCAACAGAGAAAAGAACTTCAATCGATGCTCAGGGTAATCTTCAAAATTTTTAGTTATCATCTGCAGTGAAGTAAATTGCCACTCAGAAGCGTAAAACAAGAGAGTAATGCTGAACAGACTGCATTTCAATATCGAACCTCAAGTGTGCATTCGAAAACAGCTTCAAAAATTCGAGGAACATCCTCTGTCATGACTCCCTTATACCTATTGACCAAATTAGTAAACGCATAAGAAAGCAAAAACTAAGAAAACTGACTCAAGTGTCAATTTCAGAAGGTTTTAAAAGTTAGGCCCTCATACAATAAGAGCATATATAAAAAAAAAACTGGAGGTTAAAACGCACAAGAGACTTTTTCTGGTAAGATAGCAGAAGACATTTACTTGTTTATGATAGTGGCATAGAGAGATAAAACTTCGGACTCCCTTGCATCAGGCAAATTTCTTGCATAGTCACCAAGAATTGGATCCATCATCGGTGGCACAAACTGCTTACCCATTTGGGGTTGGTCTTCAGTTTTGTCCAAAAATGTTTCAATCAATTTAAGAGTTTCCCTTTTAACGGATCTGTATAAAGTGATATTTTTCAGATAATTACTAAAACAATAGTAGAGTTGCTTACAAGTATTCACAAAAAAAAATGATCAAATTGCAAAGCATCAGATCATAAATACCTAAGAAGTTTCACGAATGAGGTCCTTGAGGTAAAGGGTCCTCCTGCGGCTATATTACTTGATACAAGTTCGCTGTACATTCTGTCTCAAACATAGGATAGTTATGGCATATATATTTTACTAGTAGCAAAGGAAAGACAAGTAACAAACCCTCATAAAAGTCATACCTGTAGACACTAAGCATGTCCAAAAAGATCAGTGATATTTGTGACAAAAAGTATGTTCCAAGCGAACTAGCAACACTTGTATTTGTCTGCAATTTTACAGTATATATGTCAAACCTCTGTCATTAAGTTACATAAAAAAGGCTGACAAGATCACAATAGATGAGTTACTAGAAACAAATCAACCAACAAGATGCAGTGCTAATTACATATTACACACATTTGCATAAAGCAGATTCAAAGATGGAAATAATAGTTTTAGCAACTTAGTAAGAAATCATAGAGTAAAGATAGGAATTTAATCAATTAAAAAGATAAAGCTGGAAAGTGATAGTCTGACAGAGTACTCAGCGCTTTACCAACACCCAATAAAGAATAACAAAAGCACAACAAACTTGATAAGATGAGCAATACAAGAAGCAAATATATAAACTGTGTAGGACACAAGATCTACGTAGAAGCAGCTTCCTAGCAACATACTAAGCAACAACATCAAAGGAAAGATATAAGCAGGTGCAGAGCAAGATTGTGTGGGACATAAAATCTATGTAGAAGCAGTTTCCGAGCAACATAATAAACCAGCATCAAAAGACAGATAATGACATTACGAATCAACAGGAAATAAATACACATTTTTTTGGCCAGGCAACAAATAGATGAAGCAAAAGCAAATAGGCATTAAAAGTCTTATTATAAAGCAGCCCATGACTCTGGCAGTTCATTATAGATGACCACGTATCAGGTATTTGTCAAAGACCCATTAATGTAAATTTGCACGTCCTAGCATGTACAAAGCTAAGAGTTCTTTTTAACAACTTGATGGGAAAGCTCTAATAACCAGCTTCAGGCAACTTTATAGTGGCGCGGCGCAACACTACACCCCAAGAGAGGTATTTTCTTATTCAATAAACAAGAGTTTGGTTTAAAATGTCGATCAGACGTCATCCTCTTCTTTCTTTACTCAACTTCTTCCTTTTCTTTCCCTTCCTGAGAGAACACTTACCTCCTCGTGTCTTTCATAACACCAGATATATATATACACTCCATCATCATCATCATCTACATACGCCATATCCCAGCTATCTGGGGTCGGCGGCATGGATTATATACAGCGTTTGACTCTTATCGGAATCAAAATCCATACAAAATTTCCTTTCATCATTAGAAAACCAAAATGAACAAAATCGGTTCATTTTGGATTTTAAATGACAGATAATTTTGGACGGAGGGAGTATTTCTACACTACTACTATTAGAAGCAAAAGAGATGGAATGGCCAATTTGATGTCGAGTTTCAAAATACCCATAATATGAAGCTTACAATGATTTCAATCCAAACATTTTCAAGCACCAATTGACAAGAAAATTAAAAAAAATTGTCAGAACTGATTTTTTTAATTCTTTCATGGCACGTGAAAGATGCATGTGCATGCTTTAGTTTTATAAATAAATATATATATATATATATATTTGTGTGTGTGTATATATATATATAATATGTATATTATACACATATACATGTATATACATATATACATATGTCAACAGCTTCATTGGTTCATTACCTGAAGTATGTTCAGCACTGTTCTGATAACACCTTGATCCTTGAGGAAATCAACACTTTGCCGTGCTTGACCAATAATTTCCGCCCATTTCTGCATCACAAATAAACCTACTAAGCCACCAGCTATGAAATGTCAACGCAAAAAAAGTTAAATAGGAGAAGGAACAGCTGAGCATCAACAAGTTTGTACAAAGTAAAGTATAGAAACAAAGAAAACCAAAAACTGATGCCAGATTAACCGAAAGACCTGATTTGGGAGTTGCATTAGCCTCTGAAGGTACTCATCCCTCTTCTGTGGATCAGTTTCTGCTTGAATCATCTGGCCAACCTGTCGAAAGAAGACAAATATTATTACACTCAAGGCTCTCAACAGAAATAAAAGAAGCAAAAATTGTTTCTTACAAGTAGGGACCAGCAAACGTACCGACTCATAGAATGTATGAATCTGATGCGGCTCCAGGTCTACTATTGTGATTGGAAGGCCAGTTAAGAGTTCAGAAACAAATGGTTCACTTTCCCCAACCTGCACCCAGATAGCTGATCAATCACTTCCTCATCAACAACAATTTATACTGTAATTTACTGACAAAAGGCCACTCTACTTGCAAAAGTTGAACACTTATTCATAGCTAAAGTTCGTCAAGAGAATGTAATCTATAAATGCAAATATTACCTGCACAAGAACAAATTTACGTTTACATTTCTGAACTATTTTTAAAAAGGTGTCACATGCCATATCCTGAAAAGAAGAAAACAGCAAAATATTGCTTACTCCAAGATGTAACATGTGCAAAAACAAAAGCCATACAGAAAGTAATAAGCATAATAACCTGAACTCCCGGATGTGTTTCATGCATGAATTCAAACAACTTGTTCACCACAGTTTTCAAAAATTTCCAATGGGCTCTTAAGAACTTTGGGTACTGACCCACAACATACCTGGCAATGCTCCCAAAAAAAATCAATTAATACTGTGAAAATCACTACGCAACCAACTGTACAAACAATGCAATGGACAAAGTTAAGCCTAAGGTAAAATCTCCAAGGTCACGCAGCCCATTTTCTTGAAGTTATCTTAATAAGCACTTGGCTTTCCATTGCATCAGAAGGACGAAAATAATATTTACATGATGTTACTCGCTATGACAGCTTTGTTATCTTTTCCTTTGGTGACCTCGCATAGATTCAAGAGGTCACGAATAACCATAACAAGAAACCTGTTTTCCTGAAAGGAGCAGCAAACAATCATTTGAAAGTTCTGTTCCAATCCATCAAAAATTGTTGACAATTATATCAAACTATCAAGTTTAAGAAAAGTGGACAACAAATGGCATGCTAAGAATCCAAGACAGATAATCTAAAAAGTCAATCAATAACAAGCATGAATGACCAGATATGTTCGGTAATGATGAGAAATTCTCCACCCCGTATTCCGATAGACCAGTTCCAACTTATGAAATCCATTTCATGACGTTCTTACAAGTCATCTTTGATCTTCACTCTTCTAGCCATGAGAAAAATTCCCTAGAGAAATTTAGCTTGCCTCCTTTGAATGTGAACAAGCCAACCTAATTAATGTTTTCCAAATTTACCAGCCAGAAATGCTACATAATTCTCCTTGCGAAGTCCCATCTAAGCTAATCCTTAGATGTCTCCCACTGATAATCTCAACACTCTCGTCCTAAAGGAACTTCTACGTGTCACCGTATTTATATATAGAGAAATGCTACACCTGCTCGCCAGTTGCACGCTCTCTTGATCGCTTGCTAATAAGACAAACCCGACACAAAGCCCAAGTATGCCTTTCCATTGTAATTTATTTATTCCAAATTTACCCCATTAACCCTTTGACCAAAAGCCCAAGTCCCAAAAAGCAGTTTGAAAAACTGTTACCCGAGCTTACCCCTGCACCGAGCCTCACTCCTACCCAACTTCAACCCCTCTACTAAGCCCAGCTCAGCTCCATGCCATGCTTGTGCGTTAACACGAGCTAGGCCGTAAAGAGGAGCCCAGCACACAACTAATCCCCTCCCCCATCAATGCCCACCCTCGTTAACCTTTAGGCCGCTACATGGACCCTGCCTGCACAGATCATCTCATCTTGCGACTGGTTTGTTTGTTTTGCCCACGGACAGAGCCCATAAGATACAACTTACGAGCTTTTTGCTTGCCAAGACCACCATTTAGGAGCAGCACTACCCTTTCTTGAAACTGAGTAGACAAAGAGGACCCCTTGAACACTACATCAGCCGGCTCATGCAAGCCGAAAGGAGCTGGTTGTTTCGTACAATGAGGATGGTAATGGTAGAGGCATAGGCAATAGACTGGTCCTCATCCCATTAAAACTCAGCGAAGGGGCTATTAGTGAACGGTTGCTTGTTAGAGTGCTTGTAACGCCATCAAGGGCGGAGAGAGGAGGAAGACAAAGAAAACGTAGTTGGGTCAGCTGATGACTAAGAAGAGGATTCCTTTAGGGGCCATTGGTCGAACAGCTGGTGTGCAAGATCAGCAGGCAGGAGGGAGGTGTTAGTTTCCACGGGCAAAGAAAAGGATGTTGCCGCCGTGGCAGCAATGCATACCAGCCAGCTGCTGAGTACTAGAGGTAGGCCCTCTTTGTGTCTCAGGCACCAATTACCAACTACACATGCAAAAATATTCCGTGTAAAAGTAAAACTAATGAAAGGGTAAATCTGGAATATATAATATGTGATGGAAAGGGGTACTTAGGCTTCGTGTTAGCTTTGTCTTATAGTGAACGATCAAGAGAGCGTGCAATTGGCGAGCAGGTGTAGCATTTCTCTTACATATATATATATATATCTCATTAAGCACCCGTACCTGTTCCTCCGCCATAGAACCAGATATCGATCCTATTGCCCAACATAAAGTATTTAAATTGTTCCAAGTCCAATCTTCACCATTCAGCTGCATGGCTAGCTTCCCCAACATCTGGTATGAATGAGACAGAATCAAGAAGATTTCAATAAAAAACAACTCTGCACACTCATATGCTATTAAAAAGACGCATATTTGTAAATATTAATCTTGGAAAGCATAAAGGAGAAGGAAACCATTATTACATGAAAACAGAAAATTTTTAGCAACTAATACCTGTTTTTCAGTATCATCTTGATCAAGGTGTGCCAGATATATAAGAGTTTCCCTCATTATCTGCAAAACGAGCACCACATAAAAGTGTGATACGGAGGAATAAAATACTTTAAACCATCTCAAGAGAATTGAAAATACTTCAGTCTCCTTATAAAACAGAAAAATAACTATAAGCAAAAAAATCATTTCCATAGAGTGGTTATCACCTTATATTGCACAAGAACATCATTGTCTTTCATGGTTTCCCGAACAATATTTCCATTCTCATCCTCAACAATTAAAACCTCCTCAGGTTTTGCCATGCGACATATCATAAGCATCCTTAATTTTGACATCGGACCAGAATACAGTTGCCTTCGTTGAGAAAGCTGAGAACTCAAACCATCAACCATGCCAGAGAGCAAAGGGACCTGCAAATTTACACATTGCATTACAATAAAACGCTTCAGCTTATACATCAAATTTGTGTGCTTACAACTGTTTAGCATATCCTGATTCTCTCCCCTGTATACTCCCAGTTACTAATCATGATTCATGGCCACTAGCTTATGTCACTTACTATAGTCAGCAATGTACATTTAATCCACCAGGAGTGTTTTAATTTCCAAATTGGGAAAAATCTTGCTGAAAACCAGAGCTTGCACCCCCAAGAAGCAGCTCATTTGAATGTTTGCCCGTCAAAGCAAGCCAACAATCAAATTATTAGAGAGCACTAGTAACTGTCGTCCTGTTGTGATGGTCCGAGAGAAGAATGTTTAATTTCTACTTAAACATGGTTTTTAATAATGCCACATACCTGAAGCCCCATCAAGTTTGCAGATGCTGCAGGATTATCCTTATTATAATGAGCTTCAAACAGTTCAAGGACCAATGAATTCCAGTAATCCAAGCAAACCTGTGCATCCATACAATACACATCTAAACACCAACTAACAACCATCACAAAGATTAATATAAGCAACATAAACATAAGTTGGTGGGACCTTGAAGACTTCTGTATCCTCAACATATGAAATACCAATGAGATACTCAAGACCCAATAAAAGAGCGGCACTATTCTGAGTCGTGGTCTCCAATACTCGAACATGAGACTTCAAAAAACAAATGCTTATGTGAACACCCAGTGAGATTTCCATAACAAATGCAAATTAAAAGCACGAAAAATGAATAGATAAAAAAGCATCTTTAAACTTTGCAGAACTCCTTTATGCCAAGAACTTTTGCCTAGACTCGCATGTTTCATTAGTAAAAGGTTGACTCACACAAGAACTTGCCTTAAAAAAAGAAGTGAAAAATAATGCCAAATTTTGTATGAATGCCTGCAAAAAACGAAGTAAAAAATCAGGTTTCAGAAGGAAAAAAATTAGAGGTAAAAAGGTATAGATTCCAAAAGAAGTTCAGGCAAAAAAGGTTATACCTGCTCATCATTAGATCCATTGGCATAGGCATCTGGGATATTTGTTCCGGGAGGAAGAATACTCTGTAGCACAAAAAGCAATGCCTCACTGCTTTAACACAACGGTGAAGAAGAACACAACACTTTCCATATAGCGGACCAAATATTTGAAGAAAAAAATCTTATGCCGGGCATTAAAAGGTAACATAAACTCCACCGAATTCATGGGAACACCTATCATCGTCAACTACCAACTGACCTGTAATTGAGTGATGAAAATAGTGTACATTTTCACATATTGCAAATCATAGAAGTCACCAAACTGTAAGGCAGCAACCTGTGAACTGCACAATTTTAGATAAATATGGCGAAAGCTGGGAAACAGACACATGAGAAACGTGGAAAGTCTCTTGCCTCAGTCAAACACTGGAGAGCAAGATTTCTATATGAAGCCATGGGGAAAAAATTCAAAACAGTTTCCAGCTGCAACAAACAAAACATAAGTATCACCATTGTCCTCGAAGTAACCAGAGGAAGCAAAATCATTTAAATATGCATTATGCAAAGAATGTGAGTAGAAAGTAAAGTCGAACCAGTGGGGATTCGAAGATATAGCCAAGCGGAATCCATGACAAGAAAGCATGCAACGTAGCAAGTGTCGCTCGAATAAGCTCTGCTCTTTGGGATGCGGAGAGAACATATAAACATAACTCATGAATGAGCTGAAACTCGCTGTATACAAACATAGGAATACTTCACTTTTGTGATTATTTGTAAATAAGATATACAGTAAGCATGTTATTGACATTGCAGAGCCTACAAACTTGCAGGCATGACATTTAAGCCATTAACACAACCAAAACGACGGGTTTTACGACCATGGTCCGCAAAATCTCAGTAATAGGATATATCTGTAAATATGTATCTTTCCCATTATCCCAGATAGATATATCTGAGATATTTGCCGATATCTTGGATCCAACCCACCTTTCAAGCACCTAGCAACAGCATCTGGACACTCTGACGCCCATTTGGCATCTTTCTCAATACCGGCAACCTTTACACTATCATGTTCTTCATTACATATTCTTGTTTTGACTTTTAAAGATGTGCACCATTATGTTCTTCACTTAATCATTGATATTGCCTTCAAACTTTTTCTTTTTTATCATTATTGACCATGTTTTCCACCTCATAAATATAATTTATACTCAGATGTTAAAATTGTTAGAGATTAGCATTAGGACTTTTAGAGGTTATTATATGCTTAAACTAACAGGGTACATGTTAAAACACTTTCAAGTCACCGATTTTTTTTTCCAAATATCTCCGTCTGATCTTTTAGGTCACCGATATATCTCCAATAAGAATCATTGTGAACCACGTCTACAACAAAATTGTTAAGCCAATATAATACACACTTAAAATTTCACACCAACATATTACCTGTTTAGAGATTGTTTAAGCTCTTTAATCTTCTGTTGTGTCATCTCTCCTCTTGAAAAATCAAAAACTTCTTCACTGAGGAGCTGGGTTACAAAATATTTATGTTAAATCTCAGTTACCATTTGAAGAGTAGCAGGACTAGATGGATAACAATAAGATTTAACCTTTAATATGGCCATGCAATTTTCACATATTGTTTCACTACTTTTTGCAGCTGAAACAAGATCAGGAATAAAAGTCCTCCACCTTGCAGGCCATTCATGTTTCAAGACCTGTAATTTCAGAAAATAAAAATATTCCCAATCAAGTAAAAAAGAAACTGTTTTTCAAATACAGAAACTGCACCTAAAAACAAGGTATATTCCTTAAAAAAAAAAAAAACAGACAAGCCTTCTTGAAGAGACGACTTTTTACTTCCTAGACTACAAATAAGAATAGGAAAAAAAATTATGGATCACCTGAACCAATATGATGTTGAGTTTATTGACATAAAGCTTCTCTTGCCTGAAAGAAACTTCATTGCTAGAAAGCTGCAAAAGGCAGGGGAGAAAGTATGATATCAACATAATGCCAAAATACAGACTCTAAACGGAAAAATGATTGTAAATTTCATGAAAAATTTTATAGGCTACCTGTACAATAAGATCAGAGATATAATTTTTTATTCCATCACGCTGTTCTATGGGCAACGCGTTCCATCGATACTTAATGACGCCTTCAAGAACCTTCACATATTCAAGGCATTAGGTTCACACCAAATATCATTACAATGTACGAAATATCATCTACCAAATTGGAAAAAAAAAAAAAGAGGATCGCCTAGGATACTATTAAAAGTAAGCATTCTCACTATGCATTTCAGTTCATAATGCATAAGAGACCTTATCATCAAAATCAACAATCACCAACATCAATGTCATTATCGTCGTCGCCACCCTCATTAACACCACCACCACCACGTTATCTCACTTGTAGGGGGTCAGGCGAAGGAATTCTACTCTGGATTTCGACCTCATCATAAACCACTTCTATGTCCAAGCTAAGCGTCATCAAATCTCTTTCATCAGTTCCCTCTAGGGTCATTTCAGGCCATCCTCATTCTCTTACAGGGGCCTCTATAAGGCATTAATCTTGTATCCATACAGGAGTTGATTATGGCCTCCTTTTCACATGGTCGAACCATCTCAATCATCTTTCTTTCAATTCATCACCAACTGGGGCTAACCCTAGGTTCCCCCTAATACTGTCATCTTTCATACGATCCTTATTCCCTAATAGTTCCTTCATCCATCTTAACACTATCAACTATGCAATACTAATCTTTTCAATCATAATAATAATCAAATAGCGCCTTTTCTCAACTATTTGGGGTCGGCGACACGGATCTTACTCCTCCATTCAAGCCTGTTTTGGGCTACCTCTTTTCAATATGGCTTCTATTTGTTGCCTAATATTCTGTGACATGCAACATTGCAGGTCACTCTGTTTTCATCTATATTTTACCATTTAATTAACTTGGGAATGCATTTAGCACAAAGTACCCCTAAAGTTATTTCTACACTCACAACCCCTAGCCCTAATCCCATAAACAAGATATTTGACTCAATCCCACTCTGGTAATTCTTCTCGGCATAGTACACCCCTCTCGAAGTTTCGGGTACCGTTGTAACATGGTTTTGATCTCAACATTAGTATTGAAATTGCATTCCATACATACAGTCTGAGCACAACTAAACCTAATACACATGGAATGCTTCCTTACTATAATTCCAACTTCTCATTAACTCCTTCCCTGATTACATCTAACAATACTGTATCGTCAGCCAAAAACATGACCAAGGACTTGTTCTTAGATATGACTTGTTATTTGTTGCAAAAAAAAAAAATGACTTGTCACTTCATCAGTCATTATGTAGATATAAGCTTGATCCTTGATGCAAACCTATGGTCTATCCACAAATATTCCTAACAATAGTCAGAGCTGATGTCTTTATAGCATCCACATAATAACCCTTTGAGAGTCTTTCCTGACTAGCAGATAAAAAATAGTATACCTTGGTACCCTATCATAAGCTTGCTTAAATCAATTAAAACCATATGTTTTCTTACGACTAAACTGCTCCATCAATCGCCTAAGTATAATCAAACCTTTCCATGGAGTATAAATAACCTTCTTCCAAATTCTTATACCAGAATAGCAAGGCTGGACAAATTAAAACGACTCCGCTTTTTTTTTGGCATGAGGAAGGGAGTATCATCCTTGTCTAATATGCAAATTCCATTTGACCAAATAATTGAAATTTTATTAGACAAAATATGGACTTCAACAATGAATAGAAAGGTTATTCTTATTCAAAGAAAAAGGGCAAGTAATTGCACCTGACCTACAACAAAAGCAAACTGGTTTTGAATATATCCAAACTATAACAGCCAGCCCAACTTATATGCCATACCAATTGGGGGAAAATTAGGTGGCCTCTTCTAATTAAAATAGTTGAGTGTTTAATGATCTTGTGTGGCTTAATAGATGGATATCTGATCAGCGCGAAATCTCCACATAAAAACTACTACCTCCCCAGTTAATCAAATCTCTCCCAGCCTCTCCCTCATGCCCTCCTCTCTCGTAGGCCCTTCCTCGGCCTCATGCAACACCATTCTCATCCAACACACCCACAACCTCTGGTAACATTGCCCTCTGCCCAACACTCCAGCAACCCTCCCTCGCAGCCACTCAGTAACTCAATCACAGTCTGTGGTCACTTTAAGGGCTAAGTGATCTCCTTAAATAAACGAAAATTAAATGTAAAAGGATGAAGGAATTGACTAACAAAAAATTTATCATAAATTACGTATTAATGGTAAATCAGAAGAGTGTGGTACCTGTAGAGCGAAGAACTTCGTGTTCATACTTTGTGAATTCTGAAGAATGTGAACAACCTGCAGCCATGTATCTGGGTTGTTTTGTAATTCACGCAATATCTGATCTGCAGCTGCTCTCTGTCAATATTCAAAAGGTGGACAACATGGAGTAAGAGCAGTGCCACAGAAGAATACTTGGTACAAAACAATGGAAACATGGCTCATGGCTTAAGATGCAAATGCTGCTTTTGATGATGAAATGTACTGCATTTAATCCCCAAATATCAAGATGCCTTCAGAATGAAAGGCAACTGCCACAACTAAAAAAAGGAAATTTCAGGCACAGAAAAAATCAGAAGCACTGAACAAAAAAAATGGCAATTGCTTCACAACTACCCCCTCCATCCTGTTTTAGATGCTCCATCTGGAAAAGAGGCCAGTTCCCTTTTAGATGCCCCATATGATCAATTCAAATGGATTTTGAACATTAGTTGGGGTTTCCACCATCCAATAAAAATCAAAATTTTCCAAATGCAGCCATCAAAACAGGACGGAGGGAGTATCACCCAAACATACCAACCAGAAGCCATTCCCACCTTCCAGTAAGGGACGATTTCCAGCACAAAAATGACCATTTTTTCAGCAAAAATCAGAGAATGAAAGAGCAAAAACAACTGAGAAAGGCAATTAACCTCGTCCTTGGATCCGGTGCCGTAAAAAGCGGAAACGGTGGCGTCGAGCAGAGGCACATCTATTGGCTGACTCAAGTCCCTCAGCTTCTCAGCCATGGCAGCAGCGCTGATAAGGTTCTCTCTCTCTCTCTCTCTCCTCAGTGTCGACGCAAAGCGCGCGGCAAAGTGCAAGGAGAAGCTCCCAAGAGAAAAGGGAAGATACGAAGGTGCGGAAGGGAAGGGAGGGATGGGAGTTGGGAGAGATGAGGAAACCCTAGGAAGAGCAGGGTTTTAGGGCTGGGCTGGAAGGAGGAAGCTTGAAGACGACGCTGACCTACTTCCAACTTCCAACCCGGGCTTTTCTTTTTCTTTTTCTTTTTTGCTGTTTTCCCCCCCTTTTCTTTCCAGTTTTGAGTCCGAGTGGAACCGGACGAGACTCGTTCGTTGACTGGGTGCGCCAACAGATCCTGCACTGTTGTGCATCTCAGTCAGTTGGTAGCTAGTTGCCATGCGGCATGTTCTTCTTTTCAGGGAACAAAGCCAAAGTCTTAGACTTTGATATTTACAATCTGAATGTGTTATTAAAATTACTGCTGCTACTGTATTAAGGATGAACTATGTATACCTTTTGCAAAGATGATAATAAAGGAGAAGAGTTTATGATCGAATCAAGTAAAACACTTTGTCCTTAAGACAGAATTCGCCCTCCCTACGGTGCTTAGGACTCTTGGGCGTCTGCCTCCCAGGATAAGACGATCAACCACGTACTGTAGGAGCACTCCAAACAGCACGCGCAGCTAACCACAAATGTGTAATGCTTTCACAGAAAGAAGAGAGGAGAAATAAGAAGATGCAGGGAAAAATCCGTACTGAAAAACCCATTTTTTACAAGCTTTATAGAAATCCCGTTGAAGCCCGTTGAAAACACACCGTTTTCCATTAAAGCCCGTTAAAACCCTTTCCCGTTAAACGGACGCGTCCGTCCGTTAACGGTCATAATAAAACGGACCCATTTTGGTTGAACCAAAATAAATTAGAAAACCAAACCATTGAATTTGTCCCAAAATAATATTTTCTTGTTGACCCAACCAAACCCGACCCGACCCGGCCCGGCCCGGCCGCGCGTGCAAACCGAACCGAGCCGAGCCGGCCGGCCGGCCGGACGGCGGCGGCGGCGGCGCGCGCGCGCGTGTGGGTTAGCCCACCTAGGTGCATGGGTCCAACATCTCTCTCCCCCACAAAAGTGGGGTGGCCCTTGGGCCTAACTTATAAGGCCAACCTTGGACCTTATATACCATCCACAACCCATCTTTGGTGTGGATGTGGGACTATTCATCCTTCACCTAATTCACTCATTCATCTCATAGTAAGTGGGTTTTAAACATGGATTAGTTCTCTCTCTTTAATACCCAATTGTGGGTTATAACTAATACCCACTTCTAACAATCCCCCACATGAATGAGAATTGGCTGGATAATTATGCAAAAACTATGCAGAAACCTTGTGAAAGCAAATATTGAGAAGATCATGCATGGGGGAGAGGTAGCTTTCGGCTTTGAACCTTCCCTTGTGAAGACTATCGGGTTTACTGGCTAATCAGTGAACGTGATGTCTTGAACTGTTCAGCCGTTTGTGTAAACCAAGACAATAGAAGTCACACAATCACTTCTCTGACACATTGTGGTTCTCATAACTTTGTTCATTTTGGCCCCGAACAAACCTGGTTTTCATGAGTGCTCTAGAAGATTTAGCCTTAAAATCCTCATAGAAGTGGCCCCTTCACACTCATATAGGTGATTCTCATTAGGAGCATCCTGCAATACCCCACTCGAACTAAGTCAAGCTATGAGAACCATTAAAAGCAAAGCTTATCCTGACTCATTCAGCAGGCATCACTATCTCATCATAGGAATGGGAACGAGATCTTATCTCCATAGTGATTCCCCTTGAATCCCCCACAATTCGGTTGTCCCTTTTGAACCTAGATCTTGGGATCTCCAGTCAACTAGGTTGAGTTGCCATTATGGTGATTCTTAATGTATAGGCTTCAAGCCCATTCCCCTTGATGAATTGCTCACTTGTTCTTTGGTCAAACCCTTTGTTAACGGATCCGCAATATTTTCTTTTGACCGAACATACTCAATGGAAATTATTCCACTAGAGAGCAATTGTTTTATGGTATTATGCCTCCGACGTATATGTCGGGACTTACCATTATACAAGTTACTTTGTGCTCTTCCTATAGCAGATTGACTATCACAATAGATACATATAGGTGGCACAGGTTTCCCCCACATTGGAATATCTTCTAAAAAATGACGAAGCCACTCAGCTTCTTCGCCTGCTTTATCAAGTGCAATGAATTCTGATTCCATTGTGGATCTTGCAATGCACGTTTGTTTAGAAGATTTCCAATACACTGCTGCACCTCCAATAGTAAAAATATATCCACTTGTGGATTTGGAGTCTCTTGTATCAGATATCCAATTTGCATCACAGTACCCCTCTACTACTGCTGGATACCTTGTATAGTGCAGTCCATAGTCCAAGGTATATCTTAGATATCTAAGAACCCTGACTAGAGCCTTCCAGTGGTCTTCCCCTGGATTGCTATTATATCTACTCAGTTTACTTACTGAGTATGCAATGTCCGGTCTCGTACAATTCATGAGGTACATGAGACTTCCAATAATTTGAGAATATTGGAGTTGTGATATGCTCTCACCCGTGTTTTTACTTAAATGCAATGTCACATCCACAGGTGTTCTCGCTGGACGATTATCATTCTCATTAAATTTGTCTAGGATTTTTGTAATGTAATGAGATTGAGATAACATATATCCATCAGATGTTCTAGTGATTTTCATCCCTAGTATAACATCTGCAACACCCATATCCTTCATGTCAAACTGTTTGTTTAACATCCTCTTAGTAGCTTTAATGATATTATCATTGCTACCAATAATGAGCATATCAACCACATAGAGGCATACAATAACATAGCCTTCAGGTCTAGCTTTGACATAAACACATTTATCACATTCATTGATTTTGAATCCATTTGACATCATCATTTTGTCAAATTTTTCATGCCATTGCTTAGGTGCTTGTTTAAGCCCATAGAGAGACTTAACAAGTCTGCACACTTTGTTTTCTTTACCCGGTACAACAAACCCTTCAGGTTGTTCCATATATATTTCCTCATTCAAGTCACCATTCAAGAATGCTGTTTTTACATCCATTTGATGTATTTCAAGATTATACAAAGCAGCCATAGCAATTAACATCCTAATGGAAGTTATTCTTGTGACTGGTGAGTATGTATCAAAATAATCTTGACCTTCCTTTTGCTTATATCCTTTGATAACAAGTCTTGCTTTATATTTGTCAATTGATCCATCAGCCTTCATCTTCCTCTTGAAGATCCACTTGTATCCAAGAGGTTTACTCCCTGGAGGTAGATCTACCAACTCCCAAGTGCGATTTTGCATAATGGATTCAATTTCACTATTTACAGCCTCCTTCCAATATTGTGCTTCAGGAGAAGACATGGCTTCCTTAAAGCTTTGAGGCTCATTTTCTAACAAATAAGTTAGAAAATCTGGACCAAAGGATTTTGATGTTCTAGCACGTTTACTACGTCTAGGTTCATCATCTTCTTCCTCTTGGTCATCACTAATGTCTTTTGCAACATCCAAAGTTCTTTTAAGAGAACTTTCAATTTGTGTAGAATTCTAAGGAAAAATATGTTCAAAAAATGAAGCATTCCTTGATTCAATCACTGTATTGACATGTATATCAGGAATATCCGATTTATGAACAAGAAAACGATATGCACTACTATTATTAGCATAACCAATGAATACGCAATCAATGGTCTTTGGTCCAATTTTAATCCTTTTGGGATTAGGGACCGCCACTTTTGCTAGACACCCCCAAATTTTTAAGAAGTTGTAGGAAGGCTTTCGACCTTTCCATAATTCATATGGTGTCTGCAAGGTTTTCTTATGAGGTATTTTGTTGAGAATATAATTGGCTGAAAGCAAAGCTTCCCCCCACATGTTCTGAGGTAACCCAGAACTGATTAACATGGCATTCATCATTTCTTTTAAAGTTCTATTTTTTCCATTCAGCAACTCCATTTTGCTGTGGTGACTAAGGTGTCGTGGTTTGGTGTATAATACCATGTTGTGAACAGAATTCACCAAAAGGTGATTCATATTCCCCACCTCTATCACTTCTTAGAACTTTTATTTTATTGCCAAGTTGATTCTCAACCTCTGTTTTATATAATATAAACATGTTAATAGCCTCATCTTTACTTCTCAGCAAGTACACATAACAATAACGAGTGCAATCATCAATAAATGTTATAAAGTACTTTTTACCTCCTCTTGTTTGAACAAGTTTTAAGTTACAGACATCGCTGTGAATTAACTCAAGAGGTTCAGTACATCTTTCAATACTTTGGAATGATTTCCTTGTTAATTTATATTCCACACAAGTTTCACATTTATGATTAAAGTCAATATTAAATTTAGGCAGATATTCCATATTAATCAATCTACGTAAAGCATCATAATTAACATGTCCTAATCTACCATGCCACACATCACATGACTCAATCATATAAGAGGAAGAAGCATTCTCATTTATAACATTAGAAACAGATACATTAGGTAATACATTGAGCTTGAAAAGCCCTTCATTCAGATACCCTTTTCCCACATACATCCCATCCTTAGTCAAAACAAATTTGTCTGACTCAAACACCAACTTGAAGCCATTCTTGCTCAGCAATGATCCAGACACTAAATTCTTTCGAATTTCTGGCACATGCATCACATTGTTGAGCGTAAGTTCTTTGCCCGAAGTCATCTTGAGCACCACCTTTCCAATTCCTTCAACCTTGGCAGTAGAAGAGTTGCCCATAAACAGTTGTTCACCATTTTCCACGGAGTGATAAGTGAATAACATCCTCCTGTTTGAGCACACATGACGGGTAGCCCCAGTATCCACCCACCATTCTCTATCTTTAGTGACCATATTCACTTCCGAAATCACAGCAGAAAGGTTGATGTCATGCACATTGGTGGAGAGATTCTCCACTTCGGTCATGTGGGCTTGTGCCTTCTTCTTCTTGAAACTATCTTGTTTCTTCCGTTTGTAACAATCCTTGGCCTTATGGCCCATCTTGTCACACACATAGCACTTGCCCTTGAACTTGTTATTGTTGGAGTCATTGTTTAACTGACCCCCAGGATGCTTCATCTTTTTGTTGGTAAAGCCATTGCTTTTATGGCCTTGTTCCACAACATTAACTTTGGCCTCCATGCCATGACCCCCTGTTTTCTTTTCAGAAGAACGGTTGTCCTCTTTGATCCTTAACCTCACAATTAGATCTTCCAAGTTCATCTCCTTCCTCTTATGCTTTAAGTAATTCTTGAAATCCTTCCAGGATGGTGGTAGTTTCTCAATTATTGCTGCCACCTGGAAAGACTCACTTAAAGTCATGTCTTCTGCATGAATTTCATGCAGGATAACTTGGAGATCTTGAACTTGATTGATCACAGTCTTAAAATCCACCATTTTGAAGTCCAAAAATTTGCCAACCACGAATTTCTTCGTTCCAGCATATTCTGTTTTGTACTTCTTGTCTAAAGACTTCCACAGTGCCTTAGCACTTGTCATCGAACTGTACACATTATATAATGTGTTGTCCAATCCGTTAAGGATATAATTTCGGCATAAAAAATCTGCATGTTTCCATGCATCTACTGCCGCAACAGCCGTTTTGTCTTCCCGTTTCTCCTTAGTGAGAACGGGTACTTCCTCTTTAAGGAATCGGGCTAAATTCAGCGTGGTAAGATAAAACAACATTTTCTGTTGCCATCTCTTGAAATCCACACCACTGAACTTTTCTGGTTTCTCCCATTTAACTTGAATAGGAGCATTCACCGGAGTGGGAATAAGTATGGTTCCATCAGTAGCCATTTCTGTAACTTTTCAAATCACAGAAGATTATCTCAGTAAAATACACAGTAATTACAGTACAAATGACAGTATATTACAGTACAGCACAGTAATAATAAATAACAGTAAGGATTCTGTCTTAAGATTGTTATTAAAATTACTGCTGCTACTGTATTAAGGATGAACTGTGTGTACCTTTTGCAAAGATGATTATAAAGGAGAAGAGTTTATGATCAAATCAAGTGAAACACTTTGTCCTTAAGACAGAATTCGCCCTCCCTACGGTGCAGCACGCGCAGCGAACCACAAATGTGTAATGCTTTCACAGAAAGAAGAGAGGAGAAAGAAGAAGATGCATGAAAAAATCCGTACTGAAAAACCCGTTTTTTACAAGCTTTATAGAAATCCCGTTGAAAATACACCGTTTCCCGTTAAAGCCCGTTGAAACCCTTTCCCGTTAAACGGACGCGTCCGTCCGTTAACGGTCATAATAAAACAGACCTGTTTTGGTTGAACCAAAATAAATTAGAAAACCAAACCATTGAATTTGTCCCAAAATAATATTTTCTTGTTGACCCGACTCGACCCAACCCAACCCAGCCGGACGGGCGGCGGCGGCGCGCGCGCGCGTGTGGGTTAGCCCACCTAGGTGCATGGGTCTAACATCTCTCTCCCCCACAAAAGTGGGGTGGCCCTTGGGCCTAACTTATAAGGCCAACCTTGGACCTTATATACCATCCACAACCCATCTTTGGTGTGGATGTGGGACTATTCATCCTTCACCCAATTCACTCATTCATCTCATAGTAAGTGGGTTTTAAACATGGGTTAGTTCTCTCTCTTTAATACCCAATTGTGGGTTATAACTAACACCCACTTCTAACAGAATGTAGTACATTGAAGTAGGGAGAACTAGAGCCAAAATGTGTAGTTCCAGAGGTGGACTCTTATCCAATTTCATTAGCCTGATGATGAAAATGTTGGAATTGAACTTCCAATAGAGGAGAGGGGAGTGACCATATCACTAAGGGGCCGTTTGGATCGTGAAAAATCCAAACCATCCACAGTGAAAAATTCGGGAATGAATAATGAAAGTGGATTTTTCACTGTAGATGTTTTGGATTTTTTACTATTCAAATGGCCCCTAAGTTATTGAAGCCGAGAAAGAGGATTGATAGTTTGATAGTGTATCAGCTTCATAGTGTATCGGCTTCACTAGTGCTCCTTTAGATTCTTAATAATGAACCCAATCCTTAACTACTCTATAAATGAGGAAGCTCAGTTCGAAATTTAAGCCAAAATATGATGTATTATGCCCATATTTATTTTTTTAATGACTTCTCTAATTGTACTGAAAACAGGATTTGATTACATGTTCCCTTGTTGGACAGAATTTCATGCAAACTGCACACTTTCAAGTGTCTTGCAAATATTAACCTTCATATTTAAGTAGGCCTAATCGATTTTTAAGGGTTGTAAAAAGGGCCATGTTGTAGGGGTATATTAGAAAAAAATAATTAATTACAGCACTAACTAATGTTACAACACTAATTTAAAACAATTAATGCAGCCCGTGTCCAATCAATGGCAAGCCATATGGAAATATCCAATTCCTAGTTAATTCAATCCATATTTAAATGGCCTAATCCCCATTCAAATGAGGCTACCTTTTGGAGCTCTCGTGTAACCCAACTATATGAGCCCGGCCCAATTTGGTCTGTATTAAATAGCTCAAGATGTACAGGGTGTAGCGCGTGCATTTTTCACGTGCAATTTTACTAATACAGAATGAATGGGAAGACTGATTCATGAAAATCTAAAGGAGCACCTTGGAATCACCTTCCCAGCTCAGGTTGTTTCCAATTCGACGTGCCAAAATTTGGTACTTAGAGCTTGCCAACCAAGTTTCGAAGCAAAAAATCCTTGTGAATTAGCCGCTAAAAATATACTTACGAACTATTCCTTTATTAACCGTTGAAACTTGAAAGTCTACGCCAAGTTGCTCCAGCTGACAGGCTGCTTCAGCTTATTCATGTATGATGATACTGATTTTTCCGTAAAACCCATGCTAATGAACCAGCTCCTTCCATGTTCACTCGTCTATTGCGATCATTAGAATGATTTCCATGGAACAGTTAGAAGTCCCGTACTTCACTAATCGATTCCGCCCAAGCTGCAAATCATCAGTTACTATTTGGCACGGAGCTACAAGTTCAAATGCCATATATAACAAAAATATAAACTTCAAACTCTTGTGCGATTTTCCAATATCCCAAGTATACATGCAACGTTGCCGTTTCAATTAATTTTTCTATTTCAACAAGTCCAGAGGAATTCTAGCAAACAGGGTTAACAAACATGACCGTCCACGTCCACACACGGTTGCCTTTCAAAGCAGTAAAAAGAAAACTGCCCACATTTCTAAAATCAGTGAGCTTTCAGTGTGTATGGACGGCAAAACTCAATACATTTCCTTCACAAAGGGCAGAAAGATTGTTTCGAAGCTACACTACCTCTTTTCCAGCCTCTGTTGTATCCGATAGAACAAAAATTGGAGGATAGAAAATACAACTTCACGGGAACTTACTACCAAAAATCCCTGTAACTGCTGGGACAATCATCTGAACTGGTCGGATAATTGGCACAGACTGCTGCGATTGCATGCTTGACACTGCAATAGGTGGTGGTACAGTAGCTATGAAGGACGGATCCATAGAAAGTTGTGACACCGATGCTGCCACTCCTGAGATATATTGATATAAATGCTTAAATAAGAACTCCAGCAGAAACAGTAACTATAACTAAACTAGATTAGAAGAGTTACTTCAAACAGAAAATCGCCTCATAGAGTGTATTTTTTTCCCTCTTCTACTCAACAGCATTGAAAAAAGCACATTGATAAGTTGTATGTTGTACAGTGCAATTTCAATAAGTCGTTTGATGTTGGTACAAGACATTTTTATGACTTAACTACATGGCAGCAATTTTATAAGTTTCACAGCCAGTGTTTTGAATCCCAGACAAAAGCTGGTTGCCGCGTACACCAAAAGTATGAATCATCTTTTGCTGTCCAGCACTCCAACTGGTCTAGAGATACACACACATCTACAATATATATCCATTTTCTTATTTATATAGTCGAGTAAGAGTTATTTCCACTCGTTATTACAATATGATCCTCCACCATCCTCATACAGTACTAATCACATGCAGAACCAACATAAGATCCATGGGGAGGTTGTTCTTGGACCCTTAAGATGTGTATCGCCAAAATCCAAAGCAGTTACATTACTATGCAAAACTTATTGTAAGTGAAACCAGCATAAGATCCATGGGAGACGACATGCACCAGGCTAAACCTAAACAGATCTCTTTACAACACATACACATGCATATTTGTAAATTCATTAAGCATGAATATACAATTATGTACCAATCCAACAGAAGACAAAATGCAGAATGCACGCATGAAATAGAGAATACTATATACCTTGGCTCTTCGAGAGATGTAAAAGGTGTGGTGGCACTAGTACAGAGTGTGGTTGTGGTCCATGTGAGAGAGCTGCTGCTCCTTGATTCACATCCTTCAGTAAAACCAAAGTAACAGGTATAAAGTATAAACATAAAGAGAAATAATAGGAGTAACAAATGGTGGGGAACAGTGATCATTTTATGAAGACTGCAGATCACATAATCTCTAACTTCGCAAGAATCAACTAGAGATAGAGAGGGGAAGGGGACTAGTAAAATGCATTTTGTTATGAACCGTCAGCCTAGTCCCCTGTTGTCATAGGCCTCTTTATTTAGTAGTTTTAAATTAGGACTCTTGAATATTATCTTTCCTAGTTTACCTATTTATTTGTGGTTGGATTTCAATACTAAAATAATCTTAGTTTAGGTGTGGTTCTATTAGAAGAAGCCTTTGTAAGGCTATATATATGTGGACATACAAGCATTGCAGCAAGCAATGAGAAGTTAATAAATTAGTCTTTACTTTCAGTAGTTTTCTCTCCTAGCTGTGTCTCCTCCTCCTTATGAATTTACTACCATGATGCGACAACAATATCCTTGTGCACCATTGGATCCACATCATTGGATCAGAGCAGTCGATCCTTGACACCCTTTATGAGCTATTTAACATGATGTTCATTTGCTTTATAGAAATAGAACATGGTTATGCAGTGTATGTAAATTCATCATTTCGATAGATGAAAACATCTAACATAAAATAATATTCATAGAAAAGCTATTAGAATTCAGTGCTTTTACCTGACTGCTTGGATGAACACAGACAACCTGTCCTAATCGTCCCAACATAACCTGAAACAGGGGCATGTACTTAACAGTCAGTAAAATTTAAAGGAAGTCGCAGCATACTGCTTTCATAGCCGCAAAAATGAACATGAGCAATGTCAGCATCAACTGAAGGTTCATCAATGGTTGGTCTACCACTTACTTGTTGAGATTGTGGATGATTTGGTTGCACATACGCAGGTGGTATGGGATATGGGCATCCATATCTCAGAGTTTGTTGCCGGAATCCCATGTGTCCACTAATCTAAAAGGAATGCACAGAGAAAAGAATAAGTAAAAGAGTTAAAAAAATGATTTTCAGCCCGTCACATAAATGCAGACAGGATAATGGACCACAAAGCATATGGATAAGAGAAAAGAAAAACATATGATAGGGAAAATTTGCATACAGGCACAGAATACTGGGAGATGCTCCCACTATTGCCAGCTACCACGTTATTGTACTCTACAAACTTCACAGGCAAAGAAGCCCGAGGTGCAAAAGGGCTCATTTCAACACCTGCTGGAGCAGAAGGCATAGGACCCATAGAAGAGCTGCTTGGCACATAGCCCAAGTTCCTACTGGTGGACAACATAGGGGGCACTGTCCTCGAACTCGTGTAAGACGGTAAAAAGGTTTTTGCAGCAGGATTGAGCTTGAAATCCTGCAGAACAATTTAATATCATCAATTGCCCTAGAAAAAAAAATATGCGTTATTATCATGCCCCTAATCCTTCTTTGGCATGAATCTTAACATTCAACCTATTCATATAGAATGTCTGTGAACTAGGTTCTGGACTTCATATATTGAATATCTTTCTAACGAGACCCACATATAGGAAAAGATAAACAGCATACCTTGCTATTAGAGACTGGTCCAGATGGTGACACTGTTCGACTCAGACATGAAGATGATACTATATCCTTCGTAGACACTAGGGGGGGATTCAATGTGTGCACTGCTGATGACTGATTAGCATGATGAGGCATGTTTCCATCTGTAGCTTCATGGGAGACCACAGGACTAGATGGATTGACAAATGAGTCCATCTTAAGAGATGGGTGAGAAGATTTTTCAGTCATTTGTTCATCAGATAACTTGTTATCAAGCATCTTAACGTTTGCTGTATCAAAAATGTTCCTTCAGTGAACAAAAATGAACCATAGAGCACGAGGTCAAAACAGTAATGTTGCCTAATAAGCAAATCATAAAGTACAGGACATGAATTTGTAAAAATTCATTACTCACACTTTGGAGTTGAAGAACGAACTTTGTCGCCTTCCTGCATACAGTTATATAGAAACTAATAGGTAAATTTTTTTTAAAAAAAAGGGTAAATTGCACTTGACCCCTATGTATTATGGCGACATTGCACTTAACCCCCGAGACTTATTAAAATATGCACTTAACCCCTATGACTTATGTGACGAGATAATTTTACCCCTACTCTTTCGTCCATTCATCATCCCCCTCTTTTCACCTCGCAAAGGCAGTGCACACAGAATGTCAATATATTACTCAACAATGGCAATGTGCCGACCTTGAATTCCCCAATGTAAGAAGAGTTAGCTACTTGCCATGGACTGCAGACCCTAAAATTGAAGTAAAATTGGTAGGAGCTATCAGGGGTAAAATCGCCCAGCAATTAAGTTGCATATTTTCATAAGTCATGGGGGTTAAGTGTAATTTTGCCATAATACATAGGGGTCAAGTGCAATTTACCCAAAAAAAAAGGAAGCTACTCACTTTCAATGCCGACAACAAAAACAAAAAAAATTACAAAAAGGGCTTCAACCTACATTCTTGTTCTGAGTGCTGGGTGCTTCCTCCCAGCCTGTCTGTCAGCACATTAGAATCAATCACAATCTAAGGTTGAAATAATAATAAATAAGATCAGTTTAAAAGGACAAACAAGAATGTTCAATAGGATGTTAGCTGAGTTGATAATAAGCAGTTTTGAAGGTACACTTATGAAATGGACAATAACTCAACATATTGAAGATTGAGAAATAAAGAATTATGACACCAACCCAAACTTTAAAGAGTTTGGTGATAATGATAGTTTTATCCTAGATGTAAAACCTTGCTTCCTTGCCCTCCCGAAAGAGGAAAAACGCCATCCAGTATGTTTCGTGGCATTGAAAACTGTAATCATTAGTTGACAGTTCTCTCTTGTATATGATACATGAGCTATCCGTTGGCCAAAATAGTAAATAGCTGAATCAATTTGTAATATGAGAGTACATTTTCAAACATGAATAACATAACTAAATACGGTAAAGTATGTTCGTTGCCTGATGGGTAACCCTATGCCCTTGTAGTCAGCCACACAACAAGTTATGCAGGTGCCAGAGAGAACTCCAATTTCACTCCCAATGTATTCTCATTATCTACTAACTGGTTTCCCTACTGTTAGTACTACCACCTACCCCCAAAAGATAAAGTAAGAAAGGTGGAGCAGATAATAGGGAAAAAATATATATTTTTCATGTTGAATTGTCATATATTTTTCATATTAAGTACTTACTGAAAAAAAAATTACATCAGGCTTCGGCAAATTGGTGGCAAAAAAAACATTGATAAAATGATAAAAAAAACTAGCTAAATTAGCTAAGCAAATGTGCAATAGCAGAAGATCACCTTTCCCATAACAGAACGATCAGGCTTCTCATCTGCAGTTGCTTTGCTGCTTCCAAGAGCACCTTCACCTTGTTCACATATGCCATCTAATTTCGTGTTAAAGACATCAGACGCACAGGTAGTTCCATTGCTGTGCTCAAAGCTCCTGCATTGACGCTTGAAGGTGAAAATATGATCCAACAAATGCAGAAAGGTAACAAAACAGGACTCAGTACCCTTTTACATCAAAAACGAAAAAACAATCCTTGTAAACACTTCAGCATAAGTAAATTTTAAAAATAGACACGATCTTTCAAATTCGAGCAAGATATAGTCTTGTCCAGGTTCAACATAAAACCGACAGATTATAAATCAAAACCAGTACTGGGTTTGGATTATCACTATAAAAAATTATGCCTTGTCCTACCTATTTATATTGTCAAGAACATGCATTTTAGCTTTGTTATACTCAAAATGAATGACTTTTTTTTTGTTACTCAAAATAAACAAATCGCTGCTGCATGAGAAAAACTGACAATGTCTCTTATCAACTCAGATGATGACTAGGAGTCAGAAGTAACTTAAAAGCTTATCAAGGACTATAGATAGGCTATTACATCAGTGGGTCATTTTTTGTCTCCCCATACAGGAGTCTTCCAGGCCATGCAGAATCCATCACAGCACCTTTCACATCACCAATTGAATAATCTGTTGGAAATGGTACCCCCTGCAATATACAATATCTTATCATCAAACTAAAGAAAACAACAAGAAATATCTCAGAGTAATCACAAAAAAAAAAACTTAAACAACGTACCTTGGCAACGACTTGAACTAGGTCTCTAGAGTGTATAACAAGTGTATCGACAAATCCTCCATCCATATTTGTGCAAGTCGTACCTCCTTGGATCATTTTTGCCTTCTTTAGAACAATATCTGCATCATCAGAAACAGAAAGATGAAATGCAAAATAGATTTAAAAGCCAGTCACTAGATCGAAAAAGTGTAATATAGTTGCAGCATACTAATAGAGAATAAAAAGTTCTAATGATTTTTGCAATGTAATCGCTGCAGGTATCTAATAGGATGTCAGGTGTACTGATCCCTTGAGATTTTCTTACTAACTAATTAGTGATTACTAACTCGGCAGTATCAAAGAGAGGCCAAAAGTTTTCAAAACAGAACAAATGATGTTAAGGAGATGTCTTCAATTTTCATCCTAATCTAATTCCGTTTATTCCACAGTGAATGATCAACTTCTTTGCCTATACTGTAATATATCCTTCCAACCATTCACTTAAGGTGTTGTTCACAACCTTAATCCATTCTCGCATCAGGAGATAAATTATAGTCATCTGAGCGGAACAAAACTAACTGCTTTGGAAAAGAGTAAACGTCTTAAAAAATGCAAATACTCCTTGATTTGATTATTTCACTTGCTACAAGTACGTTATCATTTGTGTCAACAAAAAAAATTCACAAAATTGTTGAAAAAGACAGCAATTACAGTCATCTAGGGATAATCAACATAACAATATTGCCATCGATCAGAAGTCCAAATGACAAGACAAACGTACAACGACACGGGATTTCGCATGGAACTAACAGACTCCCCGATGAATCAGCATCATTTAAACCAAACCCGGCGATCGAGTTCACATTTGCAACCGTAAAACACTTAAAAACTCCAATTTTCTTAATAGCAACACCGACTTAAAGCGAAAACGGATAAAAGCAAGAACTGGATCCCAAAAGCAGATGAGAAGCCCAAATGATTCGGATCAACATGTTACCGTAATCGTTTTCAACGCAGGCAGTGTGGAAGATGCCGTAATAGACGGATCCATCCTTGACCTGGATCTCGACGGGCAATCCAACAATGCACATGGTGGTGAAGAGCAGCGCATCCGAGAACGAAGCCGCGGCAACAGTGCCGCCAGCTCCTTTGTTTCTGCGACCCATTTCTGATCCCCCCCTCCTCCTTCCCGCTTTCCGTTTGCCTGAGCTAGAAATCTGTGCCGCGACGAGGGTGCGGTGCTGGTGGTATAAGGCTGGAGACGAGAGACAGGGTTCATACCATGTTTCGCCGTCTCGGCGAGATCTCGGTCTCGGAGGACTTACCGTGACACGAGATTAGGGAATTTCGTTTTTCCCTAAACTCGCCGAGATCTCGCCGATATCCAAGATCAATGCAAGATCTCGGCGAAAAATTTTGAATTAATTATTTCTTTCTTTCTTTGGACCCAACTAGAAGGGTGACCAACCTTAGCACTCACTTCCTCTGTCCAAAATTTGGGGAGACTTTGAACAATGAAAAATATTTTCGTAACCAACATTAGGTGACCAACGAGAATAGACAAGTGGGAGGGGACCTAGGAATCTTAGGTAAAGTTGTAATTTCTCCTTTTATCAAGTATTTTTTCCTCTCCTCTAATGACGTGGGAAGTGATAATGTCATGTTGGCAATGAAAATCAGTCACGCTAGATGAACTGTTGAAGGATTAACTTGAACTTGGTTCATGAATGAGCATACAAGTTGGACATGATATCACAGAGAAAGAGTTATGTGACTTCTTTGTGAGCTTCATGGTCCAATAAAAATAAGAATCTTCTCAAATATGCACAATATTTTAGAACATATGGAGTATTTTAGTTTAATTACCTGTAACACCCAAAAAATTAGCAAGTATTTAAAACTCAAATTTGACCCTCTTAATGTTTGATTTGGTCATGTTTTGCCTTTTGGAAATTAAAGTTGGTGAGAAGAGCTTTCCAACGCCACCTATTACTGTGATTTGTGAATGTTTTGTGTAAAGTGATCGATCGGCTGTAACGCAGTAGTGTAAAACAACGCATACGACGATCGATCGCTGTATAGCCGATCGATCGCCGGTTACGATTTTGTGATTTTTAGCGTATTTTTGGGGTGGATTTGCTTGGGAAAGATACCAAATCCCAATTGGACTTGTTTTGCACGTCTCTAGGAGGATTGTGAAGCCTTCCCATTGGTTGAAAGTGTCAGCCGATCGATCGCCGGTTGCAGTTTTGTGATTTCTAGCATATTTTTGGGGTGGATTTGCTTGGAAAAGATACCAAATCCCAATTGGACTTATTTTGCACGTCTCTAGGAGGATTGTGAAGCCTTCCCATTGGTTGAAAGTGTCCATGATTTGGAAGATTAGTTTAAGAATGGATTCTCCTCCTAGAGAATTGGCTTGTGCTAACCGTAGAACGTCCAGAGACTTTTCCCTTCTCCTTCCCACGTTCACCCATCTCCTTGGAGGCTTGTTCTTGTGAAAGTTTGCGAGAGCTTGGAGCTGGAGCTTTGGAAGAAGCAGAAGAGACGAGTAAAGCATAGAGAGGTAAAACCCTTGGTGAATTAAGTAGGATGGTTTTTCTCCTCTTATCTTTTTTGATTATATATGCCTTTGACAAGTGTTTTGATTTAACACCTTAGTTATTGTTTGGATTCTTGTGAGATGAATGAATTGTGTCTTTATTTCTATGTGTAGTGCATCGTAAATCATATGTGCATTCATGTTCCACTTCTAGATGGGAATTCGCACTTAAAGTCTAATGCTTTATTAATTTTCCAAAAACTAGAAGTTCTCATATTGTTTGGTTGATGATGATCCACGTTGAGTTTGTGCCTTTAAGGTGTGTCTTACATTAATTATCTTGTTTGGGGTGTATTAATGATTACAAACTATGTTATATATAGAAGAACACAAGAAATGAGTGAACTTCATTAATTCTAGATAATCATAGGTTCTGTAATTGGTCTAGGAGGGGAGTACATAGTCTGTTAAAGATGTATTATCATTTATAATGTGTTATTAAGTAAGATAATCAAGTTTAATTAATAGTCTTAATCTCGGCTAGAACTGTTTCTGTGCTGACAGTCGGTAGTAAATAATTCATAACTAATTTAAATAAAATCAGAAAAATATAAAATCAGTGGAGTTTGAAACTAGACTCACGAGGGTATTATCAGTAAAAATTTCAGAGGTTAAGTCTTACTGTACAGAGCACAGTAGCCGTCGGAAAAGGGCTGTTGTGCAGGAGACAGTGAGCTGAATCTGAGAGAAAATACTAAGTATACAAATAACATCATGTAATATGATATGATAATAATTAATATGTCAATACCAGTAATCAAACTATATATTTATGGAATATCACAGTAAGAATTGGGTTAGAAGTAATCTAATTAGGAGGGATAATCCTTTGAGCAAGTGATTCATAACTATCTATTTTAAAAGCGTTGATGTCGGTTTGATATTCTACTTGGAATTCAAGTCATCTAAGATTCTTTGATTTCTTATCCCTGATATTTGTATTATAAGACTTTAATGCGTATAAGGAATTCCTATCTAGGGCTGAGCATGAAAGGTATGTATTGATTGTATGTTACTCATTGGGTGAGTTGTTATTATTCGAAGTGTTTGGGTTATCTTGTTATTCTATGTTACTCCAATGAATGAGTTATGTGTTGACCAAAGACTTTGATACTTCTATCCATACTCCATAAGAGAGTCTATTCTGGTAAAAGATACCTTATGATCTTAGAGTGTTGTGACCTCTATTCCTTTGAGATATTGCTCATATTGATTACATGATTGTTTTCTTCTACTGGAGACCTCGCGAGACTCTCCCCATGGTGGATTCATAGTATGCTCAATTAAGCCATTGCTAGATCTTGCGAGGTCACTTATATTTATGAAATTGCGATTCCATATTGCCCGAAGGGAGGCACTATACGTACGTTAGATGTGGATATTACGGAAGGTTCTCAGTCTCCGCCCATCGTGTCCGTACGCACTGGTGGGGCCAGCATCCTAGACGCATGGCAGGGTTCCAAAGAGAGGACCCCTAGGGTGGTTCTGGTATATTATTTTAGTCACTTGTGAGCGACCAAGTTAGCGAGCAGAAATTGCAACTCATTTCACTTTAGATGTCTGGAGCCTTTGATATGATAGTTATTATCTCCTTACACATATGTTTGTTCGGAGCCCTTTTGATGTTTTCCTATACTTGCGAGTTGGAATTGTTGTTGACTAACCTTGCAGTGTATAGACCTCGGTTGAGTTTAGATGTTGTGAGATGTTCACTATCCTTTGTTATTCTTATTCTCTTCATACTGTTTGTTTTAATTCAGTGGGTTTTTACATCATAGCGAGTGTTTCTATGAAATATTCATGCATCCTCTGATGCAGACGTAATTGAAAAGTGAGATCAGGAAGTGCAGTAGTGGAATGACGGATTGAAGGCGCCGAGAAGAGTTTAAAGATTATTTAGTTATTTATTTTTACTTTTATTGATGCTTATGACATTATTGGCAATTGTGTGCCATAGACTTATAGGTTTATTTTATTTGACTTTCAAAAATAGATTATTATTAAGTAAATTCATTTCATAGTATTCATTGATGTCTATTATTGTATTACACTGATTGCGGGCATAATCGATTACACGTCCTTTTGAGATGATGGTAATCGGTTGGAAAATCGACTATTCGGTCGCGTGCCCGGGATCTCTACCTCGAATTGTATCTTTTTTGTTGGCTTTCGCACTCCGATCGAGGTATGGGATTTCGGGGCGTGACATTACCTATTGCGTCAATCTCCTTCGTTGGATCAGATATGAACGATTCTTCACTCAAACAAGCTGAACCTATCTTCCCTTCGGTGAAAAACAATAGCTCATAACTTCTCATTTCATATATTAGTAAAGGTGGCTCTTTAAAATCCGCTTTGAAATCTATATTTTGTACTATTTTGATTTTGATATGAGTCAAACATGATATATAATCAATGATGTCGACCACACATACCTGGGATAAGGTGTGTGATGACGATGAAAACCGGCCTCAAAACCTATATAAATAAAACTAAATTTGTGACTTCACCGTGATTATGTATTTAGATAACCGATTTTGTTTTCCCTAATCTCTCTGAGATCTCTTCAAGATCTATTTGAGATCTCGTCTCCTGGGCCAATCGAGATTAAAATCCGCCTCAAAATCTATATTTTGTACTATTTTAATTTTAATAAGAGTCAAACATGATATATAATCAATGATGTCGACCACATATACCTGGGATAAGGTGTGTGATGACGATGAAAACCCACCTCAAAACCTATATAAATAAAATTAAATTTGTGACATCATCATGATTATGTATTTAGATGGCCTCCCTTTTTTTTAACAAGGGCCGAGTCCTTAGCACCCGACTAGAGGCAGGACAACCGACCTCTTAGAGCACCGGCCAATAGAGTCTGATGACATGTATTATAAATAAATATGAAATGTAGGGGTATATAATAAAAATATATTTTTATTATTAAAAAATATTAATAAAAATATCATTAAAAAATGTAAATGAAGTGAAAATTGGATTATTTTGAAAAACCTCATTTGGATGAGATTTTCATAAAGAAGCTGAATTCTTCTTGAATCCAGGTATGTAGGTGCTGCCAAAGAGGGCGGCCTATGTGATGGAGCAATTGATTCAAAGCGAAAATGGAGCAACTTGTCCCATATTACACTTTCTTATTTAAAAATTACTTATTCCCAAACACCAAGATTATTTCATGCGGCTTATTCTCTCAAATTCAGATTTCCCATCTAAGAAACATACCCATATAGAGCAACTAGCAGCCTGTACCTCAAGCTTGTGGTGCATTAAACATTCAATATCAACAATCAACCTCATCACCAAGAAGAAAAAACCTTAGATGCTTCCGGCCACGCCACTTCAACCAAAAAAGGGAGCTGATACCCCCAATAATTGGAATTAGTACAGTAGAAAGTTCGGAATGGAGGCAACGGGGACCAAATCTAGGGATCTTCTCCAGTACCGCTCGCCATGTGACATGTCTCATCGAGCAGCCGTGTCCGAACCCAAGCTCCTACACGTAGACAAAGAGTACAAAACACGCACAAACTCAACTCCCAACTCAACTCATCCCTTCATTTCTTCTGAAAAGTCGTCGATCAGATAATCGCCATCTCCTCGGGCGACTGCTCCAGTTGGCTCGGCCGCCGTCATGGAACCGGAGTTCAACAACCGCGTAGGGGGCCCAGGTCCGGAGCCCCCCAGGCGCGGGACCCACCGCAGGGCCCACTCCGACACCCTCTTCCGCCTCCCCTCTCCCTCCGCCGTCACCGACGACGACGACGACGATCCCATCCTCTTCGACGCCCCCGACTTCTTCTCACTCCACTCCCTTACCGTCTCCGACCCTGACTCCTCCGCCCTCCCCGCCGCCTCTGATGATTCCAACGACGTCTTCCCCGCCTCCGCCGCCGCCGCGCCGGGCGGCCCCAAGCCTCCCTTCAGCCATCTCCGGAGCTTCTCCATGGACGAGGCTTTCTTCGATGAGTTGAATCTCCAGGAGGCTTCCGGGGCGGGGGTGAAGGTGGGTCCGGAGAGGAGAGGCCACCGGCATACTAGTTCCATGGATGGATTCCTCTCGTCTTCCCTGGAGGCGAACTCTTCTTCCGCCTTGGATTATGCGAAGAAGGCGATGGCACCGGAGAAGCTTGCGGAGCTGGCGTTGATGGATCCCAAGAGAGCTAAGAGGTGCGTCTCCTCTTTTTCCCTCATATGATTCCCCACCTTGCTGAGTCAGCTGGATGTCTGTGTTTTTATCCCGTTGTTCGATTAAGCTGATTGATTTGTTATCTGGGGTCACTACTTGTGGCTGGCTGCAGAATTCTGGCAAACAGGCAATCGGCAGCGCGCTCGAAGGAGAGGAAAATTCGGTATACCGGTGAGCTGGAGAGGAAGGTCCAGACTCTACAGACTGAGGCAACTACCCTCTCTGCACAGCTCACACTTCTTCAGGTACCAATTGCTACGCCATGCTTATGCTTGTTACAGTTTTCTATCTGACGAACTGTGTTCTTTTGAATATTTTCATGTTTAGTTTACTACTGATTAGAGGTTGGATTCAAGTATTATGTTGTGTTAGAAATTTCAGAGATTCATCTTATATTCTCGAATATATCGTAGTGGAGATATTGTGTGTTTTGGTCATATTATGTTTTACCTAACAATGAAGCTGGCTGGTGAAGGTGTACAGTGACGAGGTCATGTAACACTTATGAGGTCTTATAATCCCATTTACAATTCCATTTTTGCTGATAGTTTGACGTATTTGTTCATTACATGGTGAGGGAAGTGCAAAAGACAATATTCTTGAACATAAGAATGGAGAGTAATCGAACAGAATCTGTTTAACTGGTTTGTTGTACCGCTACTAATGTTGTGATGATGATGATGGTGGTGGCCACAACAAAAATGACAAAACAATTAGTTGTCATAATTCTAAGGGCTACTAACAATGTAACCAAGTTTGCAGAGTTGCAGTTTCTTCATATGTTTTGTTGTGTTCCAATCCCCCAGCCCCTGCCCTTTTGTTACAGGATAGTCATGGTATGATCATACACATGGGGAATTTATATAATAAATCGTAAAAAAAAAATTTATGAAAATGACACACTGTAGCAAATATTTGCAAAATAGGGTATCTGACAAGCCACGCAGGCGCGGGCACTTGCGTGGCTTTTTTTTTTTAAAACCAAACCGAAAGGCGTCAGTTGAACCGACGTCTCTCGGTTAAAAGTGAAAGGCGTCGGTTGAACCGACGCCTCTTATGATTTTCTGTCCCATTTTAAATAGGCAGTCACTTCAGCGATACATATCTCTCTCATTTCTAACCCATTTTTACTCTTTTTTTTTTCATTCTTCCTTATTTTTAGTGCTCTTTCTAGTCATTATGATATCACAAAGATGTTGATCCATCACATACCATTTATCATAGTTTTTTTAGTATTTTTTTCGATAAATAGCATGCGATGGATCAACATCTTTGCGATATCATTATGACCAGAAAGACCACTAAAAATAAAGAAGAATGAAAAAAAAATGGGCAAAAGTGGATGAAGAATGAGAGAGATATGCATCATTGAAATTTGTCCCACTAAAACAAATCTGGCCCATTTTAAAAGGGTGATAACTTCAATGATGCATATCTCTCTCATTCTTTATCTATTTTCGCTCATTTTTTTTCATTCTTCCTTATTTTTAGTGGTCTTTCTGGTCATAATGATATCGCAAAGATGTTGATCCATCGCATGCTATTTATCGAAAAAAATACTACAAAAACTACGATAAATGGTATGTGATGGCTCAACATCTTTGTGATATCATAATGACTAAAAAGAGCACTAAAAATAAGGAAGAATGAAAAAAAAATGAGTGAAAATGGGTTAGAAATGAGAGAGATATGTATCGTTGAAATGACTGCCTATTTAAAATGGGACAGAAAATCATAAGGGAGTCAACCGACGCCTTTCGGTTTGGTTTTAAAAAAAAGCCACGCAAGCGCCCGCGCCACGCGCTATTCCCCTATTTTGCAAATATTTGCAAAGTACAGTGTGTCATTTTCATAATTTTTTTTTTTACGATTTATTATATAAATTCCCCCATACACATTGCTATGCTTGGAGACTATTGTTAACTTTATATACTGCTAAATTTTGAGTCAAGAGATTCTACCAAGTCGCCACTTTGCTTACATACGTCACATGAGTGCTTGTTTACATTAAAGTCACACATTATATTTTTTAATTTTGTATGTTTCTCAACCCTCAAGTGATTGCCTAGATGTATGACGGTATGAGTTCACATACTGTGCTAAAGTATTGGTAGTCAGAGGGGTCCCACCTCTTTCATTTCTCCTTGCGGAACATAGTCATTTATTAGTTATGGTGTATTTTGTTTATTTCAGAGAAGATAGACATTTGTCCACGGCCTTTCACTGTTTTTTCTTCAAAATAGTGATCTCATATTAAATTTGAAGTCGACATGTAAATGAAATCATGTGAAACTGAGCTAAATCAATTGAATTGTTTCTTCTTGGAGTTTCAACATCTGCCATTTGCAAATATTTAGAAGATTGCTTCATTGTTCAGGCAACAATGCAGGCAATTGACGACAATAACGGTTATACATATAGTAATTGATGCTGTAACTGATATCATAGTCAGATGCTTCATTGTTCAGGCAACGATAAGAAATATATGCATACCTATTGATGCTAACCTAAATTGACTCTAGTGATTTGCAGATGCTTTAGGTAGTGGAGGATTTTTAGTATTTGAGGATCGGTATAGAACTGTACTAACAAAGCATATATTGGGAAATTGTTGTTTTCAATGGTGGTAATAAACCATTTAATATCTTTTGCTGGTTGCAGAGAGACACAAATGATTTAACCAGTGAGAATAAGGAATTGAAATTGCGGTTGCAGGCTATGGAACAACAAGCACATCTTCAAGATGGTATGTAGCCTAAAATATTTTACATGCTTCTTTAGTTGGCAACAAAATTATTAATGCAAGAATGAGAAGTGAATGGTTAGTAGGTGGCGAGTGGAGATTTTATGCTAAAATGACTTCCAGCTATTGGCCATGGATGATATGGCTTCTTGATGGATGACTCAGATGTATAGTACTTGGCAACCTGTCCAACATCATATGAACCCTCATTAGTGCAAGTTGCTTTGAGTATTTAGGTTCACGTACAAATACTTTTTACACTTAAGTTGATTATAACTTTTTTTCGTTTCTTTTCTTTTTTTGCTGTATCTCATGCTTGTAGTAAATTCTTCTAGGAGTTATAACCTAGTTTTGCTTTTATGCCTCCTGCAGCATTAAGTGAAGCACTGAGAGATGAAGTTCAAAGGCTCAAGATAGCAACTGGTCAAGTTCCACAGGCCAACAGCTCTTTCAACAGAGCCCTGCAGCCATCTGTTCCTCAATTTTTCACCTCCTCGCCAATGTTGCATCAAATGGGCAGCCGTCAGAGCCAGCAGCATGTTACCCAACCATCTCCTAGTGTGCAAACTCGCATTGGCCAATCTCAAAATTCTTCTGTCGACTTCACAAGAAACTTTCACTAATTTGGCTGCTAGTAGGAGTAACTGTCAAAAGCAGAACGTTTGTAAGTTTAAACAGAGCTCATATAATCTTCAAGCAACTTTATGTTCTAGTATTAAATTCATGTGTATATATCATGTTTAACTTTGTGGTAATTTGTTAACTAATAGAAATGGAAATGTGTAATACACATTTTAGAATTTAATTCCAAGTTCTGTAAAAGTAAGAACTTCTGCGCTGCATTTCTTTGTTCTTTTCATTGACCTGGGGTGATCCAAAGAGATGAGAGGGGAGGGTGTTGCTACGGCAGTTTTTGAGGATTAAGTATTTGATAGATCTGATCGGAGGGGAATTAATTGCAGTGTCTTGCTAACGCATGAGCCACTTCGTTGGCTTCCCTACCAACAGCAGAAATGCACCTTTTCTTTCATCCAACCACATCGTAAAGTGGATAGCCATTTCGGCGCCAGTGCAAGTCTTCAGCTTTGTTTTTTTTTTTTCGGATGAAAACTTGAGCTCTGATTTAATGAACGGTAGGTTGCCGAACTGTAATGGGAATAAATTTAGATGCAGATACTTTGATGCTGATTGATCCCTTTGTGTCACGGGATTCTTTTGTATTATTTAATATTCAGACATGGATATGCAGGTTACTTTTGTTTTTCTTTTTGATACAAAACCTGCAGTTTATTTCTATTTGAGAGGCTATTTTTACTCCATTCCGTTCCAACTGAGAGTTTTTCCCTTAGATACTTCTATTTCACACTCTTCATCTTTGTTTGCCGTGTAATACTCTAAAAAACATTTAAATTCTTAAAATTGTTTTTGAGCATTTTAATATTTCATTATTCATTTTTATGGAAGTTAATTCTCGAGCTATGTAACATTTTGTATGATTAGAAGTAACCAAGTATATTTTGTGCTAAAAGAGAAACTATCGATGGTAGTCGTCGTCAATGTTTTACCTTGTTTACAAACTAGGAACAAAATGTAAAAATAAATAAGTAAGAGGATAAAAAGCAATGACCTAAGAGGCCGTTTGGGGTGTGAAAAAACCGGAATATCTGTAGCAAGTGAAAAAAACATGAAATAAATAATGAAATAAATAGTGAAATAAAACATCTAACCGTAGATGTTTTGTTTTTTATCACACCTTAAACTGCCCCTCAGAGGAACTCAATTTGTTGTAAAACCATCCCGGCCCGTAAAATCTTTTTACCTGAGTTGTTGCTAAAAAAAAACAGAAAAAAGCAAAAAACCATTACCAGCGCCGTACCCGATCCATCGGCGCAGGGAGATGTACTTGACAGTCCAAGTCAGTCAAGGATGATACGGTAAATTCCACCTTGCACCTTGATAAAGAGCTAACTCCATGTTTTCCTATAAAAATCCTTTTTTGGCTGCGCCATTTGGCGAGCGAGCGAGCGAGCGAGCAGTTTGAGAGAGAAGGCGGGGAATGGACATCTCTCCCCTTCACCCCTCCTCATGGCCGTTCTTCCTCTCCGCCTCCTTCCCCCTCTACTTCTCCCACCACCCTGACAACCACGTCCGCTGGACCGAGACCCCCGAGCATCACATCTTCTCCGCCGACCTCCCTGGTCTGTGGCTGTTCCTTTTCAGTTGTGGTGGACATAGCTAGCCTCTTGTTGTGTATTTATTAATTGGTTTTTTTTGGGGTGGTGGTGCACTGCAGGGGTGCGGAAAGAGGATATACGAGTGGAGCTGGAGGACTCGCTTTATATGATCATCCGGACGGTGCAACTTGCGGAGGAGCCGGCCAAGAGGTTCATGAGGAAGTTCAGGCTGCCTGAGAGGGTCGACCTTGGCGGTATCTCCGCCGGGTATGTGGACGGGGTCTTGACGGTCACCGTTCCTAGGTCTCACGTGAGGCGGCGACACCGGATTCACCCTGCCGACCTGCCCGACGCCCGGGATCGTCTCCTCGCCCGAGCTGCTTGACAAGAAAAACGCAGAGTCAAAATGGCTCTAGGATTCTAATGTTATCTATCCAAAATGTGGAGAAAAAAATCCTAAAATATTTGTGGCAATTCATTATGATGCTCTTCCAACTGGCGATCTTAGTTGTTTGTTCTTGGTGATTCTGGAAAATGTATTGACAAAAGTTGGCTACTGGAAATATACATTGTTCTTGCCTTTTTAGTGACTATTGTTACCTTTTTCTTCGTGCACTCGTAACTGAACTGAAGGCAAAGAGAAGAATCAGTGAAACAGATGGTGTGTTACCGTTAGCGGCTTGATCTCATTGGCTAGAGAATCCTAATAAAAAGAATCTAAAAAAGTAGGTACGATTTTGAGGAAAAAGCTCTGATACTCAGGTCCCACAGATACAGATGATCTGGTCATCTGCAATTAATATCAATAGTAATGAGCTCCGCAAGTTGAAAATATTTTGGAACTTTCGCACGCAGAAGTACTCAAATATCTTTCCCTGTAGCACGAACTCTGAATTGGCCGAGCAGTGGCGAATACCATGGCCAATTGGAGAAGTAAAGCTCAAGTTCATTGAACCCACTAAGGCTTTTTCCTCTGTGCTCTGTACTGGAGATACAGTCCCTTAGAACGGACGGGGTGCATGCACCGACATCCTATAATGCTTCTTTTGCTCTGCTCTGTTTCAGGACGAGCAAATGCATTGCGCGACTTTTGGCCATGGCCAATTATGTCCTTGTGATCTTCGACGGCGGACTACTTTCTTCAAGAGTTTTAAGTGCAAAAATCATTTGTTTTTTTTCGGCTATCGAGTTTATATGTAGACGATTGATAAGTGGCAATCTTAACTTAGCAAAATTTGTCGTCCAAAGAAAAATAACAAGCATGTATAAAACAAGATTCTGCGCTATTGTACAATATCTGTAGCTTACTCGGTGTATTATTCAAGCACGCTGCCTCCTCCGTTGCCGCTGGACTCCATAGACTGCAATCTCTTCCAGGGACGATACAAATAGTCATATGACGACTGGGTTTGTTACTGTGAATTTTGACAGAGCTTATAAAAAAAGGGAAACTGGTGTCATTCTACGTGAAGAGTATGAACAGTTTATAGCTGCTATGGCATCGCATATCACTGCACCCAACGCACTAAATGCTGAGGCGGTAGCATTTTTGCAGGAACTGCATCTTGCTAGATTATGCAACATCCAGCACATTATACTTCAAGGTGACTTTATATGTCTCTCATCAATACCCTCCACCAGCAATCATCAATTCCATGGCGCATCGCAAGCCTCCGTGGTGCATCAAATTCAACAATGCTTATCTTCATTCACAGAAGTTTGCATCGAGCATATCTTCAGACAGGGAAATCAACTTGCACATGGCTTGGCCAAATTTTCCTTACAATTCTACTCCTATACATGGCCGAGAAGGCTACTGGATGAGATAGAACATCTTCTCTATGCTGATATGTATGCTGTACATATTATCGACTAGTGTACTGCCAGTTTAACTTAGCCCCTGTTGCCAAAAAAAAGAGGTGTCAGGACAGTCCAAAACTCCAATGGAGTCTACTACTGCCTCCATCGAAACAAGAAAACCAAAGAAAGTCCACTCTCATCATCTCAGGCCAGCTAAAATTGGGTTCTCGTATTGTTTTGCAGTGACCTAATTTTCAATCATAAAAGGTTGCCAATTGTTTCTATTGTATAAAAGGGTTCTTCCACCCAAACCATGAGCTTATCATCAAACTAGTTCTTCCTACTTAATATACAACATCAGCAAGTGATTGATGGTTCACTTCTACAAATGTACGGTACTTCCAAGGGAGTGGTCAGTGTCCTGAAAAATTTTCCCTCTCCACAGAACAAACTGGTATTTTTTAAAACAAGATGGGAACACAAGGCACCGATTCAAGGATCTCTTAAGGTAGATGTACTACCAATCAAAATATGCAAATCCGACATCAATATATACCAAACACTTATAATGTACATCAGCAGGTGATTAATGGTTCAAGCATTTACATCACTTAATTGCGTGCTTCGGGCATGAAACTTTACCTAATCAATGGTACTTCCAAGAGAGTAGCCAGTGTTCTGAAAATTTTTGCCTCTCCACAGCACAATCTGATCCTTCTTGAACAAGATTGGAACACAAGGCACCAAATCCTACAAATATAAAAATTGTTACCATGCAAGATATGCAATTCTAACGTCAACACACACCAAATACTCCCATAAATGTTTTTAATTCCTCCTCCCGTCCCACGTTAATGGTCCAATCAGGTTTTTTCAAAATGAAAGCTCATGGGACTATTAATGTGGGACGGAAGGAGAAAAACGAGATAATTGTAAAAATTTTCTTGCACCCTCAGCTTCACTCCAATCTTCTTGCAGTCACTCAGGTCCACATAGGAGCAATCAAGCCTCAAAACTTCTTCACTTTCACATGCCTCTCGGACCCTAGGCACCACATTCACATATACACCATTCCTTGCTGCAACCAACAGATGGGCATCATTATGTACGTGATTTCTAGAAGTATCCAACAACCGACTATATGTGACAATATTTATGACCATCATCAGCACAAAACACTATCAAACTTACTAAGTTTCATTAGAGGGGGAGCATTCAACCCTCTGTTTCTCATCTCCTTTGTCTCATCAAAAGTCAGTCCATCGACAACATTTTTCACAAGCCTTGGGTAGATAGGAGCACGAGGCTTCCAAAGCATAAGAGGGATAGTAGGTCTTCTCTTTGGATCATAATTCCGGCCCCGATACAGGATAAGGATATTTATATGTCGGTATATAACCTTCCCACCCGTTTTATCCTGTAAAATTAGCACAACATTATTGGTCACATTGTCCATATAAGTTAGTTTCAATGCATGATCAAATAGCCTAGCCACACCTCAAGATGATGGCAAACATTGTCCATGTCCAAGGTAGGGACTCCCAGGCATTTGATCCTCACTGCTTCAGCCCTCTTCCAATGATTGTGGATGTCGTTCAACATGTTATGAGTCACCCCATCCTTCCCTATAGACACTCAAAATTCAAACTATAAACCCATAATCCAGCCTTAAGATTGAAGCGATGAATGTTATAATAATATTAGGACAGCGGCAAACCTATGTTAATTTGCCTAGAACAGTCGCTGTGTCGATACTTCTCGACCAGTTCTTGGACCTCTTCTTCTGTCAACGGATCTTCCAAAACTGTTGCAGGCGAGTCCAAGAGCTCCTCATTCGTCGCCGGAGCCGAAACTCCATCCCAAGTCCGGTCCAACCGACCAAGGCCAAAGGGGGAAAACCGTGGAGGCTCTCGGAACCCGATGGGCTGGACCGACGGGTCGATTTCCGAGTAGGAGTGTCGAAAGTCGAATGGGAGATCGGACCGAAAGGGCAAAGTCCGAGTGTTACAATTCTCCGGAGAAGAAGAAGAAGAAGAAGGGTTGTTTGCAGAAGGGCGGTGCTTTGGGAGATCGCTCTTGGGGATGGGAGTGAAGGGAGGGTCGTGGATGGTTCGGAGAAATGGGAGGGAAGGTTTGAGGGAGAAGTGGTGGGGTGGGAGACGACGCGTTAAAAGGAGCCCTCGCATCAGCTGATTGGAGAGTGAAAATGTAAGAAGATGCTGTAGCATTGCTAGCATTGTAATGAAAAATGAAACGGAAAAGGAACATACAAAGAGGTAAACTGCTTAAATCTTAATCATGGAAAAGAGGGAAGATGTACCGGGGAGATGAGAGTAGGAGGAGAAGACGACTTAACAGCACGTAGAAGAAGAACGCTTGTTTCACAGAGAAGAGCGGTCAAAAGGAGCAATTTTTCCACTAATCACAGTCGCCGGTCACCTTTCGCGCTCTCCCTCTCTCCCTCCGATTCTTCTCAGAGTAGATTAAGGGGTTATTTGGTTAGTGAATTGTAATGAATGTAATGGGAAATTTATATAACAGGGTATAAAAAAAAAAATTAAAAATAAAACACTTAGCAAATATTTACAAAATAGGGTATCTTAGAAGCCACGCAAGTGCCCGTTAGCAAATATTTGTAAAATAAGGTATCTCATATGTCGCGCAGGTTAGCAAATATTTGCAAAATAGGGTATCTCAGAAGCCACGCAAGTGCCCGTTAGCAAATATTTGCAAAACAGGGTATCTCATAAGCCGCGCAGGCGCCCGCATGGCGCGGGCACTTGCGTGGCTTTTTTTTTTTAAACCAAACCAAAATGCGTGTTAAAAGAGAAAGGCGTCGGTCAACCGACGCCTTAACAGTTCAACCGACGCCTTTTACTGCATTATGATTTTTCGTCCCATTTTAAATAGGCACTCACTTCAACGATACATATCTCTCTCATTTCTAACCCATTTTCGCCCATTTTTTTTCACTCTTCCTTATTTTTAATGCTCTTTCTAGTCATTATGATATCACAAAGATATTGAGCCATCACATACCATTTATCGTAGTTTTTGTAGTATTTTTTTGATAAATAGCATGCGATGGATCAACATCTTTGCAATACCATTATGACAAGAAAGATCATTAAAAATAAGGAAGAATGAAAAAAATGGGTGAAAATAGATAAAGAATGAGAGAGATATGCATCATTGAAGTTATTACCCCTTTAAAATGGGACAGATTTGTTTTAGTGGGACAAACTTTAATTATACATATCTCTCATTCTTCATCCATTTTCACCCATTTTTTTTTCATTATTCCTTATTTTTAGTGGTCTTTCTGGTCATAATGATATCGCAAAGATGTTGATCCATCACATGCTATTTATCGAAAAAATACTACAAAAACTACGATAAATAGTATGTGATGGCTCAACATCTTTGTGATATCATAATGACTAGAAAGAGCACTAAAAATAAGGAAGAGTGAAAAAAAAAATGGGCGAAAATGGGTTAGAAATGAGAGAGATATATATCGTTGAAGTAAGTGCCTATTTAAAATGGGACGGAAAATCATAATGCAGTAGAAGGCGTCAGTTGAACTGTTAAGGCGTCGGTCAACCGACGCCTTTCTCTTTTAACACCCCTTTTGGTTTGGTTTTAAAAAAAAAGCCACGCAAGTGCCTGTGCCACGCGGGCGCCTGCATGGCTTGTCAGATACCCTATTTTGCAAATATTTACTACAGTGTGTTATTTTAAAATTTTATTTTTTATTATATAAATTTCCCAAAATTTAATTAACAGAGAATTTATTTAAGCTGAATTGGTGTAAAATGGTATTGTCTTTTGGTCGCTGAAGTTGATTCACAAATTTAGTCTAAATGGAAAGAGAATTCTCTTTCGAAATTCATGAACCAAAGAAGATTCAATTAGTTATCTCAAATTCATGAACCAAATAGCCCCTAAATCGCAAAGAAGTTGAGATTGAAGCCCAACTTAAAGGCATTGCTGACCAAGTTAAGCATCTCTTTTCTTTCATATCTTAGGAGCATATAAATATCCCTATTAAGGCTCCCTTTCAGTTCAAAGTTGTTATAGCCTAATCTAAAGGTAAAGGTCACAATTGAGCAGGCACAAGTGTTCTAATACTTGGTTTGCATTGCTAGCAAAACATATATATCTACAATCTGGTGGTTTCATGTTCACTTGCAGCAAAACTGATATTTACATCCACAATACAAAATAAAATTGTCTAAGTGGATTCCATGCATCTATTCCTGACTAAATGCAACAGTTCAGTCGCCACCAGTTTCCTTCGAGACCTGTGCTCCTTCACAGATGCAGCCAAACGAGGATTCCTGTTTATACGCAACAGAAGACGCATCAAAGTCGACAGAACATTAAAAAAACTATGGCAATTTCGCAACTCTAACAGTGAAAATAATAATGAAACAAAGAATTAAGCATAGTTTACCTCTTATCAAAAACATATTTTCTGTCAAAGTCTTCTACGAAACTGTTCAGCCTCTTTACAAAATAGGGTAATCTTTGTATTGCTCTTGAACCTTCTTGATTTAGACATATCTTCTTCAGAATATCAATAGCAATAAAGTAACCCTCCTCCTTATTCCTAAAAGAAAGTTGAAAACCAAGAAATCCGTGAAACATAAAAATGTTATTTAATAAAGAACCATTAGATCATACAGACAATCCACTAATACAAAACTCAGCAGAGAATTATTATCACTAAAAACAAACCTCAGCACTTCAAGAAAGATGGCTTCTATAGATCCAGCGGTAGTTATTAGCACTCTAGCTAAATGTGGATATCGAATAAGGTTCCTTAATATTGATAATAAATGTTTCAAAACCTCTAGCTGAGGTGTGCTTTGATTGCATTTCGGGATTTGTTGCAATACTATATTCATCGCCCCTTTGGCTACCAATCTTTCACAGCATTTCTGAGAATTCTCCGTGGCCATGTCTGCATACATATACCACAGACCTCAGAACTAAACCACATTCGTTTGGCAAGAAAATGACAAAAACATTCAAAGTTTTTATGCATTAGAACAAGCTAATAGGGCAATATATTAACATTGTGTTTTAGCTAGTTATAACAGGCCAAGATAGAGCTCACCCAGTGTAGCACAGGTCTGAAGAATACTAGAGACCTTTTTCATACTCAAAAGTTCTCTAAGTGCAGCAACATGAAGATCCATAAGAGTAGGGCTGTTGTTAACATTGGCCGCAGATTTTTGCATCCTAAGTCGTAGATCAGACAAGTAATTGGTTGACAACTTACGCACAATGCAACCTTTCCAATATTTCTGCAAAAAGATACAAAAGCTGAGCATACATATATATAGACGAGCAAAATCATTTGTTTTCTTCTTGAACAAGCATGCAGACGTATATGAAAGAAAAACTGTACTTGTATAAAACTAATTTGAGATACAAAAACTTCAAGACTACAAAACAATATTCACTTAAACATAATCTATATTGGTGTCCATCAGGGTGAACAGGCAAACAATTTTTTTTATTCAATGACAAACTCCAGACTAGGCTTCATCTAGTATTATATGCATGATTAAGATGGCAATGTGCAATGATCCATCATGTGTTAGCTACAATGTATGTGAAATTTCTAGTATGTACATAGACAGTATACGAGAAAGAAGTGGATTATGAGGGCAGGCAAATGAGAGACTAAAGGAGGGGAAGAACCCTTTGCAAGCACAAGATGTGCGAGATAAAGGGAGATAAAAGGGGAGAACTGCATATGCTCTGGAAAAGATGATTAGAGCTAAGGGAAAATAGTCTTGCTTAGCTCAAAATAAGGTCTGATGACCATTACATTGTTAACCTCATGTGGGCTCAAAGCTATAAATGCACAATAAATCCTGACCCTCAATCAAAGATTCCTACAATCAAACTTAAGCAAATCTTAATGGGCCTATTAATCAAGCAAATAACTAATAAACAAAGCCAATAGCTAACTAGAGGTGGAGGAGGCTGAACATAATATTATAACACTCACTTGAATTGCAACAATTCGATGCCTTCGTATAAAGGCTTCTCGCCGAGCAAACCATCCACGGACATGTGACTGTATCACAATTGCAGATTCAATTTTCAACTTGGATAAGATCTCTTCTTGGTTTTGATCTATAATAACAATTGGCCTCCCTGATAATAAAGTAGATAAAACATACAAGATTAAAGTTCAAAGTAATAACCCACTTTAGCTAAACCAAATTGAAAGATTTTGAACATATCACACCTATCAGCCACTTCCTAGCAATATGAGCCCGAATGCAACTTTGAATTACAACAGAAGCATGCCTCTTTTGGAGAAATTCTCTTCGCAATAACCGAGCATTCCAATGTCTCTGATCATTATGACATTATACAACCATCAGTAAAAGAATGATGATGCTTGTGCCAAAAGCAATGAACTAATAAAAGGAAGCCACACGTTATGCTCACCTGAAGGCATACAATCCAACACCTTATTTGGTGAGCCCTGCGACAAGCAATCCATCTGTGAAATTGGGATTGCACAATTATAGCTGATTTTATTCTTCTTTTTAGCCATAAAATTCTTCTCCACCATGCTTGGAGTTTTAAAATTGAAGTCAGAACAATTTTCAGCTCAAAATCATTCCCTTGATAAGATTTAAACCTATTACAGCGAAAAGAAGATGAGCCTGCAAACATAGAAGCCTAGAGTCAAAAATCAAAAGAACAAGACTTCCCCATGAGAAAGCGATTGTAATACACACACACAAGTTTGGTTGCACCAAGAGCAAAACATTAACCAACCAATTCCCTATATCATGTAAACCAACATGTATGGATAATAAATACATACCAAGTAGCCTATTACGAGCAATTTGTCCCCTCGCTAAGCGTTGGATATCAATAGCAGCAAATCTGAACTCTCGAAAGGCCTTAAAACAATTTGCACATCGAAGATTACTCTGAATATTTGTTACTGCATTTTTTAACGACATATAATTATTCACTGCAAACCACCCCTTCCAATGGCTCTGAATTATAATGGCTGCCCTGAGACGAATGTCATCAGCTAGCTGATTTCTGTGCGTTGCTACCATTTGTGCACATAGAGATCTTGCTATAGACCCACGGGCATATGATTGTATAAGAACCACACATTTTTTGGTCCAAAGAAAAGTGTGTCTTTCATTGAAGAATTTGGTATATCTATAAAATGCATCAGAGGACCTCAGTTTTCCTGTGCAATCAGCCAATTAAAAAGAGATTAACTTTTAAACAACTAAAATTAAACAATCCTTGAAAAGTATTGCTATGAAAGCTATGGATATAAACAACCTTCTAATAATGGATGACCAAAAGACATTGAGTTCTTAAAAAAACTACGGCGAGTAGTTGTCAACCATGCAGACATGACAGATTGCAAAAACAAAGTTGCTCTCCTGATCTTCAAATACTTGCGATGCACGGTCCATCCACGGAAATGTGACTGTATATATAATGCAGCCATATCTGGAACTTCAAATTAATTGCAATTTTAATTTATCTGATGTATCATTTAAAAGGAGAATGTTACTCAAGAATTCCCAAAATGAGCAACTAAATTGAAAGCTACTTTGACCTCCCCTCAAACACTCGTTTATTTGAGTATGTTTTGATGTCTTTGAAGGCAGTATCTCTGAGCTCCACTTAATCCATTGCAAAATTTTGTGTATACTGTGTTGATCCTACAGATAAATGGAATCAATATTAAGCAATTGTACAATATATTTTTGAAATAAAAAATAGTCTAAGACTTGCCAATTTGTTTCTTCCAATGAGCTGGGATGAAAGAAATATCAAAAGAACAAATACACTTTTAACATTAAGGGCCACTCCATCTTCCAAAAAGTCACTAGTTTGCAACACCTGAATATGCAACACAATAAAAACTCGGATCATTATAATGTCAGCGGATATAAAATCAGAATCCTACCGTGATATCAAAGAGCAGATCTAGTTGGGGTTCACAAGGTTTAGTCTCATTTAGATTAATAGCCACTATTGGACGTTTCCCTAATAGCTCTCTTAAAAGATGGCTTTCACTTTGCAAAGTGTTTATCTGAAGGAAATTAGATTTGCATAAAAAATTAGCATCAATGAAATCTGACTAATAGTCTCATACAGTGCAGATTCTCTTCAGTTATACAAGCCACTATACAGGATATTCTACTTTTTGTTTTTCAGAATTGGCGAAGTTAAATCCCTCCCTAACAATTACTATTCACCTTTTTTCATCAAAAAGGAAATTAAAAATTCAACACAAGAACTTCCATAATGAATGGCATAAAAAGAACAAACCTCCGGAAAGTTTCCCAATATGTTTGTTACTCGCTGAGATAGCATGAAACGATGCACGGTGGTTATGTTGTCAACATCTGATAAGATGAGGACCTCTTCACAAACTTGAGACTTCTGGACAGTCAATTTTTTTCTGAATTTCAGAAATGATACAGAAAGCTAAACAAGATCATAATCATAATCAATTAGCGCCTTTTCCCAACAATATGGGGTCGGCGACATGAATCTTACGCCTCCATTCTAGCTTGTTTTGTGTCATCTCTTTTGTAAGAGAAAGCAAAGACATATCTTTTCTTATTAATTCCATCCAAGTTCACTTAGGTCTCCCTCTCCCTCTCTTGGCATCATTTACATGAATCCCTTCTAATCTTACAAAAAGCTAAACAAGATACAAAAGAAAAGTTTAGAGAGAAATTATGGCAAGTCAACAACCTGAGGCAAGGAAGAATCAGAATTCTTTCGAATATAATAATCAACCAAATAGCATAGAGCTTTTCCATCACCAAATGAAGCGAAATCACTGGCTTCGAACTGATATTGTCCACAAACTGCCTGCAAAAGAAATTTTCTCAGGCAGAAAGAAACCTAATTATGTAACAATCGGATGTTATATCATTATTATGCCATCTAAAATTTGTATGGTCATTAGGTAAATATGCCCAATATAAAAAAACAGATAAAGATAGCAGAATTTAGATTCTATAGTACCCATCTGTAGTCAATCTGTTACGCTAAAACAATTTTGTTCCCTCAAATGACAACAAATAAAGGTGCAAGGTAATCCACCACACATGCACACACACTAGAGAGAGAGAGAGAGATGGGAAACACTACTAATTTGATAAATCCACATTTTCATGGAACTTAATAAAACTGTTCTTCAATCAATTGCTAAGAAATCATTGCACATAATGCTTGATAATAGGTGCCTTTAAAAAACAGTTAATGACATTTACATCTTTCAAGGAAATCTCAACTTTCTAAATAGCATAAGGGTCCACAATCCATCCCCAAAATGAAAAGCCACATTTGTACTAATTTCTAAGTAGCATGTAGGCGTGACTATAGCTATTTATGAATGCTGAATTTATAAAACTGCTGATCACAACACTTCCGCACAAGTGCAAAATGAGTAAACAGCATAGTCTCAGTCCAGATATCCACAACTAGGCTCATAAATTCCACCATGCCCATGATACATAGTTTTCTTGAACGTATACAATAGCACATGTCTGCCACATGCACATACACTCCTATCTATAGTATCATCAATTAAATAAAAGTAATACCTGGATCCATTCCAAAATCATATCCATATGGTTGGCCACATTGACAATATAATGGTTCTGCAGAAAGAAAGAAAACACGAAATGTTGACCTGGAGCCAAACCTAAATTATTTGTAACCAATTTTTCTTGAAAGAAAACGAAAACCAAAACCACAATGCTGTATTAAATTATGGTAAGATAAATTCTTTATGATAAAGACAACACCATATGTTGAACTGCAACCAAATATTCTCTTAAAGTATTTATTTAGTTTTTCTAACGCCACATATTTTTCTATAAACTACAGGTTTGCAGCATTGCCAACTGCTTTGACACGTGCAGACATGTGGCTGATTATAAAATGAAATTGAAATGGAATACAAGTAACCCAACATCAGGATATGGACCTTTGGCAACTGACGTGATAATCGGCAACAATATACCGGTAAGCAACTTTATATGATTAAAATCCAGATGTGTACAATTTGTCTCAGAAAAAGTAAGACTGTGGAAGAGTCTAAAATCCAAAACAACAAGATTGTCTGCACATCCTTTTTAGTAGCATCATGCATAAGAACAACTCCATTGCATATCAGTACATAGATATATATTGTATAGAACCAAAGAAAACTTACAGTACTGAGAGTCTTCATTTTGGAAATTTCCTCAGCTAAAAGTTTTTTATCAATTAGAAGCGGAACCTGTACAAGTGTACATAAAAATTAATCTATCACTAATGTTGAATACACAAATCTGAATATCTTGAAGTCAGCCAATGGCTAGAAACCAGAGATACAAGATTATTAGGCATCATACAAAATATAAGCATAAGTACACTTTATTTTTACTCAAAAAGAAGGCGTAGTAAATCAAACATTAGTATTTCACATGTAAAGCACAAGAACAGGTATAATATTGCAATAAAAGGGCTGTGATGATTCAAAGTCAAATGTACATTCTAATGCAAAATAAGAATTTTATCCGTTTTTCACTATATATTTGTAAAGTGTGTACATTTCAAGAAAAAAATGTTATTCAGTGTTCTGAGGCACCCTGTAGTCGTAGGAAGCCATGCTGTGACAGATCTTGTGATAGCGGACAGCACGTGGAGGAGGAGGAACGGAGGGGATGGAGGGATAAGAAGGATAGCGGACTGAAGGATAGGGCGGCCAGTAGGCCATCTTCTAGAATCGCCACCAGAACGGCTGCCGGAATCACCACCGAACAACAACCACCGGATTCGTCACCGGGGCTTGTTGGCTTCGGCACCAACGGAGATCTCCATCAACAGAGAAACAAAGGTATTTTCTTTTCTTCAAATCATCGACTGATTATTCCATTAAACTGAGGCCTTTAAATAGGCTTACAATAAGTCTTTAATAGGAAATAAAACATTGATTTAGGATTCCTTCTAAAGATAGAAAATCAAATCCAATCTATCCTTAATCAAATAAAATATTACGCAAATCAAATCTAGTCTAATCAAATAAGATATTCTTCATTAAGGATATCTTAATATTCTTTATTAAATAAATACGAAAATATTTCTAATTAGGCCCATTATCGCTCTGCATCATTCTCCACGGGTGAGAGAAACTCGACTCCGACGAGTATAAATCAAGTGGCCAGCAAAATATCATGTGTCCGTCGAAAGTAAAACCCTAACCCGAACCAAAGAAGCCTGGCCGGCCCAAGTGAGACCCGAACCGAATGAATATGGAGGCCGGGTTCTCCCAATTACAATGTGAACCATGGTCGACCTGTTCGAAAGGAAAAAATAATCTCGGAACCGATCCAAACCAGGCAGAGCTCGAGCTGAGATTCAAAAGCCACTTCCACGTGTTGGGATTCAATGCAGGGCTCTTCCGGGTAAGTAAAAATCAGATCTTTGTGCACGTCCTCATGTTCCATTGTGGCCAGGGAGTCGGCTGACTCATGTTCCATTGTGGCAGGGGAGTCGGCTGTCTCATGTTCCATTGTGGCCAGGGAGTCGGCTGTATCTGACTGATGGATCGGCACAATGATCTCGCCATCTGGTTCGGATAGCTCTTGGTCATGGATGGTCGGCACGGGCACTGCACCAAACGGCTGATTGATGTGGAGCACGGGAAGTGTGGGGCTGTCTGATGGGGAATTTGGGACAGTCGATGGTAGGCGAGAGCATAGGCATGCGACGCGAGCGTTGATCTTGGCAGACTTGCGGACAAGCACCCCAAATTGGGCATTCACAGCATCAAATTTGGCATTCAGAGCAATCAATTGTTGGAGTATGAAATCCAAGGTGACAGGGGAAGGAACGGGATGCAGGTTGTTTGATGGGCCACCAAGTTGATAGCGGACAGGACGTGGAGGAGGAGGAACGGAGGGGATGGAGGGATAAGAAGGATAGCGGACTGAAGGATAGGGCGGCCAGTAGGCCATCTTCTGGAATCGCCACCAGAAGGGCTGCCGGAATCACCACCGGACAGCAACCACCGGATTCGTCACCGGGGCTTGTTGGCTTCGGCACCAACGGAGATCTCCATCAACAGAGAAACAAAGGTATTTTCTTTTCTTCAAATCATCGACTGATTATTCCATTAAACTGAGGCCTTTAAATAGGCTTACAATAAGTCTTTAATAGGAAATAAAACATTGATTTAGGATTCCTTCTAAAGATAGAAAATCAAATCCAATCTATCCTTAATCAAATAAAATATTACGCAAATCAAATCTAGTCTAATCAAATAAGATATTCTTCATTAAGGATATCTTAATATTCTTTATTAAATAAATACGAAAATATTTCTAATTAGGCCCATTATCGCTCTACATCATCTTGCATAGAGTGTGTGTGTGTGTATATATATATATATAGAGAGAGAGAGAGAGAAAGAGATGCACATTTATCATGTTTTATTGCACAAACCTGTATATGAACAAAGATATTCCAGAGCAATGAAAGTGTCAATTCCTTATCTCCATTGACGAGGTCATCAGCCACAATTAAAATGCCATCTTCGTCGTATAAAGGAACCCCCATCTCCTTGAGGTATTTCACGGCAATACCACAATTTGTCAAGTCTTTCTTGTATGAATCTGACTGAACCATCAATTTCTGCCAAATTCAGAAACAAAAAATGCATGCAAGTTACAAAACCCTTGTTGCAGATAGTATATGGTGCAGTACTAATTCTCTAGACCAAATAATCTAATTTTGACACCATCAAATAGTAAAAAATTCATGTTACTGCGTGCACAATCTTCAGCTTAAATATAAAATGTAACTCACTCTTGTTGGCGTCAAATTATGAACTTGAGTACTCAATTTTAACATTTTTTACTATAAAAGGGAAAAAATAGTCAAGTGTTACAATCAGAAACATCCACATTCTTACAGATAAAATTGATGCATCGCCTTTCAATAGCTGAACAACTCTACATAGCCGCACACCATCGCGAATATCCTCAAACAAATTGGAGACTGTGAAGTTATATTCAGCAATTGGTAACTGCATGATGTATGTATTCTCAACATTAACCACTAACATCAACATAAGTTTTATTCTATTACAGGTGTCTGAACCCAATATCATGAGATAAATGTGATAAAGTGAGAACATACTTGCTGATGATTAATTTTGTAGCCAAGTATCACAAGGTGTGCAATAAGATCTCCTTCACCATGCATTACTTCCGACAAAAACTCTAGATGTAGAAAAATAGTAAAGGAATATGAAGGCTAAAGTTAAATGCTTATTCTACATATAGACTAGAATATAAATAGCAATACATCACAAATTTCGCAAAGCTGACAAATATATATAACATTCTTACCCTTAATAAGTTGTCGGCTTGACTTAATATGGTGTTTACAATCAAACAATAGGGGAGAACCCCCATCTAGTCCATCAATACCATATTTAAGTGGAAGAGCACTCTGATCCTTGGCCTTATCAAGTAAAAGAACTAGTAGAAGAAACCGCTTCAAGATAATGTTGCCTAAAGCCTCAAAGTAGCCAGGCCTGTACAAACCCTCAACCTTCCTGTTGTAGGCGTATGCCTTTGCAAGACCACTATGTGAAAGTAATTGTCTCTCTATTACCGATTTCAAAAATAACTCATCCTGGTTAACTTCATCTTCTTCTGTAAGCAACAGGGAATCCCCTCCAAAAACCATGTGCAAACCAATTCTTAGCCACATCAGATTGTAACATAAAAGAATTTTCACAGCTGTCTCCTTCAGCCTAACATCAGTTACAAGTGGACAATTTGCCTTTATTCTCAATCGCCCTTCATCAATATTCTGCTTGGAATAAGTGAGTAATATCAAAAAACATATTAAGGTGAAAAACTACACGAGCATAAGGCTACAGAGATGCATTTATTAACAGGCATCTATTCTCACATGCACTTACAATGATATATCTTCCTTTTGACAAATAAGAATAGTAGTGAGAGAAATGCAATAGAAGAAGGGAGCTCCATAGGACACAATGTAGGTGGATCAGGCTCATAATATGGTGATGAAAAAACAGCAATAAATTTAATGTAAATTCCTATTCGAAACTCACAAATGATCTATAATTCAGGTGAAATTATTATGGCAATAGAAGCAATTTATAGACATATAAAGATAAAGAGATAGTTCGATTATAACTTCAATTCCTTGATAAATATCTACTAAATAGATACATTTGCAGGTTAGAGGAAAAACAGACCTTAGTGACATGGCTCATCGAATTGAGCACTTCCATCTGATATTTTGAATCCAAATAAGGCCCCATGCGGTCTTTCAAATCCTCCAAACTGCACACCTCCTGCAAGGATGCACGCAAAGCCGTAAAGTCTGCTGCCCTGTGAACCGACACCTCTGTATTACCAACCACAGAAGGTCGCCACGAGCTGTCCCTCCGCCGCTTGGGGCTCCGCCAAGCCCCACCTATGTGGACGCCCGACCCGTCCAAACTCTCACGCTTCCCCGTCATCGCCGAGTGGTCCGGGGCCCCTGCGCTACCGGATAGGTTGCATCCACACGCAGTAGGGTTTTGGAAAAGGAAGTTGAGCCAGGCGGACATGGACCGAGCCAGACAGTCGAGAGAGCGGTCGCGGCGGATCTGGACCTTGCGGGAAGACTGAGACTGCTCGACCTCAAAAGCCCTCAAGCGTCGGGCGGCCTTGGACAGCGAGCATGGGGCTACCGAGGAGTAAGACGACGAAGAAGGGCGTGGGCGGCGGCGGAGGGAAGAGGCAGAGAAAGGAGTTTTCTTGGAGGCGGTGAAGTAGAGTGGGGAAGGGCGGAAACTCGAAGCGGGATTGTATTTAGGACGGGAAAAGCTGGGCCTTGGGGTCTTGTAGTTGGAGATGTCATGGAGGGCTTCGGCGTCGGCGGCAGAAGAGGAATTGGTAGGAGGAGGAGAAGAAGGAGACGGTCCATCTTCTCTTTTCCTCACCATGGATGGCCCTAGGAGAGAGAAATTTGGGTTTGAAATTCTGAATTGTTAGATTTCCTGGGATGATCTGAGTGGGGAAGAAGGGGAGAGAAGGGAAGGGGGAAGAGAGTGGGATTTGAAATCGCGTTTTGAAATGAAACGACGAGAGGGCGGGAAAACTCCTGCTTTTGGAAGGGTGGACTCGACTCGACACATTTTTACATTCTGGGCCGTCTCCATAGCCCAATTGCTTGAGGTCGTATGTGCGGGATTGGGCCTTCTGCCGTTCACGGAGCCCAGAACATAGACAGGCCCACATCTTAAGAGTATACCTCTCTTTTATCAGATCTCGTTCACATGCACCTCTTTATGCCTCTTATTTTAGCTTGAATGATCAACCGATCCGTATGACTTAACATGTTTTAATATAATTCAGACGGCAAAGATTAAAGAACTCGATTTTGCTTGTTCATTGATGTTAATAATTTAGTATTTTGAAAATGGATTAAGGCTGATCAGTTCAACTTAATTGTCGTGACTTCGATGGAATCTATATTCTCTGGTTTTTTATTAAATAATATTTTTTTTAAAAAATATTACCGATTGGGAAAGAGAAAAAAATATTTTTTAATTCGGTTATCTGACATACCACGCAAGCGCTGGCATGGCGCTAACTCTGCGCAATTTTTTTTTACGTTGATCTGAAAGGCGTCACTTGAACCGACGTCTTAACTTGCATTTCGGAAAGGAGACGTCTTTTCAACTAACGTCTTATATTTTGACAAACCCGGTATTTAGTTCGTATGCCAACGTTTGTATTCCACATAGCTGGGAGAGAGACGAGACTACTCTTCCCCTGCTGAATTGTTCTATATATATTTGTTCCTAACATTTGGAACTGACTTAAGCAACAACGCTCGTTCTGTCCTCATCAGTTTCAGATAATAGCCTAGTTCATTTCTTTAATTGTTGTTCATTGTGCATTGGCATCAATTTATACGACATTAACATAGTGTTTTTTACTACAAGAGATATGCATAGTTTGCATTAGGTAAGTCTAACTATTTGTCAATTCCAAGGTTGGTGACATCTTAATATCTTATACTACTTATATTACTCCAAAAGACGACACACCACAATATTCCGCTTTCGAAGTGAAATTGACAATGTTGTCTTCCAAGAGATCCCATCCCCAAATACAATTGACAATGTTTGCCTGATATCTCCTATAACATTATAGTCTCCCAATCCAGAGCAATCGTCATCTTCTCTCAAGTGATTTGCCAACCTTTCACACCATGGACGAACCGATTCTGTGGGCTCTTCTGCTATTGTTCTTCTCACTGATCTTTCTTCTCATCAAAGGAGGAGGAGGACGACTTGCATCACATAAACTGCCACCAGGGTCCTTGGGGATCCCTTTTATCGGCCACAGCCTGCAGTTTCTGGGAGCCATGCGCTCAAACACGGCGGAAGAGTGGCTGCAAGAGCGAGTGAACAAGTACGGGCCCATCTCGAAGCTCAGTTTGTTCGGGAAGCCTGCGGTCTTCATCAAGGGCCCGGCAGCCAACAAGTTGATCTTCACAAGCGATTCGAAGACACTGAGCAACGAGCAGCCGCAGTCCATACAGAGGATACTGGGTGACAGGAACTTGCTGGCGCTGTTGGATGAAGATCACCGGCGCGTGAGAGGGGCTCTCATGTCCTTCTTGAAGCCCGAGGTGCTCAAAGACTTCCTCCCCAAGATGGACACCGAGGTCCGCAAACACATCGATAGGCACTGGAGGGGCCAACATAGTATCAAGGTAATCAATCTAAATTTTCATAGAAATGATCTGTTCATATGGTTATAGAATGTCATGATTGTTGAGGTTTTGATTGAAATATAATGATTGTCCCAAACTAATGCTATTGTTGGTGGCAAATGGCCGGTCCAATTTGTGCAGGTGCTGCCGCTAATGAAAACCCTGACATTTGATATCATCTGCTCACTCCTTTTCGGTTTGGATGAAGGGCCTTGGCGGCAGGAACTTGTTGACGGCTTTCAGGACATGATCATGGGAATGTGGACTGTTCCTCTCAATCTGCCATTCACGCGTTTCAACCGGAGTTTGAGAGCTAGCAAAAGGGTGCATGCCATGATCAAGGAACTCGTAGCCGAGAAGAGGCTGGCCCTCCGACAAGGCCGAATGTCGCCGCGCTCTGATCTCATCACTTGCTTGCTCAGCATCCAAAGCGAAGACGGCGAGGAGCTGCTGAGCGAGCAGGAGATTATCGACAATGTGGTCATCGTTATGGTCGCTGGCCATGACACTTCCTCTGTTGTCATGACTTTCTTGATCAGGCTTCTTGCGAACGACCAGGACGTGCTCGCCAATGTTGTGCATGGTATAATTGATCATGCATGCTTAGTGACTCTAAATAGCTTTAACTTTACTTCGACTGCTCAATTGAAAATTTTGAAACACCATATTTCACAGAACAAGAAGAGATTGCTAAGGGAAAGGCTCAGGAGGAACCGTTGACATGGAACGATTTGTCAAAGATGAAGTACACATGGAGAGTGACAATGGAGCTTCTACGTGTGATCCCACCAGTCTTTGGTGGATTCAGGCAGGTTTTGAAGGACATCGAGTTTAATGGCTACTTGATACCCAAAGGGTGGCAGGCAATGGGACTTAACCTTAATTCACACCATAGCCATGTTTTTTCACGAAATAGCTTCTCTGAAACTAATTGTAATTGGGTTTTGATGATTAGATCTTTTGGACCACATGGTCGACGCAAATGGACGAGGCCATCTTCCCGGAGCCATTGAAGTTTGACCCTTCCCGCTTCGACGGCCAAACGCCGGTGACCCCCTTTTCATGGATCCCTTTTGGAGGAGGGCCAAGGATTTGTCCGGGGTACGAGTTTGCGAGGCTGGAGATACTGACGGGCATGCATTACATGGTGACCCAGTTCAAATGGAAGCTGTGCTGCACAAATGACACTTTCAAGAGGGATCCCATGCCCGTTCCTAATCAGGATTTGCCTATCCAACTCCAGCCGAGAGAAATGTAGTGGTAGATACGTTACAGCCAGGCGCGTTCACAAAAACAATGATAAGACTACCAAATATGAGAATTGAGATGCATCAAATTTGTGCTTCTTCAAGTTCATCAACACTCGTATTAGGAGGAACTACATGATAGCTTAAGTATCTCCCCTTCAATTTCATATTTCAAAGAATTTAACTCTCATGGTACTACTTGGCTATGTCATTGTCGTGATTCGTGATAGAAATTAGGAAAAAAAAAAGTGCCATGTTCTGTTCGCACAAAGTATTATTATTCACAAACATGGAGGATCTGATCTGATCCTCCTACTCTTCGCCAGTAATTCAAGATGGCAATAGCTCCTCTACTTCCTCGGCCCAATTAGAATCAGGCTCCCCCCAAGAGCGTGGCCGTATCCCCAATTTGAAGAAAAGAACCATCTCCATGGTCTCGAACACCCTATACTTGTCCAACAATTCGTTCCACATTCCGCTCACAATGCAGTAATTGTTGTCATAGGGAGGCCGGTGGTGGGCCCCGTGCTTGGCCCGCGAGATCAAGAGGCCCATGTCCTGCAGGGCCACCACCAGGGGCGGCAGCCGGCTCTTGGTACCGTGAGCCCATGCGTGGAACTGCTGGCTGAACATGATGCACCCGGAGCACACGCCGACAAAGGCCAGCGCGGCCGCGTCGTCCAACAGCAGCTCTGCCGGAAGGACCACAAAGGTGACGGCCCGGGCGAGGGCATGGAGGTTGTTAGTAAACTGGCGCCGGGTGATGGTCCAGGGCCACTTGTGGTGGCCCTGGAATGCCTCGATCTGGGCCCCGAACACGGGAGTCTCTGGCCCACCATAGTTATCGATCCCCCAATGGTAGATGCCCGTGCCCAGGTCGGCCATGACGTAGCCGCCGAGGCCGGCTAGCAGCGGCTCCACCAATGAGTGGGACACGGCGACGGACTTGACGATGGAGAATAGGACGGTGGTGCAGCCGCTAGCCACCCATGCGCGGTGGCCCCAGGTGGATATGAGGCTTGGGTCGATCTCCCGCGGGTGAGGTTGGTGATAGGAGGGGCGAGTATTTGCCTTGGTTACGGCGTCTTGCGGTGTGACTGGTGGGGCAAGAGTGGTAGACATGAGGTTGTGCCGAGGAGGGGACCTAGTGGTGGAAGTGAGGGTGGCGACAATGGATCCGGCAGAATGAGGCCTGTGATGAGAGCTGGAAGTGGACGCGAGCCGCTTCAGAGTCAAGGAGTGCCATTGCTGTGGCAAGACAGACATGTCGCACATATGGGTCGATGAAGGAGGAGGCAAGTGGTAACTGGTAAGACTGGTTGTAGAGGGAGAAGGAGGGTCATATATAAGACTCTCAGTCTTGACTCTTGAGGAGGAGGGCGACCGCGCTGGGAAATGGTGGGCTAGTTTTACGTGGTGGAAACTGGCATGGGATGTGAAGGAAGAGGTGAGGAGCTACATGGTCTCTGTTGCTTCATGCGTCTTGCAGTGAGTATACGTGGAATGAAGGGCGTCGCAAAATTGGTAAGCCACTTGAAGCCCCAAGTCTTTTGGCGATGAAAAGCCCAGAGCTCCAGCACAGAAGATTCCACTTCCCAACTAAAGATGCTACTAGCATTTGGCTTAGTGGCCTGGCTTTCGCCACCAGGTCGGGCACTCTTCGGACCATTCACCACTGTTCTTGTAGTAGTAGGGTGCCTGCTCTTCATCTCACCACTGATGATTACATGATCCACCAAGAATCAAAGGCACCTTCCTTTGGTCCACATATACAGCATTGTCGCCATCAAAGTAACCAAAATCCTTTTCCAACCTTTCTGAGTATCCTGGAAGCTACTGCAGATGATTGTCAATTGCACAATAGCTCCAAAAGACAGGTCAAAAACTGAATTTTCCATGTCCGTTTTGTGAAGTGTCCGCTGTGAATACTGGGCATAATTGTTCATGGATTTTTTACGCAAAAGTAACTACTATATTCAATATAACAGGCAGGGCCATAATACAAGCATGAATGGTGCAGTATGAGACAGACGCTACAAAAAAGCATTCTTAGTTTTAAGCAAGAGCAAAGCACACAGATGCAAAATTCTCAGGCTGGCTCTCAAGAGGAACAAGTATAAGAACAATTTTCTTCCAACTTCATACACGCAGACATCAAATTTGTATAAAACATTCTTCTAAACTTTTTGCAGTTTTGAACTCGCCCAACATCATTTTATACACACCCCACTATAATCCCGATTGACTATTTCACAAGAACCTTAGTTTCCTATCACTCTCTTAGTTAAAACCAAGGGAGTTGCTGCTCTTTCTAACAGCACTAGAATAAGTTTGATTTACACTTGTTCTTCACATTTTCACTACCATGTCTCTCTATATTTCTCTCCGGAGAGGATACACTTACTGGATTTGGATCTCTAGGAATACCCTCGGAATCATCTTTAACAGCCAAGTACTCAAAGGCCGTAACAACATCGCTTATTAGAGGGCGAGTGCTAGCCTCCTCTTGGAGACACATGGCCGCAACAGCAAGAGCTTGATAGAGACCTTTGACAGGGTAGTTTCCTTGGAGCAACGGATCCGCCATTAAAGTAAATTTCCTTTTATCTTTAAATAAAGGTTGAGCCTACATGATTTCATAAGCAGGCATATGATCAGTACAATCTAGAAGTTTCTTTTTTCGAAATGAGGTAGAATAGAAATTGCCTACACATGTTCATGCTACCACTTGGAAACCAGTGCACCACCATTTTGTTATTTAACAAAAGAAGAATGGTTTCAAATTTCAAAACTAGAACAGGATATCGAAACATACCCAAGCTACGAGATTCTGCTCGCATGTGGGTTTTGAGCTGTCAATTGCTCTTCTTCCCGTGATTATCTCTAAAAACACCACCCCAAAACTATACACATCAGATTTTGTTGTTAATTGACCTGTCATCGCATACTCCGGTGCACAATAACCATAAGTTCCCATCACCCGAGTTGATACATGGGTCTTATCTCCTGTCGGACCATGTTTGGCAAGCCCAAAATCTGAAAGCTTTGGATTATAATGGTCGTCTAACAAAATATTTGAGGCTTTAAAATCTCGGTATATCACTGGTGGATTAGCTATATCATGCAAGTACTCTAAACCCTTGGCTGCACCTTCAGCTATTTTCATTCTCGTATTCCAATCCAGAGGCTTCTTACTTGGTGATAAATCTGTTGAAAAAGTGATGGACCATTCGAATAAGGAATATCTTAACAGATTACACAATAGTATCCTAAAAAGAGGGTTCTGTGATTCACCAAGAAGATGATCCTCCAAGGACCCCAATGGCATAAACTCATACACCAGAATTCTCTGATCACCATCTGCGCAGTACCCAATAAGATTAACGAGATTTGGATGATGAAGCAGGCTCAACATCAAAACTTCAACGAGAAACTCCCTGTTTCCTTGCAATCCATTCCTGTCCAATTGCTTGACAGCCACTACCTGGGACCAATGAACAAAATACAGGTCAAAGTCATCTAAAAAAAAAGAACACAAAACACGAGTTACTTGTTCCATAAGTTAATACTTCATCTGTTTTCTCCAAGTTCCCTTTGTATACTCGTCCGAAGCCACCTTCACCTAATAAACACTCTGTTTTAAAATTTTTTGTAGCGGCTGCTAATTCTCGAAATGTGAATGTCTGAGCAGTAGCATTCCCTTTGCCAAGGCGCATAAGCTCATCAGCTATAGCTTTTTCCTTGGCACTATCTGCACGTATATGAGTACAAAGGCAGGTTACCCATTAAGGAGTTCACATATTCAATGAATAAGCATTCAATGAGGCAGATTATTTTAGCTTAATTTAGATGCTTTAAGTAATTTTTTTAAAAAAAATAAAAACTATAACCAGCTTGTGTGATATTTATCAACTAAAAGGTTGCCTTACTATCATCAGAGTAAAGTGACACAATTTATCAACTATAGGGACTTAATATTGTCAATGATCCTCTTGATCCATATTTTTAATAATGAAACCACCTACATTCGAGCTAGAGATTCATTATAGACAATGACCAGTTTGTAGTTCAAATAGCATTGCCCACATTAATTACACTACAAATGATTGCTTATGTGGCATTATACAAAAATGCAGAAAGTAGCTTTCGCCTACCAGATTTAAGTGAGAGATGATCAACAAATGAGGCTAGAGTAATCCCTGGTTTCCTCTCCTGGCTCTTCCTTAACGGCCTTCTCCTCCTGTTGTGGATCCTACAACACCGAAAGCAGTTCATTTCCCCTCCTTGCCTTCCTCCCCTCTCCAGCAATGGCTCAAACATGATCCATCTGGATTGATGAGAAAAGATCCAAAAGTTATCAAACTCCATTTATTTCTTGAGCATCGATTTTTTATTAAAACAATTCAAATATGGTCTAATTTTGAGTCACTTGAAAGCATTGGATGCGATTATTTATCAACTTAAACAGAATATAGACATTCAACAACATTCAGTCAAATAAAATTGCTCGAGGACTAAAAGAGCCTTATGATATTCCACGGAAATCATATGCACAAATTGCATAATATGATGTTTTTCTGGCATCGCAACCCAATTCTAAATACGGCCTTGCTTTCCATATTCAGCTAGCATCCCACATTGCAACGGCCAAAAGGTAGGATATCAAATATGCTGCTATTGAAGGAAAGAACAATAGAGCGCGCGCCATTGGAGGATTACCTGGGAATCCCAACTTCTACTCAGTTCGCACGCCTGCCCAGCAAAACGATTCCCCGTATCGCAACAGGCATCAGCCTATGATACCATCATACGAGCAATCAAAACAAAACAAAAGAGCATGAGAATAACCATCACAACAATCTCCTTCACGTGCGCCGATAAGACAACAATCTAGCTTTCTGATATGGCACTCTTTGAACCTCTGAACTAATCGAAATGCAAAAGAGAGAACCCGGAAAGCAGGGGAGAATATGATGATGCAGAGAGGCAAGAAGATAAAAGACAGAGAGAGTAGGTGCGTCGGGTGACTCAAAAGAGGAGGAAGACGAGGAAACCAAACGCGGCGAGAGAAAAGCGGGAAGCAACGATAATCATGGCGCCGGGGAGGAGGAGGAGGAGACCAGACAAGGATGGTGGCGGTGGCGGGGATTGAATTCCGGGGGCTCTTCCCTCCATTTTCCGTTGCTGCACACGCTTCCGGTTTCCCTTCATCGCATCTATTATCTCATCCCCAACGGCCAAACACGATCAGGAGGAGAGGCTCCCACAGACTAGCTGCGAAACTGGGCCAGATGCTGGGGCCCAAGAAGAAGAAGCCCAAATTGTCGGATACTGGGCCAGGCCGCCAGGGTCCTCGCCCGACCCGACAAAGGTACTACCTTCGTCTCCTTGTCTGGATTAGAGAACAAGCCAGATCGGCAACTCTGCAACTGCAAGTGATGTAGAAACCCTAGCAGAAGTGCAATCGATCGCTCTCGATCAAAATTCATCCTTTCATGCTAAATTGATTGATTGATTGATGACTGTTTTCAGTTGTATCAGCAGAAGAAGAAGCCCAAATTGGGTAGCCAAGAGGGCTCTCCTCCTCTGCTCCTCCCAAACCTTCCATTGCGCGCCTGCTGTCCCTCTCGCTCCTCCCTCCTCCTCACATCTCGTCCAGCCTTTGTTTCCCCCGGATATCCGATTCACCTACTCCCGCTCACGCTTCTTCTCTCCGTTCTCCGGCGAATGGCTTCGATTTACGGGGCCGCTTTACCTGTCCTCCCCCGCCTACAAGCTCTCCCAGTCGGCCACGCCTCTCTACTCCCATGGCAATTTCGGCTTTCTCAAGCCGGATTTGTCGCTTATCCTGCTTCACAAGCGCTGCCGCCAGTTCCCACTCGCCTTGGACTTCCGTACGAAGAAGGTGCGAGAGCAGCCGGAGCCTGTGACAAGGGAATTGGCGCGTGAGAAAGAGATTGCCCGGCGCGCAGTTGGCGCTGCGCCTCTGGAAGAGCTCTGGAACTTGCCAAATATGATTTCTCTGAGTCGATTAGCTTCCGGCCCTTTACTTGGAGCGTAAATTCTCTTCCTTTTTCTTTGTCTTGACTACCTCTCTGTGTATCTTTACTTCATTGCAGGCATGAACTTAGATAATGGAATTTTGGAAATACTGCAGGATGATAGTAAATGAATGGTATCTTACTTCATTCATTGGGTTAGTTGTCTCTGGAATCACTGACTGGGTAAGGGCTTGCTTCCCTTATCTCACAATATCAGTTAAACATTGACATTTTGTTGGAAGTTGATTTAAGTTGTTACTTCGTTGTTTTAATTGTAATTTAGCTAGATGGCTTTGTTGCTCGGAGAATGGGCATCGACTCGGTTATAGGGTCGTACCTTGATCCTTTAGCTGACAAGGTTAGTCCTTTTATCTCGTTCAAGCCATTTCATTTCTTTAGTTAACTCAGTTCAAGCTCATCAATAGTTTTATGGAGCTCGGGTTCAATCATGGTTCGTTGGCTTCAGGTTTTAATTGGCTGCGTAGCTCTGGGTATGGTGGAAAAGGGCCTTCTTCCACGTATGTGTTGGTTCGGCTCTTGCGTTCCCTTGTTTGATTTTCATTTTTTAATTTTCAGTTCCTGGATGGACGAAACTAAGTTTGTAGGAGGAGAGAGTAGCCTTGTCTGACTGCATTTTTAAAGAGAACAAATGTTGTAAATAGACAAGAGAAGTCTATCTGATTCAGTTCTTCTTTTATGAAGCGTGGCTTGTTATACTTGTTGTACTAAGAGATGCTGGTCTCGTCGGTGGTGCTATATATAAAAGAGCATCGAGCTTGGGTTGGCAGGTACATTTTTGTGAAGTTAGAATACAGTGTTGTTCTGTGGTCAAATTTCGTTGGATCATCTAAGTACAATCTTATTGGATTCAGTGGAAAGATTGGTCTGAATTTGTGAACGTTGGTGGATCTCGACCAGAAAAGGTTGAACCTCTTTTTGTAAGTAAGGTATGTCATCTTATGTCATTTCTCTTGATCAATGTACCTATAGCAATCCTCAATACTGTAAGTAGATACTTCTTCTGCACAGTTGAGATTTCCAATTGCGTTTTGCTGTTCTCACATAGGCGTATGAAATGTTATGGTAGGTCAATACGGTTTTCCAGTTGGTTCTAGTCGCCAGTGCGCTACTTCAGCCAGTTTTCGGCACGGAAGAAACCCAGTTGTATCTATCCTACTTGAGGTAATGTTAGTACTGACTGCCAAACTATTCAATTGAATTAGTGGCTCTGGTCAGAGTTAAACGTGCCTGCTTTTCTCTGAGGTGGATTATAAAGCATTTAGGATGTCTTTTTCTTGCATATCTAGCTCTGATGGGTTTTTCCTTCTGTTCTTTGTTGTATAGCTGGTTGGTTGGCGCAACTACAGTAACCTCCACAGTAGCATATGGTGCACAGCATATACAGAAAAGACTACCATCAGCTGCGTTTGGAGCAAGACATTGATTATCTGATTTTTCAGTGAAATACGTCTTTCTGTGCCAGTGCGAGACTAGGACCCGCTTAGGTTGTAATTTCGATGACGTCAAACCTTTTTTTTCCAACTTTGGTCAAGAGTCCTAGTATCGGAAATGGAAGTTCTGTCATTGTTCAAGGGAGAAGTTTGAGAACAGTGTTGTCAATTGAAGAACTCACAAGGTCCAAGATCGTGAAGTGGATTGCTGATGCTTTCAAGAATGGGTGTCATTTGATGATCATCAGTTCTTCAAGCGCTGCAGCAGAGCAGAAGTTCATAAAGATGTTTCACACCTTACACCATTGGAATAAAAGAAAATGTAGTTTTCTTCAAGGCTATTGCAATCTTGAAAGGATGAATAACAATGAGATGTTATACTGTAGCAAAAGGAAAAAGAAAAAAAGAGGATATCCACGGAGGCTATTCAGTTTCGTTTTAGAGCTGAATTTAGGAATATCCAGTTGTTGGAACCTTCGGTCAAGTATAGCACTGAAGTCACAGAATGCAAGCAAATGGACCATGTAATTCTGATCGTGGCTTCATGTAAATAAAGATTCCAAAATTTGTTCGGAATTTTTCATACCACCGGAATGAACAAACTAGACAAGAGTAATGAGCAAGTATTCTGGGGAGCCGGACGTCAAATGGTGTGTTCTAATCACTCGAACATGTACAGCCGGATAAGCTACCTAACGTTGGAATTCACTTTGGCTAAGTGAGGGCAGGAGGAAAAAAAAGGGCAGCAACCAGTGTGCGAAGGGACTCTGGGTATCTCAAATTAGTAAATCAGGGCAGTGGTTTGCCTGATTTGGTGACATGGGTCAACCAGCAAGTTTTGCAAGGTCGACCCCCCCCCCCCCTCTCTTCTCCTACTGCCTCTGCCCCCACCTACCTGGGCCTCCACTTCATCCTTATTGCGAATGAATGAAGTATTTTCCACCCCTTAGTTCAGATACTACATCATACGCCTAAACAGATACTAGTAAATCAGGGCAGTGGTTTATGGTGACAGAGTGGGTCAACCGGCAAGTTTTGCAAGCTCACCGCCCCCCACCCACCTGCACCTCCACTTCTTCCTTCTGCGAATGAATGAAGTATTTTCCACCCCTTAGTTCAGATGCTACATCATACGCCTAAACAGATAACAGTCTCAGATTAAACTTGAAACTTTTGCTCCACTCGCCCAGAGCAATAAGCAGCTGATCTGTCTGTTTGAGTCACTCCCAGATAGGGCTGTTTACGGACCGGACAAACCTCGGACAGAGGCTGTCCGCCGTAAAAAATCTGTCTGTCAGTATGTTGTCTGTGTCCATGTCTATAAGTCCGGCGGACACGGACACGGACAACTCTTTTAATACCCCTCCCCCCCCTCTTTCCTTCTCCTCCACCCGCCGCCCTCACTCCCTCCTCCGCGACCGCCCCCCGTTAGCCCCTCCTCCCCCCTCCCCGCCAGCGGCCCCTCCATCCTCCCCTCCATCCCGTCGCGGCGCCGCCCCCTCCTCCTCCTCCGCGACTGCCCCCCTCCTCTTCCGCGACCACCCCCTCCTCCTCTCCACCCCGCCGCGGCGCTGCCCCTCCTCTTCCTCCGCGACCGACCCCCCTCCTCCTCCACCCCTTGCCCCCCTCCTCTTCCGCGACCACCCCCTCCTCCCTCTCCACCCCGCCGCGGCGCCGCCCCTCCTCCTCCGCGATTGCCCCCCTCCTCCTCCACCCCCGCGCGGCCCCTCCTCCTCCTTCACCACCGCAGTCCTCCTCCGCGGCCCTCCTCCTCAAGCCCAAGCCAAAAGGAGGGGCCTTTCCTCCTCCACACCGCCGCCCTTCCTTTTTCCACCCCACCCCCGCCGCCCGCCAAAAAAGGAGGGGCCTTTCCTCCTCCTCCACCCCGTCGCCCCTCCTTTTTTTCACCCCCCCCCACCCCGCCGCCCGCCAAAAAGCCACCCCCGCAGTCCTCCTCCTCCGCGCGGCCCCTCCTCCACAAGCTCAAGCCAAAAAGGAGGGGCCTTTCCTCCTCCTCCTCTACCCCGCCGCCCCTCCTTCCAGCCTCAGCCATGGCCGCCGCCTCCCTTCTACAGCCCTCCTCGGACCTCGGACAGACGGCTGTCCGAGGGCCCCTTGGTCGTGGCCGTAGCCGTGATCCTCGGACATTTCCTCCTTGGCGCAGACACGGCCACGGACACCTCGGACACAACCGGCCCAGCGGACACGGCTGTCCGAGAACAGCCCTACTCCCAGATTAATTGCACGTTTCACACTTCAACTTAGACTATCCTTGTCTAAGAATATAATCCCACGTACGAAGGAATTATTAATAGACTACATATTCCCAGAAAGTTGCTATGGTCGCCCCAAAATTAAAACAAAATATAAGAAATTGTACCCTTCTCCAAGTTGAAGGGCGTTTTCTAGTGGAACTTATTTTTGAATTTATGGAACAGTCCAATGGCAAAATAGAGCCCGTTTTCAAGTTTGAATCTACAGTTTTCTGAACAGCATGGACAACTCAATTTTTTGCCTGATGTCTGACAGCCATCCGGACTGTGGGGAGTCCTTCAGGAGGAAAAAGATGCAGCTGCCGAACCAAATACCAACAGATTAGCCTCTGCTGGAACAAGGGGGGCGGTGGCTGTCGCATCTGTACAATGTTTTGACTATGCCATAATGCTTTACGTCAGCAGTATCTACGCCAAGGTTTTAGTACTTGGTTTGGCAAGTATACACAAAGGATATTGAACTTGAGCCATTTGAAAAACAAGAGCAAAGAATTATAATATTATCACAGTTATCATATACCGTAAAGAGCCAACCAGAAAGCTCTCACCGCATAACCTAACATCCAGACAATCAATCCTCCACAGGTTGTAGCCAACACTGAACTTCCAGCAGTACGCTGCATTCCAATTTAAATAATCACAAAGATCATCGCTGAAGTGATCAAGCCGCAAGAACTATAATTACAATAAGCAACACAACTCCAAAAATCACAAGAAGCAAACAAGTCTGCATGAGAAGCGCCAAGCAAAATGGTTAGATAAAGTGTTGTATATACCATTGACGACAAACAAGCGTAACTTCAGGGGGAAAAAAATACCAGTGATGAGTTGGACTTTTGGGCCTTGGCTGCTTTCACTAACTGGGTTTTGGCCTGTGCAGTGGCAGCATAGGAGTTCTCAATATTGGAATCAATGTCCTGTTGTAAATCAGGCAATTGGCAGCATTACAATTTACAAATAAGGCAGTGAAAAGCATTTAACCAAAAAAGGAAAAAAGTGTGCTTCGTCTTTGAGATCAAGCTGATTTGTTCAACATACCAATCATTGCTCCTTGCTCATGGACAAGAACTGCAAGATCCTTGAAAATTTCATTCACCTCACCAATCTGTTGTTGAATATCTTGGATTCCCTGCTCTCTTTCTTCAATGATGGCCTCATTGAAAACAATTTCATTGTCCAGAAGCAAGACCTCTTGTCTGCAAGAAAGTGGCAAGGGCACCATACTCTTAAAGCTAGGGAAGAGTGAACACGCAACATATAGAGAACACGTGGAAAATTCACTATATATGTGAACAATGTCACTTGAAAATTCAATCAAGCAGTTGAAGTAAATTCTGCTTGGAATTAGATGGAATGCTTGGAATTAAATGTATTTCAATGTCATTGCACAGCAAAAGCTACTGTTCATGAGCTGATTCAAATCCGAAAACAAATAAGCCGACTAAATCAGATAGGATTCAGTATGAATTGTTATGTCTATGAACAATGCTTCACCAACAAGAGAAAATTGGACCTGCAATTGCAATTGTCATCTGACGAATTGTTTCAGGTCATCAAAAATATCAAATAGTTCTATAGGACGGCCATTAGGCCTGCAATACTCTATGGAGCGGAGTGCTGGGCACTAAAGAGGAGTCATATAGATAAGTTGAATGTAGCCAAAATGAGAATATTAAGGTGGATGAGTGGGATAACTAGGAGAGATAGGATTAGAAATGAATATATTCGTGAGAGCCTAGGAGTAGCACCTTTAGGGGAGAAGCTGATGAAATGTAGGTTGCGTTGGTATAGGCATATGCAAAGAAGACCTTTAGATGCCCCTGTGAGAAGATTAGAAGGGATACAGGTAAACGATGCTAAAAGAGGGAGAGGGAGACCTAAGAGAACTTGGATGAAGTTAATAAGAAAGGATTTGACTTTACTATCTCTTACAAAAGAGGTAGCCCAAAACAGGCTGGAATGGAGGAGTAAGATCCGTGTCGCCGACCCCAAATAGTTGGGAAAAGACGCTAATTGATTATGATTATGATTATGATATTTTGACATAATTAAACAAGATTCAAATTAAAGTAGCAAGGCAGGTGGTTCATTCCTATTTGTGTAAGCCAGGACAGGAACGGAGATAAAAAATTGCCAAAAACAATGGATAATATATATTGACAAGCAATAAAATGGAACACAGATGAAGATACTCTCAAGCATCAAAACTTAAACAATATCTTCCATCCTAATGCAATATCTGCCATAAGTTCATTCATCATTGTGTTGATGGAGCCTAGTTTAAGCAAATGCTATGCGTTCAATGTGCATGACATGGGAATGAGAGGTTGTACTAGGGATGGAACCAGGGCGGGTTTGGGCCCCGGAACCATTTTAATTCATCAAACCCACAGACCCACCACGGGTCCAATTTCAAGGACCCGGACCGCCCCGGTACCAGAACTTGAAACCCAGACCCGCCCCGCCCCGCCCCGGTATCAAAACTTTTATATTTTTAATGTCATATATATTAAACTATTAACTCCTTTAATTTTTTTATTAATAATATATATTCATAAAAATCCAAACTATTCAAATAAAGAGATACAAGTGCCTTCGCCTAAAATAATATTCATAAAAAAAAATATGAGTCCAAGTATATGATATATATATATATATATCATATACCCGGGTCGGGTCCAGGTTTTACATGAAAACCCGGACCCGACCCAACCCGATGGGTCGGTTCCTCTTTCAAACCCGGAACCGGAACCGAGTATTGCATAAGCAATCCCAGAACCGGCCCAACAAGGCCGGGTCTTGTCGGGTCGGGTTCAAGTTCCATCCCTAGGTTGTACTGACCTTCGAGATTCTAGAAGCACAGCACGTTCTTCAATGTGTTTGTCCACACGGCTATCCAACTCACTTGCAGCATTACTGAAAAAATTACAACAATATTAAAATTAAAATTAGGATTACAGGACATGATGTGATGTCAACATCAAGTACACAAAGAAAAGAAAAAGAGAACTACTCCCTCTGTCCGGATTTATTATTACCATAAAGTTTCTCAAAATGAACTAAAATTAGTTCATTTGGAAAACCCTTATGGTAACAATAATTCCTGACGGAGGGAACAATAAATAAGTCATCAAAAGGAAGAAAAAGGAGGGAAACAAAAAAATGAAAAAACTCCTCGCCCATGAAAAAGTCACTTAAAAGCAAAAGCAAATGTTTTCCAGCAGTGATGATGCATGCCTGGATGGAGGAGCTGCTTGATGCACAAATGGAGAATAAGCTGTTTCCTTCTCAGCAGCGAGCCGTTGAGCCTTTTGAAACTCTTTCAATACTGCCTGGAAATCTTTGGCAAGTTTTGCATCTGCAATCTTTTTGCTAGCCTGCATGCATATAATGATAAACCTCATTTTGATACAGCTTACAAAAGTAGTTCGCTGAAAAGAAATGCCCAAAAATAACTTTGGCACAGTTTTCGTGATACATTATTTTGAACGAGAAAATGTTTCACCAAATCACAATTATTATCAGTATCAATGAGCTGTACTATTTCCAACCAAACTGGGTAAAAGGGGCAGCAGAAGCTGGTGTTAACAAGCTTCTTTTGGAGAGGTTGACGCAGAGGACTTCTAACACCATAACAACAATACAACATAGATTTAAACATCCAGATTCGAATGACATTACAAGTCTCCATTTCTGCTCGTGAAGTGAAACAATCAATGCATTTCTTAAGCAAACTCCGAACTAAAAACAAGAGGGGAAAAAATGACAAAAGACCTGGAAATATCATAGAAACATTTGCCACACTTACAGTTACTCCAGTATGATGATCTGTTTCACTAGCTTGCTTAAGCTTGTCTGATGTGTCTTTCACCAACTGCCCAATATGTAGCCTAGTTTTGTGCCTACAGAAACACAAAGATTAATCGAGAAAACTAACTGTTAATGGTATTCATGCATTTGCCAAAACAGGACACAAGCTGCTGAACCACCAAATAGCGTGGTGGTAGGGCCTCTTTCTGTCGAGAGAGAGGCCCCAGGTTCGAGCCTTGCTCAACCTGTGGCACCTTGCGGGGGTAGCTTTAGGATGGGGGTTTCCGATGTACCAAAAAAAACAGGACACAAGGTGCAGGCAAATTCATGCATTTGCCAATAAGTAGCCTATTTTCATGCCAGACATTCTTCAGTCGGCGGCACGACTCCACATTATCTTCATGGATGGGAAAAACTAGTTTAGTCCTAATTTTGAAGGCATCAAGCGCGAAGCCTCCCTTAATATCAGTAATCAAGAACGAGACGAACAATCTAAACAAAGCAAAACAATGACATAGGCAACCCAGTCGCAATTCGCGAACCGTAAGTTCTAGAGTAAACTCCCATCTAAGTATTCGAGTTCAGAACAACCACGGGAATCAGAATTCACAATCATACGCACACGACGATCCGAAATTCGTAAACCTTACAGTTTCTCGCGAAGCTCCGGAGTGTCTTTCGGGGTACCGATGGTGTTGACGAGGCGTTGGAAAGCCGAGACGGCGGTGTTGATCTGGAAGACGCCCGCGGCGACGGCCTGAGATGGATCCTGCCTACCATTGACGAGCCCCCGCCGGAGCGGCACCGACCGCCCGGACTCCAAATCCTGAAAGCTCATCTTCCAAACACCGAGATCGAAACCCGAATCCAGGCCCCTGGGGTTCCAAAAAACCCCCCAGAAACCCGAATTGGGGAGGATCGGAAAGGGAAGCAAACAAGGCAGTTGAGGCGAATTGAGGAGCCGATTTGGGGAGCTCGAATTGCGACAAACGAGGTGGGAATTCAGGGGACAAAAATGGGAGATTGCTGAACCGAAATTGTTTGGAATTTTTTCAATGGGAATTTGGTTTTGAAATGACAGAGGAATCGAGTTGTCCGCGCGCATCCGTCGTTCTTCGCCGGCACGGTGGTGGGGGCTGTGACAGCGACACGTGGCTTGCCGCGCTGTCGTTTGTCGTTCGTTCAGGACCTTCAGGTGAGTGGAGCGGAGTCGGGAGGCCCAAGTAAAGGGAGTATATTACACGGCCCAAGTTCCATTTTGGGCCCAGAAGATATACCAGGAATTATAAAAATTGGGTAAATTGCAAATAACCCCGGTGAAATTGTGCTTCACTCTATAAAAATAGGCACATAACCCACATTTTTTAAATTTTAGGACAATTTTACCCTAAATATCCCAATTGTTAACATAAAATTTAGGGCCCAAGGTAGCAATTGAGATATAGCAAACAACTAGCTTTTCTAAAAGTAAGGGAAGACGAGGACGGCGCATTGCGGTTGTCAAGGAATATGTAGGCTGATAGACGGCCTTTGCCACAGTGAAAAGAGAGGCATGGTGGAGGGAGAAACAGGGTGGGTAAATTAGTCTTCTTCTATAAGTCGTAAGGGTTAAGGGTTAAGTGCATATATTTTCACAAACCATGGAATTAAGTGCAATTTCAGCCGGGGATCAAGTGCAATTTACCCTAAAATAAACCCAAGACGCCCGCAGAACGCTTACATTGAATAACGCGGGGTGAGATAAGGGTCCCATGCGTGGGATACAATGGGGGGCCCCATGGGAAAAGCAAGCATGCGTCGAGCGGTTGTAGCGCAAGTCATCGGATTTGTGCATCCATTCAGGGATATGGCTTCCTAATTTGATTAGGACTAGGATATGTTTTCCTGAATTGGCTCTGGTGCAAGATATGCAGTCCCACGAGATACCCGTAGGATCGCCTATATATAGCCCTTGAAGGCATCCGCTTAGGATTCTCATGAAGTGAGAGCGTGGGTGGCGAGGGCATTGGACGAGGAGAATCATGGCGTCGATTCCTTGCTCTATACAGATGGAGTTTCCAGCCTCGTCGTCGTCTTCTTCCTTTGCATGGCCATGGGGAGACAAGTCTTCCTTTCGTGGCCTCAGTAACAGACTGCGCCTGTTGGGAGTTGGAAGAGCTGCTTTATGGCGCGTGATGAAGAACACCTGGCTTCGTCTCGGAAAGAGGGTGGCTCACGTTGATGCCGCCGACCGGAATGCATCCGATGGAAGATTACTTGATTCCGATCAAGGCAAGGGTGGCGGCTTCGTAAAAGGTGGTATAGGTCGTCTTCGATTGTCGAGAACGAAGAAGATGAAGATTTTTTAGTTTTGCATGTAAAGATACAATGTTTAATGTTTTATTATGGCCGTGTTTTATATCTCGTTCAAGCCTTTGTGGTTTTCAAAAATATTTCAGCATAAGATCCTACTCATTTGAGTGCCTAAATGATCTCTTCCGTATCAGTATTGCCCAGATAGATAGATATCTTTTTTCTTTTTCGATAACGGGGTATCTGAGCAACCGGCCTCTTAAAGCGTATCCAGCACGTAGTACTTACAAGGCCTGCCTATCGTATGTGCCTAGTAAATTGCAATTAGATGTCGTAACAGTTAAATTTAGTTATTGCGCATTGACATTGGACATTTTCTAAGATGGATAAAAATAAATATTACTCCCTCCGTTCCAAAATACTATTTACATTTTGAAATATTATTATTCCAAAATATTGTGTATATTTTGCTAAATCACGTGACTTCCTCTTTCCAAAATTGGAAGAGACTTGGAAGATTGATTTGAACTTTGTTCATGAACAATCATACGAGTTAGACAGGATATAAGGGAGAAGAAGTCATGTGATTTCCTTGTAGACTTCATGGCCCAATAAAAATGAAAATTTTCTCAAATGTACATAGTATTTTGGAATGGAGGGAGTAGAAGACAAAGCTTACACTTCCATTTCCCAAGCGTGCCTGAGGTACTTCATTGATCCCGTCATCAGTTTGGTTACGTTTGCTATATAACACAATCAAATTTTGAAATACTACCTAGCATATAACTGATCAAAACCGGACTGCGATTTATATGTCCTTGATGAACTAATGGTCATTGCAAGGACGTGATCACAAATATTTTCCTTGCAAACTTGTAGCTTTTGATTAAAATTACTCCCTCGGTCACTTTAAATAGATATAGTTTTTTTCAAATACACTACAAAATTATTTCATTTGAAAAAAAATTATATCTATTAAAAATGACCAGAGGTAGTATGAATTAAAGATCTCACAATCATTTAAATCTTAAGTGTGATTTACTTCAATCCATCTTCCTTTGAATTGAATATCCTCGATCTAAACTTTTTCACAACAAGAAGCATTGTTACATAGTGTTTGGAAGCTGAAAAAGCTTATTTTTCAGCCCTGAAAGGTGAAAATTTTTACCTATCAGGGTGAAAAGTATTTGGAAGCTGAAAGGGTGAAAAGTGGTTAGTGACGGTACATGTGGTTGTGCTTGGTTGCTAAAAGGCTCAAAAGTGGCCTTAAAAGGTGAAAGGTGACAATTTTTCACCTTTCACCCTGAAAGGCTGATTTTCACCCGAGTAAGAATCAGGCAGACGAGGGAGAGTTGACAGAAAAAACTACCTACCACCCCCTTGCTCGTCGTCGGGCTTACTCGTTGTCGCCCTCTTTCTCCCTGGTGGTGATGGCGGCGGCGGCCTCGTTGAGCCCCCCACCTCGATGCTACCGCCGCCCCGTTGAGCCGAGGGAGCCTGTGCCCCCCTCATCCCGGCCAACGGCTCGGGTCGTCCAAAGCCCTCCTCACCCCGGTGTTTGCCTACACCCCTATGCCTCCGTCACTGCACCATTGAGCCGAGGGAGCCCCCCGGTCATATCTCCCTTAAATTTAGTCCATTTTTGCCATTTTTTTATCATTATAAGAAAGAGCCCTAAAAATGAGGAAGAATGAAAAAAAAGGGCCAAAACGGATCAGAAATGAGTAAGAAATGCATCATTGAAGTTTGTCCCATAAAAAAAGTTATCGTGTAATCGATTACACAATAGCTAACAACACACAGATAATCAATGCTATAGTGTAATTTATTACAGGATAGCTAACAACATGCGATAACCAGTACTATAGTGTAATCGATTACACTATAGCACTGGTTATCGTGTGTTGTCAGCTATCGTGTAATCGATAGCACTATAGCACTGGTTATCGTGTAATCGATTACACTATAACTTTTTTAATTGGACAAACTTCAACGATGCGTTTCTTACTCATTTCTGATCCGTTTTAGTCCTTTTTTTTCTTTTCATTTTTTCTCATTTTTAAGGCTATTTCTTTATAATGATGAAAAAAAGGAAAAAAAACGGATTAAATTTAAGGGAGATATAACTGGGGGCTCCCTTGGCTCAACGGTGCTGCGGCGGAAGCGTAGGGGTGTAGGCAAACACCGGGGGGGCGGCGGTAGCGTCGAGGTGGGAGGCTCAACGAGGTAGCAGCGGCGACCGGGGGGGCTCAACAAGGCCAATGCCATCACCACCAGGGAGAAAGAGGGCGATATCAACGTGATTTATTTTCAGTTCTTAAACATATTTTATCTTTCACAAATTAGGCTTGAAAATTTTCACTCTTCCTAAATGGATTATCACCAATCAGAAAAATCCCCTTGATTATTTTCATGCTGATATAAATTTTCAACCTTTCACGTGTCAGCATTGCCGAAATGGTTCCTAGCCGCCTCCGGCGCGGGGAATTCGGCCTAATTTGACGAAACTCAGCCGTTGGGCGATTTGGTTTTGTTTTTTCCTTCTGTTTTTTACCGGACCGGACCGGGTTTCCACAGGTTTTCACGGGGGGAAGGGGTCAGGGCATGGGAGGCGGAAAACGCCGCCGTGAGACCACCTCGGCTCGCCGTCTCCACCGCGAAGCATCACCATCCCCTAAACGCTGCCGCTCTCTCCTTCCTCTACGGTCGGTCGAGCCATCCTCTGGTACGTTGATCCCTGGGATCGCTGCTCTTTGTTTCAAATATTATGGCGGCATCCCCGCCAACTTAAACATGGTTTTGCGGCTGAGCACCAGTGTTAGGAGCTTTTGTACCGTGCAAAAGATCAGGTTCAATCTTGAGGAGAAGTGGGGATGCATTATCCGACAAGATAAGGTTGGGCGTTTATGCGGAGTATTGAAACTGACAGAGTCATGAAGCTACTGATAACAACTGGTAGCTTGAACGACGCACGTTACTTGTTTGATATAATGCCCAACAGGGATGAGCATTCGTGGACAATGATAATTGCTGTCTATGTGAATGCAGCAAACCCTTCTGAGGCACTTATTCTGTTTTCATCCATGTGGGGCAATGCTGAAGTTCGGATGGACGCGTTTATTTTAAGTGTGGTGCTCAAGGCATGCGGCTCTGGTCACAGGGTTAGGCTCGGGGAGTCCATTCATGGCTACTCCGTTAAATCTGGTTTGCTGAATTCTGTGTTTGTGGGGAGTGCAGTTTTGGACATGTACATGAAGGCTGGGAGTGTTTCTATGGCTCTCTGCATCTTCCAAGAGATGCCCACGAAAAATGTTGTCTCTTGGACTGAAGTAATAACTGGTCTAGTACGAGCTGGCTGTAATAAGGAGGCCATCGCGTACTTCTCAGCAATGTGTGGGTCTGATGTTGAATGTGATTCATTCACATTTGCGAGTGTGTTGAAGGCTTGTGCAGATTTTGGTGCGCTGGCTCATGGCAAGGAAGTACATACACAGGCATTAAAGTTAGGATTTCAAGGAAATTCTTTTGTTGCCAACACTTTTGCTTACATGTATAACAAGTGTAACAAGTTGGATTACGGGCTTTCATTGTTTGAGAGAATGCAGACTCCTGATGTTGTTTCATGGACGACAACCATTTCAACTTATGTTCAGATGGGTTGTGAAAAAGCTATCAGAGCATTTCTTCAGATGAGAGAATCAGGTATATTCCAAACGAGTTCACGTATGCTGCTATCTTATCTGCTGGAACAGGCCTTGTAAATATCGAGTGGGGGGAACAATTGCATGCACACGTTCTTGGACTGGTAGGGTCTTTGTCTGTTTCCAATGCTATCATGACCATGTATGCAAAATGTGGGTATTTGAGTTCGGCATCATATGTGTTTTGGCATACAGAAGGAAGAGACGTAGTCTCATGAGTGCAATAATTTCTGGCTATTGTTAAGAAGGTCAGGGGACTTTTCTATCTCTTACAAAAGAGGTAGCCCAAAACAGGCTTGAACAGAGGAGTAAGATCCATGTCGCCAACTCCAAATAGTTGAAAAAATGTGCTACTTGATTATGATTATGTCAAGAAGGTCAGGGCGAAGAAGCATTCGAGCTTTTCTTGGGCATGAGGAGAGATGGGTTGAAACCAAATGAGTTCACTCTAGCAAGTTTACTTAGTGTGTGTGCATCCATGGCGATTCTGGAGCAGGGAAAGAAAATACACTCTTATATCTTGTGTATTGGAGTTGACCAGGATCCCATGGTAAAAAGTGCCTTGGTAAACATGTATTCTAAATGTGGGAGCATTGGAGAAGCCAAGGAAATTTTGATACAGGGAGTGACGATTTAGTGTCATGGACAGCCATGATTAATGGGTTTGCAGAACATGGCTGCGGTAGAGAAGCCATCGAATTATTCAATAAGATGCCTTCTGCCGGTTATGTAACTTCTATTGGTGTGCTCAGTGCTTGTACGCATGCCGGACTAGTTGATCTTGGATGTCGTTATTTCGATTTAGGAGCCATTTGGGGCGTGAAAAATCAGCACCATCCAGCTGAAAAAAATCCAGCTGGTTAGGATTTTTGGGATAATCCACTAACCAGCTGAAACACTTCATGTGGATTTTTGGGAGTGGATGAAACTGATTTTTCATGCCCCAAACGGCCCCTCAGTGAGAAAAGATTATAGGATAAATCTGGGAAGAGAACATTATGGGTGCATCTCACAATATTCCAACTTAAATGTACATATTTTGTAATTTATATTCGAGCTCAACCTCGAGCCTTATTTGAGTCGAGACGATTGGCATGCAAACTTAACTAGAGTTAAACTGAGCTTGAGCTGTGTACGATTGATCTTGGTTCCAATCGAGCTCATTTTGAGTCCTCTTAACACCCCAATGTCATACGCCATCCCATTTTAATAGACCTAGTTAGTTTTTCCAAATGACTGATTCATTTGGAAAATCTAATAGGACTATCAAATTGGATGAAAGGAGCATTTTTTGTCCATTAATCTTATCATAAGATTGGTATTCTATGCGCATTAAGTTTTAGCTTTCGTTATGTATATTTCACGAATATCATCTTGATCAGCATGAAAGCAATCATGTATTGAAAAAAAAAGTATGAAAGCAAGTGGTGGCTCCCAAAGAAGAGAGAATGGGTATGGAACCCAATATCCTTCACCATATTTATAGGACTTTATGTTGATGTGTGTTAACCAAGGCCAAGGGACATTTTTAGTATGTTTACCTATATGGTGATTATGTTTTGTTGCAAGTGCTAAACAAACCTCATTACCGGTTTGATTCATGAGCCAAATCCTCATGGGGGAGAGTGAGGCAGAAAGCTTGGAAAAGGTAACTCAGTGTTCTTCGACACAAAGGAAGGTGGAAATCCTCAAACGCATAAAGAAGGATGACCCTTGAATCCACAAAGGGAAGGTAAAAACTCACTCAAGAAAGCGGAGATTCTACTAAAGAGGAACAAACATTTTGATTTAATCCAAGATGCCTTGCCCATAGGGCTTACTGCTTATTTATGGTGCATATCTAGAATCATCCGTGACCTATAAGATTGACTCTAACCTAGAACTTTCTACCTTCTTCGACTACAGACCTTCTACAATTGTATACTCCTCCACACTTTAAAACCTTACATAGTCGAGGGTGCTCTACACTTTTTACTAGATACTTATAGAAACGTCTAAAAACTTAGTAAGTGTTTCTAGAAACTTCTAGAATAGGAATGTCATGTTGAAGACCTTTCAGATGTACATAATCTCTTGCATGTGCCAGAAGGACCAATTGGTGCGACATTTGAAAGGTCTGCCAGTGAATTGCATCTTGCTTGGCCCATAGAGAAATGAAGTGGATTAGGTCGCCAAGTGTGTAGGCTAACAAAGTCCCAACAGATGGTCAAAACATATTAAAGCGGCACCCATTGCAGTGAAATTAAGCAGCTCGAATGACCATGGATGGATTCGCAATGACGTGCAGGTGGGTCAAGCTATGTTGGTGCATAGCTGGTTTGAACTGGAGATGAGCTATCATTTTGCAACTGACAGGACTCTGAGAAAAAATTCTTGCTCCAAGAGGGAAGAGAAACATGACCATAGATTTATCGAAGACAAAACTGGGAACTTCGACTTGTGGGATTGCTGGTGGAGGCTAAGGATCGACAGTAACAGATGAGATAACCAACTGGAGGTTGGAAGAATGGAAGTCATGCAGGCAAGGGTCTTCAACGCCTGAGTCGTAGCTGGAGAATATGAAGTGGCGATCATCTACAATATATGAAAAGATAGGAGCAATTTTGAAGGAAAAGACAGGTGTGGGTTTTTGGCAGGCAATGCCAGTGATGGAGGTAAGGGTGGTGGAAGTGGTTTTTCCATGTGGAAGGGAAGAAAGTAGGATGTTGATATCACTAGGCATGAAAACAATGTAAAGCTTTTAGGCAGAAGAGACATATTGAGCGACCAAGGATGCCCTCACTAGAAAAGCATTAATATTTAGACTAAAGGGTTGCCAAAGTGAACGACAGGAAAAGGAGTGGTCATTGCATTGACAGGTTGTAAGGACTTACCCTCATAACTTCCAAAGACAAATGTTGGGATTCACTTCATCTGTCTTGGTTGAAGGATTTTTGGGAAGGATTTCTCTGCATCTACCAAGGACGGTGGTTAGATTGGATGTAGAAACTCCTCTGCTTCATGCAATGCTACCAATGAATTTGTTGAGGTTGGATCTTGTTTCTTTGCTACAACCTCGTCGGACTAGCATGGCTTCTTCAAGTTGGCTTTGTAGCTCCAAGCTGGGATGTAGCAGACATCTTTCTTCCTCTCTTGATTGGGATTGGGTTTCTTCTTCCAATGTCCATGGAACTTGCATCCTAGCATTTTTCCTTGATAGGGATTCACTACAAGCTGAACTTTTGGTTCATCCAGATTATTAGTTTGTGAAGGCTGAGAACATTCAATCGTGTAGTTGAACACATACTTGATCCTTGTGAGCAATTTTGATATATTGGGAGTGGATACTACTTATAATCTAGTGGTAAAAATATATCCACAAGAAGTTGCTTCATTCGATGCCAATATCGGATTGGTGCCTTACCTTGACGGTGTCTATTCTTCTATAATTGATCCCACCAAACCGCAACATTTTTAGTGTGAATGCAACTATCTTCACCATTTTGGTTTCAGAACCTCCATCATCTCGAAGAATTGCTCTGCTTTAGAGAGCCAGTCAGGGAAGTCATTGATCGTTTAAAATTAAACCCTTACAAGTGCACAAGGCAATTGTGTACCTCAGTGAGTATTAAGGGTTGTCGAACCTCAGGGACGGTGAATACTTTACCAAATTCAAGAGAAAACTTCAGTTTGCTTAATTAATCTAGAGAAAGCTTAGAACTTTAACTACTCTAAAGGATTTGAATCAATGGAGAGAATTATCAAGGCAATGAATCCACCACTAGACATGCAATTACTACTCTCAATTATTATAGTACACAGATTGACATGATATGGTAATTCGTGTTCTTGATCGGACACACGAATTACTAATGAATTCACTAACGTTCTTGATCGGACACGAAAGTTCATCCACTATTGTATAATCAAACCTATCCTTGATCGGGCATAGAATCAATCACAACTCTATTATAATGTAATCAAACTTATCCTTGATCGGGCATAAAATCAATCACAATATCTAATTCCATTCATAATCAATTAAGTCTATGATCAAGCACTCAACGAAAACTCATGAAATCGCATTAAGTATGAATCATAATCAACTTATAAAATTAAACTATCAAGAGTAGCAATACACATCTAGGGCTTCATCAAGCCTTGACAAGGAATTTAGTTACACATAGATGAAGAGAAAAGAAAAGCCTGTTTATGTAGATCCATCGTCATGAATCTTTCTTCTTCTTTTTGCTCCAAAAGCTCCTTCTCTTGCTCCTCTCTAGCCTCCAAAGGGACTCAAAACTCTATTCTCTAATGCCCAATACGTTCTCCCTTAAGGCATATATATAGGGGTGAAGGAAAACCCTCAAATCCCTTCCAAATCCAAGTCAAAATAGGCTTTATTTCAATTCTGCGTATACGGCGATCGATCACTTTTCTGGCCGATCGATCGCTTTGCGATCTATCACTTTCATGCCGATCGATCGCTTTGCATCAATACGCAAATTCCAGTAGATACGATCGATCGCGTACACGTCCGATCGATCGGTTTACTATTCATTTTGCAGCATGATTTTCCAATGGTCATAACTTTTCGCTCCGAACTCCGAATTACACGCGGTCGGTGGCGTTGGAAAGCTGACTTCTTGAAATTTAACATGAAGCTTGAATCAGTTCAATATGATATATGTACACGAAGTTATGAAGATTTAACCATTAAAGTCCGTTTTCACCTCATTTTTGTATATTACTCTTGTTTCCTACAAAAACCAAAAACTATATTAAAGTAGTAGTAATTCTAATCAAACACTAGCATAAATATAAGTTTAAGAGATAATAAAATGCATATTTCATGTATAGATCACACCCCCAAACCTACATTTTGCTAGTCCCTAGTAAAACAGAATAAAAATAAAACAAAATCAAACAAACTAAGGAACTAATGCATAAAATTAAACACCACTTTCGTAGGGAATACGATTGCATTGAGCGTATGCAACAAGCCGTTAAACCTCTAGGTGTCCCTAGTAGGACGAGTGTTGTCTCGTGAGGGTTTGCAGCCATGCTACCCACAAACATGTATTTATTAATCTAATTAACCTAAGTGCAAAAATAAAGCAAAAATTAAAACATTGCAAAATAAACAACCTATTATCCCGACAAATACATACTACAATGCTTAAGAAAATCAACCACATGTACTTGGTTAATAATCAACAGGAATATAGAAGCCCTCAAGTAAGTGGTTTTATTCCACACTTTCATCTTGGAATTTTCTGCTCAATATGATATAACATGATAATATAAATAGTAAAAGTGTAGAACATTGTAGCAATACATTCTAAATTTCTATTTTATACAGATCCAGTGTTACCCATTAACCAAAGAACATCAGAATCTACATAGTCATCGTAATCTTTAGGTTCATGATAGCACAGATCTGCGCGCCTCATTCGGGTCCAACATTCTAGATTTGAGAGGATAATACACCATAGACTTTTTTTTTTCTTTTTCCTTTTTTCGCTAGGACTGTGTAAGGCCTGACTTCAAGATGCTTAGGTTTAGCAATGACTCAGGCCAATGACTCCCAGCCAATTTAGCTTAGGGCATTAGGTTTTAAGAGACCGCTTCGGGCCCGAGCATCAGCCTAAGTTAATCCTATAAAGTCAAGCAGCCCCTTTTCTTTCATTTTGTTTTCATTTTTTTGCATTTTCATTTTCAGCATTCGTATTTTCAGCACATCTTTATTTTGTCCAGGCTGTATTATACTCTCAACCTATTTCCGATTCCAATCCCTTGCCATAGCCAAGTAAATGGTCTATCATGATCTTTTAAGCTCAACAGAGAACTACACATCATCCAATGACTATGACTAAAGACATCCCACTATAGATTAGTATTCAACAAATCTCTAGATGGTATTACTTTATGTAACTAGTGTGTGTGAGTGAGTTTTCTTAGTTCAAGCACCTGTTCCAAGAGGACTGTAACAGAAAGATATGCTCAGTTAAGTGTATCTATTCTCCAGTATACTTACTCACACTTCCAATGTAAATTAATCTCCTAAGAATTGTAACATGCATCATTACGGGATAAACTATCAAATCCTAACAAAAATACTAACAAACAACCTAAAAACTAATCAATTTTTTTTTAAATTTTTTAATTTTTTTTATATGAAAGTAATATTCCATCCCCCAAACCTATTATGAACAATGTCCTCAATGTTAACACAATAGAAAAAATTACAATGATCATATAACAAAGAAAATAAGAAAAAGGAGAGAATACACCTGAATACGTGGGTTGCCTCCCACCAAGAGCTAAGTTTAACGTCTTCAGTCAGACGGTGCCATGATCCAGTGCAGGGTTCGGATCCTCAAGAATTCAACCTGGATCAATTAAATGATTGCCCCACACACTCCTATCGGTGTAGCTTATGTATGGAGCATATCGTGGAATAAAAGGATGGAATGGTGGGTGGGGAAGCTTTGGATAGAAGGGTCCCTGCATTAACCATGAAGAAGGGTCATTAGAAAATTTTAGAATAAAGGGCTCCTCCTCCAAATTAACCATTTTGGCCTTAGGGGCCTCTTCTAGTAACCCAATTGGAAAAACTTCATTAATTAGTGAATCAACTAAACTATCTATGAAACAGTCTAAGTTATGTTCATTAAACAAAGAGTTAGATTGATCTAGACAAGATATGAATGGCGCTTTAGGAATAGAAGGTGCTGTTAATAGTGTTGTAGACTGCAACTCCTCAGATATAGAAGAAGGTTGAAAATTTGGTTCGATCAACATATTCACTTCTTCTTTAATTTCTACACCCTCTTGATCATTATGTAAAACCCACTCAAGCTCATTGTCAAACCTTTGGGCATTATGAAGGGATGTAACATCATAATCAGGGGAAAAACATATCCCTTCATCAGAAAATTGGCCCATCGGATAATGGGGTTGGACAGATGGGATGTACTCTTCTCTCATTTCCTTATATCCAGTTGACAACTTAGTTAAGGCTGTGAGGATGGCAGATTGGTTGGCTATTATTTGGTTCATTTTATCTTCTAAGGTAGATTGACCAAACTAAGGAGTAGAGGCTGGTTGGTAAGGCAGTTGTTGGCTTAGAAAATCTTGTCTAAGGGCCTCATGAAGAGTGGGCTCAGGGATGGGTTGTTCCCAAGGGTTATTAGGATGATCCTCCCATCTATGAAGACTTTGGGCCTCATTAACATACTTGCGTATAAAATCAGGGTATTCATGGGCCAAATGGCACTCCACTGGGGTATGAATAGGACTTAAACAGAGGGCACATGGTTCCGACATATAAGGAATTGTGTATTGTAGGGAAGATGTGCCTCTCCCAAAATTAGAGTGATTATCCCACCCACGGTTGTAAGTATCAGCATATAAGGGTCGTGGGTGGTAAGGTACTTCATAGGGAGGGGGATTAGGTGTGTGTGAAGAACAATAATCATTAAAGCTCCTATATGGGTTCTCATGGCTAAATCCATAGAAAGGTGAAGACATTTCTTCACCATGCATTCATCAACCGAACCACAATATCACACATCCACAAATAAGATAAACAACCCTAGATAGCCACAACTAACAAACATCAGTCCTAGATATCGACAACTAGCAGTCCTAATAGCCACAACTAGCACAACATGCAGTCACAGAAAGAAAAGAAAAACACCAAGCACACAAATTAATCTAAAAAGAGAAGGATAAGAGAATGCAAACTAGGGGAAGGGGTGGCCCTTCCACGTTGGCGAGAATTCCACGTCCTCTCTTAACCTTGCAAAAGAAAGCGAAACAGAAATTAAGCTACTGACAAATAATCTAAGTTAAGACTCACTAAACTACTCTAAAACTAATTATGCTAAGAATCTGGTAAACTATTGTGCCATCCCCGGCAACGGCGCCAAAAACTTGATCGTTCAAAATTAAACCCTTGCAAGTGCACAAGGCAATTGGGTACCTCAGTGAGTATTAAGGGTTGTCGAACCTCAGGGACGGTGAATACTTTACCAAATTCAAGAGAAAACTTCAGTTTGCTTAATTAATCTAGAGAAAGCTTAGAACTTTAACTACTCTAAAGGATTTGAATCAATGGAGAGAATTATCAAGGCAATGAATCCACCACTAGACATGCAATTACTACTCTCAATTATTATAGTACACAGATTGACATGATATGGTAATTCGTGTTCTTGATCGGACACACGAATTACTAATGAATTCACTAACGTTCTTGATCGGACACGAAAGTTCATCCACTATTGTATAATCAAACCTATCCTTGATCGGGCATAGAATCAATCACAACTCTATTATAATGTAATCAAACTTATCCTTGATCGGGCATAAAATCAATCACAATATCTAATTCCATTCATAATCAATTAAGTCTATGATCAAGCACTCAACGAAAACTCATGAAATCGCATTAAGTATGAATCATAATCAACTTATAAAATTAAACTATCAAGAGTAGCAATACACATCTAGGGCTTCATCAAGCCTTGACAAGGAATTTAGTTACACATAGATGAAGAGAAAAGAAAAGCCTGTTTATGTAGATCCATCGTCATGAATCTTTCTTCTTCTTTTTGCTCCAAAAGCTCCTTCTCTTGCTCCTCTCTAGCCTCCAAAGGGACTCAAAACTCTATTCTCTAATGCCCAATACGTTCTCCCTTAAAGCATATATATAGGGGTGAAGGAAAACCCTCAAATCCCCTTCCAAATACAAGTCAAAATAGGCTTTATTTCAATTCTGCGTATACGCCGATTGATCGCTTTGCGATCTATCACTTTCATGCCGATCGATCGCTTTGCGATCTATCACTTTCGTGCCGATCGATCGCTTTGCATCAATACGCAAATTCCAGTCGATACGATCGATCGCGTACACGTCCGATCGATCGGTTTACTATTCATTTTGCAGCACGATTTTCTAATGATCATAACTTTTCGCTCCGAACTCCGAATTACACGCGGTCGGTGGAGTTGGAAAGCTGACTTCTTGAACTTTAACATGAAGCTTGAATCAGTCCAATCTGATATGTGTACACGAAGTTATGAAGATTTAACCATTAAAGTCCGTTTTCACCTCATTTTTGTATATTACTCTTGTTTCCTACAAAAACCAAAAACTATATTAAAGTAGTAGTAATTCTAATCAAACACTAGCATAAATATAAGTTTAGGAGATAATAAAATGCATATTTCATGTATAGATCAGTCATCAACATGCAGATTTAGATCAACAAGCATTTCCCATATGTCATTCAACTTTTGTCGGTTTCTTTCAATCACCTCCCACAGGACACCGACTCCACGATCACCGTCAGTAGAGTTTACATGCTTTGCTTCATTGTGGGCTATCGAAGGAGAATCCTTGCTCCGGTACCACTTAACGCAGCAAGTGGGGAAAAAATAACTCCTTGTTCTTCGACACAAGGGGAAGGTAAAATTCACTCAAGAGAGCGGAGATTCTACCAAAGAGAAACTAACATTTTAATTTAAGCCAAGATGCCTTGCCCATAGGGCTTACGTGCTTATTTATAGTGCTCAAAGGAAGACTCTAGCATATTTCTAGAACCATCTGACCTAGAAGATTCTACTTTAGTTGACTCTATCCTAGAACTTTCTATCTTCTACAACTACAAACTCCTCCACACTTAGAGAACATTGGGCTCCATAATGTCCTACATCAGAGTATATTAAAAGTACAAAAGAGAGTGAAAGAGAGACTCAAGAGATGAGTGTATGAGAGAGAGAATATATCACAGAGAATGTATGAGGGGGAGAGAGAGAGACAGAGAAGAGAATGTCGAACAGACATAAAGAGAGGATATATTGAGAGTGAATGAAAAAGAGAGTATACTTGAGAGGAAGTGTTTGAGAGAGTATGAACGGGAGAGGTAGTGAGAGAGTTATTGAGAGAAAAGTGTGCGAGAGAGATAGAGAAAGTACGAGTGAGAGCCAGAGAGAGATATTGTGAGATAGCTATAGAAAGTATATTGCCCAGTATAAAAGTTGAGAGAAAAAGTCCGTTTCCAAAAAGAGGGTGAGAGTACGAGAGAGAGAGAGAGGGAGTCAGATAGATTATGAGTGAGTGACAGTGAGAGTACATTGCGAAAGAGCGTATGAGAGAGAGAAGTGTGATGGGGAGAGCATTAGAGAGTATAGAGAGAGTATGAGAGATAGAGCTCCAGAGAGGTATATTGAAAGTATGAGAGGAAGTATATTGAGAGAGAAAATATGAGATAGAAATACAGCGAGAGAGTATATTGACAGATAAAAGAGTATTATTTTTAGTGAAACATTGCCAAAGTTGAAAAACAAGCTCAGTTATAAAAAAGAGAGGGAGATGGAGAAGTAGAGAATATATGAGGGAGAGAGAGTTAGAGAGATAAGAGTATGAGAGAGTATATTGAGAGAGGTGGAGAGAGAGTATGAGAGAAGAGAGAAAGTATGAGTGAATGTGTATATGAGAGAGGGAGAGGGAGAGAGTATGAGAGATAGCATAATGAGAGGGAGAGTATGATTGAGAGGTGAAAGTACGAGTGCGAGAGGGCATGAAAGACTGAATGAAAGTGCACAAGTGAGTATGACAGTGTCTATTGGGAGAGAGTATAAGTGAGATGACGAGAGTATGACTGAGAGAATGTCAAAGAATATAAGAAAGAATGAATGAGAGAAAGTGTGAGTGAGAGAGTGAAAGAGAGTATATTAGGAGTGTGAAAGAGAGTGAGAAAGAAAGACTGACAAATAATATATTATAGAGAAAGTATGAGTGAGGGAGAGAGAGAAAAGAGAGTGTAAAAGAGAGATAGAGGATATATTGAGTACCAAAGACACAGCTAGAGGGCATATATTGAGAGTGAGTGTTTGAGAGAGATAAGAGTATGAAGGAGAGATAGAGAGAGAGTATATAGACAGTGAGTGAGTGTGAGAGAGAGATAAAGTATGAGTGAGAGAGCTAGAGAGATTATATTGTGAGATAGCTAGGGAAAGTATATTGCCCACTGCAAATTCATTTTCAAAAAGAGGGGGAGAGCGTGTGAAAAGGAGAGGGAGAGGGAGAGTATAAAAAGAGAGGGAGATATATAAAAAGAGCATGAGAGAGTATGGCAGTGAGAGTATATTGCAAAAGAGAGCATGAGAGAGAAGAGAGTGATAAAGAGAACATTGGAGAGTATAGAGAGATGATGAGATAGAGCTCTGATCTATACATGAAATATGCATTTTATTATCTCCTAAACTTATATTTATGCTAGTGTTTGGTTAGAATAACTACTACTTTAATATAGTTTTTGTTTTTTGTAGGAAATGAGAGCAAAGATGCAAAAATATGGCGAAAACGGACTTCAATGGTCAAATTATCATAACTCCGTGTACAAATATCGGATTGGATTGATTCAGGTCTCATGTTAAATTTTAAGATGTCAGCTTTCCAACGCCACCAACCACGCGCAATTCGGAGTTTGGAGCAAAAAGTTATAGTCATTTGAAGATTCCGGACAGTAAAAACGATCGACCGCATCCTTACGCGATCGATCGCGTCTTCTGCGTGAAAACACTACATTGGAGAAAACGATCGATCGGACACCAAAACGATCGATCGTATCTACTGGAATTTTTGGACTTGCGAAGACAGTAAAAACGATCGATCGGCTTCGTCCGGCATCGTTCGCCATACGATCGATCGGAAGCAATTAACAAAGGAAAACGGCTTCGTTCGGCAGCGTTCGCAAGACGATCGATCGTTCTATACGGGCGATCGATCGGTGCATACGGAAAACGCAATTTAACCCTATTTTGACTCGGATTTGGAAGGGGATTTGAGGGCTTTCCTTCACCCCTATATATATGCCTTAAGGGAGAACGTATGGGGTATGCAAGAATAGAGTTTTGAGTTCTTTTGGAGTCCTTGGAGGCTAGAGCAAAGGAAGAAGAAGAAGAAGAAGAAGATGAAGAACTTGTTGATGGATTCTCTTCCCATGCTTGGCTAGACTCTCTTCCAAGGCGTAGATGAAATTCAACTGATTGGTTGTATTGTTTCTTTCTCTCATATTATGTTTTTATTCTAGTTGGTGTATGAATCTTTGTTATGCAATAAAAGTTAATTCATTAGAGTTTATTCTTTGTACTCGAGAGAGACAAGAGTGGATCTTTGTGGATTTCAATCTGAAAGAGCACTTGCGTGTCCGAGAGGAACGTAAGGGCTCTGAAGTGTTACATATTAATAAAGTCTCATTGGTTTATACTCGAGAGAGATAGATCACAGTTCCATGTTTTAATAGATTTATGTGTTACATCCGAGAGGAGGGCACTATAATTTGAATTGACAAGTGTATGTCCGAGAGGAATACACTAGCCAACTGGAAATCTGAATTCAAAAGAGAGAGAGAGACGATACACTAGTCTATTGTGGTGGATTCAAAGCCTTGGTACTTCTCCTATTGATTAATCTCAGCTTAGTTTAATTAAAGTTCATTGCTTTTCTCTAGATTAATTAAAAACTGCTGCTTTTCTCTTGAATTTGGTAGAATATTAATCCGTCCCTGAGGTTCGACAACCCTTTAATACTCATTGTAGTATAATTGCCTTGTGCACTTGCAAGGGTTTTATATTTAAACGATCAAGCTCCATAGAGGTATATTGAGAGATAAAAAGAGTATATTGTTTCTAGTGGAACACAGCCAAAATTGAGAAATAAGCTCAGTTTTAAAAAGAGGGTAGAGAGAGATTAAAAGTGACAAGAGTATGGGAGAAAAGAGAGTATGAGTGCGAGAGAGAAGGATGACTGTGAGGCTCATAGAGAGAATAAGATATGAGGGTAAGAAAGTATGAGGGAGGGAGAGATTAATAGTGAGAGAGAGAAGTGTATGAGTTAAGAGTATGAGAGAAATCGAATGAGAAAGCGTGAGTCAGAGAGAGATTATAATTGGAAGACTATGAGAATAAGAGTGTGAGAGTATGAGAGACCAAATGAGAGTATGAGAGTGTATCTTGAGAGAAAGAAGAGAGCAAAGAGAAGAGAGAATGAGTGACAGGGAGAGAGTATGACTGAGAGACTGGAGTATGAGATGGAGTATGAGAGATAGAATGAGAGAGAAAATATGACTGAGAGAGAGTATATTATGAGTATGAGAGAGAGACTCAGAGATAAGAGTGTATGAGAGAAAAAGATTTATCACAGAGAAAGTATGGATGAGAGGGAGAGGAAAGCGTCAGAGAGAGAGAGAGAGTGAGAGAGAGAGAGTGAGAGAGAGAGAGTGAGTACAAAAGAGAGCTAGAGAGTGTCCGAGTTATAAGTGTATGAGGGTAAGAGAGGGGGAGAGAATATGAGAGAGAGAGAGAACGAGTGAGGGAGTATTAATGTGCATGAGTATGAGACAGAGTACAAGGGAGGGAGAAATTATTAGTGTGTGAGAGAGAAGAGAGTACAAGTTATATGAGAAAGATTAAATGAGAAAGTGTAAGTTAAAGAAAGAATATAATGAGAATGGAGAGTATGAATGAAAGATTGTGAGAGTATGAGAAGCTGAATGAGTGCACGAGTGAGAGTATGACATCATATATTTAGAGAGTGTTATGTTCCGCTTATTACAACTTATTTATACCTGCCGGCCCAGCTTAGGGAATAGCCCAACCGGCCAATATCAGGGGAGTAGCCCAAGTTTCTTTATTATTATTATTTGAAATAAGGCCACAGGCCTAACTAAAGAGAAATAGCCCGGTGAGTAGTTGCAGCCCATCAGGGGAACTATATATTTGAACTCATGCTCTCTTAATGGATTATGAAAGAATTTACCCTCATCTCCTCTCTTGCTTCTCGTCCCCCTCAGCTGAGCCACCTGCCCAGCTGAGAGATCCCCCTCTCCTTCTTCCCTTCCTCCGACCCCCTACCTCGTCTCCTTTCCCTCCTTCCTCCTTCTTGACTCCATCTTTCCCTTTTTCCTTATCTTCATTCTCAACTACCCCAATCCTTACTGTCTCAGTTTACTGGGACATATCATTGGTATCAGAGCAACGATCCTTTAATTCGCGAGGACCCTTCGCGATAGCCAGAAGCAATCCATGGCCAGACCATGATCCTCACTCAGCGGGGAGTCTTCCAATGATGCGCCACCCACCTCACCCAGAGGGGAGGATCTCCGCGAGGCCTTGACGACTTCCTTGGCACCCTTGCTCCAAGTTCTCATACAGGGCCAGTAGCAAACACAAAAGGAGATGGCTTCAATTCGCGAGTCCCTTGATCGCCTATCCCTGTCCATGACGGCTAACAATCGTGCAGGCCGTACTGACAAGGGGGTCCTTCCACCCCCCCTTATGGGTTCCTTCACGAGATGCCCTCCTTTGGTGAGCTGCCACCAGGACCAGCACCCTCCCTATCCACCACCCAGAGGGGCCGGCGCACCAGAGCAGCAGGGAACCAGACCACCTCTGGCCTCGACCCCTTTTGCGCCACTACACACTGGCCAAGGCTCTGACGAGGAGGAGCGGGACTTTGACCGGCATACTCACCAGGCGGAATCTAGTTGGGCTAACCAAGGGCATATGAGAGATGAGCGCCATGGCCCTAGACCGCCGGTGGCAGAGACAAGGTTGGCCAGACTACAATTTCCAAAGTACTCTGGCGATGACAACCCGGTGGATTGGCTATACCAGGCTGAGAAGTTCTTTCGTTACCAAGATACACGATCTGATGAGGACAAATTAACGGTAACATCCTTTCATCTTACGGGTGATGCTTTGAGAGATGAGCGCCATGGCCCTAGACCGCCGGTGGCAGAGACAAGGTTGGCCAGACTACAATTTCCAAAGTACTCTGGCGATGACAACCCGGTGGATTGGCTATACCAGGCTGAGAAGTTCTTTCGTTACCAAGATACACGATCTGATGAGGACAAATTAACGGTAACATCCTTTCATGTTACGGGTGATGCTTTGATATGGTACCAATATTATGAGCAAGAGCAACCAGGGCATTCATGGCAACAATTCGTGAAGGAGCTTTGTATTCAATTCGGGCCGACAGAATATGCAGACTTCAACGAACTTATCAGCTCCTTAAGGCAAACGCCTACCGTGCGTGTGATCTACACATGAAATATGCATTTTATTATCTCCTAAACTTTATGCTAGTGTTTGATTAGAATAACTACTACTTTAATATAGTTTTTGGTTTTTATAGGAAACAAGAGTAATATACAGAAATGAGGAGAAAAGTAACTCGAATGGTTAAATTATCATAACTTCGTGTACAAAGGTCGGATTGGACTGATTTAAGTCTCATGTTAAATTTCAAGAAGTCAGCTTTCTAACGCCACCAACCACGCACAATTCGGAGTTCGGGACAGAAAGTTATAGCCATTTGAATTTCATAAATAGTAACTACGATCGATCGGCTATCAATGCGATCGATCGCCAGAGCCGCAAAAGTAGTGTATTGAAGGAAACGATCGATCGGACCTAAAAACGATCGATCGTATCTACTGGCCGAATTCCTCAAGAAATACTTTCCTGTGGGGCGGACCAATAAGATCCGCCATAAAATCATAACCTTTACCCAGACACCTAATGAACAATTCCATGAAAGTTGGGAGAGGATGAACTCTTTACTCCGGTCCTGTCCCCACCATGATGTGCCCAAGTGGCAATTAGTACAGAGATTTCATGAGGGTGTGTGTGATCTATACATGAAATATGCATTTTATTATCTCCTAAAACTTATGTTTATGCTAGTGTTTGATCAGAATAACTACTACTTTAATATAGTTTTTAGTTTTGTAGGAAATGAGAGCAAAGATACAAAAATGAAGAGAAAACGGACTTCAATGGTCAAATTATCGTAACTCCGTGTACAAATATCGGATTGGACTGATTCAAGTCTCATGTTATTCAAGAAGTCAGCTTTCCAACGCCACCAACCACGCACAATTCGGAGTTCGGAACAAAAAGTTATAGCCATTTGAAGATTCCGGACAGTAGAAACGATCGATCCCATCCTTACGCGATCGATCGCGTCTTCCGCTTAAAACACTACATTGGAGAAAACGATCGATCGGACACCCAAACGATCGATCGTATATACTGGAATATTTGGTCTTGCGCGAAATTTTGAAGACAGTAAAAACGATCGATCGGCTTCGTCCGGCGTCGTTCGCAATACGATCGATCGGAAGCAATTAACAAAGAAAAACGGCTTCGTTCGGCTGCGTTCGCAAGGCGATCGATCGGGTTATACGGCGATCGATCGGTGTATACGGAAAACGCAATTTAACCCTATTTTGACTCGGATTTGGAAGGGGATTTGAGGGCTTTCCTTCACCCCTATATATATGCCTTAAGGGAGAACGTATGGGGTATGCAAGAATAGAGTTTTGAGACCTTGGAGGCTAGAGCAAAGGAAGAAGAAGAAGATGAAGAACAACATGATGATGGATTCTCTTCCCATGCTTGGCTAGACTCTCTTCCAAGGCGTAGATGAAGCCCAATTGATTGGTAGTATTGTTTCTTTTCTCTCATATTATGTGTTTACTCTAGTTGGTGTATGAACCTTTGTTATGCAATTAAAGTTAATTCATTGAGTCTATTCTTTGTGCTTGAGAGAGACAAGAGTGGATTTTATGAATTTCAATATGAAAGATTACTTGCATGTCTGAGAGGAATATGAGTGTTCTGATTTGTTATATATCAATAAAGTTTCATTGATTTATGCTCGAGAGAGATATATCACAATTCCATATGCTTAATTGATTTATGTGTTACGTCCGAGAGGAGAGCACTATATGTTGAATTGACAAGTGTATGTCCGAGAGGAATACACTAGCCAACTGGAAATCTGAATTCAAAAGAGAGAGAGAGAGACGATACACTAGTCTATTGTGGTGGATTCGAAGCCTTGGTACTTCTCCTATTGATTAATCTCAGCTTAGTTTAGTTAAAGTTCATTGTTTTTCTCTAGATTAATTAAAAACTGCTACTTTTCTCTTGAATTTGGTAGAATATTAATCCGTCCCTGAGGTTCGACAACCCTTTCCATACTCGCCGTAGTACAATTGCCTTGTGCACTTGCAAGGGTTTTATATTTAAACGATCAAGTTTTTGGCGCCGTTGCCGGGTACGGCACAATAGTTTACTAAATTCTTAGCATAGTTAGTGTTAGAGTAGTTTAGTTTCCTTTAGACTTCTATTTAGTAGCTTAATTGCTTTCTTCTTCTTTTTGCAGGATTAAGAGAGGACGCTGATTTTCGTCATCGTTGGAAGGGCCATCCCTTCCCACTGTTTGCACTCTCTTAACCCTTTTTTAGAATAAATTTGGGTGCTTGGTGTTTTCCTTTTCTTTGTGGGATTGCATGACGTGCTAGTTGTCGCTATTAGGTTGCTAGTTGTCGCTATCTAGGGTTGATGTTTGCTAGTTGTCGCTATTAGGACTGCACAGGTTTTGTTTGATTTTATTTGTGCATGCATGGTCGTCGTTCCCTGAACCCCGACTTAGCCTTTGACCCTGATCCTGAGCGACTCTACAGAATTTTGAGAACTCCTAGACAATCAATTCCTGAAATCCAACATATGGCGAACAACATGAACCTCGGGGATGGTACTGGTCTAAACCAGAATCCATTAATCCCCCATGCCCGAACCCTGCAAGATTACTACCGTCCAACAGCCTACACCTCCCCTTCCTGTATCCTACTACCTGCTACCGTGGCCAATTTTGAAATCAAGCCAAACATCATCCAAATGCTGCCCACTTATCACGGCCAACTTAATGAGAATCCTTATAGGCGTCTCCAAAATTTCTTGGAGGTTAACACCACATTCAAACTCACATTATCGGATGACCAGGTGCGCCTTCGACTTTTCCCATTCACTTTAAAAGACAGGGCCAAGGAATGGCTATACTCCCTTGCACACAACTCTATTTCTACTTGGGAGGAATTACAAGCTGAATTCCTAAAGAAGTATTTTCCTGTGGGGCGGACTAATAAGATCCGCAACGAAATCATTACTTTTACCCAGCAACCAAATGAGCAATTCCATGAAAGTTGGGAAAGAATGAAATCCCTCCTCCGATCCTGTCCCCACCATGATGTGCCCAAGTGGCAGCTAGTGCAGCGATTTCATGAGGGTGTGTGCGATCAGTACAAGACCCTGATTGATGCCTCCTGTGGAGGCACATTCATGAAAAAAACCCCTGATGATGCCTGGGACCTACTAGAGGACCTAAGTGAAAATTCTCTACATAGTGCTATGATATATGCAAAATATACACATTTTTATATGCCTTTCTACCTATTTGTTAGTCGTATTTTTAGTTAAAATAAGGATAATTAATGTTTATCTGTGTTAGGTGATTAATTAGGAGATTAATAAACAAATGTGCTTAATTGATTAATTTAGATGCGTTAATTGGGTTTAATGGATTTATAATTTATGATGCGTCTAAATTATATTTAACTATATTTATGCAGGTTGTAAAAGTCTTAAATCGCCAAAGAGAATGCACGTCAAATGGGTTCTGTGCCGAGATCGGAGATTGGACGCACGAGATCGATACGGCGGGTTTTGAATAAGAAAAAGAAAAAAAAAAAGGAAAAGAAAAGAAAGAACCGGAGGCGGCCGGTCTGGTTCTGGTCCGGTTCAAGTAAAAAAAAAAAAAAAAGAAAGCGACCCGAGCCCGATGGCTCGGGCGCTGGGCGTCTGGAACAGAACAGAGCGAGGCTCTGTTCTGTCGGAAGAGGCAGAAGGAGGCTGAATCCGGTGACCGCCGGCAGTGGGTCTTGCCTCCGGAGACATGGCGGAGAGGCTACAGTGGCGGCGAAGCTACGGTGGCGGTGGATTGAGACGGCGGAGCACCGGCGACGGGGAGAATTCCGGCGTGAACAGAACAAGGAAAGAAATACATTTGGAAGGTTTTGATTTGGAAAATTACGTGCAACAGAGCCGAATCGAGAAGTCGGAGAAACTTAAATTGCAGCTATGAACCAGAAAGGGAAGGTGTGACTTGAAAAGGAAAAAAAAATCGACTCAGAGACATATAAAGGGCTCGTTTTTTTGTCTGTTCGAGCACCGGGGGGGGGGGGGGGGCTCTGTTTTTGTTCGAAGGTGGTGGCGGATTTTCTGTTGAAACAAGGACGGCCGTGCTGCTGGTGGTTGTTGAAGAAGAGAAGTGGGCGGTTGTGGTGGAAGGAAGGTCGTGCTTTGTGGTGAGTCGAAGGTGGTGGCTGTGTCGGGGGACGGCTGGGTTGCTCGAGAGAGGGCCGACCGTGCTGTGAAAGGGGTGCTGTTCTGGCGGTTTGAAGGGAGGACGGCTGTGGAGCAGAGGAGGTTTTGGGTGGCGGCGATTGCGCTGTCGAGAGAACGGAGCAGGTTCCGGCCGTGGTGGATTGGAGAAGGGCCAGCTGTGCTGTGGAGGGAAGAGACTTGCTTTTGCTGGGCAAACGGAAGAACGAGAGAGAGAGGGCCGAAATTCACTGCAATCAGATCTGCTTTTGCTCGAGAGAGGGAAGCAGGTTTGTTTTCAAGCAAAGGCAGAATTGCTGGTCGAGATTGATAGGGCTGCTTTGCTTTGGCTGGAATTGGGGACTGTCTACTCTGTTCGAGAGAAAGAGTAGAACGGTTGAGGCGTGCAGTTGAGAGACTGTTGCTGAAGGTGGAGGAAAGAGGAAAGCAGGACGGGATTACAGACGGATTGAAAACAGCAGCAAAACAGGATTTTTCTTTATTAGTTTATCTTTTGTTTGGTTAATTTATGTGTTTTTAGTTTAGTTGAACAATTGATTGCTTAAAAAGAAAATAAAAATTAGAACTTTACATTTCATTATTACTTGCTACGTACTCTAGAATTAGGTTGAATATCGTACTAAGTCTCTGAGGGATCGACCTCGTAGCCACTATTCTGCATTAGATTCGTGCGCTTGCGAGTATCATATTAAAATTTACATCAAGTTTTTGGCGCCGCTGCCGGGGACTACGTAGGATAATTTACCGAATTCTTAGAGTAGTTTAGTTTCAATTTAAGTTGGTCTACTTTTTGTTACTTATTAGTGTTTTGTCTTTTTGTAGGAGTAAGAGAAAACGCGGAATTCTCACCAACGTTGGAAGGGCCACCCCTTCCCCTTGTTTGCATTCTTTTACCTTCTCTTTTAATATTTCTAGGTGCTTGGTATTTTTTTTATATTTCTTTCTGTGATTGCATGCTTGTGTTAGTGCGATTTTTAGGTTTGTTCTAGGTATTTAATTTTTAGTGTCGTTAATTAGTGTATGCTTGGTCGTCGGTCACTGAGTGAAAAGCTTGCACCTCTTGACCTAGAAATTGAAAGAACTTTCAAAGCAAGATTAAAACATACAATGGATGTTACACATCAATTAGGTAACATGAAAAATGAGAATGTGAGGAAGACACTAAAAGATTATTCACCCCCCATTCAATTCAAATCACCTTCTTGCATAGTGTTGCCGCTCACCACGGCACACCACTTTGAGTTGAAACCAGGGGTGATGCAACTCTTGCCCACATTCTATGGTTCCAATAAAGAAGATCCCTATAATCATGTTAAAGAGTTCCTTGACATTTGTGCTACATTTAAATTCCAAAATTTCTCTGATGAATCTGTTAGGTTGCGCCTCTTTCCCTTTTCTTTGAAAGAAAAAGCGAAAGCGTGGTTGAACTCTTTAGAAGTTGGAACAATTAGGAGTTGGGATCAATTAGCTGAAAAATTTTTGAACAAATTCTTCCCTGTTCATAAAACTCATGCCCTTCGTAGAGAAATTACAAATTTCATGCAAAAGGAGGGTGAACACTTTTATGAGTGTTGGGAAAGATGGAAGAATTTGCTCCTTAAGTGTCCACACCATGGATTTTTAAAGTGGCAACAAGTTCAATTTTTCTATGACGGTTTAACACCTCAGAACCGTCAAATGGTTGATGCCGCTAGTGGTGGGTCAGTGATGATGAAGAGTGCCGAAGAAGCATGGGATTTTATTGAGACTCTATGCGAGAATTCTCAGCAATGGGATTGCTCAAGTAGAGTTGACAGAACGTTTCCTTTTCAAAAGAAAGGAGGCGTATATGAGGTAGACAATAATGCACATTTGATCTCCAAGATAGACAGCCTGACACAACGTTTTGATGCGTTGATGTCTGCTGGTGGGCCCCAAATGCCATCACATGTCAATGTGTGTGCTGTTTGCTCTAACCCCTCCCATGTCACACAAAACTGTCCATCTAACACCTCTGGAGTGGAATACAATAGCGATCAGGCTAATGCTATAAATGCCTTTCCTCGACCTGGTAATAACCCATATTCGGAAACTTATAACCCAGGTTGGGCTAGGCATCCCAATTTTTCATGGTCCAAAGGACCACATCAAGGAGGACCTCCAGGGTACCCTCCCAATCAATCTTACCCTCAACAAGTTCAAACATTCCCTACACAACCCAATAAACCATCTCTTGCGGATACTTTGAATTTGTTCATGCAAAGCTCTCTACAATTTCAAAAAGATACCCAACATTCTTTACATGCCAACTCGCAAGCAATTGCGAAGCTGGAACTTCAAATAGGTCAATTGGCTTCTGCATTAAATGAGAGGGAAAAAGGTAGATTTCCTAGTCAACCTGTAGCGAATCCCAAAGGACAATTTGAAGTGGGATCTAATTCTTGTCAAGACCACCCTCCAGCGCAAGTTAAAGCCATAACTACACTTAGGAGTGGAAAACAAATTGACAATAATGTTGAACTACCTAAGACTGCCATAGACACAACTGCTAGAAAGGGTGAGGACCAAGAGAGCACCACTAGACCAGACGTGAGTCCTGTTACATCGAAGAAGAGCCTAGAAGCTTCTTCGTGTCCTGAGTCTAGCCATATGCCACCCTACATACCCAAGGCACCTTTTCCCCAAAGACTTGCAAAAACATCTCAAGGGAACAAACTTGATGAGACAATGGAAATTTTTAAGAAAGTGCAAATCAATATTCCATTGCTCGATGCAATTAAGCAAGTTCCCGCTTATGCAAGATTCTTAAAAGACATGTGCACCCAGAAAAGAAAATTGAATGCACACAAGAAAGTGTTTCTCACTGAACAAGTTAGCTCAATTCTTAAGCATAACACTCCTCCTAAGTTTAAAGATCCAGGATGCCCCACAATTTCATGCGTTATAGGAAACCATAAGGTGGAGAGGGCATTATTGGACTTAGGAGCTAGTGTAAATTTGCTACCATTCTCTGTTTATGAGCAACTTGGATTAGGAGAGTTGAAACCGACTACCATAACACTGCAACTTGCAGACAGATCAGTTAAAGTCCCACGCGGTGTTATTGAGGATGTTCTGGTTCAAGTGGATAAATTTTACTTCCCAGTAGACTTTATTGTCTTAGATACCCAACCTGTGCAGAATCCTGGTAGTCATATTCCTGTGATTTTGGGAAGGCCATTTTTAGCCACATCCAATGCCATAATAAATTGTAGAAATGGGGTTATCAAGTTGTCTTTTGGCAATTTAAAGGTCAAACTCAATGTCTTTAATGTTAGACAACAACCCCCGGAGACGGATGATTCTTTTGCAGTGAATATGATTGAAAGTTTAGTGGAAGAATCCCTGCAAACTGTTTTAAATGATGATCCCCTCCAGACATGTTTAACTCATTTTAGCTTAGACTTTGACATCGAAGGGTCCATTAGAGACGTCAATGCATTGCTTGACTCTACTCCTATTTTGGACCCGACCAAATGGACAGCCAGGGTGGAACCTCTTCCAGTTCCCGAGTCTAAACTTGTCCCATCTATTGAAAAACCACCCCAACTTGACCTAAAGCCATTACCAGATACACTTAAATATGCGTTTTTAGGTTCTTCTGATACCTTGCCTGTTATCATCTCTTCAGACCTTGATTCAGTACAGGAAGGCAAGTTGCTTAATGTTCTTCGCGAACATAAGACAGCTTTGGGGTGGACAATAGCAGACATTAAGGGTATAAGTCCTGCTCTGTGTATGCATCATATTTACCTTGAGGAGCATGCAAAATCTTCCCGTGAAATGCAACGCAGACTTAACCCTAATATGAAGGAGGTCGTCAGAACCGAGGTGCTAAAATTGTTAGATGTTGGCATCATTTATCCCATATCAGATAGTACTTGGGTCAGCCCAGTTCAGGTTGTTCCTAAGAAGTCGGGAATCACAGTAGTCAAAAATGATAATAATGAATTAGTCCCCACCCGAATGACCACTGGGTGGCGGGTTTGTATTGACTACAGAAAATTGAACTCGGTCACAAGGAAAGATCACTTTCCTTTGCCATTCATTGATCAAATGCTTGAGAGACTTGCTGGGCATAGCTACTATTGCTTTTTAGATGGCTATTCAGGCTACAATCAAATTCCCATTGCTCCAGAGGATCAAGAAAAGACCACATTCACTTGTCCTTTTGGAACATATGCATATCGCCGCATGCCATTTGGGTTATGTAATGCATCCGCCACATTCCAGCGGTGCATGATGAGCATATTTTCAGATATGGTTGAGCGATTTCTTGAAATTTTCATGGATGATTTCTCGGTGTTTAGATCCTCTTTTGATGAATGTTTACACCACTTGTCTCTTGTCTTGGCAAGGTGTAAAGAAACAAATCTTGTGCTAAATTGGGAGAAATGTCACTTTATGGTTCGTCAAGGGATAGTTCTGGGGCATGTTATTTCTAATAAAGGAATTGCAGTTGATAAGGCCAAAGTTGACTTAATTTCAAGTCTGCCTCCACCAAAATCAGTAAAGGAGGTTCGATCTTTTCTTGGCCATGCTGGGTTTTATAGAAGATTCATCAAAGACTTTAGCAAAATTTCAAGACCTTTGTGCCATTTGCTTGCTAAAGAAACTCATTTTGTCTTTGATGATGATTGCTCTAAAGCGTTTGATCAACTCAAGCAATTTCTCACATCTGCACCCATCATCCAACCACCGGACTGGAATTTACCTTTTGAGCTCATGTGTGATGCATCCGATTATGCGGTTGGAGCTGTCTTGGGGCAGCGGGTGAATAAGATACCCCATGTCATCTACTATGCCAGTAGAACTCTCAATGATGCTCAGCTCAATTATTCTACTACAGAAAAAGAGTTGTTGTATTGAAAGAAACGATTGATCGGACCTCAAAACGATCGATCGTATCTGCTGAAATTTTTCAATCGCGCAAGATAGTAACTACGATCGATCGGTATCATACGGCGTCGATCGGCAAAGCGATCGATCGGAGGAAAATAATGAAGGAATTAGAATCGATCGGTAAGCGAACGATCGGTAATACGGAGCGATCAATCGCCGTGTGCGGAAAACCGAAATAAGACCTATTTCGACTTGGATTTGGAAGGGGACTTCGTGGTTTCTCTTCACTCTTATAAATAGGCCTTATGGGAGAACGTTTTGAACTATCTTTGAGAAATCAGAGAATAGACTTTTGAGTTTTATTGGAGGCTAGAGCAAAGGAGAGAAGGAGATAAAGAACATGAAGAACACGATGGTGATTTCTCTTTCGATGCGAGGCTAAACACTTTTCCAAGGCGTAGATGAAGCCCAATAATCTGGTTGTGTAGTTTCTTTTCTCTCATCTTATATTTTTACTCTAGTTGGTGTATGGATTTTATTGTGTAACCATTGTTAATTCAATAAAGGTTTATTCTTTGTACTCGAGAGAGACAAGAGTGAATTCTTGTGAGTTTCAATCCGAAGAATACTTGCGTATCCGAGAGGAACGTGAGTAGACTGAGGTGTTATATATCAATAAAATTTCATTGGTTTATACTCGAGAGAGATAGATCACAATTCCATGTTTTAACCGTTTTATGTGTTGCATCCGAGAGGAAAGCACTAAATTTTGAGTTGACAAGTGTATGTCCGAGAGGAATATGCTAGCCAATTAGAAATCTGTATTCAAAAGAGAGAGAAACGATACACTAGTTAATTGTGGTGGATTCGAAGCCTTGGTCTTCTCCACATTGATTAATTCTCACTTAATTTAGTTAAAAATTCATTGCTTTCTTAGTCTAAAATTAACATTGCTATTTTCTCTTGAATTTGGTAACGTATTCACCGTCCCTGAGGTTCGACAACCCTTATTAATACTCGCCGTAGTACAATTGCCTTGTGTACTTGCAAAAGGTTTTAATTTTAAACGATCAAAGGACTCAGAACCACTCGTTACCAAAAATAAAAAAATAAAACTCCTGCACCTACGTAAGTCCAATAATGGCCAATAAATGAATGTTGCTTCAGCATTGTAATCAATGCTACATGAAATTGACAACATTTTCATCTTAAAATAACTTCAAGGAAGAAGAAAAAAGTAAAAAATTACATTCAGAAGATTCTGCTACTTAATTACAGAGAAACCAATAATTTCTTACTTTTGTCCACATGGTCCCAAAGATAATTGAGAAACAGCAATCCAAATTGTATGCCCAAGATATACAGCTTTGATCAACATAGCAATCACCTAACAAAAGGAAATTAGGAAAATATAGAAAATAAAGCTCTGTTTAATGTAGAATAATATCTAAAATTGCAAAACAAAAGGCAATAAATGCTTTTATCTTCTACAAAATCCTTGAATAGACTAAAGAAGCTTTTAGAACATAATTATCCAGTCTTCCTCTTTGGGTTTTTTAATCCAAAACATTGTACTTAGCAATCAGCCAAGACAGAGGAAGCTTTTAGACAGTGCAGATGCTTGCAAATTGCCTTTGATGAGTAATTATTAAGGCTAGAGATACTCCCCTCCCCATCTTTCATTTTAGGTGCACATTCCTTTTTCAGTGGACATGGAAATCAAATAGCTTCTTTTATGACTTGGAAAATAAACACCCTAGACAAATCTTTCCTATTTCCTGTCTTTTGCCACCCCTTGAATGGTGAACCAACAATCTCTTTATAGCCCTAATCCATTTCTTATCCACTATTGCCATGTTTTAACATTTAACATTTTGTTACCTCGTTCTTGTTTTTGTATTCCCCATACACTAAGAAGGCATTAGATGTTTTATCCAAATAAAACTGAGAAAAGTAAGTGGTGGTTGCTCCTTTTCAAATAAACAAGTTATGATTGTACGATGAGAATTCAAATAAAAACCAGTTCTTTTCTATTAGCACTTTGAATGGAAACAGAAAAAAAAAGTTCAAGCAACAAGGCGAAAGGTACTGGAAGCTGTAAAGAATTGATCCCAGCAACTCCACCATTACTAACATTCAATTGAGTAATAAAAATATGCTAGATTCCTTACCATCCTGTGGCGATCTTTGATGAGACTCTAAATTCAGTACATCGCATTCCTTGCCCTTGATGAGAAGCTAAAATCTGTATATTGTGTTTCCAGTCATAAGGTCAGGAAATTACAAATTTTTGGAAAGTCAATATAGGAGTGAAAAAGAAAGAGGAAAGAAATTAGATAAGGAGAAATATCAGTAAACTATGCACAGATTGCAATAAACTTTTTATAATAAAGGGAACCATCTAATGTCAAAGAATATAAGACAATATTTTCAAAGCATAATCAAATGCATACCTTTCGTCGCCTCGATGACGATGATGATGAGGACGACGACGACGATGATGATGATGATGATGATGATGATGATGACGACGATGGTGATGATGACGATGAGGATGATGACGATGAGGACGATGATGAGGATGAGGATGAGGATGATGACGATGATGATGATGACGACAATGAGGACGATGATGATGATGATGATGATGATGATGACAATGACGATGACGATGATGATGATGATGATGATGATGATGATGATGATGATGATGATGATGATGATGATGATGATGATGATGATGATATGATGAGGACGATGACGATGATGATAATTATGATGAGGACGATGATGATGATGATATGATGAGGACGATGACGATGATGACGATGATGATGATGATGATGATGATGTGACGATGATGACGATGAGGATGATGAGGTTCTCTTGCTTCCATGGCCGCTTTCTCAAGGTGTAGTTTTATGTCATACAACCATTGGGTACCACTACCTCATAATCATATAGATTCTCCTGCCCTTAAAATTTGCATGAAGCACACACAGAGAATTCAATTGATTGTGGAATTTAATGAACTAAAGTAATCAAAGCACCTAAATACTACACACAATTTAACAAATATTTGTATCACATGTCCAAGCATGCCTAATCTGCAGCTCCGATTAAAAATGTTCTCACTTCTCATGCCTTCCCTTTCTGTCCGAAGAAAAGAACCATATCAAATCAAAAAAAGAAATACCTATAAACAACTCATTATTTCAGAAGAACACCAAATGTACCCATTTTTGCCCCATCGGATAAGGGAGTAATCTTTGTTATAAAAACATATGATCAGAGAAGATGAGTTGATACCTTGCCGAACCAAGCACGATGATAACTCATGTCTTGAAAAGATAAAGTCTTTGTCCGTCGTTTCTTCTCCTCCAACACGCACCCATTTTTACCCACTGTTACTTGAATCGACCCTGTTGACTGCTGAGAGGAGCTTCCAGTAGAGTCAGAGCCATCTGCCGTGAGGAGCTACCAGCAGGGTCACCGTCTGAGCCGAGACGACTGGTATCCCGAGGTTGGCTCATGTCGGGAAAGAGTTGTGAGACAAAGGTTGGATCTTTCTGCGAGAAATGAAGTTCAAAGGCATTTTTTCAGCAGGAAAGCAGGGGAGGATGTAGAATGTGGAGATGGTAATAATATGGGTGGATGACAAAAAGGCAAAACCAGATCTCAAAATGAAAATTTTAGACTATTTTCAGGAGAAATGCAGAGGAAGAAGATGGAAGTATGTCAATAAGTGGGCTACGCGAGCCACAGATAGAGAGATTGTGACAATAGTGAGGAGGAGAAGATGGAGAGGTGGATGGTGAAGACAGAAAAAAGGAGAGTGGAAGACAGTCTTGGAGGTGGGTTTTGAAGGCGTGTTGTAACTTACCTTGAGAGGAGTGGGCAGGTTTTGGTGGGATCCAATTCTAGCCCTCCAATATGAAGTTATCCGGTGGCAGTGAAGTCCAGACAGATTCAATATGATAATTGTGAATATCTCAAGACATCATACAGCTGTAAGTCCTAGACAAATTCAAAACCTATGGTGTTTTATTATATAGACAAACACGCCATCATTTTTTGTGTTATGGCAACCAATTTACCTTGAGGCCTCTCAAAAATTCATAAACATTCTAAATGCTGCTTGGTTAACATCTCCAATGCTCCTATAACAAGTCTTCTCAACATATCTGAACAACTAGAATGACACACAAAAAGTGTAGAAACGGGAGTCACACGTTAGCTAAAGCATGAGAACTAAATGAAGTGGCTTATATCCAACATACCATTACTGTTACACAAGGTTGAACAAGATGAAAAGGTAATAGATCTTTTAATATTGCGCAACAATCAAAATACCCAGTATAAATTTAACATAAAAATAAGTAGTCTTCATTTAACAAAGGAAGAATAAATCTAAGTTCTGATTCGAGCAAATACAGCATCCAAGGATAACAGGAAAGTCAGAAAAGGATATATGGCAGTACTAAATGGAAAAAACCCAAAAAACCGTGAATTACTTGATTAAGTTGTAGCAGAAAGTGATAAAAAGAGTACCCCGTCTTTGAGCACGTGAAGCAAAGTCGTCTTGCTGGCATTGTTCATGCCTAAAATCAAGATCTTGGCCTACAATCTTCCGCAAGGACGCCGTAGAACCACTCCAGAAGAAACATCTCTGTAGCCGAAGAAAATCCGCCACCGATACCCCCGATCAGACGATTGAAATTCTTCCAGAACAAGTAACCGCAGATCTCAATGAACATGTAATCAAAGGAAGAAGTGACAGCATACTATGCTTTGAAGACAAATTGCTGCCGACCTCCATGGCCACTTGATTCTCATTCTCTCTCTCTCACTCTCTCTCTCTCTAACTTAGTTAGTCACTCAGTCTTATCCTCTCTCTCAGTCTTACTCTCACTCTCTCAGTCTCTCTCTCTCTCACTCTCACACTCTATCTCTTCACTCACTCTCACTCTCATGCTCTCTCTAACTCATTCTCTCCCTCTCACTTACTCTCTCTCTCTCACTATCTCATTTTCACTCTCACTCTCTCTCAGCTAGTCACTCAGTCTCTCTTACTAACTCTCTCACTCCCTCTCTCACACTCTAACTTACTCGCCCGCACTCATTAAATCTCTCTCTCTCTCTATCTCTCGTACTAACTCTCTCTATCAGCCTCGCTTATTCTCAATCTCACTCTCTCTGAGTCTCTCTTTCACTTTCACTCTAGGTCTCTCTCTCTAAATCTCATTCCCAATCTCACTCTCTCTCCCTCTCTCTCTCTTTGAGTCTCTCTCACTTTCACTCTCTAAGTCTCTCTCTCTAAATCTCACTCTCTCTCACTCACTCTCTCTCTCTATTAGCCTCGTTCATTCTCAATCTCACTCTCTCTCTCTGAGTCGCTCTCTCACTTTCACTCTAAGTCTCTCTCTCTAAATCTCACTCTCTTTCACTCACTAACTCACACACTCTCACTCTCACTCACTCTCTCTCACTTTCACTCTCTAAGTTTCTCTCTCTCTTTCACTCACTAACTCACACTCTCTCTCACACACTCTCTCTCAGTCTCTCTTACTCTCTCTCTCACACACTCACACTCTCTCAGTCTCTTACTCTCTCTCTCTCACACACTCTCTCATTGTCTCCTCTCACTCTCTCTCTCTCTCTCTCTCTCTCACACTCTCTCATTGTCTCCTCTCACTCTCTCTTACTCATTCACTCACTCTCTCTTTCTCTCTCTAACTTAGTCAGTCACTCGCTCACTCAATCTTATCATTCCTACTCTCACTCACTAACTCACACACACACTCTCTCTCACTCTATCTCTCTCACTTGCTCACTAACTCTCTCTCTCTCTCTCACTCTATCTCTCTCACTTGCTCACTAACTCTCTCGCACTCACTCTGTCTACCTTTCTGACTTTCACACTCTCTCTTAGTCTCTCTCCCTCTCTCTTGCACTCACTCTCCCTCTCTCTCACACTCACTTTCACTCTTGTCTCCCTCTCTCTCTCCCCCTCTTCTCTCTCTCTAACACACACACTCAGTCTCTCTTGTCTCTCACTCTCACTCCCTTTCTCTCTCTCACACACTCTCTCTCTCACGCTCACTCTCTCACTCATACTCTCTTTCTCTCTCTCTCTCTCTCTAACACACACACACACTCGATCTCTCGTCTCTCACACACTCACTCTTTCACCAACTCACTCACTCTCTCTCTCTAACCACTTGTGTGCAGCAGCGAGCAGGCTTTCTCCTTTCCCGAAGCCTGTCTCCGATTCAACTTCTACAGTCAGTTCTCTTGTACGTATGCGCAAAAACGAAGCATGTCTTAACCAATGTGTCACAAGAAGAACAAAGCTAATTGACAATTGAACAATGAGCTTACCACACAGCCACCACGGGCAGACCCGTCAGGTCTAGGGAGAATATATCCAGCAGTTCCAAGCACCTGCTGAAGAATTTTAATTTCAAGGAAGATTAATCATTTAGGTACGAAAAAGTCTCATAATTTGCCACAATAAACTAGAAGCAAATGATAGCAAACAGTAACTTTTGCTATCATTACGACAGTCCATGTAAACACAATGATAATGATGTTTTTCTTCAACAAAAGCACAGCTATACTGAAAATTTTTTATAGAGCATCCACTGACAAACCTTTGCATAATAATTTTTCTAAACCCTGCGAGTGACTTGATGACTTCCCAAATCAAAAGACTTGAACTTGATCTTTCCAATACTCAATTCCTCTGATGTTAAAAACTGTGTTGGCTGGTGCTGGACTAACGTCTACAAGAAAAAAAAAAATTTAATCACTGGCTTACAAAAAACAACAATTGTAGACCAAAAAAGACCTGCACAGAGACCAGAGTCCTAAAATCCATTGAGAGATATAAATATGCTCATACAATAACATGTAATAAATTTATAGTGTTATTAACTAAAAATCAAATCAAATGATATAAAACCCAGATAACGAGAAAAAAAAAGGAAGAATAAATCTAAGTTATGCTTCGAGCAAATACAGCATCCAAGGATAAAAGGAAAATCAGAAAAGGATGAGATGACCGTACTAAATGGAAAAAACCCAAAAACCACTAATTACTTGACTAAGTTGTAGCACACCGTGATAAAAAGAGTACCTCATCTTTGAGCACTTGAAGCAAAGTCGTCTTCTCGGCATTGTTCAGGCCTAAAATCCATCCCACCACTATCTTGAATAAATATAACCGTGTGGTTTGAGCAACCGATACTAGTGTGATAAATCGCACTAAATAGCAAAAAGATAGCATTGCTAAGAGATTTTAAAAACTAAAGTCTAATGAAAATCCATATCAATACCATCTTTTAATAGAAAAAATGCAATACCAATTGTTAGATTTGAGATCATCGTATGAAAAAAAATGTCATAGCCCATCCTATGCTTAACAAACACATCCTCAATTGATCTTTTTCATAGAAAACATGAGCACCAACATCACACTCTATCTACTAGTACACTGAATCAGCACAATTATCACTAAATGTCATAAATAGCATTAAATTACATAAAGATAGCACCGACAAGATATAATAAGGACTTATAAATCATTCAAATCCACATACAAACTTGACATAGAGAAAACGCAATACCAATTGTTAGACTTGAGTCCAATAGCCCATCCTATGCTTAACATTCACATCCTGAATTGATCTTTTTGTTAGAAAGAATGAACACCAAGATCACACTCTATCTACTAATAAACCTCTTTATCTAGTAGTAAGCTAAACCTGAACAGTTTCAACAAACTCTTGCAAATTGACACTTCAGTCTAGACCCATTTGTTTTACATGATTCTTTCTTCCCATTTTTGTATAACATAATAAGAAACAAAAAACAAACTACATCTAATTAGCTATAATTGACATCCTCTCTGAATCTAATTGCTGGTAGGTTAGCCCAACAGCTAGGCTCATGCAACATGAACACGCAGTTCGCTCCTCCCCACATCTTTTAAGTCAAGTCACATATTCCAGGCTATGTCACATCACAAAGTAAACACCTACAGACCCATACATGCTCATCAAACAAAAGGAGGATCCTATTTGTACAAGTCTTTACAACAATTAAGTTTATCTAGGCTGAAGTTGCTAAACCAATTTGGTAACCTCTGAGAAACGCGTAAACCAAGGGATTTTAATGTAAACCGCAAGACTCATGATAACGGGACAACCAATAGTTTACATTTGCAATATAAAATTAACAATCATGTGAGCCAAAAACAATCACTAGCATAAGATTCGGTTGATATCCCAAAATTTTGGCTCATGTATCATGAATGTACAAAGTGCCCCATCTAAGAAAAGTCGCATTTTTTTAAGAGAAGCAAGGTCACCATAAGAAAGTTTACTTCTAATATATAGATGTTCATCAAGCAGAATGAGAATCCGACACGTTCATCAAACAATAGGAGGATCCTACGCGTTACAGGTGTCTATAACATACAAATTCGTCTAGGCTAAAACTACTAAGCCCATGGGTAAACTCTAGGAAACCGCATACATTCTACGAATCTAAGGTAAATCACATGACTCCTAATAACGGGACAACCAATAGTTTAAACCGCAATATGAAACTCAATCATGTAAGCAAAAAACATCGCTGGAATCAACTCTGGTTGCTATCGCAAAATCTAGGCTCATGTACCGTGGGTGCACACAATTGCCCATCTAAAACCAGCCTCTATATCCTAAGAGAAGCTAAGTCACCATCCCAAAGTTCACTTCTAAGATACAGATGTCCATCAAGCGGAATGAGGGCCCCTACATATTCATCAAACAAATGAAAAATCCTAGGTGCTATACGTGTCTACAATATACAAGTTTGTATATGCTAAAACTACTAAACCCATGGGTAAACTCTAGGAAGCCGCATGCACCCTACAAATCTAAGGAAAACTACTAAACCCATGGGTAAACTCTAGGAAACCGCTTACACCCTAGGATCTAAGGAAAACCACATGATTCCTGATAACGGGGCAACCAATAGTTTAAACCGCAATATGAAACTCACAATCATGTGAGCAAAAAACATCGCTGGAATCAACTCCGATTGCTATCCCAAAATCTAGGCTCATGTGTCGTGGGTGTACGCAATTGCCCATCTAAAACCAGCCACTATATCCTAAGATAAGCTAAGTCACCATCCCAACGTTCACTTCTAAGATACAGATGTCCATCAAGCATACTTAGGCCCCCTACATATTCATCAAACAAATGGAAAATCTGAGGTGTTACAGGTGTCTATAACATACAAGTTCCTCTAGGCTAAAACTACTAAACCCATGGGTAAATTCTAGGAAACCGCATGCATCTTACGAATCTAAGGTAAACCACACAAAACTCCTGATAACGGGACAACCAATAGTTTACACCGCAACATGAAACTCACACAATGTGCAAGGAAAAAATGCCATTGGCATGAATTCTGGTTGTTATCCTAACATCTAGACTCATGTATCGCAGATGTATGCAGGGCCCTCTCTAAGACATGTCGTATATCCTATGACAGACCGCCACCATCCGTCCATCCCCAAGTTGACTCCTAAGATATGGATGCTCATCATGGAGAATGAGGCTTAAAATAGTTCATCTAGGCTTAAGGTAATTTGGTTGATTGGAAATAGACAAGAAACTACATACACCCAGCAATTTAGACGGTAAACCACAACAGACCTAATATTAAGTTATACCAGAAAGTGATAACAAGAAATCCTCATCTTTGAGTACCTGAAGCAAAGTTGTCTTGCCGGCATTGTCCAGGCCTAAAATATAGATCTTGGCCTACTTCAGCCACAAACCAAGAGCCGCGAAGACGCCATGAACCAATCCAGAAAGAAACATCTCCATCGACGCAGAAATCCACTTCCGATACCCCTGATCAGGCAATCGAAAATCCCCCCAAAAAAGTCACCAAAGATCTCAACTATCGGCCGGATCGAAGACGGAGATGAAACAAAGCCCTAGGGAGAACGGCAAAGAAGTTTTTTTTTTGTACAAACAAAAAACATAAGAAACTTTATTTAAAGAAGAAGCAGAAAAATGGCGATTGAGAGACAACGACACATACCTTGGAACACAACAGTTGGGAAGGGCTGTGGATGGCCTCGAGGCGGTGGATAGGAGATGTTGGCATCAGAGCACGGGCAGGGGTGGGCGACGGCGTCGATAACTGGGCCGAGGTCGTCGAGGCAGTGGGATACGACCAAGGTGCGAACCATCCACTCATAGGTGGAATGGTCGTGGCGGAAGGAGTCGACGGAGGTGGCCCGGCAGAAGACGAGGAGGTAGAAGTGGGTGAAGGAGGGGTGGTGGTGGAGCTTGTTATTAAGGAAGTGGAGAAGCTCCTGTGGAGTGAAGGAGGGCTTGAAATGGGTTTTGAGGAAGTGAGAAAAATGGGATTGTGGGGTGAAGGAAAGAGAGACAGTGGGCACTGGGTAGAGGGTGGGTAGAGGACGACTGGAGGAAGAGGACCATTTATATTTTTTTGTTGTCTATAAGTGTCCACAGACAGACACGGACAAATTTTTTAACGGACGCGGACGGACTGGACAACACCTCTTTTGATTACGGACGGACACAGACGGAAGGTTGTCCACTGATAAAGTTGAGAAACAAGCTCAGATATCAAAAAAAAGTAAAAAAAATAACAGTATGAGAGAGTATATTGAGAGAAGGGGAGAGAGAGTACAAAAGAGGAAGAGAGTATGAGAGGAAGAGAGTACAAGTGTGCATGAGATAGTATGAGTGAAAGAGAGTACGAGGGAAAGGGAGAGAGAATGAGTGAGTGAGATCAGAGTATAAGTTAAGAATATGAGAGATTGAATGAGAAAATGTGAATCAGAGAGTAAAATGAGAGGGGAGTATGACTAAGAGACTGAGCATGAGAGACCGAATGAGAGTGTACTAAATTGCGGGAGAGAGAGAGTATGACTTACTGAGACACTATCAGAGAATATGAGATAGAATGAGAAAGACCATCTAAGCCCTAGTGTCTGGGTCGGCTTTTACTACATTGCTTCCTTGTCCATAGTAAAAAGGAGGACTTGGAAATCATAGGATCACCATCTTGCACTTTCCACCCTATAAAAACACCGTAGCTTTATTCTCAATTGTCACTAGAAGGAAATTAAGCCCTTCGCAAGTTCTGTTGCCCCTTCCAACATCTCGACTTGCTGCAATTGACTTACCAACTCTTAACACCTACATAAATACCAGCAGGAGGACGATCATTGTGTTGATGATGCCAAGTCGACGGTCCTAGTTAACTTAACGGACAACCAAACCCAGTGTCCTGGTCAGCTTGTACAGCATTGCTTCCGTGTCGGCAGCAAGATTAGACTGCCAAAAAGGAACCTATCTTCTGCATCAGCTCCTCACCTAGGAGAATTTGTCCAGTTTCAGAAGAAACTTCCTTGGTCTTCTACTCCAAGAAAGAGGCATTTTATAAGCAAGCATTAAAGTGTTAACTTATTGCCCTTCCTATCAATACATAATGTATTTCAATAGACCTAAGTACCAGTCTATCATTTCTATTACTCTCTCAGGATGCAGCTTTGTGTTCCCATAAAGCAGCTTTGATTTAGGTGTCCTGTTTCAAAATCCCATCAAATCTTTGTGTCCTAATCGTGCATGACCTAATCTACCAGAATTTAGCACAAAAAAAGAGAGTAAAACTCACGAGTAACATACCTAGGCAAAAGCATGATAACACTCATGGATTGCAATTTAACTTCCCACGAGGATACAGAAGGCTGCGCAAGATGAAGAGGTCATAAATGAATCCTTCACATATTTCCCACTATCAAAAAATAAGTAGTCATCATCTATATACTATCAAATTGGCTTTAGTTGGTTTACCATTTCAATCAAAATTTAATGAGGTTTTTCGATCATTTAACTTGGTAAGCTTTTATTTTGTAATTTCATAAAAAAAATAAAGTAAACAAATTTCCTGCAAAAATTTTGAGTTGTTTCATTTTAGATATGATGTGTTCGGCAAAACTATCCAAAATTTAAACAATTGAGATAGCTAAACAGAAAATAGGTGGAAAAAAGCATCCAAAAGCATTACTCGTGATCGTTAAAGACCCAAGAAATGGAACGGCCAAAGTTACTCCTTCATAGGACCAAGCATAAACACCTGGTTTCCAGGCTCAAACTCACATCTAATTTATCAGATTGCAGGAAGTTCTTCGGAGTAAGTTAATAAATATATTAGGTGTCAGACTTTTGAGGTGAGCTTTCTGTTATATTTTAGTTGAGAAATTAAAGTAGAACTCTACTTCTCTAGAAGTGAAACAGTTTTTCACATAACAACAATGCTTAGGTAAAAATCAGCTTATACTTAGCAGGCTGGTGCTATCATACTTGTTGGAGTAGGCCTTGAGACCAAAAGTCGATAAGCTGTTAAAAGAACCACAGAAAGAGGGCCAATATGAAGCTTCCCCTGAAGGTATGGGTAAAAAATATTTGCTTCCTGGTTCACCAAAAGATTCCAACCACTAGACAAGATTGGAACAAATTAACAATTTCTTACACAACTCCGAAAACAAGAAAGAGGGACAAGGATGAATATACCTGACTAGTTTGGCCACCAGGTAAGGAAGATATTGATTAGAAGAACAATTGCATTTCCACTAGGATAGCTCCGCCTGCCCCTAATGATCATAAAGTTTTTCAATGTTAGCAAAGAAACAATATATCAGCAACCATTTTCATCTAATACAGATGTTATTACTAATATGAAGTAATTATGCAGTTCTTTGTCATAATGGCCCAGCTATATACCAAGAGAAATACCATTCATTAAGATTAAATGAAATGGAAGTAACTTGAACAAAATTTCAGCATGAAATTGATTCTTCCAAGGTGCGCCATTTTTTGGAATGGGAAGGAAGAGAAAAAACAAAGGAAGCATTAGTACACTTATGACATCGACTTGTCCAACTATATTTTTTATAGCAATAAAAAAGTAAACAGTAAGTAATTTCACGAGCAACTCTTGCACCTACATAACCAACGGGGTGTTGGTGTGATGGCCAGGACACTGCTCTTTGATGCAGAGGTCCAGAGTTTGAACCCCCACTCTGTTGGCCACCCACCGGGATTATATTCCCAATTTAACCGGTGCATATGTTGAGTGGGCCATGTGCACACCCGAGGGCATGGCGGCCGGACACGGTGCTCTAAGAGGTCGGTTGCCCTGCCCCTTCTAGTCAGGTCCTAAGGACTCAGAACCACTCGTTACAAAAAATAAAACTCCTGCACCTACATTAGTCCAATAATGGCCAATAAATGAATGTTGCTTCAGCATTGTAACCAATGCTACATGAAATTGACAACATTTTCATCTTAAAATAACTTCAAGGAAGAAGAAAAAAGTAAAAAATTACAGTCAGAAGATTCTGCTACTTAATTAAAGAGAAGCCAATAATTTCTTACTTTTGTCCACATGGTCCCGAAGATAACTGAGAAACAGCAATCCAAATTGTATGCCCAAGATATACAGCTTTGATCAACATAGCAATCACCTAACAAAAGGAAATTAGGAAAATATAGAAAATAAAGCTCTGTTTAATGTAGAATAATATCTAAAATTGCAAAACAAAAGGCAATAAATGCTTTTATCTTCTACAAAATCCTTGAATAGACTAAAGTAACTTTTAGAACATAATTATCCAGTCTTCCTCTTTGGTTTTTTTAATCCAAAACATTGTACTTAGCAATCAGCCAAGACAGAGGACGCTTTTAGACAGTGCAGAAGCTTGCAAATTGCCTTTGATGAGTAATTATTAAGGCTAGAGATACTCCCCTCCTCATCTTTCATTTTAGGTGCACATTCCTTTTTCAGTGGACATGGAAATCAAATAGCTTCTCTTATGACTTGGAAAATAAACACCCTAGAGAAATCTTTCCTATTTCCTGTCGTTTGCCACCCTTTGAATGGTGAACCAACAATCTCTTTATAGTCCTAATCCATTTCTTCTCCACTATTGCCATGTTTTAACATTTAACATATTGTTACCTTGTTCTAGTTTTTGTATTCCCCATACACTAAGAAGGCATTAGATGTTTTATCCAAATAAAACTGAGAAAAGTAAGTGGTGGTTGCTACTTTTCAAATAAACAAGTTATGATTGTACGATGACAAATTTTTTTATCCCCATAATTAGAATAATTTTCAGTAAAGTGTCATTTTTTACAAATATTACCGTCATTTCGCACATTATGGGGATAAAGTGCTGATTAAGATGAACTGACTACCATTTTTAAGGTTCAAACTACTTCCAGTCAACATTGATTTACTGGTATATTCCTTTATATAGGTAAGCAATTATACATTGGATTGATGGAGAATTCAAATAAAAACCAGTTCTTTTCTATTAGCAATTTGAATGGAAACAGAAAAAAAAAAGTTCAAGCAACAAGGCGAAAGGTACTGGAAGCTGTAAAGAATTGATCCCAGCAACTCCACCAACACTAACATTCAATTGAGTAATAAAAATATGCTAGATTCCTTACCATCCTGCGGCGATCTTTGATGAGACTCTAAATTCAGTACATCGTATTCCTTGCCCTTGATGAGAAGCTAAAATCTGTATATTGTGTTTCCCGTCATAAGGTCAAGAAATTACAAATTTTTGGAAAGTGAATATAGGAGTGAAAAAGAAAGACGAAAGAAATTAGGTAAGGAGAAATATCAGTAAACTATGCGCAGATTGCAATAAACTTTTTATAATAAAGGGAACCATCTAATGCCAAAGAATACAAGACAATATTTTCAAAGCATAATCAAATGCATACCTTTCGTCGCCTCGATGACGATGATGATGAGGATGACGAGGACGAGGACGACGATGACGATGATGATGATGATGATGATGATGATGATGATGATGATGATGATGATGATGACGACGATGATGATGATGATGATGATGATGACGATGATGATGATGACGATAAGGATGATGATGATGATGATGATGATGATGACGATGATGAGGATGAGGATGAGGATGAGGATGACGACGATGAGGATGATGATGACGATGACGACGACGACGATGATGATGAGGATGATGACGATGATGATGATGATGATGATGATGATGATGATGATGATGAGGATGACGATGATGATGAGGACGATGACGATGACGATGATGACGATGACGATGACGATGATGATGAGGATGATGATGAGGATGATGATGACGATGACGAGGATGATGATATGACGATGACGAGGATGATGATATGACGATGACGAGGATGATGATGATGATGATGTGACGATGATGATGATGAGGATGAGGATGATGAGGAGGACGAGGACGACGATGATGACAATGATGATGATACGATGAGGACGATGATGATGATGATAATGATGATTCGACAATGACGATGATGAGAACGATGATGATGACGATGAGGATGATGAGGTTCTCTTGCTTCCATGGCCGCTTTCTCAAGGTGTAGTTTTATGTCATACTACCATTGGGTACTACTACCTCATAATCATACAGATTCTCCTGCCCTTAAAATTTGCATGAAGCACACACAGAGAATTCAATTGATTGTGGAATTTAATGAACTAAAGTAATCAAAGCACCTAAATACTACACACAATTTAACAAATATTTGTATCACATGTCCAAGCATGCCTAATCTGCAGCTCCGATTAAATATGTTCTCACTTCTCATGCCTTCCCTTTCTGTCTGAAGAAAAGAACCATATCAAATCAAAAAATGAAATACCTATAAACAACTCATTATTTCAGAAGAACACCAACTGTACCCATTTTTGCCCCATCGCATAAGGGAGTAATCTTTGTTATAAAAACATATGATCAGAGACAAAGAGTTGATACCTTGCCGAACCAAGCACGATGATAACTCATGTCTTGAAAAGATAAAGTCTTTGTCCGTCATTTCTTCTCCTCCAACACGCACCCATTTTTACCCACTGTTACTTGAATCGACCCTGTTGACTGCTGAGAGGAGCTTCCAGTAGAGTCAGAGCCATCTGCCGTGACGAGCTACCAGCAAGGTCACCGTCTGAGCCGAGAAATGAAGTTCAAAGGCATTTTTTCAGCAGGAAAGCAGGGGAGGATGTAGAATGTGGAGATGGTAATAATATGGGTGGATGACCAAAAGGCAAAACCAGATCTCAAAATGAAAATTTTAGACTATTTTCAGGAGAAATGCAGAGGAAGAAGATGGAAGTATGTCAATAAGTGGGCTACGCGAGCCACAGATAGAGAGACTGTGACAATAGTGAGGAGGAGAAGATGGCGAGGTGGATGGTGAATACAGAAAAAAGGAGAGTGGAAGACAGTCTTGGAGGTGGGTTTTGAGGGCGTGTTGTAACTTACCTTGAGAGGAGTGGGCAGGTTTTGGTGGGATCCAATTCTAGCCCTCCAATATGAAGTTATCCGGTGGCAGTGAAGTCCAGACAGATTCAATATGATAATTGTGAATATCTCAAGACAACATACAGCTGTAAGTCCTAGACAAATTCAAAACCTATTGTGTTTTATTATATAGACAAACACGTCATCATTTTTTGTGTTATGGCAACCAATTTACCTTGAGGCCTCTCAAAAATCAATAAACATTCTAAATGCTGCCTGGTTAACATCTCCAATCCTCCTATAACAAGTCTTCTCAACATATCTGAACAACTAGAATATGACACAAAAAAAGTGTAGAAATGGGAGTCACACGTTAGCCAAAGCATGAGAACTAAATGAAGTGGCTTATATCCAACATACCATTACTGTTACACAAGGTTGAACAAGATGAAAAGGTAATAGATCTTTTAATATTGCGCAACAATCAAAATGCCCTGCATAAATTTAACATAAAAATAAGTAGTCTTCATTTAACAAAGGAAGAATAAATCTAAGTTCTGATTCGAGCAAATACAGCATCCAAGGATAACAGGAAAGTCAGAAAAGGATATATGGCAGTACTAAATGGAAAAAACCCAAAAAACCGTGAATTACTTGATTAAGTTGTAGCAGAAAGTGATAAAACAAATACCTCGTCTTTGAGCACGTGAAGCAAAGTCGTCTTGCTGGCATTGTTCAGGCCTAAAATCAAGATCTTGGCCTACAATCTTCCGTGAGGACGCCATAGAACCACTCCGGAAGAAACATCTCTACAGCCGAAGAAAATCCGCCATCGATACTCCTGATCAAACGATTGAAATTCTTCCAGAACAAGTAACCGCAGATCTCAATGAACATGTAATCAAAGGAAGAAGTGACAGCATACTATGCTTTGAAGACAAATTGCTTCCGACCTCCATGGCCACTTGATTCTCAGTCTCTCACTCGCTCACACTCAGTCTCTCTCTCACTCTCTCTCTAACTTAGTTAGTCACTCAGTCTTATCACTCTCTCTCTCTGTCTTACTCTCTCTCTCTCTCGCACTCACTCACTCTCTCTGCCTCCCTCTGTCAGTCTCACTCTCACTCTCACACTCTATCCCTTCACTCACTCTCACTCTCATGCTCTCTCTAACTCATTCTCTCCCTCTCACTTTCTCTCTCTCTCTCACTATCTCATTTTCACTCTCACTCTCTCTCTCTCTCAGTTAGTCACTCAGTCTCTCTTACTCACTAACTTTCTCACTCCCTCTCTCACACTCTAACTCTAACTAACTTACTCGCCCGCACTCATTAAATCTCTCACTCTCTCTCTCTCTGTCTCTCTCACTCACTCTCTCTATCTCTCGTACTAACTCTCTCTCTATCAGCCTCGCTCATTCTCAATCTCACTCTCACTCTCTCTCCCTCTGAGTCTCTCTCTCACTTTCACTCTCTAAGTCTCTCTCTCTAAATCTCACTCTCTCTCACTCACTCTCTCGTACTAACTCTCTCTCTCTCTATTAGCCTCGTTCATTCTCAATCTCACTCTCTCTCTGAGTCTCTCTAACTTTCACTCTAAGTCTCTCTCTCTCTAAATCTCACTCTCTTTCACTCACCAACTCACACACTCTCACTCTCTCTCTCTCTGCGACTCTCTCACTTTCACTCTCTAAGTCTCTCTCTCTCTAAATCTCACTCTCTCTCTCTTTCACTCACTAACTCACACTCTCTCTCTCTCTCTCACTCACTCTCTCTCTCTCACACTCACACACTCTCTCTCAGTCTCTCTTTCTCTCTCACAGACTCTCTCTGTCTCTCTCTCTCTCTCTCTCTCTCTCTCACACACACACACTCTCCCATTGCCTCCTCTCACTCACACGCTCACTCTCTCTTACTCATTCACTCACTCTCTCTCTCTCTAACTCAGTCAGTCACTCGCTCACTCAATCTTATCATTCCTACTCTCTCTCACTCTCACTCACTAACTCACACACACTCTCTCTCTCACTATCTCTCTCACTTGCTCACTAACTCTCTCTCTCTCTCTCACTCACACTCACTCTATCTCTCTCTCATTTCTCTCTCTCACAGTCTTACTCTCGCTCTCTCTCTCTCTCGCACTCACTCTGTCTACCTTTCTCACTTTCACACACTCTCTCCTAGTCTCTCTCCCTCTTGCACTCACTCCCCCTCTCTCTCGCACTCACTTTCACTCTTGTCTCCCTCTCTCCCCCTCTTCTCTCTCTCTAACAAACACAGAGTCTCCCTTGTCTCTCACTCTCACTCCCACTCCCACTCCCTTTCTCTCTCACACACTCTCTCTCTCTCACGCTCACTCTCTTTCTCTCTCTCTAACACACACACACACTCAAGTCTCTCTTGTCTCTCACACACATGGAAAATCGTCTCGCCGATATATCGGCGATATATCGGTATCGGACACAAACCGAAACACCGATACCACTTAATCTCGTTTTTTCAAAATTTTCCAAATAAAAAATTTCTCTCTCACACACAATTAAAAAAAAAAAATTTGAAAAAAAAACCTTTCATGTTTGTTTTCTATCCTAATATGCATATTTTGAAATTTATTCTTTGTTTAAATTAGTATAACTCATTTTAGAAGCTAGATTGTGAAAATATACGGTAAAAACTAGTTTTTAACTACCGATATTTTTTTACACAATATCTCCGATATTTCGTCTCTTAGGCCGACCGATATTTTACCGATATCCGATACGACATTCCATGCTCACACACACTCTCTTTCACTAACTCACTCACTCTATCTCTCTCTAACCACTTGTGTGCAGCAGCGAGCAGGCTTTCTCTTTTCCCGAAGCCTGTCTCCGATTCAACTTCTACATTCAGTTCTCTTTTCCCGAAGCCTCTCTCTCTCTCTCTTAGTCTCTCTCCCTCTTGCACTCACTCCCCCTCTCTCTCGCACTCACTTTCACTCTTGTCTCCCTCTCTCCCCCTCTTCTCTCCCTCCCTCTTCTCTCTCTCTAACACACACACACACTCAGTCTCCCTTGTCTCTCACTCTCACTCCCTTTCTCTCTCACACACTCTCTCTCACGCTCACTCTCTTTCTCTCTCTCTCTCTAACACACACAGTCTCTCTTGTCTCTCACACACACTCACTCTTTCACTAAGTCACTCTATCTCTCTCTCTAACCACTTGTGTGCAGCAGCGAGCAGGCTTTCTCTTTTCCCGAAGCCTGTCTCTCTCTCTCTCTTAGTCTCTCTCCCTCTTGCACTCACTCCCCCTCTCTCTCGCACTCACTTTCACTCTTGTCTCCCTCTCTCCCCCTCTTCTCTCCCTCCCTCTTCTCTCTCTCTAACACACACACACACACTCAGTCTCCCTTGTCTCTCACTCTCACTCCCTTTCTCTCTCACACACTCTCTCTCTCACGCTCACTCTCTTTCTCTCTCTCTCTCTAACACACACACACACACACACACTCAGTCTCTCTTGTCTCTCACACACACTCACTCTATCTCTCTCTCTAACCACTTGTGTGCAGCAGCGAGCAGGCTTTCTCTTTTCCCGAAGCCTGTCTCCGATTCAACTTCTACATTCAGTTCTCTTGTACGTAGAAGCATGTCTTAGCCAATGTGTCACAAGAAGAACAAAGCTAATTGACAATTGAACAATGAGCTTACCACACAGCCACCACGGGCAGACCCGTCAGGTCTAGGGAGAATATATCCAGCAGTTCCAAGCACCTGCTGAAGAATTTTAATTTCAAGGAAGATTAATCATTTAGGTACGAAAAAGTCTCATAATTTGCCACAATAAACTAGAAGCAAATGATAGCAAACAGTAACTTTTGCAATCATTACGACAGTCCATGTAAACACAATGATAATGATGCTTTTCTTCAACAAAAGCACAGCTATACTGAAAATTTTTTATAGAGCATCCACTGACAAACCTTTGCATAATAATTTTTCTAAACCCTGCGAGTGACTTGATGACTTCCCAAATCAAAAGCCTTGAGCTTGATCTTTCCAATACTCAATTCCTCTGATGTTAAAAACTGTGTTGGCTGGTGCTGGACTAACGTCTACAAGAAGTAAAAAAATTCAATCACTGACTTACAAAAAACAACAAATTGTAGACCAAAAAAGACCTGCATGCACAGAGACCAGAGTCCTAAAATCCATTAAGAGATACAAATATGCTCATACAATAACATGTAATAAATTTATAGCATTATTAACTCAAAATCAAATCAAATGATAAAAACCCAGATAGCGAGAAAAAAAAAGGAAGAATAAATCTAAGTTATGCTTCGAGTCAATACAGCATCCAAGGATAAAAGGAAAATCAGAAAAGGATGAGATGACCGTACTAAATGGAAAAAACCCAAAAACCACGAATTACTTAACGAAGTTGTAGCACACCGTGATAAAAGAGTACCTCATCTTTGAGCACTTGAAGCAAAGTCGTCTTGTCAGCATTGTCCAGGCCTAATATCAAGTTCTTGGCCTACATCTGTCGTGAGGACGCAGTAGAACATCTACGTCGACGCAGAAAATCCGCCTCCGATACCCCCGATTAGGCCATCCAAAATCTTCCCGCACAAGTCTCCGAATATCTCAATGAACAAGTAATCAAAGGAAGAAATGACAGCAAAGTATGCTCTGAAATGCCTCCAACCACTATGGCCTCTTGATCACGCAATTCAACAATCAAGTGGAAAACTTCTTGCTCTTATCTCGTGTTTGCCTTTATGCTTACCAAACAAGTTAACAATGCATAGAGCTATGATGAAAAATTAATCCACAAAAGCAAAAAACTGTAAAAATCAACTTATGAAGAGATTAATGCCCGTAAAAAAGCGAGAAATGGCCATATAAATTGACACATGGCAACCAAAACTAAAAAAAAGACAGCTACAAATAAATATCAAAGTCATGTTTTGCCACTCTCCATCAAATTACCCTTCTATAATTATTGTGAATGTTGATTCAATCTCCAACTATTTAACAGCAAAAAATTCACATATAGCTATATATATATTTGAAGCTTTCAACATTAAAGTACCACTTGCACTAAATTCAAGTTATACAAATACAAAAATGTTAAATAAACATAGGCAAATAAAAGTCAAAAACACCAAGAGAAAATATCAAAAAAAACACCGAGAGTGGCGATTGTTTTATGCAAAAAAAACAAACAAACAAACATATCCATCCCACACCACTATCTTGAAATAAATATAACAGTGGTTTGAGCAACCGATACTAGTGTGATAAATCGCACTAAATAGCATAAAGATAGCATAGCTAAGAGATTTTAAAAACTAAAGTCTAATGAAAATCCATATCAATACCATCTTTTAATAGAAAAAATGCAATACCAATTGTTAGATTTGAGATCATCGTATGAAAAAAATGTCATAGCCCATCCTACGCTTAATAAACACATCCTCAATTGATCTTTTTCATAGAAAACATGAGCACCAAGATCACACTCTATCTACTAGTACACTGAATCAGCACAATTATGACTAATTGTCATAAATAGCATTAAATTACATAAAGATAGCACCGACAAGATATAATAAGGAATAACACTTATACATCATTCAAATCCACATACAAACTTTACATAGAAAAAATGCAATACCAATTGTTAGACTTGAGTCCAATAGCCCATCCTATGCTTAACATTCTCATCCTGAATTAATCTTTTTGTTAGAAAGAATGAACACCAAGATCACACTCTATCTACTAATAAACCTCTTTATCTAGTAGTAAGCTAAACCTGAACAGTTTCAACAAACTTTTGCAAATTGACACTTCAGTTTAGACCCATTTGTTTTACATGATTCTTTCTTCCCATTTTTGTATAACATAATAAGAAACTAAAAACAAACTACATCTAATTAGCTATAACTGACATCCTCTCTGAATCTAATTGATGGTAGGTTAGCCCAACAGCTAGGCTCATGCAACATGAACACGGAGTTCGCTCCTCTCCACATCTTTTAAGTCAAGTCACATATTCCAGGCTATGTCACATCACAAAGTAAACACCTACAGACTCATACATGCTCATCAAACAAAAGGAGGATCCTATTTGTACAAGTCTTTACAACAATTAAGTTTATCTAGGCTGAAGTTGCTAAACCAATTTGGTAACCTCTGAGAAACGCGTACACCAAGGGATTTTAAGGTAAACCGCAAGACTCCTGATAACAGGACAACCAATAGTTTACATTTGCAATATAAAATTCACAATCATGTGAGCCAAAAACAATCACTAGCGTAACATTCAGTTGATATCCCAAAATTTTGGCTCATGTATCATGAATGTATAAAGTGCCCCATCTAAGAAAAGTCACATTTTTTTAAGAGAAGCAAGGTCACCATAAGAAAGTTTACTTCTAATATATAGATGTTCATCAAGCAGAATGAGAATCCCACACGTTCATCAAACAATAAGAGGATCCTACGTGTTACAGGTGTCCACAACATACAAGTTCGTCTAGGCTAAAACTACTAAGCCCATGGGTAAACTCAAGGAAATCGCATACATTCTACGAATCTAAGGTAAATCACATGACTCTTGATAACGGGACAACCAAGAGTTTAAACCGCAATATGAAACTCAATCATGTAAGCAAAAAACATCGCTGGAATCAACTCTGGTTGCTATCGCAAAATCTAGGCTCATGTACCGTGGGTGCACACAATAGCCCATCTAAAACCAGCCTCTATATCCTAAGAGAAGCTAAGTCACCATCCCAAAGTTCACTTTTAAGATACAGATGTCCATCAAGCGGAATGAGGGCCCCTACATATTCATCAAACAAATGGAAAATCCTAGGTGCTATAGGTGTCTACAATATACAAGTTTGTATATGCAAAAACTACTAAACCCATGGGTAAACTCTAGGAAACCTCATGCACCCTACAAATCTAAGGAAAACAACTAAACCCATGGGTAAACTCTAGGAAACCGCTTACACCCTACGATCTAAGGAAAACCACATGATTCCTGATAACGGGGCAACCAATAGTTTAGACCGCAATATGAAACTCACAATCATGTGAGCAAAAAACATCGCTCGAATCAACTCCGATTGCTATCCCAAAATCTAGGCTCATGTGTCGTGGGTGTACGCAATTGCCCATCTAAAACCAGCCACTATATCCTAAGAGTAGCTAAGTCACCATCCCAACGTTCACTTCTAAGATACAGATGTCCATCAAGCATACTGAGGCCCCCTACATATTCATCAAACAAACGGAAAATCCGAGGTGTTACAGGTGTCTATAACATACAAGTTCCTCTAGGCTAAAACTACTAAACCCATGGGTAAATTCTAGGAAACCGAATGCACCGTACGAATCTAAGGTAAACCACACAAAACTCCTGATAACGGGACAACCAATCGTTTACACCGCAACATGAAACTCACACAACGTGCAAGGAAAAAACGCCATTGGCATGAATTCTAGCTGTTATCCCAACATCTAGACTCATGTATCGCAAATGTATGCAGGGCCCCCTCTAAGACAAGTCGTATATCCTATGACAGGCCGTCACTATCCGTCCATCCCTAAGTTGACTCCTAAAACCAGCCTCTATATCCTAAGAGAAGCTAAGTCACCATCCCAAAGTTCACTTCTAAGGGCCCGTACATATTCATCAAACAAATGGAAAATCCTAGGTGCTATAGGTGTCTACAATAAACAAGTTTGTATACGCTAAAACTACTAAACCCATGGGTAAACTCTAGGAAGCCGCATGCACCCTACAAATCTAAGGAAAACTACAAAACCCATGGGTAAACTCTAGGAAACCGCTTACACCCTACGATCTAAGGAAAACCACATGATTCCTGATAACGGGGCAACCAATAGTTTAGACCGCAATATGAAACTCACAATAATGTGAGCAAAAAACATCGCTGGAATCAACTCCGATTGCTATCCCAAAATCTAGGCTCATGTGTCGTGGGTGTACGCAATTGACCATCTAAAACCAGCCACTATATCCTAAGAGAAGCTAAGTCACCATCCCAACGTTCACTTCTAAGATACAGATGAACATCAAGCATACTGAGGCCCCCTACATATTCATCAAACAAACGGAAAATCCGAGGTGTTACAGGTGTCTATAACATACAAGTTCCTCTAGGCTAAAACTACTAAACCCATGGGTAAATTCTAGGAAACCGCATGCACCTTACGAATCTAAGGTAAACCACACAACTCCTGATAACGGGACAACCAATAGTTTACACCGCAACATGAAACTCACACAACATGCAAGGAAAAAACGCCATTGGCATGAATTCTAGTTGTTATCCCAACATCTAGACTCATGTATCGCAAATGTATGCAGGGCCCCCTCTAAGACAAGTCGTATATCCTATGACAGGCCGTCACCATCCGTCCATCCCTAAGTTGACTCCTAAAACCATCCTCTATATCCTAAGAGAAGCTAAGTCACCATCCCAAAGTTCACTTTTAAGATACAGATGTCCATCAAGCGGAATGAGGGCCCCTACATATTCATCAAACAAATGGAAAATCCTAGGTGCTATAGGTGTCTACAATATACAAGTTTGTATACGCTAAAACTACTAAACCCATGGGTAAACTCTAGGAAACCGCTTACACCCTACGAATCTAAGGAAAACCACATGATTCCTGATAACGGGGCAACCAATAGTTTAGACCGTAATATGAAACTCACAATCATGTGAGCAAAAAACATCGCTGGAATCAACTCCGATTGCTATCCCAAAATCTAGGCTCATGTATCATGGGTGTACGCAATTGCCCATCTAAAACAAGCCACTATATCCTAAGAGACGCTAAGTCACCATCCCAACGTTCACTTCTAAGATACAGATGTCCATCAAGCATACTGAGGCCCCCTACATATTCATCAAACAAACGGAAAATCCGAGGTGTTACAGGTGTCTATAACATACAAGTTCCTCCAGGCTAAAACTACTTAACCCATTAACCCATGGGTAAATTCTAGGAAACCGCATGCACCTTACGAATCTAAGGTAAACCACACAACTACTGATAACGGGACAACCTATAGTTTACACCGCAACATGAAACTCACACAACGTGCAAGGAAAAAACGCCATTGGCATGAATTCTAGTTGTTATCCCAACATCTAGACTCATGTATCGCAAATGTATGCAGGTCCCCCTCTAAGACAAGCCGTATATCCTACAATAGGCCGTCACCATCCGTCCATCCCCAAGTTGACTCCTAAAACCAGCCACTATATCCTAAGAGAAGCTAAGTCACCATCCCAACGTTCACTTCTAAGATACAGATGTCCATCAAGCATACTGAGGCCCCTTACATATTCATCAAACAAACGGAAAATCCGAGGTGTTACAGGTGTCTATAACATGCAAGTTCCTCTAGGCTAAAACTACTAAACCCATGGGTAAATTCTAGGAAACCGCATGCACCTTACGAATCTAAGGTAAACCACACAACTCCTGATAACGGGACAACCAATAGTTCACACCGCAACATGAAACTCACACAACGTGCAAGGAAAAAATGCCATCGGCATGAATTCTAGTTGTTATCCCAACATCTAGACTCATGTATCGCAAATGTATGCAGGGCCCCCTCTAAGACAAGTCGTATATCCTATGACAGGCCGTCACCATCCGTCCATCCCTAAGTTGACTCCTAAAACCAGCCTCTATATCCTAAGAGAAGCTAAGTCACCATCCCAAAGTTCACTTCTAAGATACAGATGTCCATCAAGCGGAATGAGGGCCCCTACATATTCATCAAACAAATGGAAAATCCTAGGTGCTATAGGTGTACAATAAACAAGTTTGTATACGCTATAACTACTAAACCCATGGGTAAACTCTAGGAAGCCGCATGCACCCTATAAATCTAAGGAAAACTACTAAACCCATGGGTAAACTCTAGGAAACCGCTTACACCCTACGAATCTAAGGAAAACCACATGATTCCTGATAACGGAACCAATAGTTTAGACCGCAATATGAAACTCACAATCATGCGAGCAAAAAACATCGCTGGAATCAACTCCGATTGCTATCCCAAATTCTAGGCTCATGTGTCATGGGTGTACGCAATTGCCCATCTAAAACAAGCCACTATATCCTAAGAGACGCTAAGTCACCATCCCAACGTTCACTTCTAAGATACAGATGTCCATCAAGCATACTGAGGCCCCCTACATATTCATCAAACAAACGGAAAATCCGAGGTGTTACAGGTGTCTATAACATACAAGTTCCTCCAGGCAGAAACTACTTAACCCATTAACCCATTGGTAAATTCTAGGAAACCGCATGCACCTTACGAATCTAAGGTAAACCACACAACTACTGATAACGGGACAACCTATAGTTTACACCGCAACATGAAACTCACACAACGTGCAAGGAAAAAACGCCATTGGCATGAATTCTAGTTGTTATCCCAACATCTAGACTCATGTATCGCAAATGTATGCAGGTCCCCCTCTAAGACAAGCCGTATATCCTACAATAGGCCGTCACCATCCGTCCATCCCCAAGTTGACTCCTAAAACCAGCCACTATATCCTAAAAGAAGCTAAGTCACCATCCCAACGTTCACTTCTAAGATACAGATGTCCATTCAGCATACTGAGGCCCCCTACATATTCATCAAACAAACGGAAAATCCGAGGTGTTATAGGTGTCTATAACATACAAGTTCCTCCAGGCTAAAACTACTAAACCCATGGGTAAATTCTAGGAAACCGCATGCACCTTACGAATCTAAGGTAAACTACACAACTCCTGCTAACGGGACAACTAATAGTTTACACCGCAACATGAAACTCACACAACGTGCAAGGAAAAAACGCCATTGGTATGAATTCGGGTTGTTATCCCAACATCTAGACTCAATGTATCGCAAATGTATGCAGGTCCCCCTCTAAGACAAGTCGTATGTCCTATGACAGCCCGTCACCATCCGTCCATCCCCAAGTTGACTCCTAAGATATGGATGCTCATCATGGAGAATGAGGCTTAAAATAGTTCATCTAGGCTTAAGGTAAGTTGGTTGATTGGAAATAGACAAGAAACTACATACACCAAGCAATTTAGTCGGTAAACCACAACAGACCTAATATTAAGTTATACCATTAAGTGATAACAAGAAATCCTCATATTTGAGTACCTGAAGCAAAGTTGTCTTGCCGGCATTGTCCAGGCCTAAAATATAGATCTTGGCCTACTTCTGCCAGAAACCAAGAGCCGCGAAGACGCCATGAACCAATCCAGAAAGAAACATCTCCGTCGACGCAGAAATCCGCTTCCGATTTCCCCGATCAGGCAATCGAAAATCCCCCCAAAAAAGTCACCGAAGATCTCAACGATCGGCCGGATCGAAGGCGAAGATGAAACAAAGCCCTAGGGAGAACGGCAAAGAGAGACAGAGGAAGATGAATCAGAAAAGGATACGATGGCAAAATACTAAATGCAACAAAAAAATCCAAAAAACCACGAATTACCTCATTAAGTTGTAGGACCTCGTCTTTGAGCACGTGAAGCAAAGTCGTCATGCCGGCATTGTCCAGGCCCAAAAAGAAGATCTTGGCCTACTTCTGCCACAAAGCGAGAGCCACGAGGATGCCATAGAACCAATCCACAAGAACCATCTCCGTTGACGCAGGAAATCCGCCTCCGATACCCAAACAAGTCGCCGAAGATCACAACGATCGGCCAGATCCAAGTACAGGAATGAATCGAAAACCTTGACAACGCCCCAGAAAAAACATCTCCGGCGACGAAGATGAATCGAAACCCTAGGGAGGGAGAAAGGCCCTTTCCCTTGCTCTGAAGAAAACCGCGACTCAACTCCAAAAGCCGATGACGGCTTTCTTTGCCTCCCAGAGCCCGATTCGCGCTTTCTGTCCGTTACGAACTTTTTTTACTACTTTATCCTTCCATTTGGCGCGTTTGAAAGTTAAAAGAGCAACAGAATGAGGGTAGTATGGTAAGTTGCAGGACGATGTTGAGCCAGGAAGGCATCTGCTGGCCAACGGGAAATGGATAGGGACGGGAATGGCCAGGCGCCAGCTAATTGACATTTATCTTGACTAATTTACCCTTCAAATCTTGTCCATTTAGCGTAATTAACCGGTTGATGGTACTTTCGTAAATTAGATAACGTGGACGGAACGGAAGGTATCTGTTTGCCAAACGGAAAACGAATAAGGATGCGGGCCGTTTGGGGCGTGATTATTGCAAAAATATCCAAACTGGATATTGGATATCTACTGCAGCGTCTATGTGGATTTTTACATCCAGCTGAAACTGGATATATAAAATATCCATGTGCTACAGTGTAGCAAAACTTTTAATCATGCCCCAAACGGCCCCTAAGGATGCAATTTGGCTTCAAACTCGAAACACGATTTTTCAAAGCAAAAAGACGGATCACTTACTGGGTACAACCCGCGCAATACCCAGCATTTAAAAATAACAGGTCCATCATTAGACGGCTGACTTTAGTCCCTTCGGAGTAAAAACATTATAGAGGGGGGACATTATTGGACCGAAGGTTTATAGTGGTAAGAAATTTACATCGAAAATTGGTATGATTATTGCCAACCGCAGTTGCAAATTTTTAGCAATAAATATTATTAGCAAAATAAATTTTTAGCCACATGGTAATAAATTGTTTTATCGTAAGTGAAAAACAGATGGACACATGTTAGAAACACATTGTTTCGAAAAAAAAGCTAAGAATGTTATGCATCTTAGGTTGTAATCTCTCAACTAATAACACAAAGTAATAAAAGACTCTCAAACAAGATAAGTATAGTCTACATTATAGTATTAGGGGACGAGATACATTGCCAAAGTACATAAAGAAACCAGATCTTCATTATTTGATATAACATTCCCACATAAGCCAAACTCTATCTTCCAATTTTATAAAGTTTGAAGATGTAGAAATTAGTGAGTTAAGTGATAATTTATTGGGGAATTGAATCGTGGTTTAGTGAGATAAGATAGAAAGTGACAGGAGGGAGAAGTAAGAGACCAACTCAAGAATTTCAGTTCCTCACCCTTAGAGGTGAGAAAATCAATTATTGACTTTACATTGATTTTAGCTTTGAAGGGGAATCTTATAAAACCTAGGAAATATGATCTCTTATCCAAAGGAACCTTTTCACTAACACGTGAAACAAATTACCTACACGGGTATTCAATATCCATCATCTTTGAGCATAAATACCAAATATTAAATATTTCTGCCTCATCTTTCTTTGTAGGTTGTGGTGCTACAGCATAAATTTTCTTTTTCGCCTCTTCAATGCTGCAACAAATTATTCTTGTTAGAGTATAGTTGTTCAAATATAGTTAGTATTTTGGTTAAGTCATTAGTATTAGTTCTAATTGGTATAGGCATTTTAGTCATACCTTGGGATAATTATCTTTCACGTTATTTATTGTTTCAGGCTTCCTTGTAGTAGGATTATGATCTCTATATTAGGATCGATGCTCTTCTATTGTAATCAATTAGACTTTATTATTCAGAAATATAGTTTGTTTCGTAGAGTTCTAACACTTAAGTCAAAAACCAAAAGATATTATAAAAGTTTATGGAAAGCTCTTGATTTGGATAGTGGAAATAGCATCAGGTACATTATCCTTCTTTCTTTTCATAAAAATCATGCAAATGATTGAAATCCTAGAAAACCCCCCTAAGATAAAGCACATATACGAGCAGGCACATAGACAATTAAAAGCATCAAATAATTGGGTTAATGCATAAACTGATGGCAACTATATGTTAGTCATTTATCCAGCTTTCTCATTGTCCTCAGATCATAGTTCAAGCAACCAAATCTAAATTACACGGTCAAACTGGAATTAAATCAAAATAAAAACTAAGTAAAGCTATTACCAGGCAACAATAACAATCTACAAGCATAAAGCATTTACTCTCTCCGGTCACTTTTCATAGATACAGATTTTTTCAAATGAACTAAAACTTGTATCGATTAAAAGTGACTGGAGGGAGTAACATATTGGTTCCTTAAACCTATAGAGTTCATCTCTCAAGGAGCTGGGGTCTTCCATCTCTCCAAACAACCCACAAGGAGATGGGGAACCACTCAAGGAGCTGGGGTCTGGGAATTTCGGGTGGCCAGGTTGGTCAGAGATAAGAAGACCAAGGAGCTCGTGGTCGTCAAATACATAGAGAGAGGGAAGAAGGTAGATAGTTCAGACCATCTCAGATTAATCTCAAGTAGAAATAACTCTGTTTCTCTTCATTTCAAGTGTCCCGATCTAGACTTTTAGCTTCTCTTTATTGCGGTTTTTGCTGGAATTTTGTTTCCGGTATTTAGTGCTTCTTTCTTTACTTGGAGATCGTGGAATGATTGTTGCTCTTGTATTGAAGCCTATGTACTGTTTTTAAATGATTTGGTGCTGTGTGTTGTTTGGGTGTTGGTAAAGATCCAGTTATTGGGTTTCATGTGATGTTATGAAATGGCTATGTCCAGATTGACGATCAAGTATATACCAGTTTCTAATGAATTTTCTTTTCCTCGCTCGATGAACTTTATGTACTTATTGTGAGGGTTTCTCATTAATCAAATTGTCATAATGTCTTGTCTATATGAGTCTACAATGGGGCTGTTCCGAGTAGATGGTTTCCCCTGTATGTCAGGGATTTGAAGAACTGCAGAGCATAAGCAAGTATGCTTTACTTGGGTTTTATCTCTTTAAACTCAAAATGTCATTCGGAATTCGTGAAAAATAATTTTACTCATTTGTCCTTTTATTTGTATTAATGGGTTAGACATTGGGAATCTTGCAATCCTATTACCAATAGACAAGTACTAAAGCAAGGTAGTTAGTTCAAATATCTTATGAATCGTTAATGTCTAATCAAATATATACAACTAGAAAGAGTTCAGGTAACCAGCTAGCCATCAATGCCAACATCTGGGTTGACCACTCATTTCCAAATACTTCTAAATTGGGTTTAACTCTTTTCTTACCTGAGGAACCCTGAGCTCTAATTTGCTTACGATCTTACTGCTACTGCCGCCAAATATCAAAAGCATAGGTACCTATGTATACAGTCATATATGATCATGAATTACCTTCGGCGAATATGTGATTTATAGTTCTTTTAAAAATTTGATACTTTCAGGTCTTGTTAACACCTACACACCTAGCAATTGTTATGGAATATGCTGCGGGAGGGGAGTTATTTGAGAAAATTTGTAATGCTGGCAGGTTTAGTGAGGATGAGGTTTGAAATCTTTAACTGATCAATCCATTTATTCTTCCTGGTCATTACCCTTGTTTACACTCAAGCAATGTTTCATCGATCTTATCTGCCACAGGCAAGGTTTTTCTTTCAACAGCTAATATCTGGAGTAAGCTACTGCCATTCCATGGTATGTTGCCAGTAATGAATTAGTTTCTTTCTACATCAGTGTTGTTGATTGATCTGGATTGGTATATAGCTAAAAGTTTCTGCATGGGCCAATGTGATCCCCTGTATTAATACTGCAGGAAATATGCCATAGGGACCTTAAACTAGAGAATGCACTTCTAGATGGAAGTCCAACTCCGCGCCTTAAGATAGGCGATTTTGGGTATTCACAGGTTAGTTTGTTCTGTTTTTCTGTTCTTTTTGTGGGAACAAAGATTCTCCCTTGTGCTCAACTTCTTCCTTTCTCATTTTGCAATCGGCTCTCTTGCATTCCCAGCCAAAGTCAACAGTTGGGACACCTGCCTACATTGCTCCAGAGGTCCTCTCAAGGAAGGAATATGATGGAAAGTTACATGCAACTATGGCATGGCAGCTAATTTACCTTGTTTAAGTAGGAAATATATTTATTCTCTACTTGAGGCCTTGCAACGTCATTCAAGTTGTAAATTTTAATGTTCATGTGGACTGTGCGTAGTAAACTTTATAGCCAGTGAATTGTGTGTTTATACATCATCAGATTGCAGATGTGTGGTCCTGCGGAGCGACACTCTAGGTTATGCTGGTGGGAGCCTATCCATTTGAAGATCCTGAAGACCTTATAAATTTTAAAAAGACAATTGGAGTAAGTAAAACCAATCTGTGAGGAAAGTAACATTTATGCTTTCTCATCTGAATTCTCAGGTATTTCTGATTTCATATACAGAGGATAATGAGTGTTCAATACACAATACCACACTATGTACGCATATCTGCAGAATAATTTACTGTTGATAAATACGAGCAAGTGAATCTTTATGGTGTGAATCCTTTTCAAACAGGTAATTGAAGATTTTGCTGTGGAAAATGTTGTTTATCTGGAGCTACGAACTACACCAAAGGTAAAATCATGCTATACTCATTAATATTTCTTGTTCCTTGATTTTATGGTCAGTTAAGTCAAACTGTTTTATCTTTTTTTTTTTCAGAAAAATGAATCAATTGGAATGACCAAGCGTTCTTACATGGAAGCAGTGTTTGAAGGACTGAGGACAATTGACTCAATTGACGTTTCCTTTGGTCCATTTGACACGAAAAATTCAAACTTGTCTCGATATGCTTTGGATAATAGCAGAAGAAAGATATTTGTTCGATTCCTTCTCAGCATTGATCGCCGGGAGACTACTGAAGCAGCAATGGAAACAGTAGGTTGAAGGGCTTCGCTTAGGTTTGAAGGGAAATTTGTATTTGTAATCATTAAATATGGACTCAACTGAGGTCTCATTTTAAACAGGTTCAGATAGCATTCGAAATGAGAAATATGGGGGTAGTTGGAGTTGACCTATCTGGCAATCCCGTTGTGGGACAATGGTACTGTCAGGAGCAAGATGTCCAGATTCGGGTATTCTAATATGAATCCCTTACGATAGTATACTTTCTCTTGCAGGCCAACTTTCTTGCCAGCACTGAACTTAGCTAAGGAATTAGGTCCCCTGTAACTCTTCACTGTGGAGAGGTGTGTAAGAAATTCAGAGAGCCGTTGCATAGGCAGGTAATATTGCTACTTTTTTAAATGGTTGAATTGCTATAAACTTCCAATGGTGACAGTTCTGAGTCTTTTGACTAATGTATTTTAAATGAATTAGTAATTGTAGGTGCCTCTAATGTATTTTAAATGAATTAGTAATTGTAGGTGCCTAACCCAACAGAAATTCAGGCTATGCTGGAATTTTATCCTCAGAGACTAAGGCATGCTTGCTATCTTGAGGAAGAAGCGTCGAGAAATTTAAAGACTTCAAATATTCCGGTCAATTTTTGCATGTGCATCAATTGTGTGCTTCCTCTACAAAACTCTAGTCTCATCACTTCGTTGGTATTGTGCAGGTGGAAATTTGTTTGACATCTAATATCAAGACCAATCGTATTTCATTTATATACAAACACCACTTTGGATTGAACCCTTTCTTTCAGCCAGTATTAAAGGGTATTTTCTTTCCATTTTTTCCTATATCAAAAACATGAAGGGTGATCTATAATGTGACTCAATTACTTATTTGTTCATATTTACCTTAACGGTGGATCTTTACAAGGCAAAACACCCATTAGTCATCTGCACCGATGACACAGGAGTCTTCTCTACTAATCTTTCCCGCGAATACCACCTTGTTGCTTCAGCGTTTGGTAAGTGAACTGTTTTTTAATGCAAGTACAGAAGGATGCCACTGCTGTCATTTTGAATTTAAATATAAATTTTCCATTGTCGAAATCCAGGACTCAAAAAGGATGAGTTGCTTCATCTTGCAAGAAAGGCAGTGGAGTTTGTATTCTCCCAGGATGGAGTGAACTCGGTTCTAAGAGAGATATTACTTACATTTCGAGACGAATCCTTATGAAGAAAGTAACTTCAAAAGACAAATTGATTACTTATTTGGGAAAGTCTGCAACAAGGTTACGTGATTTGTCAAACTGCGAACTGTTAATTATATTCTAGTTGTACAAAGGTTGGAACGCTAGTGACACAATAAACCGGAATCTTATGCCTGATTGAAATGACAATGACTTTAGGAATGCAGACTCTTGTTTTTCCGTTTCTTTCGTAACTCTTTGGTAACTTTTTTCTTAGGGGCCGTTTGGGGCGTGGATTTTCCGGATCCCTATCCAGATGAAAAAAAACATGGATGCTACATTGTAGCAAAACATCCACACTTTTAGGGGCCGTTTGGGGGCATGATTATTACAAAACATCCTGATGGGATTTTGGATATCCACCGTAGCATCTATGTTTTATTTTACAATCCTGAGGTGTTTCAACTGGATATATAAAATACCTGGATGCTATAGTCTTTTAATCACGCCCCAAACGGCCCCTTAATACCACTTACTTCTGTAGATTGCTCGTATCTTGTGCCAGAGATACCTGGGGATTCTACTATTTGTTAAAAGAGACTCAGGCAATTCTAGTAGAGATAATTCTATATTTATTTTGGCTGCTGGGAAGTTACACCAATCAACTCGAGCTAAGAATCATGAATTTGATATACTCCCTCCGTTCTGAAATAATGTGTACATTTAAAAAAAAATTATTTTTATTGGACCATGGGGCCCACAAGAAACTGGCGTAACCTTGTTGCAGACTTTCCCACTACCCAAGATCTTGCGAGAGAAAGAGAGGGACAGGGAGAGGGCGAGAGAGAGATGGCGGAGAAGGAGGGGAGGACTGAGGAAGAGAGGATCCCGGTGGGGGAGTGGCCCTCCTCCATCATCGAGCGCGCTGGCCGCGTCTACATCCTCGTCCTCACTGGCAACTCCGACCACCGCCTCAATCCTTCCTCCATCGACGACATCACCTCTACTCTCCGTCACCATCAACCAGGGCTGCTGTCACGCCCCAAAATTCTCAGCCTCATCGGAGTGCGGAAGACTTTTTTTTTCTTTCATGAATATGTTTGAGACCAGAAACCCTGAGATATGATCGAATACTCGAACATCCCGTCTAATACATCACCATGAATAGATGTGTACTCGACATAACACAACTAAGTCTTTAAATAACATCATTAATACATATGAAATGAGAACTTAATAATCTTAAATTAATCCATAATACAAGTCATCTAAAATAACTAAAAATCAAAATCATTAAAATGCTTTGGCCAACATGCCAAAAATATTAACACTAAATTTAAAATAATAAAGATAGCTTTATCTTCCACGATTGTCTTTAAGTCTTCCATTATCTGCACTTGCCATAGCTATACTTTCTTCATGCCTGCATCAGAGGATGCATGAGTATTCCGAAGAAATACCCAGTAGAATGCAAAAACCCACAAGAACAGAATATACAATATAGGACAAAGAATAGGGTTTAATATGAGACAGTTGAATACTCAAAAATATTTAAACTGAGCAACAAGAATTCCATTATAAGAGGAATTAACATCATCAATGAAGACTCCTAAACATCCAAAGTGTAAAGAGAGAATGGTCAAAATACCAAAGGCTCCAGACATCTAAAGTGCAAAGAGTTACAATTTCTGCTCGTTGAATTTACCGATCTCGAAAGGTAAAATATACCAGAATCATGCTAGAGGTTCTCCCTTTGAAACCTGGCTACGCGTTTAGACATGCTGGCCCCATCCGTGCTTACGGGCACAATGGGCGGAGACTGCAAACCTTCTATAATATCATACTGCCTACACATACGTATTTGCCTCCCTTCGGGCAATAAGGAATCAAAATTCCATAAATATCGGAGGTCACGCTGGACCTAGCAATGGCTCGTGAGCATACTATGATTCCACCGAATAATTAGTGGAGAAATAGGTCAATGTCAAACTGGACAATGTTTCAACAATAGCAGAGGTCTCAACTTTCTGAGAATAGGGTGATTCTTACTTCAATGACTCACTCATGGAGTATGAATAGAATAGTAAATACTTTCAACAACGTATGACTCACGTTCTGGAGTATGAAATAAAATAGCAAAGACTCTCAACAATGTATGACTCACATTCTGGAGTATGAAATAGGATAGCAAAGACTCTCAACAATGACCATGTTACGCATGCATAGCCCTAGATAAGACTTATGAAGAAAGACTTGATCAAGAATTGCCTTTCAAGACTCCAAGAAAACTCAAGTTATACGAAGAATATCAAGTTCTGGTTTCAAAGAAGACTTGACTCAAAAAGACTCAATAACAGGTCAACTGAAGTTTCTCAAACGAATAGAAGTGCATTGGTCAAATAGAAATAGATGGTTCGGTTTCCAATTGGAAACACAAATCGAGTTAATATCACCAGTGGAACATATAAGACTTAATGAACATCAAACCACTCACCATTAGCCCATGATACTATAGTATTATACTTAATCCATCCTACTGTAATACTTACTTAAAGTCTTATATAATATATATAAAGTTCTTAGTATACTTATTATAGTATAGACTATTGTTTTGACAAAGTTTTCCCAACCTTTACCATAATTACAATGTTCTGTTTTTACATATTAGTCAAATTCCGACCCTTACCAACGTCAAAACAGAAGGAATTAGACTCTGAAAATTTTATTGTGATTACTCCTATGTGTCTAGTTTACAACCTAACAAACAGCATGTTTTTATGATTTTTATATAATTAGTTATAAATATTTTAATGAAGGTCGTCAGTGCAGAAACAGTTCTGGCCGAGACCCTTAATCATAGTTCTAATTAAATTGTGAGTGTGTTTACCCCATAATCCATTCAATAATACATAGTATACTTGAATATCTTCTATATCTTACTTATTCCAGAACTTTATTAGGTATGATATGTCATAATATTTACAAGGATTGAGGTGTACTTTCATTATCTTAATTCATGCCACACACATACCCCTTTTTCTAGTTGAATTAGGCAAACTGGACAACTAATTAAGGACATATAAACACACAAGGTCACATAATTGACTTGACACAAACGCACCATTGAACAGCCAGTAGGTTCATGACACAAATTTATAAAGTATATTCTAGTTATAATCCCCTTTAGTTCCCATTAATAAACATCATCAACTATTGAAGACTTATATTGAAGAAGTTGCCATAATTCCATGATGAACTAGGACAATAAAATTTGGACAGCAATGTTATAGACCAAAAGGGACACAAGGAAGCTTCAAAGAGGACCCCAAACAATTCAAACTTCTCATCATTAGGCTAACATGTGTAATAATTAGGAATTGTAACATCAAGGTTCACACGATTGAGCAACAACACGTAATAACTAGATAATTCAAAAAATTGGTATTTAGCGATTGACTCTCATGAAGACTCACAATCATAAATCAATATATTAACACAAGAAGCACTTAAAGAAGGTATGAAATTCAGATCTAAGAGTGTGGGAAAAATCATCCTACCTAGTCCAAACGTAGTATCTTCTTGCTTCCTCTCGAAGGCTTTTGATTCTTCTACACGATGCCACCCTTTAGCGCTTCGATCGTTGACTCTTGAGATGAAGGAAAAAGGTGTAAAGCTTGCTGGAACAAAGGAGAAGGAGAAGGAGAAAGTCTTGGGACATTCACAAAGGATTTGGCTTGAAAAATACCAGCCAGCCCTCTCTCTTGTGCTTATATAGACCCAAAACCTACTACAACTAGAATATCTCCAAATCAAGACTTCTTCTTAATCCAAACTCTCACTACCAATTAAAAGCTCTCCCTCATTAGTAAGGGACGTTCGGCCATGTTAATCCATTGGGTTTTCCTCATTTAATTAGGATTTCAAATCTCTAATAAGATTCGTTCACTATCTTAATCCTAATTACAGCACACTGTCATACGCATAACAGTCCACTTCCGACTCTTCCCATGGTTAGTCCAGTTAGACTTATGAAATTTTTATTAGAGTTAGCCCTATGAGTCTAGTTTCTAAACCCACTTATTTTATATTTTTCTGATTTTCCTTGAATTAGTTATGATTTAATTACTTCTGACTGTTGACACAGAAATAGTACTGGCCGAACTTACAATCTTAATCATACTTTATATATCTCGTTCCAAACTAGGAAACTACCATATCTAGGCCATCCAACTAGACATCCCCTTCCTATTGGTTGATTAAAAAGTGAAATATTTATCTCTTTTTAATTAAGATCTATCTTCCCTAGTTATCTCAACCGAACTGATACTTCTCGATCCTCCGCGATACTTACCATATTTATCGCTATTAGGTCAAATCGTAGATTTTGCTCCAAGATTCGCTCCCACCATCCGAAGATCATCTTATGGCAAGGTTACTCACGTTCATAAATCACCCCTGGGCCAGTGCCATGTGGCTCAGCGCCCAAGTCCTGTGTCTTGTCTTTAAGTCCTACACGCTTAGGTCTTTGACGTCCTGCGGTTGCCCTACTCGTCATACTAACACGTGTCTATCACTAACCACACATCAAAACCAAATTCACTTTATTAATTAAAAATAATCCACTGAACACATGCCCTGGCGCCTGGCCCCACTCTTGGCGTCAGGTGTTCTCAGACCCTGGCGCAAGGCTGGCCTAGCACCAGGACCAACCCTCGTGTCCTAGTTTTCTACTACTATTAGCCATGCGATTAACTAATTATATCACATCATTAAATCGAATAACACATCAAAGCACATCACATAACCAAAAATCAAATCAGGAAATGAAACTTTCCTATTTTAGACTAGTTTCCTAAAATAGATACCTTTAGTTAACATACGAATTTTCTGGGTGTTACAGATGCTGCTTCTCCAACGGCCTCGACTGCCGCTGGATCCAGCAACGCCTCTCCCCCGCCACCTGATCTATACATGAAATATGCATTTTATTATCTCCTAAACTTATATTTATGCTAGTATTTGATTAGAATTATTGCTACTTTAATATAGTTTTTGGTTTTTGTAGGAAACAAGAGCAAAACGCAAAAATGGGATAAAACGCGATTCTAATGATTGAATATTCATAACTTCTATTGCATATCTCTGATGGGACTGATTTAAGGTTCATGTTAAAGTACACGAAGTCAGCTTTCCAACGCCACTGACTGTTCACAATTTGGAGTTTTGAGCAAAAAGTTATGATCATTTGAAATATCGCACGCGAAAGAGGCACGATTAAAGAGAAAAACCGTCAAGATGAGATTGGATGGATGAGATCGATACAATGGGTTTTGTTTAATAAAAAAATAAAAAAAAAGAAATATGACCGGTTCAAAATCCAGTCCGGTTCAGTTAAAAAAAAAGAAAAAAAAATAAAAAAATCGGCCCGAGCCAAAGCTCGGGCCTTTCGTTCCAGAACAGAGGCGCTCGAGCTCTGCTCGAGCGTCAGCAAGGATAGCGGCGAGGCTGGGCTGAGCGCCGGCGGGGCCATTCGACGGCAGAACAACGACGACGACGGCGGCGTCAATGGACGGCGGAGGGGCTGGCGAAGTTCGGCCGTTCAAGAAAAAAAAACAAAACAAAAACAGAGCTCTATTCGAGAGCTCCGGCGAGGTGGACCAGCGATGATGAACGGCGTGGACCAGCGATGATGGACGGCAGGACGGCGACGCTCGACGCTCGAAAGAAAAAATGGCAACTTGCTTTGAAAAGGGAAAACAGAGACCGACTCCTATTCAAACTAGAAATTGGATTTCATCTTCGATTGGGATGTGGTTTTGGGTTCTTGTAAAAGGACTTGGACTCCGTTCTGCTTTGCCTATAAAAACAGGAAGGAGAGGAGCTTAGAGAAGAACACCCGGGGGAGAAATTTCAGAGCTTTTGGAAAGGGATAACCGGCCGAAAAACAGACGATTTCCGGTGCGATTGACGCCGGAATCCGGTGGCTTTGGCCGGAAGAAGTGAAGAGGAAGTGAAGAGGGAGAAGAAGTGGCCGGAGGGGAGGAAGAAAGCGCCGGTAAAGACTGAGATTTGGACTGCTACAGTGCACTGCGAGTTGGGGAAGACGATGAACAGTACCCCTAGTTGTGAACAGTGATTTTTGCTACAGTGAACAGTGTTTTTCGGTGAATAGTGCAAAACGACTCCAACGAATCAACATCGTTCTCCTTGTCCAATGGCCGGCTAAATCCTTGTCCAAGGCGTAGATGAAATCCGAGTAAATTGGTTGTATCGTTTTCTTTCATCTTAATCTTAATTTACCTTGATTGGTGTATGAATCTTATTATAGAATCACTGTTAATTTATTGAGATTTATTCTATGTGCTCGAGAGAGGCTAGAGTGAATTCTTGTTAATTTCAATCCGAGGAATATTTGCGTGTCCGAGTGGAACGTAAGTAGACTAAGGTGTTATAAAGGAATAAGATTTCATTGGTTTATGCTCGACAGAGATAGATCACAGTTCCATATTTTGAATTGCTTATGTGTTACGTCCGAGAGGAGAGCACTACATTTTGAATTGACAAGTATATGTCTGAGAGGAATATACTAGCCAATCAGGAATTTATTCAAAAGAGAGAGACGATAAGCTGGTTTATTGTGCGGTGGATTCGAAGCCTTGGCACTTCTCCATATTAGTTAAAATCCATTTTAAATTAGTTAAATTTTATTGCTTTCTCTAGATTAATTAAAACAGAATTTGCTTTCACTTGAATTTGGTAAAATATTAGTCCATCCCTGAGGTTCGACAACCCTTTAATACTCACTGTAGTACAATTGTCTTGTGCACTTGCAAGGGTTTAATTTTAAACGATCACCACCCTCATCCTCATACAACACAAGTTCGATGGCCTCCTTGCCGCCTTCACCCCTTTCTTGAGCTGCAGGAATAGAGATAATTTTTAAATATACACAGTATTTCATAACGGAGGGAGTATTATTTTGTTTGGGCAAACTACCTGCGTATATACAGTGAGTTCTACCTACCAGGCACCTAACTATTAAGAGTTAATCAGTCAGGCAAGTATTTTAGTAAGGGCTTGTTTGGCAGCCCTTTAAGGGTTGGATTACAGCTTCTCTTGGTTCCCAAAAGAATCTAACTTTACTTCTAATTAATGATGACATATGCTGTAATTGTCAAAAAAGACATGGCAATTTATAAAAAAAACGCAGTTTCATGATGAGATACTATTTTTTATTATTAAATACCCCTATCTTTTTAAAAAAGTTATAAATCCTGCCACCGAACCCTAAATTCTTTCCTAGAATTGGATTCTTCCTAACCAAACACCTTAAAATTAAAAACTAACTTCATCCCTAAAATTTAGATTTCCTACTCCTAAAAGCTCTAACTAAACATACTGATCTATATATGAAATATGCATTTTATTATCTCATAAACTTATGTTTATGCTAGTGTTTGATTAGAATTATTGCTACTTTAATATAGTTTTTGGTTTTTGTAGGAAACAAGAGCAATACACAGAAATGAAGAGAAAAGTAACTCGAATGGTTAAATTATCATAACTTTGTATACAAATATCAGATTGGACTGATTCAAGTCTTATGTTAAATTTCAAGAAGTCAGCTTTCCAACGCCACCAGCCACGCACAATTCGGAGTTCGGGACAGAAAGTTATAGCCATTTGAATTTTATGAACAGTAACTACGATCGATCGTATATAATTGCGACCGATCGCCATAGCCGCAAATGCAGTGTTTTAAAGGAAACGATCGATCAGACTAAAAAACGATCGATCGTATCTACTAAAATTTTTCAATCATCGAAGACAGTAACTACGATCGATCGGTATCATACGGTGTCGATCGGCAAAGCGATCGATCGGAGGAAAATAACGAAGGAATTACGATCGATCGTATAGCGAACGATCGTCAATACGGAGAGATCGATCGCCGTCTGCGGAAAACCGAAATAAGACCTATTTCGACTTAGATTTGGAAGGGGACTTCGTGATTTCTCTTCACTCTTATAAATAGGCCTTATGGGAGAACGTATTGGGCATTCAACCTTGGAGAACCAGAGCTTTATTGGAGGCTAGAGAGGAGGAAGAGAAGAGGTCTTTTGGAGCAAAGAAGAAGAAGAAGGATTCATGACGATGGATCTACATAAACAGGCTTTTCTTTTCTCCCTTTCTATGTGTAACTAAATTCCTTGTCAAGGCTTGATGAAGCCCTAGATGTGTATTGCTACTCTTGATAGTTTAATTTTATAAAGTTGATTTTGATTCATGCTTAATGCGATTTCATGAGTATTCTCTTGAGTGCTTGATCATAGACTTGATTGATTATGAATGAAATTAGATATTGTGATTGATTTTATGCCCGATCAAGGATAAGATTAATTGCATTATAAATAGAGTTGTGATTGATTCTATGCCCGATCAAGGATTGGATTGATTACAAAATAGTGGATGAACTTTCGTGTCCGATCAAGAACGTTAGTGAATTCATTATTAATTCGTGTGTCCGATCAAGAACACGAATTACCATATCATGTCAATGTATGCTTAATAATAATTGAGAGTAGTAATTGCATGTCTAGTGGTAGATTCTCTGCCTTGATATTTCTCCATATTGATTAAAACTCAGTTAGATTAGATAAAGTCCATTGCTTTCTTTAGAATTAATTAAACTACATCTTTTTCTTCTCCTGAATTTGGTAAAAGATTAATCCATCCCTGAGGTTCGACAACCCTTTAATACTCTCCGTAGTACAATTGCCGTGTGCACTTGCAAGGGTTTTAATTTTAATTTTAATTATTATAGAATCATTGTTAATTTATTGAGATTTATTCTATGTGCTCGAGAGAGGCTAGAGTGAATTCTTGTTAATTTCAATCCGAGGAATATTTGCGTGTCCGAGAGGAACGTAAATAGACTAAGGTGTTATAAAGGAATAAGATTTCATTGGTTTATGCTCGAGAGAGATAGATCACAGTTCCATATTTTGAATTGCTTATGTGTTACGTCCGAGAGGAGAGCACTACATTTGAATTGACAAGTATATGTCTGAGAGGAATATACTAGCCAATCAGGAATTTATTCAAAAGAGAGAGACGATAAGCTAGTTTATTGTGCGGTGGATTCGAAGCCTTGGCACTTCTCCATATTAGTTAAAATCCATTTTAAATTAGTTAAATTTTATTGCTTTCTCTAGATTAATTAAAACAGAATTTGCTTTCACTTGAATTTGGTAAAATATTAGTCCGTCCCTGAGGTTCGACAACCCTTTAATACTCACTGTAGTACAATTGCCTTGTGCACTTGCAAGGGTTTAATTTTAAACGATCAAGTTTTTGGCGCCGTTGCAGGGGACGGCACAATAGTTTACTGAATTCTTAGCATAGTTAGTTTTAGAGTAGTCTAGTTTAAATTAGATTTCTTTTCAGTAGCATAATTGTATTCTTCTTCTGTTGCAGGATTAAGAGAAGACGTGGAATCCTCGCCAATGTTGGAAGGGTCATCCCTTTCCATAGTTTGCGTTCTCTTATCCTTTCTCTTTTAGATAAATTTGGGTGCTTGGTATTTTCCATTTTCTTTTGGGATTGCATGACGTGCTAGTTGTCGCTATTAGGATTGCTACAGGTTTTATTGCTTTATATTGTGCATACATGGTCGTCGTTCCCTGAACCCCGACCTGGCCTTTTACCCTGGTCCTGAGCGACTGTCTAGAGCCTTTAGAACTCACAGCAACCCAATCTTTGAAACCCATCCTATGGCAGACAACATGAACCTTGGAGGTGGGAATGGCCTAAACCAGAATCCAGTAGTGCCTCATGCCCATACCCTACAAGATTATTACAGGCCTACCACCTACACCTCCCCCTCCTGCATAATCTTACCAGAAAATGTGGCTAATTTTGAAATTAAGCCCAACATCATCCAGATGCTGCCCACCTACCATGGCCAATTAAATGAGAACCCCTATAGGCACCTACAAAATTTCCTAGAGGTTAACACAACCTTTAATCTTACACTATCTGATGACCAGGTACGTCTTAGATTGTTCCCCTTCACCTTAAAAGATAGAGCCAAGGAGTGGCTATATTCCCTTGAGCATAACTCTATTTCCACTTGGGAGGAACTTCAAGCCGAATTCCTCAAGAAATACTTTCCTGTGGGGCAGACCAATAAGACCCGCCATAAAATCATCACCTTTGCCCAGACACCTAATGAACAATTCCATGAAAGCTGGGAGAGGATGAAAGCCTTACTCCGGTCCTGTCCCCACCATGATGTGCCCAAGTGGCAATTAGTACAGAGATTTCATGAGGGTGTGTGCGATCAGCATAAGACCCTAATAGATGCCTCTTGTGGAGGCACATTCATGAAGAAAACCCCTGATGATGCTTGGGATCTACTAGAGGACCTGAGCGAAAACTCTTTACACAGTGCTACCCTCTATAGATCAGAAGGCCATATGCCTGGTAGGAATGCCTCAAGGGGAGGCATATATGATGTCAAAGCCACCACGAGCCTAGAACACCAAGTGGCATCCCTTACAGAGAGGTTTGACCGGTTTTTCTCACAGACTCCACCATTTACACCAACCTCTCATGATGCCTGCACCATTTGTATCAGCCCTATGCACACCATAGTTGACTGCCCCTCTGCCTCCCAATATCCAGATCTTGTACAGGAGCATGCCAACTTTACGAGGTCAATCCCTCAGAGACTCAGTAAGATATTCAACCTAATTCTAGAGTATATAGCAAGCAACAATGAAATGAAAAGTTTTAATTTTTATTTTCTAATTAAGCAATCAGATGTTCAACTAACTTAAAACACAGAAATTAGATAAATAAAATATAAAATAATAATAAAATTCCTGTTTGCTGCTTCCAGTCTGTCTGTAATCCCGTTTTGCTTTCCTCTTTCCTCCACCTTCTGCAACAATCTCTCGATTGCTCGCCTCAACCGATCTGCTCTTTCTCTCGAATAGAACAGACAGTCCCCTTCTCGCCAAATCCTCACCAGTTATGTCTCTCGACACTTCAGTCCTTCTCAGCCAGGTCCTTTGTTTTCTCAAACCAGCAATCCCCTTCTCACGAGCAGCACAATCTCTCGACTGTACCACTGTTCTGTCCCAGCCAGTACCCCAGAACAGGTCCGGCACCACCGACCTCTCCTCCTTCCTCCACAGCACAGCCGCTTTCACCGTCTGCACAGCACCCCCTTCTAACCAAAACCTCCCTTCTCTACCCCCGTCTGCACAACCGGAACCCAGCAAAAACCACCACGGCCGCCCACCCAATCCTTCATAACATAGCCAACGTTGACAGAACAGAGCTCCTCTGCCTCTCGTCAGACCCCTTTTTTTCACAGCACAGACGCTTCTCCTCCTGCCCGCCCGGCCGTCCAGAACCAAACAGAGCCGCCTCTTCGAACAGACAGAACAGCCGGCCGCCAACCCTCTTCTCCTTCCACAGACAGACCGCCCAAAAGCCACCGTCCTTCCAACAGCAAGAACCTCCTCCAAACAGATCAGCAAAACTCCGGCCTCCTCCTGCCCAGCCGGCCACCCAAAACCTTCAGAACAGAGCAGCAGACAGCCCCCCTTCTCCACAGCCGTCCCCCTTTCGAACCGCCAGCCAGAGACGCCAATCCTTATGCAAGCTCCTTCTTTTATAGTCGCAAAATCGAGTCCAAGAAATCCCAGCACTTTCCTTTCCGGGCGCAACCTCAAGCTTTTCAAAACATGAATTTTTTCCATTTTTCAGACATCGGCCAAATCACGAGCTTGCCATCCTTCCGTCCTTCCAAATCGAACCAGGACCGTCACCCTTCTCCAGATTTCCGGTCATCTCCTCCTTCTCCGACAGACCCATGGCCCTGTTGTCGTCGAAGTGCTCTGTTCTAATTCTCATTCGGCCACCATAGCCTCCTAGCGATCGAGTTCTTGTCTCCACAGTTGGGTAGCCGTCGAATGCTCGCCGTCGTCGTGCCTCAGCCTATCGGCCGCCGTGACCCATCGCTCACGGCCGCCGGATTGCACCTCACCCACCGCTGCTCGAACAGAGCCTCCGATGCTCTGTTCTAGGCGCCCGGCGCCCTAGCCATCGGGCTCGGGTTCCTCTTTTCTTTTTCTTTTTTTTATTATTTAGGCCGAACCAAATGCTGAACCGCTGACCCGGTTCAATTCCGGATTTTCTTCTTTCTTCTTTTCTTTTTTTTTTTATTATTGGTTAAAACCCGTCGTACCAACCACGTCCGTCGGATATTCGATCTCTTCACACGAGCTGATTGACGCATTCCATATTCGGCGATCTGATTTGGAGTTCTAAAGCCTGCATAAAAATAAATCGTAATTAAACGCATAATAAAACATGAATCTATTAAAACCAATTAATGCATCTAAATAACTCAATTAAGTGCGTTTATTCATTAAACTCCAAATTATTCACTTAACACAGATAAACATTAATTATCCTTACTTTAACTAAAAATACGACTAACAAATAGGTAGAAAGGCATATAAAAATGTGTATATTTTGCATATATCAAATACCCCCAAACCTACATTTTGCTAGTCCTCGAGCAAAACAAAAAAAAACAAAAAAAAAATCTAACTAATCCACTTTCGCAGGAAATCGCGATTGCATTTAGCGTATGCAACAAGCCTTTTAAACCCCCAGGTGTCCCTGGCTAGACGAGTGAAGTCTCGTGAGGGTTTGCAGCCATGCTACCCACAAATATGTATTTATGAAATAAACCTATTTAATCTAAGTGTAAAAAGAAAATAGAAAATCACTACAAAACAAACAATCCTAATATCCCTTCGAATGCAAACTGCAATGTTTAAGAAAATCAACCACATGTACTTGGATTTATAATCAACTGGAATATAGAAGCCCTCAAGTAAGTGGTTTTATTCTACACCTTCATCTTGGAAGTTTCTGCTCAATAGGATATAGCATGATACTTTATATAGTAAAAGTGTAGAACATTGTAGCAATACATTCTAAATCTCTGTTTTACACAGACCCAGTGTGACCCATTAACCAAAGAACATCAGAATCAACACAGTCGTCGTAATCTTTAGGTTCATGATAACACAGATTTGAGAGGATAATACACCATAGACTTTTTTTTCTGTTTTTTCGCTAGGACTGTGTAAGGCCTGACTTCAAGATGCTTAGGTTTAGCAATGACTCAGGCCAATGACTCCCAGCCAGTTGGCTTAGGGCATTAGGTTTTAAGTAGACCGCTTCGGGCCCGAGCATCAGCCTAAGTTAATCCTATAAAGTCCAGCAGCCCCTTTCTTTCATTCATTTTGTTTTCATTTTTCGCATTTTTTCTTTTCAGCATTCATATTTTCAGCAATCTTTATTCCGTCCAGGCTGTATTATACTCTCAACCTATTTCCGGTTCCAGTCCCTTGCCATAGCCAAGTAAATGGTCTATCATGATCTTTTAAGCTCAACAGACAACCACATATCATCTAATGACTTTGACTAAAGATATCCCACTGTAAATTAGCATTCAACAAATCTCTAGACGGTATTACTTTATGTAACTAGTGTGTGTGAGTGAGTTTTTTTAGTTCAAGCACTTTGTTCCAAGAGGACTGTAACAGAAAGATATTGCTCAGTTAAGTTCTCTATCCTCCAGTATACTTACTCACACTTCCAATGCAAATTAATCTCTTAAAAATTGAAGTGTGCATTATAAAGGGATAAACTATCAAAACCTAAGAAAAATACTAACAAACGACCTAAAACTAAGTAACTTTTTATGGTTTTTTTTTAATAATAAAAACCAAAGGAATACTACTTTTCTTTTCTACACCCCCAAACCTAAACGAAACATTGCCTTCAATGTTTACCAAAATAAATATCACAATGATGAGTAAAAGAACAGGAGTGTAAGGAAAGAAATCACCTGAATGGAGATGCCTCAGGGTAGATGTAGAGCATTGAAACACACAAACTAAGAATGAGGAGTAAGTACAAAATATGGAAAAAGAAAATACACCCCAAACCTAGATTGTAGCATCCCCACACATGTATCAACGGCCTAAATATTAAACAAATAAAAAACTATCAAGAACCAAAAATTTGGGTTGCCTCCCAAGAGCGCTAAGTTTTACGTCTTCAGCCAGACATAACCAAAAATCATGTAGGAGCATTAGGTTCATCCAAATCTAGAACAATCTCCTCTCTTTCAGTAAAACCCTCCAAATATGGTTTCAATCTTTGCCCATTAACTTTGAAAATAGTTCCATCTTTAGGGTTTTAATTGTCAACCACTCCATGGGAAAATACTTTGTGCACAATGAAAGGTCCAGACCATCGGGAACAGAGCTTTCCTGGGAAGAGATGTAACCTGGAGTTATAGAGCAAAACTTTTTGACTGGGCTCAAATGACGTCCTCATGATTGACTGATCATGAAAAACTTTGGTCCTTGCTTTGTAAATCTTCGCATTCTCATAAGCCTCATTACGAATTTCGTCTAATTCATTGAGCTGCAATTTGCGAAGTGTTCCAGCCTTGTCCATATCAAAATTAAAAGTTTTGATGGCCCAATAAGCACGATGTTCTAATTCCACAGGTAAATGACAAGGTTTTCCAAATACAAGTCTATAGGGAGACATTCCAATTGTTGTCTTAAATGCAGTACGGTAAGCCCACAATGCATCATTTAATCTTTCATACCAATCCTTTCGGTCGGGACGAACCGTTTTCTCAAGAATGCGTTTAATTTCTCTATTTGAAACTTCTACTTGTCCACAAGTCTGCGGATGATATGGAGTTACAATTTTATGAGTAATGGAGTACTTTTTCAGAAGTGATTCAAAAGCTCTATTGCAAAAATGTGTACCACCATCACTTATAATTGCACGAGGGGTTCCAAAACGAGAAAATATGTTTTCTTTCAAGAACCGAACCACTACTTTGTGATCATTTGTTTTGCAGGGAATTGCCTCTACCCATTTGGAAACATAATCTACAGCAACAAAGATATAGAGATAACCAAACGATGGAGGAAATGGGCCCATGAAGTCAATACCCCAAACATCAAAAAGTTCAACAATCAGAATGTTAGTAAGGGGCATCATGGACCTACGTGATAGTGTACCCATACGTTCGCATCTGTCACATTTTGTGCAAAATTCATGAGTATCTTTGAATAAAGTAGGCCAATAAAAACCACTCTGCAAAATTTTTGCAGCAGTCTTTTTCGCACCGAAATGGCCACCACATGCATGAGCATGGCAAAAAGAAATGATACTATCAACCTCATGCTCCGGCACACATCTCCTAATGATTTGATCTGGGCAATACTTGAACAGGTATGGATCATCCCAGAAAAAATGCTTAACCTCGGCGAAGAATTTGGATTTATCTTGTTTTGTCCAATGTTCAGGAAGTTGAGTTGTGACAAGATAATTAACAATATCAGCATACCAAGGCAATTGAGAGACAACAAAAAGTTGTTCATCAGGGAATGACTCATTCAAAGGTAAGGGTTCCTCAGCAGACTCGTCAATAAGCCTAGACAAGTGATCAGCAACAACATTTTCAGAACCTTTCTTGTCTCTTATCTCAATATCAAATTCTTGAAGTAATAGGACCCAACAAATTAAACGAGGTTTAGTGTCTTTCTTTGAAAGAAGATATTTCAAAGCTGCATGATCTGAAAACACTACGACCTTGGATCCTAAGAGATATGATCGGAACTTGTCTAAAGCAAAAACTGCAGCCAACAACTCTTTTTCTGTAGTAGAATAATTGAGCTGAGCATCATTGAGAGTTCTACTTGCATAATAGATGACATGGGGTATCTTATTCACCCGCTGTCCCAAAACAGCTCCAACCGCATAATTGGATGCATCACACATAAGCTCAAAAGGTAAATTCCAGTCCGGTGGTTGGATGATGGGTGCAGATGTGAGAAATTGCTTGAGTTGATCAAACGCTTTAGAACAATCATCATCAAAGACGAAAGGAGTTTCTTTAGCAAGCAAATTGCACAAAGGTCTTGAAATTTTGCTAAAGTCTTTGATGAATCTTCTGTAAAACCCAGCATGGCCAAGAAAAGATCGAACCTCCTTAACTGATTTTGGTGGAGGGAGACTTGAAATTAAGTCAACTTTGGCTTTATCAACTGCAATTCCTTTATTAGAAATAACATGCCCCAGAACTATCCCTTGACGAACCATAAAGTGACATTTCTCCCAATTTAGCACAAGATTTGTTTCTTTACACCTTGCCAAGACAAGAGACAAGTGGTGTAAACATTCATCAAAAGAGGATCCAAACACCGAGAAGTCATCCATGAAAATTTCAAGAAATCGCTCAACCATATCTGAAAATATGCTCATCATGCACCGCTGGAATGTGGGGGGTGCATTACATAACCCAAATGGCATGCGGCGATATGCATATGTTCCAAAAGGACAAGTGAATGTGGTCTTTTCTTGATCCTTTGGAGCAATGGGAATTTGATTGTAGCCTGAATAGCCATCTAAAAAGCAATAGTAGCTATGACCAGCAAGTCTCTCAAGCATTTGATCAATAAATGGCAAAGAAAAGTGATCTTTCCTTGTGACCGAGTTCAATTTTCTGTAGTCAATACAAACCCGCCACCCAGTGGTCATTCGGGTGGGGACTAATTCATTATTATCATTTTTGACTACTGTGATTCCTGACTTCATAGGAACAACTGGAACTGGGCTGACCCAAGTACTATCTGATATGGGGTAAATGATGCCAACATCTAACAATTTTAGCACCTCGGTTCTGACGACCTCCTTCATATTAGGGTTAAGTCTGCATTACATTTCACGGGAAGATTTTGCATGCTCCTCAAGGTAAATGTGATGCATACACAGAGCAGGACTTATACCTTTAATGTCTGCTATTGTCCACCCCAAAGCTGTCTTATGTTCGCGAAGAACATTAAGCAACTTTCCTTCCTGTTCTGAATTAAGGTCTGAAGAGATGATAACAGGCAAGGTATCAGAAGAACCTAAAAACGCATATTTAAGTGTATCAAGTAATGGTTTTAGGTCAAGTTGGGGTGGTTTTTCAATAGATGGGACAAGTTTAGATTCGGGAACTGGAAGAGGTTCCACCCTGGCTGTCCATTTGGTTGGGTCCAATATAGGGGTAGAGTCAAGCAATGCATTGACATCTCTAATGGACCCTTCGATGTAAAAGTCTAAGCCAAAATGAGTTAAACATGTCTGGAGAGGATCATCATTTAAAACAGTTTGCAGAGAGTCTTCCACTAAACTTTCAATCATATTCACTGCAAAAGAATCATCCGTCTCCGGGGGTTGTTGTCTAACATTAAAGACATTGAGTTTGACCTTTAAATTCCCAAAAGACAACTTCATAACCCCATTTCTACAATTTATTATGGCATTGGCTGTGGCTAAGAATGGCCTTCCCAAAATCACAGGAATCTGACTACCAGGATTCTGCACAGGTTGGGTATCTAAGACAATAAAGTCTACTGGGAAGTAAAATTTATCCACCTGAACTAGAACATCCTCAATAATACCGCGTGGGACTTTAACTGATCTGTCTGCAAGTTGCAGTGTTATGGTAGTCGGTTTCAACTCTTCTAATCCAAGTTGCTCATAAACAGAGAATGGTAGCAAATTTACACTAGCTCCTAAGTCCAACAATGCCCTCTCCACATTATGGTCTCCTATAACGCATGAAATTGTGGGACATCCTGGATCTTTAAACTTAGGAGGAGTGTTATGCTTAAGAATTGAGCTAACTTGTTGTTGTTGTTTTAATTAATCTCTTAATTTACTCGCAAGTGTACGAATCGTGTTTGGAGTATAGTCGCACAATTCTTACGAGGTCGAACCCACAGGGACTTGTGTAGCGGAAATCTAATCGAACCCTAACTAAACCCTTGACTAAACTATGAAACTTATAGAAATTGATTAACTAGCTAACGACTAATTAAAATCAATTAACGGAATAAAAATCTAAACTTTATCAAATTGACAAAATACTGCAACTAACCCTTCAATCATTTATCATTCTCCAAATACTCATAACAATCTAGAATCCTATTCACGTTGTTACGGAAGATTTTACTTTAACGCACAATTACTCATATAAAAATCACATCCTTCATGCTATTTAAATTAACAGCTCAAATTACTAGATGTATCCACTTACGAGTAAATCACAACTAGTATCCGATTTGTTATTTAATCAATTAAAATAAGCATGCATTGACAATAGTAATTCCAAATCATAGCAAAAACATGATTAATGCTATATCCGAAACTAACTACGCAATTAACACAAGGAACGCATAATCAATTAACGCACAATTCTATAATAAAAATATCAACTTTCATGAAAACGGGAATCCCTACAATTACTACAGCCTCATCCTAACCTTAGCAATTAATCTAGCCAACCATATTAAATATAACACATGCATAATTCATAAAATTCATCTCCATTAACAATAGCATTCACTTACAAAAAAAATGATGAGGTAAAACTGAAATACACCGTACTGTTCTTTCTCTTCTCAGTCGACTGTCCAGCAATAGTCCTGACAAACTCGATCTTCCAATCAACACCAACACAGCAGCAGATGAAATCCAAAGTAAAAAGAGAAAACTGAAACTAGTTTTGGAACTGGAAAAAAAACTTTTCTGATCGTCTCTCTCGCTCTGGTCGGACGCTCTCTTGCTCTGCGACTCCTTTGTTTTTATACAGAGAACTGCCCTTTTTTTCTTTCTCAAATCAGAACCCCCAATCTCGTCAGAAAAATCCTACCTTCGGTGTGCTTTCCAAATCCGTCGATTTGCATCTCGATTCACATTCAATTCCGTCCAATTGCAAAGAAAAAAAATCCAATTTTGAACACGCAATACATAGCCCAAAACATAAGTCTTTCCTTTCTGAGACCTTCCAAATCAGTCACCGATTCGGCTCTGTTCTGGCCCTCAGTCTGCCGCTTCCTCTTCCGTCTCCGTCGAGTGCTCTTGCCATCGACCGCCGGAATCCAGCCGTCATCGTCTCCTCCTCAGCTCGAACCTCCATTGCCGCCATCCATGGCCGCCGTCGGCCTCTCGAGCTTCGCCGGAACCCAGCCGCCTCGCCTTCTTGCTGCCGTAGCCGGAACCCAGGGCCATAGCCGCCGATCTTCACCGCCTCGGGCCGCCGTGATCGAAGGACTCCACCGCCGAGCAGTTCCTCTGTTTCAAGAAGACACCCGAGCCCCGACTGAACAGAACACCCGAGCCCCGCTCGGGTTTTTTTTTTTTTCATTAAACCGGACCATTGAACCGGTCCGGATTTTCTTTCTTTTCTTTTTTTTTTCTTTTACTCTCTTAAAACCCGTTGTATCATCCTTATCCGCTAGATCGAATCTAAATGGCTCTGTATTCTAATTCCACGCCCGTCTTCTCTTGACTGACTCATCAACGGATCAGATCTTTTCTGCGAGTGATATCAGCTCCTGGGTCCGTCTAATGGCTTCACTTTTGGCTGTTCAACAGTACGAGCATGCGAACCTATACAAAATAAAATATGTCCCAAATTAGATGCACCAAATATTTATAAAAGTACGGAACAGTGTTAAATTGAGCAAATTAGAGAGCCTTATTTGATTAATCCTAATTACTTAGAAAATTACCAAAATTCACTTTATTCCTCGTTTTAATTAGAAAACATGACTAACAAATAGGTAAAAGGGCATATAAAAATGTGTATTTTTCATGCTTAACAAATACCCCCAAACCTAGATTTTGCTAGTCCTCAAGCAAAACACAAAAGAAAAAATAATAAAACTACTCAAAAATAAATGCCACTATCATAGGGAATCACGATTGCATTTAGCATATGCAACAAGCCTTTTAAACCCCCAGGTGTCCCTGGCTGGACGAGTGAAGTCTCGTGAGGGTTTGCAGCCATGCTACCCACAAACATGTATTTATAAAATTAACCTTACTCTTTATCTAAATGAGAAATAAGTCAACTAAACACTTCAAAACACAAAACCAATTATCCCTTCAAATACACACTGCAATACTTAAGAAAACTAACCACACGTACTTGCATTTATAATCAACTGGAATATAGAAGCGCTCAAGTAAGTGGTTTTATTCTACACCTTCATCTTGAAAATTTCTGCTCAATATGATATAGCATGATACTTTAAATAATAGAAAGTGTAGAACATTGTTGCAATACACTCTAAATCTCTGTTTCACACAGATCCAGTGTTACCCATTAACCAAAGAACATCAGAATCTACATAGTCATCGTAATCTTTAGGTTCATGATAGCACAGATGCTTGCGCGCCTCCTTCGGGTCCAACATTCTAGATTTGAGAGGATAATACACCATAGACTTTTTTTTTATTAGGACTGTGTAAGGCCTGACTTCAAGATGCTTAGGTTTAGCAATGACTCAGGCCAATGACTCCCAGCCAGTTGGCTTAGGGCATTAGGTTTTAAGATGGACCGCTTCGGACCTGAGCATCAGCCTAAGTTAATCCTATAATAGTCAAGCAGCCCCTTTTCTTTATTTTCGTTTCCATATTTTTTTTTTCATTTCCAGCATATATATTTTCAAGCACATCTTTATTCTGTCCAGGCTGTATTATACTCTCAACCTATTTCCGGTTCCAAGCCCTTGCCATAGCCAAGTAAATGGTCTATCATGATCTTTTAAGCTCAACAGATAACCACACATCATCCAATGACTCTGACTAAAGACATCCCACTGAAGATTAGTATTCAACAAATCTCTAGAAGGTATTACTTTATGTAACTGGTGTGTGTGAGTGAATTTTATTAGCTCAAGCACTTGATCCAAGAGGACTGTAACAGAATGCTATTTCTCAGTTAAGTGTCTCTATCCTCCAGTATACTTACTCACACTTCCAATGTAAATTAATCTCTTAAAAATTGAAGTATGCATCACGAAGGGATAAACTACCAAAACCTATAAAAATACTAACAAACAACCTAAAAACTACAAAATTTTGATTTTTTTTTATGTTTTTTTTTACTGAAAAATTCAAAACAAGCAAGAAAATAACTAAGATATCCTAAACAAATATCTTCCTATACCCCCAAACCTGCATGAAACATTGTCCTCAATGTAAAAAGATATGAAATAAGTACTGAGGAAAATAAATAGACGAGGGAAGGAAAGATAGTACCTGCACTCCACTGAAACGCTATAGTATCTATCAAAATGAAAAGAACAAGTGAAGCACAAGAATAACCTAAGAAAAATAAGCACAAAAATAAAAATTCTAAAAACTTGGGTTGCCTCCCAGTAGCGCTAAATTTTACGTCTTCAGCCAGACACAGCTATTAATTCACTCATTAATGGATGATGCAGATTCTACCAAGGATTTAGCGTGAGACCACAGAGAATAAAAATATGACCAAATGACATCTCTCAAATTGCAAATGAATGTTCCCAGTCTTCTCTTCAATATCTCCCACCTAGACTCTCTGGGGAACAAAAACGAATATGAAATGGGAACAACATTGACAGTAGCTATGGGCCCCTGAAGATCAAGCTCATCTATGGGTGAGTCATCCATAGTCCCCGCTAACTGATGTGGTAGTAATGGTGCCCAAGGATAGATGACTGGAATATCTAAGTCTGGACTCAGTGGATGTTCATTCACTACTTCTTCTAACTGTGCAGGCACCACCCATAGGTGTAAGAATATGGCAGCCATCTAGATATCCTGTGAGAATCAAGAACCTAAAAATATGAGTGATAAACAATGAAAAATAAAGCGTACAAAGAAAACTAAACCCACTAAGCACAAAACAAATTACTGCAACTTTAGTCATTATAAGTCGGGTCTGCCAGACTCAATTCATCGATCTGAGGTTGCTGCAATTCCAAGAATGGTTTAAGACGATGACCATTAACTTTGAATATATCACCATTCTTGGGGTTTTCTATTTCAACTGCTCCATGAGGATAAACAACACGAACTAGAAAAGGTCCTGTCCATCGAGACTTCAATTTACCCGGAAACAGATGTAAACGAGAATTGTATAAAAGAACTTTCTGCCCCGATGTAAAAGATTTTCGCAGAATATTTTTCATACGATCCTTGTATGATTTTGCACACTCATAAGCATCATTACGAAGCTCATCCAACTCATTCAAGTGCAGTTTCCTTTGAATTCCTGCTCTATTTAAATCAAAATTCAGGTGCTTAATTGCCCAATAAGCTTTATGCTCAATTTCAACAGGAAGATGACAAGCTTTCCCGTAAACAATACGGTATGGAGACATTCCAATGGGAGTTTTAAATGCAGTACGGTAAGCCCACAAAGCATCGGTAAGTCTCAGTGACCAATCTTTGCGATTAGGATTGACTGTCTTTTCTAAAATATGCTTAATCTCCCTATTAGAAATCTCAACTTGACCACTTGTCTGGGGATGGTATGGGGTAGCAATTTTGTGGGTTATGCCATATTTCTTCATTAACTGTTCAAAAACCCTATTGCAGAAATTTTTCCCCCATCACTTATGATAGCACGAGGAGAACCAAAACGTGCAAAAATATTGTCTTTTAAGAATTGGACCACCACTTTGTGGTCATTGGTTTTACATGCTACGGCCTCTACCCATTTAGAGACATAGTCTACCCCCACAAGGATATAAAGATTGCCAAAAGAGTTAGGAAAAGGTCCCATGAAGTCAATACCCCAGACATCAAAAAGGTCTATAATAAGGATTGGGGTTAAAGGCATCATGTTACGACGTGAAAGTGCTCCTAACTTTTGACATCTTTCACATGCTGAACAATAAGCATGACAGTCTTTGAAAATAGTAGGCCAATAAAATCCACACTGCAAAATCTTTGCAGCAGTCTTTTTAGAACTAAAATGGCCCCCACATGCTTGATCATGACAAAAAGAAATGATGCTTTGTTGATCATGTTCAGGAATACATCTCCTAATAATCTGATCGGGACAATACTTGAACAAGTATGGATCATCCCAAAAGAAATACTTAACCCTGGACAAAAACTTGGACCTATCTTGGGAAGACCAATGAGATGGAATTTGTTCAGTTACTAGATAATTAACTATGTCTGCAAACCAAGGCAACTGGGACACTGCAAGTAATTGCTCATCAGGAAAAGATTCAGTTATGGGCAATTATTCATCAGTAAAATCAACTATCAACCTAGATAAGTGGTCGGCTACAACATTTTCGGAACCTTTCTTATCCCGAATTTCAATATCAAATTCCTGTAGCAATAATATCCATCGGAGAAGACGAGGTTTAGCATCGTTTTTAGATAAAAGATACTTCAATGCAGCATGATCCGAATAGATATAGACCTTCGATCCCAATAAGTAAGACCGAAACTTATCTAGAGCAAAGACTACTGCCAGCAACTCTTTTTCAGTTGTAGAATAATTAAGTTGAGCATCATTCAATGTTTTACTGGCATAGTAAATCACATGGGGAAGTTTATTAATTCGCTGCCCCAACACAGCACCAATAGCATAATCAGAAGCATCGCACATTATCTCAAAAGGTAGGCTCCAATCAGGTGGCCGAATAATAGGTGCAGATGTTAACTCTGATTTGAGTTTCTGAAAGGCATTATTGCAAGCATCATCAAAGACAAATGGTGTATCTTTTGCAAGAAGATTACACAAAGGCCTTGAAATTTTACTAAAGTCTTTAATGAATCTTCTGTAAAATCCAGCATGGCCTAAAAATGATCTGATTTCTTTCACAGTTCGTGGTGGTGGAAGATGTGAAATCAAATCAACTTTAGCTTTATCAACTTCAATGCCTTTATTAGATATAATATGCCCAAGAACAATTCCTTTTTGAACCATAAAATGACATTTTTCCCAGTTAAGCACCAGATTCTTCTCTTTACACCTTACTAACACTAAAGATAGATGGTGCAGACATTCATCAAAATTAGACCCAAAGACAGAAAAATCGTCCATGAATACCTCTAAAAATCGCTCTACCATATCAGAGAAAATGCTCAACATACACCTTTGAAAGGTAGCATGTGCATTGCATAGCCCAAACGGCATGCGACGGTAGGCAAAGGTGCCAAAAGGACACGTGAAAGTGGTCTTTTCTTGGTCTTCAAGGGCTATGGGAATTTGGTTATAACCAGAATAACCATCAAGGAAGCAATAATATTCATGTCCCGCTAACCTTTCCAGCATTTGGTCAATGAAAGGAAGGGGAAAATGATCTTTCCTTGTCAAAGCATTCAACTTCCTATAATCAATACAGACACGCCAACCCGTTTGAACTCGAGTTGGAACTAACTCATCAGCATCATTTTTCACTACAGTTATGCCAGACTTTTTCGGCACAACTTGAACAGGACTTACCCATTTACTATCAGAGATCGGGTAGATAACTCCTACATCTAAAAGCTTAAGGATTTCAGCTCGAACAACTTCTTGCATTACAGGGTTAAGACGCCTTTGGGATTCACGAGAAGGCTTGGCATCATCCTCCAAATGAATTCTGTGCATAACAATAGAGGGACTGATGCCTTTAATATCTGCAATGGTCCACCCTATGGCTTCTTTGTGCTTTACAAGAACATCAAGTAATTTACGCTCTTGAGCCACATCTAGGTCAGATGCAATAATGACAGGTAAGGACTCAGCAGGACCTAAATAAGCATATTTCAGAGTATCAGGCAATGGATTCAGGTCTAATTTAGGTGGCTCAACACTAGATGGAACTACTGGTGATGATGATAAAGCAAGAGGCTCCACTTTTGGTTGCCACTGTTCAGTACTCATCAGAGGTACAGACTCAAGCAATGAGTTTACTTGTTCAATTGACTGATCGATATCAAATTCACAACCAAAATGTGTTAAGCATGCCTCTAAAGGATCTTGGGAATGTGTTTGAAGAAATGTTTCATGGACAAGTGTTTCAATCAGGTTTATTTCATTCACATCATCCATGTCAGGTGGTTGTTTACTGATGTCAAAAATGTTCAATTCCACCTTCATATTCCCAAAAGAAATTTGCATCACTCCATTTCTGCAATTAATGATAGCATTAGATGTAGCTAAAAATGGACGACCCAAAATGACAGGTATTTGCTCACTTATGTTTGGAACAGGTTGAGTATCAAGGACAACAAAGTCCACAGGGAAATAAAATGTATCAACCTTTATCAAAACATCCTCAACAACACCTCGAGGAATTTTAACCGAACGGTCAGCTAATTGAAGTGTCATTGTCGTGGGTTTTAGCTCTCCCAGACCTAATTGCACATACACAGAGTAGGGCAATAAATTTACACTTGCCCCCAGATCTAGCAAGGCTCGCTCAATTTGATGTTTCCCTATCATGCACGAGATTGTAGGACAACCACGGTCCTTATATTTGATAGGAAATTTACATTGAATGACAGAGCTGACTTGTTCTGCTAGAAACGCCTTTTTTGGAACATTATTTTTCTTTTTGACAGAGACTAGATCTTTCAAAAATTTTGCATATGAAGGCACTTGTTGGATTGCATCTAGAAAAGGAATGTTTATTTGCACTTGTTTAAACACTTCTAGAATATCTCCATATTGTGCACCTTTTTTAGGATTGACTAGTCTTTGCGGATAAGGTGCCCTAGGTACAAAATTCCTAGGTGGAGAATCACTGTCAACAACTGGAGAAGACTCTTTAGTCTCTATTTCAGTCTTAGTGTTCTCACTTTCTTCTTTTTCAGGAGTTTCAATTTTATTATCAATTTGCCTTCCAGACCTAAGGGTAATAACTGATTGAACATGTTCCTCATTCTGTGAAGAATTAGAGCTACTACCAATGGAGAATTGCCCCTTCTGGTTAGGCACAGGTTGACTAGGGAATCTCCCTCTCTCTCTTTCTGCTAATTGAGTAGCCAATTGACCAACTTGAGTCTCTAACTTAGCAATTGCTTGAGTATTCATGTGTGTAGAGTTCTTCATCTCAAGCATAGCTTGGTTAGTTGACTGAATAACTTGGCTTGTGGATTGGATGAAAGATTTGAGAGTGTCCTCTAACGAGGATTATTTTTGAGTAAGGGATGGAGATTGATTGGTTGGTTGTTGATATTGGGTAGGAGGTTGAGACAAGGCTGGATAAGGTGGGTTGCTCTGCCTAAACTGATTATGCATGGATTGCATAGGCTGCCCACCTACATTCATAGGTGGTTGACTTTGTCTCCAGGAGAAATTTGGATGACTTCTCCAACTTGAATTGTAAGTTTCAGAGAAAGGATTGCCTGTCGGCTTCCCATAATTGTTTAGAACATTGAGTTGTTCTGCATAACACTCTGGATAAGTATTCATGGAAGGGCAGTTCAGAGATGTATGCATCGGACTAGCACACACAGAGCATGCTTCATTCATGTTGAGGGCATTGATGCTCCGGTTCAAACTCAGGGCATCTATTTTCTTGGTTAGCGCATCGAGTTTGACCTTAACATCTACGTCATCTTTGATTTCGTAGAGACCTCCCTTCTTAGGAGCTTGATGTTGTCTCTCCCTATGACCTGCAAAATCCCACTGTTGGGACCTTTCAGCTAATCGCTCTAAGAAGTTATAAGCTGCTTCACCTCCTAAGTCTAAGAAAGCACCGCCATTCATTGATTCAATCATGTTGCGGTGTGTTTGAGTTAAGCCATTGTAAAAGTGTTGTATTAACCTCCATGTTTCAAACCCATGATGTGGACATTTTAGTAAAAGGTCTTTAAATCTTTCCCAACTCTCATAAAATTTTTCATTTTCATCTTCCATGAAGTCAGTGATCTCTCTCTTTAATTCGTTGGTTTTAGCCATTGGGAAGAATTTGGACAAGAATTTACTCACTAACATATCCCATGTTGTGACAGAGTCAGCGGGAAGAGAATTTAACCATGCCTTGGCCTTGTCCTTCAAAGAGAAGGGGAAAAGGCGCAGACGAACAGACTCATCAGAGAAGTCTGTGAACCTAAAAGTTGCACAAATTTCTAGAAAATCCTTTACATGCATGTAAGGATCCTCTCTGTTAAGACCATGATAATTGGGCAACAGTTGAATTATCTGAGGTTTTAGTTCAAAATGCTTTGCAGAGGTTGCAGGCAACACTATGCAAGATGGAGGGTTGATTGTGATTGGAGAAAATAACTCCCTCAGAGATTTCTCAGGTTGATCTTCCATTTTGAATGAAAGATCAATTTTAGTTTCACTATTCTCTAAAGGATTAGAATTATTGCTAACCAGACGCAGTGTGTGATCACGTGTCCACGTGGTCATCCACCGTCAATCAACTCTCACGTGTTGAAATTTTCTTTATTTTAATTTTTTAATTTTTTAATTTTTTTAATTTTTTTAATTTTTTTTTGACCTAAAATTAACTGCAAGGGTAAAATTAGTCTTAGAATTTGATTTCCTACAAGTCCCCGGCAGCGGCGCCAAAAACTTGTTGTTGTTTTAATTAATCTCTTAATTTACTCGCAAGTGTACGAATCGTGTTTGGAGTATAGTCGCACAATTCTTACGAGGTCGAACCCACAGGGACTTGTGTAGCGGAAATCTAATCGAACCCTAACTAAACCCTTGACTAAACTATGAAACTTGTAGAAATTGATTAACTAGCTAACGACTAATTAAAATCAATTAACGGAATAAAAATCTAAACTTTATCAAATTGACAAAATACTAAGGCTTTGGAATCGGCATGCAATAAATTGTAGAGAACCCCTAACCCTTCAATCATTTATCATTCTCCAAATACTCATAACAATCTAGAATCCTATTCACGTTGTTACGGAAGATTTTACTTTAACGCACAATTACTCATATAAAAATCACGTCCTTCATGCTATTTAAATTAACAGCTCAAATTACTAGATGTATCCACTTACGAGTAAATCACAACTAGTATCCGATTTGTTATTTAATCAATTAAAATAAGCATGCATTGACAATAGTAATTCCAAATCATAGCAAAAACATGATTAATGCTATATCCGAAACTAACTACGCAATTAACACAAGGAACGCATAATCAATTAACGCACAATTCTATAATAAAAATATCAACTTTCATGAAAACGGGAATCCCTACAATTACTACAGCCTCATCCTAACCTTAGCAATTAATCTAGCCAACCATATTAAATATAACACATGCATAATTCATAAAATTCATCTCCATTAACAATAGCATTCACTTACAAAAAAAAATGATGAGGTAAAACTGAAATACACCGTACTGTTCTTTCTCTTCTCAGTCGACTGTCCAGCAATAGTCCTGACAAACTCGATCTTCCAATCAACACCAACACAGCAGCAGATGAAATCCAAAGTAAAAAGAGAAAACTGAAACTAGTTTTGGAACTGGAAAAAAAAACTTTTCTGATCGTCTCTCTCGCTCTGGTCGGACGCTCTCTTGCTCTGCGACTCCTCTGTTTTTATACAGAGAACTGCCCTTTTTTTCTTTCTCAAATCAGAACCCCCAATCTCGTCAGAAAAATCCTACCTTCGGTGTGCTTTCCAAATCCGTCGATTTGCATCTCGATTCACATTCAATTCCGTCCAATTGCAAAGAAAAAAAATCCATTTTTGAACACGCAATACAGAGCCCAAAACATAAGTCTTTCCTTTCTGAGACCTTCCAAATCAGTCACCGATTCGGCTCTGTTCTGGCCCTCAGTCTGCCGCTTCCTCTTCCGTCTCCGTCGAGTGCTCTTGCCATCGACCGCCGGAATCCAGCCGTCATCGTCTCCTCCTCAGCTCGAACCTCCATTACCGCCATCCATGGCCGCTGTCGGCCTCTCGAGCTTCGCCGGAACCCAGCCGCCTCGCCTTCTTGCTGCCGTCGCTGGAACCCAGGGCCATAGCCGCCGATCTTCACCGCCTCGGGCCGCCGTGATCGAAGGATTCCACCGCCGAGCAGTTCCTCTGTTTCAGGAAGACACCCGAGCCCCGACTGAACAGAACACCCGAGCCCCGCTCGGGTTTTGTTTTTATTTTTTATTTTTTTTTTCATTAAACCGGACCATTGAACCGGTCCGGATTTTCTTTCTTTTCTTTTTTTTTTCTTTTACTCTCTTAAAACCCGTTGTATCATCCTTATCCGCTAGATCGAATCTAAATGGCTCTATATTCTAATTCCACGCCCGTCTTCTCTTGACTGACTCATCAACGGATCAGATCTTTTCTGCGAGTGATATCAGCTCCTGGGTCCGTCTAATGGCTTCACTTTTGGCTGTTCAACAGTACGAGCATGCGAACCTATACAAAATAAAACATGTCCCAAATTAGACGCACCAAATATTTATAAAAGTACGGAACAGTGTTAAATTGAGCAAATTAGAGAGCCTTATTTGATTAATCCTAATTACTTAGAAAATTACCAAAATTCACTTTATTCCTCGTTTTAATTAGAAAACATGACTAACAAATAGGTAAAAGGGCATATAAAAATGTGTATTTTTCATGCTTAACACTCGTTCAGTGAGAAACACTTTCTTGTGTGCATTCAATTTTCTTTTCTGGGTGCACATGTCTTTTAAAAATCTTGCATAAGCGGGAACTTGCTTAATAGCATCGAGCAATGGAATATTGATTTGCACTTTCTTAAAAATTTCCATTGTCTCATCAAGTTTGTTCCCTTGAGATGTCTTTGGGGAAAAAGGTGCCTTGGGTATATAGGGTGGCATATGGCTAGACTCAGGACATGAAGAAGCTTCTAGGCTCTTCTTCGATGTAACAGGACTCATGTCTGGTCTAGTGGTGCTCTCGTGGTCCTCACCCTTTCTAGCAATTGTTTCTATGGCAGTCCTAGGTGGTTCAACATTGTTGTCAATCTGTTTGCCACCCCTAAGTGTAGTTATGGCTTTAACTTGCGCTGGAGGTTGGTCTTGACAAGAATTAGATCCCACTTCAAATTGTCCTTTGGGATTAGCTACATGTTGACTAGGGAACCTACCTTTTTCCCTCTCTTTTAATGCAGAAGCCAATTGACCCATTTGAAGTTCCAGCTTCGCAATTGCTTGCGAGTTGGCATGTAAAGAATGTTGGGTATCTTTTTGAAATTGTAGAGAGCTTTGCATGAACAAATTCAAAGTATCCTCAAGAGATGGTTTCTTGGGTTGTGTAGGGAATGTTTGAACTTGTTGAGGATAAGATTGATTGGGAGGGTACCCTGGTGGTCCTCCTTGATGCGGTCCTTTGGACCATGAAAAATTGGGATGCCTTGCCCAACCTGGGTTATAAGTTTCCAAATATGGGTTATTGCCAGGTCGAGGAAACGCATTTATAGCATTAGCCTGATCACTATTGTATTCCACTCCAGAGGTGTTAGACGGACAGTTTTGTGTGACATGGGAGGGGTTAGAGCAAATAGCACACATATTGACATGTGATGGCATTTGGGGCCCACCAGCAGACATCAACGCATCAAAACGTTGTGTCAGGCTGTCTATCTTGGAGATCAAATGTGCATTATTGTCTACCTCATATACGCCTCCTTTCTTTTGAAAAGGAAACATTCTGTTAACTCTACTTGAGCAATCCCATTGCTGAGAATTCTCGCATAGAGTCTCAATAAAATCCCATGCTTCTTCTGCACTCTTCATCATAACTGACCCACCACTAGCGGCATCAACCATTTAACGGTTATGAGGTGTTAAACCGTCATAGAAGAATTGAACTTGTTGCCACTTTAAAAATCCATGGTGTGGACACTTAAGGAGCAAATTCTTCCATCTTTCCCAACACTCATAAAAGTGTTCACCCTCCTTCTGCATGAAATTTGTGATTTCTCTACGAAGGGCATGAGTTTTATGAACCGGGAAGAATTTGTTCAAAATTTTTTCAGCTAATTGATCCCAACTCCTAATTGTTCCAACTTCTAAAGAGTTCAACCATGCTTTCGCTTTTTCTTTCAAAGAAAAGGGAAAGAGGCGCAACCTAACAGATTCATCAGAGAAATTTTGGACACCAGAGACTAGACTTTTGAGCACCAGAGACTAGACTTTTGAGCTTTATTGGAGGCTAGAAACTTGATGTAAATTTTAATATAATACTCGCAAGCGCACGAATCTAATGCAGAATAGTGGCTACGAGGTCGATCCCTCAGAGACTTAGTAAGATATTCAACCTAATTCTAGAGTATGCAGCAAGCAACAATGAAATGAAAAGTTTTAATTTTTATTTTCTAATTAAGCAATCAGATGTTCAACTAACTTAAAACACAAAAATTGGATAAATAAAAGATAAAATAATAATAAAAATCCTATTTGCTGCTTCCAGTCTGTCTGTAATCCCGTTTTGCTTTCCTCTTTCCTCCACCTTCTGCAACAATCTCTCGATTGCACGCCTCAACTGATCTGCTCTTTCTCTCGAATAGAATAGACAGTCCCCTTCTCGCCAAATCCTCACCAGTTATGTCTCTCGACACTTCAGTCCTTCTCAGCCAGGTCCTTTGTTTTCTCAAACTAGCAGTCCCCTTCTCACGAGCAGCACAATCTCTCGACTGTACCACTGTTCTGTCCCAGCCAGTACCCCAGAACAGGTCCGGCACCACCGACCTCTCCTCCTTCCTCCACAGCACAGCCGCTTTCACCGTCTGCACAGCACCCCCTTCTAACCAAAACCTCCCTTCTCTACCCCCGTATGCACAACCGGAACCCAGCAAAAACCACCACGGCCGCCCACCCAATCCTTCAGAATAGAGCCAACGTTGACAGAACAGAGCTCCTCTGCCTCTCGACAGACCCCTTTTTTTCACAGCACAGACGCTTCTCCTCCTGCCCGCCCGGCCGTCCAGAACCAAACAGAGCCGCCTCTTCGAACAGACAGAACAGCCGGCCGCCAACCCTCTTCTCCTTCCACAGACAGACCGCCCAAAAGCCACCGTCCTTCCAACAGCAAGAACCTCCTCCAAACAGATCAGCAAAACTCCGGCCTCCTCCTGCCCAGCCGGCCACCCAAAACCTTCAGAACAGAGCAGCAGACAGCCCCCCTTCTCCACAGCCGTCCCCCTTTCGAACCGCCAGCCAGAGACGCCAATCCTTATGCAAGCTCCTTCTTTTATAGTCGCAAAATCGAGTCCAAGAAATCCCAGCACTTTCCTTTCCGGGCGCAACCTCAAGCTTTTCAAAACATGATTTTTTTCCATTTTTCAGACATCGGCCAAATCACGAGCTTGCCATCCTTCCGTCCTTCCAAATCGAACCAGGACCGTCACCCTTCTCCAGATTTCCGGTCATCTCCTCCTTCTCCGGCAGACCCATGGCCCTGTTGTCGTCGAAGTGCTCTGTTCTAATTCTCATTCGGCCACCATAGCCTCCTAGCGATCGAGTTCTTGTCTCCACAGTTGGGTAGCCGTCGAATGCTCGCCGTCGTCGTGCCTCAGCCTATCGGCCGCCCTGACCCATCGCTCACGGCCGCCGGAATGCACCTCATCCACCGCTGCTCGAACAGAGCCTCCGATGCTCTGTTCTTTCTGTTCCAGGCGCCCGGCGCCCGAGCCATCGGGCTCGGGTTCCTCTTTTCTTTTTCTTTTTTTTTTTATTATTTTAGGCCGAACCAAATGCTGAACCGCTGACCCGGTTCAATTCCGGATTTTCTTCTTTCTTCTTTTTTTTAGGAGCAAGAGAAGGAGTCTTTTAGAGCAAAGAAGAAGAAGAAGGATTCATGACGATGGATCTTTATAAACAGGCTTTTCTTTTCTCTCTTTCTTTGTGTAACTAAACTTTTATTCAAGGCTTGATGAAGCCCTAGATGTGTATTGCTACTCTTGATAGTTTAATTTTATAAAGTTGATTATGATTCATGCTTAATACGATTTCATGAGTATTCTTTTGAGTGCTTGATCATAGACTTGATTGACTATGAATAGAATTAGATATTGTGATTGATTTTATGCCCGATCAAGGATAAGATTGATTACATCATAATAGAGTTGTGATTGATTCTATGCCCGATCAAGGATAGGATTGATTACACAATAGTGGATGAACTTTCGTATCTGATCAAGAACGTTAGTGAATTCATTAGTAATTCGTGTGTCTGATCAAGAACACGAATTATCATATCATGTTAACTTATGCTTAATAATAATTAAGAGTAGTAATTGCATGTCTAGTGGTGGATTCACTGCCTTGATATTCTCCATATTGATTAATTCTCACTTAGTTTAGTTAAAAGTTCATTGCTTTCTTAGTCTAGAATCAACATTGCTATTTTCTCTTGAATTTAGTAAAATATTAATCTGTCCCTGAGGTTCGACAACCCTATTTATACTCACTGTAGTACAATTGCCTTGTGCACTTACAAGGGTTTTAATTTTAAACGATCATTCACTTTTAAGTTTCAACCATTGTAGACATTGTACTTTTTTTTGTTTATTAAAACACTTTTAAAGATGTTTATCACTTATTTTAACTCTTTTCAAAACATTCATCTCTTATTGTGATACTTTTCTAAGTTATTTGGAAAGTGGTCATAGACAATTCTCTAAGGTGCCATCCAAATATGTTTAGGAAATCGGCGTATAAAAAAATCATTTATATTTTTTACGCTTACCTTATAAAAAAATGCCTTGCACAATAATCTACGGAGGGAGTATTACCGTACCAAACATATGCCTTTGTCATATTTACTTTGTGGAACAGTCTAGAGGATACTTGCATTTGGATGTTGAAAACTCAAATTTTTAGGGTGAAAATCGGTGTTTCAAGTGTGAAAGTCGTAAAATGCATTTGGAAGGTGAAAAGTTAAAATTGTGTAAGTGACGAGAATTAGCCAATAATTTTCACCTTTTACCTTAAAAGATGTGAAAAACTTGATATACACAATGGTGAGCATCAGCTGTGACGGGAACTTTCACAGCTAAAAGCCATTTATTGTATTCAACTCTCCTTTCGAGGTGACAAATTTTAGTCGTAAAGATTTTCGCCATTGGTGCGTTTAGAAGTTGAAAATGATTTGTGACAAAAATCTTTCATAGTTGAAATTTATCACCTCAAAATGAGAGATGATTGCAATAAATGACTTTTAGCTGTGAAAGATCTCGTCACAACTGATGCTTACAATTGTGTATTTCAGGTTTTTCACATTTTTCAAGATAAAAGGTAAAAATTGTTGATGAATTATCGTCGCTGACACAATTTTCACCTTTCACCTTCCAAATACATTTCACGCCTAAAACATTGATTTTTCACATTGAAAAACTGAGTTTTTCATATTCCAAATGCATGTCTCTATGAAATCTATGATAGATGCCTTAAATAAGAAAGAAAATCAAACATCAACATGTCTTCAACCAGGAAAGTAATAATGCTACACACTGCACAAAGCCCGTGCATCGATGAGGTGGCAAGTTATTGTTCTACGTGAGGCCCATTTGGACTGTCCAGCATGGTTTTCAAAATTGGACCGCCCATTCTAATCGCGGAGAACTAGAACCGGCTGAAGAACTAGTTCAGTTAGGACAGTTCATCCCGGTCAGTTGAGCCGTCCGATTTTATTCTGAACTGGCGAGTTGACCCGTTAAACCATTGAACCAGACATGATCAGTTCGAAATCTGATTGGGTCATAGTAATTTTTTTTGACAAAAAAATTACCTAGAGGATTCAAAATGGGGACTTGTATACAAGTTAACTAAGTCATTAACCAACTTGGCTGCACAGGTTTTGACATTAATAACGTATAAAATATATATTTATCGTATATCTTAGGTGGACTTCACTCCTAATATCAAATACTGGGTCAATCCGATTCGACCTATAGTTTGACCGCGGTCTAACCGGACATCCATAAATCCGGATCGATGACTGGACCGATTTTAAAAACTTTGCTGTCTAGTAAAAAAAAATTGGTGAGGGTCGGTATACAGTTATCAGCTTCTAGAAAAGTACGATTTGAGCGGAGGTTATACGTCCGTTCTAGAAAATTCCACGTTCGCTCACAACCCCAGCGCTCGCAGAACGCATGAATTCATCTGGGGCCCACATGCGGTCTCCAATCCATGCATCGCCCCGTACAAGGCACGTGTATCAGCGCGTTGGCAGTGCGAGCGCAAGAAGCGTTACTCACTTGGACTCGAAGAATCAGAGTCCTCCCTGTAAAACTCCGCCACTCCTTGATCGACTCGGACTAGACTCGTCCGTTTCAAGTCCAAAACGCCAAAGCAGTGGCCTCTGTTGCTTCCCCTCCGGCCGTTTCTGCCGTCATTGGATCTCCCAGCGCACTATCAATTAATTCCAATTGTGCCCGATCTGGGATACCTGTAGGTAGCCCATGTCGTGGGGTTTGGGGTGGAAGCGCCCTTCCGAGGCCTTCCATCTCACCCTCAATTACGGCGACAACGCCGACGACAATGTCGCCGCCGCCCCCGCACCCGATCAATCCTCTCCTTCTTCACCGCCTACTCCATCTGGCACGGGCTCGGCTTCCGAATCGACCTCGACTGGACGGCCGGGGACGACGAGGACCAGGTCGCCCTCCGCCTGCAGTCCCAGCTCATGGTGGCCCTTCCCCCGCCGCAGGACACCGTGATTCTCGAATTGAGTCCGCGGAATGCGGATGAACAAGGCGGCGCTAGTGGGGATCACGTGGAGGTGGGCATGAGGGTGATCACCAGGAGGGAGCCGTTGTGGGTTCTTACCATGTCCAAGACTGCAGGGTCTGGCCAGCAGACCGATGGCGTTGGCGTGCTGACCAGGCTGCTGCGGTCGAATTTGGCTGGACCGGGCGGCGGCGACGGGTCTACCAATGAGCACTGGAAGAGCTTGACTGTCTTAAATCTCCGCGGATGCGGTTTATCGGTATGTCAACAAGGAAAGATTATTCCTGCAACTACTTAATCTTATATGTTTTCCTTAAGTGTTGACGACTTATATTAGTCAAATATGGGGATGTAATATAGTTTTCATGTTCATTGTTGATCCCCTTTTGGTCTGCCATCATCATTTAACGATATAACACGAAATTAGATCTTGCCAGTGGAGTTGACCCAATTGCCACTGTTGGAGAAGTTATATCTTGATAACAACAAACTGGCCGTTTTGCCGCCAGAGCTTGGCCATCTGAAGAATCTGAAAGTGCTTAGAGTTGACAATAACATGCTCGCTTCTGTGCCTGGTACATTGATCATTTACTTTGTCATCAGAATTAACTGTTGTTTGATTGCTTCATGGTGGTAATGCTGATTCACTTCCTTCTTTTTTATAATGTGGTGATCTTGTAAGCAGTAGAGCTTCGACAATGTGTTAAGCTGGCGGAGTTGTCTCTGGAGCATAACAAACTAGTTCGACCACTTCTGGATTTCAGGTCATTGACTCAGCAGATAATAGCTGCATTATTTGGCTTATCCTACCGTTACCAAATTATACCTTTCTATTTGCTTACCCACAATATCTAAAATTTACTTCAGTTTAATGGCAGAGCCATGGCTGAGCTTTGTGTTTTGAGGCTTTTTGGGAATCCTCTTGAATTTCTTCCTGAAATTCTACCTCTGCAGAATCTTCGTCATCTATCTCTTGCAAATATCAGAATTGAAGCTGATGAAAATTTGAAAACTGTCAATGTTCGAATCGAGGTAACCGCAATGCGAATGCTGCATAGTTTTTTTTTTTCTGTGAGTGGTGTCTGATATTCCTTTGTTTTTTATGATATGCAGACTGAAATCAGCTCCTATTTCGTTGCATCTAGGCATAAATTAAGTGCCTTCTTCTCCCTTATATTTCGTTTTTCTTCATGTCATCACCCTTTGCTGGCATCTGCACTTGCAAAGATCATGCAGGACAGTGGGAATCGTGCTGTAATAAGTAAAGATGAAAATGCTGTGCGGCAGCTTATAAGTATGATCAGCAGTGAAAACCGTCATGTGGTATGTAGGTAACTCATATTTGATGTCCAAGTTTTTCATTTTGTTTCAACTTTGCTTTTCTATTTGCGTGCCTAGAAATATCTTCACCTTAAATGACAGTCCTAGAAATCAAGTGGCCAAGAATACTTCTAATAGTAAAAGTCACAACATACACAGGTTGAGCAAGCATGTTCAGCTCTTTCATCACTAGCAGCCGACGGTTCTCTTGTAATGCAACTGATAAAGTGTGATATTATGCAACCAATTCAGTCAGTCTTGAGATCGGTTGACCCAGAAGAGCTCATTTCAGTTCTCGAGGTGGTTGTTAACTTAGCCTTTGCCTCTGATATTGTGGCTCAGAAGATGCTAAACAAGGATGTTTTGAAGTCTCTCAAAGCATTATGTGCACATAAGAACAAAAAGGTAGAGTTGTTTCATGCCTTAGGTCATTCTTTTTACTATGCCACCTACAATATACTCATGGGTGGTTTTGTTTTTCTAGGTGCAAAGGTTAGCTCTTTTTGCTGTTGGTAACTTAGCTTTTTGTTTGGAAAACCGCCAAACTCTTGCCACTTCTGAAAGCCTGCGTGAGCTTCTGCTTCGCTTAACTGCTGCACCTGAACCATGTGTGAAGAAAGCTGCAGCTCGTGCTTTGGCAATTCTTGGTCCGTTTCCTACTTATGGTGTAATTATTTTATGACAGTACTATATTTGACAAAGGAGTAAAAAACTCGAAAAAGTGTGGAAATGTCTTGTCAATACATGTGGTTTCTATAGTCATTTTCAGTAAAAAATTTAATCTTATAGTGCTATTTGTGTGCCATTTTATAAGGCCTTGTGCCAGCACTTTTTTTTCCTTGTTTTCTCATTATGTCTGTGCACGCATTTCAAGTTCATGTATGAAGTCCCAGGAATTTGTTAGTGCCTTTAATTTTGTGTTTCACATGCTTATCTTGGGCAGGAGAGAATGAAAATCTGAGGCGAGCTATAAGGGGGAAGCAGGTTGGAAAGCAAGGTTTGCGCATTCTGTCCATGGATGGTGGTGGTATGAAAGGTCTTGCAACTGTTCAAATGCTTAAACAAATAGAGCAAAGAACTGGTAAGCGTATCCATGAGATGTTTGACCTTATATGCGGCACATCTACTGGTGGCATGCTTGCTATAGCTCTTGGAATTAAACAAATGACCCTGGACGAGTGCGAGGAGATATACAAAAGGCTTGGTAAGTGTCACCTCTTTGACGCTGTCATCATCATAGTTATCCCAAAGTGCCACCTTGGTTGGCTGGATAATAGGGCGGTATAGTTACTGCTATCAATTAATCAATTCAGCTACGTGGATGGAGAAATTAGATCAACTTTACAAAAGTTCCTCCCAGAACTTTAGAGTTGTTGTTCATGGATCTAAAGTATGCTTATTCCACTAATACTGTCTTTTCACCTGTTTCTTCCAATGGCAAACAAATTGACTTACAACACGCTCCCTAACAGCACAGTGCAGAACCTTTTGAGAGATTGCTAAAAGAGATGTGTGCTGATGAAGATGGTGATCTTATGATAGAATCTGCTGTCAAAAACATCCCCAAGGTTTTTGTCGTGTCAACTTTGGCCAGTATGGTGCCAGCTCAGCCTTTCCTATTTCGCAATTATCAGGTTCATACAGTTCCCTGTAAGCTGATATTCTTTTGGTTTAGATTGTTAGTGTATGCTGAGTTGAAGTTAGTCTCTTTGCTGCCGGCTGCAGTATCCCATAGGCACAGTTGAGATCCCTTTTGGAGCACCAGAAAGTGCGATAGCAGTGGGTGGAGCTGCAGCTACAACCAAGCAACGTGGGGCTTTGATGGGTAGCTGTAAGCACCGTGTGTGGGAGGCGATAAGAGCATCATCAGCTGCTCCTTATTATCTTGATGACTACTCTGATGGTACTCTCTCTCTCTCTCGCTCCTTCCTTCGGTGTCTTCAACATCTCTTACATTAAAATTCGGGTTTTTTTGTGTAGATGTGAATCGATGGCAGGATGGTGCTATCTTGGCCAATAACCCCACGATTGTTGCAATTAGAGAAGCCCAACGTTTATGGCCAGATACTCGTATAGATTGTCTAGTTTCTGTCGGATGCGGTTCTGTTCCAACAAAGGTATGCTTAAAGTTCCTCTTGTTCTTTTCCATATGGATGAAAGCGAATCTCACGCCTGCGCTTTTCACACCATTAAACAAGAATTGTAGGGAGCATGAACCAAAAGGATAATCATAATGCAAAATTTGATTGTTAGGTCCGAAAAGGAGGGTGGCGGCATATAGATACATGGCAAGTGTTGGTTGAAAGTGCCTGTTCAGTGGAGCGAGTAGAGGCAATACTTGATACCTTGCTGCCTATGATTCCTGACATAAGTTATTTCCGGTTTAATCCAGGTGTGATAGTCTTGTTCATCATAGTATTTTGTGCATAGCAGGAAATTCTATCCTTTCATGTATAGCCATTTCGAGTAAGGCACTTACAAAGACATAATCACTACTAATAAGAACTTTTCTTTGCACTTAGTTGATGATCGTTGTGATATGGAACTGGATGAGACCGATCCTGCGGTATGGCCCAAGCTAGAAGCTGCTACCGAGGAGTACATTCTTAATAATTCTGAGGCCTTCAAGAACGTTTGCGAGTTGCTGGTTCCTCCTTTTGAAGAAGAAAAGTGGTCAGAGAAGCTGACTACTCAAAGCTTGTCTAGTACAGGTCTCTTAATTTCTCCTTGTTACCTCATGTTTAAATGTCCTCTTGTATGAGTTGACATGAAATTGGAACTTGTATCCTGTGTTCTTGGTGTTGTCTCTTATCTTAATTGAGACAAATTTATGGACATAATTTGCGCTTTCTCTTCTTGATTGCTAACATTTGGTTCTTGGGTCAACTATGTTGCAGTAGGGGATGAGAGCAGTCCTTCATTAGGCCGAAGGCGCATGGTGCTTCTTGTTGAGTCTTCATGTTCCCCTGATTCAGGAAAAGCAACACATCATGCCCGGTCACTTGAGGCATTCTGTGCCTGTAAAGCAATACGGCTGTCTGTCATCAACAAGATTCCCGAATTTCCGAAACCGGCAGCAGTATTTCGTACTCCTTTCACCTCCCCTTTATTGACTGGAAGCTTTCCCTCGAGTCCACTTCTATATAGTCCAGAAGCTGGTGCCCTCAAAACAAATAGAATTGATTTGGTTCCACCTCTGAATCTGGATGGCCTGCAGAGCATAAAGACATCTAATTCACCACCACAGTCTCCTTCTGAGATCAAACTCTTCTCTGTACCTGTCCGCTCATTGCATGAAAAACTTCAAAATTTACCACATGTGGGCATAGTGCATTTGGCTCTTCAAAATGATTCCGTCGGTTCAGTATTGAGGTAAATGAAACATAGGGATTTTTCAATTTTCTCAACTCATGTAACTTCTGATTACACCACGACAGTTAATTGACATGCATATTTGCAATTCCAGCTGGCGGAATGATGTCTTTGTCATTGCTGAGCCAGGGGACCTCGCAGAGAGGTTTTTGCAAGGTGTCAAGTTGAGTTTGTCTCAAGTACGCAATAGAAAGGATGTTGCTGCCCTGGCCAAGATAGTAACCATTGCTGACTTGGTTGCTTGCCAACCACACTTCCGAGTTGGGGGAATCCTTCATCGCTACATAGGGCGCCAAACTCATGTAAATGGTTTTTGGTCAATGTTTTTTTGGCATATATGTTGATTTCTGTTGCACTTACAGTCTTCTTGTTACAATATATGAAGGTCTTAGGGGATGGTCAGGAGATTAGTGCCTTTATGTTTCGGCAGACAGTGCCTGCAATTCACCTAACACCTGATGATGCTCGGTGGATGGTATGTTTTCAGCTGTGCATTTTTTCAAGTATTGACCTTCGTTATATGTCTGTAATCTTAGTGTGGATGACAAATTTTTGCTAGAGAAATTGTCTTATTTTTGCTTAGATACTGCCCTCGTGTCTTTTGTGCCTGTTTGTCTAATAATTTCCTGCAGATAGGAGCTTGGCGAGACAGAATTATCATATGCACTGGAAAGTGTGGACCTTGCCCCAGTTTAGTGAAAGCATTTCTTGATAATGGTGCGAAAGCTGTAGTTGCTTCATCAATGGAGCCTCCTGATACACACTCGGGGTTCTTTGGGTCGGGCGACTTGAATGGCATGGAAAACGGGAGATTTGAAATAGGAGATGAAGAGGGTGATAACGAAGAGCCAGAGCCTGCCAGTCCGGTGAGCGATTGGGAAGACAGTGATCCCGAGCACTCCATTGGTTGGAGGGATGATGATGAAGAAGAAGATTTGTCCCAGTTTGTTTGCCTTCTCTATGATGCAGTTTTCCGCGGCGTGAAGATAAATGCAGCTCTCCGACATGCACTTGCATCCCATCCCAAACTCAAATATACTTGTCATCTTCCAAATATGCCCTAATCCTCGAAGAGGAGAAAACTACAATTTTTAGAACCATGAAAAACAAAGGTTAGAATTTTTTTCGAGTGAAACGACAAAAATAGAAGCAAATAGTTACTGAGCCAAAAAAACAAACAAATGTGTAAAGGTAATCATTTTCATGTATTTATGCGGGATTTTGTATACACATGCATTCTTATACAAATACTGAGGATACAATTGTTTAAAGAATTCAGCTTAGCAGTTGTCAATCAAAGTTGGAAAAAGACAAACCCCGTGCCTTTAAACGAGTCCGGATCCTCTGGTGAAGCTTCACCAGCCGCACAGGATCCGGTTCCCCTTTAAACCCGTGCTTTTTCCCATGCCCAGGATGATAGCTATCAGAAAAAAGTGATCTGACGGCCACCAACCTCGAGCACAGAAAAGGCACGGGTCATAGGGCACGGGGTTTTAAAATCAGTACACATTGATTGTTGCCGCGGAAAGAGAGCAAGTTGCAAACCGTAACCGGGTGGTCTGGGTGTGGAGCCTTCTCTGCTGTCGATTTTAAAGAATGTTACTGAGACCATACTGCCACATAGATAACGGGGGACCTCTACCGTCAAGGGAATGGTTGTTATGTAGTAGAATGTCACTGTCAAGTGAGATTTTTATTAGTTGACATCTATTGTCAAAATTTAACATTGGGGGTGTTACTGAACATATTAGAAAAGATTTTTTCCGACCCTTCTTATGGAAGTGGAAGTGGGTGTTATCGATAAATTTTAGGGTGCTTAAAAGTACGGTAAATTTGGTTTAATTTCAGTAAATTTTGCCATTATGGTCAAGAGACATGTTCTTTTCGTTTTCAGCCAACAGCAAGGTTCACCATCAGTCATAAGATGGTTATTATCCTCGTGCTTTTTGACTTGGCCTTGTCAAGCTGGGCGACATCATAAGAAAAGACCCTTATGACCAGATGCATTTGCTAGGATCAATGAAGTGAAAAAGACATCATCTTATATCTATTTGGAATGACTCTGATGAGAGCGATGACCAACAAACTTACTCCTTTTGTTTATCCTTTTTTGGTAATTAAACTAACTTACATCTTTAATATGAATTAAACTAACTGACTTTTGTTTTTTTGTAACAAAATCAAACTAACTTACTTCACATTAATTCCAAATTACCTGTCTTCATTGTTCAAAGTTTTACACTCCACGGTAAAGATTACCCAAACAGCCCACATAGGCAGGGGCGGACCTACGTGTAACGCATGGGGTCAGATGTCCCCCATGGGTTTGTACCTTTTTAGTGAATTAAGCCATATATCGAATTTTAGTGAACCAGTTGACTTAATTCCATTACCTGACCTCATCTCAAACTAACCTGACCCCATCCTTAAAAATCTTGCATCCGCCACTGCACATAGGAAATAATCATGGCCGTCACTTTTTTTTTCAGTTCTCCACTCTTTTAAGATTGCACTTGACCCCTATGAATTATAGGTAAAATTATACTTAACCTAATGAATTATGAAAATATACACTTAACGCATATATAACTTGATTGTCAGAAGATTTTGCCTCTCATAGCTCTCACTAATTTTACTTCAATTTTAGGGTTTGTGGTAGAGACTATAAAAATTAGCTAATTTTTTTTACATTGAGAAAAACAAGACCTTGCATTACCATTGTCAAATAATATATTGATATTTTGTGTGCTTGCCTTTTGCATTTGCCAGGTAAAAAAAGGGGATGACAAATAGAAGAAGAATATAGATTTATTATTAAAGAGAAGGGGTAAAATTATCTCATCGCATAAGTATAGGGATTAAGTGGATACTTTCATAAGTCATACGAGTTTTAAGTGCAATTAAGCCATAATACATGGGGTCAATGTAATTTATCAAAAAAAAAAAAAACAGTTGCTTCCAATGATTTTTTTCTTCTTCTGGTTACGGGAAATGTTAGTGACCGAGGGCATGGATCCTGCAAATTGGTCCTCAAACTCGGTCACGCTAGACGCCCTCCTAGTTACCCACCCGCCATTCCAACGTCTGCAACGTTCAAAACCAAGAAGCCACCCACATAAACAACGTACATCATGCTTTAGCTCTTATCAGAGAGCACTGCCTCTCTCTCTCTCTCTCTCTCTCTCTCTCTCTCTCTCTCTCCACTTCACTGATTCTTGGATTTTGCTGACCACCAGTGGAGTCAAGGTGTTTTTGGAAGAGTCTTCGTCCGCACTGTTTGTATTCTGACTCAGCTCCTACTTGTGCAGGGTTCCTGAGTGAAGTATTCCAATGTAAAAACTGAGGTGGAGAATATGTTCTCTGTATTGGCTATTGAGCTACCGGACTCGAATATGGATTCTGATTCCATTCATTTTACGGGCTTTTTTTCTTGTTAGAAGTTCAGCTGCAAACAAGTTACAGAGGAAAGAAGTTGCAAAGGTTAGTCTTTCGGATTTCAACTTATGTGCTTAAGTTTTGTAACTTCAGTGTTTTTTTCTTCTATAAACTGGGTTTTTAGGATACTTTGAGCACTAGGTTGAGAAAAATCAATTTGTATGCTCCCTTTGTTGTTAAATCCGAGGGTAGGCTTTGCGGAGTAGGTCTTTCTGTCTGTCGGAGTTTTATTAAAATGTTGTTGTGATGTGTAGTGGCACATGATGCAAATTACTTCTGTTGAAAGAATCAGATGCTACTCCACTTTCAGCCTGCTCCTCGCCTTTTTCCTTAGTTTCGTTTATTTGGATCATAGTTTAGATGCCTCAACGTGATCCTCGTCTTTCCCCGAGTTCATTTATATGGATAATTGTTTAGATGCCTAAAATTGAACCTGCATGCAGAGTGGAAGTCGTTCCGCAAACGGTTTGAAATGGGTTAAATGGATTTTACTATGCAAAATCCACTTCAAATCATGCACGGTTATTGCTAATTTTTTCTTCCAATACAATTTTATGGTGGTTTACCATTTCTGTGGACTTGTTTCAACAACTATTTTGCCTAATTAGTTGCTGGCCATGGTAAAGAAATTTACTCTTGATTTTATATTGACCTCAGGACACAGAAGTTACTGAAAGTTAGCCGGCTAAGCTTGTACAGCTTTTGAGAAAGGTCATCTTTATTGGATTTTGATGTTTAAAGTTAAATATTACGAACAGGTTGAAGATATTACATCAGCCCGAAGTTCGTGATGGGATCTGTTCTGCTCATGGTACTGCTAAGTTTGATAATTGGGATTCAGTGTCAAAGACCCGCGTTTGTGAATATTGGAGCGGTTTTGACTTATGAGTCAGCAATTGGTAGAGTCGCAAAGGAGGCCATTAAAGCTGCTGTTGATGATATCAATGCTGACTCAAGCATTCTTGGTGGGACGAAGCTGAACTTATTAATGGAGAACTCAAATTGCAGTGTGTTTGTAGGAGCTGTTGGAGGTAATCATATGGTATTGTCATCAGGAGTTGTCTCATGCTTATCTTGAATTATTTTCAAGGATTTAAGTCTGAATCTAGGATTTTTTGCTATGTTCAATTTGAATGATGTATAGGATGCTTATTGCTATCCCAAAAGGATGCTAATGTTTGTTTTTTCTTAAGTCTGAACCTGGGTAAAAAATTCTCAAATTAGGATGTTTTTAGAGATTATTTAATTTGATTGATGTATAGGAGGCTTATAGTTGTTCCAGAAATATATTAAAGTTTCATTCCTCTGTTGGACCTTTGCTTCATTTTTGTTTGGTTAAATCATTCTGTTGTAAATTCTGGAATGTCATACATTTGATTCAATTACACTAACACAAACACTTGTGCTCGCTAAGCACTGTTATTAGGCATGACATGCTTAGTGCCTACCCTTTTATATTAAATCTGACTCAGATCAATGTTGAGTTAGTATCTGGTGGCCCCTTAGCTCAATTGGTTCTTGCTTAGTGCGGATTTAGTTTTCTCTGCCCACTGTTGTCTGAACTGAGGCCGTGTCTTACTTGCACTCAACTTCCAGTGCTTGTGGCCAAAAAAGTGTTTTGGGATGCACAATTACCCATCTTTCAAATTCATCATGCTTATTCAGATTGATTGTCTCAAGTGACGTTGTGACTTAGTCAGGGATGTTGTATAATCCAATTGGTTCTTGCGTAGCAGGGCTGTAGTTTTCAGTTTTCACTGCCCACTCTTGCTTCGAGTGAGATTTTGTCCTAGCTACAGCCTACAGTCAACTTAATGTTGTGGCCAAAATGTGTTTACGGATGCTCATGTCACTCATCTGATTGCTTCGTAAAATGGGATGCCGAAAAAACTCCTCTGACCTCTCTTTTGCATTTGCATTGTGCTGCTTATTAGTTAGTTTTTTCCCGTTTTGCTTAGTGTTTGTCTTTTGCTTTAATAATTTCTGCAAACTGGATGTTCCAACTCTCACAATTCTTGAGCACCTTTTTGTCAAAAAGTTGCAATGTGCTGCTAGTTTGTGATCGTCATGTGCAGCACTAAATGATTCCCACACCCTAGGATGAGGTTGACTCCCGTTTTTTCTCTCTCAAGTAGTGCTAACAGATCTCAAGGGTTTTTCTTTTTCTTCTTGATTTTTCTTATTTTTTCTAAGCATAGTCTCAAGGACTTTGGCGATGTCATGCTCCCATTAGAAGCAGACATGTATTATTGTTACCAGCAAGAAGGTGTGATGTAGTCATCAAATAGAATATTATTAATTTTAGAAGTTTCCTAGTTTAGTTATGAGTTTTATATGGCAGTTATTTTTGTAGAGAATTTTAGTTAAAATAGAATTTTATTCCCGTTTGTTTTAGTCAAATTTTAAGTTGGTTTGATATTTCCTTTTTGAAGTAAGACTCTCTTTGTAATAAGCCTATTTAAAGGCCTTAATATCAAGAAAAATAGAGGATGGTGATTTGAAGAAAAAAATTATGCGTAGTTCTTGGTTTGATATTTCATTTTTGAAGTAAGACTCTCTTTGTAATAAGCCTATTTAAAGGCCTTAATATCAAGAAAAAAAGAGGATGGTGATTTGAAGAAAAAAATTATCTATGTTGATTTAGGCTCTTTGTTTGGTGATAATGCTGAACAACTATGGTGCCGATGCTATGGTTCACCATCCGGTGTTGATTCCGGGGTAGTCTCTGGTGTTGATTCCTAAAAAATTTATCATTTTTATCCCTCTTCCCCCCTATTTCTCTTCCTTCACACGCTGCTCGCTATTAGTTTGGTGGCCCATACAAAAACCTGCAACCTGAGAACTTGGATATGTGGACGCGCTCTCTTTCTCGATGCAAATTTGAAGTTAATGGATTCAAAGCCGCTCTTCGTGACATCAAAGGCCAACTCGAGGAAGTTATACATCAGATGATCACGACCAAATGCACACATGCATAAAAAGCTGATACACAACAATTTGACGAGAATATACAAGGGGAAACATCTCTTGTCGAGTCACAAGCACTGGTTCCGGCTCTTCAAGCCGAATCACTCCATGTTATTGCTTCAAACCAGCTGTCCAACTTCAGATAGTTGTCAAAAAGAAAGAGAGACCAACAACACTTGCAAATCCAGTGTTTCCGGCCATTCATGTCTCTTCCGGCATACTTCAAGGTGCACACATGTTGTTTTGGGGGATAAAGCCACAGGCTTTTCTGCTTCTCTTTCCACTGTGCATTTGTTCCAATAGATCCCTTACCTTTCCCAACCATGACAACGTCTATATATTGGTGAATTTTTCATCACAAAATAAGATTTCTCGACCACCTACTTTTTCGAATGATTTCGGTGGTATTTTTCCATCGATGGTGTTTTTTACGATCTTGCTAGTGAAATTTTTGGTTGATCTTGCACTATCCAACCAGATGAAGACCGATACCATCCAAAGCACTTTTCAAGCAACAATTTACTGCAACTTGCTAGGGAATTCATATTCAGCCAGACTTGCTTGAGCATTCTCGTAGTTCCACGAGCCAAACTCGATAGGGTCGAGTTTCTCCCACCCCGGGAGAATATTGCAGTCATCAAATAGAATATTATCAATTTTAAAAGTTTCCTAGTTTAGTTATGAGTTTTATATGGCAGTTGCTTTTGTAGAGAATTTTAGTTAGAATAGAATTTTATCCCCTTTTTTATTTTAGGCAAAATTTAAGTTGGTTTTATATTTCCTTTTTGAAGTAGAACTCTCTTTGTAATAAGCCTATTTAAAGACCTTAACATCAAGAAATATAGATGACGGTGATTTGAAGAAAAAAATTCTACGTAGTTCTCTATTGATTGAGACTCTTTGTTCGGTGATGATGCTGAACAACCATGGTGCCGATGTTACGGTCCACCGTTCGGTATTGATTCCGAGGGTAATCTCTCGTGGTGATTCCAGAAAAATTTATCCTTTTTACCCCTCTTTCCCCTCTATTTCTCTTCCTTCACGCGTTGTTCGCTATCAAGGTGGATGATAACCATATCCATCAACCTTTAGGCATCATCTCATGAATATAATCCCCCAGACTTGGGAAAGCCATTAAATGATGGTGATGGTATTGTTGTTGAATCTTCATCTTATTATTCCCTCCTTAAGAGGGTGGCATTAGAGTGGACATCTAGCATGAAAATCTTGCCAATTCTTACTTGGTTTTGATATCATCATTTTCTTTATAACAAGAATCATAGTGGTACCCCTAGCTATCTCAGATAGGCGTAAATGATGATGATGATGAGTCCTAAGGACTTTAGATTTATCACCGGAATTGAAGCATAGCCTTATTCCAAAATTTCAATCTATTTGACTCGAAGGAGCATCTCATGTAGGTTGCTACCATCGATGTCACCAATGATGATGGAATTGAAGTCTCCAATTCTCAAGCTGTCAACGTTCTCTGATAAACTTTTTTGCTCCATTATTTTAGCTCATAGGAAAGGTTATTGCAGTGGTGAATGCATTTATTCCTCAAAAGTGCTATGACTTTACTCAAGATATTATGTGCCTCTGAAGAGAGTTATGAGATGTGAATATAAAAGCCTATGACTCAAATATTGCTGATTACTTTAGCACTTGTTTGCAGCTTTTCAGCTACTGGAGAAGGGTATAGTTGCCATGATGGGCCCACAATCATCTCCAATTGCTCATATGATTTCTTCCATAGCAAATGGAGTCCAGGTACCGCTTATCTCATTTGCAGCCACTGATCCAACTCTCTCTGCCCTCCAGTTTCCCTACTTCCTTCGGACCACATTCAGTGATGCTTATCAAATGGCTGCGATGGCAGAGTTAATCCATTATTATGATTGGAAGGAGGTAGTAGTCATTTATGTGGATAATAACTATGGAAGAAATGGAGTATTTTTTTTAGAAGATGAACTTTCTAAGAGAAGAATAAGATTCCATTTCAAGATTGCTTTGCCTGTTGGAGCAAATCGTGATCACATTGTGGACCTGTTAAGTAAATATTATCGGACTGAGCCTCGTATATATATTGTCCATGCAAATCCTGACAGTGGACACTTGATATTTGATGTAGCTCGTCAGCTTAACATGATGGTAAAGAAATATGCATGGTTTGCAACAGATTGGCTGTCGGCTGCTTTAGATCCTATTGATCTATATGACAAAGCAATACTAGATTCTCTTGAAGGAGTGGTTGGTTTTCGTCAATTTACTCCAGCATCAGACAAAAAGAATAAATTTGTGACAAGGTGGACAGAAATGCATAGAAAAGGTATGATAACATCTGACTTAAATGCATATGGGCTTTGTGCTTATGATACAGTTTGGGTAGTCGCACTTGCTATAAATGAATATTTGAACGAGGGAAGAAACATTTCATTTTCGTTGAACACAAAATTGAATGGAATGGGAAGAACACTTATTCAGCTGGAAAAGCTCAAAGTTTTTGATGGTGGGTCTATTCTTCTCGACAAATTGGAGAAGACGAAGTTTAAGGGTCTAATGGGGGAGCTTCAATTTGATTCCGAAAGGAACCTTGCCAACAGTTCTTATGAAATTTTCAATATCCATGGCAGGGCCATCCGAACAATTGGTTACTGGTCGAATTATTCAGGTTTGTCAATTGAACCACCAGAAGCCTTACATGGGAAGTCTAGAAATTATATCAGCAAAAACCAGAGGCTTCAAAATGTCATGTGGTCGGGTGGAAACGTGCAAAAGCCTCGTGGCTGGGAGATTGCAAATGATCAGAAGCCTTTAAGGATTGGGGTACCACGGAGAACTTGTTTTGTTGAATTTGTGACTGAAAGCAATAGTTCCCATGAGATGCAAGGATATACCATTGATGTGTTTGAAGCAGCTTTGGAATATATTTCATACCACGTTCCCCATAAGTTTTTGCCCTTTGGTGATGGGCGGGTTAATCCCAATTATGACGAGCTGGTGAGGATGGTATCTGAAGATGTAAGTGCATCCCGAGAATCTCTTGAATAAAATCTTGCAGAAAACACTCCCTTACTCTCTCTGTGGTATTAATAGTGTATTATTGTTTTTAGGCGTTTGATGCTGCAGTAGGGGACATCACTATTGTTACAAACAGGACGAGAATTGTAGATTTTACGCAGCCATACATTTCGACTGGTTTAGTAGTTGTGTTACCCAGTGAAAACACGAAGTCAAATGCTTGGGTTTTCCTTCAACCTTTCACTGTAGAAATGTGGTGTGTCATTGCAGCATCCTTCTTTCTAGTTGGAGGAGTTATATGGCTTCTTGAGCATAAGATAAACGACGATTTTCGGGGCCCACCCAAGCGTCAGCTCATCACTATTATTCTGTAAGCTGTTTTCAGGTTTCAAAATTTGACTGTTCCTTTAGATAAGAAAAGTGGCATATGTGCTGGTATTGCGAAAATCACCAATCTCAGTTTGGTTATTTGCTTCAATCTTTTAGAGTTGAAATGACTTTTCTATTGAACCTCTATCTTGAGAAAGTGTTAACTCTTATTATTTCTCTCTCTCTCTTTTATTGCAGGTTTAGCTTCTCAACATTGTTTAAGACACAGCGTAAGAGAACTTATTACTCAATTTGTCTTTAGATCCATATTTATGTTAGTTTGTGCCCCATATGATAGTTTCTACTTGGTAATAGTGTCCTCTGCCAAGTTATGTATCTTGTATTCTATGAAATTACACCTTCTACGAGCCCTTTTTCTTGAAGCTTATATACCAACTTTTTTGGTCGGACAGTTCTCCCCACAGCCCAAGTTGTGAGTCTTGTGACTATCTAAAATGGGATATATGGGGCAGAATACAAAAGGGATAATTAGTTCACATTTAAGTAGTGTTTGCTGTTCAATTGGAAGCCAATTTATATGGTAGCTAAAACTATAGCCTAATCCTAGAACTTTTAGATGATGGATGCAGAGTAATTACCTTGTACGAGGCACACTGAGAAATTACCATGTCAATGCTCTTTATTAACTTCGTGAAACACCTATTGCAGAAGAATCTACTCTCAGCGTACTTGGTAAAATGGTTATGATGGCGTGGCTGTTCCTTTTACTGGCGGTTACTTCAAGCTACACGGCAAGCTTGACTTCCATTTTGACAGTTCAACAGCTCTCATCCCCCATCACTAGTATTGAGAGCTTAATAGCAAGCAATGGGCGTATCGGTTATCAAGTGGGATCCTTTGCTCATGGTTATTTGAGGGATGGCCTTAATGTGCCTGAGTCAAGGCTTGTTAGTCTAAAAAATCCTCAAGAGTATGAGAATGCACTGAGACTAGGAACGGCAAAAGGAGGTGTAGCAGCAATAGTTGATGAGCTTCCTTATGTTGAGCTATTTCTGAAAAGCCAAAGGGATTTCAAAATCATTGGACAGATGTTCACAAAAAGCGGCTGGGGATTTGTAAGTAACCTAATCTCTTCATATCATTCATTATTGAACAGCATGCCTTGCTTATTCTTTTAGAAAGAGAAACTATATAATTACTTTTTTAAAACAACGTGAGTAAAAAAATAGATGAGATAAAAACCAAAAGGCGACAAAACATATTTTTATATGATTGTGTTAGACTCAAAACTGTATCAGGCATTTCAGAGAGACTCGCCTTTCGCAATTGACATGTCCAGTGCCATCCTCAAACTCTCTGAAAATGGCGACCTTCAGAAAATTCATGACAAGTGGCTTTGCGGAGGCAATTGTGCTACACAAAGAGGATACACTTTAGAGCCCTACCGGCTCCATTTGAAATGCTTCCATGGACTATTTATTCTTTGTGGCCTTGCCACCTTTGCTGCTTTTCTAGTTTTCCTATATAAAGCAGTAAGGCAATATGCCCGCTATAAGAGAGAGCAGCGGGTTTCAACTTCCAGTTCAGCTATATTACCTAATGCGAGCTGGTCGAAAGCTTTGAGTAGCTTCTTTGACTTCATTGACGAAAAAGAAGAGGCTGTAAAAAACTTTTTTAGGCATCAGGAGGACTCGCAACGTTCATAAGCTTACCAGCTTGCCTTTTGCCATTGTACATAAAATATGTCCCACATAAAAGATGAACTATAATTGTCAGATGTATGGATACCATGATGTATACGTAAGTTATGCTAGAAATAGACATTGTATATATTTGAAGAGTATGAATGTGCTCACAAGGTGGGCTGGAGCTCTTTACATATGACCTGGCGCCAATTTTGGGTTTCTCATATTACCCGGAATCTTTGTCTTTCTTCCATATGACCCGGAAAGTACCCAAAATACCCTTAGGTTTAGGTATAAGCACCCACACTTTGCCTTTTTCCATATTACCCGGAATCTAAGGAGTAGGTACCCGGAGAAGCTCGCGTTCAGTTGGAGAAGAAAGCGTTCCGTCCGGCATCTCCCCCCATATCATCACCGGCACTGGTGCCGTCCAAATCGGAAAAGTAATCTTCGCGCCAAAAGGCAGAAAAACGAGCGGGATGAAGAGATTTTGATATAATAATAGCGGGGAAGCCCGCCCAACTACAAAAATTAAGATCTACATGTAAAGAAACACATATAAAGGTCACCCATTGGTACTCGATCGCTCCTGAACATGAAAAAAAATGATAAAAATGGGCAAAAGCGTGAAATACTCGCCGGCAAGCGATAATTCAATTTATATATCTTTCTGTGATCTTAATTAGGTGAAAGAGAAGGAAAAATGAGGAAGAACGCAAAAAAAATGGGCAAAAACGGATGAAAAATGAGAGACTTATGACACTTTGAAGATTGTCATTTTATCGTGTAGGATATACACGACTTGGGTATTTATCGTGTATGTCGTATACACGATAAATACCCAAGTCGTGTATATCTTACACGATAAAATGACAATCTTTAAAATGTCATAACTCGCTCATTTTTCATCCGTTTTTACTCCTCATTTTTCTTTCTCTTTCACCTAATTAAGATCACAGAACGATATATAAATTAAATTATCGCTCGCCGGTGAGTATTTTACGCTTTTGCCCATTTTTTATCCTCTTATTTCATGTCCAGGAACGGTCGAACACCGATGGGTGACCTTTATATGTGTTTCTTTACATGTAGATCTCAATTTTTATAGTTGGGTGGGCTTCCCCGCTGCTCTTACATCAAAATCTCTTGATCATAGTTTTTTTTAGTGTGGGTGGTGCGGCGAAGCTCCGAACGTGGGAATGCTTTTACTTTCTTCTATATTCTTATTTTTTCTTCTTTTCTTAACCTACAATATCTTAATGAGGTGGAAGAGGAGGAAAAATGAAGAAGAACGCAAAAAAAAAATGGGCAGAAACGGATGAAAAACTAGCGAGTTATAACATTTTGAAAATTTCAGTTAAAACGTGTTTTAAAAGACACGACTTGCAGTATAGTCGTGTCATCGCGTACACGACTATACTGCAAGTCGTGTATTTCAAAACACATTTTTACTAGAATTTTAAAAATTTCATAACTCACTCATTTTTTATCCGTTTTTGCCCTTTTTTTTCGTTCTTCCTTATTTTTCCTCCTCTTTTACCTTATGAAGATATATTAGGATGGAAGAAGAAGAAAAAATAAGAAGAAAGAAAAAAATGGAAGCTTTCTAGCAAAGAGCTTCCATTTTCTTCTTTCTTCTTATTTTTTGTTACTCTTTTATCATAATATATCTTCATGAGGTGGAATAGAGGAAAAATAAGGAAGAAAGAAAAAAAAATGGGCAAAAACGGATAAAAAATGAGTGAGTTATGACATTTTGAAAATTTAGTAAAAACGTGTTTTGGAATACACGACTTGCAGTATAGTCGTGTACGTCGCGTACACAACTATACTGCAAGTCGTGTATTCCAAAACACGTTTTTACTAAAATTTTCAAAATGTCATAACTCACTGATTTTTTTATCCGTTTTTGCCCTTTTTTTTTGTTCTTCCTTATTTTTCTTCCTATTTCACCTCATGAAGATATATTAGGATGGAAGAAGAAGAAAAAATAAGAAAAAAGAAAAAAATGGAAGCTTTCTAGCAAGGAGCTTCCATTTTCTTCTTTCTTCTTATTTTTTGTTACTCTTTTATCATAATATATCTTCATGAAGTGGAAGAGGAGGAAAAATAAGGAAGAACAAAAAAAAATGGGCAAAAACGGATAAAAAATGAATGATGTATGACATTTTGAAAATTATAGGAAAAATGTGTTTTGAAATACACGACTTGCAGTATAGTCGTGTCATCGCATACACGACTATACTGCAAGTCGTGTATTCCAAAACACGACTCAATTCAAGATATTTTTCGTGTTTTCGACGACACGATAAAATAGAAATTTTCAAAATGTGATAACTCGCTCATTTTTCATCTATTTTTGCCCATTTTTTTGTGTTCTTCTTTATTTTTCCTCCTCTTCCCCTTCATTAGGATCATAGAAAGATATATAAATTAAACTTGTTACTCGCCGAAGAGTATTTCACGTTTTTGTCCAATTTTATCTTCTTATTTCATGTCCAGGAGCGGTCCAACACTAATGGGTGATCTTTATATGTGTTTTTTTACATGTAAATCTTAATTTTTGTAGTTGAGAGGGCTTTCCCGCTGTTTTATATCAAAATCTCTTCATCCCGCTCGTTTTCTCGCTTTTTGGCGCGAATATTACTTTTCCCGATTTGGACGGCGCCGGCGCCGGCGATGATATGGGCGGAGATGCCGGACGGAATGCCTTCTTCTCTGACTAAACACGAGTTTCTCCGGGTACCTCCTTAGATTCCAGGTAATATGGAAAAACAAAGAGTGTGGGTGCTTATACCTAAACTTAAGGGATTTTGGGGACTTTTCGTGTCGATTCCGGGTCATATGGGATTTCACTGAAAAAACCAGGCAATATGGGAAAACAAAAGTTGGCGCCAGGTAATATGGAAAAAACTCGGTGGGCTGTGATGTTCAGCATATTCCTTTTATTTATCTGCATTACTTCAAGGAGGGAATTTGTCCTGTAAAGTCCATGCTTACCTTCATTACATCCCTTGCTCCCTAGGAAGCAAGGATACCACAAAACCGAAACCTATCTGTATCGTACCCATATCCCCATCAGATACAGTTGCACGTGTATCCTACCTTTCTATAAATATAAGACACCAACTATAAATTACTTCATCAAATCCTTATATATAGTAATACAAACATCAAACAAATGCAACATTTGCTAAAGTAATTAAGCCTTTTAATGCAAAAGCTAACCTAAAATATACCTATATGTAAAAATACTATTATAATACAACTATCTCTGATTTTTTTAAGTTTGCCTTATCGATGCACCCCTATCGTATTGTACCCGTATCCTTATTCGTGCTTCCTAGATTTATCCTCGTCAAATTGCCATGCCGTGGACTTACTTGGAAACCCCTCAAAGACTAAAAATCACAAATTATACAAATGATACTCCTTAAACGGTAAACTTTGTAAAAAGATGTACTTGAATGCAAACATCTTTAGGCTATGTTTGGTTGCCCAAAAAGAAGTTGGATTCTTAAGAATCCAGAAATCTCCTCCTGAAGAGATTTTTCAAAAGAAGTCATAAGAGCTTCTTTCAATGACATTCAGTATAAATTTTTTTAAAAACTAATGATGAGGTTTTTTGTTATTAAATGCCTTTGTCTTCTTTTAAAAATTATAGTTTTTGTCACTATGACCTAAATTCATCAAATGAAGTTGATTTTGGCCAACTAAAGACCACTTTTCTTAAACCTAGATTCATATAAAGAATTTGGATTTCTTACTCCCAAATGTGCTAACAAAACAAATCCTAAGGGACGAAGCTCTCGCTTCTCGGCCTCTGACAGCGCAACCCTCCGTGTGTGTGTGGTCATCTCTAAATGGAAGTGTAGCTTTTGCACTTAGCAGTCCCTCCGGCCTCCAGCGGCTCGTTCCTCGCCCTCTCACACGCCAATACCATGGCCCTGGCCGCAAACTTCTCGGTCTTGGCTGCCTCTCGGGCTTCTTCTTCTTTGTTACGGTCGGCTTCCAAGCACCGCTATTTCCTTGCCCCAGTCTCCCTCGTGCGCTCGTTTGCCACCGCCGCCCGTTTAAAGAAGCGCCGCAGGAACCCATTTCACGCTTCTTCGCTCCCCGCCCGCGCCGCTCCCAGCATTCCTTCAACTCCTTCCGGAAGTGTCCTTTCAGATACTACCAGCTGCTCATCTGATCAGTAATGTTCTTATTTTGGTTATTATCGAAGTTCAATTACTTCTACTAGTTTTCTGGTCATTACTTCGACTTTCAGGCAGCAGATATGCTTGTGTTCTCTTATTATGCTGTTTTTTTTCGTTAAGTAGTTGGAATTAGAGCGCTTGAGCATTATGGAAATTATTGTATAATTCTTATTATGAAAGTTAGCTTCTTTAATTATCCAAAAAAAGTTAGCTTATTTGGTGAAGAACATTTGCTTTCCGATGAGAGTCATGTGTTTGAGATTAAAATTTTGCCTGCATTGTAATGATAGGCCGTCCAGCTCAACTATCAGGTAGTACTGCCCTTTGTTGAGACTGCCAGTTGGTGACCCTTTTACATGCATTTTTTTTTCCTGCCCAAATTGCGTTATCCTTGTTTTCCTAATTCATGTATCCCTGTCAATGGTTTGTTGATTGTTGGCTTGGACTTTGCTGCAGATATCCTGAATACACTCGTTTGCTTCCATGTCCATCACAAAATGGTCCACCGAGGATTGAACACCTTGTTGTATCGGAAGAGGGCCCAGTGCTGGACTATATTTGCAAATCTTTAGGTCTTCCTCCTTTGTGAGTACCCTTTTTTGTCTTAAACAATTTTGGCAGCTTTGACGGCCTAGAATTTTAGCAGTTACCTGATGCATTGGACTTATCACTTATTAAGGTTTGTTCAAGATCTTATCCACTTTGGGGCCGTTTATTATGCATTAGTCTGCCCTGATCCTCCAGCGTCTGCAACTTCTGAGCAAATCCGCATATTCAAAGAAGTAACAGCTCCATCTGTTCTCAAGAAGAGAGCATCAATTAAAGGGAAGACTGTGAGAGAAGCACAAAAGACCTTTAGAATTACCAGTCCTGATGAATTAGTTGAAGCTGGTACATACTTGCGTGTACATGTACATCCAAAACGCTTCCCAAGGTCAGTGATCAATGGTGGAGACCAGGCATATGCAGGTTACATTTATATCAAGCATTTGATGTACAGGGTTTCTTCTGGTTATATAAATTGAGGAAGCCATAATATAGACTTTCTCAGTACTTGGCAACCCCTGACCATCCAACTCATACCGCTGAACGTTAAAATTTGCTAGTCGTAAGAGTACTGCACTTTAGTTGCTGCCTTGCACATTTGATTATCATGCTTAGTATATCAGTGTTCATATTGTTTTCTCCTGTCACGAGGAATGTATATAATATGTATCAATTTGAGCACTGTGGTATTCTACAACTAAATAAAGTCACAATATCTGTAGCCTAAGCAAGTATATATCCACCTCATGCCTCCATGTTGAGGGAGTGACTAGCCCAGATTTTCTTTAGGTGTTACGAAATTGATTGGAAATCGAGAGTTATAGCAGAGGCAGAATCATATGTTGTTCTTGACAAACCTGCTGGTACATCAGTAAGTGATTTCATAATATCTGATACATTAACTATTCTATTTTTGAACTTGAGATCAGTATTTCTAAGGAAAGTTAAGGCATGTAAGTGCTAGATGATATTCTCAACAATATCCATACCTTTTCTTAGGAAAATGACAAAATGGACTTTTTATGCAGGTAGGAGGAACCACAGATAACATAGAAGAAAGTTGTGTTACTTTTACATCCCGTGCTTTGGGGCTTGAAGAACCGCTAAAGACTACTCATCAGATTGATAATTGCACTGAAGGATGGTATGTGGGCTCCTACTTATCATGAATTGACTCGTTGAGCAAGAATGAATTGGAATTGTAATCAATTCTTTATCTCTGCTGTTTGTCAGTGTTGTGTTTGCAAGGACAAAGGAGTACTGTTCAGTTTTTCATGGAAAAATCAGGGTATTTCTTTTACCTTTATTCTCACGTCAATAGCTCGTAGTGCACACATTTCCATTTTTTCTTATGAACAAATTTACGATCATGATCATAATCTCAACCTATCTAAAATATTTGGTTTTGGTGCTATGGCTGTCATGCTATTCTTCTACTATATGACCTGTCTTTTGTTTTTTTCTGTAGTAAATGGTTCATGTTACCCATATTCCAATTATATTCTCACTTTATTACTGGTAGTGGTAGGGCTATTTTTGTTTCCTTTAAATGCATAGATTTCTGATGTGAGGGAAAAAATTTAATTACCTTCCCAATTGTATACTGTTATTTGTTATGCCTTCGTAATTACTTTTCAGGAAAAACAGGTAAAAAAGCTTTATCTTGCTCTTGCTGCTGCACCAGTGCCGGTTGGAGTAATATCTCACTATATGCGCCCTGTGAATCTTGCTCCAAGAGTAGTCTCAAAAGGTCAAATTTTGCTGCAGCATTATGGTTTTCTGTAAGTTGATGGATTTTAATTGTATCACCTTGTGATGGTAAAAAATTTGCTCTTGGATTTTCTCTGCGATTGCAGATTTTGTAAAAAGATGGCATCTCTGCCAACTGGAAGTGTTGGAATGTAAGGAGGTTCCCTGGCCAAGCGCAAGCATTAGGAAAATCTATTGTATTGAAGACTCTGAATGGCCCGGAAAGGATGCTGCTTTCGAATGTAAGATTAACCTCTTGACGGGTAAAACCCATCAGGTGCTCTCTCTCTCTCTCTCTCTCTCACACACACACACACACACACACACACACAGACATCCTTTGTTCTTTTGGTTACACCTCAATTTTGTTTCCTTTTGATATCCTGTCATGAAAAATACCTTTATGTAGATAATATGGGTCTAACAGGAAGTCCATGGATGCAGATCCGTGCACAGTTCGCAGCTGTTGGTTCACCTTTAGTGGGTGATTCCATGTACATGCCGGCTTCAGTTGCAGAAAGGGAAGACCCGGCTATCAATCCATTTGGGAAATATTCAAAATGCTACACTAGTGAAGATGAGAGAACAACAGCTATTGAAACATGGATTTCATGTCATGGGAAGGAACCAAATGTAGCTATCGGTCTCCAAGCATGTCAGATATCGTGGGACGATGGTAAGTGTTTTTATGAGGCTGGGAATCCTTGGTGGAGGCAACCATAAATTACTTTGCTAAAAGTAATTTCGCTCTTCAAAGATTGCATGGTTAAGAACTGCAGTGGAGGGACCTTTCGCTCTCAAAGATGGCACGGTTATGTAATATCTGCACTGGAGGAACCGTGAAGTTGGTTGACAACGAGTAGGCCGGAATGGCATATTGATTGATCTTTGTTTGATCTCTGCTTTGTGCGGCACCTGTGGAGGATTTAATCTTTGATATATGCTATTATTTATGCTCTCGGTGGCACATCTGCAGCAGTGAAGAAGACGTACTACCAGGAACCTGTTGTATGGTGCGGGATTCTTCTATTTTCTCTAGCAGGCAGTATTAGTTCTCCAACTTGCCTCTGATTTCAATGATTTCGGTCCAGATGGTATTTGTACAAGGATGCTCCTTGTTTGTATAATTCAGGAAAGCTCCTCTCGTTCTAGCTGGTTGATGAATGATTGATTCAGCTACTTTCTGGCACAAGGGGGATCAAACTCACAACTGCTGCGCAGCGGAACAGTAATCATATTACGAATATTAACAATTTTATGTGCAAATGCTTAGTATTCAATCTCGGGTTGTAGCTATTTATCATGTGCAAATGCATCGAGTGTGCTCTTCTATGGGTTACCCCTCAATGCTTTTCATGGTATCAAGTTGCAGATGACTTTAGCTGTTCTAAGACTGATAGCTGACATATAATGAAGCCTACACACCCCTTTGTAGACGCAAAATTCACAGAAGTTATCTAGCAAAGACGGAATGTCCACGCACATCTGCTTATCTTCTACCTCCTCTCAAAGTTGTCCAGCAGTCAATTAAAAAAAAAACGTGACATAAATGCACTGATGCAATTTGGTTTTCTAATGCAGGCACGTAAGATTGGACAGAGGGAGTATGCAAAACATGTTCTCCGCTCCACCGTCTTCCAAGCCTCCTCCGCTCTCCGATTTGTGGCATTTTTTTCAGTCATGAGGAAGAACAACAATGTTCCTAAAAAATTCTCCCACCGCAATCCCGCGGAGGCAAAAAACCCCAAATTTGAACCCTTTTTCAATTCAGACGAGCAGAGCCAGAACCGCAAGCGCAAAAAACGTTAAAAACGATTTCATCGACAGCGCATTAGATGGCCTGCGCCTAACCCCTCCTATCTCTGGCGATCCACAGCCGCTGTGGAGACTGGAGAAGCTACAGCTCTTCTCCGAGCGACGGCCGTAACTTAACGGCGTTATAGTCCATACCCTTGGCCTTCACGAACCTGATCATGATGGCAACTAACGCCGGGATGCTCCGCCATCCTCCCATCCAGCTCCAGGGCCTCTCTGTCGTCCGGCCTGCCGAAGAATAGCACGCACACCCTCTTCCCGCGTCGCCGGGCTTGGCATCTCGTGTCTTGCCTAGCCCATAGTCCGCCAAGTCCCCCACCGAGCAGGGAACCTCCTTGAGCATCCTCTGGTTGATGGCCCGCCAGCCGGGCCCCAGTCTCCATTGCCACCTCCCCAGTGCCGCCCTCCCCGCCGCCGAGGCGCTTATGGAAGGGGAGGATTACCATGGCATGCAATGCGCTTGTCCTCGGCCACCCCGCAGATGTCCTCGTGCATGGTGGCGAGGGCGGGATTCGGCGGTCATGGTGCAGACGGTGACTCGACCGAGCTGACCGTATGCCTCGAGGGCGATGGCAACGCTGTCGTGAGCCTCGCGGCGGGAGCGGGAGGGCATGCCGTTGCGACGGGCACGGAGGGCCATGACAATGGAGAACGAGCGCTCGACGAGCTGCATGATGTAGAGCTTGAGCGCGGGGTTTTTGACAACAAAGGCCAACAAGGTAGGCCTTGAGGCAAGAGGGCATCAGGACTCAGGAGGCTTAACAAGCCATACAAGAGTATTGATCAAGTGCAAAATTACAGAGAGCATCTGCAACCATATTCCCTTGCCTGTATATGTGATTAATTTGGACTGATGAAAAGGATTATAAGAGTAAAATTGCAGCTAATGTGGATGCGATCTGCCATGGCTCGTTACTGTATAATATCGGTTTTTAATTTTTTTTACAATATTACCGATATATCGTCATTTAAAAAAATATTTTCAAAAAAAAAAATTAAGAATTTTTTTTAAAAAAAGGAAAAAAATAACTTTTCTATTTTTTTCTCATCCTAATATTTTATGCATGTTTAAATTAGTATAGCTCATTTTAGAAGTTAAATTGTAAAAATAGATGATAAAAATTAATTTTTGAATACCGATATTTTTTTACAAATATTTCTAATATTTTATTTGTTAGACCGACCGATATTTTACCGATACGGAATTCCTTACTTCAGTCTTACGTGCATTGTGCAGATTCGGTCCGGTCGAGCTGCCGGTCTGTAAATGTCGCTACTGCCACCCCCTGCTGCAAACCGGTTCTGGTTCACAAGCAAAATCCAGAAGCGATAAACCCTAAAGTCTAAAACCCTGCATAGCTGCCATCTCCTCTCCCCGCAGCTCTCTCTGATTTTCAGATTCAGTCATGAGGAAGAACAACAATGTTCGTAAAAAACCCTCCTTCCGCAATCCCGGCGGCGGTAAAAAACCTAAATTCGATCCCTTTTTCAATTCAGACGTGCACAGCCAGAGCCGCAAGCGCAAGAACGTTAAAGACGATTTCATCGACAGCGAAGACAGCGCCGACGAAGCCGCGAGTGTGTCGGATGGTGGCGGTGGAGGAAGTGGGGCGGAGGACGATGAGTTTGCGGCGGAGACGGCGGAGGAGTTGCGGCTGAGGCTTGCCAAGGAGGGTTTGGAGAGAATCAGGGCGATAACGAAGCGGGAGGAGGAGGAGCGGGAGAGTGATGAGGGTGAGTCGGATGATGAGGAGAGAAGAGGAAGGCGGGATTCTGTAGTTGCGGAGTTTCTGCAGCGGGAGCAGCTCCATGACTCAGGCCGCCTCCGGAGGTCGATTGCGTCGAGGTACTACTGTTAATTCATCTGTTCTTAACTAATGTTTGGACTTATTATCGACAATTTGAACATGAGCTTTATGTTTGTTGGCAGTAATTTGGCTCTCTTGTGAGTGCGCTTATGTTGGATGGTTAGAAAAGGTTTGTTTCTTAATTAAGAAGTTGGGGAACGTTTTTATACTCTATAGGACTAACTAGGCTTAAATTTGCGCTGTGAAATGTTCATTTTGGGTGCAAAGCTCTGTGGAAGTTGCTCGATTGAGGTGGATAAGTGGAAATGCTCTGGATTGTTTCATATTATTGAGAGTAGAAGTGAGTGCTCGAGTGACTGTGATTGATAACTTCATGTTTGACATACTTAAGCAACTTGGCTTGTTCTTTCCTTTTTTCATTAACTGGGAAATATCTCCTTAGCAATATGTTCCCATCTAATGCGACAAATTGTTGTGGACTCAATGGTTTTTGTATATCATTCACATTGAAGGATGATGTTTTAATAACGTTGGATGTTGTAAATTTAACATTACATTTTCAACTCTTGATAGGGTACAACCGCCAGAATCTGTTGATGGATTTCGAATGTTACGGAAGCATCAGCAACCTGTAACTGCTGTAGCTTTATCTGAGGATGACACCAAAGGGTTCTCAGCTTCCAAGGACGGAGTTATATTACAGTGGGATGTAAGCAGTGGGAAAAGTGAAAAATACATGTGGCCAACAATGGAAAAATTGCTCTCTCAAGGGGCAGGGAATCCTCAATCACGTGTAAAGTGGAATAGACATGTATTAGCTTTAGCTGTGAGCTCTGATGGTCGGTATTTAGCAACAGGTGGCTTGGACCGTCATGTTCACTTATGGGATACTCGCTCCAGGGAGCATATTCAGGTGATCATTTGTGATCTTTATTTTGGCTTTATGTTGTATAGGTTTTATATATTAGTTGCGGGAGTAAGTGATAAGATTAAGTAAATAGTTGGCAGCAATTGAAGCTGAGAAAAATTCTAGCCTTGGTATACTAAATGTGGTTAGGAATCATAATTATAGTAGATGTCTTTATGCTTCTTTTTCATTACTTGCATTGGTGAGTGAAAGTTGCTTTTAGTTGTTGTGGAGATCTTTTGTTGCTGGGAATTTGTTTTATAGCTATTTTTATATCTAGGATCTGTTTCTTTATACTTTTCAAATGAATAGCAACTTGTACAGCTGGAAGTTTGATGGTTGTATTCCCAATGTTCTGCACATAGAAAGCATGTATACACATAAGCACACCTAATACTACTTTATTACTTTGTCTATATGGCATCTTTTCATCTGTTCTAATTTCCATTTCAGGCATTTTTTGGCCACAGAGGCGCAGTATCCTGTTTGGTTTTTAGGCAGGGGACTTCAGAACTTATATCTGGATCTTTTGATCGAACTATTAAATTATGGAATGTTGAGGATAGAGTTTATCTCGACACATTATTTGGGCATCAAAGTGAAATATTATCTATTGATTGTCTTCAGAAGGAACGGCTTCTAACTGTAGGCCGTGATCGGACTATGCGCCATTGGAAGGTATCTTATAGTTACCCTTAAATTGGTAGATGATAGGTTATTGGACAGATTTGAACTTAGAGGATGAACCAGGTATTATATAACCACTTGCTTTTGTTATTTGTTGCTACAATGTGCAGGTTACTGAGGGGTCACAGTTAGTTTTACGGTGTGCATCAAATTTAGAAAGTTGTTGTTTTATCAATAATGAAGAATTCTTATCGGGCACAGATGATGGAAGTGTTGTGCTCTGGAGCATCATGCGGAAGAAGCCTGCATTCATTGTAAAAAATGCCCATGTTGTAATGTCAAAATCTTCTCACCATACATCACGTGTAAAAGAAAATGGAGAATTATCTGGTATGGACAGAACAGGTAATATGCGTCATTGTTTTTTTATATAATAGTATGCGTCATTATTGCATGGATTTTGTACCATTTTGATTCTGATAAGAGTCAAACGCGGTATATAATCCATGCCGCCGACCCCAGATAGCTGGGATAAGGTGTATGATGATGATGATGAGTCTGCGCCATTATTGCATGTCAAGTAGGATTTCCTATTATATTTTAGTTTATTTTGTTACCAGGATTCTACCTGATGAACTTTACTATTGCAGAAAATGGTTCTTCTGTGGTGGACAAATGTTCATCGGCTCAGTCATGGGTAGGTGCAGTTGCTGTTTGTAGAGGTAGTGATCTTGCTGCATCTGGAGCTGCAAATGGTCTGGTTCGGCTTTGGGCTATTGAGAGTTCTACAAAAAGCATCCGACCATTATATAATCTTCCCCTGGTATCAAATGCTTTTTGTCTACTATTTTCAAATTAGTGACTTGTTATATTTTGTTTGGTAAATGGTTTAGTCATCCATTCAAGGGCGGTGTGAAAGAGCAAGCTATATTCTAGTCTGATGCTTACTATAACTCATTTGTCTATAATGTTACTTGTTTACATCTAGTCGAACTACTGCTTATCAGCATCTTAAAAAAGCGCATAGCAGAGTATTGATCACTTTCTAATGCATGACACACAGGTTGGATTTATAAATTCTCTGGCATTTGCAAATTCTGGACGCTTCTTAGTAGCTGGTGTTGGGCAGGCAAGTCTTGATTGAAAATATTCGTTCCTTTAATCATACACGCTTCGTTTGTGCGTTTTAATAGTACCGTATGACGGTTGAAGAAAAAGGGTTGTTTCTTTAGCTTAAGTTGTCATGTAATGTAAATATGCCTCTATGAATGTTGTGGCATAGCCGTACATAATAAGGGCAAACATGTTTGCCTGGATGGTGTGCGGCACATATGATTTTTCCAATGGGGAGAAGTGGCTCACATATTTTACTCTAATTATATGCATCTTGGTGTGTGATATGTCCACATTAAATAATTTTTAAAATAACAGAATGGAGTTGTAATTTTAACAATCAGATCTACATGACTAGGTGCTTTAGTGGAATAGCATTCAAAATATTTCTGATTTAGCTGGATTTTTGGTTTCTAAAAAATTTATAAGCCCGCATTGAAAATCTGAAATAGTTAAATCTATGGCATTTTTCCTGCCTACTAACTAGAATTTTCTCTTTCGAAGAGAACTATATGAAAGTGTTCTTGTCATTGTTGCTTATGTTTTTATGTCCTTCCATATTAATAAACAATTGAAAATTGTTAAAGTTGTTTAAGATTAGTCTAGTTTGGTCCTACTTGGTCCAGAATTTACCATTAACAGGAGTTTGTTTGAAGCCATAAAACTGTTAATATAGTGGATGGATGATATTTTGCTACCTTGTTTATGCTCCCTCCGTCCTATAGTAAGTATCCTATTTGGTTTTCCAATATGAACTAAACTTGGTTCATTTACAATTTTCGTTTCAGTTTGAAAATGCAAAGAGGGACTTGCTATAGGAAGAAGGGAGTACCCTTCGACCCATATTAATTATCTGGATTGGGAATCAGAAGTGAACTAATATTTGTTAATTTTGGATTTCCTATCCCGACGATTAATGTGGGATGGAGGGGCTGTAAAAATTCGTTTGTAAATGATAAATTGCCTCAGTTGTCAGCTCTTTTGGAAAGAAATCTAACGTCACTTGTATATATTTTGCCGCTCTTTTTCCTTTTCAAATCAGGAACCACGTTTAGGAAGATGGGGACATGAAAGATCAGGTCGTAATGGAGTTGTCCTGCAGTCTCTGAAGCTTTCAGGAGGATGATGCAACATTACTGAAGCCGACAGTTTGAAGTTGTATCCAATTTTGGGGAGGAGTTTCTTGGTGTTGCGGCATTGATAATTGTAGTAATAATTATTTGCTTGATGTTGAAAAACAGTTACCAGGAATATAGTTATTTATTCCTTACAGATTAATGTGCTGTTTGGGAGCACCTTTCGCCTTCCATTTAAATCACTTAAAGGCCCTTTTACAGAGAAGTGTGTTTGGATGGATTATTTCCACATAAAGGTGGAATGAGCATAAAAAGTGGAAATGGAAATATTTGAAGCAAAAGGACCATCTTCACTTATATTCATATAGGAGTAAGTTATTACCCCCTCTGTTTCTTTCTGCTTCGACCCTCCTCAAGTGGGTTCCTACAGAAAGGCTCCTTGTGGTTTTAAACTTACTCCCGAACAAAACCCTTTTTGTTCTCTCTGAAAATGAAAAGCCCCGTGAAAGACCTTTTAATTTCTCCTCTGAAGTGTTCCCGAAACAGGCCTTGGTTGGATGTTTGGAACGAGTTAAAAGGATGGCCATATGTGCAAAATCCAAGGACATTTAGTTTTGACGTTTGGAAGCATATGCTTCAGAATGGGTCGATGATTCCTTGTATCGTACGTATCCACTCAGTGGACCAAGAGAATATTTCTCCCAAGTTTTTTTTTCACAAAATTGTCCAAGTACTCGTATAATTGTTAACAGTCGATAAGATTTATCTACTTAACGGATTCTTGTTATAATAAGAGCAGTGTCTTACTACTATCTTACAATCAAGCGTTAAAATTACGATCTTAACTCAGAATGGCACAAGATACGTTTTAATATAAGATCTAAAGATATCTTGCCCCCCAAAAAACAAGCTAAGGACACTCAAAACTTGGCTATGCTTCCAATTTTTTTTTTCTTAAATGCCTTGCCTATATTCCTTTATTGAAAGAGAGTACAGTTAAATATCCAGATTAAACTTCTAAATATTTTATAGCTGTTTGAACATCCTTATCCCCTCGGCCACTGCAATTAAGAACCACCTTTGCTCCATCAGGCAGAGTCGGGCAGAGCTTTTCCAAGTAGGCCAATGCATGAGAAGTTTCCAATGCAGGGATGATACCCTCCAGCATAGATAGCCTCTTGAAAGCTGCAAAGAAAAAGAACAGAGGTTGAGCTACAAACACAGTCAACAGAAAAAAACCTGGAAAATACGAGCCTACAATATATTGAATGCTACATTACTCTTGCCTCAACGAGTTTACTGATCATTTGATTGCGTCATTTATCATTGTCATTAGGGTGATAACGAGCCAAGCCAGCTCGTGATCGACTGCTCAACTCGACATATTGCATAGAAGTTAATTCCAGACCGTTTTTTGTTCTTATATACATATAATATATGTTCCATGTATTGCTAGTATGTTAATACATCTCTTAAGGCCATGTTTTAAACAATTAATACTCGAGACTAAAAATTTGATAACATGATAAATTCAAGCTGGCTTAATGCTGCTCGATTCAGGTCAAGGTTCTTGGCTTGGGTTGTCACACTAGCGAGCTTGAGTCGAGCTGGTTTTGCCTCCGTCACCTGGCTCTTTATCACCCCTAGATCTCGACATCTTATCCCAATACTCCCTCCATTAAAAAAATCCTGGCAGCATTTGAGATGAGTTAAATTTATTGGCCTGTCGGCAGCATGGAAGTTCATGAGGATCTATTGGCCTGTAGGGCAAATCCAGTCACCTAATTCTAGAACCGCAATTTTCCAAATGCTGCCAGAATTTTTTTGTGCGGAGTGAGTATTATAAAACTCTTTATAAATGAAATAAGTTACCTTCAAACATATTTAGCTAGTGTGCTGATTGAAGAGTAATTAGTTAATCCAAAGCAAAAGAGTGAAAAGAGTAATAACAAAAAAGAAAAATGCTAGTTTTCATGTTCTCATTACCATCCAAAGCCTCCTGATCTGTAATACTGTAGTATTCAGCTCGACCTATGTCCTTCAAGAAACTGTGCTCTGGTCCCACCCCAGGATAATCCAACCTAGTTGGAGTTCAAGCATATGGGTGAAGTAAATTAATACAGGCAATAGTCCTGAAAATATACAGTAGAGAATATCAAGAGAAAGAAGATATTGTTATTTTACCCTGCACTGATAGAATGAGGTTCAATGATTTGGCCATCATCATCTTGCAGCAAATAGCTCATAGATCCATGTAGAATGCCAACTTCTCCCTTTGTAAGTGTGGCAGCATGCTTGCCACTGTCTACTCCAAACCCTGCAGCCTCCACTCCAATTAACCTTACATCACTGTCTTCCACAAATTCATGAAACAATCCCATTGCATTTGAACCCCCTCCAACACAAGCAACTAAAATATCAGGCTTTCCTCCCCATTTCTCCAATGCTTGCCTCCGGGTCTCTTTGCCAATGACGGAGTGAAACTCTCTAACCATCATTGGGTACGGATGTGGACCAGCCACAGAACCCAAAATATAATGGGTTGTTTCAACATTTGTGACCCAATCACGGATAGCCTCTGAGGTTGCATCCTTCAGTGTAGCCGTCCCAGAATGTACTGCTCTGACCTGCATGAGAACCCAGATTAGAAGAAAAAAAAGTCGAACCAATGAGGAAATTCACTAGATACATTCAGTGATAGCCAAGAACAATAAATCTGCATTAGTTGCTAATAAAAGTTCCTCTAACTACATACATGGTGTCGATGAGAAGAAAAAGAGGACGAAAACTGAGGTAGCTCTTCTAACCATCCATCTCCATCACCATGATGGCTTAAGATCACCTAAATCACTCCTTATATCACAAGCTTTTTATGCTTGCTTGCTGTTTGGATGGGATGAAGGCGGTCATTTTAACATGCTTCAGAAGAAAAGCAATGTCATTTTGCTTATGGACACAAAAACAACACTGCCAAGGGCAAAGAATTCAGTGAGGGACGGCAACAATTTCTGAGTGCCCGGGAGTAACCAAGGTTAACATGCAATGACGTGGTGAACAAGATACCATAATATGAAATGGCAGGAATGGCGAAGCACAGACTTGTTTATGCTTCTTGCTAGCACAATTAAATTTGAGGATCGGATGCATCACACATCTGATTCTTTCTAGCACAACTGTATATGAGGTGGAACAGTTCCCATCTTTTTCCTGTCACTCTCACTTTCTGTCCATCAAATTTTGCATCTGAAGGAAGCCTTTAAAAAAAAGCATAACCACAATGCAGCTATATCCTACCTATTCCTCCTAAAACATGTCTTTCCTCATTTCTAGCCAAAGTCTGTAGCAACCAAGGAACCTTTTGTCACCAGCCATTTTCACATTCCACCAGACAGCTTTGGACTTGTAAACTTGCTCTGACAAGTGCTACTATGCCTCTTTCTCCTTCCACTAAACATTCAGAAAGTCATTAACATTTGTCCTCACAAATGCTATATGACACTCTTTCCATGTAGCTAAACCCCCTCAAATGGCGTTCTTTTGCCTGTCCTCATGAACTGAGGCTCAACAAAGTTCTCTTCAGATTGCCCCTTCATAATTTTTACACTAACAAGGAAAATGGCTGACCAAAACCTTCACATGAATCGTACATAAAAGAAGACATTTTCATAAGATGAAAGGGCAAAAATGTTAAACCTCTGCTCCAAGGAGCCGCATTCTGAAAACGTTGAGGGACTGTCGCTCCATATCTTGAGCACCCATGTAGATAACACAATCCAACCCGAACCGCGCACAGACGGTGGCAGTTGCAACTCCATGTTGACCAGCCCCTGTCTCAGCAATAATGCGCTTTTTGCCCAGACGTTTTGCAAGCAGAGCCTGCGCAACGGCATTATTAATCTTGTGAGCTCCCGTGTGGTTCAGGTCCTCCCTCTTCAGGTATATAAGAGGACCCTCCCCATTAGGCCTCCGGTAATGCTCCGTGAGCCGCTCCGCAAAGTACAGAGGTGTCTCTCGACCCACATAATCCTTCAAAATCCCATCCAATTCTTCCTACAAATTTAGCAAATGTCGCAATTAAATTCAAAAAATGCCAAACAAGGATCAAATTAACAACAAATTCTAATCATATATTTCAAAAAATTACAAATCAATGCAAAAAAAAAGGAAAAAACCTGGAACAGTTGGTCACCGGCGAGAGCGCGAAACGCGGACTCGAGCTCAGTGAGAGCATGCATGAGGGTCTCAGGAACATACTTCCCACCGAATTTGCCGAACCGCCCAAAGGAGTCGGGCCTCTGGTGAATCCTGACAACGTCGTCCTTCTTCTCCTCCACCTGGACAAGCGAATCGGCGGCGGCGGTGCCCATGGCGCAGGAAACCGAGCGGAGCCGCCGGGAAGGAGGAGAAGCCGCAGAAAGCGAGAGTCGGTCGACGCGGGAGCCGGAGCTGGGGGGGAAGCGAGCCGTGCCGGAAATGGAGACGGCGGATTTCAGGCACGATGAGAGGGCCATGTCACCGTTAATGTCGGACGAGGCAGCGTCAGCGGCGGAGACGGAGGAAAGGCGGCTTGGTGGTGGACATCTGCGGGGTGTGACGTGCTCTTTCTTTCCTTGGATTTGGATTTGTGGATATGGACTCGCCGTCGCCGATATGCCTAAAATAGAAGTGTTGCTGACAAGGCCCACGGGCCCATGTCAGCCCAGCCCACACTAGCCCACAACCCATTGTACTTGGCTGACCTGCGACCAGACTGCATGAGGGCTATATACTATGTTAGCATATAATAAGATATAAGTGCATAGATAGATTTCTTCGGCTTCCTCACTTGTCTGAATTAGATGCCTAAAATAAACATTATTTATATCATTTTGACTATCTAATCAGACAAAATGTCCAACAGAGGTCAGGGTCCTTCGGTGAGGAAACATTTTGTGGTGTATTTATTTTCCTCCTATTTGGATTTCTTTTGGCAGCACTGAGCCCCTAAAGGCTATAAGACTTTATTACTACAAGTAACATAGTACAAGAGGTGCCCACAATACATAAAGTAGAACTGGCTGTGGGAATTCAAGACAAACAGAAACAAAAACCAGTGAACTACATTCCCCGCCCTACTCATTCGGAAGCATGACCCAAACTATTGCAACCAGTACAGACTTCACAAACAGCTGCCCCGACCGACCACAAGCGCTGGAAGCCTAGTAAAACACAGTATGAGTTCTTTTGACTTTTTTGGCGTCAGTCTAGTGCTGTCGACAAAGGCCCACGGGCTCACTTTTTTCATTTCGACTATCTAATGCAGACATCTACAATGGTCCAAAAAGAGTGCATGAAATATGGTCATGGTGGTCGTTTGGTCAGGAAAGCATTTTTTATTTCTTTCTATTATTATTTCGATTTGTACTCGCCTAAAAAAGCAAAAAAATCCGAGAGATTTCCTTACTTTTTTTACTCTTTTGCGCCAATCTAGTTTTGCAGACAAGGCCCACGGGCCCGTGAGCCCAGCCCACTAGCCCACAATCCGTTCCACCGCCTCCCGGCTCCCTTCTCAGGTCTCAGGTCCCCATGGAGGAGCCCTCGATGGCACGCCGTTGTTGGTGGTCTTGATGGGGGACGAGGAGCGGAACTCGGGGGCCAGAAATTTAGGGTTCTTAGCCGGTCCCCGGGGCAGACTGGCGGGCGTTCCCGTCGGTGATCCTCCGCCGAAGCCGCTGCCGCCGAGTCCGATGCTGGATAAGTTTCGTGCTCTGCTCAAGGAGAGGGAGGAGGAGTTTGGGTTTTCGGATGTCCCGCCGGAGGAGGTCGTTAGGGTCTACGAGGAGGTCTTGTCGGAGCTGACGCTGAATTCCAAGCCGATTATAACTGACCTGACGATCATTGCCGGGGAGCACAAGGATATTGGCGAAGGGATTGCCGACGCGATTTGTGCGAGGATTATAGAGGTCGAATATCAGTTCTTCTTACCCCTTGGAAGATTGCCGGAGTTCATTCTGTTTATTTATTTTTTTCTACAATTTTGCTTTCTCTGTGAGTTGGTTGCTGTTTATTGTTGCACTTTAGTGGCAGGAAATAAAGTGTAGAAGCATAAAGTAGTAACTTGTGGCTTTCTCTAGTCAGTTGGATTGGTTATTGATGCAAACAAAATATACTCCAGCGTTCTACTTTGCAAGTCTTTTACGCGAATAATGCATTCTCAGTGATTCTATCTCAGTGTAGTCAAATAGTTAGGCTGATATAATTAGCTTGCAAGTAAAGTTTCTCAAGCGTCCGGCTACTAACGTTGGCAAAAAAAGATTATATGTGTGAACTATCATGGCTGGAGACTTCTTTGCCGTTACTCCCTCCATCTTATATACAGCGTCCTCGTTTTGAAACAATCATTTAAGGAAGCCAATTCACTAAGCTCTTTTCCTCCATCCACTAATTATTATGAGAAGGATAATATAAAACAAGACTATCATTATGGGACTTTATTTTGTGAAATGAGACTGTTATAATGGGACAGAGGCAGCATATTTAAGCACAAGGAGGTCTGTTATTAAAGATATGTCTCCATTCTGAACCAATTCCTGTGGCAAACTTTTAGAAAGCGAAGCATAGTGTATTTTCTCTCCTCCTTAACCATTAGGTTTTGAAAATAGGTAACACAATATGAGAAAGGGTATCAAGTTTTTTTGCTCTGATTGCCCATCCTGATCTACTTTAATGAGGAACATGGGATGAATGTTCCTGTAGACTGAAGCAGCTGATAAGGATTCTAAATTTTTATATCAGTATCGTTTATCAGTTACAAAAAGAGGTCTACAACTGTTGGAGTGCCTCATATTTTTATGTTTATTAACTTTGGCAGGTTCCTGTTGAGCAGAAACTGCCTTCATTATACCTTTTAGATAGCATTGTAAAGAATATAGGACGTGAATATGTGAAGTATTTTTCTGCTCGCCTCCCCGAGGTATGCTTGATTTTAAACTAAATCATGTTTTTTTTTGTCGTAGATGTTTCTTTGTTTACTCTATGTTTATTGATTTTCTAGCTGTTAGGACATTATATTACATGGCCATTGTGTCCCACTTGTGCTCATAAATTATTCACTTTGTCTGTACTTTTTTTAGCAAGAATGAAATAATAAATTGATTCTAGTTGATCCCATTATATGGAGAAATCATGTTGTCTAGGGAAAGAAAACAAAATAGAGGTGTTTCAAGTATTTTATTTCCCATATTCTCCCTTCTACTACCTCTTTATTTTTGGAGAGAGTTGGTTTAGTAGTTTGAGTTGGGGTATTTGTTAAGCCTATTTTAGAGCCTAGACTAGATATTGGTTATTAGTGATTATCATAAATATGCTTTTACTTGATGTGAGCCATCTGACTTCTTCTGTCTTTGTAATGTGTTTGATCTCCTTCTATATGCTTTGACATGTTTATGCTATCTTCTTCCTCTGCACTCCTACTTAGCCTCCCAGATTTCCTGATTTTCAAATTTTCTCTTAAATATTTCTATTCTTAGTTTCTGCACGATCTTTAGCCAACCTTCATTCTTCTTTAAAGTTTTTTTACAGCTTCAGCCTTGCTTTGTCTCATGGAAATGTGCTTTTATAAAAAACTCCCCGTTTGCTTCTACCTGAAGTCTCTACTCTTCTTGATCTGAATTAAAGATTAGATGTTGCAGCAGGATAACTTTTCTTAGCTGAACGTGATTTTTTCATTTCCTAGGTTGTTTAGTTCCCATTGTTAACTTTGCTCAGTTAGTTTTCACTAATTTTGTCTGAAGGATGCTAATATGTTCCGTATCCATTAGCTTTTGAGGCTACTGACCCAATAATCTTGTTCAGAATTCATACTAACCAGTTAATCTTTTTATTAGAGTGTGCATTGAGAACGATTTATAACAACTCTTGGTAAAACCCCTAGCTTATCGTTACATAAGTTTTTAGGGACACTACATCTCTGTTGTCGCGTCAGCTCACAGCTGTTAGTCCTCTGAGCTTAAAGAAATGATTGATAACACTCATGGTAGGTGCTAATTTGGTATTATAGTTCTGTGCAAATCGCTAAAATGCATATAACAATCCTGTTGCTGATATTATTTTTGAAGGTGTTCTGTGAGGCATACAGGCAGGTTCGTCCTAGCCAATATGACCATATGCGTCACCTTTTTAGGACCTGGTCAACAGTATTTCCATCTGCAGTGCTCCGCAGGATTGAGGCTGAACTGCAGTTTTCACCTTCAGTTGTCCAGCAACCATCCAGTATAAATGCTTTGAGGCCATCTGAGTCTCGTCCCTCTCATGGTATACATGTTAACCCAAAATATTTGGAGGCCCGTGGTCAACTGGAGCGCTCAACTGTGGTACGTCATGATCTCTTCAAATGCTCCTCTTTCTCTCTTTCTCTGTCTTTCATTTATACTACTTTTCTTGGAGCAGTGTAGAATCTTTTAGCAGTGTAGGTCGTGCATGGCTCAAATTTCTGTTAATGTGATCTATAAATTTTCAGCTATAAAATTGCATGACCTATGTATTTATATGGAGGTGGAAAAAAGAATATACTCGTTATTAGAGAGAGTTGCAACCATCATGTCATGAAGCCAATCCACATATTTGGAAAGGTGTATGATGAATTGATGAATATGATGACATTGAATCTTCTCATCATCGTCCCCTCTTCAGAGGGGCGTCAGGAAGGGCATCCGGCATAAAAACTTGCCACTATGTTTCTTTGTATAGATTTTGTACCATTTTGATTCCGAAAATTCAAACGCGGTATATAATCCATGCCGCCGACCCCAGATAGCTGGGATAAGGCGTATGATGATGATGATTAGAGAGAGTTGCTCACGTGCTTCTCTCTCCTACATATGCCACCGTCCCTTTTCATTAGAGAATATCCAAGTCAAAATCACTTCAACTGAGTTGACTGCTTTTAATCTGTATTTCCAAAGGAGTCTACAATACTTGTATTGGTGTCCTAGGATTTGTGCAGATACACTTGTGAGGTTCATCTAAAAGAATAGTGTTCTTTTTTTTTTTTGATAACGAGGGGTGTCCGAGTTCTTAGTGTTCTTGTAATAAGTAATAAAATTATTTCATGAGATAATGGTTGTAGGAGCTAAACCAATCTGGCATCTTTTAGTAGCGAGCATGCTTTACTTCATCCACACAAAATTATTATTGAAATCAATTTTAGTTTATTTTTATTACCTGGTAGTGTTAAGCAAATCATTTGGTGGATCACAAGGGCCAGTTTACACTGAAAATAGATCTGCTAGTTTTCTTGTGGAATTTGTTCTCTATGATTGACGAAACTTGGAAGGACTAGTGTTCTGATTGACTGCATGGTAGTTGATGAAGTCATCTCTTTTAAGTTATTTATTAACATTGAGGCATCATAATTTTCTGCATCCAGGATTTGCAACACAGTAAAGTAGATTCTTCAAGTATGCATACATTTGGGCGAAAATCTGCTGCTGGTTACAGTGAGGATGCATACGACCAAATAGAGGATGTTGCGGGACAGACAGAGCCATCTAGAATTGCATCGGGGTATCTGTCGACTGTATCTGGAAGTGACAGGAATGTCTTGTTTTCAAAAAATAAGATGGCAAGGCCTTCTTCGCCAATGAATAGAGCTGGACAGACTTTGTCACCATTGAAAGGCAGTTTTTCTAGAGATATCTCTCCTGGAAGAGTTGATGAAAGTGTTTCTCCTATACATTCCAAATTAAGATTGAAGGGTGAGGAAACAGCCGATTGGTTGGATAGAACTTGGTCTGCTGATGGGTCTCGTCCTATGGAAACTTCCCGTGCATATAATCTTAGTAAGGGAAACAATCAGCGACCAAGGGCATTAATTGATGCTTATGGTAGCTACAGAGAAAAGCCTATGTTGCGCAACGAATTTCTGAAAGGTGAGAGATATGATTTGAATGGTGGAACAAACCAGTCTGTCACAAGGAACTGGCAGAGTGTTGAAGAAGAAGAGTATGATTGGGAGGATATGAGTCCAACCTTAGCAGATCGTAGCCGAGGTACTGAACATAGGCTAATAGCTCCAAGTATGGGTGGTTTAAACGTGACTACTGGAGTGGGAAGACCACTGTCAGGTTCTGAACTTAGGAGAAGAGATTGGAACAGGCAGTCTCAGCTATCTCTAGTTGGTGATTCCGTTTTTGCTCCTGAAGATCGGATTTCATCATTAGGCGTATGGTTCTTCACCCTATAGTTACCATCTTTTTATTTTCTTTCTGAGATTGTTAAGAACAGAACTTTAAGTAATTCATGTGCTTGTTGCAGGCGACTGGTGGAGCAACCATCAGAGAGGATTTAAGCACCCAAAATGAGCCCCGAGCTATGCTTCATGATACATCCTTTTCTCAAGATTCATGGAATTTACATCAGATTCCCCAAACATATCCATCAACTGCCTCAAGATCTGGGAGAGGTCTTCAAATGCCATTGTTGACAACGAATGGAAATATCCCATCTGCTTCTCAGAAGATACTGCCTTTGGTAGACAATCCATCAGAAGCTGGTTTTGCAATTCAGAAGCTTTTGAATACGAGGACTGGCATTGGATCTTCGCCCATTGATTCTTTGGGGATGGACAAGCAGTTTTCGGGAGGGCCCTACTTCCCTCCACATACATCAATGGTGTCCAAAAATGTGCCAGCCTCTCATCCCTTCCCGTCCCTCCCTAGCCTCATGCCACATAGGCAGATGAAAAGTCACCTTGATTTAGTGAATTCTGGCAAAAATGTTGTAAGTCAATGGCTTAGTAAGTCTTTGATGTTAGATTTTGTTGAGCAGAAAACATTAACGAATCAATTTTTTACTTCTCAGGCTGGTTTGGTTACATTGCGCCCTCCTAATCAAGCCCGAGAAAATATTATATTACCAAATGTTCCATCGCAGTTGGTGACACCTATTACAAATCGTCATGTGAACATACGAGGCCAAGAGGGAGTTCGGAGATCGTTTTTTCCGAATCCATATGCTGGAGTGGTGCCATCTATACCTCCTCACAGTATGCGTGGTTCATCTGTCCAGGTACAAGGAGGTGCCCTACCTCCATTACCGCCAGGACCACCTCCTGTTGTGCCTCAACTGGGACTCTCTTTTCAGAACACAAATCCTACGCTCTCCAATCCTCCTCCAGGTGGTGCTTTTTCTGGTTTAATTGGTTCTCTCATGGCCCAAGGTCTGATATCATTGACACCAGCACCTCTGTCACAGGTAAACTTTATTCATGACAATAATTCAGAAAAGTTTTTTGTGCACTAGACATACATGACACTTGAATATCCTATGTAAGTATGATAAATTGTTGGCAGTTCTATGGCCTTCTTTGAGAAAATCAGCTAACAAATGATATGACGATTCTTACCACCTCTCTCTGTCATCCACTCAACTCGTCATAAACTCTGCCTTCAATGTTGCTCACTTTAATGATGCTGGGTCTCATTTGTTTGTGTCTATAAATGATTTCCTTAGTCAAACAGTTGATGAACTGTGACTGAGGAGATATTGTCTGTTTCAAGTTTTATATGTTTCAAATTTATACACCATTTAGTCGTTGTGCAGTGTTATTACTCCATAGATTAGTACTTCTATGTCTCCAATTGTCCTTGTTGTTTGCTTACTCAAAGATGTTACGTAATAACAAATGTAAATGTTCAGGATTCTCTAGGAGTTGAGTTTGATGTTGACCTTCTTAAAGTTCGCCATGATTCGGCTATCGATGCTCTCTATGTTGATCTTCCAAGACAATGTACTACCTGCGGCATGCGTTTTAAATCCCAAGAGGAGCACAGAAGTCACATGGATTGGCATGTAACAAAAAATCGAGTTTCTAAGAATCGAAAGCAGAACCCTTCTCGGAAGTGGTTCGTAAGCACCAAAGAATGGCTCAGTGGTGCAGAGACCCTGGGAACTGACATTGTCCCAGGATTTTTGCCTACGGAAGCTGTTGTAGAAAAGAGGGTTGATGAAGAAATGGCTGTTCCTGCTGATGAGAACCAAAACGTGTGTGCATTATGCGGAGATCCTTTTGAGGATTTTTATAGTGATGAGACAGATGAATGGATGTACAGAGGGGCTGTGTACATGAATGCAGCGGATGGTCAAGTGGACTGCATGGACAGGTCTCAGTTAGGTCCCATTGTGCATGCTAAGTGTAGGTCGGAATCTACAGGGATTTCTTCTGTGGAGTTGACGCAAGATGAAGTGGTATGTTACGCTGCCTAATTTTACCCTCAATTTGAAACAAAGTGCTGAGAATGCTTGGAGACATTTCTCTTCTTTTTGCTGTTAAACAATTCTTTTGTATTTTAAATAGCTATTTTTGCATGTCAATGTAGAATTGCTCTTGCTAAATCTTGTAATAGTCTGGTCAAGGGCATTTCAATTTCTCTTAGCTTTTGCATTTGTATCTTGTATGCTTAATCATTTCCGGCTAGCTAATTGTAGAATCCATATAGATGTTTTAGCATGCTTTTTCAATGTGTAGGTCAGCAATGAGGAGCATAGTCAGCGGAAAAGGATGCGAAGCTCAATTTAGTTGTGGGGCAAAACCACGTCTGTAAAGTACATGAGAATATTATAGGTCATTAAATGAGATGCAAGCAGCTCAATTTTTCTGGTATCTTTGCTTCTGCTCCTCTGATGACTTCATGCTTACTCTCTTGTACATGTAGAGATTGTAATTCTGTATCATTGCATATTTTAACTCAAAATCTTACAAGTTTTGCCTTAGCTTCTTCTATGCGCTTTACTTTTCTCTATTATGCAACCTTCAAGGATGATATAGATTCCTGCTGTTACAAGGCCTTTGGCATTGTGTTCCAGGGTTTGTAATGAAATGAAAACGGCACAGATAATTTTAGAACCTTGAACCATGAATATTATTAACCTTTAATGCACATTTCATACAACTGGTTTCAGTTGGATTATGTTATTTGTTTGCCTTTTGGAAAGTACTTTGAGCAGGCATAATGAAGATGTAGCACTTCTCATTCTGGTGAGGCTCTACCAGTGGGCACATGATTTCTTCCTTCCATGCAATCTGCAGCTGAGAGACATTTGTGTTTACATTTTGGGTTATGTATTTTATGCGAGGAATTTAATTTCTTGTTCCAGTTCCATACTGATGATGATTAATGAAGAACATTTTATGGCTTATCTTGTATTCAAGTGCCTGTTGTATTCTTTTGCATTAGTTTTAGTATTTCACTCTTGCTATACTATAGAACTACTTTTTTTCACCGAATGTGTCAAATAACTTTGGGAGGAAAATTTTCTGGTTACACATCTATCACTTGGGACATCTTTTAGCTCCTATTGCATGTGTAAATGTGTGTTTAATTTGTTTGATCGTCCGCTTTGCTTTTAGCGGTACTGCCATTTCCTGCTGATATTAATATTGTCTTAAGTTCTTTCTTCGATTTGGTTGGAGGAAATTTGCGTGAATGGTTAACTTATGATATACGGAATTTGCAATTTTGAAGTGATCCACTTAGCTAATTTTTTTGGGTTCCTGCATTTAGGCTGGTAAATTTAAAATTTATCCGAATCCTCAATTCAGGCTGAATTTTTCAATTTATGAACCAAAAAGAATTCTAATTCTCTGCACTAAGAAAGAATTAATTCATTCTGAATCGAGATCCCAATTCTCGTAGATTTGTGAACCAAACAGCTTGGGTGATCAAGTGAATGAATAAATAGACAGCAATTAAGATTTTCTGAATGAATGGAAAATCGGATTGTTTAGCTGAACGACCATAAAGTCAGCCAGAAGTTTAGGCCAAGCCAATTTGCTTAATCAGTCAGGACGATGAGAACTGAGAAGGTCGTGGAATACCCATTTATTTGTCCTGCCGTTTCTATTTTTTGGAAATGATACGGAACTTGTTTTGTGGACGACTTTTTTTCTTCTGGAGGCACTGTTTTGTGGACTCGCTTGTGCTCATTTCACAGCACATAGAGTGACATCATAAGGAATGTTAAACACTTCTTTTAAGGCTGCTTTTCCAGACAATCTCGAAAAGCACTTCTCTTGCAGGCTGATGGGATGTTAATGAAGGAAGAACGAGAGGCCGCTTCGATTACCCAAATGCACCCTGATACTTGCATGCACTCCATTGTAGCATGGACTTTCTCTGCTTGTGGCTGCCGTGTTTGCAATAATGTTATACCTGATACATTCCGCTGCAAGTGTATTTCCAAGTTTCACTATTGCAAAGATTTAAACATCACCATACTCATGTGATCCATCCACTGAAACATTTTTTTTCCACTTGTGACTAAATAGAGGCGAGGATCAACGAGTACGCCACTTATCGTGCAAGGTGTTTTTTTTTTTGTGCACATGCAGGGAGCCAAACTAAAGTAAACATCAGTGCAATGACATTCATTCAAAGTACTTCCAAATGGTCAGGTTTTAGAGTCGAACTTGTTGATATATGCAAAATATACACATTTTTATATGCCTTTCTACCTATTTGTTAGTCGTATTTTTAGTTAAAATAAGGACAATTAATGTTTATATGTGTTAAGTGAATAATTCGGAGTTTAATGAATAAACGCGTTTAATTGAGTTATTTAGATGCATTAATTGGTTTTAATAGATTCATGTTTTATTATGCGTCTAATTATGATTTATTTTTATTTATGCAGGTCTTAGAGCTCCATATTTCAGATTCACAAATGCACGTCAAATGGGTTCTGTGCCGAGATCGGAGATTGGACGCGTGAGATCGATACAACGGGTTTTAAGGAATAAAAAGAAAAAAAAAAGGAAGAAAGGAATTGAAATGGTTCGGTTCGGTCTGGGTCTGGTCCGGTTCAAGTAAAAATAAAAAAAAAGAAAGCGACCCGAGCCCGATGGCTCGGGCGCTGGGCGTCTGGAACAGAACAGAGCGAGGCTCTGTTCTGTCGGAGTGAGCAGAAAGAGGTGAATTCCGGCGACCGCCGGCGGTGGGTCTTGCCTCCGAGGATATGGCGGCGAGGGTACAGTGGCGGCGAAGCTACGGTGGCGGCGAGGCCGACACGGAACGACGGCGACGGTAATGAAACCGGTGAAATAAGGACTGCAAACAGAGAATAAAAAAATCGAGATTGGGAATGTCCGAATTTGGAAGGTTTTTGAGGCAAATCGAAGTGCAGACCTGCTTCAGGATGGTAAGTTGCCCTATTCTAAATCGATTTGAGATCCAAAAAGGGGCGAATTTGGGGCTGGATGAAGGGGGTTGCAAATTTTCGGGTTCTGGCTGGCGGTTAGAAGGATTCGTTTTTGCTGGCCGTTCTGCTCGTGGGTGGTGGCGGTCGTGCTGTGCTTGAGAGAGGACCGCCGGTTGGGCTCTGACTTTTGGAAGAGGAAGGGGAACTGTTGTGGCGGCTGGGTTTCAAGAGAGGCGGCTTGCTTTTCTGAGCTCTGCCGGAGGAAAAGGCGGCGGGAATCCGGTTGGGCTGGGGATTGTTCGCGCTCGAACGGAGAAGAGGGGTTCTGTGGCTGTGCTGGAGTTGGTTGGCCGTGATAGAAGAACGGAGGAATTTGGAGGTTCTGTCGAGGCCGGCGGCGGGAATCGGGAGAGATAGGGGGACGGCTGTTCTGTCGGTGGCTTTTGGACGGTTGGACTGCTCGAGAGAGGGCCGACCGTGCTGTGAAAGGGGCGCTGTTCTGGTGGTTTGAAGGGAGGACGGCTGTGGAGCAGAAGAGACTGGAAGGCCGTGCTGTTGCTGGTTCTGTGGGTACTGTGACGGCCGTGGTGGATTGAAGAAGAAGGGCCGTTCTGCTCGAGGGACAGAGGAGAAGATCTGGTGGCTGATTTGAGAACGGCAGAAAAGAGGAAGAACGAGTCTGTGTTGTCGAGAGAGAGGCAGACCTGTTACTGAATTTTGCTGGCCGGACAAACGGGAGAGAGGAACTGCTGGGTTCATAGATTTGAGAAGTATTGATGCTGGAGAGAAAAGACTGAACTAGAAAAAAAGGGCTGCTTTGCTTTGGCTGGAATTGGGGACTGTCTACTCTGTTCGAGAGAAAGAGTAGAACGGTTTAGGCGTGCAGTTGAGAGACTGTTGCTGAAGGTGGAGGAAAGAGGAAAGCAGGACGGGATTACAAACGGATTGAAAACAGCAGCAAAACAGGATTTTTCTTTATTATTTTAGCTTTTGTTTGGTTAATTTCTGTGTTTTTAGTCTAGTCGAACATTTGATTGCTTAAAAAGAAAATAAAAATTAGAACTTTACATTTCATTACTACTTGCTACGTACTCTAGAATTAGGTTGAATATCTTACTAAGTCTCTGAGGGATCGACCTCGTAGCCACTATTCTGCTATAGATTCGTGCGCTTGCGAGTATTATATTAAAATTTACATCAAGTTTTTGGCGTCGTTGCCGGGGACTACGTAGGATAATTTACCAAATTCTTAGAGTAGTTTAGTTTCAGTTTAATTTAGTTTAATTTTTTGTTGCTTATTAGTGTTTTGTCTTTTTGTAGGAGTAAGAGAAAACGCGGAATTCTCGCCAACGTTAGAAGGGCCACCCCTTCCCCTCGTTTGCATCCTTTTACCTTCTCTTTTAATTTTTCTAGGTGCAACTCTTGCCCACATTCTATGGTTCCAATAAAGAAGATCCCTATAATCATGTTAAAGAGTTCCTTGACATTTGTGCTACATTTAAATTCCAAAATTTCTCTGATGAATCTGTTAGGTTGCGCCTCTTTCCCTTTTCTTTGAAAGAAAAAGCGAAAGCATGGTTGAACTCTTTAGAAGTTGGGACAATTAGGAGTTGGGATCAATTAGCTGAAAAATTTTTGAACAAATTCTTCCCTGTTCATAAAACTCATGCCCTTCGTAGAGAAATTACAAATTTCATGCAGAAGGAGGGTGAACACTTTTATGAGTGTTGGGAAAGATGGAAGAATTTGCTCCTTAAGTGTCCACACCATGGATTTTTAAAGTGGCAACAAGTTCAATTCTTTTATGACGGTTTAACACCTCAGAACCGTCAAATGGTTGATGCCGCTAGTGGTGGGTCAGTTATGATGAAGAGTGCCGAAGAAGCATGGGATTTTATTGAGACTCTATGCGAGAATTCTTAGCAATGGGATTGCTCAAGTAGAGTTGACAGAACGTTTCCTTTTCAAAAGAAAGGAGGCGTATATGAGGTAGACAATAATGCACATTTGATCTCCAAGATAGACAGCCTGACACAACGTTTTGATGCGTTGATGTCTGCTGGTGGGCCCCAAATGCCATCACATGTCAATGTGTGTGCTATTTGCTCTAACCCCTCCCATGTCACACAAAACTGTCCTTCAAACACCTCTGGAGTGGAATACAATAGTGATCAGGCTAATGCTATAAATGCCTTTCCTCGACCTGGCAATAACCCATATTCGGAAACTTATAACCCAGGTTGGGCTAGGCATCCCAATTTTTCGTGGTCCAAAGGACCGCATCAAGGAGGACCTCCAGGGTACCCTCCCAATCAATCTTACCCTCAACAAGTTCAAACATTCCCTACACAACCCAAGAAACCATCTCTTGAGGATACGTTGAATTTGTTCATGCAAAGCTCTCTACAATTTCAAAAAGATACCCAACATTCTTTACATGCCAACTCGCAAGCAATTGCGAAGCTGGAACTTCAAATGGGTCAATTGGCTTCTGCATTAATGAGAGAGAAAAAGGTAGGTTCCCTAGTCAACCTGTAGCTAATCCCAAAGGACAATTTGAAGTGGGATCTAATTCTTGTCAAGACCAACCTCCAGCGCAAGTTAAAGCCATAACTACACTTAGGAGTGGAAAACAAATTGACAATAATATTGAACTACCTAAGACTGCCATAGACACAACTGCTAGAAAGGGTGAGGACCAAGAGAGCACCACTAGACCAGACGTGAGTCCTAATACATCGAAGAAGAGCCTAGAAGCTTCTTCATGTCCTGAGTCTAGCCATATTCCACCCTATATACCCAAGGCACCTTTTCCTCAAAGACTTGCAAAAACATCTCAAGGGAACAAACTTGATGAGACAATGGAAATTTTTAAGAAAGTGCAAATCAATATTCCATTGCTCGATGCTATTAAGCAAGTTCCCGCTTATGCAAGATTCTTAAAAGACATGTGCACCCAGAAAAGAAAATTGAATGCACACAAGAAAGTGTTTCTCACTGAACAAGTTAGCTCAATTCTTAAGCATAACACTCCTCCTAAGTTTAGAGATCCAGGATGTCCCACAATTTCATGCGTTATAGGAGACCATACTGTGGAGAGGGCATTGTTGGACCTAGGAGCTAGTGTAAATTTGCTGCCATTCTCTGTTTATGAGCAACTTGGATTAGGAGAGCTGAAACCGACTACCATAACACTGCAACTTGCAGACAGATCAGTTAAAGTTCCACGTGGTGTTATTGAGGATGTTCTGGTTCAGGTGGATAAATTTTACTTCCCAGTAGACTTTATTGTCTTAGATACCCAACCTGTGCAGAATCCTGGTAGTCAGATTCCTGTGATTTTGGGAAGGCCATTCCTAGCCACATCCAATGCCATAATAAATTGTAGAAATGGGGTTATGAAGTTGTCTTTTGGCAATTTAAAGGTTAAACTCAATGTCTTTAATGTTAGACAACAACCCCCGGAGACGGATGATTCTTTTGCAGTGAATATGATTGAAAGTTTAGTAGAAGAATCTCTGCAAACTGTTTTAAATGATGATCCCCTCCAGACATGTTTAACTCATTTTGGCTTAGACTTTGACATCGAAGGGTCTATTAGAGACGTCAATGCATTGCTTGACTCTACCCCTATATTGGACCCGACCAAATGGACAGCCAGAGTGGAACCTCTTCCAGTTCCCGAGTCTAAACTTGTCCCATCTATTGAAAAACCACCCCAACTTGACCTAAAACCATTACCTGATACACTTAAATATGCGTTTTTAGGTTCTTCTGATACCTTGCCTGTTATCATCTCTTCAGACCTTGATTCAGAACAGGAAGGCAAGTTGCTTGATGTTCTTCGCGAACATAAGACAGCTTTGGGGTGGACAATAGCAGACATTAAGGGTATAAGTCCTGCTCTGTGTATGCATCATATTTACCTTGAGGAACATGCAAAATCTTCCCGTGAGATGCAACGCAGACTTAACCCTAATATGAAGGAGGTCGTCAGAACCGAGGTGCTAAAATTGTTAGATGTTGGCATCATTTACCCCATATCAGATAGTACTTGGGTCAGCCCTGTTCAGGTCGTTCCTAAGAAGTCAGGAATCACAGTAGTCAAAAATGATAATAATGAATTAGTCCCCACCCGAATGACCACTGGGTGGCGGGTTTGTATTGACTACAGAAAATTGAACTCGGTCACAAGGAAAGATCACTTTCCTTTGCCATTCATTGATCAAATGCTTGAGAGACTTGCTGGGCATAGCTACTATTGCTTTTTAGATGGCTATTCAGGCTACAATCAAATTCCCATTGCTCCAGAGGATCAAGAAAAGACCACATTCACTTGTCCTTTTGGAACATATGCATATCGCCGCATGCCATTTGGGTTATGTAATGCACCCGCCACATTCCAGCGGTGCATGATGAGCATTTTTTCAGATATGGTTGAGCGATTTCTGGAAATTTTTATGGATGACTTCTCGGTGTTTGGATCCTCGTTTGATGAATGTTTACACCACTTGTCTCTTGTCTTGGCAAGGTGTAAAGAAACAAATCTTGTGCTAAATTGGGAGAAATGTCACTTTATGGTTCGTCAAGGGATAGTTCTGGGGCATGTTATTTCTAATAAAGGAATTGCAGTTGATAAGGCCAAAGTTGACTTAATTTCAAGTCTGCCTCCACCAAAATCAGTAAAGGAGGTTCGATCTTTTCTTGGCCATGCTGGGTTTTACAGAAGATTCATCAAAGACTTTAGCAAAATTTCAAGACCTTTGTGCAATTTGCTTGCTAAAGAAACTCCTTTTGTCTTTGATGATGATTGCTCTAAAGCGTTTGATCAACTCAAGCAATTTCTCACATCTGCACCCATCATCCAACCACCGGACTGGAATTTACCTTTTGAGCTCATGTGTGATGCATCCGATTATGCGGTTGGAGCTGTCTTGGGGCAGCGGGTGAATAGGATACCCCATGTCATCTATTATGCAAGTAGAACTCTCAATGATGCTCAGCTCAATTATTCTACTACAGAAAAAGAGTTGTTGGCTGTAGTTTTTGCTCTAGACAAGTTCCGATCATATCTCTTAGGATCCAAGGTCATAGTGTTTTCAGATCATGCAGCCTTGAAATATCTTCTTTCAAAGAAAGACACTAAACCTCGTTTAATTCGTTGGGTCCTATTACTTCAAGAATTTGATATTGAGATAAGAGATAAGAAAGGGTCTGAAAATGTTGTTGCTGATCACTTGTCTAGACTTATTGACGAGTCTGCTGAGGAACACTTACCTTTGAATGAGTCATTCCCTGATGAACAACTTTTTGTTGTCTCTCAATTGCCTTGGTATGCTGATATTGTTAATTATCTTGTCACAACTCAACTTCCTGAACATTGGACAAAACAAGATAAATCCAAATTCTTCGCCGAGGTTAAGCATTTTTTCTGGGATGATCCATACCTGTTCAAGTATTGCCCAGATCAAATCATTAGGAGATGTGTGCCGGAGCATGAAGTTGATAGTATCCTTTCTTTTTGCCATGCTCATGCATGTGGTGGCCATTTCGGTGCGAAAAAGACTGCTGCGAAAATTTTGCAGAGTGGTTTCTATTGGCCTACTTTATTCAAAGATACTCATGAATTTTGCACAAAATGTGACAGATGCCAACGTATGGGTACATTATCACGTAGGTCCATGATGCCCCTTACTAACATCCTGATTGTTGAACTTTTTGATGTTTGGGGTATTGACTTCATGGGCCCATTTCCTCCATCGTTTGGTTATCTCTACATCCTTGTTGCAGTAGATTATGTTTCCAAATGGGTAGAGGCCATTCCCTGCAAAACAAATGATCACAAAGTGGTGGTTCGGTTCTTGAAAGAAAACATATTTTCTCGTTTTGGAACCCCTCGAGCAATTATAAGTGATGGTGGTACACATTTTTGCAATAGAGCTTTTGAATCCCTTCTGAAAAAGTACTCCATTACTCATAAAATTGCAACTCCATATCATCCGCAGACTTGTGGACAAGTAGAAGTTTCAAATAGGGAAATTAAACGCATTCTTGAGAAAACGGTTCGTCCCGATCGAAAGGATTGGTCTGACAGATTACATGATGCATTGTGGGCTTACCGTACTGCTTTTAAGACACCAATTGGAATGTCTCCCTATAGACTTGTATTTGGAAAACCTTGTCATTTACCTGTGGAATTAGAACATCGTGCTTATTGGGCCATCAAAACTTTTAACTTTGATATGGACAAGGCTGGAACACTTCGCAAATTGCAACTCAATGAATTAGATGAAATTCGCAATGAGGCTTATGAGAATGCGAAGATTTACAAAGCGAGGACCAAAGTTTTCCATGATCAGTCAATCCTGAGAAAGTCATTTGAGCCCGGTCAAAAAGTTTTGCTCTATAACTCCAGGTTACATCTCTTCCCAGGAAAGCTCCGTTCCCGATGGTCTGGACCTTTCATTGTGCACAAAGTATTTTCCCATGGAGCGGTTGACATTCAAAACCCTAAAGATGGAACTATTTTCAAAGTGAATGGGCAAAGATTGAAACCATATTTAGAGGGTCTTACTGAAAGAGAGGAAACTGTTCTCGATTTGGATGAACCTAATGCTCCTACATGATTTTTGGTTACGTCTGGCTGAAGACGTAAAACTTAGCGCTCTTGGGAGGCAACCCAAAAATTTTTGGTTTTTGATAGCTTTTTATTTGTTTAATATTTAGGTTGTTGATTCATGTGTGGGGATGCTACAATCTAGGTTTGGGGGTGTATTTTCTTTTTCTATATTTTTACTTACTCCTCATTCTTAGTTTGTGTGTTTCAATGCTCTACATCTACCATGAGGCATCTCCATTCAGGTGATTTCTTTCCTTACACTCCTTTTCTTTTTACTCGTTATTGTGATATTTATTTTGGTAAACATTGAGGGCAATGTTTCGTTTAGGTTTGGGGGTGTAAAAAAGAAAAGTAGTATTCCTTTTATTTTTATTATTATTATTTAAAAAAAAAAATTGAAAAAAAAAAACATAAAAATTTGATTAGTTTTTAGGTTGTTTGTTAGTATTTTTCTTAGGTTTTGATAGTTTATCCCTTTATGATGCATACTTCAATTTTTAAGAGATTAATTTGCATTGGAAGTGTGAGTAAGTATACTGGAGGATAGAGAACTTAACTGAGCATATCTTTCTGTTACAGTCCTCTTGGAATAAGTGCTTGAGCTAATAAAACTCACTCACACACACTAGTTACATAAAGTAATACCGTCTAGAGATTTGTTGAATGCTAATTTACAGTGGGATATCTTTAGTCAGAGTCATTGGATGATATGTGGTTGTCTGTTGAGCTTAAAAGATCATGATAGACCATTTACTTGGCTATGGCAAGGGATTGGAACCGGAAATAGGTTGAGAGTATAATACAGCCTGGACGAAATAAAGATGTGTTGAAAATATGAATGATGAAAATAAAAATGCGAAAAAATGAAAACAAAATGAAAGAAAGGGGCTGCTTGACTTTATAGGATTAACTTAGGCTGATGCTCGGGCCCGAAGCGGTCTCTTAAAACCTAATGCCCTAAGCCAAATTGGCTGGGAGTCATTGACCTGAGTCATTGCTAAACCTAAGCATCTTGAAATCAGGCCTTATACAGTCCTAGCGAAAAAAAGAAAAAAGAAAAAAAAAGTCTGTGGTGTATTATCCTCTCAAATCTAGAATGTTGGACCCGAAGGAGGCGCGCAGATCTGTGCTATCATGAACCTAAAGATTACGACGACTGTATTAATTCTGATGTTCTTTGGTTAATGGGTCACACTGGATCTGTATAAACAGAGATTTAGAATGTATTGCTACAATGTTCTACACTTTTACTATATAAAGTATCATGATATATCATATTGAGCAGAAATTTCCAAGATGAAGGTGTAGAATAAAACCACTTACTTGAGGGCTTCTATATTCCAGTTGATTATAAATCCAAGTACATGTGGTTGATTTTCTTAAACATTGCAGTTTGCATTTGAAGGGATATTAGGATTATTTTGTTTTGTAGTGATTTTCTATTTCTTTTTACACTTAGATTAAATAGGTTGATTTCATAAATACATGTTTGTGGGTAGCATGGCTGCAAACCCTCACGAGACTTCACTCGTCCAGCCAGGGACACCTGGGGGTTTAAAAGGCTTGTTGCATGCGCTAAATGCAATCGCGATTTCCTGCGAAAGTGGATTAGTTAGGTTTTTTTTGTTTTGTTTTGCTCGAGGACTAGCAAAATGTAGGTTTGGGGGTATTTGATATATGCAAAATATACACATTTTTATATGCCTTTCTACCTATTTGTTAGTCGTATTTTTAGTTAAAATAAGGACAATTAATGTTTATATGTGTTAAGTGAATAATTCGGAGTTTAATGAATAAACGCGTTTATTTGAGTTATTTAGATGCATTAATTGGTTTTAATAGATTCATGTTTTATTATGCATCTAATTATGATTTATTTTTATTTATGCAGGTCTTAGAGCTCCATATTTCAGATTCACAAATGCACGTCAAATGGGTTCTGTGCCGAGATCGGAGATTGGACGCGTGAGATCGATACAACGGGTTTTAAGGAATAAAAAGAAAAAAAAAGGAAGAAAGGAATTGAAATGGTTCGGTTCGGTCTGGGTCTGGTCCGGTTCAAGTAAAAATAAAAAAAAAGAAAGCGACCCGAGCCCGATGGCTCGGGCGCTGGGCGTCTGGAACAGAACAGAGCGAGGCTCTGTTCTGTCGGAGTGAGCAGAAAGAGGTGAATTCCGGCAACCGCCGGCGGTGGGTCTTGCCTCCGAGGCTATGGCGGCGAGGGTACAGTGGCGGCGAAGCTACGGTGGCGGCGAGGCCGACGCGGAATGACGGCGACGGTAATGAAACCGGTGAAATAAGGACTACAAACAGAGAAGAAAAAAATCGAGATTGGGAATGTCCGAATTTGGAAGGTTTTTGAGGCAAATCGAAGTGCAGACCTGCTTCAGGATGGTAAGTTGCCCTATTCTAAATCGATTTGAGATCCAAAAAGGGGCGAATTTGGGGCTGGATGAAGGGGGTTGCAAATTTTCGGGTTCTGGCTGGCGGTTAGAAGGATTCGTTTTTGCTGGCCGTTCTGCTCGTGGGTGGTGGCGGTCGTGCTGTGCTTGAGAGAGGACCGCCGGTTGGGCTCTGACTTTTGGAAGAGGAAGGGGAACTGTTGTGGCGGCTGGGTTTCAAGAGAGGCGGCTTGCTTTTCTGGGCTCTGCCGGAGGAAAAGGCGGCGGGAATCCAGTTGGGCTGGGGATTGTTCGCGCTCGAACGGAGAAGAGGGGTTCTGTGGCTGTGCTGGAGTTGGTTGGCCGTGATAGAAGAACGGAGGAATTTGGAGGTTCTGTCGAGGCCGGCGGCGGGAATCGGGAGAGATAGGGGGACGGCTGTTCTGTCGGTGGCTTTTGGACGGTTGGGCTGCTCGAGAGAGGGCCGACCGTGCTGTGAAAGGGGCGCTGTTCTGGTGGTTTGAAGGGAGGACGGCTTGTGGAGCAGAAGAGACTGGAAGGCCGTGCTGTTGCTGGTTCTGTGGGTACTGTGACGGCCGTGGTGGATTGAAGAAGAAGGGCCGTTCTGCTCGAGGGACAGAGGAGAAGATCTGGTGGCTGATTTGAGAACGGCAGAAAAGAGGAAGAACGAGTCTGTGTTGTCGAGAGAGAGGCAGACCTGTTACTGAATTTTGCTGGCCGGACAAACGGGAGAGAGGAACTGCTGGGTTCATAGATTTGAGAAGTATTGATGCTGGAGAGAAAAGACTGAACTAGAAAAAAAGGGCTGCTTTGCTTTGGCTGGAATTGGGGACTGTCTACTCTGTTCGAGAGAAAGAGTAGAACGGTTTAGGCGTGCAGTTGAGAGACTGTTGCTGAAGGTGGAGGAAAGAGGAAAGCAGGACGGGATTACAAACGGATTGAAAACAGCAGCAAAACAGGATTTTTCTTTATTATTTTAGCTTTTGTTTGGTTAATTTCTGTGTTTTTAGTCTAGTCGAACATTTGATTGCTTAAAAAGAAAATAAAAATTAGAACTTTACATTTCATTACTACTTGCTACGTACTCTAGAATTAGGTTGAATATCTTACTAAGTCTCTGAGGGATCGACCTCGTAGCCACTATTCTGCTATAGATTCGTGCGCTTGCGAGTATTATATTAAAATTTACATCACTTGTCATGCTCACTATCAACCAGTTGATGACACAAATAACTGATGATTTTTCGTATTACAGTTACTCAAGAAAAATCCCCGTATTACATATACGAAGGAGATATGGTGACATATGTTGTGTTAAATCATATTTCGAAAGCAAAAAGCTAGCCTCCATTTCAGAAAGCCCCATTCCAAGTGGTGATTGGGTAGCTACAAGCTTCTAAACTCAATTTGCCAAATAGCTGACTGAAATGTTATTTGTAGTTCTCAAATCCTGAAGCGCAGATTCTGTTATTAAAAAAAAAGCGCAGAAACTATGGACTCTGCCATAAAAACTAGATTTGAGTGGGAAAAGAATTAAGTTGGACTAGTTCAATTCATACAGTCTAATGCGGCATCAATCAGCTGCAGTGTCTTGATATAGTCATAATCATTGAGGATTGGAATACGAGTGAAATTCCATACAAATTTTGTAGAGTAGATAGGTGCATTCTCTTTTTTTTTTCCTTCCCAAGTTCGCAAATATATTCTATAAATTCTATAAACTAGTTGTCACGCGCATGGGGTGTAAATTGCCACAAGTGCAATGCTATTGGGCATAGAATGAGTTATAAATAATAAGTGTATCTTAAATCAGACTTAGGCCGCTTGGGGCGTGAAAAATCAGCTCCATCATTTCAGCTGGTTAGTGGATTATCCACTCTTTAGGTAGATTTTTCCAAAATAATCTACGTGTTCATGCCCCAAACGGCCCTAGCCAAAGTGTCGGATTTCCCTTTTTATTTCCAACCACCGCCCCATGGGCAGTGTCACCACACACACACACACACACTCACACCTAAGGATTAAGCGGCAGATACCCCTTAATATATGCCCGGGCTGCGACTCGAGGCCAGGACTTTCTCCGTACCAGTGGAGACTTACAACCACTGGTGCTACTGCATGTTTGGGGTTAACTGTCTGATTTCCTTGATATGACTCATAATTATCATTTATTTTTCTTCGATGGTCTTTTTTTTTTTCTTTTATACGGTACTTTCTGTAAGTAAATATGGGTTCTTGTCCCATTTTACTTGTCTTGATTGAGAGGAGTCGGCTCTCTCATGCAAGTGTAAGCATGTGGAGTAGTTAGGCTTCCGTGGGCCCGGTCTACACTAAATTGGAAGAGACACTGTAATCATCACCGATCCGGAAATCACTTATTTGGAATTAGCTGTTTTGGTACGACCAAAATTGAATTGTCAAATAAGAGTCACCATATTGGAAATAATTCTGGGAGAGACGTTGAGCCAATTCGGGAAACCGAAAAGGCATGATTTTTTGTAACTGAAATTCGCCCTTTTTAAGGGCAATGGAGGGGACGCCCTCCATGCGAAGAAAAGCTTCTTTCGGTTTTGAAATTGAATAGCTCTCTCTTGATTTGGTGATCTTGATTTCATTGGGTGAAAAAGCTAATTCGGGGAATATAGTTTTTCACGACGTTCTACACTCGATCGGTGAAGGATTTGGTGTTCTCGGACATATTCTAATCCGTGGAGTGATTCGTAGGCACAAAGGCCGAAGTTTAGTGATTCTAATTTGATATTCTTTAAGCTATATTTGTTGTTTGAAGGAAAAACCCAATTTTTGAGAACCCACATCAAACGGATAAAAATCTTAAAATTCGCTTCCGCTGCGGCCCAATTACCCTTCATTGGTATCGGAGCCTTGGATCCGTTGTGGTGTGAGAGTTCCAAGAGATTTGTGGGGATTTTCCTCGCGGTTTTTGCCGACTGAAAATCTCGATTTTTACAGTCGCGATCGATCGGCATCAAGAGCGATTGATTGCTCTAAGGTAAAATTGGAGAAGACGACTGGTCACGATCGATCGGCATCGATCGTTAAGTCTCTTATAAAGGGAAAACGATCGATCGGCATTGATCGGCTTCGATCGGCATCGATCGCCATCGTTCGGCTTCGATCGGCATCGATCGCCATCGATCGGCATCGATCGGCATTGATCGTTGAGTTGCTTTGAAAGAGGGAAACGATCGATCGGCACGAATTACGATCGATCGTATCTACTGTAAGTTGTGCAAAAACGACAGCGGAAAGCTGCGATCGATCGGGAAATTGACTGATCGATCGTATTGCGATCGATTGGGTATTTGACACGATCGATCGGCGGGATAAAATTTGAAAAACTAATTAATATTGAAGCAGTATTTTTTGCCACTTGATTATATGTTTGTTGATAGTTAATTAGTGATTCAAACTGTGCTGTTTTTTACACTGATTGTCCTGTTCCATTGATTGTAGATTTTTATATTCAATTTGATTGGAATACTTGCTTGATTTCATAAAAGTTGCAATGGCTTCCCGTATGGTCTCAAGTGAGTTGGCAAAGACTGAAAAATTGAATGCCACCAATTTTGTTACCTGGAAGAGGCGCATCCGTCACATTCTGTTCCTTGATGACTTGGGTCATGTGCTAGACCAAGTTGTTGAACCTACGGGTGAACAGAGTACTGCTGCTCAAAAGAGAGAGTACGAGAAGTTCAAGATGGAGGATGCACGGGCAAGGACCACGATGCTTACCTTTATGGAGCCTACGATGGAGTTGCTTTTTGAGAAGCACAAAACGGCCAAAGAAATGTATGAGGCTATTGAGAGGAGGTATGGAGAGCATACTGAGGCACACATCAGGTTGCTCCACACTCGCTATACCAACATGAGGATGGAGGAGGGCAAGAATGTGCTTGAGCATATAAATGCCATGACTATTATTGCTAGTGAATTGGAGATGCTTGGAGATCCAATTTCATTGGGGGTCCAAGTGTCTACGATACTCACTAGTCTCCCTCCATCATGGGAAGCAGTTGTGGTGGCGTTGAATCTGAGTGACAAGAAACTCACTCTCGATGACCTTACTGCCAAGCTGGGCTTGGAGCAGGAAAGGAGAGAGCATATGAGAGCCTCTAATGCATCTGCCAACCTTGCTCACCATGTTGGCTCTAAGAAAGGTGGGTCCTATGCTGGCACTTCAAAGAAGAACTTCAAAAGGAAAGGAAAGAAGCCTCAATTCCAGGGTGGAGACAAGGCCAAAAACAAGAAGAAGGGAGCCTGCTTTACATGTGGCAAGATGGGTCACTTTAGCAGGAACTGTCCTAATGGCTCCCAGGGCAACGAGAAAAAGAAACAGCAGGGTGGAGGAAAGGACATAGTTTGTATGATTTCTGAGGCACTGATTGTGAACACTAACACTAGAGGTTGGTGGCTTGACTCGGCTGCAACCCGTCATGTGGCAATGGCAAAGGAGTCTTTTGCTGAGATAAAAGAAATTAGTCCCGGAGAGCACAAGATCTACATGGGAAATAACACCTATTGTGACGTGCTGGGGATTGGCTCTATTCGTGTTCCTCTCTTAGGAGGAAACACTCTGGTCCTCCAGATGTCTTGTATGCACCTACTATTCGTAGGAATCTGATTTCAATCCCTCTTCTGACTCAAAAGGGATTTGAAGTCAGGTTCAAGGGTGGCAAGGGAACTGTGGGGCAGAAGAATAATATTTTATTTACTGCTTCTTTAGTTGATGGTTTATTCAAACTTGATGTATCCAATGACTTTGCTAATAATGAAATGATTGATTCTGAGTATGTTGCTTGTGTTGCTGTTGATAATGCATTGTTGTGGCATTTACGCCTTTGTCATGTGAATGCGACAAAATTACACCGAATGTCGGGTAGTGGGTTACTACCTAGAATAAGTGATAATTTGCGCATGTGTGAGGATTGCCTATCTGGCAAAATGACTAGCTACCTTTTCCGAAAGGACAGTGAGCAATTGACCTTTTAGAGGTCATTCACTCAGATATTTGTGGGCCTATAAACGTCAAGACTCAAAGGGGAATGATGTATTTTATTACGTTTATAGATGACTATTCTAGATATGGTTATGTGTACTTGTTATCGAGAAAGTCCGATGCTTTAGAAAAATTCAAGGAATTTAAGGCTGAGGTTGAAAACCAATTTGGACGGAAGATTAAAGTTCTGAGAACAGACATAGGTGGTGAGTACACATCTGATTTGTTCAAGGACTATTGTACAAACCAAGGAATAGTGCATCAGTATACTTTACCGTATACCCCTCAACAGAATGGAGTTGCTGAAAGACGTAATAGGACTTTGATGGACATGGTAAGGTCCATGTTAAACCACTCTGAACTAGGAACGCAGTTTTGGGGTGAAGCACTAGACACCGCTGTTTATGTACTAAATCGAATACCATCTAAGTCAATCAAATTGACCCCTTATGAGTTATGGACGGGAAGACGTCCAAACTTTTCGAACTTAAGAGTGTGGGGGTCAAAGGCCCATGTGAGGGTGCCTGATCAACTAAGAACTAAGTTGGATCCCAAGACCATAAAATGTAATTTTATAGGTTATTGTGACCATTCGAAAGGGTATCGATTTGTAGTACACCATGATGATGGGACAGTGGGGGTTATAGAGTCTAGAGATGCTTATTTTCTTGAGGAAGATATAGACCTTAAAACTCCTAGTCAGAAAGTGGAACTCTTTGAAATTGAGAAAGAGAAAGTTATTGTCACTAGTAATGAACGAGTGATAGGTAACACATCCAATGAGGATATTGAAACTCGAACATCAAGAGAGCGTAGACCTTCAATTTTGTTGAAGGATACTATGCCATGCTTGGTGAAGATGAAATATCGGTAGATGACCCTGTACTTAATGATCCAGTCACATTTGAGCAGGCTATGAGTAGTCCAGATTCCAAGGAATGGCGGAAGGCTGTTCAAGAGGAAATGGATTCAATCTTGAAGAACAAAGTCTGGGAGATTGTTGACTTACCAGACGAACGAAAACCCATTGGGTGTAAGTGGATCTTCAAGAAGAAGCTCAAAGCTGATGGATCAATAGAGAAGTACAAAGCTAGACTTGTGGCAAAAGGTTTCACACAAGTAGAGGGCATAGACTTCAAGGAGACTTATTCTCCAGTGTCCAGGTTCATCTCAATCCGATGTTTGTTGGCAATTGTGTCATACTTAGATTTAGAGTTGCACCAGATGGATGTAAAGACTGCCTTCCTAAATGGTGATTTAGAGGAGAAGATTTACATGGATCAACCCGAGGGGTTTGTTGTTTCCGGAGAGGAAACTAAAGTGTGCAAACTTATTAAATCATTGTATGGACTGAAACAATCGCCAAGACAATGGTATTTCACTTTTCACAAGGTGATAAGTGAATATGGCTTTGTAGCCAATGACTATGACCATTGTGTATACTCCTTTAGGGATGGGAGTAGATTTATGATATTGTCACTATATGTAGATGACATATTATTAATGGGGAATGACACTAGTATGATTCTCAGTCTTAAAGAATGGCTCAAGACCCAATTTGAAATGAAAGATATGGGTGAAGCATCTTACATCCTCGGGATGAAGATTGATAGAGATAGAAAAGCGAGGAGGCTAAGTATATCTCAAGAATCGTACATTGAGAGTGTATTGAAACGCTTTAGCGTGATTGGTTGGAAGACCATAAATTCGCCCATCTATAAAGGGACAGTTTTGTCTGAAAGAATGGCACCTGCATCAGACGAGGAACGTCTGAAGATGCAATCTGTGCCATATGCGCAGGCTATTGGCAGCTTGATGTATGCCATGAACTGCACTTGACCTGATTTGGCTTTTGTAGTAAGCCTTGTGAGTCATCAGGCTAACCCAGGTATGCAACACTGGCAAGCTATTAAGCGGGTGTTCAGATATCTGTTAGGTACCAAGGATATGAAACTCACATATCAGGCCGAGAACCTGTCATTGGAAGGCTATAGTGATTCGGACTATGCCGGGTGTAAGGATGACAGAAAATCCACTGACGGTTATGTTTTTATGCTTGGTGGCGGCACCGTGGCATGGGCTAGTAAGAAGCAGAAATGCGTTACTAAGTCCACGATGGAAGCTGAGTTTGTTGCATGCAGTTTAGCAGCTTCCGAGGCAGTTTGGATTAAAGAGTTTCTAGCTGGGTTACAGCTAGAACAGTGGACTGATGCTCCTGTCCAAATTTATTGTGATAATTTGGCAACTGTGTCGACACTCCGTAATGGGGAGATCAGTTCAAGAGCTAAGCACATAGAGGTGCATTACTTTTATGTGTTTGACATGCTACAACGGGGAAAGTTGACAGTGAGTCATCTTCCTACTGGGTTGAGATGTGCTGATCCATTAACGAAGGCCTTAACGACGGATCTATTTGTAAAACACGTTCATAGTTTTGGATTACGATAGGACTAGTGCACGAAGTCACTGTGGATCGCAAATATGAACAAAGAACCCATAGTGAGGGATGTAAGTAAATATAGGTTCTTGTCCCATTTTACTTGTCTTGATTGAGAGGAGTCGGCTCTCTCATGCAAGTGTAGGCATGTGGAGTAGTTAGGCTTCCGTGGGCCCGGTCCACACTAAATTGGAAGAGACACTGTAATCATCACCGATCCGGAATCACTTATTTGGAATTAGCTGTTTTGGTACGACCAAAATGGAATTGTCAAATAAGAGTCACCATATTGGAAATAATTCTGGGAGAGACGTTGAGCCAGTGTTTTAAAACCCGGTCCGGGGCCCGACCCGGTCACGAGACCGGGTCGGGCCAACCGGTTTGACCCGGTGGGTCGACCCGGGTCAACCCGGATGGGTTATCATAGAGGGAGACCGGGAGAGGGAGGGGAGGTCGGGGGGCAAGAAGGCGGAGAGGGAGAGGGAGAGGGGGGGGGGGGGGTCGGGGCGGCACCGCGGCAGGGCGGAGGTGGGGCGACATGGCAGGGCGGGGCGGGGCGATGGAGAAAAGCAGAGGGAGAGGAGAGGGGTGGGGGGTCGCCGGGGCAGCACCGCGGCAGGGCGGGGGTGGGGTGAAGACGGCGACGGCGGTTGTGATGACGGGGCGGCAGTCGGGGCGGCACCGCGGCAGGGCGGGCCGGGCCGGGGTGACGGATAAAACCAGAGGGGGGCGGAGGAGAAAACCAGAGGGAGGGCGGAGGGAGAGGAGAGGGGGGGGGTCGCCGGGGCAGGGCGAGGGTGGGGCGACGACGGCGACGGCCGTGCGACGACGGGCGGCAGTCGAGGCAGCACCGCGACAGGGCGGGGGGTGGGCGACAGGGCGGGGCGGGGCGACGGAGAAAAGCAGAGGGGGCGGAGGAGAATACCAAAGGGAGAGGGGAGGGAGAGGAGAGGGGTGGGGGGGTCGCCGGGGCAGCACCGCGGCAGGGCGAGGGTGGGACGACGGCGGTGCGACGACGGGGCGGGGCGGTGCGACGGAGAAACAGAGAAGGGGGCGGAGGAAAAAACCAAAGGGAGAGGGGAGGGAGAGGAGAGGGGTGGGGGGGGTCGCCGGGGCAGCACCGCGGCTGGGCGGGGGTGGGGCGACGATGACGGCTGGGCAGCGAGCGTCGACGACGGCGGGGGGTGGCTCGGCGGGTGACGGCAACGGGGCGAGGGGGACCGGGAGGGAGGACCCGGTCGGTCCGACCCGGCCGGGTCCTGGGTCAACCCGGCCGGGTCGCAAATAACCCGGCCGGGTCTTTAGCCCGTTTCAGCCCGGTCGACCCGGCCCGGAAAAGTAACCGGGTCCGGTCCAACCGGGTTCAACCGGCCGGGCCGAACCGGGTTTTAAAACAGGGCGTTGAGCCAATTCGGGAAACCGAAAAGGCATGATTTTTTGTAACCGAAATTCGCCCTTTTTAAGGGCAATGGAGGGGACGCCCTCCATGCGAAGAAAAAGCTTCTTTCGGTTTTGAAATTGAATAGCTCTCTCTTGATTTGGTGATCTTGATTTCATTGGGTGAAAAAGCTAATTCGGGGAATATAGATTTTCACGACGTTCTACACTCGATCGGTGAAGGATTTGGTGTTCTCGGATATATTCTAATCCGTGGAGTGATTCGTAGGCACAAAGGCCGAAGGTTAGTGATTCTAATTTGATAATCTTTAAGCTATATTTGTTGTTTGAAGGAAAAACCCAATTTTTGAGAACCCACATCAAACGGATAAAAATCTTAAAATTCGCTTCCGCTGCGGCCCGATTACCCTTCACTTTCATGCTCTTCTACCACCTTCTTCCACATGGGACTCTCGAATAAATGGGATTTTCACTCTCCATCATTAGTTTCCCTCGAAACTTTAGATTTCTTCTAATTTGGCTTTCATCCAACCTGCAACTACCAATGCTTAATGTAAAGGGACTTACCTATATCATCGTCGTCATTGTCGACTTTCTGCTGGCTGGAGCTGCATCTTGAATCTTGACTTGACTAATTCAGTGTTGCTAGCGACCACTGAGTCACTGAACTTCGTCCCTAGCAGACTATAATTTGTCGATATATGCTCACTCGGTCAAGCCTAATCCATACGCAGAGCTGGGGAAGACGGTTCTTTAATTATCAGTTGACTGAGTTCAATTGGTTAACACAACAATCATTATTTTAATTCAATTGGATTTGTGTCAACGCAACAATCATGTACCGTAGATAAATCGCAACAACCTTCTACTTTTTACCAGGCTTTAGCTAAATATGGATATAACAAAGCGCTTGCTGGAGTTGGTAGTTCTATTGTATGCATAGAGAAGCGTATAAGGATGCATCTGTTTTTATATGCCGTGCACTCATAATTTCCAATGAACCCTGTCTACATTTGAAAATGAGTTAAATTAATTGTAATGAAAAATAAAGTTTTGCCCCTCTTCTGCATTCTTGGTCGTGTCAGCCATGTAATGATAGACCCATGTTTTTTCAAATGCAGACAGTCTTCGTTGGACAGAGGGATCGTATAGTTGAAGATAGTCAAGAGACCACTCATCATATCATATCTAGATGGACAATTTAAAATTTAGGAAAAGTTTTCATGTCTTTTTTGTCTACGGTATGTACATTTTATGTCGTAAACTCATCTCGTATCAATCTGTGGAGTACACACCAGAGGTAAATCCGGTCAATTGTAGGAAATCACAAGACCAATGAAATGATCAGTTTTGGCTTTGGGAGCTTCATTTGAAGAATATTTCTGGTGGATCCGGTGAACCTGTACTTGATTTTCTTTAAAATTCACATAATAAGGGTTCAAAAGATCCAAGTGTACTAGAGCAAGAAAAAATCAAATCTCCCTTTTGTTTGCAATTTTTTTCGTTATTATTACTTCACTTTAATGTTCTCTTTTTAAAACATCCACCCTACACCAAGACTCATGCGGCCACTTCCACACAATACATATGTGGTCCCTGTTACACGCTTCATCAAACGTCTCACACCGTGGTTGGCGCAAATTCGGGAATATGCGACCCAACACATTGACTTCTTATTTCAAAAGTGAAAAGGTGTATCTCTTGGAGTCACTCAGCTATGTCCCTTGATCCCCCAACAAGATTAACTTCTTTGCTATCTTCTCATTCTCGACCCCCCTTGATCTAGAGCCATGCTTAGTACAAAATAAGACAAAAATGGGAAGAGACAAGGAGGCATATCTCACACTATAATTGGAGTAACAGAGGAACTTAAAAGAGAGAAATTACAAGACAGTGTCACTGAACGGCTGTATCCTATCTCCAGTTGCAACCGATTCATCATGTGACATGAAACAACACAGAACAGGAATAAGACTAGCACATCAAGACAACAACATCAGATAATTCCTCCACTGAAATCACATACTTTAGGAAAGGAGCTGAAAAAAGCAAAACAACAGGACAGAACAGCAAGACCATGTTACATTATCAGTGAGTTAGGGGAAGTCAATGCCCGAACCAATACCCTTGCATGGTGGTGCAAGTGTTACAGACCTAGCTAGCCATTTTTTGCTATTTGTTCGATCCTACACGAACACCATATGGGAAGGAGCATCTGAGGTGCGTTCTTGACTTCCACTCCAAATGTACTCGACCACCCCTCCTCCGCATGCGCTGCAATATTCGAAGACTCTGGTCCATTACTCACAAGCACTAGTATTGCACATATTAAAATGTCTAATGAAAGCTTTGAAATATATCAGCATAATTTTACACGGCTAAACCCGTATTTAATTTTTCAATCAATTAATATAGAACCCACAATATTCATGGGTTTATCTCTGCATGTTAGCTTTCAAAAAATACACTGAAATTATTAGTAAATCAAGCATGCTGATCAAATCTTGTTTTCGATGCATGTTTGAAACCTAATTCAACAGCCATATACCTTCCTCCATGTGGAGTGTGTATATGCAATGGTTAAAAGGAAAAAGTATGGAAAAGCAAGCCGATCAAATGTTTTTGGAGAAGGTGAAACTAGATATACCTGGTTCAAGCGTTATCGCCTGTAACAGCTGCCTTGATTCTGTCTACGGTGCAAGCTATGAGACTGTTAACAGTGGCCACGGAGCCGAGAGAGAGCTTCGCTGTTGGTACGGAATCGACTAAGATCTGGAATGCAACGGTGAGAAGAGATCCTCCTGAGCTTGCAGCCTGATCTCCATTTTGAGAGGGACCATCTGGTAGTATAGCAAAACCCGAAGGGAGAAGTGCAACATAGTCCGGATCTCCACCATTGAGTACAACATTCATGGCAACTATATCAACTGGCGCGTATATGACGAAGGAGCCCGTAGAGTCAGTGCAACTCTCTTGCAATATCAGCATGTTGCTCTGGTTGGAGTTGGTGCTCTGAAATTCGTAAACAATTAGAAGCGTTAGCGTGTGAATGCACAAGAGTTCCTATCCTTTGATTAACAGGTAATACTTACATTAACCCGAAGAAGGGAGACACAGTTGCCAGGGTCACGGCCATTCGCAATATGTGCCATTTCTTGAGCGACTCCTCCGTTAGACAAAATGTCCCACTGCATGAAATCACCACACAAAAGTAACTGAATTGCTTAGCATCCCCTTTCTAACTATTACAATTCAGGTGCAACAACATGATTGAACACATTTCAATTCAGAAATAGGTAGCATCAAGCTATAGGAATTTAAGAGACCTATACCTACAAGCATTGTTGTGTTTCTAATGATCAGATAAATTGAGTTATAGCATTTGAGAAAGAAAATAACGTGAGGCTATATTAACACAATCCAATAAATTTTTTTTTTTTTGTATATAACATGAGTGAGTTTATGCTAACACATATGCCATACTACATATGTTAGCACATTGGAATATATTTTATTTACAGATCAGATTGGCGATACTTAGTTTAAGCTATAGTGGTGGGTGAATAGCCAATAATCAGACTATTAAACTAGACTCAAAGAATATTTTGAAAACGAAAAATAATCTGATATACAATAAATAAGTCCAATAGAGCTTTAAAACTATGCTTAGCGCTGAAAGCAAATGGCTATACTTGATACTTGAACTCTTTTCATAGCAAAAGCAATGACACATTCAGGAACTAAATGAATGTATGAATATTCAGTAGGAGCTAGGAACCTCATTGCGGGAATTTTCGTCGCGGAGGAAGTCAAAAACTCTCTTTGGTGGGACTGGAATCCAAAATGAAGTGGCAGCACTTAAGACAATGCCAGGAGGCCTGCCTGGGTCATCAACACTCTTTCTGGTCATAACCCTCACGTCGTCGGCACCACTTCCAGATAAAGTGGTCCAAGTATGAGTTGTTGAGGCACTCACTCCCGAACAGAAGCTGATCACCATTCTCTCTGCAAGCTTCAACATACTCTTCCTCCCTTCTTGACTTGTTATCACTGTGCCAGAGAAGTATACATATAGTAAACTTAGTACTATTACTTTTGCATGAACTAAAAGCTAGAAACCTCTATTTCTTCTTAAATGCCAAATTAATTCCAAGTCTTTACCTCCAACATCTCCTGCAGGAAGATTACTGGCCATGACGCTGGCAAGTCGCTCACATTGCCTATCGAGAGTAGCAACCCATCGCCTAGCCCCGAATGCAAGGCCCGAGTTTACTAATGACTTGTAAATGCTATGCACAGCTCTATCGTCCACTTCAACATGTTCAACCCATGTAACCTAGCCAAAGAAAACAATTGTTTCACATCAAATTGAGAATCAGAATTAAGGGTGATAGACTACCACTAGTGTACATACCTTGGAATAACCATTTGGCATCTCCTGAATTAAGCAGCCCGAAGGCCTTCTTCGACATCTCATCACAGGACTTGGGCGTAAACTGTCGAGAGAGACATCGACCACAGCCCAAGTCCCGTCAAGATGCTGCTTGCAGTACCTCACAAAGTAACTCTCTCTAGTTGGAACTAATGGCGATGGCACTTGGAACTCAGCCGACATCTGATGAAAAAAAAAACATCAGTCAAACGATAGAATCGAACAACTATGGAAGCTATATAATCAAGTGTGTGCACTGTACTGTATAAATGAGCATCAGTAGCATACCACTTGCAATGCTCCATTATAGTTTCCGGCAACACCTGTTGACAACACTTCCAACGTCAATGCTCTCGAGACAATTCCGGAGAAGACAGTGGACCATTGGTTCTGCAAGTTTCAAGTTGTCAAGAGCAAAACCCACGTCAAGAATGCCAATTTATATGATAAACATACGTATATGTCTGTGAATATGGGACTGCAAATAGTCCTCCCTATGTTCCATATTAATAGTCCTATTTGATTTGTCAAAATGAACTGATTTTAGTTCATTTTGAAAAACTAAATAGGAATATAAATTTGGAACCGAGGGAGCATTTTTATTAGTAATTGGAAGGGAGATGCGAACCGCATCCATAAGGATCTCGACGAGGTTGATGTAATTCATGATGACCACGGCAGTGTCACGAGAAGCTTCTGATTTCAAGCCAAAGGGTTTGGGGCCAATGCCTCTAGGGAAGGTCCTTACGTACTCCTCCTCTTTGAGAACCTCGTTGGTGGAAGAGCCATCGAGGATCCACAAGGGCTCTTGCACCTGAGCCATTCTAATCAACTCCTCCATGGCAGCCACGGCGAGCTCGATCACCATAGGCTTGTCCACCTTACACTGCGCCCCTGTCAACGACCTCAGAAGATCTCCAGCTTCATACATGTCCCCTCCCATGCTCGATTGCACCCCGAAGTTGCCCACCGCAAGGTCCACGGATGATCGAGACGAAACTGCTGAGGAAGGTATGATTGAGTATGGCGCCATCGGCTTCCCCACATACTTTGCAGCAATCCCCGATATCCGATCGACCTGGCCATCAAAGCGTAGGAGTTAGAAGCATCAATATTTATATAGTGTGAAAGATATAGACATGAGTACATACCTCTTCGCGGAGGCGGGCGTTCTCAATGCGGAGGTGGTGCTCGTCGAAGGACATTTCGCCGAGGGCGGTAGGACCGCCGCAGTTGGGACAGGAGGCGTTGCTCAGGGCCTCTTTGTACCTCATGTTTTCAGCCCGCAGCTTGTCGTTCTCGGCTCGCAGCTGCGAGTTCTCCCGACGCTCGTGCTGGTTCTGCACATGATGACATACAGAAGGCAACGGTTGGAAGTGCTCATCTTAAGCTTAAGCTAAAGGTTGTATAGCCAATGTCTGAAAAGTGTAAAATTGTTTAGAGCTAATCTTAAGCTGCATGCCCAAGGAAATGTCTCAGGAGAAATCTCGGATAAGCAGAAAGATATGTTTATTTATAGGAGACGTGGTCAGAGGCAAGAATGCAGCAATTCCATGCACAAGGCCCTCCTGATCTTATGTTTACCTTCATCTGGGTGCGCTTGTTTTGGAACCAAAACTTGACTTGTAGAGGTTCAAGACCTAATTCACGGCTCAGTTCTTTCCTTTGCTTATCATCCGGATGTGGGCACTCTTTGAAGAAGCTAAAAAGGAATCAAAAGAAGCCAAAATTGAAACAAATGTTAAGGCTTGATGGGGGGAAAGGATTTAAAATACAAAGAATCTTGAGGGGAGTGCTTACGCTTCCATCTCTTGGATTTGGTGTTGGGTGTGGCGATGGTAACGCTTCTTCTTGGTCCGCTGGTTGGGGTCTTGATCATCGCCTGATAACCCCTCTATATTCTCACTGCCCGACTTGCTGTCAAAGTCCTCCTCCCTGATTTTGGCCATCTCGCTCTCCGGCGTTTGCGTCAGCTCCAGTGCGTGATTTTGCCCGTCCATTAGGTTAGGCTGCAAAAATTCAGAAACATTTAGATATGTCCCGTAGCAAATGAAATCAATAGAAAGGACAGATTATGCCTACGACACACATGAGAAATGCACTGGTTCAAAAGAAAAGCTCTCTCTCAAAAAGGTGAACAGCGGCTTTAGATCTATAGATCTTTGCACCTATAACTTAAGCTTGATCAAAATCTAAAACAAACATGTTCGCTAGAAAGCTAAATATCAAACAAGCTACCACTAAGATTAGGTGAGGAATTTTTTTTGTGGCAAAGGTACCTCCTTTCACTCTCTCATACAGCTGTAGTCTGTAGATCGCCCTCTCTTGGACAGTCTTTTCTCTAGAATATGCTTAGTACTAGTCCCCTACAATACATGACTCTCTTACCTTGGTCTGAAAGTGTGCTTTTGAACCCCCACCGCACCAAAGTCTTTCCGTCTCTCTTTCTCTCTCTACTATCTACACTCTAGGCTACCCTCAATTTCTCTCTTATCATCACAGTGGTACAGGATCAACACCAAGAGAAGAGTCAGACGCGTATCCCGAATTTCGAGATTGATTTTCCCTCTAATGCAAGGCTTAATAAGTTCACTAAGCTTACTGATCATGTTCACATTATTTATAATGATCTCAAATGAGCCTAAGATAATTAAATATTAAACAAAGTAGAGGTCAGTCTTACATGTATTAGAAACAAAATAAAAATAAAAAAGAAAACAGAGAGAGAGAGAGAGTTTGACCAGCTGACCTGAGCAAGGGTTAGGGCAGAGGAGCCAAATCCGGCTCCAACCTTGCCCATCATCGGCGGCATGTGTCTTGCCGGAATCATCATCCCGGGCGGCACGCTTCAGTGCCCGCAGCCCGGAACCCTAACCACACTTATACAACAAAAGGATAGATGAGCTTTGCCTTTCCCTGCTTTTATCCTTTCTCTCTTTCCCTGCTCCCGTTGCCTTTTGTGTACTAATAATTTTGTCTTTTTATCCTTGGTGGGTTGCCTCCTTGATTAGATTAGCTGGTGCATGGCTGACCAAAGCGAGAACTGTTTTACATGGACTTGAAAAAGGTCCGAGAGCTTCTGGAGGGTCTCTACGTGCCGGACGACGAGGAAGAGCTTAAATCGACAATTTGGCGCACATCGTTGACGAGGAGATGAAGATCAACACCAAAACAAGCAAGCAACAACCACGAGGAGATCCTCGGTATCTTGTATCTATTGTCTGCTTAAGTCTGCAGCAAAAAAAGGAGAAAAACCACAAAGAACATAAAAAACAGAAACAACTTTGTTAGACAGATATGGTGATGAAGTGGGTGGTTTTGAAAAAACACCGAAGCTATAGCTTTACAACTTATGAAGGAAGAGTTGCTTTTCCAGTTAGTATAATACTCACTGGTTTTAACCCCTTGAAGAGCTTGCCTTCAGAAGCAATCGAAGAAGCAAATGAGAAGGTGATCAGATCTGGCCATTTGCTACAACGTGCAATATGTGCTTTTTCCCTAGTGGAGATTTGGGAGGTGGGTGCGGCCGTGGATGCTAAAGGGGAGGGAAAAGAAGAAAGAAAACCATGAAGAAGAAGAAGAAATTTAGGTGGAGGTAGAAGGAGAAGTGAGGGAAAAGGGGGAGGACGTCTTTGAGGAAGGAGAAAGGGGAACAGGTGGAGAAGATTGGCAGGGAGGAGTAATTGTCGAGCATATAGAGAGGGTGCAAAGGCATTTATTGAGAGCAAAGGGAAGTGTAATTGCGGAAGACGAGAGAGAAAAGGAGCATCTCTCTATTTAATTTTCCTTAACAAGTATGTGAAACGAATGACGGCTACAAACTCCACATGTTCATCGGTAATTCGTGGTATTAATCACGTTACTTGTTTTATTTTTCTTCACCTTTAAGGAAGACCTTTGCTGAGCTAGTCTTACCGATGATAGACCACATTTGAAAAATCATGATATATATATATATATATATATATATATATTTTTCCGCCCTGTATTCCTTAATAAAAAATTACCTCCTGTTGGTTTGCATTTATTAATTCTTATGCAGTTCATGTATTAAGATACTTGTTATAAAGGTTTCATACATGTATACGTGACATTGATATGTAATAATGATATGTTTCTTTCATTCATACAGGATAACATCTAGTAATATGACAATCTTCACGACGACTACATACTGCTATCATAAATTAACCACGTAACTCTATTTAGATATAAAATTATGGTACATAATTGTTATTATGCTAGTATGCCGAAAGCATAGTCGAGTAAAGACATGTATTTGTTGAGATTACTTCTATCGTAAATAATCTTAGTCGAAAAAGAAAAATGAAAGAACCCAGAGGCAATTTTAGGGTTTCTGTGGGTCGTCGTGACTAGTGAGTGGTGAGAGAAGATAAAGGGTAGGGATAACGGATGAGGACTTGTGCTTCCCACAGCCGTCGTGCACACGCCCTTCTGCACTCTCTAATTAATGCCTTGAAGTCGCAGAGGCGCTTTTGCATATGGCTGAGGGGCTCTCCTCCTTCCTCATGACCACATTCATGCCTCACTCCCATACCCCCATGCCCGATATTCTTTATCAACCTATATATATATTTCACTTTGATCTCTTCCTTTCACATTCGTGTTCTTTCACCATCCATAGAAGAAAATGCCGAATTTCCTTTTTTATTTGCTCTCCAAGGATTAGTTCTTGTTTATCTCATGCATATATGCTGTAATTTTTTGCTATCTCGTGCATGCAGTAAGCTTAATTCTTTTTTGGCAACATTGTACATGCATTAACTTATCCCTGCTGAAGAGAAGAACCCATTGCTAATTTTTTCATTATAAAAAGCAAAAGGAAAAAGATAGACAAGCTTAGGAAAAAGATAGACACGCTTTGGCGCAAGTTTCCCGGCTGGTGCAAGTTTTTTTTTTTGTGCCATGCTCCCATGGAAAAGCAAACAGATTTTCTTTGTTACGGAAGATGGTTATATTAATATTTCACATGCAATCATCGTGTCATGAAGTTAATTCACATAATTGAAAAAATATACGATGAATATGTTGACATTAAATCTTCTTATCCTATTCTCCTCTTTAGAGGGTTGCACTAGAAATGGTATAGGTGTAAAAACTTGTTATTATATTTCTTTGTATAGATTTTGTACTATTTTAATTATAATAAAAGTAAAATATAGGATATAATCTATGATGCCCACCCTAGGATTAAGATAAGGTGTGTGATGATGATGATGATAAAAAATAAAAGAAAAAAGATTAAAAAAAAATCTTAGGCGCCTAGAGATAGCATGAAATGGCGATGTCATGGTAAATATTAGCAGTGTTTTTTTGGGGAAGTTTGTAAAGAGGGGTGTGGGGGTTATGGGAATTTGAATCGGCGGGGAAAAGGAAGGGAGGAGGGTGATATACGTAATTTCGAGCCGTTGACTCTTCACCTCATTCCCGAGGAAGGCGGAATTAGCACGGACGCGGACAAAAATGGGCTTTGGACGACTAGAGGTGTCGCTTCGGCCAAGAAGCCCAGTTACTAGCAGAGTAGTACCACCCATTTCCTTTTACATCTTTTATCGTCCACCCTCACGAAATTTTCTAAGTTTTGATGATATTTCTATTTCTTTCCAACAAAATTTTAATTTTTTGTGAGAGAGATTGTTTTCATACATTTAGTTTAAAAAAAATATTGGGAGAATTGTGATTGATGAGGAGGGGGGGCTGTTCCAGAAACAGACGATTTTGGTGACACAAGCTCTCTCTGTCAATCTCTCTGCCATCCAGAATCAGTCTCCCTCCTCGGCCAACCACCTTCATCCTGGGGGCCACCAATCCCACATCAAAGCCCACTTGACTTCTGCCCAATCCCATGCTGCTTCCCTAGATGATTACATTTAATGGTATATGACACTATTAAGGGGCCGTTTGGGGCGTAAAAAAAACCAAATATCCACTGTGGATAATCCACTTTCAGGTGGGTGGATTATCCACAGTGGATATTTGGTTTTTTTCACGCCCCAAACGGCCCCTTAATAGTATCATTACAATATTAGCTCGTGAGTGTAGCATGTATTTTTTTGCATAATTTTACCAGTTCATTCAAGTTGCTTTTATAACCAAAAATAAATTTCAAATTACAAGAAGCGACAAAATGGAAACACTGCTATTGGTGTTCTTCCTTACCAAAGTTATTACCCTAAATGAAATAAATCCATTTTGAACTTCTTCTTCATACGCAATAGTAATGTTTTCATTTAGTTTTCCTTCGTCATGTTCCTTGAAGATAGGAGATGGGAATTAACATTGAAATTAGTCTTCTAGCTTGTTAGCATCCCTTCTTGCCATGGAATGTTGTATCGGCGATATATCGATATCGGGCACGATACAGACTAATATTATTTTTTTTAATTTTAAAATATCACCTAAAATTGATATATTATCATTTTTAAAAAATATTTTTAAAAAAAATTAGGAATTTTTTTAAAAAAGAAAAAAATAACTTTTCTGCTTACATATTTTGAAATCTATGCTTTGTCTAAATTAGTATAATTCATTTTAGAAGTTAGATTGTGAAAATATATAGTAAAAATTAGTTTTCGACCACCGATATTTTTTTACACAATATCTCCGATATATTGTCTCTTTGGTCGACCGATATTTTATCGATATCCAATACAGAATTCCTTTCCTTGCACGGACCTTCTCACGAACTAATATATATTAGTAATTAAAAAAAAAAATGAAAGAACATTGTTAAATAAAATTGCATCTTTTAATTGATGCCAAAAAAATAAATATGCATCGTTGTACACGGGAGCCGCTGTGAAGCTAGCTTCACCAGCTGTTGATCCCCGAGGATCGATGGCCCACACGGAAACCTAACATGGATGAGTTAATTCACTCCTGGCATAGCAGAAACATAAAAAACTTGAACTAGTAATTATACAAACAGTCCTTTTCAAAATGTGCCGGAAATTTAATGAGAAAGCCACATACATTTTGGCCAATTTTGTGCAAACAGTGCTTAATGTGTTAGTTTTTTTTTAAGGATATTATTCTTGCTAGCTTTCCATCTTGTTTGTCCAATTGGTCTTGTAACAACTGTTTGATCGGTTCAGCATGTATTAACTTGGTTGTGTTTTTTGTAACAAATTTTAGATAAATAATTTTTTTATGACATTAGATAAGCAATTCACAAATGTAAACTATGGGGTATTGTTGTGGATTGAAGTACTCCTTCCATGCATCCATGTTAGGTGTCCTATTTGGTTTTGCAAAATGAACTAATTGAGTGTCATTTTTTGTAAATAAATTAATTTTAGTTCTTAACACGGTAGCTATGTATACCATGCTAGATTGGGCTCCATGGGCCCCCATGTACCATCGTCATGATGGAGCCCAGTCAGGCTAGATGCACTCGAACGAGAAAGTGCTTAACATGGTGTACCCGTGTGGAAGCCTAGGAGGCCCTTGGTTCAAAACTCCAAACGCCAAGGTTACGTTCACATGTATAGGTACTCTACCCCTTAACTTAGACTTTGAGAGTAAGATAAAATGGTTAACCAGGAAGTAGGAAACTCAAGCGTTGATTTTTGAAACAGCTAGAAATAGTTTATAATTTAACGGAAGGTCATACGTTCGGCTAACGAATAACTCAAATTATGTATAGGAAAAATATTTAAGTGATTTAGTTAAAAAATTAATCTTTATTTCATAACTATTAGCCGAATAAGCGTATATATATACGAATAACTCAAATTATGTATATGAAAAATATTTAAGTGATTTAGTTAAAAAATTAATCTTTATTTCATAACTATTAGCCGAATAAGCGTATATATATGGCATTGGCATCACGTTCCTTCAAATTTGGTGCACTGAAATACCTTGACGTAGGTAGTGTGACGGCCCCACGTACGTGGTCCTCTCCTCTTCTGTCTGCCATGCATTCTATTATTGTATGGTGGATCGCTAACTGTGAGAGCAGCCTTCTAGTTATGTTCAACCACACAACATACATGTTTATCACATCTGAAATTCGGATTATCAAACCGTACAAACACAGATCAGTCACCCCTCTTTTATGATAGTGCACACTGCTGGTTATGAACTATGAGGAATTGGATTTTATCAAATTCACGTTGCGATTGTTTAACAGATGAATATAACTTGGTGGGAAACAAAAAAACAGATGGATGTACGATAAAATGCATAACTTTTGAAAGATCGAGTACCATACATCGAATACTACTATTCATCCAAGCACTTGTTTATAACAGCATTAGCAAAAATTATGCTGAGCTGCTTTAGTTAGATGTCAATATGTGTGTGCCATTTTTCTTTTCTTTTTTAGCACAAGAGATGTCAATTTTGATGTGGAGGAAGCTGTTAGGCGTCTTTAAGGTTGATATCAAAATTCAGGGTCGAAAACAATTGTTGGTACCACCAACAGAAGAGAAATGTGCTGTCTCACCTCTTACCTACCTAGAAAGGGAGTCTTCACCTCTTAGCGGTGTAACAAAGAGAGGTGTGTAAACTCCATATATAGATATGATATGTGACTTGCAGGTTCAGATAAAAGACCTGAATACATATCAAATAAGTTAAAAAACTGGCTTGGTTTACACCTTCTATCTACTGTATGTTGGCTAGTGCTCAGGATGTGATTGAATAATTCCGCGTTTGCTATGGTAATTGCTTTCCAGAAAGTAGATGAAATCATGATAACATTTCAGCTCCCTGTTGTTATACATTCAATCCTATAATGATGCGGGCAGTCCCCTCCTCCCCTTGTAAGAGGATGGGTCCATGGAAGCAGGGATAATGGGCCGTGTAACCTGGTAATAGTGGCAGCAAACATAAATATGCGATATTTCTCATTACGAAGATGAGGTCAACAAGTTTGTCCACTTCTTGAAGTAATTTTCCTAAGGATTAGGAGGCGTTGTCTCATATATTGCCTTTCACTAAATTAAGAGTACTTATGGTACATTCACAATAATTCAATCCCCCGGATAAACCCATGAGCTTTATGCATAACCCCTTGATCTCTGAGGCTCACTTATATCCACATCATGCAAATATCATGTGGACAGAAGCCCCTAGACTTAGCATTTTCTTACCAACTAAGACTCCAAATTAAATTGAAATGTTACGATATTTTTCCTCTCTCTCTCTCTCTCTCTCTGGGGCGTGACAACCCTAAGAAGAAGCGACCTGCTGATACTGTCGTTATGTCCATCCTTGATGGATGCCGGGCTGTAGAGTTGCGCTTGTTATTATGGTACCCCTCGGGAGAAGAGTGATAGGAATATGCGTGTCTCCTTTCCTCCTGTTTTGGACTCTCTCGAGCATTTACACCTCCTAGCTCCTTGTTACGCCATACATGTGAGTTCTTTAATTTCAAACTTTATACTGAAATAAATGTATGTCCTCATCATCGGATGACATTTTCTCTATTTTCCTTTCAATAATGGCGATTGACCTTGTTCTCCATAGCGCAAATTTAAGACCAAGATACATTGAGATTTGAGAATTACCCACCCTTACAAGTCATAAATGGGATTAACAGTTATTGTGGCACTATAAACTGTCAGTGGTGCAATGCCATGGTGAAACAACGGGGGGACTGATCTGTAGCTAATGGCTATGGACTGCAAACTGGTCCCTCTTCCTACCTGGCGTCTGTATCACTGTATGTACCACGGACACTGTCCTCTAGTAAATTTCTTGGTAAACAGTTTACTTTTTTTGCTTCATTAAGTTTTTACTTCTTTTAATTTGGATAGGTACTCAATTGATTACTCTATTTAGTATTTATTACTCGTTATTGGTACGGAATGGTTGGTAGTTGGGAACTCACCCACCTGCAAAATAGAGAGCTCTCTCCCAGGCTTGTTTAATAACCGGAGATGCGTTCTTTGCACCTTTTGGATTACCACTTACCAGATGTGACATTCCACGTCCATTCATCTGTTTATCAGAGTAGATGATTCTTGCAATTGAGAATCTTCCTTATGATCAAAATTCTCATCTGTTAATCCCATTTATGACTTGAATTATAAACAGCATGATCTCAGTTTTGGTGGAGAAAACAAATTATAGTTTCCAAATATGTAACTTCCACTGAGCCGTCAGTATGACCCGGCCGGTATAGATTATTATTGGTTGACTTCTTTCCGACTTTTCCATTAATTTGGACTTTGGATACTAGCATTTGAGGAGTAGACAGTTGGTTCACCTGACTTTTATAGAAAACTGTACCGTCCATCTTGTTTAATTTTTTCTTTGTACTTTTTGGGTTTTGATGAGGTTCTATTCTGCATGTTGATAATCAATGTTACAATTGATGCACGCTAAACTTTTGGTCGTCATGTCCACCATGTGTTTGTCCTGAGATGACAGAATCTCATATTTCATGGGAAGCACCATCATAAGGATCTAACTCATTTACGCCAATGAAGCAAATATTAAGACTCATAGGTTGTGAATCATTATGTCCAACCTAACTTCTTGGCTAGTAGCAAATGAATTTGAACATCTTTATTGTCAAACTAAAAGGAAAAGATTTGGAATTGAGCATCTGGGTCAGCTCCAAATCTGTCGAATATAAGTCAATAAAAAGCTGTAAGTTCTCTTCAACTGATCAACTGGTGTAGAGGGGAGATTTTTCCATATTATGTGGCCAATGACATCGGAATGCCATATTGCCTAATTTTTCTGGTCTCATGCCAGATTACTTGATTTTGGTACCTGATCTTCCCATTTTGCCCTCCTGAACCCCAACCTCATTTTTCAATATTACATATTTTCAGGTTTCACACTTCAACGAATCATATCTTGTTCATTTCTGATCCGTTTTTACCCATTTTTTTGTTCTTTATTTTTATTGCCTTTTTTTTTCTAATAATGATATCATCAGGATCTTGAGACAATATCTAATAAAATATAAAAAAATCTACGATAAATAACATGCGGTGTCTCAACATAGTTAGACTATCATCATGATAAAAAATAGGAGAAAAAATAAAGAGGGCAACATCCTGCTCAGTGAGAGGCAACCTTTTCCCTTTAATATTAAACAACTTATCAGACTCATCCCAATACTCCACCAGAACATCAAACATGTTTCTAGCCACTACTACCTCTACGCATTCGAAGATGCACGCAAAACCCGTCTGTTGTAGTCATTCTTTGCATTTTGGGTATTTCTTTACAACTTTCATACACTTGGTAAGAGCTCCCGGGTTACATTGTGTCCGTAGACATGTCCGAGGGTTATATCTCCTCTTCTTCTGCTTAGTGGTCTTTCCTTGGTGGAATATTGTTGTGTATCCATCTGTTATGAAAGCAGATAATATCATGTCATCGGATACACGATATCACTAGGGTCATGTTATTAGTGACACAATATGAGAATGCTATCATGCTATCGGATACACAATAACAAACCAAACAAAAAATGTAACATTCAACATATTCACAGCAGATTTGAAGCTTACAAGTGGGGATGATGTGACAGTTCACGCGAACCCTAACCCTCTTCAATTGTAACGCAAAGATTTCAAGTTTAATCGCCTGCCACGAACCCTAATCCTCTTCTGCAGCATTGCCGATACTTTCACAGGGAGGAAATTGTGTAAAACGACATTTATATACTGTTTATGAGAGGGCAGTTTGAGAATTTGGTTGTTGAGGCTTCCATGACACACTTCCTGGAATACACTATAGCGGAGCTATCGTGTGCTCAATTACACGATAGATCGAATACACAATAACGATAGCATGCTATCGTGTGGTTAATACACCCTTAATTCTTGTGTTTGATTTGCATAAAGTCTATTACTTGTATTGAAAAATACACAATACAACTTTAAAATTGCATGCTTACATTTCTTTAGGTAGTTCATATACACAAAAAATTTGAACACGAGCCATTGTCTATTACTTATAATACTGACTGTTGTTAGATTTTATTTACACGAAGAATGAAGGTGGATGTGACAATTTAGAATGATGTTTCCCTAAAGTTGGATTTGCTTCATTTGTGGCTGATCGATTTCTTCTTTGCTTAGCTTGTTTCTTAACTTGAGGGTTTTTGCAATTGTTTCGGTTGTGCCCAACCTGGCAATATTTACCACATCTCCTTGGGTTCTTAGGGGGTTCCGGTTGTGACTCAATTTTGTTCACCCTTCACTTACCTTTCTGCTTCTCCACAATTGGTGGTTCATATCTTGGCAGAACCCTATGATCTAACCATTGATGCCTATCTAACGTTGGTAGAATTGAATTTTCGTAGGTTATATTGTAAGCCTTTGTGTAGTACCACTTCTTAAAATATAGCATTGATTCCAAACTCCTATGATCAATTGCGCTGAAACATGTATACAAAGAAGTCTCATGCTCGAAAATTCTTCGCATATGCATTTCTTCTTTAGAAGGTTCACGTAGTCCTGCCAAAACACATATCCAATAAATATTATGTATAGTCGTGAGCATTCAGACACGACCCAAAATAAGTCGTATTTCATTTATACGATATTTAAGTAATGATGACATTGAATGTACCACATGGTGGAGAGAAGTCACTTGAAATTCATATAATGATATGGCATGCACTCGAACTGTAACACTCTTATCCCTATTATCGTTTATGTATTTCTGGGCATATTTGGCTAAGAGAGTTGGTAGTTGTTGGCCTTCGTATCTACATCTCTCAAAGTGAACTTAGTGGTAGCATGCGTTTGTTCGATCAATCTAGTGATTGGCCAACTCCGCGCCTTCAAGGACATATTGTTCGCACTCTCGAGTCTACTTGAGGTGAGAGTACCATATCTTCTACAAGGGAATTTAATATTAGCCCAGTTTGCATAGTTGATGTTATTAATGTATTTGAATGCCTCATCATTGTATTGCTTAATTTGTTCTATGACCTCATTAATATCTGATCTTTTGAATTTTTGAGTGTCTCTGAATAAGAGGTTCTTGAAGTGTTCTATCTTTCCATTTGTCTAGGATGTTCTTACCTATATGACAGAGGCAAAACCCATGATAAGCCTCCAGGAAGACATTGGGGACTGCATTGAGAAGTCCCTTCAGTCTGTCAGAAACAATTATGTCTAGTCTTGAGGGCGGCTCCATGAAAAGAAAAATACAAATTAACTTTAGGAACCATGTCCTGAAAGTAACATAGGATAAGAACTATGCGAGGAAAACACAACTGTAGTTATCATAATAAGTAATTGTAAACATGTCATCGAGGACACAACTCCTGCTGATAGATGCACGACAGTGTGGCCGTGTGTGTAATTGTGAACACAATATGTAGTGCTATCATGCCATGGACGACATGACTCTTGCATATCGTGTCAACACGACTACAAGTAATAATTGTTCTTCAACTTACCAAGTGTTTCTTGTTTCTGCCTCAAAAACAACCCTCGAATACATGATAGCACTTCTATCGTGTAATTGAGGACACAATAGCTTTACTATCGTGTATGCCTTGCTATCGTGTCACAGATGATGATAAATTGTGTTCTTACCTTGCTGTTCCAAATACAAGCTCCGGTTACTTCCTTCCTTCACTTCCTGATGATTGAATATCATCATATGTCAAGTAAACATGTTGATCTGATGTGGATATCATCTCCTTATTTACATTGGAAGTCCTCTCTACATACAACTCTAACAGTGCCTTCATTTCTGTCTTCTGAACGTTGAAGATACTTTTCAGATCTTCATCATCCCCCAAGACGTATAGTATGCATGGAGATGCTGGCGGAACTAGATATTTGAGGGATAGGTTGCCCATTGCAGACTTGAATCCTAATCTTTCTTCAACTTGAATCAACAGATCTCCGAACTTCACCCATCTGTCAATGCTCATTAGCTCCACTTTCCCACCTACATACTCATGGGCATTTCCAAATACTCTATCGTAGTGTAGATAAACAACAACTTCTTCCATTACAGTGCGACTGAGTGCGGGTCTAAATCGAATGTTCACAGAATATGGCGTGCTAAGGGCTGGGGAAGGCTGTATGAAGGGGCGCAACTAAGGGCGGGCTGAATGGCATGGCTGAGGGCAGGGGAAGGATGTGTGAAGGGGCACGGGGCGCAGTCGTGTGTTCAGGCTAAATGGCCAGGTAATATGGAAATGGTCAGCTTTAGGGTTTTATGAGGGCAAAATGGGAAGGCCAAGTACCAAAAGCAGGCAATATGGCATGAGACCGAAAAAACAAGGTAATATGGTATTCCGAACTCATTGGCCAGGTAATATGTCAAAACCTCTGCTGAGAGACCTGGGACTTGGGCCTTTCTCTACGTTTTTCCATTTTTTTGGGAGAACACTGTGTATTTCTTCAATCATTGCATTAGTGCCTGGATTCATGGCATCTTCTATGAAACTTCAAGTTTCATAAGGTCTACGAATGTGTCCCATATAAATTCGCACCTCTTTTGAAAGATGCTAAAAGGACCATGCAATGAACGTCAATTTGTACCCAAAAAATACTTGGTGGAAATTCTACCTTTCATGTGGATACTCGCTCATGGTCCCTCTAAACCTATCCTACTCCCATCATCCCATATTAATAGCTACATTTGGAAAAAATACATGTGCTGTATTGGTTGCTACATAAGGCTCAATTTTACGTGGCTGGTTACTTAAGGAAGCATCTTAGAGGCTTCTTACAGCTCATCTACCAGCTTAGCTTGTGAGATGAGTTGTAGGAAGCTTGTGAGATACTGTCACACCCCAAATTCCATAACCCCAATATGCGCGGAAGCGATAATCCAATTAAGGTTATAAGGGTAGGAATCTGGGACGGACCGAATACTCTAATCATCACATACCCAATTACATGCTTGGGTCATACTGGATCGATAAGACTTAAACCATATCCACGCACATGATATAGAATAACAAAAGAATTCTAACTTAATTATTACATTATTCGACAAGTCTCCACTACTAAAAATAAAATAAAATGGCACACAGGCCGCAAGTCCACAATCATCAACATAAGCAATAAATTAAAGTAACTAGTCTTCTGACTTCAGCGTCCAACATCACCAAACGTAGTAGCCGGTCACTTCCGCTCCATCTTAATCCCTGCATCAGAGGATGCATGAGTATTCCATAGGAAATACCCAGTAGGATACAAGAAAACCCACAATAGAATAATAATGCAAGTGCAACAAGATTCAAAGATTGAAGACAAGTACAAATTGACTCAGAGTCAACAATTATGCAGTTCACTTACTAGGAACCAATCATCATCCGAGACTCTTAAAGGTCAAGGAAGGATAATTCAATATATAAAATTCCAAACTTACAGGGAGTAAGGAGATGTCACAAGAGTATCTGCTCCAAACATCAAAAGGGTTGGAGATAACAATTTCTGCTCTCAGCTCTGTCCACTTCCCCTATGGACATCAATACCAGAACATCCTAGAGGTTCTACAGAGGAACCCGTGTAACACCTGTTAAAAAAGAACAGGACATCTGTCCTATTCTGTGATGACTCAGCTCTCAGCTGGGTCTAGTTTTAAAAGAAGGAAGAAGATGAACAGTGAAAAATGGGGAGAGTTGAGGGGGTGCTGAGACAGAGAAACAGAGAGAAAAACAGAGGCAGATGAGAGGGAGAGAAGGGGAGCGGGGAGCGGCAGTCGCCGGGATCCACCATCCGGCGACCCATACGACTGCGGCGCCGCTGCCGACGATGATGCCCCGTGATGACGCCGGCGACGACGCCGGCAACGGCAACGGCGACGATGACGCACTGACAAGAAGAAGTCCGGCGAGCGGCGAATCGAACCCCAAATGCGTATAAAGGTCGGATCTCGTACCACTTTGTCATTCTTCGTGTGCTTTATTACTTCCCGCCGATGGAGGCGACGACGGCGCCGGAGGAAGCACAACCCATTTTTCTGGCAGTTTTTCCCAGACATTGGGCAGACGGCGAGATGGCGAGGAAGAGGTCAGAAATGACCCATGAGGCTCCAGGGCGACGGCGGAGCCGCCGCTGGCCTGGAAAGTCGCCAACTTGGAGGCGAGCAGCCGCGACATAAGTCGCCGACGCTCGAGCAGCCAAGAGGCTTGAGGTGGAAAGGAGGAGAGAGAATGGGCAGTCGGGCAGCGGTGTCGTGACGGCGATCGCCGTGGCGGCGACCCACCGCCAGAGAGGCCAGCCCAGCGGCGGCGCAGCCTGCTGCAGCTGGAGTAGCTGGAACAGGTCATGTGAGGAAGACGACCAGTTCAAGGGTGAACCGGTCTGGCAGTGAACCAAAATGAATATGTGAACCAAACCCGGTTCGGATTGCACTGTCGGTAGACATCCACCGACAGTTAAAAACTGTTACAACTGACGGTAGGGCTTGCCCGTCAGTGTATTACAGTGCAGAATGGTACATACAGGGCCAGCGTAGTACATAGGCTCATATTTTGTTATTTTGAGCTTTCTGGTAAATGATTTAATATATTAGCTTTATGTGCTTTATGTTACCGTATTTATGAGTGTTTGTCCTTGATGTTGTGCTGATTGATAGCTGAGGGCTTAATGATAAGGAAAACCCGACTAATAAACCTAGATGGTTTAGAGACTTAATCACTTTATAAAATATAATAAAGTGTCGAGTTGAAGATTAAACTTGAGGGGTACCTAATCAAGATAATGACTAAAATGCCATTGGATTTGTAAGTCAGATTTTGAGTGGCAGTGACTCAGAACTATGGTCATGAGTTCCATAGTCGGAGCATGTTGGGTCTGAAGGCAAATAAGGGTAAGCTACAATACTTCGGCATGAGGTGTGAGTGGGTTGCCACATGAGCATATTCCCACGGCCATAGAGGGCCTTTGTTCCACGCGGCTGGAAGGGGTAGTGGTTATCCTGAATGTAGTTGGGACCACTTGGCTCCGGCATTGGAAACCATGTGACATGGCTATGATGATCGTATGTGGATAAGTTATTACAGTGCAGTGATTTTGGTGAGATTTGGTTGGACTTAGGCTATTTTGCATCTTCCGTCTGGTGGAAGCTCTGCACGTTTGTTTTGCATCTTCCCTATGATGGAAGCTCTGCCATCTGTTTTCATGTGGATCAGCTATTGCAGTGTAGAGAGATTGATGAGATGTGATTGGTACTGTCTATTTGGGACAAAGACGTAATTATTGAACATGAACTTGGGAAGCAATAAAAGACTTTGCTTGAAGGATTAATAAAAGAATCAAGTGGAACTCTGTAATAGGCTGCATAAGATGTTAATGCAACTATTAACTGTTGATTTTCTTATGTTGATGATTGTGTTACGATATCCCACTGAGTATTTTTTATACTCAGCATACGCTCGTGATGCAGGTTCTTTAGTAGAAGACTGTTTTCACGTAGCACATGGTGGTAGACGATCGAGAGTGAGGATGATTTGACAGCTTCTAAGTAAGCATCGGTCTCCTTTATCTTCTAGTGTATTTTGAGATGGATGACGGACTTGTACATGAAGGACTTGCATGAGTTTAATCGACTTTGCATCGTAATAATTATCTTTCAAGATATTTGTGAACCCCAGTTATCGTGGCCTAGATGCTTAGTCGAAAATTTTTCAGCTCGTGATTTATCGCATAGAGGAATAATCCTCGAGTTTTCCGCTACCACTCTGATTTAAAAATAGTTTTAAAAAACCCGGGCCGTGACAACCCAGCCATGCGTCTCGGGATGCTGGCCCCATCGGTGCTTACGGGCACAATGGGTGGAGATTGCAGACCTTCCGTAATGTCATACAATCTAAAGCGCACACGGTTGTCGTCATCGGCTGAACTACAGAGGTTCAATAAATCTGAGACCACCATGGGTCTAGCTATGGCTCATGAGCATACTATGATTCCAATTAAGAGTTCTCATAAATGACTCTTAGCGGAGAAACAAATATTTCAACCGAGTGATACTGAATATATCTGAGCCATCTCATTAAGAGGCTTGAAACATGACATTATAAATTCGACTCTTCGTAGGAGTGCAAGACCATGTTCGGACAAAACTCGAATTGACTCATAAAGGAGTGTTCAATATCTTGAAACAATTGAGTCTGGGAACTCAACTGAGACCCGACAAAATGATTCATCAATGAGACACGCTACAAGATTCGCCAAAGATCACGTTCTGCCACCTTCACCGTACCTAACCCTAGAGTTGACGATCCCCGACACAGAAACGATTAAATGACATGCCCATAATAGATTATATCATAGGCATTAAATACAGATCAAGTAATGAGGCCTCTTGAACAAAGGATTGTTCAAGATAAGAGACACAAAAGACGATTAATTACGGACAAATGCTCTCAGCTCTAAGACCCAAAAGTAAGCTTTTATAGTTACTGTTACGAAGGCCCTAGAGGTCTTATCACTTTTAATTAGTGGTTTAATTACTACTTTAATCCATAATTAATAGTAATATTACGGTTTAGGGTTTTTAGACCTAAAATAGTGTTTTGTCCCAAACAGATGAGTCCACTTCAAACGATCACTACTTTTTGTACAGAGTGAAACAACCTCTAAAATTTTTATTACAGATAGCCCTATGAGTCTAGTTTATAACCTGACAGATGACATAATTTTTTTGATTTTTGTACAATTAGTTATCATTTTTCGATTAGAGTTCATTGGTGCAGGACCAGTCCTGGCTGAGAACAATTAACTTAAGTTATACTAATTAACTGATGTTACAAACTTGATTAATTCCTTAATGACCCTTTCTGACATTATCTTAACCTTCTTAACAATTTTTACAGAACCCAAATGGTTCTAAAATTTGTTGATTTAATCCATTTTCTGCTACAAATTCATAACCCGATTAGTGATTCTTTCCACTTATTCTATTACTCACATTACATAATTATGCCAAGTATTCCTGCACACCACAGTGAACAGTGACGTCCTGACATGATGTCAGACTCCATTCTTATGAGAGAGAGAGACTCTTATAAATTTTGTACTAATTAATTCATTATTTAGCATGGTAAGTACTTAGATACATTACTCGATTTGCTAACATGCAATCTAGTATGATAGTCTTATGCAATCATAATTAGGACACCTAAACTTAGACATACAAACATTCTATCATGCTGGACTCTAACTTAAAGATTACAACTTTTCAACATCAGAGACTTAGATAGGTACTTTGATCATATTTTAAAGATGTATGATAAAGGATTACTCCGATTTTAGGTAATCAGTTATGCCTACAATCAACATGATGTACAACCATCAAAGAAAATGGACAACTAATTCTGGACAGACGTCATATACAACTCACAGAGCATAAAGAACCAATCTTTTCAAGTCGAGTGAAGTGGGGATGTCATCTAGGCATGGAACGAGAAGTATTGGCGCATATGTACGATCAAATACGGTAGAACATGTAAATCGAAGCATATAACTTTCATCGCATTAACAACAATAGTAAGGCATGTAAATAGAACATGTTGTAGGATATGAAAACAACAACATCATCCACTCATGATCATATAAAAATTAGAGAAAAGAATTGTGGTAAAAGATTATCCTACCTTGTGGAAACCGATACCCAAAAATTGTAAATCGGTTTCTACTCGATCTTGAGACTCTTCTTCTTCGCGTAAGCACCACGAAAACCACCAACGGACACACCACCACCTTGGACGAACAAAGGATGTAACACCCGAAAATTTTCTAAGTTTACCAAAATTGCTATTTTAGGAAACTGTTCTAAAATAGGAAAGTTTTGCTGCCTGTTTTGAAATCTTTTAATCTGGTGTGTTGAATTGGTTTTGTGATGCTTAAAAGAGTGGAATTGATAAACCTATTAGGCAGTACACCAGGGCGCGAGGACTAGCCCTCGCGCTGGGCTCAACCTGGCGCTGAGGCTGGCCTGGCGCCAGGGGCTAAGTGCACCTGACGCCAGGAGTGGAGGCTAGGCGCCAGGGTATGAGACTAGTGTGTAGAGACTCATTTGAGTATTTTGAGTTATTAAATTGAGTTAGTGATGTGGTACAAGAGTGGTGCAGTATTTTTCAGCACACTTTATTCGCGGGACATCGGAGCCTTCCATCTGTGTGCCACGCACCAGGCGCAGGAACACCTGAGGGCCAGAGCCACGTGGACACAGCGCCCTAGACATTGTGCACGTGGTTGGCATGTGAATATTTGGTTAGGGGAGAGAGAATAAAGGAGAAGAGGGAATTTCAAATTCTTTCCAAATCCGGTTTTAAAAAGGATTAAATATCTAGCCCAAAATCCGGTTTTAATGTAAATAGATTTGATATCCTTTTTAATTGGAAATTAAGGAATCTAGAAGAGGAGGTTTTGGACATGTTTAGTGGGATTTTCTTGATGACATGGCCTTCAATTTTGGGTATGAATTAGGGGCTAAACCAAAGAGATTGGGAATTTTGAATTTAATTCCAAAACCGATTTGATTTTAGAGGGAAATTGAGATTCCTTAAATTTGGGCATTTAGAAATTAAATGGGAAGATTGTGAACGTGAATAGTGGCCATGGGATGAGGTTGTGCCATGTGGCATGAGTGAGATCATGCTTGGAGTAAAATTAGGGAGGTTACACCCATAATTGGTAATCGATCCCATTAGTCAATTCTCTACCAATTTAGAGGTTGTAACCGACCTAAATTCTAGGGATCTGGTTTGGAGTGATAAGGCAAGCACGTTGGAGCTTATTCATGCCATTTGAAGGGATGGATATCAGCCCTTAGATGAGATTTGATCTAAGGTGAGAAATTAGCCTAATTGAGAAAGTTGCCTAAGTGGAGAAATTAGGGTTTTAAACCATCCTAATTGAGGGGAAACCCTAAATGAAGATGAGAAATTATGGGAGACCACGTCCTTGACATGGATTGTGGGATGATGCGGAATGAATTTTGGACGTTGGATGAAGATTCAATCAAAGGTGGAGATTTAACCTAAGGGACTAAGTTTTTACTATTTAAACACCCCAAATTAGTGGCCGGCAACCCTTTTAGAATACCTTGGGAGTCGTGCCAACCTTGAAGCAAGGTGGTCAGCAACCCTATTGCATGTCCAAAGGGGTTTTCCATCATTTTGAGCGCTCATTTGTGGAGATACGCGAAGGAAAGGGGTGATATGCGTGGAACCAGGTAACGCGCATTTAATCGCGATTTTCGTCAAAGAGGTAGGATGTGTTTTCCCTAATCCTCTCATATTTTTATGAGATGAATCTATTTGATTTATGAGTATTGAATTCTCTGATATTGTAAATCCCATGATGTCGTGGTATGAGTATTAAAAATCAAATTTTTATATGCGTGATGAGTACACGTATGAATTATACTATTCCTTGATGTCTAGATCGTTGTGCAATGGCCTAAGTACGTAATTTCATTTCTATTCCAGTATTCCAATGATCAATTATGTACTCAAATGGCTGCTGGTATTTTCTGTCCAGTCATGGTTGTCTTGATGTTTGATATTATTGATTGATATTGAGTTATCGGTTGTCAATTAGGGTGTGTACATGATATATGTCGATGGAGTATACTTTTAATCACTGATTCATAGAAGATCAAACTCATATTGTTACTGGTTGGTGAAAAGATCATGTCTTTTTGAAGTCGACAACATCCTATTCCATTTTCGTGTCCCATATTAGAAGTCTTAATTGAGGTTTATGGAAATTAATCATAATTGGTTATAATATCAACTGTCGGGTTGCTATTTGTTCTAAAGTCAGAAACTTTACCTACTGATATGATTATATAAGTATCATTAGAGGACGGGATAATAGTTATTATATTATGGATAAGTGAGTATTAGCATATAAGTATCATATTATGAAGGTTAATCGAGGTTAATTAGCCTCGGCCAGTATTTTTTCTGCACAGATAGACTGCAGTATTAAATGTGTAACTAATTCTATAAAACTTGGAAAAATATGTTTTTGGTTGGGTTAGATTGTAGACTCTTGGGAGAATCTATAGTAAAATTTTCAGGACCAGATTCGAACTATAAAAATTACTGTGAGACTCGAAAATGTGCTGTTGTGCAGAAAAAAGGGCAGTGAACCGGGGTATGTTTAATATTACTTGGTATCATATGATTATATAAAGATATGGATAAGTTACTACCTAAATAAAAATAAGAAGGACTTGGGTGTTAATTGGGGCAGAGAGTATAATCTTCTGAAATTGCGTATTCAAGTGGAGTCAAGCCAAATTGAGTCGAGCTTATGTGTTAAACTACCTTACCGATTGAAGTGTCTCCAGAAATCTGATTAGGGTTGTACTCTCAAACCCTAATTATCGTGACCATTCGAGTCATCTGAGTTTAGCGTTAGACCTGGAAATTCTTATCTATGGCCTTGCACAGTGAAAATTATCAGATCAATAAAGTTACTATTATACCCTTATAGTTGGGTCAAGCGTGGAAGCTGAGTTGTTTCAATTACTCCTTAATGAGTCAGATTCTGATGAAGAGTATTGATTCTTTTACTTAATTGTTAACTCCTTGGGATATTGAAATCTCAATGGTGTTCTATGAGAGTCTATTCTTGAATATTGAGAATTTTCCATTGATTTTAATACAGCCCCTGTTGGTGTCAGATTATTTTCAGTTCTCTGTAAACTGCTTATTCCACAAGAGTGATTGATGAAAACTCTTCGAGTGGAAATCATAGTATGCTCACGAGCCATTGCTAGATCCTCTGTGGTCTCAGATTATATTATGAACCTCTGCAGTTCAGCCGATGACGGCAACGCGTGTGCTTTAGACTGTATGATATTACGGAAGGTCTGCAGTCTCCGCCCATTGTGCCCGTAAGCACCGATGAGGCCAGCATCCTTAGACGCATGGCCGGGTTCCTCTGTAGAACCTCTAGGATGTTCTGGCATAGATGTCCATAGGGGAAGTTGACTGACCTGAGAGCAGAAATTGACAACTCCTACACTTTGTATGTTTGGAGTCTATTTTGATTGTGATCTATATCCGTTCAAATGAGATGTTCGGAGTCTGGTTGCCTATTTTTCAACTTGATTTGGTAATATTCTGGTGCGTTGAGTATTGCATCTATTGTTCAAAATTTAATTGATGATATTCCATAATTTGTATCCTTTGGAGTCTTTTGCTTCTATATTTTTTTATCAGTGGGGTTTTGGCATCCTACTGAGTATTTCATTCGAAATACTCATGCATCTCTCGATGCAGGTATCAATGTGGAAAGAAATTAACAGGTATGTGATGTGGAGCTTGATGGCAGAAGTCGTTGGAGTATATCTGTTTCATGATTTTCAATTTTATGTTTGTGAATCTAATCAACCTGCGTGCTGAGTTATTTTGATGATTGCTAATGGTTAAGACTGATTATTGTAATATGTAGTTAACTCGAAGTTTGTTATTGTTTAAATTTTTTGTAAAATGGATATTGTTTAAGCATTATGGAATGAGGAGCTTTATGTGATCGAGTATTCGATCGCGTTCCGGGTTTCAACCTCATGACCTTAAATGAGTTGGTGCTTCCGCGCATTATTCGAGGTTTTAAAATTCGGGGCGTGACAAAGGAGGAGGCTGGTTGCTCTTCCCTCTTGCTGGCACGTTCTCTAAAGCTCACCAGAAAAGGTGTCGGTCTCTCTTATGAAGGTTTAAATAGGAAAAGCTTAAATCTCTAGGGCAAACCTCCACCATTGATCAAACACTCATCCAAGGGCCACGATCCACAAGAAATAAAGGTGAATCTCTTAGTTAGGGACGTGATCAATCCATCCCAACAGCTACACACCTTGGTTGTTAAGTATCTTTGACCAAATCACTTAGTTACCAAACCGATTTCAAGTAAATATCTTAATTGAAGACACTTATCCCAATTTTAAATCCTTGACATATGGCATCCTCCATTCACATGGAAAGGGCCATAATCTCATCCCAATCACGTTCAAAATCTCCCAAAAAAATCTCGTTCTTTACCATAACTAATTCTCCATTTAAAATAGATTGTCAATTAGCTAGGAATTAGGGTTTTCAAATTTGAAACACTTACCAAGATATAAATCAATTGATTAGGACTAAATAGGTAAGACATGTCCTCCAAAGATCTCCCAAAATCAGCCCAAGAGGGTCCCTAACGGATTTGCCTCAATAAACGTGAAATTAATGGCGATCGATCAGTCTGTATACGTGATCGATCGTCCTGTGATCGATGCCTTACAAAAGCGATCGATGCCATACGAAAGCGATCGATCGGTCTGACGGAAAAACTTTAAATTTTTCAATTTTAAAGAGTTTTTCTAGAATTCAAAATTACTCTATTTGGGCAATAAAATTCCACTTTATCATTATAAAATTTACGGTCGCTACAAATACTTTTCTATTCTCTTAGCTCTAGGTCCCATCATCCAATAAAATTGACAATTTTCTCAATCATATACTCCCTCCGTTCCAAAATACTGTGTACATTTGAGAAAATTCTCATTTTTATTAGACCATAAAGCCCACAAGGAAGTTACATGACTTTTCCTCCCTGATATCCCGTTCAACTCGTATGCTCGTTCACGAACCAAATTCAAGTCAATCCTTCCAAGTCTCCTCCAATTTTAGAAAGAAAAAGTCGCGTGATTTGGCAAAATGTACACAATATTTTGGAACATTGAATATTTTCAAATGTACATAGTATTTTAGAATGGATGGAGTATTTTAATATGGGATTAAGTATTTGTTTCTACTTCCATGTTGGCTGAAGTAGAAGTGGGCCTCAATTGAGATAATGTGGCAAGATGACATGTCTCCCATTTACTTCGTCTTTAGGCCCACTAACTTGGAGCTGGGCTATGCTCTTTCTTTGTCAATCCTTGGACCCTACATGCCCAAATGTTTTTTTCTTTTTTGACTAAGCACATATATGAATGTTATTTTAATTGTTTACGAGGGTGAGACTTTTCAGCACCCCAGTTTTTCCCAGTAATACCACGTGCTTAGTAGAACCCAAAGTTTTTTTTAATTGCCGAGTAACACTATACTATTCTCATTCACGAACATGTCGGTAAGACTCCACTGTCGGATACTGAGGATCATGATGATAGGACCCTACCATCACATATATAACGTGGATCTCTATTACCAGATTAAACTCAATGAAACAGTTAACATTAATCGTCATTTATGTCAGTGGAATGCCACTATCAAATAGTGACATGTTTCTCGGTCAACATCTACATTCAAAATATAACATTGGGTGTACATGACCTTTTTCTAACCCCTTCTTATGAAAATGGCTGAGAAATTTTGGGGTGTTGAAAAGTATCACCCTTGTCAATTTCATCTGGAAGAGTTATCTTTATTTTGTCAATACTACTCTTTAACATGTATTTCCAAAACTACATTTACAAACACATTGACATTGTAGACATTTACAAATGATGAAAATGCATCTGGTCTCTAGCTTCCGTGATGCCTTGGCAGAGATGGAGAGGAGGGAGGTGTAACGAACAACAGGGGAGGGGAGGCAACAAGGGAAGTGTCAGTGACATGCCAATGTCTATATATATATGACACCCTTGACATCAGGGGGCTTAATTATAGTTTGGTCCATGTCTAATTTGCCCTTTATCTTTGGAAAGGCGTTTTTTAACATTCCATATGATAAGACATTAAGATGACTAGTAAACATTACTTCTGTTGGTGCCAAATATAACCAATCCTAACACTACTAGCAAAAAAAAAAACCTGACACACTGGGCCGCTGTACCCTGGAGTCCTGGACTGCTAATGCGGTTTGAGCATAGCAACAAAGCCCACACAAGAATCAATGTATAGTATAGGGAAAAAAAGAAGAAGCAATGTAGACAGTATTAGTATTATTAAAAAAACAATAGAAAAACACATGAAGAAAAAAAATCAAAATTGATATGAAGGTCATCAGGTGAAACCGTGAAAACAAGAAGAGATCAAAGGAATAAAGCCTGGGAGCTAGACCTTATGCTCTTTGCGGAGCTATACCTTATGCTCTGGCTTGTTGTGGCGGCATTTGTCAGGCCAAATCCAGGTCGGCTAACGTAATCTGAAAGGGCTCAGACAATGCTTAATTAAATCTAAAAATTAATTATGCTGTCTGGCTTATTCTTACTTTGTTGACAGCCAGGAGGAATCAAAACTTTTTATATTCATTTCCTAAAGCTTAGGGTCCTAGCAATAAAATAAAACTCCTCATTATTGGAATTTTTTTCTTCACCATGTCTGCCTAATTCACTGAAACTGGAAGATCATCATGGTATTAGGTGTGCAACCAATAAAAAGACTTGGTAGGCATCATCATGTATGTAAGACCTTATCGGTAAGGCTATTTTTGCACAAACTGCCATATTTTTAGTTTTTTTTCTGACAGAAAAAAATAATCCTGAAGTGTATTGGACCGGATGCCGGAGGCCATTCTTATAAATCAAATTTCATGTTGATAATAAAGGGACAATGCAATAGTTGCTGTGGCGGTTAGAGCAGGGAGTAGCTAGATTGATAACAAAAACAAGGTGACAGAGAGGATGTTTCGAATTCTTCCATATAATACCAAGAAGAATAGCAAAAGCGTGCCGCTGAGGTCATACACAACCCTACCATGGAACATTGAGGTCTATCGCCCACATGCGTTTGCATTCCTTGTGAAAATGGTCGCCAGTACTACTCACAGTTGTTGTTGGATTGCGACTCGTATATTTCCCACCTTCAATTTATAGAACTCTCCTTACAAGGGTTTTACAAACTGGATCAAGCAAAAAAAACAAAAAACAAAATCAACCAATCGGGGGTATTGCATCATGCAAGATCAAGGGAATATAAGCCAACAATGAATGAACTATCTAGCTACTTTTAAGTATGATCATCAACTCATTGTCTGAGTTTATGGCGAGGGCAATATTTGGAGATGTGAAACTTTAACTTCCTTTATGAGTAATATCGGAGATAAATGCAATTAAAGCATATTGCAAAAAAGAAATTGCCTGCGTTGTGACTTATGAGTCATGAACTTCCTGTTGCTTTCCATCATTCTATCATTTTAGAAGCCTGACGAGCAAACTTATTAAATAATTTTGAAAAAGACGTTCTCATAAAACAAATTAGTCATCATCCAATTCCATTCCCCTGCTCTTAACTTTTTTAAAAAACGTGATTAACATTTTTATAGTCTCTTTCTACACAAAGTCAATTGTGCTGGGCCGGTCGGGGGATGCTGTTTCAACGGATGAGAAAGAGGCACTCAATGACGCGGGACACAGAAGAAGCAGTCGACCAAAATGTTTGCCATTAATTACATGCATTGTATCCACTTGTCTTTTGGCTTAGCTAAACATACTTTTGGCAGTTGAGCCACACCCATATCACAAACAAATGCGCCTTGAATGGCTCTTTGATTGCTTTAGGGTGAAACATCCTTGTACTGGTGCTATACAAAGTAATTAACAAAGAAATGCTGCTTGAAAGACTCTTTATGATCCAACGGTGCGCATTAATAGAGTGGGTCAGGTGATTCAAACCTCCCTGCCCCTTGTATTAACACCTACCGCCGGATCGAAATCAAATGACCTACAATGCCCCAATGCATGCCAACGCGTGTGAGCTGAGACGCATATAATATGACATTATATATTGCCAATTAGAATGTCATTGCAAGTTGATTACAATACCTGTGAACTTAATCACGAGTCCAAAGTATATGCTCCAAGCTATGCATTTTCTATCACCTTTTAACCTGTTGGCTGTTGTGTGCAACTGCGATTGCTAATTAACTGCCTCAACTCCGATCATGGGACCTACAAACCATTTTTTGCACACCACCTTCCTTTTAGTTCTGGTGGTTGGGCTCTCTGGAACTTTTGACTCTTTTTCTGTTGATCCTGTTAATATATATATATATATATATATATATATATATATATATATATATATATATATATATATATATATATATATATATATATATATACATGTATATAGGTATGAACCTTTGAGTCTTCTCCAAAATTGGCAACACAGTTTCCTTCTCTCACCACTTCTAAATTTTTTTTATCTTTTTTCCCTCCGGTGATGAGTAGCTCTACTCATTCTGATCAAAAGAGAAAAACTTCTTCAATGTCTTCTAGAGTAGCTTGTTCAGAGGAGAGTGGCTGGACCACGTACTTGGACGACTTCTTGCAATCAGGAAGCCCAGTCGAATCGATAGTTGATTCCTGGGATCATGAAGGGTCGTCCTTGATATCTGATGCCGCTTCTTCAGCTGCATGGCAGATAGCGAAGCACAAGTATATGTGGCTCGGTCCCGAGGTTAGCGACAAGAAGCTGAGCCTCAAGAAAAGAAGAACAAAAGGTGCTTTGGACGATGATGCTCTGGAAGACACTGCTAGTTCTCCTGTTAACAGTCCCAAGGTCAGAAACGAATTAAGAGATAGAACACTGATTAAATTTCATGCTTATTCCGATTTGAACCTGTTCTTTTTCTTGTTTTCTATAATTTATTTCATGCGGGTGCAGTCAATTAAGTTTGGGTTTCTTGACTTTTGGCTTGTATACGCAGATTAGTGATATGAAACATTTTGAGGAGACCAAACAAATTGCACTCCGGTGAGCAAAAGCTCTTTAAATCTTGTTTTTATTTTCATAATATGAAAATCAGTTTGTAAATTTTACAATCAATAAATTCTGTCTTGAAAGAACGTATAGGGGATATATCAATGTTATTGGCTATGTTAATGCAGGAGGGGACTACTCAATGTTCACAGCTGCAGATCAATGAGAGAGGAGAATCAGGTTTTGGTGAGGAAGGGATTGAATCATGCAATGGACTAAGAAAAAGGGGGCTTTGTTTAGTTCCTTTATCCATGTTAACAAACTTCATTTGAACGACCAGCTCTAGTGTAAATATACAGCACTTTCAGTCGCATGATCTCTCACTATAATGTTCACAATATTGCCTGATTATCGATTCATGGTAAGGACTACTTCCGCTAGACTGTAACTCAATTAAGAAAATCATGTGCCGTCCAGTGAAATGGTGTAAAGAATAGGAAACAACATACTGCTAATTACTTGTAAAGTTTTCGCATTCTTAGTATAGGCGGAAAATAGTTCTATTAATTTCGACACTGTATTTTGCATGTGTAGCAAATAATTTCAGTACATGCATAAAACATGCGGGTCATGACTCATGATGGCTATAATCTGAATTCAATAAACTCCACTAAAAGTTCATGGAAGATCATCTTATGGCTGTCTTTGAAGACTTTCATACCTCAACATGAATATTTAAAGATATAAGATTTCCTTTCATCATTCTCATCCAGAAGACAATAGCCCCAAACCTCCAAATTTGGCTCCTTTTTGGCAATTTCCCAAGTTCTAAAGGTTTAAGAAAAGATGATCCTCTATCCGCACTCTTACTCTTGATCATCATTGCAAAATCTCTTTACATTCCTGTTAATCACACTAACTTTTTCAATTAATTTTCTTAAACCACCTTTATTCCAGCCACAGATAAATATTACAACTCAATCTAACAACTTGCTAATAATACTTGTCCTAATTAATCCTCTGCTTATCCACTCATCCATCAATCAATTAACTGCTGCCAAAGTTACACTTGCAAGTGCCTTTGAATTATATTCTGGTCAAATAGTCAATTGGTCCATGGTTCCAATTTGACCGTCCAATGATGGATTCCCTTGTGTCATATATCAACTTCACCTTTTATTCTGACCATGGACCCTATTTGGGTTTACCATAATCATATGGTAAACTTCCCTCTTTACTCCGCAAATTAAGGTTAGGAGTTGAAACTAACAATTATAACTTGGATTTCCACTAACTCAGGTTTGTCATTCAGATTACTTGTTGTTTCTACAACAGTTCATGCCTGAATATTTACCCTTTCCATCTCTGGTCTCATTATAAAAAGGAGCAAAAGTTGAAGATTTTTAGGCCAAGCAAGGAGTTCATAGGAAATAATATAGCAGAAAGCCATGTTGAGAACAAACATTTGGCAATATACAACAAAAAGCAAAAGAGAAACAAAGAATACATCGGCATTTGTAATAGGGGAATTAGAACAATCGGAAGACGTCAAAGCAATAATTAAAACTTGTACCACCTCCCATGTGCAATGGCATTAAGGCACTAAAGTACGTCAGTCGATTAACTTCGAATAGTCCAGACATTCAGTAGGAGTTCACAGCTTCACTTGATTATCTACTTTTGACTTGTCAGTTGCAACCAAAGCGTTCAACCTTTGCTATCTATATACCCACCAAGATGTTTATTTTGGGAGAGTCGACAAATGAAATTTGAACGAATAATTAAGCAAACAACATACGCATTTGTTTTGAAATCTTCGTGTCGTAGGCCGAGGGTGAATCCCCTAATTAGGTTTAATTCCAAAATGTTGGGTTTTGGGTTTGGGCACTAGGCAGTGGGCCCAAATTTTAGTAAAGATACGGTGGGTTGAATAGTGGTGTGAAATCCACTAATAATAGTTCAATGATTTAGGGGCCGTTTGGGGTGTGAAAAATTAGCACTATTCAACTAAAAAAAATCCAGCTCGTTAGGATTTTTGGGATAATCCACTAACCAAGTAGATTTTTGGGAGTGGATGAAACTGATTTTTCATGCCTCAAATGGCCCCTTAGGCCCACATTGATTATATGATTGAACTAAGAATTTGAGAGAAATTCACTTTCACTCTATTTTTATCTTTTGCTAAGTTTGGAGGAAAAATGAAAAGAGATCTCTATATTTAAATTTTTTTTTAGTTTTACATAAAAGATACATTGGATGATATTATATATATATAAAGAAACTTTCTTTCTTATATATCTCTTATTGGTATAGAGACTCTCCCTAAACAAGTGTGTACACATTCGTGGGTGCATCAAAGGTGCACACACGCACGCACGTATGTGGCATGGCCGAATGGGCGAATTGTGGCGCACTTTGCACTTAAGCCTTTAATTTTTTATCAAATGACCAATTACTTTTTGGAGCTTAAGAGCCGTTGATTATGATTAAACGGTAAGACGGGTGCTTGGGTGGACAATGGACAGTTATGCTCATTCATCTCCTTTTGTGAAAGGGAGCTCATTCGTCTCCCTTTGTGAAAGGGTGTCAATTCGTCTCTTTTGTGAAAGAGTGCTCGTTCGTCTTCTTTTATGAAATGATGCTTGTTGTGTTGAAATCTATATATAGGGTTGCCTGAAACAAAGAAAAAGAAGAACACAATTCGTTCTGTAAAAGTCCTTCTCTGATTGTCTTTTCCAAAAAAGGCAACATTTTACTCTCTGAATTCGGGGCTAGACCTGTTGTAGTGCACCACTTGTCAACCAGCAGTCCGTTGTATCTTAGGGACAGATTGCCAGATGAAACCTGTGCATGTGGGGGAGGCAATACCTATTTCAAAGTTAGTAGTGCATATTGTGCCTCGAACAATTTCAAGTGATCTGCTCTTTGAGGTTTAATTGCAATTCTATTCAAAACAGTCGGGTAAAGTATAATTTTTCCCATATTATTTTGACACATTCTCCTGTGACTAGAATTACCACAATTCGTATGCTTATAGCACTTGCAACCCATTATCATCTCGAAATTCATCAAATGGATGTCAAGACAACGTTCTTGAATGGTGAATTAGAGGAAGAGATATATATGGATCAGCCAGAGAGATTTGTAATTCCTAGTCAAGAAAAGAAAGTATATGAGTTGGTTAAATCTCTCTATGGTTTAAAGCAGGCTCCTAAACAATGACACGAAATTAAGTTTGACAATGTAATAATGTCTAATAGTTTTAATATTTGTGTAATAGATAAATAAATGCACTTATTTTAAATAAACAAATAATGGTTATATTATTTTATATCTCTACGTTGATGACATACTTATTTTTGTTAATTATGTGAATGAGATTCTAGAAACCAAAACTTTATTGCATAGGCATTTTGATATAAAGGACCTTGGACATGCAAATGTAATTCTAGGCATTAAGATTCATAGGACTCTAGGAGGTATAGTGTTGAGTCAGTCACATTATGTGGAGAAAATACTAAGGAAGTATGGTTACTTTGAGTGTAAACCTGTGAATATCCCATCTGATCCTACGTGTAGGTTGATGAAAAATTGCGGGGATGGTGTGATACAACTTAAGTACTCCCAAATTATAGGAAGCTTAATGTATTTGGATAACTGCAGTAAACTAGATATATCCTATGTTGTGGGGAGACTTAGTAGATACATTAAAAATTTGGATGAATCTCATTAAAAAGCCATTGAGAGGTTGCTCAAATATATTAAAGGTAACACGTCCTATGAAATATGTTATCCAGGTTATCCCACTGTACTAGAAGGATATAGTGATGCAAACTAGATTACAGATATAGTGGATTTATATTCACTTTATGTGATAGAGCGGTAGCTTGAAAATCAACTAAGCGGACCTTAATTACTAGGTCTACCATGAAGTCAAAGTTCCTGGCCCTAGAAATAGCCGGAGGAGAGGTTGAATGGCTTAGGGACTTGTTGACGGAACTTGCCATGTTGGATAAGTCAATTCTCAAGGCATATAGAGCAATTATTGTTAAAGTTCACAACAAGAATCATAATGGAAAATCCTCAAGTCATATAGAACTTAGGTATAAAATCTTGCACAAGTTGAATTCTCCGGGAGTTATTACCTTGAGTTATGTGAGATCTGTAGATAACTTGGCTGATCATCTCACTAAGGGATTGTCAAGAGGACAAATCCTAAATTCATCGAAGGGAATGGGGTTAAAGACCCCATCAGGAGCCATAGTTGACAGCAACCCAATCTATCTGCGCAGTGATCCAACGAAGATTCAATAGGAAAACAAACTAGTGATTGGCTAGATGAGTACTCATATAATTCACTCCTTCGATATTGAAGAGGAGTATGCAATAATCTAGGTCAAGGTGACTAATGTCTTGAAATCAAGGCCTGTATGTAAGGTATTATCCAGACGGTGTACCCTTAGAGATTATCACCTTTATGAGTGTATTGTAAGGCCGCAGTTAATGTGGACCCCTAGGCTGGTTTACTCGAAGACGCACTCATGAATACAAGATACTAAAGCATGGTCGTAACGCTCTACCCTGTGAAAACTTCAAAGACAAGTTCATACTATACGTTAGGTATGTCAAAACTCTCACTCTAAGGTCCAAGTTCAAGACTTAGATCACTTCGGGCTTGTAAGAGTGATGCATATCCAACTAGGTAGAGGTTCAATCCGGAAGGTACCTATGATCATCGAATACATAGTGTGCTCTTGTCAATACTTTTATTTCTCTTAATAATTAAGTATTTCTTTTAATCCTAATTCAATCATGTGAGGAATGTTGGGTTTTGGGTTTGGGCAGTGGGCCCAAATTTTAATAAAAATGTGGTGGGTTGAATAGTGGTGTGAAATCCACTAATAATAGTCTCATAACTTAGGCCCACATTTATTATATGATTGAACTATGAATTTGAGAGAAATTCACTTTCACTATATTTTTATCTTTTGTTAAGTTTAGAGGAAAAATAAAAAGAGATCTCTATGTTAGGAGATTTCTTTAGTTTTACATAGAAAAGACACATTGGTGTAATAGTGTATACATATATAAGGAAACTTTCTTTCTTATTATATATTTTATTGGGATAAGGCGTATAATGATGATTGGTGTAGAGACTCCCCCCCAAATAAGTGTGTACACATTCGTGAGTGCATCAAAGGTGCACACATGCACGCACACGTGTGGCGTGGCCAAATGGGCAAATTGTAGCGCACTTTACACTTCGCATTTAAAGCCTTTGATTTTTTTATTAAATGACGAATTATTTTTTGGAGCTTAGGAGCTGTTGATTATGATCAAACGGTAAGACAGGTGCTTGGGCGGACAATGGATAGTTATGCCCGTTCATCTCCTTTTGTGAAAGGGTGCCAGTTCGTCTCCCTTAGTGAAAGGGTGCCAGTTCGTCTCCTTTTATGAAAGAGTGGTCGCTCGTCTCCCTTTGTGAAAAGGTGCTCGTTGGGTTCAGATCTATATATAAGGTTGCCTGAAAAAAAATACAGTTCGTTCTTTAAAAGTCCTCCTTCTCTAATTGTCTTTTCCAGAAAAAACAACAGTTTTACTTTGTCTCTGAATTTGGGGTAAAACCTGTAGTAGTGCACCACTCGTCGTTCAGCAGTTCGTTGTATCATGGGGACAAATTGTCAGCTGAAACATGTGCCCGTAGGGGCGGCAATATCTATTTCGAAGTCAGCAGTGCATACTATGCCTCGGACAATTTCAAGTGATTTGTTCTTTGAGGTTTAATTGCAATTCTATTCAACATAGTCGGATAAAGGACAATTCCTCCTATATAATTTCAACACAAAATGCTAGGTTTAGCTATGACTATCAGTAATTTGAACCCTCTCCGATTTATCCCTTGATGCAACTTCAATTGAAACCTCCAAATGGACTAAATCAGTCAGTGATAAAATGTTATAAACCCGAAGATCATTAAAACTTACTTCCTTAGGCTAATGGCAATTTTTTTCATTATGGCTGGTGCCAATTTAGAGACGTGGTTGGGTCATGCTAATGAATATTGGCCACCATGGAGGGTTCTTTTCTTTTCTAATTTGGAAGTGAATAAGATCGTTGTTATGTGTGAGCACAAGCGAACCTCCGAAGAGATGATTTGACATTCTTTTGAGCCTCATCATGATCTTGGAACAGCGATCTTTAACGGCCAATTCGAAATTGAAAACTGTTGTATAATGAGATAAAATCAATGTTCGACCTCCCAAAACTTGAGAGATGTAACAAGAGACAAGAAGTAATCAATAATGAAGCGCATAGAAAATGGAATATGAAGGGGACAAAGGAATGAGTTTGTCTCGTATCTCTCAATCATTGCCACATGATACATGAAACCTAACATTATGCGATGGGGCAATCAGCAGGCCATCTCTTGTTATTTTTACCCATGGCCGCTTCATTTCATTTATCAAAAATGTCAACGTAGCACGTATAGTTCTCAACTGTTTGTTTCCATGCAGTAAAAGCTATCAAATCGCTAATACGGACCATGGCTATATGTGCAATGTGAAATGCATGATCAAATTATCAAATCATAAACAAAAGTTTCCCTAGCATAAATACGTCAAATCAAATTTCTCCTTTTTTCTTGGGAAAACGTAATAGTTTATCAATCTCACTGTTGATGTACTAATTAACCAATATGTTTTAGAATTTTTCATGTATATATTTTCGACATTTTCTACACCAAACTCGTGATATCAGCAAGTTGTTTGGGCTTATATATCCCAGCAGCTGGTTGAGTCGTGCCTTGTCGATCCCCCCAACTCCACTGTCTTCTCGAACAAACGAGATGATCCTTTCCTTATGGTATTGCCTACTGTTCCATATAGCAAATAACAGCAATAGTGAAATAATGATAAAAATAAACTTAGGAAAAACCTCCTTAATGGCCCTCCACATGGAGGGGACGACTCTTTGTTACGGTTGGTGGGACAACAAGTCAAAATGTTGTTGAAGGCGACTCTAGTGGGAGTGGGTCTTTTATCTCGTCCCACAAAGCAGATCTCGGCGGTTGGAGAGCCCCAAAGGAAAAGCAGGTCTTATCGGTTTGGCCTTTGGTCTGTGAGAATTAAGTGCAGGGACTGAAACAAGTTTGTTTGAATTGAATTGAATGAATGAATGCTGCACATGCGGTGATAGCTCCCTGACATCATTGACGGGTTGAGCGGTGACAGCGGTCAGAGTCTGGCGTTTAAATAATCCATCTCCCCCTCTTTGGACTCAACTTAGATGCGGCCCGGAGGAGGAAAGAAGAGAAACTCGTGCGGCTGGTACAGGCCGCATGCGGCCATGCCGATTGCTATCTGAAATCTAAGACAGCCCAACAACCTGGCCTCATTGCGGATGGAGGATGATGGTTTGATTCATTACCACTACTGACTACCCTCTCACACTCTTTAGTAGTACAACTCTCAGTCAATGCTTAGTGAACCTATGTATATGCACTGGCTGCTTCTAGGTCGCGCGATTTTGATAGTGCCCCAGTGTTACACAGAAAATTTTGAATCACCCACAAGCACCATGTTACAGTCAAGCCATTAGATCTTGATCCCATGGCTCATGGTGTGCATATTGAGAAATATCATCATCATCATCATATATCTTATCCCAACTATCTTGGGGTCAGTAGCATAGATTAAATACCGTTTTTGACTCTTATTGAAATCAAAATAATATAAAATCTATATAAAAGGCAAGTTTTTTACGCAACCCTTTGAATAAGAGACGATGATAAGAACCCTTTAAATATCATCATCACATATATTAATTTCGTCCTATTTCAGAACCTGGTGGCCTTTTTTGTTCATTGAAATGGTCAAACGCTCTCAGGATGGACCCACAACGCCATTACTCCAAATGAGTTTCGAAGTTAATATTTATCATATATACGGTCACGAGGTTAGGTCGGGTAACAATAAGATAACAAAGCCACAGGCTGCAGGCCAGCTCGCCAAGGGTTGATATCAAGTATCAATCATGAATTTTTTGACACTCATATTGTAATCTATCCAATACAGAGAAAGAGAACAAAAATGAAAGAGTTTCCTCCTGGTATTTCTTTTTCATTTTTGGTGCAATCCTCCTGGTATAGGCAATTACCTAACATCGGTCCCTCATAATGATTTGGACCTCTTTGGCTTTTTGTCTCGTTGACGTTAAATTAAACTCGCAGTTGGCCTGTTACTTCAGTATACGAGGGAAGCCACAGCCCACTTGCATATATTGCAATAATGTCCCCTGAGGAATAGACGAGCAAAAGGAGACAACAGGTGACGCAGATTCAAGGCGATTGTTTATTACGGTTGAGAAAGGCGAAGAAGTTGGACTCAGCTATCTGTAGCTGGATGTAAATCCATTGCATTTTCTGCCTTTATTCACGAACTGACTGAGGGACGTTAGGATTCGACGGATTCTGCAACGGCCCACCGGTTCACATTGTTGAATGTGACACGGTATGTGATGTGAACTGCTATAAACTTCAAAGGACGACTACATATTCTAACTCGTGTTTTACGTTAAAAATGAAGCTATGTTTTGCATTAGAAAGTAATATAGACCTTCTGCATTTTTAGATCACAAAAGAAACAAATGGAACTACACGGATGTTATATATGTTGGATGTTTCCTACAGGTTATCCCCACAAGCTGTTGCACCACTGCCCCCGTAGGTTGTTAGACTTGACATAGGCTTTTTATTTTCATGCCCCTTGGGGTCCATTCCTCGTGTATTCATCTATTTTGTTTAGTGGTCTTGGGCCTCTTCTATAAATGATGTGGGATAAACTCTAACAATTTCTCCTTCACACATTGGGCCTTAGGTTGGGAGCAGACCCAATTTCTCCCGTGGGCTATTGGCTCGAAACTGTTAATAACCTAGGCTCTATATTAGTATTAAGTGGTCTTGGGTCTGTTTCACCCTAAAAGTTAGCTTGAGATGTGAGGTTTTCCCTTACACTTACAATCACAATCAATATGGGATAAACCCCAACACATATATAGGGATGAAAATAATATCTCATCCAGCAGAACAAGGTGCAACAACTACTCAAGGTTTAGGGGTGTAAACGGATGGATATAGATGTGGACAAGATATGTTCGTAGCCATCTGCTTACTTTAAAATCAGGTATCTGTCCGTCCGCTGTCCGTGCTGACACCTCTATGCATCCATCCGCATGTGCCCGTTTTAGACATGGACACATATACTTTTACCTTAAAATTTATCATGGCACAGACGGATCTGGAAGCAGATGCACTCTATCTGCAACCGCGTCCGCTCATCTACCGGACAATAAAATCTATCCGTGTCTGTATCCATGACTGGCATAATTTTATGTCCGTTTGGACTAAAAAATGGACGGATGGACACGGACACCATTTACACCCCAATAGTGGAAAGAAGAAATTTAAACAGACAACGCCCTTTCGTTTTTGTTCTATGGGGGGGTTAGTCGTTGTAATTTCCACATCTTGAGTGTAATAGAGGATGCATAGTCATGGCGGCGGCCCATGTTGTTGAAACCGTTGGCACAGATACCCGTTCATGGCCATATATATAAAAGAAAAAGGGTAAGCCAACTGTGAGTTTATAACCTTTAGGCCCATCTTATAATCTCGAATTTCGCCGTAACATGGGCCGAAAAGGTCCTTGACATCGGGGTCTAAAAGTCTACAAGCTTTGATCTGGTTTATTAAAAAAATGCAACGATAATGGGGAGCATTGAGAGCAGATTTTTTTTTATTTTTTGATTACATTGAGAGTAGTTGATACAGGTAGATGTGACATAACATTTTTCAGCTACGTCGAATATTCAAGTTTTGCCCCATTAGTAACATATGACGGTAAGATTTCAACGAGGATTCAGAGTCTAGCAAGAATAAACAAACCTTGCAGTTGCGTGTTTAATGTTAACGACCATCTGTTAGAAAAAAAAAATTGTTAACGACTATCATCCAAGCACAAAGTTGTCATATCAAATTGTTGGGTAAGAATTGCACCCACGTAGCACGTAGGTCTAACTTAATTTGCAGGGCGTAGCAGTTGTTTGGTTCATTCATGCTCGTGTAGACTTGAGGAGCAGCCTACCATTGGTCGCCTTGTTCATGGCAAAACACGAGAATCTGGGGGCCAAATAACAAAATGAGCAATAGGATTGCCAGGGGGAGACAGTCCAGCTCCAGCAGAGAGGAGAATGAAACGGCGAAGCTGGTTATAACACTAACGGACTACCAGCCTAGCATCAGGTAAACATGGCTGGGCCCTCCTTCCATGCAAACAAGGGTCCCGCTGGAGAGTCGTAGACACGGACACACGCGTCACGCGGTCGTGTCTTCCACGCTTGGAATCAAATCCGAAGGGGCAAACCTATAACTTCCAGAAACTCCTGAAAAATGACGAAAATCTAACCTTAGATTTTATATAGAGATTTTTGGAAGATTTTAGCGAATACTCACACCGTCCGGATTTATTATTACCATAAGATTTTTCCAAATGACCTAATTTTAGTGCATTGTGCAAAATAATAATAATCCCGGACGGAGGGACTACACTCAAAATTTAGTTTGGTAATAAAATTTATACGGAAATAAACTTAGGCTAGAATGAGGGGGTTTGTCTGAATTAAAATTGTTGAATAATTATTACCTACCAAATTCTGATATTTAAGAATAAAAAAATTTACTTGTACTACAATTCACTTATTCACATACTGATATGACGAGATTTTTATTGTATCCAAAACCGGAAATAGCCACAATTTGGTCGGACTAAATGAGTCATTATCCTAGAGCCTTACCCAATCTATTTATTAAATGATGGTTAAATTAATTAAGCACAACCAAAACAAGAAAAAAAAACTACCACAACCTCCACCCCTCCTTCAATTCTGTCCTGATGTCGTCTCCGCTCTTTGGCGCCGGCGCGTGATCTGCCTCTCTCTCTCTCTATCGCTTCAGGGCCCCAAAGAGAGATATATAGACTTAAGTTTGCTGGATCTTCCAATTAGCTTTTTTGATTGAAATTTGGATTTTAGACAATGTGGAACACGGCGGGAACTCCAGCGGATTCCTTCTACGAGGTTCGTCCCGAGTGCAGCGATGTCCCAAAGACGCGCTTCAAGATTAAGGTCCGATCACCATTCCTTTTGTTCATCCTCTTAAAATTAGTCATGTTGACTTTGATCATCATTGTTTCTGTCCAGATTATTTTCCTTAACAGAGGATTTTTAATCCAATGATAACTTATCTGCCCCGATTTGAAGGCAAAATTTGTGCTAGTATTCATGCGAACGATTTTTGCTGCAACCAAGCCATTCGTTCCAATGCGTAAAGCTCAAAATAATTGATTTTAGATCTTTATATTCAGGCGGGCAAGACGCTAAGTGCACGAAGGTGGCATTCTGTATTTACAACCGAAGGGTACCTGGATATAGCCAAAACGCTCAGCAGAATTCAACGTGGGGTAAGCTTTTGGGATTCTCTTTTTATTTTGGCACAGTGGCATTATCATCTTTTTTAGCCATTTTTCTGGTTCGCGCTACGCTAGTTCAGCTTATTGCGCACTTGTTATACCTGGAATAACTTAGAACCTTTTTATGAGTGTTTAATTACCAATTATAGGAGAATTAGATTTAAAAAATTTAATCTAAGCTAATGTAGGTCATGAGATCTTGGCAAGTTGTCTGACCAAGAAGAATAGTGTGCCACATTGTTTTTATTGTTGAGAAAACATTAGTAAATCGTGCATTATTGATGGAAATGGGAACTATGAAATTATCGCACTGAGCTCCATACATCTAAAGAACTCGCTACTGGCTCTTGTCATTGTTTCACTAGTTTGGTGAATCAATACACTAAGATAGGTGAATCAAGTGAGTAAATTGGTGCTTGATAAACTTTTTACATTTCCAGAAAATTCAGAATAACTTTTGCTGGAAACTTTTTGACTTGCTTTACAAAAAATGGATAGGTATGTGCTCAATATTGTTTGACTAGATGGTTAGCTCAGCTACTTGGTGCGAGAACCTCCAACTTCAGTTGGTTCTTTATTATGGACTAGTATCAAGGCACAAGCACTGCACGCACTATTTGAATTCAATTTTACTTTTTTGACAGTAATGAAAAGTAACAACTTATCATGGCAGAATAAGTCAATCGAACTTAGGAATTGGGGGAAATGCATGAAACTGTTTGGTGAAATGTTGAAGGAGAGCTTTTCCCTATAATGGTGGTGAATAATTGAATGAATTAAAAAAAATTGTGATGCATCTGTGGCAGAAATCAGTGTTGTCTTTCATCAAAAAGAAAAAAAGCAGTGGTGTCTTTGTGAACCATGAATATAATGAAGCACAAGTAAACAACAAGCGGAGAACGGGGAAAGTGAGTTGAACTTACAATTGCTAAGCTAAATGTTTTTCTACCGGATCTCAGATTTCCACGCAGGTCCACACTTGAATGCTGTTAAAATGACAGGAAATAAAAAATTCCAGTGTAAAAAAAGAAACCAAGTGAGAAGTCCTTCTTGTACCTTTTTCTTCTCGGAAGAGTGTTGGCCCCCAGGCATCATATGAGTGCGGACTAAAGAATTCAGTTAAAGCAAAAAACTGTAAGCATGTGAGGTGTCAGACGAGAAGGTCTAACCCAATTGAAAAGGCATCTATATACTATATTTACAGTTATCAAAAGGTGTGACTTTTGGGAAAATATTAACGGTGGTGTACAAAGTTACAATGGAGTGTAGGCGGTTACCACTAATCTGTGTTGTTTGTTCAAATTTCCAATTTTGACCAGCATAATTACAGCTTCCAGCACTTTGATGCCTATGAATAAGTTTAGTCATGGGAGATATTAAGGGTGAGAATGTCAGAATCACCTTAAAAGCGAATGCTCAAAAGTCACTTCTGACTTAATTTACAAACTTAATTAGCCCCCTTTTGTAGTAGGATGGATGTATGAACATGAGATTAAGTTTTTCAATAACATTTTAAGTATATGTCTATAACCCAATTTTTTTTTAAGGAAATGAAGCTATATGAAATCACCTTCATGACTCTTCTAGAGGTGGATCATTTGTATGTGGGAAAAGGAATTCTTCATTATTTTCTTTTTCATCAGATAGGAATTCAAATGTTTGTATAACTTCATGAAGTATCTTCAACTTAGCTTTGTTTCCATGTAATATTTTCAAATACGTAATGAATTATGGTTTCAATCTTGAAACCATAATTCATTGACCTTTACTTGCACAAGTATGTTCCACTAGTTTGATGATGAAATTTTGGTTAATCAGGGTGTCCATCCATCAATACGAGGAGAGGTTTGGGAATTTCTGCTTGGTTGTTATGATCCTCACAGCACCTTTGAGGAACGAGATCAATTACGAAAACACAGAAGGTAATTCAGTGTATTTACTTTTGTTTTTCACGTTTTTTTATGAGAGACTCACTTTAGACATTTATAGGTCTAGTTTGCTTTATTTCAATGCTGATTGGTGATATGAACTTTTTATGGCATTGGTACAAGTATAGGTTACAATATGCTAGGTGGAAAGAAGAGTGTAAGGAAATGGATTCTGTTGTTGGTAGTGGAAGGATTATTACGGCTCCTATCATTACTGAGGATGGTGAGCCCATTCAAGATCCTTTGGTCATTTTGGAAGCAAATCCATACAAAGTAGTGGCTTCAACTGAAAGGACTGGTATGGCTTTAGAGGCTTCAATGAGCAGTGAACGACAAGAGAATGGAACTGCTGACTTAAGTTTAGATACAGCTGATGAAATGAAGACGGTGAGGGAACCTTTGCGTCCTGTTTGCTTAGATAAGAAAGTAATTCAATGGAAGCTTGTTTTGCATCAAATAGGTAAGGAAATTTGGCTTTGTCTTTTATGGATAGGATATGTGAATGAAAGAGAAGACCAATAAGTAGGTGAAATTCTGAAGAAAAAAAAAAGTTGGTGATATTTTGTATGACTTTTTTGGTAGGTCTCGATGTGGTTCGGACTGACAGGACGCTAGTGTTCTATGAGAAGCAGGAAAATTTGTCCAAGCTCTGGGATATACTAGCAGTTTATGCCTGGATTGATAAAGATGTTGGCTATTGTCAAGGTGGGTATGAAGATGGTTATATTTTCTTACCCCTATAGGTGTATTATAGATGCCTTAGTATTCTCTTTTTTTTGAGAAAATACTATGTTATTTTTTCTGCTGCTTTTACATGTTTTACATTAGCTGGAATTTTGATTATTGTAACTGAAATAAAAATGTTTTCTATTAACTTCTCTGTCTCCTTGTCGATAATTGTATATTAACAGATAAACCATTCTGAATTTAGAGATAAGGATTCCTTATTCATTTATTTCTTTATATGTATAACTGACTTTATAAGGATTTGACTTTACTATCTCTTAAAAAAGAGGTAGCCCAAAACAGGCCTGAATGGAGGAGTAAGATCCATGTTGCCGACCCCAAATAGTTGGGAAAAGGCGCTACTTGATTATGATATGTGTAACTGAGCTTTCAACTGTTTTGCTAATGTGAGATTTTTATTGTTAGTTGAGGTTGATGATATAAATTTTGTAAATTTGACAAATGGCTATACAGGAATGAGTGATCTTTGCTCCCCAATGATTGTCCTTCTTGAAAATGAGGCAGATGCATTTTGGTGTTTTGAACGCCTAATGCGCAGATTGGTATGTATTCTCTTTCTGAAAATATGAGGACAATTATTTGAATACTTAAAAAAAGCATCAAACAAGTGTTCTGATAGTATCACTCTGTCCATTCACATCTGCATGCAAGTATGTGAAGATATATTGAATCTGTATTCATTTTACCAAAATACTTTAAGGATCAAAAGGAGCTATATTTTTCAAGTTAAGTTTAAGTGTTTTTTTAGATGATATATGGAGGGTTTTCATGAAACTTGAATTGTCTACGAATGTGGTTTTCCCATTCATGTATTCATTGTATTCTTTTGAAAAATTTAAGAAAGAAAGAAGAAGGAAGGCCAAGTTTTTGATATCCTAGTCGTTTGAAAATGATCAACCTAGACAATGAAAAGGTTTTTTCCTCTCTGATGAGTATGTTGAGAATATATGTTTACCTTCGATATTAAGGATGATGGTATTGCTACCACTTTATTTTCCTACCTAAATCTCCTTACTTTGTTGCAGATTTGAAAATGACTTTTGAACATAATTTACGGGGAGGAGGGCCCCGTGGTTGGTGCCCTTATTCATTATACTTATAGTTGGGGATTTTTAATCAAAAATTAAGGCGGGACCAAAGCCTTATTAAAACAGGACTAACTACCAAATTCACTGGTTTCATTGACCATATGACAAAAACCTGTTTCAAGTTTGAGTCCTGTTTATATGAGACCGGTCTCATATAAGGGGCATGAGACTAAGCATTTCGGCCATTGGATTTCGATCCGAGGGTGCTCCTTAAAATAGGGGACAGACATATGCTTATCCGGAGCGCCGTCGGATCTAATCCCATGGCTCTGACTTAAAGTGGGCTCATATAAGCGGCATGAGACCGGTCTCATTTAAACTTTTCCTTCATGTTTTCAACACATGTCCTTTTGTTAATTCTTTCTGTATTACATTAGGATCTTAATTTAATTTTGAATGTCTTCCATTGAAATTTTAAGGTAGCTTATTTATGTCTTGTTTAAAAAAAATATTCAAAGCGAGGGAACTTCAGATGCACAGAGAGCTCAGTTGGGGTGGAGAGACAGCTAAATAGTCTTGCATCAGTAACACAAGTTCTAGATCCAAAGCTTCATCAGCATTTAGGTATGTGCCAACTTGATTTCCCTTGCTTAACCATGTTTGATTAGTTTGTTATTTTAGCATTTATGATGATATGTGGCAGAAAAAAAAAAGTTTGTGTACTTAATTTTGTTTACTCAAACATGCTTGTTCTTTCCATTTGTATGATGCACCTGGGCACAGAGACACTTGGTGGAGGAGACTATCTTTTTGCATTCCGAATGCTTATGGTGTTATTTAGGCGAGAGTTCTCATTTGGAGATTCTTTATACCTGTGGGAGGTGAGATTGCATGTAGCTTATGTAAATATGTACAATGATAATGATGCCTTTGCATGGTACGACTTATACTCTTATTTGTTAGTTGTGCTTATTTGACCTTGATGTCTGTGCTCGAACTTTTTGTTTCAGATGATGTGGGCTCTAGAGTATGATCCAGATTTTTTTTCCATGTATGAAGACCAAATCTCAATAACCGACAAGAGGGAAGGATCTAGAGGCAAAACAAAATCCTCACGCCAATTCGGAAAGTTTGAGAGAGAGAATTTGAGGAATGGAAAAAGTCAGGAAGGAAGTCTACCTATTTCAGTTTTTCTTGTTGCTAATGTTCTGAAGCTTAGGAGTTCAAAGCTAATGACTGAAGCTCGTGGATTAGATGATGTTGTCAAGGTGCAGATAATACCAACCAATATTTTCCAAATTAATATCCTGTTCATCAGTAATTTAATTCTATATTCAGTTAAATGGGGCTAACAATCACCCCTTTACATTTCATACTAGTGCCTGACTTTGGTAAGGCTTAACTTAGGCTTTTGGGTTCACAGTCTGATCCAGCTTTTCTTTTTAGATTTATTATGAATGGTGTATGACATTTATTTTCTAAAAGTCTTGCCAACTTATATCAGTTCTCACTCAATTAATTGTGAGACTTGGCTACCTTAATGGTTTGAGTTTAACATGAATGCTTCATAGTTTAAAATAAGTAGCAATTCTTGTTAAATGGAGATAGAAGTGAAGAATCTTTGCGCTTATAGCACGTTCATATTACCTTCCAGATCTTGAATGACATAAGTGGAAGTCTAGATGCAAAGAAAGCTTGTACAGGCGCAATGAAGCTTCATAAAAAGTATCTGAGAAAGGTATGCTGCTGCCCTTTCTTTCTCCATTCATCATCATCCATTGTCAAGCATCTCCGGATTAGCCCTATGCCTTTCATTTGTGTATGAATCAGTTGATTTATCCTTTAGTACTTGGATACAATGCACTAAAAGCAGACAAAGCCATGACATGCATGTTTACTGGGTGCTGTTTTTGGTGCCATATGTTTTCTTGAATTCAATCTCATTCCTTTTTCTTTTTTCTGCCCAGTAATTCCTCATTCTTGATTTGCTGCTGCAGGCTAAGAAGCATTAATTACTCTTTCTGAGATTGAAATTTTTATAGGCCTGATTGGATTTTTAATGGGTGGGATAATATACATCAGCTCCTGCTCTGTTGGTGCATCATGCGGAGTATTCTTTTTTGCGTAAGATTTTTGAGACGCTCACATTTAAAGCGCAATCAATTGTATTGACAATCCGTGCTATGTGAATTTCTTGTGCACAACAATTCTTTGTCCATCTCAAGTGTAACTTTTTGCCGTTCTTGTAACATTTGTCATTTATTGTATGTCAGATAAACAAATGGTTGCTCCATCGCATCCTCTTTTAGTATTTAATGGAAAACTGAAACTTCGCCTCTAACTTTTCGATTAATTTGAAGAGTCATCCACATTTCTCTTACTTCAGATCATTGTGCAATTGGTTGAGCTGTCAATCGAGGGAATCCTAATCCTACCTGGTTGCAGTAGTTACTTACATACCTGGTCGCAGTAATTACTTACATGAGGTGAGATTCACGAAATTGAGTGAATTACCTCCTAAATCATTTTAAAAATTTCCCTAGTTTAATAACTATTAGGCTATCAATAGTCATAACCATTCATTATAGCATGGTTCACACATTCGGATAGCATCGAAAAGCTACAAGTGAAATAAAGAGTCTAAGAAGTGCAGCAAAACATTTAAAGAAAATGTTTGAGTTTCAATTATTTTGGTGTTAGAACATTGCAATATGTTTTACAAGTATTGTATTCATAGGAGTACATTAACAGTTTCCAAAAGAAAAAAAAACAGTCCTGGCTGTTCAGATGCCGCTCCAGTATTAAACCACTTCAACAGAAAACAGAGCTGCTAGAGAATCATAATCATAATCATAATCCAGTAGTACATTTTTTCAACTATTTGGGCAACATGGATTAAATGCCTCCATTCATGTCTGTTTTGTGCCAACTCTCTTGTAAGAGATAATAAAGTCATACCTTTTTTTATTAAATTCAACCAAGTTCTCCTCGATCTCCCTCTCCTCCTTAAGAGCCACTAGATAATCCAACTAAATTTTAGCCAACATGTTGCTTCACAAGTTAAGGGGAAATTTTTTAGAAGACAATAGTTCCATGTTTTATTGATAGGCGCTATCCAATCGAAATCAGACTGCCCAAAAGCACCAGCACGGGTGCATATAAACATGCTCTTTATAATTGTTGTGTCATCTCACGAGTATAATTTGCTGTCTTCGTGTATCCTACATATTGCTAATTTATAAGTCATTCACCTGTACAAATTGATAATTTACAATTAAAGATCAGCATGTACCTTTTCATTTATATGAGCATCAAAATTCGTTTTTGCATATTGACATACGTTCTAGCTTTCATAAACGTACTACCATTTAAGACAGTTTTACTCAATGAGCTCTGAAATGCAGACTCATCATCATCCCTGCCTTATTTCCTTTTCATCTAATTTTTCTCTTCCTATATATTGTATTTACACTCACAAAGCAACAGCTTCAGCATGGTTGCTCTCCTTAACCAGCTGGGATTTTGGTTCCAAATCAATGAACTGGTTTGAACTACTTGCAAGATGGGCGATGCTAACCCTTCCCTGTCTCTTGATGTAATCTGCCACAGCCTTCATCTCTTCAATTGAGATATAAACATATTTTCCTCGGTCATCCATTACACCTGATAATCTCCCTGCACACCATTAAACAGATTTCACAACACAACATTATTCATAAGATTTTTTTTCCCTACAATTCATACAGCTGGATAAGCTTTCCATCGTACAAAAAAAAAGGAAACCTAATAGAAGAATTCCATTAATATAGCAACACAAAAGAAGAAAAGTTGCAGCAATTAAAAAACCATGCAACTTAAATACATACCCATGTTCTCAAGTGAGGTTATACGATTGATGCAGTCCTGCATTTACAAAGGATTGTATCTCGTCAAACCATGTGACAAAGAAAATGATCAAAGAGCAGACTATTATTGCCATGGGAAAAAATCCGTTTAAATAGTGTAATTGAATTCACATATACAATATAAAGTGTCTTGTAGCTCATGATTCAGCTGACAATTATGAATAAGAGATATTAATGAAAATTCCCAACTCAACCAAAATATCTCACGTTCAGTTGATTGCACCAGTTGCTGTAATACGATTCAAAATAGTCAGCATTAAAAGGGAAAAAAATTGGCAAAAGATGTCCACCAACCACTAAAACTAAACTTCTTCAATCTGCAAGATTAACAACTTCAATTTCAATCACATTTTTAAATAACTTCTCTTACTGAACTACCAGTAAGTGGTTCCAAAAAAATCCTGTTCCCTAAAAATTTGCAAATTCCTGAAAGACAGGACTTTTACATGGAAATCATGCTCCCCAGCGAGTGAATAGTCCACCACACCCTGTTTTAGGCAGCCCGTGAAAGGGGTGGTCTGGCTAAAATAGGGGGTGGCAGACTACTTATCCTTCGGGCTGGTGAATTTTATTGCATGCACAATAGTGCCCACTTAATTCCCTACCCAGGAGCCTGTTGGGATCCCAAAAAAAATAGGGCAGTGGTGCCTCTGCAAAACAAGGTAGCGAGTAGAGTGTTCCTACAAAAAAATTGTCTAGCTTATATGTGAAATAATTGGGTGCCTATTTCTTCAGTGTCAAGATGGACGGCCCATAAAAATTTTAACTAGTCATATCTAAAACCCCAGTTCAGTTTCATGATTAGTATGCAGTTACACATCATATTTGTAGTTACCTGAGTGCGAAGCTTGAATTCTGCAGCAAGATCCTCTAATGGTACACATTTTTGTTTCTGCAAGAATATAGAAAAGGCCTGCGTAACTTGTAGATTTCCACAGATATTCAAAGATATCATGCTAGGCACATGTTTTCAGATCATACATCTTTAAATTAATAAAAAATAAAGGTGCAAGCAAAGCAACACTAGCACTAAAAGCAAAAACAACACAATACCTTGATGTATTCTACAAAATCAAATAGCAAGCCCTGGCTCCCATCTTGCATATCATTATCAGTTGTACCTTCTGCATCAACTGAAAACTCTCCTTTCCATTTTTCGAAATCCAAGGCAGCAGCTTCCTCCTCCTTGGCCTGCTTGGCCCTTGCTTCTTCTTCCTACATGTATCACCAAATTTATCTTCCTCATGAATTAAGTAGAAATAAAATGTACCACACAGATTGGAGAAAGGACTTCTAATCAGAATAGAAACATTACAAGGGCAAAAAACTATTTAAAGAAACCATGATAAAAACCACAAACCATCAAGCGTTCTTGTGCTTCCCGCTCCTCATCTTTCCTTCTCCGCATTTCAGCATAATGGTCTTGCTTAAATTGTCTTGACTCACGAGCAGCTTCCATGGTCTACATGATGATATCATATAAACGTGTCAAGCTTCACAGAGCCTAAAGAATTTAGGCCATCCAGGTGAAAGTTCAAACCATCAAATATCAAAGTCTTATCAGTTCAAGTGGATATTTCCCATCTATATTTATATGGTTAATGTGCAAACGTCCTAACTGTCTAGTTTCTATAAAAGTTAAAACCAACTTCTATTCAAAATATACAAAATTCCTATTCAGTCATAATATTGAACTGGTTTATTTACATCAAGAGGAACCACTCTCTATATGGCTTATCTTCACACTACAAACTTTTTAGGACTGTTCATGTCAACTACATTACTAAAGTTACAAAAGAATAAATGTGACAACTAGGCCAGAGTAAAAAAAACACCTGTCTTTGTGCTTCTCGCTCTTGACGCTTCTTTTCCTTTTTCTTGGAACCCCTTGGGACATTGTAATCAACCATAGAATTATCATCATCACTTTCTTCAGCATCTTCTGAATTTAAAAAAACCATATGAATGAAGCATTGTGAAATCCCCAAGTAAATCCATCCTATACAAGCTAAAATTATCATTCCATACGTGGAACTTGAAGCATTAGTAAGCACAAACACCACTTTGCGAACACTTTCTCTGATTTAAAGCAAATGAATGATGAAATTATTTCCCCTTAAATAAAAAATTTGACTACAGAAAGCTTGGTATAAAACCTGTGATAAACACCAAATTGATTGAATTGAAAATTATCAAGATTGATACTTTAGACATTTGCAGTCTTAAAAAAAATTTACTTTATGATATAATGATACAAGTCAACTGGAAGACAATATCTAACACAGAAAGAAACATGAAAAATTAAGCAAATAGAGAAAGAGAACAACCTTCATTAGTTGATACAGCAGTAGAAGTACTTGCACCAGCAGCTGGCCTCCGCTGCATGCGACGAGTTGCAGTTCCAGAGGGCCGAACAACTGTATCTGGCTGTTGAATCTGTATTTTACCAAAAACCATGTACTAGATATTACGGCAAAGAGAAAAAAAAACAAGCGTAATTCGTAAAAGGTTAAACTGCTCCAGAAAGTTAGCTAGAGCTTTTGTTGAACATAAAATTCAAGCAGAAAAAAATATAAATATAACAAAACGGCTAGTAATATAATGTCTATCAAGTAAAACATTCAAAATTCTCATTCTTCTCTGCATGTTACTTTCTTTGTGCAGTGATCTGCAACAATGTGAATTTCTTTTCTGCATCTCCATTACAAAAGCAAATTCCCGTGCAGTACCTTACGCCCCAAATAAGTATGTTTTCTCAAGCATTCATACACACATTCTAAAATTTCTTTGCAAATGTCCTCCACATGTAACTTTCATCACGCGTTGATCCCAACAAACCAAGTCCATTAATTATACCAGAATATGGCCCCAAAGTCAAGTAATCAAAAGCACAAAAAAGGAGGTGGGGGGATACCAAAGGTCGGCGTTCAGGCAACTCGGATCGGGAAATCTGGCGGCGGTTCCAGAGGTACAAGGGCAAGAGAGCCACCACCAGAAGCATCGACAAAACTGCTACCACCAATTCCTCCATCCCCTCTTTCCGTTCCCCCCCCCCCCCCCCCCCCCCCCCCCGCCGTCCGCCGGAGAGGAGGAGGAGGACCTCCGATGGTTACATAACGACGGACTTGAACGCGGACTTGGACTTCTGATCATTTATTGATATTACTACCTTATGGGACTTGGAGTTGATTGTGTCCGAGTCACAACGGACACTACTCACTAGGCCGTTTATAATGTTCTCCCTCCGTCCGACAGAACCTGGCAGCATGTGAAAATAAATTAAAGTTATTGGCCTGTAGAGTCCACATGCCTCCACTTATGAGTCTATGACTTACCATTGCACATGCCCGTTCATACGGATCTGTAGCGCGAATCCAGTCACCTAATTCTTCACCTAAGGGGCCGTTCGGGGGGTGATTATATTTTGCTACACTGTAGCATCTGGATATTTTATATATCCAGCTGAAACTCTTCCCGAGGTGTTTCAGCTGGATGTAAAAATCCACATGGATGCTACAGTATATATCCAATATCCAGTCTGGATATTTTTGCAATAATCACGCCCCAAACGGCCCCTAAATAATACCATGGAGTACTAATAAGCAATAAAAAGGTAGATTACATAATAACTGAATAATGCAATTTGAGGGTGTATTATAGTTTAGTTATTAGAAATAGTAATATCCCTATGTTCCTCAGCTTAGAGTTTAAATCAAAACATGTCCAACAGTGATCAGTTGGGTGATAAGCAATTCTTTTACAAGTCCGTTTGATGGTGCTTTCATAATTTTTCAAGCTGCCATGCATCGATTGTTTCCACCTTGTTCATCTCTTGTAGATAGAGTATTAGCGTGCCTTGAAGGGAAGGATTCTATCTTACCAAGCATTTGGGTTTACAACGCCTTCAAAATTGTGTCTGACTCGTTCCCAAGTGATAAAAGTATTCAAGTTACTGCTACTCTTCCAGCTGCATGGAGAATTTCAAATTATCTAGAGGAGATTTAGCATTTATTCTCTCTACTCCAAATTGTTGTTTGAAACATAATTGCAGAGAAGCTAACATTGCAGCATTTGCAGTAGCCATTTTTGCACTGGACTCTCTTCTTATCTTTGGTTCTCATAGATGAACAATTAAGTCGATCTATACCTGACTTTTGTAAAATTGGTTTAAGGGGCCTTCCCTTTCTTCCAAAACATCACACTGGCCAAAGAGGAACTCAAATCCACCGGTGAACATGGAATGTTGTATCGGCGATATATTATCGATATATCGATATCGGCCTTTAACCGGTAATACGATACATTGTAATATTGATTTCGAGTTTTTTTAAAGTATTGCTGATATATCAGTTTCGGCCCAATATATCGGTGTTTTAAAAAAAATTAACTTTTTTTAAAATAAAAAAAAATCAACTTTCCCCTTTGTTTTCCATCCTATGCCAAGTGGAAAGATGCAGGTTAATTCAACACATATTTTTAATTATATACGCATTTTTAATGTATATTTTAAAATTTATGCTTATCTAAATGAATATCACTCATTTTAGAAGTTATATTGTGAAAATATACGATAAAAACTAGTTTTAGACCACCAATATTTATTTGCACTATCTCTGAGATATTTTCTCTTTCTCCAGTGGGGATGAATGTTTTGTGACGCCATGTCAATGAATTAAGCATGTGGTGAATACACCTTTATGATAATGACTTCATACACGATTTGAGGGCAACATTTAATCTCGTCATATCTCCCTCATTTATGATCCTTTCTCCCATTCTTTTCACAATATTCTATATTTTTTCTCTACTTTTTCCTTATGAAGATATCTCAAATTTCTTAAGACATCATGTGGGGATGACAAATTTATAAATACTAGTTTGTCACTCAACCACAAGTACTTCTCGGCCCAAAATTTCAACTTTATTCATTCCCAGAATGCATGAATAAAAAAATAATAATTATGAGATGTCAAGCCACTTCCACAATAGATGAGGAAGTTGTGAAAATGCTTCTTTAAGCCACGTTGGTAAGTTTCTTCTGCCTACCGCAGGTAGAAGAGATAGTCACACCCAAAAAAAGTTCCGAAAATATGTGTCTGCCACACAATGTCGTCTCTCCACTGGCAAGCCTATGCCTTTGACAGAGAATTTCTTCATCATATGATCAATGTAGGGGAAGCTTGTACAAAATAGGGCGCATATGAGGGTGAGTAAAATATAAAGGGTGGGTTAGGGGTTCTGAAAAATAAAAATTTTCCATGAAAATACTTTCCTCTAAAAAAATAACTTTCATGGAAAAATGGATTTTTTTTGTAAAAAGCTATTATGGGTTATAGAAAGTGTTCATGAAAATTTCATTGAAAATCAATTTTTCGGCCAAAAAATGTAAAAACAAAAATGTCCTAGAAAATATGCTACTAATCCACTAGAACTAACATGAAATTTAAAGGTCCACTATGCTAAAAAAACCAAAATTAGGCATTCCGTATTAATTGTTCTATTTCACAAAAACATTCATATGACAACTATTAGTTGGTGAAGTAAAAATGTTAGTTGTAAGGCTTCCTATAAATATCACATTTTAAAAAAAAAGATAATCAATTCAAGTAAAGCTTCTTATAGTGTCACCTTTTCTCAAAAAGACCATTGTATAGTAATTTAATCATCGCTAAAGTAAATGAATTAGTGAATGATTCGAGTTTACTTCACATAAAAACTTAAAAAAGTATACACTTTCAAATTACTAGCCAAAATTGTATCTATCACTTTATTGAAATAGGTACTAACTGTCCACACATAATGCCGAAAGTGCTCTCTAGTAATAGAGTAGCTTTGACCATGGACCAAAATGATTAATGTCAAGAGTAACATATCTAGTATTCTTTAGAAGACCCTTTTGCTTGAAAGTCAAATACAATTTTCTTAAGGGCTCATGATACATCCTATAAACATCCCTAAATAATTCTCAATCAAGGGTCCATGCCTTTCTTATGTAATTAGTACCACATTTCCTAAAGACGCATTTATGACGATTTTCAAGCAACACTTTCTGCTTGTAGAACCTTGACTTTGCATGCATCTTGGCCATCATGTTACGCATAAGTACATTGTTAGTCAAAAGTTGATTGCCCAATCCAGAGGACCTTAAGTTGGGAACCGGATCCTGTGGTGAAGCTTCACCAGCGAGGCCGCTGGTGAAGCTTCACCAGCCGTCGATCATAAGGAATCGACGGCGCACACGGTTTCCTTGTGCGCTCGGCCAAAAGACACGCTTTTGGCTGAGCGCACATCATATCTGTGTGCGCCGTCGATTCCGTACGATCGACGGCTGGTGAAGCTTCACCAGCGGCCTCGCTGGTGAAGCTTCACCAGAGGATCCGGACTCCTTAAGTTGCGCATATACATCATCAACCATCACATCACATTCCTTAAATAGATTTCCTAAGTAGCAACTTCACACTCGTTCAGCACAATATTACCTCAACTTCAAAACCAGAAAAAAAAAACAACAGCAAAAAATGGCCGGGCTCACATTTATGCATATCCTTATCATGAGATATGAAGGGAATAGACTACTGATGTCTCACATCATAAATACACAAAGGAGAAACAAGAAGCACTGGACATAAACCAATTAAGCAACCAATTAGAGTGAACTAGCAAAATCCCTTAAAAGCACATAAACCGCAAAAAAATGTTGGGCAACAAAAATATAAAAAATAATCTTGCTGGATTGCAATTGAATGCAATCCTCAAATTTATAACCAAAATCCTTGAAGATAACAGGGAAGCAACGAAAAATAGATGCACTGAACATGAAAGCAGCAAACAGTTTAAATTACACCATAATCTCAAGTGCGAACAGGATTCGTAGCTCCAACAGGGCGCGGTCGCTGACCAGGTTTGACCGCATCATCCTGTGGGGAAAAGAAAGCACATACATAATACACGTAAGTATATAAATCAGTTTCACTACAATAGGCTACTTAATACAAGAACTAGTCTATAACCTACTATAGGGCTTTTTACATATTACCAGGCGCCAAGTATGGTTTTATCATATTACCTGGTTTTTCTCGTGACTTCTCATATGACCTAGAATCGGCACCTAGAGTACCGAAAATGCCCTTCTTTTACGTTTTTTTATACATTTTGTATCCGAAATGCTTCATTCTTCCCAAAATTAACTATTTACAGGATCATCATGTTGGGGAAGAAGATATTCCGGCAAAGATCTATCCATAATCGCAGTTCAAACCATCGCCGGCGCCGTCCAACCCGAAAAAAAAATTTCATGCCAAAAAACTGTAAAAACAGCGGGAAAGATGAAAAAAAATCTATGATGAATGGATTTTGATGTAAGAGCAGTGGAAAAGCCCTCCCAACTACAAAAATTAAGATCTACATGTAAAGAAACACATATAAAGATCACCTATTGGTGTTCGACTGCTCCTGGACATGAAATAAAAGGATAAAAATGGGCAAAAACGTGAAATACTCGTCGGCGAGCGACAAGTTCCATTTATATATCTTTCTGTGATACTAATGAGGTGGAAGAGGAGGAAAAATAAGGAAGAACGAAAAAAAAAAGGGCAAAAACGGATAAAAAATGAGCAAGTTATGACATTTTGAAGATTGTCATTTATCGTATTTTCGACGACACGACTTGATTCCAAGTCGTGTACTATGCAACACGACTTGAATCCAAGTCGTGTCGTCGAAAATACGATAAATGACAATCTTCAAAATGTCATAACTTGCTCATTTTTTATCCGTTTTTGCCCATTTTTTTTGTTCTTCCTTATTTTTCCTCCTCTTCCACCTCAATAAGATATAGGATGAAAAAAGAAGAAAAAATAATAAGAAAGAAGAAAGTGAAATGATAAAAATTGGTAAAAACGTAAAATACTCGTCGGCGAGTGACAAGTTCCAGTTATATATCTTTCTGTGATACTAATGAGGTGGAAGAGGAGGAAAAATAAGGAAGAATGAAAAAAAAAGGGCAAAAACGGATAAAAAATGAGCAAGTTATGACATTTTGAAGATTGTCATTTATCGTATTTTCGACGACACGACTTGATTCAAGTCATGTACTATGCAACACGACTTGAATCCAAGTCGTGTACTATGCAACACGCATATAACACGATTTGGATTCAAGTCGTGTTGCATAGTACACGACTTGAATCAAGTCGTGTCGTCGAAAATACGATAAATGACAATCTTCAAAATGTCATAACTTGCTCATTTTTATCCGTTTTTGCCCTTTTTTTTTTCATTCTTCCTTATTTTTCCTCCTCTTCCACCTCATTAGTATCACAGAAATATATATAAATGGAACTTGTCGCTCGCCGACGAGTATTTCACGTTTTTGCCCATTTTTATCCTTTTATTTCATGTCCAAGAGCAGTCAAACACCAATGGGTGATCTTTATATGTGTTTCTTTACATGTAGATCTTAATTTTTGTAGTTGGGAGGGCTTTCCCACTGCTCTTACATCAAAATCCATTCATCATAGATTTTTTTTCGTCTTTCCCGCTGTTTTTACAGTTTTTTGGCATGAAATTTTTTTTTCATGTTGGACGGCGCCGGCGATGGTTTGAACTGCGATTATGGATGGATATTTTCCGGAATTTCTTCTTCCCCAACTTGATGATCCTATAAATCGCTAATTTTGGGAAGAATGAAACATTTCAGATACAAAATGCAAAAAAAAACGTAAAAGAATGGCATTTTTGGTACTCTAGGTGCCGATTCCAGGTCATATGAGAAGTCACGAGAAAAACCAGGTAATATGATAAAACCATACTTGGCGCCAGGTAATATGTAAAAAGCCCCCTACTATAAGAACTATGAGAAATCACTCAACTGTACAGATATTTAGCATAAGGAAAATTTCCCTAAAGCGATCTACTAAATTCTACATAGCAAACCTACTTGAAAGAATTTCCACTATATTCAACGTTGATAAACTGTATAGAGAACCTATCTTTTATTTTACAGATTAAAAAAACTCATGTTTTCAAGGATCTGAATTCTGAGCATGCTATGGTTTTATAAGATGATTCCGTCTGATATCCAAAAGATCACACTGCAACTATAAATATTTTCAGTGCATGACAGCAATGATATATCATTTTTAAACTAGCAATCACTACAAACAAAAACTCTTGCAAAACATTTATGAAAGTAAAACAGGTCTAAATTTTTTTTCTCAAAAAGCAGTAAAAATAGACAAAACTCTCTACTTGATACCATAACTCACAAGATTGCTTTTGAGAAAAAAATCAACAATCAGAATAGATGATGTAAAATGTAATAAAAGATGCAATCAAATATTTAGTCATCGAAGCTTAATACTTTTCATGGAAGCACGAAAAGTTAACTAAATATTTTGCAATCCAGATAAAATGACCTAATTTATAAACGCGTCTGAACCGTTGAGGTGGTTCACGATTTCTTCTCTTCTCGCGAGATCAAACCCTCACATGAGAGTGGATAGCATAGGAGACACAATACTGCATCTTTGCATACAACTGGAGAAGAACATACCCTAAACACACAAAAATTTTCAGTAACAGTTGAAAGACACACAAAATGAAAACAATGAATTCAACTTAATACCATCGTAAACACAGGCTTCTTGAACATCCCTCACCGCAGCTTGCTCAACAATGTTTCTTACAACAAACCTCTTAATTGCCTTATCCTAGAAAAAGCACAAAATAAAAAACAGACACTTGCCATATCTACTCAAGACATACACAAAGTACTCTTATAGATACTATCAGATAGAGAATTTTGATAAAAAAAATCCAACAGAAATAGCATCTTTAGGGGTTTTCTAATTGCTTATCATTACAACTCAAACACCCCCCACACACGCAAACATTTGTGCTATATGCAACATAGACCCTGGAGATCCAATTGGCAGAACAGGTTTGTTTGGCGACAGCATTTTCAAGTTAATAAAAAACAATGACAAAAATTAGCAACTCAAATTAAGCATCCAAGAGACTCGGGCAAACATAACCGATTGCATAGAGTGTCACTAATGGTTTTAGTTAACATATAAACAGTCAAACAATTACAACAGTAGTTACTAGTTAGGATTATCAAAGAATAAGAACCTGAACAATTCAAGATCAAGTAACAAAATAATTTGTATAGACAATTAGAAATTTATTGATTGCCAAAATGACCAAATTCTATAACAATAAGCGTGGGATATGCACAATTCTTAGACCAAGAAGGCAAGGACCAAAGAGGAATCCAGAAAGTAAATCTGTCTATATCTATAATACCATTCAAAGTGAAAGGGGTGGAACAGACAATATAAAGTATTTTTTTTGTATGCGGCCTAGAGTTCAATAAATTCCACCCAATTTGTTCAATCCCTTCAAGAACAACTAATCCACAAACGACCCACAGAAGACATCCACCCAATTTTCTTCCAAAGGAAGTGATCGCCCACAAACATCAGACACCATCAAAACTTCCCAATTAATCCAGAATCCAGAACACATATAAAGAGCAAATAACAATCATCAATGCATATACACAAGACCCAATGCTCCAAATAACATGGAGATTTGGCGTCAAAATCCAGCAGGGAGTTTGCTGCCGTAGTGCCATTTCTGTGAGAGAAGAACAAAGGAAGGAAGAGGAGAGACCTAGATTGGGAGGATTCGGCAGAAACGGTGATTGGAGGTGGAGGTGGAGGTGGAGGTGGAGGCGGAGGCATCAAGCATCGGTGAGGGTAGCACAGGAGGTGGTGGGCTGGCGGCAGGGCCCGATACTTTTTTCCGGCCTGAAAGTTGACTTTCGTACCCTTTTCGGCCTAAAAATATTTGTTTCGGGTTTTTTTCAGGGATATTTTCAGCCCCTCAAGAAAATCAAATTTTCACGAACCTATTTTTCAGGAACCCCTAACTTAGTGAAAGTATGATTTTCATGTAAAAAAGATTTTCTTTTTTTTTATTTTCTGGAACCCCTAATCCACCCAAAGGGTTTAGGGTTTAGGGTTGGGCGGGAGGACAAAATGGGAAGGTCAGGTCCTGAAACCAGGTTATATGGAATAAGCCTGAATAAACTAGGTAATATCTTCTTCTAAGCTCATTGGCCAAGTAATATGAAAAAATCTCGTGTGTCTGGCATGCCGCATGGGAGTAAATTACATGTATTTTAACAAGGCAAAAGGTAGCCTACAATCGAGCGGAGAGAGCTTCTCTCCGCTCGATTTCTGTCATAGCCGTCCGATCAAATCGGGCGGCTATGACGGGTTTTCTAACCCCCCCTCCCCCCGAATACTCCCTCACTCACCCTCCTCCCCCGAATACCCCTCGCCCCTCCTCTGCCCTTGTCGCCGCTCCTCCGTCGTCCTCACCCGACTCCCCCATCTGACCTCCTCCCCTCTTCACCCACTCCCCCGTCGCCCCCCCCCTCTCACCCACCCTCTTCACCCGACTCCCCCGCTGCTCCTCTGCCGTCCTCACCCAACTCCTCCATCGCCCCTCTTCCTCCCCTTGTCGCCAAGACCCCAGGTTCGATTTCCCTTTCTTTTTGTTTCTTTGTATCTCTTATTTTTGCACTTTGATTGATGGATGGATGTGGATTGTGGCAAATGTGGGATGTTTATGGTTTTTATGGTGTTTGTATGAAGGTGGGAAGCTGGTTTACCAGTCGACCAAGAAGAGAGCCAGTGGCCCCAAGTACCCCGTCACCGGAAAGAGGATCCAAGGGGTATGCGTGTTATTTGTGCCTTTTGTTTTGATGTGATTCGATTTTTCTGATTTTGTGTTCATGTTGATGCGTAGATGAGGATTTAGATTAAATTTTTGTAGAACAAAAAATGTATCATGTGTTTGGCGGAATATTTTAATTCCTTGAAGATGTGAATTGCAATAGATTTACAATTTGATTGTTGCTCTAAAGGATTGAAATCTTATCTTTATGCCATTTTCATGCTTTTCTCTTTTTTTGGGTAAGGTTTTGTCAATGAGTGATCCTATTTGGTTGTTTGCCACTATTGAGATATGTCATACGGAATGATTGTGCTACTGTTATTTGGGGCTTGCCCTTCCCTTCTTCCTATCATTCTTGTTGAAAATATTGTTACTGTCGAAAATGATGTGTGTAATTATGTAGCTAGTTACTATCTTGGTTACTCCTTTTTCTTCAATTTTCGATGATATCTTGATACTTGTAGATGGTACATGTTGAACTTCGGTATCTAGATTTTGGACTAATTCATTGCATTTCTATGTGGTGCTTAAGTTGTCTGTTGATATGGGACAGAAGGAGGTTTTTTTTAAAAAGGAGCTATTGATATGGGACGGATGGAGGTTTTGTTGATTTAGTATTTCATGTCCAGTCAGGTTGTTTGCACTTATTGATGCATATGATTCTATGGAAGCATTATGATTTAGAACTTGTGTTTGTAAAGAAGTCCCATGAATTTGTTGACGAGTTCTTGAAAAAATTTGGGTTGATCTGCACTCTCTATTGCAATTTGGTTTTATCTACATTTTTAAAACTTTCAGAAATGGATGCATCTAGTAGTAATAGCATGAGCATGGGAGAATTATGCCCTCGTTGTCTCGGCCATCGCATGACATTTTATGTTTCTCATACTGATGAAAACCCTGGAAGGCCTTTTTTGAAATGTCAGAATCGCTATGTAAGCTATTTCAAGCACTGTACTACACATGTAAGTTAATCCTTGTTTGAATTGTTCTTGAAATAAGCTAAATAAATTCCTTGTGTAAAATCTGCTCGCTTGTTCCTCCAATCGGTGGCCTAAAATTAATGTTGGGTTGGTATGCATTGACTTATGGTCTTCAGAAGCCTCCTCTTCTCGTCGAGATGCAATAGCATTATCATATTGTTGGACGAACTCACTTAATGGAGTTTGTGCACTCACAAATCCATTAAAAAATGAGTTAATGCTTTCACTTCTTTGACTTGAAGTCATCCCAGCAAAAAAATAGTCCTTAAGGTACGCTTCAATCCAATGATGACGATCATTGTACATGGTTTGCAACCATGATCCATTTGGAATTTCATATTTTTCTTTCAAGGTTGCCCACTGAGCTTCACATTCTTTAGTGTTATCACTGTATACCAATTTCTCGTAATCATCATTGAACTCCATATTTTTGGCTTTCAATTGATTTAGATGTATAAGTGCATTCCTTCCAATGTGCCATGAACAAAATCGATGTATGCAATTGGGGAAAACTGTTGCAATTGCCTTTCTCATTGCTACATCTTGGTCTGTGATGATCCCTTGTGGCATCTTATCCCACATACATTTTAACAATGTTTTAAACACCCACGTGAAAGTCTCCTCTGTTTCATCTGCAAGTAAGGCGCACCCAAACAAAATAGATTGTCGATGATGATTAACCCCAACTATTGTTGGCCAACATTATTCAACAACCCTCATACATTGTTGGCCAACATTATTCTTGCGTGCTTTCCCTAAATAGTTTCTACAATCTTGAGAGGAGATGCACATATTATCCACACTGCCACCTGTAACATTTAATACCCTTGCAATTCTCGAAGGGCCTATTCCGCATTCATGAAATGCACTTATCAAATCTTTTGATGTTGACGTAAGTTTTTTATGCGATCGGATCATTCCTACTTTGGATGGAGTTGCAAGTGCATGTGAATGTATGTCTTGAAAATTCACGACTACCCATTTTCCCTTTCCATCTGTTTTAATAACCATATGGGCCTTACATTGCTCTCGACTATCAGCACGACGTTTAACCTCCTTTCCTGCTTCATGAGGATCATTTGTTCTCTTCGATCCTTCTTTTTCACACACAAATACCTTTTTGAAAATTACTCCACTCTTTTGCGATCTAATTGATGAGTTTTTTCTGATGCCAAAACCTCTTACTTTTGCATATGTATTATAAAATCCATATGCCTCCTCCATAGACGAAAACTCCATCCCCTCACATGGGATCCTCATATCAGTGTGGTCCTCACGTATACTAATTTCATTACTCTCATGAAATACATTTTCTTCATTGCCATCTAAACCCATTATAGATTCTTCACATCTATTTGCAGCTTCCATTTAACAACCAAGCAATCAAACCTTCACCATAATGACAAATTTTAATAAACATAATTGCTATCAGTAAGCACAATTATGCAAGATACATTACACAAAATCAGACAACCAATGTGGGACAGAATCAGACACTAAACGACAATCACATCAAGCATAGCATTTGATAAGTCTTAATTACTCTAATGAATAACTCTGTTAAAAGCATTGTAAGATGACAACTTTTTTCCTTCCTGAAAATTTGTAGTTGTGGAAGAACATAAAAGATGAAAAAAAGGAACAATACCTTTGAGAAGGGAAATTTGTAGTTGTGGGAGCCTCGTGCTGCTTTCGATGGCGTAGGTGCCCCCCACCAAAATCCTCGGAGAAGGGGCCCAGCTGTCAGGCCGATTTTGGAGGAGGGTGACGAGGCGGCGGCGGAGCGGTGACGGGGGAGTGAGGTGAGGACGGCGGCGGAGCGGTGACGGCGGAGTCAGGTGAGGACGGCGGAGGAGCGGTGACGGGGGAGTCGGGTGAAGAGGCCGGCGATGCGACGAGGGAAGGAAGAGGGCGAGGGCGGAGGGAAGGAGGAAGGGCGATGGGGGAGTCGGGGGAGGATGGCAGAGGAGCGGTGACAGGGGAGTCGGGCGAAGAGGGTGGCGAGGGCGAGGGGGAAGGAGGAGGGGCGGCGGGGGTATTCGGGGGAGGAGGGTGAGTGAGGGAGTATTCGGGGGGAGGGGGGGTTAGAAAACCCATCATAGCCGCCCGATTTGATCGGACGGCTATGACAGAAAATCGAGCGGAGAGAAGCTCTCTCCGCTCGATTGTAGGCTACCGGCTCTCAACAACAATCTAATGAAAATATTAAATCGATAAAAAGTGCTCTTTTCATTCCAATTTAAAAGTCCTATTTGCTTTTTCCAAATGAATCAGTCATTTGGAATGAAAACTAACTAGATCTGTTAAAATGGGGTGAACGGAGTATGACACTGGGGTGCTAGAAAGATAAAAAATTGAGCTAAATTTAACCATGCGTCAAGCATAAAGCAAGATTTTTTGCATAGGATATTCGAGCTCAAGCCTTGCGATTTCTGAGTCAAGTTTGAGTTTGAAGTTTTGAACCTTGTTCGAGCAAATTTTGAGCTTGAGCCATAATAGGCTACTTAGTTGTCCTTGTAACACCCTTACATCCAACAAGAATAAATTAAAATATCATTTTGTCCATTCATTTTCACTTTTCATACTCCCCAAAACAAAGTCCACATATGGCACGTTTGTTGTGTTATGCAGTTCCGCAATATGAAACTGAAAGATTAACATTTAACACAGTTTAGAAAAGCGCAGAGAGACCGAAGAGCTCTAGACTCTTAAAATTTATGACTTTCAACCCAACCTCTTCTCTTCATTCAGCAGCAATTCAAGTGACCCAGTCTTTGGCTCCCTTCCTTGGTCCACTTCTCCCAATCTCTCAAGTCTCAACCGTGCCACATCCTCCCTGACTACTAAATATAAATATACTCCCTCTATCCGTAACTATTATCACCATAAGGTTTTCCAAAATGAACTTCATTTTAGAATACCTTATGGTGATAATAATTCCGGACGGAGGGAGTATAAATGATCACAAATTGGTACCTAAGTGAGTCCTACCATTGTTAGTTTGCTTCTTAGGGGCCGTTTGGGGTGTGAAAAATCAGTTTCATCCATTCCCAAAAATCCTAACCAGCTGGATTTTTTTCAGTTGGATGGTGCTGATTTTTCACACCCCAAACGGACCCTTAATGAGCAAAGAGCATTTCCACATAGTTGTTGCAATGGTTGTCTAAGGCCGACACCAATGCTTGTAATTCAGGTTAACTTTCACATAATAATTAGTTGTCGTATTTTAGGATATCTTTACAAACCAATTAGTGGATGGAGTAAAAAAGCTACCGCCTCGGGCACTTTTAATAGATACAATTGATTAATTAATTTGAAAATCAACTGTACCTATTAAAAGTGGCCACATGGCCACAGGGAGTAACAAATTATCTCCTTGAATATCAAACCTTTTCAAAAGTGGTCAACTAAAATAGAATAGAAAAAGTATATCATTCCATACAACCAAATTAGTAGACCTCGTGCAAGAAAAACACAACTAAGATACAGATTCATGAGATTTGCACGATTAGAATGATATTCAACCAAGAATTGAACAAAATTCAATTAAACCAAGAAAATGCTTTCAAAATATCATCATCATCATCATCATCATCATATGCCTCATCCTAGCTATCTTGGCTCGGTTGGCATGGATTATATATTGCGTTTGACTCTTATCGGAATCAAAATAGTACAAAATCCTTACAAAGAAATATAGTGGCAAGTTTTTACGCCGGATGCCCTTCCTGACACAACCCTCGATGATAAGAAGATTCAACATCATTATATTCATTGTCCACTTTTCCAAATATGAGGATTGGCTTCATGACACGATGGTTGCATAAGAAATATTAATATAACCATCTTCTATCACAAAGCTGGTAATATGTCAAAATATACACCAAAAATTTAAACTTTACCTAGAATGAACATTGAAGAGTAGAGATAGATGTCTGGTTGCCATGGCAGTCACCGGTAAGTTAAAGAAAACCGTGGCGCCAGTGGCAAGGCTCCCAGAAGACTCGACAACCAGAACCCTCGCACACCTCGTGCGCTGGCCGAGGAGAATCCAGCTGACCTGTCGGCAAGCACCATTGCCCGCAAGACGAAGCCCGTCTCTAACATGTGACGGCTCTGAGCATTGAAAAGCGGGCACTGGTGAGGAGTGGCAGAGGAAAAGGCGATGATTCAAAAGCCATGGGAGACGGACGAGCCATGGGAGCCATGGAGGAAGGTGACTGATCGGATCTCCAGCGGATCAACTCCTGATCCGAACCCCTGAGCCACGGAATTAAAATGACGGCCTCAACCCCGTCATTTCAATTCCAAATCCGTGGGACATATAAAACCTTAAACGGTGGATTTGGAATTGGGATCCAAATCCAATTTTTGCACCCCCAAATTCCCACTCGTCAAACGCACTCCAAAAGAATAGATCTTGTAGACAGTATTTAAGACATGAGATTCTTTCAGAGAAAAGTTCGTAAATAATAGATAATTAAGATAATCCAATAAGAGAATAGATTCTATGAGAATCATCTTGAGTAGAAATCAAGATATAAAGAATAAAAAGTAAAAAAAAATAATAATAGGGACTTTCGCAAGAGAATAATCCTGAGTATGAGGTCTTTAGAATAGAACATGGAACAAGGCATGATAAAGACCATATCTAAATCTAATGTCTTAGAGTAAATGTAGTAAAAACATAAATAAAATTATTGAGTTCTTACTTGATGTAGTTTTACTCTTGAATGTATTGAATATTATTGTGCTTAACATTGATTATAGAATTTTCTACCGAGTAGTCCATCCCTTTTTGACACACATCTAGAGGATTAAGCTGAGTATTAGGACGTACATGATCACTAGAGTCAATAGTTGTAATAGGAGCTATTTCCTTTTAGATGTAATTTATTTTAATTAAAATTAGGCACGTATGTGTGCCAAGAACATTTATTGTAATAAGATATTAGTTTATAATGGTAAATATATGCATCAACCCGGAATCCTATTTAATCAATGATTTAAATAAAAATATAGTATTATGATTTTAATTAATTTTATGTTCGAAAATTGATTCCAAAAGGTAACAAACAACAATGTGTTTGATCGCATTTTGAATACAGATGGGCTCAAGCTTCGGCTCCAATATTCATGAGTTTTGAATGAAGTATTTATTTTTTTCATGAATAAAAATGTACTCCATTTTACACGAAATTGTGCTATTAAAATTGTCCCCTCTTCGGAGGGTTGTATTGGGAAGGGCATCCGGCATAAAAACTTGCCACTATGTTTCTTTGTATGGATTTTGTACCATTTTGATTCCGATAAGAGTCAAATGCAGTATATAATCCATGCCGCTGGCCCCACATAGCTAGGATAAGGCGTATGATGATGATGATGATATTTCGAGAAACATAATTCACATCCCAAGTATCCTATGAAACTCTTCCAAATATTCAGAAAGTGATCTAGAGCCTTGCTTACAATCCTGATATTGCTGAAACAACAATTGATCATAGTTGACAGGTAGATACTAATTTCTTTAACATATCTCTCATACTTGGCCAAGATTTAATAGGATGTTTTCCTAGTTGCAATCGGCTGACCTGCACTTGGTTCCACCAGTCTGCAACACCTCTTCTAAGCTTACAAGAGACAAAATTAACTTTCATATCATCAGGAACATCCATGAATTTAAAATAGTTTCAAAAACCCAATGTAGAAAGTCTTCAATACTCATTTGGCCACTAAAAACTAGTAGCTCCATTTTAGGCTTAAATTGATAGTTGAACCTATCCATTCCTCTAATATCTTCAGATACTTCATTGTTTTGATGCATACCTCAGAAATTTTGGGGTACCACTTCTTCTTCCTCTTCACTAGAGTCATTTCCACATGGATTTCTTCCAACAACTGCTCGAACTGTCTTGAAGTTTGCTCGATCAACTCTCCTTCCACCATTGTCCTGAAATTGCATATCTGGTCTTCTTCCACCATGCTCCTGAAATTGTGGAGCTGGTCTTCTCCAGCCATGCTCCTGAAATTGCGGATCTGTGAATCAGCTTCCTGGAACTTCTCCTGGAGCTTCCTGGAACTGTGAATCAGCTTGTCTTCCATTAGCACTAACCAGAACTGGATCTGATTGCAGATCATCACCTTCTGCAAATGCGAATATGGTTCCCGATTTTGCGAAGGAGCACGTAGTTATTTCGGAGAGGAGTCCCCTGCTGATTTTGATTCACAGCTAGTTGCTGAACTTGCAGAATCATTTGTTGCAGCTGTACTCGAGTCTGCTACTGAGGTTGCTGCTGTGATTGGAATAATTGCACCAAAAGCTGCTGGAGACTCAACTCTTCTATGTAGTTAGTCGCCATGGAAAGAGATTAACCTGGCTCTAATACCAACTTTATGGAAGTGTGCTTTAGGGAGTGAATCCACTCCTTGGCTCCATCCTTAAGGGTAAATAGGAATAACCGAAGACGTACTTGGTCATCTGATAATGTGAGTTTAAAGGTTGTATTCACTTCTAAAAAATTATGAAGGTAACACAAACAAATAAATATCTGTAGCAATCCTAATACCCACAAATAACAAGCATCGATCCTCGATAGCAACAACTAGCATCATAATAACCACACCTAGTATAAACATGCAATCACAGAAAGAAAGGGAAAAACACCAAGCACCCAAATCTAACTAAAGGAGGAGGTAAGAGAAGGCAAACGAGGGGAAAGGATGGCCCATCCAACATCCACGAGAGCTCCACATGACATAAAAACAATCTTCTTGTAGTCCTACAAACAAGCAAAACACAAGTAAGCAAGTAAAATTAAACTAAATTAAATGAAACTAAATTACTCTAAATTGACTAAGAATTTGGTAAACTATCCGTTGCCGACCCCGGCAACGGCGCCAAAAACTTGATCATTTCAAATGTAGTACCCTCGCAAGTATAGAAGGCTATGTGAATAGGCGAGTATAAAGGGTTGTCGTACCACAGGGACGGATGGATTATTCTACTAAATTCAAGAGAAAAAGTTGTTTCTAATCAAATCTAATAAAAACAAGCAGTTAAGTCTAATTATTTAAAGCGAATTACTAATGTAAAGAACTTCCAAGGCACTGGATCCACCACTAATTAAACCAATTCTATCATCTCTCTCCCTCTTATAAAATTTGTAGTTGATTAAATTAACGTATTCTTCTCATACATAAGCTAATTAACGTATTCTTCTCGGACATACGCTAACAAAACAAACTATTATGCATACTCTTCTCAGACGTAAGCACTTAAAACAATTAAATTAGAAATCATCTCTCTCAAGCATAGATTAAATAAAATTAAGAATTTTATTAAAAAACACCTTAGTTTGTACACGTTCCTCTCGGACACAGACATTCTTCGGATTAAGTCCACAAAATCTACTCGACCCTCTCTCGAGCACATAGAATAAACTTCAATGAAATTAACTGTCACACCTCAAAATCCCTGACCTCGATCGTAGTGCAGAAGTCTTCCTCAATACCATCTTTGGTGAGGTAGGAACCCTAGGACGCGACTTAGGATAGTCGAATCAACCGGTCAATTACATCATCTCAAAAGGATGTGCAATTGACAATACCAGGATCACTCAAGAATGTGGGAACTCATCATCAAATCTCAAAATAAAATATTGCATATGTATTAAATGAATCCTACATAGTCTTTATTATATCACTTCTCATAAATTGTCAATCAAAAGAAAGCATCAAAGCTATGGCACACAACGGCCAGAAATATCAAACTGAGCAAATATCTGGAAATTCTTTTATTCATCTTCAAGTCTTCTATGCCACCTTCCTGTCCTGCAATCGTCCTGAATCACTGATCTTTCACGCTTGCATCAAAGGATCATGAGTATTCCACAGAATTACCCAGTAGGATGCAAAAACCAACTGGAGACACAATAATAACGTGAAGAAAGATTTACTCAATAGAACATGAATATATAATATCTGAAGGACTGATCACAAGGTTTATTTCACCTGAACAGAAAGGTTAGTTAACAACAACAATCCCAACTCGCAAGTATAGGGACAAACACCAATAAGATTCCGAACAATCACATGTGTAAAGAGAGAATAACAAGTTTACCAATGGCTCCTAAGCATCTATAGTGCAAAGAGTTACAATTTTTGCTCGCTGAACTTATCACTCGCAAGTGACTAAAACATACCAGAACCACCCTATGGGTTCTCTCTCTGGAACCCTGCCATGCGTCTAGGATGTTGACCCCACCAGTGCTTACGAACACGATGGGCGGAGACTGAAGACCTTCCAAAATATCAACAATCTAACGTACGTATAGTGCCTCCCTTCGGGCATAAATAATCAGAGACCTCGCAAGATCTAGCAATGACTTTCTTGAGCATACTATGAATCCACTTCGGAGAGAACCTCGCAAGGTCTCTAGTGGAAAAAACAATCATGTAACAATATGAGCAATATTTCAAAGGAATAGAGGTCGCAACACTCTAAGATTGTAAGGTATCATTTACAAGAATAAACTCACTCTTTGGAGTATAATTAAATCATCAATAGGAATAGACTCACTCTCTAGAGTATAATTAAATTATCAATATCTTAATAGAATAAGGCTTCTCACAAGAACACAGCTAAGACTCCAATATCTTGATCAATAGGTAAGTCGCCAAAAAAGTAATAATGGATCGCAATCATAATTCAAACAACATGCTTCACGTCTAGCCTTAGATAAGAACATATATAGAATTTAGATTCTACTATTTATAGTACTGAATTCAAGATAGAAGAATGATTGGAATGATTTGCTCTCCAACTGGAACTTAAACCGACACAAAGTTGTAAGTAGATAATAAGATTATAGGTTATAATAACTTATCCATAATATTAATCGTTTAAACCAACTAGTCTTACAGTAGTAGTCATATAATGTTTTTACAACATATATTAGTCATACTTAGATCAGATTAAATTATATTATTAAGTATTAGTATGTCCTATTGTCTTAGACCTTAATTATAGTAAACTTTTTTGTTGATAACAGCCCCATTCCGACTATCCCCACAGTTGGCACAGTAGTAAATCAAGTCTGAAATTTTAACAGTAGATAGCCCTATGTGTCTAGTTTATAATCCAATAGACGGTATATTTTTCTGATTTTTCTCTGATTTGTTATGATTTTTACACTGTAGGTCGTTTGCGCAGAAAATAGTTTTGGCCGAGACCCTAAGTCTTAATCATACTTACTAATTTCGTATTAATAACCTTTAATTATGATAATTGTCACGCCCCAAATTTCCAACCCCGAAGTATGCGGAAGCGATAAGCCAATAAAGGTTATAGGGTGAAACTCTGGGACGGACCGAATACTCGAATCATCACATGCCCATTTACATACATGGGTTTCACAGGGTCGACATGACTTAAACAAATATTCACGTACATGAGATATAAAATAACCAAGTAAAAGGACAAATGTCTTATTACAATAATGTAAAGGTTCTCATAAAAGCAAATAAATTAATGGCACACAGGCCACAAAATAAACCAACATCCAACATAACTGAAAACAAAATAAACGCCATCTACTCTTCATATCCTTAAGATCACCAACCTCCACGTCGATAAACGCTGATCACTTCTCTTCTGTCTTAATCCCTGCATCAGAAGATGCGTGAGTATTCCAAAGGAAATACTCAGTAGGATACAAGAAAAACTCACAAAGGAACTGGAATTAAAATGACTCGATAATAAGAGGTCCAACAACTCCGGACTAATACAAACAGGATTCACTTACCTGAAGCTGACACATCATTCGAAACTCTCACTGATCAAGGATGAACAAAATCAAATTATCAATACGACTCCAGACTTCCAAAGAGTAAGGAGATAACCAAAATATCTGCTCTGGACAATCAAAGTGTCGGAGAAATCAATTTCTGCTCTCAGCTCTGTCCACTTCTCCCATGGACATCAATACCAGAACATCCTAGAGGTTCTACAGAGGAACCCGGCCATGCGTCTAGGGATGCCGGCCCCATCGGTGCTTACGGGCACAATGGGCGGAGATTGTAGACCTTCCGTAATGTCATACAATCTAAAGTGCACGCGATTGCCATCATCAGTTGAACTACAAAGGTTCATAAATATCTGAGACCACCATGGGTTTAGCTATGGTTCGTGAGTATACTATGATCCAATCTAAGAGTGTTCAACAAAACTCTTAGTGGAGAAACAATTTATGTAGAATGGGATCAGTCTAACCCTAATAGGGGTGTTCTCATGAAGAGACTCATAAAATCAATTTCGGAGATCAGACTCTCAAAGGAGTACACTAAAATTCTCAACATTCAGAAGGATTGACTCACAAGAGTTAAATCAAGGAAACTAATATGTGCCTAAGCACGGGTTGACTCGAAACCGCAGCTCTTCAGCAGAGACGCGTCCAATACCTTCACCTTGCACTATTCCAATCAAGACTATCCCCGGTTCTCAAGACTCTGACAATGACGTATCTCATATAACTTAATGGTGGGGTTTAAGAGGATAAACCCTAACCTTAAACTAAGGCTCAAAGGGGGAGGAGATGTACGGTGTTAGGAACTGTACGGGAAGACTCGGTGACCATGACGTTTGTCATAATTTGAATTACCCATTACATAATACTAACACCATATAACTCTGGGTTTTTAATTAGTAATACCCTCCATATGTTACATATATTATACGGTTTAACATAGCGTATGACTTAAGCTATGGGAATGGACACTATTATGTACACAACAGCCTCATTTCCGGATTTATCCCCATCTGCACACAATTTTTTTATCTCTGAAATTTTTATGACAGGCAGCCCTATGTCTATGGATTATTATCCAATTTACTGCATAATTTTCTGTATGTAGTTATGTATTTTCTAACACAGTCTGCCGGCGCAGGATTATTCCTGGCCGAGAGTACTACACCTTGAATTAACCCCATTTCCAGCAGTTATTACTTGTTCTAACCCTAATCAGAGTCGTCTAGACTTAATACACTATCATCTTAGGCATTTCCTAACTTCTGATCACTTTCTTAATTAGGCATTAAATTGCATACCAGATCCTTATTAAAACTGTTTTTACAATTTAGCCTTATTAGGTCATTAACCCCCAAACTGGACAGCTTTTCTAGGACACTTTGGCTCCTGGTTAGACCTGGTAACTGAGGTCTTCGAGTTCCACAAGTCCTAACCCATAAGGGCTTATACTTTCAGGTTATAAATCTTCTTAATTATCTCCTTTAAAAAGACCGATTTGATATACTCAATCAATTTAGGTGTAAAATGCTTAAAGTGAACAGCTTTTACAAGACACATAACCAGACCACTCAAACTCTAATTTAACCTACTGGAACGTACAAAACCAGCAAGCCTAATTCATAAAGCTGGCTGCTTTTTAGGGTAAACATTGAATTAAGATGTCTCTCTACGATTGCTTTATGTCATGGCATAGTATAACACCAAATCCGTTGACAACAATATGAAACCGGACAACTTTATGAAAACAGATTGAAACAGAGAACGACATGCATTAATGGACAACAAACGCATGGTAAAAGGGTAGCAAAAGAGTAGCATACAACAGGGATGTCTCGATTGGGTTATGCATGGAGATGGATACAATATACTAGAATCGGGTTATTCAATTCATCATGTCAACCATAAACAACAAGATGATTAATCCATTCATCATAACTCGAATCATCAGGAAAACTCATGAATTTCTAATATACACATGTGTGAGAAAAAGAGTATCTTACTTTGTCAAACCGATGCTAGTTGTACGTCACCCTGTTTGCACTAAATCTCGCTGCTTCGCGAACTCCACACGAATCAAAACACCACCTTTGCATGCACAATGAAGAGAGGCTCACTGCTGGTTGGAAGAGGAGGGGAAGGACGTGATAGTGGAGAAGGGAATCACCAAAGGGGAAGAAAACAGCCGGTTCCAAAAAGGGTGGTCGATCCTCTCTTGTATGGTTTAAATAGACCATGCCTTGTGATCCCCACCGTCCACCTTTACCTCATCCAAGGGCCATGGATTGCTCCAGCCCATCCAACACAGCCAGGACGAGATCCCCCAAATCAGAATATTCAGTTGCTTCCATTAAGGTAGGGATTTATCTCAAACTACTTATTTAACAAATCCCTTCCTTAACTTCCCAATTAGATGTCGATTCAAAAAGATTGATTCCAACTCCAACTTGGCGCCATCCACAAACATGGAAGGCCAAGTCAACCTTCTCTAGGGCGTCCCAAATTGTCTCCCAAAGATTGTTCCAATTTGGCAAATTAAATATCTAGTTATAAGAGAAAATAATCTTATACAACTTAGGGTTTTGGAAACCCAATCAATCTTCAAGTTTTAGATCCCCTGATTAGGGCTAATTAGGTAGGATACGTCCTCCAAAGATCCCCCAAAATCAGCCCAAGAGGTTCCCCAACGGACTTGCCTCGAAAATCACAAAATCAACGGTGATCGATCGGTCCGTATACGCGATCGATCGTACGGCGATCGATACGATACAATCACGATCGATCGTCTCCCCATCGATGCATCATAAACGCGATCGATCGGTCTGACGGAAAAAAATTCAATTTTTAAATTCAATTTTAATGAAATTTCTAGAATTTAAATTACTCCCTTTGAGCAATAAAATTCCACTTTATTAATATAAAATTTACGGTCGCTATAATAATATAACATTATTAACATTGAATACTCCCCTCCTAGGACTATTATAGGTCCTTATATGTTCTAGAATATAGGTACTACAAGCTTTTATACACCTTTCATTACATAAACCAATTTAAGATACTCCCTTTTGTATAATGAAAACTTTAACACAAAAATCCTAACCTATAATCATATGGGACAATTAAACCAAAATGTATATAGAATCAAAATAAAAATTTATGGCATCCAAACGATTAAGAAATGAATAATGTTCTCATCTAAAACTATCATGCAAGCATTACAAGATATTTCACTTAAGGATTTCAATAATCATACTCATAATCATAATTAATATAGAATCTCTCAATAATTCAAGCATTCATATAATATCTATTACTGAGATAGAATCAAATAACTCATCATAGAATATATGGAAAGAGTTTTAGAAGCAATTTAGTAGGGAAAACCATCCTACCCCATTTATAGAACGAAAAATTGTGTGTCTAACGTAGTTCCTCTTCTTCTCCATGCCATAAGACCTTCGCTCCTCCGAATATGACGAGATCTGAATGAAGAAGAAGGGTGAAAGGGTTGCTGGAACAAGGGAGGAGAGAGAAACAAGGTTGGGCGTTCACAAACTCTCTAGTGTGATAAAACATAAGTTAGCCCTCTTATGAGTGTTTATATAGACCATGTGCCTATACCAACTAGGACATTTTTCCTTTAGGATTTTTTCCTAAAATCTCTAAATCCTCTTATTAGAAGCTTCCCATAGGTAGAAGGGACGTCCTAAACTTAATCCTCCTTGATTAGTTAGGATTTGATATCTATTTTAACTAGGTTTCTTAAAAACAACACTTTCCGAATTCAATCGCGTAACCCGGCAATTCGATCGCGTACCCCGGCGATCGATCGCATACCCCGATCGCATACGAAAATTTAAACTAGCATAATGTTTTGTTCCGAAGTTCAAATTGCGCACTGTCGATGGCGTTGGAAAGCTCTCTTCGAGTACTTCAACTCAAATTGCAAAGCATAGCAAAAATAAGTATTAAAATTTCGTATTTTAAATCAATCAATTTTAGTAAGCAAACCAAATTTTTTTTCCAGGTGTTACACTAACATTAATTATAGAATAAAAGTTCATACATCAACTAAATAAAATTAAAGAAAGAGGAAGATAAAACCGATTTAATCAAGGCTTTATCTATGCCTCGAACTGGGGTTTAATTAGCCATTGGTGACATTTGCATATCTACGTTACTATTCATCTTCTCCACAGGACCAAAGTACTGTAGCAAATAACAAATACTGTTTTCGTCCAAAATCAGTTTGGCTACGAATAGTACTGCCGCTCTCTCCCCCCGAATCACAACATCCGGCCTCCCTTTTATAGGCTGCTTAATACACCCCAAAGTCAAGCCCTTTTCCAGTTTGGATTGCTCCCAATCTCGCCCAAATCAACCACGAGTCTATCTACGATAGGAGTCCAAATTGATCTAAATAACCCACGGCCAAATCCGCTTCTAAATTAAATCCTTTCATGAAACGAGTTCCAATAAAAAATGAGTCTAACCTTCCAAATCCCGCATGCCTTTGTTGTCCAAACCAAACATGGTTCTGCTGCTTCCAGTTGAGACACGTGTTGTCGCCGTCGTCATCCCCAAGCTCCCATTACTGGCGAGCTTGATCCTTCGTCACCGCGTCGTCGTCCTCGAGTCATTCGGTCATTAGCTCTCACTGTCACCGCTGAGCATCAGCCTCGCAAGTGCTCGAGCTCTCGAGCGCTATGCTCTTCTAGACCAGAGCACCCGAGCTTTGGCTGGGTTCTTTTTTTTTATTTTTTTTCTCCTAGCCGAACTGAACCACTAAACCGGTTCGATTCTTTTTTTTTCTTTTCCTTGGATTAAAACCCGTTAAAGCAACTTCATCAGCCAAATCTAATCTGAACGACTCTTCACTTAAGTCAGCGCATGTCTTCTCTTTAGTTAAGATCAATGGCTCAAAATTGCTCCTTTGATCTTCCGCTTTAATGTTGTAAATTAAGCTTTCAAAACCGTTGGATGATCAATGCCTTGATCTCTTTGCATATGAATCCAAATGAAGCGCGATAAATCCATGATCTACAACTTGAGCTCTTTGAAGCCTTCAGAAACAATCATACTAAATTTAGACGCACATTAAATATTTTTTCTTTCAACACATTGAGTGCATGTAAACGAATCAATTAAGCCCAATTTCTTATTAAATAAAGTAAATTCCTAATTATTGAACTAACTCTAATAACTCATAACTGTTCCTAATTATCATGAAATGACACCAACAAATTAGGAATTAGAGACATATAAATGTGTGTATTTATACATATATCATTAAGTCGAGCTGGGAGTGTGAGGAGAAAGGAGAAGGGAGAAGTAAAGAGTAGAAGGGCAAGAGGGCGGGTGAGCTTCTGCCCGAAGATCCTCTTCCCCCTTTTAAGACCTCATTTGGGCCCATTCTACTTGGATTTTAATCCAATATGTCCACACCCTCTAACCACCATGGTCCCCACCATATGGCCTGCCACTCATTGTGGCCCCACCACGTGGGTCCAATACCAACACAAGCGGAAAGAAAAATGTTAGTCAAAACAAAATCATCTATTGATTTGTTTCAATTACTTTTAAAATCAAAGTTGAGAAATGAGTTGAGTCCTCGAAAAGAGAGGGAAAGGGAGGGGATATGAGAGAGACAAAGAGTGATAAGAGTATGAGAGGAGAGAGAGTATATGACTGTGAGAGTCATAGAGAGAATAAGTGTATCGATATGAGAGAGTGAGAAAGAGAATATGAGGGACAGGGAGAGATTATTAGTGCAAGAGAAGAGAGAGAGTATAAGTTAGGTAATGAGAGATTGAATGAGAAAGCATGAATTAGAGAAAGAGTATAATGAAAAGAGAGTATGAGAGACTGAATGAGAGTGCAAGAGTGAGTGGATGACATAGCGTATATTGAGAGAGTATGACTGAGGGAGAGAGTATGACTGAGAGACCGTCAAAGAATATGAGAGAGAATGAACGAGAAAGTATAAGTAAGATAGTGCAAGAGAGCATGAGAGTCTACGAGAGAGAGAATGAATTAGTGAGAGAAGAGTGTTTAAGAGATAAAGTATGAGTGAGAGGGAGAGAGCCAGACAAAAGATATATTAGGATATATTGAGAGTACGAAAGACAGCACTAGAAAGAGTATATTGAGAGTGAGTGCTTGAGAGATAGTACATGGAGAGCGAGCGTTTGTGAGAGAGAAAGTATGAGTGAGAGAGCTAGAGAGAGTATATTGCACTACAAAAGTTTATTTTTAAAAAGACATGGGGGAGTTCAGAAGAGAGAGAGAGAGAGAGGGTGAGAATATGAGAGAGTATAAATAAACAGAGGGAGTCATATAGACAGAGTATGAGAGAGAGTATATTCGAAAAGAGACTATGAGAAATAAGAGAGAGTGATCATAGAGGGAGAGCTCAATTGAGTTATATCAAGGTATTATCTGAGAGTACGAGAGAGAGTATATTTAGAGAGGAAGTATGAAGACAAATAGAGAGATAAAGAGTACATTGAGAGAGAAAAAAAGAGTATTATTTCTAGAACACTGCCAAAGTTGAGACAAGCTTAGTTTTCGAAAAGAGGGAAAGAGAGGGATATGAGAGAGTGATAAGAGAGAGTATTAGTGAGAAGGAGAGAATATGACTCTGAGACTCAGAGAGAGTATAAGTATGTGTATAGATATGAGAGAGAGAGAGAGTACAAGGGAGAGTGAGATTATTAATGAGATTGAATGAGAAAGCGTGAGTTAGAGAAAGAATATAATAAAAAGAGGGAGTATGATTGAAAGACTATGAGAATACGAGTGTGAGAGAGTATGAGAAACTGAATGAGAGTGCACGAGTGAGCGGATGGCAGAGGGTATATTGAGAGTATGAGTGATAAAGAGATATGGTTGAGACCGTCAAAGAATATGAGAGAGAAAGTATGAGTGAGAGACTGAAAGAGAGGATGAGAGTCTACTAAAGAGAGAGAGAATATATTTGGAGGATGACAGTGTACATTGAGAAATAGTATGAGTGAGAGAGTGAAAGAGATCATGAGAGTCTACGAGAGAGAGAGAGATAATATATTATAGATAAAGTATGAGTGAGAGAGAGGTGTCTGAGTATGAGAGAGCATATTTAGAGAGACAAAGTATGAAGAGAAATAGAGAGAGAAAGAGTATATTGAGAGATAAAAGAAAGTATATTATTTCGAGTGGAGCACTACCAAAGTTGAGAAATAAGCTTAGTTTTTGAAAAGAGAGAGAAAGGGAGGGGATATGAGAGAGAGTGATAAGAGTATGAGAGATTATGAAAGGGGGAGAGAGAGTATGAGTGAGAAGGAGAGAGTATGACTATGAGACTCAGGAGAGTATAAGTGTGTGTACGGATATGAGAGAGTCAATAAGAGAGAGAGAATGAAGGAGAGGGAGCGATTATTAGTGAGAGAGAAGAGTATGAGTTAGATTCTGAGAGAGAGGGAGAGATTACTAATGATTGAAATGCTGAGAATATGAGTGTGACAGAGTATGAGAGACTGAATGAGAGTGCATGAGTGAGTAGATGACAAAGCGTATATTGAGAGTATGAGTGAGAGGGAGAGTGTATAGTTGAGAGACCGTCAAAGAATATGAGTGAGAGTGAAAGAGAAGATGAGTCTACGAAGAGGGAGTATATTAGGAGGATGGCATGGCGTATATTGAAAAAGAGTATGAGTGAGAGGGAGAGGGATAGATGACTGAGAGAAAGTATGAGTGAGAGAGAGAGCATGAGAGTCTACGAGAGAGAGAGTATTAGAAGTATGAAAGAGAGAATGGGGAATGGAAGACTCCGACAGAGAAGAGTATTTAAGAGAGATAATATAACATAGATAAAGTATGAGAGAGAAGAGAGTGTCGGAGAGAGCTAGACAATGGACTCTTGAGAGAGTACAAGCCAAAAAGAGTATATTAAGAGTGAACGTCTTAGAGATAGATAATATGAGAGAGAGAGTATATGGAGAGTGAGGGTGTGTGAGAGAGTATGAGTGAGAGAACTAGAGAAATTATATTTTGAGATAGCTAGAGATAGTATATTGCTCACTACTGAAGTCTGTTTTCAAAAAGAGATACGGAGGGAGAGGGAGAGAATATAAGAGAGAGCTCGAGAGAGTATAAAAAGACAGAGGGAGTCATATAGACAGCATGAGAGTGTATATTGCAAAAGAGACTGTGAGAGAAGAGAGTGCGATAGAGCATTGGAGAGTATAGAAAGAGAGAGCTCAATAGAGATATTGAGGTATTGTGTCTAAGAGTATGAGAGAGAGTATATTTAGGCTGCGGAAGTATGAAGAGAGATAGAGAGAGAGAGTATATTGAGAGATAAAAAGATAGTATATTATTTCCTGTGGAACACAGCCAAAGTTGAGAAACAAACTCATTTTTTGAAAAAAGTGGGAAAGGGAGGGGATATGAGAGAGTGATAAGAGTATTAGAAGGTATGAAAGGGGGAGAGAGAATATGAGAGAGAAGAGCGTATGAGTGAGGAGAGAGTATGACTGAGATTCAGTATAAGTGCGTGTAAAGATATGAGAGAGTTAGTGAGAGTGAGAATGAGGGAGAGGGAGAGATTATTAGTGAGAGAGAAAAGAGTATGAGTTAGTTTATAAGATTGAATGAGAAAGCGTGAGTTAGAGAAAGAGTATAATGAAAACGGAGAGTACGATTGAAAAACTATGAGAATACAAGTATGACAATGTATGAGAGACTGAAATGACAATGGATGAGTGAGCGGATGACAGAGCGTATACTAAAAGAGTATGAGTGAGAGGGAGAGAGTATGGCTGAGAGACCGTAAAAGAATATGAGAGAGAGAATGAAAGAGAAAGTATGAGTAAGAGTGTGAAAGAGAGGATGAACAAAATATTAGGAGGATAACATAGTGTATATTGAGAAAAGTATGAGTGAGACGGAGAGATATGACTGAGAGAGAGAGAGATAGTATATTAGAAGTATGAAAGAGAGTGAGAAAGGAAGACTCAGTAAGAGAAGAATGTTTAAGACAGAGATATTATATTATAGATAAGGTTTGAGTGAAAGGGAGAGAGAGAGAGAGAGAGAGAGAGAGAAGAGAACATCGGAGAAAGCTAGAAAAATGACTATTGAGAGAGTACGAGCTAGAAAGAGTATATTGAGAGTGAGTGTTTGAGAGATGGATAAAGTATGAGAGAATATATGGAGTGTGAGGGTGTGTGAGAAAGAGTGTGAGTGAGAGAGCTAGAGAGATTATATTTTGAGATATCTAGAGAGAGTATGTTCCTCACTACTAAAGATTGTTTTCAAATAGAGACGGGGAGAAAATAGGAGAGAGAGCATGAGAGAGTATAAAAAGACAGAGGGAGTCATATAGATAGAGTATGAGAGTGTATATTGCAAAAGAGAATTTGAGAGTATAGAGAGAGCTCAATAGAGATGCATTGAAGTATTGTGTCTGAGAGTATGAGAGAGTATATTTAGGAAGAGGAAGTATGAAGAGAAATAGAGAGAGAAAGAGTATATTGAGAGATAAAAAGAGTATATTATTTCCAGTGGAGCACTTGCAAAGTTGAGAAACAAGCTCAATTTTCGAAAAGAGTGGGAAAGGGAGGGATATGAGCGAGAGAAAATGATAAGAGTATGAGAAAGTATGAAAGGGGGAGAGAGAAGAGCGTATGAGTGAGGAGAGAGTATGAGTATGCATGGATATGAGAGAGGGAGACTATGAGAGAGGGAGAGATTATTAGTGAGAGAGAAGAGAGTATAATTTAAATTATGAGAGATTGGATGAGAAAGAGTGAGTTACAGAAAGAGTATAATGAAAAGGGAGAGTGTGATTGAAAAACTATGAGAATACAAGTGTGGCAAGAGTATAAGAGACTGAATGACAGTGCATGAGTGAGTGGATGACATAGCATATATTGAGAGAGTATGAGTGAGAGGGAGAGAGTATGGCTGCGAGGCCATCAAAGAATATGAGTGAGAGAGTGACAGAGAGAAAGTATGAGTGAGAGAGTGAAAGAGAAGATGAGTCTACAAAGAGAGGGAGAGATTATTAGTGAGACAGAAGAGAGAGTATGAGTTAGATTATGAGAGATTGAATGAGAAAAGGTGAGTTAGATTAAGAGTATAATGAAAAGGTAGTATGATTGAAAGATTGTGATAATATGAGTGTGAGAGATTGAATGAGAGTGCACGAGTGAGCGGATGACATAGCGTATATTGAGAGAGTATAACTGAGAGACCGTCAAAGATTATGAGAGAGAATGAATAAGAGAAAGTATGAGTGAGAGGGATAGATATGAGTGAGAGAATGAGAGAAAGCATGAGAGAGTGAAAGAGAGCATGAGATTCTACGAGATAGAGAGAGTATATTAGTAGTATGGGTTTAGGATTTAGGGTTTAGGAGGATAACATAGCGTATATTGAGAAAGAGAGGAAGAAATGTGTGAGAGAGTGAAAGAGAATAGGAGGGTCTACAAGAGACAGAGAAAGAGAGAAAGAGTATATTAGGCGTAAGAATGAGAGTGAGAAAGGAAGTCTCAGACATAGAAGAGTGTCTAAGAGAGAATATATTATAGATAAAGCATGAATGAGAGGGATAAAGAGAAGAGTGTCAGAGAGAGCTAGAAAGAGAATATATTGAGAGTACGAAAGACAGAGCTAGAAAGAGTATATTGAGAGTGAGTGTTTGAGATATTATAGTGAGAGAAAGACTATGGAGAGCTAGCATGTGTCAAAGAGAGTATGAGTGAGAGAGCTAGAGAGATTATAATGTGAGATAGCCAGAGAGATATATTGCACACTACTAAAGTATGTTTTCAGAAAGACAGGAAGAATGGAAGAGATGGAGAGGTAGAGGTAGAGGTAGAGGTAGAGAATATGAGAGTATAAAAAGACAAAGGGAGTCATAGACAGAGTATGAGAGAGTATAACATGACAAAGATTATGCGAGAGAAGAGAGTGTGATATAGCATTGGAGAGTATAGAGAGTATGAGAGAGTGTACTTAGAGAGGAAGTGTCGGAGAGAGCAAGACAGAGGATATATCGAGAGTACGAAAGACAGAGCTAGAAAGAGAGTATATTGAGAGTGAGTGTTTGAGAGATTAGAGTATGAGAGAAAGAGTATGGAGAGTTAGCATGTGTCAAAGAGTGTATGAGTGAGAGAGCTAGAGAGATTATAATGTGAGATAGCTACAGAGAGTATATTGCACACTACTAAAGTATGTTTTCAGAAAGAGAGAGGAAGAATGGAAGAGAGGGAGAGGAGTAGAGAATATGAGAGTTTAAAAAGACAGAGGGAGTCACAGACAGAGTATGAGAGAGAGTATATTGCAAAAGAAATTATGAGAGAGATGAGAGTGTGATACAGCATTGGAGAGTAAAGAGAGAGTATGAGAGAGTATTTTTAGAGAATAAGTGTGAAGAGAAATAAAAAAGAGTATATTTAGAGATAAAAAGATAGTATTATTTCCAGTGGAACTCTATCAAAGTTGATAAACAAGCTCATTTTTCGAAAAGAGAGGGTAAGGGAGCGCATATGAGAGACTATGAGAGGCGGAGAGAGTAATGAGAGAGAAGAGGGTATGTGTGAAGAAAGAGTATGATAGTGAGACTTAGAGAGACTGTGTATGGATATGAGAGAGAGAGAATAAGGGAGACGAAGAGATTGTTAATGAAAGAAGGGAGTATGAGCAAGATTCTGAGAGAGATTGAATGAAAATGTGTGAGTTAGAGAAAGAGTATAATGAAAAGGGGGAGTATGACTGAAAGACTGAGAATACGAGTGTGAGAAAGTGTGAGAGCATGACTCTGAATGAGAGTGGTTGAGTGAGCATATGACAAAGCATATATTGAGAGAGTATGAGTGAGGAAGAGAGTATGGCTGAGACTGTCAAAGAATATGAGAGAGAGAGAGAGAAAATGAAGGAGAGAGAAAGTATGAGTGAAAGAGTGAAAGATAGCATTAGTTCTACAAGAGAGTATATTAGGAGGATGACAAAGTATATATTAAAAAAGTGTATGAGTGAGAGGGCGAGATATGAATGAGAGAATGAGAGAAAGTATGAGTAAGAGTGAGAGTGAGTAAAAGAGAGCATGCGAGTCTACGAGAGAGAGAAAGAGAGAGTATAATAGGAGTATGAAAGAGGATGAGAAAGAAAGACTCTAAGAGAGAGATAATATATTACAGATAAAGTATGAGTGAGAGGGAGAGGGAGAGGGAGAGGGAGAAAAAAGTGTTAGAGAGAGCTAGACATATTAAGAATAAGAGAGCAAGAGATCAATAGAGATATATTGAGGTATTGTGTATGAGAGTATGAGAGAGTATATTTAGAGAGTTGAAGTATGAAGAGAAATAGAGAGAAAGAGTATATTGAGCGATAAAAGGGAATATATTATTTCAAATGGAACACTGCCAAAGTTGGAAAACAACCTCAGTTTTCGAAAAGAGAGGGAAAGTGAGGGGATATGAGAGTGATAAGGGTATGAAGGGAGAGAGTATGTGTTTGTATGGATATGAGAGAGTGAGGGAGAGATTATTAGTGAGAGAGAAGAGAGAGTTTGAGTTAGATTTTGAGGGAGATTGAATGGAAAGCGTGAGTTAGAGAAAAGTATAATGAAAAGGGAGATTGAATGACTATGAGAATACGAGTGTGACACAGTGAGACTGAATGAGTGCACGAGTGAGCGGATGACACAACGTATATTGAGAGAGTATGAGTGAGAGGGAGTATGGCTGAGAGACCATCAAAGAATTTGAGAGAGAATGAATGATACAGAAAGTATGAGTGCGAGTGAAAGATAGCATGAGTCTAGAGAGAGAGTATATTAGGAATATAAAAGAGAGTGAAAAAGAAAGACTTAGAGAGAAGAGTGTCTAAGAGATAATATATTATAGATAAAATATGAGTGAGATGGAGAGAGAAGAGTGTCGGAGAGAGCTAGATCGAGGATATATTGAGAGTACGAAAGGCCAGGCTAGAAAGACTATATTGAGAGTGTGTTTGAGAGATATAGTATGAGAGAACTAGAGAGATTATATTATGAGATAGCTAGAGAGTATATACTGCACACTACTAAAGTCGACTTTCAAAAAGGGAGGGGGACTGCAGAAGAGAGGGGGAGGGTTTTGGCTATGAGCCTGAGAGAGCATAAGTGTGTATGGATATGAGAGTGAGAGTTAGAGTGAGAGAGAGTATGAGGGAGACAGAGATTATTAGTGAGAGAGAAGAGAGACTATGAGAGAGATTGAATGAGAAATTGTGAATTAGAGAAGAGAAAGAGTATAATGAAAAAGGAGAGTATTACGCGGAAAGACGGTGAGAATACGAGTGTGAGAATATGAGACTAAATGAGAGTGCACGAGTGAGAGGATGACAAAACGTATATTGAGAGAGAGTATGAGTGAGAGGGAGAAGGAGAGAACAAGACTTAGAGACCGTCAAAGAATATATGTGGGAAAGAATGAATGAGAGAAGGTATAAGTGAGAGAGTGAAAGAGAACATGAGAATCTACAAGAGAGAGTGTATTAGGAGGATGATAAAGCATATATTGAGAAAAAGTATGAGTGGTAGGGAGAGATACAAGTGAGAGAATGAGAGAGAAAGTATGAGTGGGAGAGTGAAAGAGAGCATGAGTCTACGAGAGAGAGTATTAGGAGTATGAAAGAATGAAAGGCTAGGAGAGAGGAGTGTCTATGAGAGAGAGAGAGAGAGATAACATATTACATATATAGTATGAGTGATGGAGAGAGACAGAAGAGTGTCGGAGACAGCTAGACAGAGGATATATTGAGAGAGTACAAAAGATAGAGCTAGAAAGAGTATATTGAGAGTGAGTGTTTAAGAGAGAGTATATAGAGGGCGAGTGTGTGTGAGAGAGTGAGAGAACTACAAAGATTATATTGCAAAATTGCTAGAAAGAGTATATTGCACACTAGTAAAGTCTATTTTCAAAAAGAATGGGAGAGGGAAAGAGAGGGAGAGGAAGATGGAGAGAGTATGAGAGAGCTTGAGAGACCATGAGAGAGTATAAAAAGAAAATGGAGTCATAGACAAAGTATGAGAGAGTATATTGCAAAAGAGAGTATATGAGAGTGATAGATAATTGGAGAGTATAGAGAGAGAATGAGAGAGAGAGAGAGCTCAATAGAGATATATCGAGGTTTGAGTATGAGAGAGTGTATATTTAAAGAGAGAAAGTATAAAGAGAAATAGAGAGAAAAAGAGTCTATTGAGAGATAAAAAGAGACTATATTATTTCCAGTGGAATACTACCAAAGTTGAGAAACAAGCTCAGTTTCGAAAAGAGAGGAAAAGGGAGGGGATATGAGAAAGATTACTAGTGAGAGAAAGAAGAGCGAGTATGACATATTATGAGAAAGCAGGAGATAGGGAAAGATTATAATGAAATGGGAGTATGATTGAAAGATTGAGAATACGAGTGTGCGAGAGTACGAAACTGAATGAGTACACAAGTGAGTGGGCGGATGACAGTGTATATTGAGAGAGAGAGTATGACTATGAGATTTTAGAGAATATGAGTGAGAGAATGAATGATAGATAAAGTATGAGTGAGATTGAAAGAGAGCATGAGAGTCTACGAGAGAGAGATATAGTATGTTAGGAGTATGAAAGAGAGTGAAAAAGAAAGACCCAGTGAGAGAAGAGAGTCTAGAAGAGACATAATATATTACAGATAAAATAAGAGTGAGATGGAGAAAGAGAAGAGTGTCGGAGCAAACTAAACAGGATATATTGAGTATGAACGACAGCTAGAAAGACTATATTGAGAGTGTGTTTGAGAGATAGAGAATGAGTGAGAGAGAGTATATGGAGAGCGAGTGTGTGAGAATGAGTGAGAGAGCTAGAGATTATATTGTGAGATAGCTAAAGAGAGTATGTTGCATACGGGTAAAGTCTCTTTTCAAAAAGAAGAGTGCAGAATAGAGGGAGAGGGAGAGAGTATGACTCTGAGACTTCAAAGAGAATATAAGTGTGTGTATGGATATGACAAAGAGTGAGAGATATTGAGAGTATGAGGGAGAGGGAAGAGAGAGTATGAGTTGGATTATGAGAGAGATTGAATACGAAAATGAGTTAGAGAAAGAGTATAATGAAAAAGGAGAGTATGATTGAAAGATTGAGAATACGAGTGTGAGAGAGTATAAGAGACTGAATAAGCGTGCACGAGTGAGCGGATGGTATCGTATATTGAGAAAGTATGAGTGAAAGGGAAAGAGTATGACAGAGACCTTCAAAGAATATAAATGAGAAAGAATGAATGAGAGAAAATGACTGAGAAAGTGAAAAAGAGCATAAGAGTCTACAAGAGAGAGTGTGTATTAGGAGGATGAGAGTATAAAAAGACAGAGGGAGTCATATAGACAGAGTATGAGAGTATATATTGCAAAAGAGACTATGTGAGAGAAAAAAGTGCTATAGAGAATTGGAGAGTATAGAGAGAGAGCTCAATAGAGATACATTGACGTATTGTGTCTAAGAGTATGAGATAGAGTATATTTAGGGGCCGTTTGGGGAGTGATTAAAAGCAAAACATTCACAATGGATGTTTTGCTATACTGTAGCATTCAGGTTTTTTCCACTTTCAGCTGAAATACCTCAAGTCGTGTTTCACGCTGGATAGTGAAAAAACCGGAATGCTACAGTGGACGTGGAAAATCCACTATGGATATTTTGGTTTTTTCATGCCCCAAACAGCCCCTTAGGAAGAGGAAGTATGATGAGAAATAGAGAGAGAAAGAGTTTATAGAGAGATAAAAAAGAGTGTATCATTTCTAGTGGAATATTGCCAAAGCTGAGAAACAAGTTTAGTTTTCGAAAAGAGTGGAAAAGGGAGGGGATATGAGAGAGTGATAAGAGTATGAGAAAGTATGAAAGGGGGAGAGAGCATGAGAGAAGAGCTTATGAGCGAGGAGAGAGTATGACTCTGAGACTCAGAGAGAGTATGTGTGTATGGATATGAGAGAGAGAGACAGTGAGAGTGAGAGAGGAGAGATAATTAGTGAGAGAGAAAAGAGTATGGGTTAGATTATGAAAGATTGAATGAGAAAGGGTGAACTAGAGAAAGAGTATAATGAAAAGGGAGAGTATGATTGAAAAACTATGAGAATAGAGTGTGGCAAGAGTACGAGAGACAGAATGACAGTGCACGAGTGAGCGGATGACAGAGCGTATATTGAGAGAGTATGGCTGAGAGGCCATCGAAGAATATGGGTGAGAGAATGAAAGAGAGAAAGTATGAGTGAGAGTGAAAGAGAAGATGGGTCTTCTACAAAGAGGGAGTATATTAGGAGGATGACATAGCGTATATTGAGAAAGAGTATGAGTGAGAGGGAGAGGTATGACTGAGAGAGAATGAGAGAGAAAGTATGAGTGAGAGTGAGAGAGCATGAGAGTCTACGTGACAAAGAGAGTATATTAGGAGTATGAAAGAGAGTGAGAAGAGTCTCGGAGAGAGCCAGACAATGGACTATTGAGAGAGTACAAGCTAGAAAGAGGATATTGAGAGTGAGTGTCTGAGAGATAGATAGTATGAGAGAGAGAGTATATGACGAATGAGGGTGTGTGAGAGCTAGAGATAGTATATTGCTCACTACTAAAGCAGTTTAAGTGAGAGAGTGAAGAGAGTCTCAAAGAGAGTCAGACAATGGACTATTGAGAGAGTACGAGCTAGAAAGAGTATATTGAGAGTGAGTGTCTGAGATAGATAGTATGAGAGAGAAAGAGTATATGGCAAATGAGGGTGTGTGAGAGAGTGAGTGAGAGCTAGAGATAGTATATTGCTCACTGCCAAAACTGTGTTAAAAAAAGATAGGGAAGGAGAGGGAAAGAATATGAGAGAGTATGAAAAATAGAGGGCGCCATATAGACAGAGTATGAGAGTGTATATTGCAAAAGAGACTCTGTGAGAAGAGTGCGATAGAGCATTGGAGAGTGTAGAGAGAGAGGTTCTCAATAGAGATGCATTGAGGTATTGTGTCTAAGAGCACGAGAGGGAGAGTATATTTAGGCAGTGGAAGTATGAAGAGAAAGAGGGAGACGAAGAGATTATTAATGAAAGAAGAGAGTATGAGTAAGATTCTGAGAGAGATTGAATGAAAAAACGTGAGTTAGAGAAAAGAGTATAATGAAAAGGGAGAGTATGACTGAAAGATTGAGAATCCGAGAGTGAGAGAGTATGAGAGACTGAATGAGTGCACGAGTGAGCAAATGACAAAGCATATATTGAGAGGTGAGAGGAAGAGACTATGACTGAGACCGTCAAAGAATATGAGTGAGAGAATTAATGAGAAAGAATGAGGGAGAGAAAGAGAGCGTGAGTTCTACGAGAGAGTATATTAAGAAAGTGTATGAGTGAGAGGGCAAGATATGAATGAGAGAGAATGAGAGAAAGTATGAGTAAAAGTGAGAGAGAGAGAGAGAGAAAGTATATTAGGAGTACGAAAGAGGGTGAGAAAGAAAACTATGAGAGAGAGAGAGATAATATATTACAGATAAAGTATGACTGAGAGGGAGAGGGAGAAGAAAGTGTCAAAGAGAGCTAGACAGAGGATATGTTGAGAGTATGAGAGCAAGAGATCAATAAAGATATATTGAGGTAGTGTCTGAGTATGAGAGAGTATATTTAGAGAGATGAAGTATGAAGAGAAATATGGAGAGTATATTGAGCGATAAAAGGGAGTATATTATTTCCAATGGAACATTGCAAATTTGAAAAACAAGCTCAATTTTCAAAAAGAGAGGTAAAGTGAGCGGATATGAAAGTGATAAGAGTATGAGGGGAGAGAGGGTATGAATGAGAAGGAGAAAGTATGACTGAGACTCAGAGAGAGGATGCGTTTGTATGGATATGAGAGAGTGAGAGAGAGAGTGACAGGGAGAGGGAGAGATTATTAGTGAGAGAGAAGAGAGTTTGAGTTAGATTTTGAGGGAGATTGAATGGAAAGCGTGAGTTAGAGAAAAAGTGTAATGAAAAGGGAGATTGAAAGACTGAGAATACGAGTGTGATACATTATGAGAGACTGAATGAGAGTGCACGGGTGAGCGGATGACATAGCGTACATTGAGATTGAGTATGACTGAGAGAGAGAGAGAGAGAGAGCATGACTGAGAGACCGTCAAAGAATATTAGAGAGAATGAATGAGAGAGAAAGTATGAGTGAGAGAGTAAAAGAGAGCATGAGTCTACGAGAGAGTATATTAGAAGGATGAGAGTGTATATTGACAGTGTATGAGTGAGAGGGAGTATGGCTGAGAGACCATGAAAGAATTCGAGAGAGAGAATGAACGATAGAGAAAGTATGAGTGCGAGTGAAAGATAGCATAAGTCTAGAGAGAGAGTATATTAGGAGTATAAAAGAGAGTGAAAAAGAAAGACTTAGAGATAAGAGTGTCTAAGAGATAATATATTACAAATAAAATATGAGTGAGATGGAGAGAGAAGAGAGTGTCGAAGAGAGCTAGAGAAATGATATATTGAGAGAGTACGAAAGGCAGGGCTAGATGGACTATATTGAGAGTGTGTTTGAGAGATCGAGTATGACCAAGAGAGCTACAGAGATTATATTGTGAGATTGTTAGAGAGAGTATATTGCACACTAAAGTATTTCAAAAAGAGGGGGACTGCAGAAGAGAGGGAGAGGGTATTATGACTCTAAGACTGAGAGAGTATAAGTGTATATAGATATGAGAGTGAGAGTAAGAGTGAGAGAGAGTATGAGGGAGACATATATTACTTGTGAGAGAAATAAGAGCGAGTATGACAGATTATGAGAGATTGAATGAAAAGGCAGGGAGTTAGGGAAAGATTATAATGAAAAGGGAGAGTATGATTGAAAAACAAAGAATACGAGTGTGGGAGAGTATGAGACCGAATGAGAGAGTTCACGAGTGAGCGGATGACAACATATATTGAGAGAGAGTATGAATGAGGAGAGAGTATGACTCAACAACCGTCAAAGAATGTGAGTGAGAGAAAATAAATGATAGGTAAAGTATGGGTGAGATTGAAAGAGAGCACGAGAGTCTACAAGAGAGAGAGAGAGAGAGAGAGAGAGAGAGAGAGAGAGATAGTCTACTAGGAGTATGAAAGAGAGTAAAAAGAAAGACCCAGTGGAGAAGAGAGTCTAAGAGAGACATAATATATTACTGATAAAATATGAGTGAGATGCAAAAAGAGAAGAGTGTCGGAGCGAACTAGACATAGGATATATTGAGAATACGAAAGACAGTTAGAAAGACTATATTGAGAGTGTATTTGAGACATAGAGAATGAGAGAGTATATGGAGAGTGAGCTAGAGATTATATTGTGAGATAGCTAGAGAGAGTATGTTGCATACTGCTAAAGTCTATTTTCAAAAAGAGGAGTGCATAATAGAGGGAGAGGGAGAGAGTATGACTGTGAGACTTCAAAGAGAGTATAAGTATGTGTATGGATATGGATATGAGAGAGAATGAGAGATAGTGAGAGTATGAAGGAGAGGGAGAAATTATTAGTGAGAGAGAAGAGAGAGTATGAGTTGGATTATGAGAGAGATTGAATGAGAAAGAGTGAGTTAGAGAAAGAGTATAATGAAAAGGGAGAATATGACTGAAAGACTGTGGGAATATGAGTGTGAGAGTGTATAAGAGACTGAATAAGAGTGCACGAGTGAGCGGATGGTATCGTATATTGAGAGTATGAGTGAGAGGGAGAGAGTATGATAGAGACTTTCAAATAATATAAATGAGAAAGAATGAATGAGAGAAAATGAGTGAGAAAGTGAAAAAGAGCATGAGAGTCTACAAGAGAGAGAGAGTGTATTAGGAGGATGACATAGCGTATATTGAGAAAGAGTGAGTGAGAGGGAGAGATATGAGTGAGAGAGAAAAGAGAGTATATTAGGAGAACGAAAGGGAGAGTGAGAAAGAACAAGAGAGAGAAGAGTGTCTAAGAGAGAGATAATATATTACAGATACAGTATGAGAGGGAGAGAGAGAACAGAGTGTCGGATAGTGCTACATAGAAGATATATTGCAAGAGTACGAAAGACAGCTAGAAAGAGTATATTGAGTGTGTTTCATAGATACATAGAGTATGAGCGAGAGAGAGAGAGAGAGCATATGGAAAGCGAGTGTGTTAGAGAGTATGGGTGAGATAGATATAGATTATAGTGTGAGATAGGTAGAGAGAGAATACTGCAGACTACTAAAGTCTGTTTTCAAAAAGAGGGGGAGGGAGAGGGAGAGTATAAAAAAACTGAGGGGGTCATATAGACAAAGTAAGAGAGAGTATATTGCAAAAGAAACTGAGAGAAGAGTGTGATAGAGCATTGGAGAGTATAGAGAGAGCTCAATAGAGATATATCGAGGTATTGTGTTCGAGTATGAGAGAGTATGCTTAGAGGAAGTATGAAGAGAAATTGAGAGATAAAAATAGAATACATTGTTTCTAGTGAAACACTGCCAAAGTTGAGAAACAAGCTTAGTTTTTTAAGAGAGGGAAAGTGATGGGATATGAGTGAGAGAGAGAAGAGAGTGCTAATAATATGAGTATGAGAGGGGGAGAGAGTATGAGAGAGAAGAGAGTACGAATGAGAGGGAGCGAGCGTGACTGCAAGACTCAGGGAGAGAATAAGTGTGTATGGATAGGAGTGAGAGTATGAGGGAGGGAGAGGGAGTGATTCTTGATGAGAGAGAGAATAGAGAGTATGAGTTAGATAATGAGAAATTGAATGAGAAAAAGTGAGTTAGATAAAGAGTATAATGAAAAGGGATAGTATGATTGAAAGATTGAGAATTTGAGTGTGAGAGTATGAGACACTGAATGAGAGTGCACGAGTGAGCGGATGACATAGCATATATTGAGAGAGTGAGTGCGAGAGAGAGAGTATAACTAGGAGACCATCAAAGAATATGAGAGAGAATTAATGAGAGAGAAAGTACGAGTGTATGAGAGTTTATGAGAGAGAGAGAGAGTATATTAGAAGGATCATAATCATCATAATCAAGTAGCGCATTTTCTCAACTATTTGGGGTCGGCGACACGGATCTTACTCCTCCATTCAGGCCTGTTTTGGGCTACCTCTTTTGTAAGAGATAGTAAAGTCAAATCTTATTTTATTAACTCCATCCAAGTTCTCTTAGGTCTCCCTCTTCCTCTCTTAGCATCGGTTGCATGTATCCCTTCTAATCTTCGCACAGGGGCATCTAAAGTTCTTCTTTGCATATGCCCATACCAATGCAACCTACACTCCCTCAGCTTTTTTTCTAAAGGAGCTACTCCTAGACTCTCACAAATATATTTATTTTTAATCCTATCTCTCCTAGTTATCCCACTCATCCACCTTAACATTCTCATTTCGGCTACATTCAACTTATCTATATGACTCTTCTTTGGTGCCCAACACTCCGCTCCATAGAGTATTGCCGGCCTAATAGCTATCCTATAGAACTTGCCTTTAAGTCTTTTTAGTACACGCCTATCACACAACACTCCCGAGGCTGCCCTCCACTTTACCCACCCCGCATTAATCCTATGCATCACATCACTATCAATATCCCCTTCTTTATGGATAATGGATCCTAAGTAACGGAATTGATCACACATTGGCACTTCTTGCCCATCTATTTCAGTTAAGGCTCTATCTATCGTTCTACCTTCCTTAAAATTAAATTCCATGCACTCTGTCTTAGTTCTACTTATTTTAAAACCTTTTGATTCCAGAGTATCCCTCCACAATTCCAGTTTCTCATTCAAACCTACTTTACTCTTATCAATTAAAACTACATCATCTGCAAAAAGCATATACCAAGGTACATTATCTTGCAAATGACTAGTAAGTTCATCTATAACTAAAGCGAAAAGATAAGGGCTTAAGGCCGATCCTTGATGAAGACCTACCGTAACTAAAAACTCCTTAGTGTGCCCCCTAATAGTCCGCACACTAGTCATAACCCCCTCATACATATCCTTTATGATATCTATGTAATCTCTAATGACACCCTTCTTCTTCAAAATACTCCAAATATGCTCTCTCGACACTCTATCGTAGGCTTTTTCCAAATCTATGAAGGCCATAAAGAGGTTTTGCTTTCTATCCCTGTACCTCTCTATTAACTGCCGTAATAAAAATATAGCTTCCGTTGTTGACCTCTCCGGTATGAAACCAAATTGATTCTCTGACACTTTGGTTATTTTTCGCAAACGTCTTTCTAATACTCTCTCCCATAATTTCATAGTATGCCCCATAACTTTTATACCTCTATAGTTTGTACAACTTTGGATATCCCATTTATTTTTATACAAGGGTATGAGTGTACTCCTCCTCCACTCCTTTGGCATCCTCTTAGACTTCCAAATCTTGTTAAACAAACTAGTCAACCAAGTTACCTCCTAGTGCTTTCCACACTTCAATAGGAATTCCATGAGGCCCTAGAGCTTTGCCTTTCTTCATCTTCCTTAACGCAGCTCCTACTTCCTCTATCGAGAATCTCCTAAAATAAGTCATCTCTTTAACCAGACAAGACTCAAAATCTATCCCACTACTATAATTTTTATTCAATAAATGCTCAAAATACTCACGCCATCTCTCCCTAATTTCTTCATCTTTCACTAAAACACTTTGATCTTCGCTTCTAATACACCTAACTTGCTCTAAGTCCTTACTCCTCCTATCCCTTAACTTAGCTATCTTATAAATGTCCCTCTCCTCCTCCTTTGTCCCTAACCTATTGTACAAGTCATCAAACGCCTTAAATTTAGCTTCACTCACTATCTTTTTAGCCTCTCTCTTTCCCTTAACATATCTCTCCCAATTCTCTTGATTTTTACACTCTCTTAATTTCATTAGAAGGATGATAGGTTATATTGAGAAAGAGTATGAATGAGAGAAAAAGTATTGAGTGAGATAGTGAAAGAAGCTCGACTTTACGAGAGAAAGAGAGTATATTAGTAGGAAAGAGAGAGTGAGAAAGAAAGACTTAGAGAGAGAAGAGTGTCTAAGAGAGGGATAATATTCTAGAGATGAAGTATGAGTGAGGGAGAGAGAGAAGAGTGTCAAAGAGAGCTAGACAGAGGATATATTGAGAAAGTACAAAAGACTGAGATAGAAAGAGTATATTGAGTGTGTGTTTGTGAGATAGAGTATGAGAGAGAGCATAGGGAAGGCAAGTGTGTGTGTGAGAGAGGATGAGTGAGAGAGCTAAAGAGAGTATATTGCACACTACTGAAGTCTATTTTCAAAAAGAGAGGGGGAAAGAGAAAGAGGGAGAGGGAGAGAGTATGAGAATATCAAAAGACAGAGGGAGTCATAGACAGTGCATGAGAGAGTATATTACAAAAAAGACTACAAGAGAAAGAGTATGATAGAGCGTTGGAGTATAGAGAGAGCTCAATAGAGGTATATCTAGGTATTGTGTCAGAGTGAGAGAGAGAGAGAGAGAGAGAGAGAGAGAGAGAGAGGAAGTACAAAGAGAAATAGAGAGACTATTTTGAGAAAAAAAAAGATAGTATATTGTTTCGAGTGGAACACTCCAAAGTTGAGAAACAAGCTCAGTTTTTGAAGGGAGAAGGAAAGTGAGAGGATATGATAGTGATAATAGTATGAGTATGAGGGAGAGGCAGAGAGTTTGAGAGAGAAGAGAGTTTGAGTGAGAGGGAGAGAGACTAAGAGAGAGTCTTAGTGTGTGTATAGATAGGAGAGCGAGTATGAGGGAGAGGGAAAGATTATTAGTGAGATAGAAGAGAGTATGAGTTAGATTATGAGAGATGAATGAGAAAAAGTGAGGATAAAGAGTATAATGAAAAGGGAGAGTATGATTGAAAGATTGTGAGAATACGAGTGTGAGTTTGAGAGACTGAATGAGAGCGCACGAGTGAGCGGATGACAGCGTATATTGAGAGAGTATAACTGAGAGACCATCAAAGATTATGAGAGAATGAATGAGAGAAAGTATGAGTGAGAGTGAATGTGTATGAGTCTACGAGAGATAGAGAGAGAGAGAAAGAGTATTAGGAGGATGACATAGTGTACATTAAGAAAAAGTATGAGTGAGAGAATGAGACAAAGTATGAGAGTGAAAGAGCATGAGAGTCTCGAGAGAGTATATTAGGAGTAGGAAAGAGAGGGTGAGAAAGAAAGACTCAAAGAGAGATAATATATTACAGATAAAGTATGAGTGAGGGAGAGAGAAGAGAGTGTTTGAGAGTACAAAAGACGCTAGAAAGAGTATATTGAGAGTGAGTGTTTGAGAGACAGATAGAGTATGAGCGAGAGAGATAGACAGAGAGAGATAGTATATGGAGAGCAAGTGTGTGTGAGAAAGAGTATGAGTGAGAGAGCTAGAGAGAGGATATTGCACATTGCTGAAGTCTATTTTCAAAAAGAGAGGGGGAGGGAGAGAGTATGAGCAAAAAAGAGGGAGAGGAAGAGAGTGCTTGAGAGAGTATAAAAAGACACAGCAGTAGTCATATAGATAGAGTATGAGAGAGTATATTGTGAAAGAGAATGAGGAGTGTGATAGAGCATTGGAGAGTATAGAGAGAGAGAGAGAGCTCAGTAGAGTATATCGAAGTATTGTCTTTGAGAGTATGAGAGAGTACGTTTAGAGTGGGGAAGTATAAAGAGAAATAGAGTATATATTGAGAGATAAAAAGAGCGTATACTGTTTCCAGTAGAACTCTAGCAAAGTTGAGAAACAAGCTCAGTTTTCGAAAAGAGAAGGAAAGGAAGGGGATATGAGAGAGAGAGAGAGAGATAAGAGTATGAGTGAGAGGGAGAGAGTATGACTATGAGACTCAGAGAGAGTATAAGTTGAGCATGGATATGAGAGTGTATGAGGGAGAGGGAGAGGGAGAGATTATAAGTGAGAAAGAGAAGAGAGAATGAGTTAGATTATGAGAGATGGCATTAGTTCACAAAAGAGTATAATGAAAAGGGAGAGTAGGATTCAAAGACTGAGAATACGGGTGTGAGTATGACAGACTGAATGAGAGAGCACGAAGTGAGCGGGTGATAGCGTATATTGAGAGAGTATGAGTACGAGGGAGAAAGTATGACTGAGAGACTGTCAAAGAATAGTAGAGAATGAATGAGAGTGAAAGAGAGCATGAGAGTCTACGAGAGAGTATATTGGGAGGATCATAGAGCGTACATTGAGAAAGAGTATGTGAATGAAGGACCAATATGAGAGAGAAAGTATGAGTGAGAGACTAAAAGAGAGTACGAGAATCTACGAGAGAGTATGAAAGAGAGTGAGAAATAAAGACTCAAAAAGAGAAGAGAGATAAAATATTACAGATAAAGTATGAGTGAAGGAGACAGAGAAGAGTGAAGGAGAGAGAGAAGAGTGTTGGAGAGAGCTAGACTAGAAAGAGTATACTCAGAGTAAATGTTTGAGAGAGATAGAGCATGAGCAAGAGAGAGAGAGAGTATGAGTGAGAGAGCTAGAGAGATTATATTGTTAGATAGTTTAAGAGAGTATGCGAGAGAGCTTGAGAGATTATGAATATAAAAAGATAGAGGGAATCATATAGATAGAGTATGAGAGTATATTGTGCAAGAGACGATGAGAGAAGAAAGTGTGATAGAGAATTGGAGAGTATAGAGAGAAAATGAGAGAGAGAGAGAGAGAGAACTCAATAGAGGTATTGTGTCTCAAGAGTATGAGAAACTATATTTAGAGAGGAAGTATGAAGAGAAATAGAGAGAAAGAGTACACTGAGAGATAAAAAGAGAGTATGGAACACTACCAAAGTTGAGAAACAAGCTCAATTCTTTAAAAGAGAGGGAAAGTGAGGGGATATGAGAGAAAGAGAAAAAGAGAGAGTGATAAGAGTATGAGTGTATGAGAGGGGAAGATAGAGATGAGGGAGGAGTGTATGAGTGAGAGTATGATTGTAAGACTCAAAAAGAGTATAAGTGCGTGTATGGATATGAGAGAGAGAGAGAGAGAGAGAGTAAGGGGATATGAGAGAAAGAAAGAGTGATAAGAGTATGAGAGGGGGAGATAGAGATAACATAGGAGTGTATGAGTGAGTGAGAGAGTATGACTGTAAGACTCAAAGAGAGTATAAGTGCGTGAATGGATATGAGAGAGTATCTTAGGAGGATAAGGGGGGAGGGAGAGATTCTTAATGAAAGAGAAGAGAGTATGAGAAATTATGAGAGAGATTAAATGAGAAAGCATGATTTAGAGAAAGAGTATAATGAAAAGGGAGAGTATGATTAAAAGACTAAGAATACGAGTGTGAGAGTATGAGAAACTCAACGAGTGCACGAGTGAGCAGATAACATAGCATATATTGAGAGAGTATAAGGGAAAATGTGTGAGAGACAGTCAAAGAATATGAGAGAGAATGTATGAGTGAGAGTGAAAGAGAGCATGAGAGTCTACGAGAGATAGAGAGTATATTAAGAGGATAACAGAGCGTATATTGACAAAGAGTATGAATGAGAGGGAGAGATATGAGTGAGAGAGAATGAGAGAAAGTATGAGTGAGAGAGTGAAATTGAGTATGAGAGTATGCGAGAGAGAGAGAGAGTGTGTGTGTATTAGGACTTTGAAAGAGAGTGAGAAAGAGACTCAGAGAGAGATGAGTGTCTAAGAGAGATAACATACAACAGATAAAGTATGAGTGATAGGTAGAGAGAGAAGATAGTATCGGAGAGAGCTAGGCAAAAGATATATCGAGAGAGTATGTAAGACAGAGCTAAAAAAAGTATACTAAGAGAGAGAGAGTGAGTATAAGCGAGAGACAGTATATGGAGAGCGAGTGTCTGAGAGAGAGTATAAATGAGAGCTAGAGAGTATATTGCACACTATTAAAGTCTGCTTTCAAAAAGAGGGGGAGAGTAAAAAAGAGGGAGGGAGAGAGTATTAGAGAGAGCTTGAGAAAGTATAAGAGAGTTTGAGAGAGTATGAGAGAGAGTATATTGTGAAAGAGAGTATGAAAGAGAAAAGTGTGATAGAGCATTGGAGAGTATAGAGAGTATGAGAGATAGAGAGCTCAATAGAAATATATCCAAGTATTGTGTCTCATAGTACATTGAGAGATAAAAAGAGAGTAAATTGTTTCCAATGGAACATTAACAAAGTTGAGAAACAAGCTCAGTTTTCGAAAAGAGATGGAAAGGGAGGGGATATGAGGGAGAGAGAGAGAGTGATAAGAGTATGAGGGGGGAAGAGAGCATGAGTGAGACAGAGAGAATATGATTTTGAGACTCAGAGTATGTGTGTATGGGTATGGGTACGAGAGAGAGTATGAGGGAGAGGGAGAGATTATTAGTGGGATAGAGATGAGAGTACGAGTTAGATTATGAGAGATTGAATTAGAGAGCATGAGTTAGAGAAAGAGTATAATGAAAAGGAAGAGTGATTGAAAGATTGCAAGAATATGAGTGTGAGAGAGTGCATAAGTGAGAGTATGACAGAGTGTATATTTCGAGAGAGAAGACAGCAAAGAAAGAGAGTGAGAATAAGTGAGATGGAGAGAGTATGATTAAGAGACTATCAAAGAATATCAGAGAGAAAGAGATAGAACGAATGAGAGAACATATAAGTGAGAAAGAGGGAGGATGAGAGTCCATGAGAGAGAGTATATTAGGAGTATGAAAGAGAGTGAGAGAAAAAGACTCCAAGAGAGAAGAGTGTCTGAAGAGAGAGAATATATTACAAAGTATGAGTGAGAGGGAGAGAGAAGCGAGTGTCAAATAGAGGATATATTGAGAGAGTACGAAAGAGAGAACGTATATTGTCCACTACTAAACTTGAGAAATAAAGTCAATTTTCAAAAAGTGGGAGAGAGCGAAAAAGAGGGATAGGGAGGGAGTATGAGGAAGCTTGAGAGAGTATTAGTGAGAGAGGGAGTCAAATAGACAGAGTATGACAGTGATAGTATAATGTGAAAGAAAGTATGAGAGAGAGAAGAGAGTGTGATAAAGAGGGCATTAGAGAGTATTGAGAGAGTATGAGACAGAGAACTCCAGAGAGAGTATATTGATGGTGTGTGAGAGTATGAGAGAGAATATTAAAAGCAATGAGAAATATGCGATAGAAATAAAGCGAGAGAGAGTATAGTCACAAAAAATAGAGTACATTATTTCCTTTGAAACACTGCAAAAGTTGAGAACTAAGCTCAGTTGTCAAACAGAGAGAGGAAGGGGGAGAGAATATGAGAGAGGGAGAGAGAGAGATAACAGTAAGAGAGTATATTGAGAGAGGGGGAGAGTATGAAGGAGAGGGAGTACAACTGTGAGACTCAAAGAGTATGAGTGAGTTTTATGAGTATGCAAGAGGGAGAGTACAAGGGAGAGGGAGAGTATGAGTGAGAGAGAAAAGAGAGAATGATTTAGAGCATGAGATATTGTATAAGAAAGTGTGAGTCAGAGAGTATAATGAGGGAAGAGTAAGATTGATAGACTGTGAGAGTACGAGTGAGAGAGTATGAGAGACTGAATAAGACTGCAAGAGAGAGTATGAGAGCATAAAATTTGAGAGAGAAAAGTGAGAATATATTACAAGTATAAGTGAGAGGGAAACAGAGAAGAGAATGTCATAGAGAGACAGAGGATATATTGAGAATATGTAAGAGAGCTAGAGAGTATAGTGAGAGGGAGAGTGTTTGAGATAGAGTATGAGAGAGATAGAATATGAGCGAGAGACTATATTGAGAAGGTGTCTGTGTGTGAGAGAGAGTACGACTGATAGAGCTGAGAGATTACATTGTGAGATAGCTAGAGAGGGTATACTGCCCACTACTAAATGAAAAATAAAATCAGTATTCAAAAAGAGAGCAAGAGAGTATGAGAGCTTGAGAGAGTGTAATGAGAGAAGAAGTTAGAAAGAGTATGAGAGACTGGCACAGAGAGTGTCGGAAAGAGCCATACAATGGAATATTAATAGAGTGCGAGCTAGAAAGAGTATATTGAGAGTGAGTGTATGAGAGATAGATAGTATGGCAGAGGGAGTATATGGCGAGTGAGGGTGTATGAATGAGAGCTAGAGATTATATTTTGAGATAGCTAGAGATAGTATATTGCTCACTACTAAAGCTGTTTTCAAAAAGTGAGAGGGAGGAAGAGGCAGAGAATATGAGAGAGATCTTGAGAGAGTATAAACAACAGAGGGAGTCATATAGATAGAGTATGAGCGTGTATATTGCAAAAGAGACTCTGTGAGATAAGAGAGTGCAATAGAGCATTAGAGAGTATAGAGAGAGCTCAATAGAGATGCATTGAGGTATTGTGTCCGAGAGCACGAGAGAGAGTATATATTTAGGCAGTGGATGTATGAAGAAAAATAGAGAGAAAGAGTATATTATTTCCAGTGGAACACAGCCAAAGTTGAGAGACAAGCTTAATTTTTAAAAAGTGTGGGAAAGGGAGGGATATGACAGAGAGTGATAAGAGTATGAGAAAGTATGGAAGGGGGAGAGAGAGTATGAGAGAGGAGGGAGTATGTCTATGAGACTTGGAGAGAGTATGCGTGTATGGATATGAGAGAGTAAGTGAGAGTGAGAGAGAATGAGGGAAGGAGAGATTATTAGTGAGAAAGAAGAGAGTATGAATTAGATTATGAGAGATTGAATGAGAAAAAGAGTATAATAGAAAGGGAGAGTGATTGAAAAACTATGAGAATACGAGTGTTATAGAGTGTGAGAGACTGAATGACAGTGCACGAGTGAGCAAATGACACAAGGTATATTGAGAGAGTATGAGTGAGAGGGAGAGTATGGCTGAGAGGCCGTCAAAGAATATGAGTGAGAGAGAATGAAAGAGAGGATGAGCATATATTAGGAGGATGACATAGCGTATATTGAGAAAGAGAGGAAGAAATGAGTGAGAGAGTGAAAGAGAGTAGGAGGGTCTACGAGAGACAGAGAAAGAGTATATTAGGCGTAAGACTGAGAGTGAGAAAGGAAGTCTCAGACATAGAAGAGTGTCTAAGAGAGATAATATATTAGAGATAAAGCATGAATAAGAGGGATAAAGAGAAGAGTGTCGGAGAGAGCTATACAGAGGATATATTGAGAGTACGAAAGACAGCTAGAAAGAGTATATTGAGAGTGAGTGTTTGAAAGATAGAGTATGAGAGAGAGAGAATGGAGAGCTAGCATGTGCCAAAGAGAGTATGAGTGAGAGAGCTAGAGAGATTATAATGTGAGATAGCTAGAGAGATATATTGCACACTACTAAAGTATGTTTTCAGAAAGAGGAAGAATGGAAGAGAGGGAGAGCTAGAGGTAGAGAATATGAAAGTATAAAAAGACAGAGGGAGTCATAGACAGAGTATGAGAGTATATCATGAAAGAGATTATGACAGAGAAGAGAGTGTGATACAGAATTGGAGAGTATATAGAGTATGAGAGAGTGTATTTAGAGAGGAAGTGTGAAGAGAAATAAAGAAAGTATATTTAGAGATAAAAAGATAGTATTGTTTCCAGTTGAACTCTATCAAAGTTGATAAACAAGCTCATTTTTCGAGAAGAGAGGGTAAGGGATCGCATATGAGAGATAGTTATAAGATTATGAGGGACTATGAGAGGCGGAGACAAAGTATGAGAGAGAAGATAGTATGTGTGAAGAGAGAGTATGATAGTGAGACTTAGAGAGAGTCTGTGTGTATGGATATGAGAGAGAATGAGGGAGACGAAGAGATTATTAATGAAAGAAGAGTATGAGTAAGATTAGGAGAGATTGAATGAAAAGCGTGAGTTAGAGAAAGCGTAAAATGAAAAGGGAGACTATGACTGAAAGACTGAGAATATGAGTGTGAGAAAGTGAGAGAGTATGAGAGACTGAATGAGAGTGCATGAGTGCGCAGATGACAAAGCGTATATTTAGAGAGTATAAGTGAGAGGAAGAGAGTATGGCTGAGACCGTCAAAGAATATGAGTGAGAGAGAATGAATGAGGGGAAGTATGAGTGAGTGGAAGAGTGAAAGAGAGCATGAGTTCTACGAGAGAGTATATTAGGAAGATGACAAAGCGTATATTAAGAAAGTGTATAACTGAGAGGGCGAGATATGAGTGAGAGAATGAGAGAAAGCATGCGAGTCTATGAGAGAGAGAGAGAAAGTATATTAAGAGTATGAAAGAGGGTGGGAAAGAAAGACTTTGTGCGAGAGGGAGAGAGATAATATATTACAGATAATGTTTGAGTGAGAGGGAGGGAGGAGAAAGTGCCAGAGAGAGCTAGACAGAGGATATGTTGAGAGTAGAGACCTAGAGATCAATAAAGATATATTGAGGTATTGTGTCTGAGTATGAGAGTATATTTAAAGAGATGAAGTATGAAGAGAAATAGAGAGAGAAAGAGTATATTGAGCGATAAAAGGGAGTATGTTATTTCCAATGGAACACTGCCAAATTTGAAAAACAAGCTCAGTTTTCGAATAGAGAGGGAACGTGAGAGGATATGAGAGTGATAAGAGTATGAGGGGAGAGAGAGTATGAATGAGGAGAGAGTATGACTAAGACTCAAAGAGAGTATGTGTTTGTATGGACATGAGAGAGAGTGAGAGTGAGAGAGAGTGAGAGCGAGAGATTATTAGTGAGAGAAGAGAGAGTTTGAGTTAGATTTTGTGGGAGATTGAATGGAAAGCGTGAGTTAGACAAAGAGTATAATGAAAAGGGATATTGAAAGACTGAGAATACGAGTGTGACACAGTATGAGAGACTGAATGAGAGTGCACGAGTGAGCGGATGACATAGCGTACATTTAGATAGAGTATGACTGAGAGACCGTCAAAGAATAGGAGTTAGAGAGAATGAATGAGAGAAAGTATGAGTGAGAGAGAAGAAGAGAGTATGAGTGAGAGGGAGTATGGCTGAGAGACCATCAAAGAATTTGAGAGAGAATGAACGATAGAGAAAGTATGAGTGCAAGTGAAAGATAGCATGACAGTCTAGAGAGAGACAGAGTATATTAAGAGTATAAAATAGAGTGAAAATGAAAGACTTAGAGAGAATAGTGTCTAAGAGATAATATATTACAGATAAAACATGAGTGAGATGGAGAGAGAAGAGAGTGTCGGAGAGACTAGACAGAGGATATATTGAGAGAGTACGGAAGGCAGGGCTAGGAAGACTATATTGAGAGTGTGTTTGAGAGATATAGTATGAGCGAGAGAGCGAGAGAGTATATTGCACACTATTAAAGTATTAAAAAGAGAGGGGGGACTGCAAAAGAGAGGGAGAGGGTATTATGACTATGAGACTGAGAGATTATAAGTGTGTACGGATATGAGACTGAGAGTGAGAGAGTATGAGGGAGACAAAGAGATTACTAGTGAGATAAAGAAGAGCGAGTATGACAGATTAAGCGAGAGATTGAATGAGAAAGCAGGAGTTAGGGGAAAATTATAATGAAAATGAGAGTAAGATTGAAAGACTGAAAATATGAGCGTGCGAGAGTATGAGACCGAATGAGAGTACATGAGTGAGCGGATGACAACGTATATTGATAGTGTATGAATGAGAAGGAGAGAGTATGAATCAACAACTGTCAAAGAATATGAGTGAGAGAATGAATGATAGATAAAGTATGAGTGAGAGTGAAAGAGAGCATGAGAGTATGAATCAGTAAAAGAATATGAGTGAGAGAATGAATGATAGATAAAGTATTAGTGAGACTGAAAGAGAGCATGAGAGTCCACGAGAGAGAGTATATTAAGAGTATGACAGAGTGAAAAAAAAAAGACCAAATGAGAGAAGAGAGTCTAAGAGAGACATAATACATTACAGAGCTGGAGAGAAAATATTACATACTACTAAAGCCTATTTTCAAAAAGAGAGGGGGAGAGAGAAAGAGAGGGACAGGGAAAGAGTATAAAAAAATTGAGGGAGTCATATAGACAGAGTATGAGAGAGAGTATATTGCGAAAGAGAGTTCAATACAGATATATCGAGGTAGTGTCTGAGTATGAGAGAGTATACTTAGAGAGAGGAAGTATGAAGAGAAATTGAGAGAGAAAGAGCATATTGAGAGAAAAAATGGAGTACATTGTTTCTAGTGGAACATTGCCAAAGTTGAGAAACAAGCTTAGTTTTTTTAGATGGAATGTGATGGGATATGAGTGAGAGAGAGTGCTAAGAGAGACATAATACATTACAGAGCTGGAGAGAAAATATTACATACTACTAAAGTCTATTTTCAAAAAGAGAGGGGGAGAGAGAAAGAGAGGGACAGGGAAAGAGTATAAAAAAATTGAGGGAGTCATATAGACAGAGTATGAGAGAGAGTATATTTCGAAAGAGAGTTCAATACAGATATATCGAGGTAGTGTCTGAGTATGAGAGAGTATACTTAGAGAGAGGAAGTATGAAGAGAAATTGAGAGAGAAAGAGCATATTGAGAGATAAAAATAGAGTACATTGTTTCTAGTGGAACATTGCCAAAGTTGAGAAACAAGCTTAGTTTTTTTAGAGGGAATGTGATGGGATATGAGTGAGAGAGAGTGCTAAGAATATGAGTATGAGAGGGGGGGAGAGAGTATGAGAGAGAAGAGAGTAGGAATGAGAGGGAGCGAGCGTGACTACGAGACTTAGAGAGTATAAGTGTGTGTATGGATAGGAACGAGGGTAAGAAAGAGAGTCAGAGAGAGTACGAGGGAGAGAGAGTGATTCTTGGTGAGAGAGAGAATAGAGAGTCCGAGTTAGATTATGAGAGATTGAATGAGAAAAAGTGAGTTAGATAAAGAGTATAATGAAAAGGGAGAGTATGATTGAAAGAATGAGAATTCGAGTGTGAGTATGAGATACTGAATGAGAGTGCACGAGTGAGCGGATGACATGGCGTATATTGAGAGAGTAAGAGGGAGAGAGTATAACTAGGAGATCATCAAAGAATATGAGAGAATGAATGATAAAGAAAGTACGAGTGTATGAGAGTCTAAGAGAGAGAGAGAGAGAGAGAGTATATTAGGAGGATAACATAATGTATATTGAGAGAGAAAGTATGAGTGAGATAGTGAAAGAGAGCACGAGAGTCTACGAGAGAGAGAGAGTATATTAGTAGGAAAGAGAGAGTGAGAAAGAGAGAGAGAGAGAGAGAGAGAGAGAGAGAGAGAGAGAAGAGTGTCTAGGAGAGGGATAATATTTTGGAGACGAAGTACGAGTGAGGGAGAGAGAGAAGCGTGTCAAAGAGAGCTAGACAGAGGATACATTGAGAAAGTACAAAAGACTGAGCTAGAAAGAGTATATTGAGTGTGTTTGCGAGATAGATAGAGTATGAAAGAGAGCATATGGAAGGCAAGTGTGTGTGTGTGTGAGAGAGAGAGAGGATGAGTGAGAGCTCAAGAGATTATATTGAGAGATAGCTAGAGAGAGTATATTGCACACTACTAAAGTCTATTTTTAAAAAAAGAGGGAGAGGGAAAGGGTATGAGAGTATCAAAAGACAGAGGGAGATGTAGACAGTTTATGAGAGTGTATTGTAAAAGAGACTATGACAGGAAGAGTATGATAGAGCATTGGAGAGTATAGAGAGAGAGAGACAGAGAGAGCTCAATAGAGGTATATCTAGGTATTGTGGCTGAGTATGAGAGAGAATATAATAGAGAGAGAGTGATAAGAATATGATAGAGTATGAGGAGAGAAAGTATGAGTGAGAGAGAGTATGACTTTGAGACTAAGAGAGACTATAAGTGTATGTATGGATACGAGAGAGTGAGAGTATGAGTGATTATTAGTGCGAGGGAAGAGAGAGTATGAGTAAGGTTATGAAAGAGATTGAATGAGAAAGTGTGAGTTAGATAAAGTGTATAATGAAAAGGGATAGTATGATTGAAAGACTGAATACACGTGAGAGAGTATGAAAGACTGAATGAGAGTCCACGACTGAGTGGATGACAGCGTATATTGAGAGAGTATGGGTGAAGGAAAGTATGACTGAGAGATCGTCAAAGAATATGAGTGCAGGAATGAATGAGAAAGTATGAGTGAGAGCAAAAGAGAGCAGAGAGAGTCTAAGAGAGAGAGTATATTAGGAGGATGTAAGAGCATATATTGACCAAGAAAATGAGTGAGAGGGAGATATGGGTGAGAGAGAATGAGAGGAAGTATGAGAGAGAGTGAAAGAGAGTATGAGTCTACGAGAGAGAGAGTATATTAGGAGTACGAAAGAGAGTGAAAAAGAGACTCTGAGTGGAGTGTCTAAGACAATAGGGTATAAGGAGAGCATGTGTGTGAGATAGAGTATGAGCATATATTGATCAAGAACATGAATGAGAGGGAGATATGGGTGAGAGACAATGAGAGAAAGTATGAGAGAGAGTGAAAGAGAGCATGAGAGTCTACGAGGGGGAGTATATTAAGAGTATGAAAGAGAGTGAAAAAGAAAGATTCTGAGAGGAGTGTCTAAGACAGAGGGTATAAGGAGAGCGTGTGTGTGAAAGAGTATGAGTGAGAGATAGAGATTATATTATGAGATAGCTAGAGAGTGTGCATGTGAGAGAGAATATGAGTGAGAAAGATATTATATTGTGAGATAGCTAGAGTGTTTATTGCACACCACAAGTTTATTTTCAAAAAGTGAGGGGAGGAGCGAAAAAGAGGGAGGGAGAGAATAGGAGAGAGTGCTTGAGAGAGTATAAAAAGACACATCAGCAGTCATATAGATAGAGTATAAGAGTGTATATTGCGAAAGAGAATATGAGTGTGATAGAGCATTGGAGAGTATAGAGAGAGCTCAGTAGAGTATATCGAAGTATTGTCTTTGAGCGTATGAGATAGTACATTTAGAGAGAGGAAGTACAAAGAGAAATAGAGAAAGTATATTGAGAGATAAAAAGAGCGTACACTGTTTCCAGTAGAACTCTAGCAAAGTTGAGAAACAAGCTCAGTTTTCATAAAGGGAGGGAAATGAAGGGGAGATAAGAGTATGAGTGAGAGGGAGAGAGTAAGACTATGAGACTCAGATAGAGTATGACAGACTAAATGAGAGAGGGAGAGGGAGAGAGTGTGTGAGGGAGATGGAGAGGAAGAGGGAGATTGTAAGTGAGAAAGAGGAGAGAATGAGTTAGATAATGAGAGATAGCATGAGTTCGCAAAAGAGTATAATGAAAAGGGAGAGTATGATTCAAAGACTGAGAATACGAGTGTGAGTATGATAGACTAAATGAGAGTGCACAAGTGAGTGGGTGACAGCGTATTTTGAGAAAGTATGAGTAAGAGGGAGAGAGTATGACTGAGAGACTAAATGAGAGAGAAAGTATGAGAGAGAGTGAAAGAGAGCATGAGAGCCTGCGAGAGAGTATATTGGGAGGAGACATAGCATACATTAAGAAAGAGTATGAATGAGAGGGACTGATATGAGAGAGAAAGTATGAGTGAGACTGAAAGAGAGCATTAGAGTCAACGAGAGAGAGAGTATGAAAGAGAGTGAGAAAGAAAAACTGAAAAAGAGAAGAGAGATAATATATTACAGATAAAGTATGAGTGAAGGAGAGAACGAAAGACAATGCTAGAAAGAGTATATTCAGAGTAAGTGTTTGAGAGAGATAGAGAGAGTATAGGGAGAGCGAGTGTGTGAGAGAGTATGAGTGAGAGAGCTAGAGAGATTATATTGTCAGATAGTTTGAGAGAGTATTATATTGCACATTATTAAAGTCTGTTTTCAAAAAGAGAGGGGGAGATAGAAAGAGAGGGGGAGATAGAAAGAGAGGGAGAGGGAGAGAGTATGCGAGAGAGTTTGAGAGAGTACGAATATAAAAAGATAGAGGGAAACATATAGACAGAGTATGAGAGTATATTGTGAAAGAGATGATAAGAGAGAAGAAAGTGTGATAGAGAATTAGAGAGTATAGAGAGAATATGAGAGAGAGAGAGAGAGCAAGGTATTGTGTCTCGAGAGTATGAGAGACTATATTTAGAGAGGAAGTATGAAGAAAAATAGAGAGTATGGAACATTGCCAAAGTTGATAAACAAGCTTAATTTTTTAAAAGAGAGGGAAAGTGAGGGGATATGAGAGAAAGAGAAAAAAAAGAGAGTAATAAGAGTATGAGTGTATGAGAGGGGAAGATAGAGTTGAGGGAGGAGTGTATGAGTGAGCGTGAGAGTGAGAGTATGATTGTAAGACTCTCTTAGAGTATAAGAGTGAGAGAGTATGACTGTAAGACTCAAAGAGAGTATAAGTGCGTGAATGGATATGAGAGAGAGAGAGAGAGTATCTTAGGAGGATAAGGGGAGGGAGAGATTATTAGTGAGAGAGAAGAGTATAAGAAATTATTATGAGAGAGATTAAATGAGAAAGCATGATTCAGAGAAAGAGTATAATGAAAAGGGAGAGTATGATTGAAAGACTGAGAATACGAGTGTGAGAGTATGAGAAACTCAACGAGTGCACGAGTGAGCGAATGACATAGCGTATATTGAGAGAGTATGAGCGAGAGGGGAAATGTATGAGAGATAGTCAAAGAATATGAGAGAATGAATGAGAGAAAGTATGAGTGAGAGTGAAAGAGAGCATGAAAGTCTACGAGAGATAGAGAGTATATTAGGAGGATGACAGAGCGTATATTGACAAAGAGTATGAATGGGAGGGAGAGATATGAGTGAGAGAATATGAGAAAGAATGAGTGACAGAGTGAATAGACCATAAGAGTATGCGAGAGAGAGTGTGTGTATTAGGACAATGAAAGAGAGTGAGAAAGAGACTCAGAGAGAGATGAGTGTCTAAGAGAGATAACATATTACAAATAAAGTATGAGTGATAGGTAGAGAGAGAAGAGTGTCAGAGAGAGCTAGGCAAAGGATATATTGAGAGAGTATGTAAGACAGAGCTAAAAAGAGTATCTTAAGAGTGAGAGAGAGTATAAGCGAGAGATAGTATATGGAGAGCGAGAGATAGTATATGGAGAGCGAGAGATAGTATAGATGAGAGCTATAGAGTAGATTGCACACTAATAAAGTCTATTTTCAAAAAGAGGGGGAGAAGCAAAAACGAGGGAGGGAGGGAGTATGAGAGAGAGCTTGAGAGAGTATGAGAGAGTATATTGTGAAAGAGAGTATGAAAGAGAAGAGTATGAAAGAGCATTGGAGAGTATAGAGAGAGAGTATGAGAGATAGAGAGCTCAATAGAAATACTACAATCAAGCCAACAGAACACAGATACACATGTAAGACAATTATCAGTTACTGTAGAATGAAATCTAGACAAGTACACTTGCTATGTCTAAACAACTACAAGCTAAAGCAAAAGAACCAAATAACATGGGACCCAAAAGTGTTGTTGCTTGCAGAGAGTACTATACCCTCACCCTAGAGTTTGAAATGCAAAAAAATCCTGCTAGCTGTAGAACCCAGGTTATATCCAGCAAATGGCCCGCATGTCACAAGAAGCTCAAAAGAGGCATACTCCTAAACAACTATATAAAATAATATCTGCATATCTGAATACAATTATATTTAAATATTAGTTGCTCTATTATGTGTAGACCTGTACTAATTTCAAATAAATTGCTATAGCAAACTATTTTACAATGATGAAGAAAGGAAATTAACACACATGTAAGAGAAATTAGGTACTCTTTATACTATATTCTATATAACTTTCATGCAGACTACCGTCACAAACAAGCAACTTGAAGCAAAGCACATAGTCCAAATTGCAACGGAACCATCAGCAATTGTCTGCAGAGTAACAACACACTCACCCTAAAGTTTGTGCTTGCACAAAATCAATACTAGCTACAACGACAAGGTAGCATCCCCCAAATAGCCATGTGTCGTAGATGATGGTAGATTGTAATAGACGCTAATAGCTAACACACATGTAATAGACACTAATATATTATAGTTTATGGTATAAAGAGTAACTAGTTTCTCTTACATGTATGTTTATTTCCTTTGTTAATCATTGTTTGTGATGATAGTCTACATAAAACTTATAAAGATTATAGAATAATGAGTAATTAGTTTATCTTATGTGTGCTAATTTCGTTTGTTCATCATTGTATATCTTTTTTTTCTTAGTCTACATGATAGTTATATAGATTATATGTGTGTTAGCTTTTAGTATTTATCTAATATGTTAGTGTCTATTACAACCTGCCATCACAAACAACTTGAAGCTAAGCACACAGCACAAATTGCAAGGGAACCATCAGCTAATGCTTGCAAAGTACAACACACACTCACCCTAGGGTTTGTGCATGCAAAAAATCAATGCTAGCTATAGCGACAAGGTAGCATCCCGCAAATGGCAATGCGTTGTAGGTAGTGGCAGTTTATAATAGACACTAACATGTTAGATAATACTAAAAGCTAATACACATATAATCTATACAACTTTCATCTTGACTAAAGAAAAGAGAAAAAGACAAACAATGATGAACAAGCGAAATTAACACACATATAAGAGAACCTAATTACTCATTATTATATAATCTATATAACTCTCATGTAGACTGCCATCACAAACAATGATTAACAAATAAAATTAACACGCATGTTAAGAGAAATTATTTACTCTTTATACCATTATCTATAATCTATTAACTTTCATGTAGACTGCCATCACAAATAACTTGAAGCTAAGCACACAACCCAAATTACAAGGGAACCATCAACTATTGCCTGCAAAGTACAACACACACTCACCCTAGGGTTTGTGCATAAAAAAAATCAATCCTAGCTACAACGACAAGGTAGCATCCCGAAAATGGCAATGCATTGTAGGTGATGGCAGATAAAGAAAACTCTGTCTACAATGAACACTAAACAAAATTGCTCCTAAAATATACAAGGTGATCTTTTGGTAGTGGGTGATATTTTGGTAGTGAGAGTGCTATAGAACTCTTACCAACACCCCATAAGATGAAAAAAAATGTCAACCCACATCATGCAATCAGGCCATAATTTAATTGTATCAATTTGATTACTTCTTTTTTATTTTTGGTACATAGTCCATCAGTCACTTTTCCATAACCTTCCACACTCAATTGCAGCATTTTATCAACAGAATTAATAAATAATGATTGTTTATACAATCAAGTCTAAACATTTTTTCACAGCAATCTAGTTTGAAACGTAAATGCTTAAATTTAAGTCCCCTTTCATTGTTATGGCCCTTTTCCACCATAGGATTGGACCTATTTTTTTACTTAGTTCAAATCTTACTTGCATTAGTGAATTCTATCTCTGGTTGGACTTATGTTTCCACATTTACTTGGACTTAATTTAAGATAAGATCCTAGCCAATGGTTGTTATCCTAATATGATTAAAATTCTCCTAATATGGAGGCCTCTACCCAAAACTATATAGAGGGCTTACTGCTCAGGAGATTGTATGTACTGATTACTGAGATATTGAAGCATAGCTCTAAATTTTCCAAATCTCTTCCTTCCCTCTTCGTTTTTATTCTCCCCATTCCCCCTCTACTTTTCCCCTTTCATCCAAGAGTCTCTATCGTAATTCCCATGTAATCCTAATCCTAAGGGGTCATAATATTTTCCACCAAGCCATATATGTCCCTCCTAACATTTGCAAACATCAACTCAGAAATATTGGCTGCCTCAGAACACGTATACACTAGGAAACAATTAAAGTGAATGAAGAAGAGCAAAACGAGGTATGCTTATCAAACTATTAGGGATATTGCTGGTAACCAACACGTCTTAAGATAAGGGTCAATAACATAGACTTAAATGATGCATAAATCACACGATAGAACAAGACTATATGAAAAGATAACCAGGGTGAATGACAAATCGCCTATGCAAAAAGTACAACTCACAGTAAACCAAACATAGTTGGCCTCTGCATGTTCTTCAATGCAGTTGGGAACCTCCCGTTTAAAATGCTAATTTGAAGCTGTGAAGTCCTTTCTTGTTTTCGGTCTCCACTTTTCTCCACGGCGGTTGATAGACATGCACGGACCTCAAAAATGGAAATGAGGTCAGACACCGCTGCAGATAGAGAACAAAAAGAACACAAGATCATCAGTTCACTAGGAAAAGCCCCACTATCGTCTATTTGCTATACATATCAATAAACCAATTATCACCCTCCATGTAACCAGAGTGATATACTCAAAAACCACACCACACTCCAACATTTAGGAAAAACAACCCACAAACAGCATATCATCTATTTGCTACACGTGTTGTTTTGAGAATAACTCCCGACTTTTTGTAAAGAGCATTGTGAATATTAAAATAGAGAATATATACATGTGTAAGTTATTTTATATCGAAATTGCAAGGAAAAAATCAAAATGTCGGAAATGAAAAACAATGAAAGCACACAAAGAGAATGTAGAATACATGGAGAAAGAGAAAAAAAAAGGAGAAGCTCATAAAATCGCAAAAAAAAGTGGTACATCCAAATAAACCGCCTAAGAAAAAAATGGATGCAAGATCATCAGTCTCTAGGAAAGCCAATTATGACCCTCTATATAGATAGTATGATAAACTCAAAACCGCAGGCCACACTCTAACATAAAGGAAAAACAACCCACCAACAGCATATCATCTAGACACTACACATGTTGTTTCAAAGAAAACTCCGAATTTTTTTAAAAAAGCATAGTAAATTATAGAATGGAGAATCTATATTTATAGGCTATTTCATACACAAAATTGCAGGGAAGAGAAACAATTATCAACAATGAAAGCACCAAAAAAGAATGTAAGATACAAAGGGAAAGAAACAATGCCCAAGAATTGCAAAGACAGAAAACTAGTACCTGAGAACTGCCTCTACAACTTCCACATTCCATCCCTCCGATCAGACCACAAAGCGCTGCATTCTTTCTTTCATCCTCTCAAGCCAAAAAAAGCATCTTTTCTTTCTTCTCAAGTCAAACTCCTGCCCACCCAAGTGTCATTCAATACCACCTTCAAACACAAACAGCAAACCGTGGAAAGAGGGGGGGACAATCAAACAAAGCTTTCAACACTACCATCTACAGGTCGTTGTACGTCGGTGGTGAGTGCGAGCGTTTGAGAAGTGACCAACCAGAAAGAAACCAAGAACACGACCTCCACAAACCCGACCGGCCTCCCACATCCTCTTCCGCTCAAGACCGACACACGAACACACCATTGCGTAAACTCAAAGAAAAATGAAGAAACTTGGTGGAGAAGACGCCCCTTTCTTCCGATCAGAACATCGCAGGAAAGTACAGCCCCCCCGAGAGAACACCAAACAGCAGCCTGACACCTCGGCAGCAGGGACCCGGAAACCAGGACGATCGGCAGGCTCAAGCGCCGTCGGGAAGGGATTTAGGGCAATGAAGGAGAAGGGGTTTAGTACGTCTAGCATCACCAAAAATAATCACCAAACTCCGGGTGATGGAGTTTGGTGATGATATTTGGTGACAAAAACATTTTTGTAGGGCAAATAGGCAGAGGGACCCGGCATTGATTTGACGCGATTCCTCTAACGGTCTAATCCCTCTCGCCATTGGATCGTTTCGACCGTTGACGATTTTGTCCTTGTGATTGATGACAAGAGATTTGAAGTTAGCTGTGTAAATCTGTTAGTTAAGCCCTCGGATAAGGTTACCGTTGCCCATCTTCTTATCTTAACAGCTAAGGACTCAGACGCGGCTAATCCGACGCGTTCAAAAACTATTTAGCCCTCTTATTAATTGCACAACTTTGTAAGGCTAATAGGGGTATACGAAGGATTTACTTCTCTACAAAATATTTTGCACGTAAATGTGTGTCATCCAAGGTTTTAAAAATTAGACCGGTCATCAACCTTAAATTCTAACCAAGTAGGTCCAACTGGAGGTCAACCTGGGTTGGCCCGATTACTGACGTCGTCGTATAAAAAAAACCCCCCTCGAGCTAGAGAGCTCAAGGGGGCAGCATGTAATGATACGAAGCTGCACAAATGTGGGGTGAACTACTATGCTAATCTTTCAAAAAAAGAAAAACAAAACAAAACTTGTATCAACCCCGCAACCGACATCGAGTACAATACGGATGTGCCCCTTCTTCTTCAGTTGCGCCACCATCCGCCTTATCTCCTCTACATACCCCTTCACACCTGTCGGGAATACGAGCCAGCCTATCAAACAGCACGTTCACAAACCACACCCGGTCCCTGCTCTCCAACCACCGGACAAGGCGCCAGGGGGGAGAAGGGAGAGGGGTCACAGTGGTGACGACATGGGTGGGGGCTGTGGGGTGCCAAGGGGGAGAGAAACACAGGGGGGAAAGAAAATCAGAGGGGGAAGAGGGATGGGAGGTTGCCGAGGAGGTGGGGCTACAACGGCAGAGGTGGTGGAGAGGGGTCGCCGGGGGCGAGGAAGAAAATAGAGGGGGGTCGGTGGGGCGACGACGGCAGTGGGGTGTGGCTCGGCAGGGCTACGGCGGCGGTGGGAGGCAGGGCGACAACGGTGGTGGGGGAGTAAATCCAAGCCAGCCTGGTCGGCTGGGTCAACCTACCAGGCCGACTCGACCCGAAAAGGCGGCTGGCTCTTTCAATTGTAATGTAAGTGCCACGCCCCAAATTTCTTAACCTCGATTAGAGCATGGAAGCACCAATTCATTAACGGTTAGAAGGTTTGAAATCTGGGACGCAACAAAATACCCGATCGTTCTCATTCCCATTCAACATAATATGGGACAAATATAGGAGAGATCATAACTAAACAATATCCATGTACTTAAATCTTAAATCATAAAAATAAAAGTCTACTTAGTCTATTACAACAACTAAGTCTCACAAAATCAACTTAGTAAAAACAATCCGACACGCAGGCCAACAAGTTCATCATGAACAATGAAATAATGCATAATAAAATTTAATGCATCATCATGTTGCAATCAACCACCAAACTCCATCGAGAAAACCTTGTCAAGTTTTTCCTTCTTATTTTCTGCATCAAAAGATGCATGAGTATTTCATAGGAAATACCCAGTAAAATGCCAAAAAAACTCACAAAACAATAATTTATAGGAACACTGACAATATGGTGTAAAGAGTAAAGACAAATTCAATAATATCAGGAATAGAAAATACAGAGTTTACTTACCTAGATACCAATCATCATTAAAGACCCTCAACGGTCAAGAAATACTTAAGATCAAAATTCAAAACTCCAAACATACAGTGCGTAAGGAGAAGACAGAATGAATATTAGCTCCAGACGTCCAAAGTGTAGGAGACAACAATTTCTGCTCTCAGCTTAGTCCACTTCCCTTATGGACATCAATACCAGAACATCCTAGAGGTTCTTCAGAGGAACCTGACCATGCGTCTAGGGATGTTGGTCCCATTGGAGCTTACGGCACAATGGGCAGAGACTACAAGACCTTTTGTAATATCTTGTAATCTAATTACGTACGTTTTTCCTTCATCGGATGAACTACAAAGGTTCAATAAATAATTTGAGATCCCAAAGGATCTAGTAATGGCTTGTGAGCATACTATGATTCCACTAAGAGAGTTTCCATGAATACCTCTTAGTGGAGAAACAGTTTATATAGAACTGAATCAACATATACATAACTGGAGTTCTCTCATCTTGAGACTCATTCCACGATCTTTCTGTAACTGACTCATAGAGGAGTACCTTAGAATTATCAATATCCCAATGTGGATAAACTTACATAGGAGTAATCAAAGAACTTCATTGTTCAGACACAGGATGACTCATAACTGAGACTCATCAAAGGATGCCACACCAAACGCTTTCACCATGCATAGCTTTAATCAAGACCATCCCTGATTCTGACAATAATGAGAATTCTATGTCATAAAATAACAAGATGGCAGGGTTTAAGAAGTTAAATCCTAATTGAGAATTGAAGCATTCAAAGTTAGTTTCATGGAACTGCAAATTTGTAGTGCAGTGCACCACCTAAGAAGCACGGACACGGCAAAATGGCAGCCGTGTCCGTATCCGACACGTATCCGACACGGATACGCTGGCGACACGGCTGCCTGCGTGTCCGTGCCGTTTTTTGTTTTAAAAAAAAAAAAAAAAACTGGATACGTACGGGACACGGCCGGACACGCATCGGAGGGTTTGATTTCAGTCCAAATCTCAACAGTAGTTTGTTACTGTGTTGTTTGAAAAAAATGTCATGGGCAGCAGGTGTTACATTCTCTGCATGCTGGAGCAGGTAAGAAAGGTACTTGAGTGCAGTACCAGACCTTGTCATGCCTTTACCACGTGCCTAGACCTTATCATGCAACATAAACATTGACATGTATACTTAAACAGTATTTTTTGTCATAATATAGCGTGTATGATATAAGAAATTTTTATTAAAAGATACAAAAAATTATGATTTAAATTAATTTTTGGATTATAAATTTATAATAATAATTTATAATTAATAATAAATATTTTTTATTAGCCGTGTCGTATCCTACTTTTTGGAAAAATGGCGTGTCGCCGTATCCGTATCGTGTCGTATCGTGTCGCCGTTTTCGTATCCGTGCTTCTTAGTGCACCACAAAAGAATGACTCGGTTCAGCAAGACTCTCTTCCTTGAATTGCTCAATTTATAGACATTACTCACTCCATCTCATAGGGCTTTATACAATTAATATTTTCATAATCATATCTTATAATGTTAATGTACATTAGGGTTTCAAACTGCAAAAAAGGGTACTGCTACTTCACAACAACTCCATTCCCAAGCTGATGTAGACATGGCATCTACAACGGAGAAGAACAAAGAGAAATAGAAAAGCTAAGCTAGAGCAAATAAAACTAATCTGTATTTGTCATTTGATAATCCCGTTTTGGCCACAGGCCTTACATATATAAAGAGAAAAATAGCTTAATCCTAATAAAAGTAGTAAATCCTAACTAGGAAATCATATTAAAGAAGGAATCCTATTCCTAATATAAGTAAGAAAGGCTAATTGAGTTCATAACATTCCACCACGCTCCACATCGCCTTGTCCTCAAGGCGACCTTATTCTAAAAAATCATCCTTGCGCATCCAAGCAGCTTCTTCAGGAGAACGGTGTAACCACTCAACGAGAACCTTAGTAATAACACGCCCACGGTGGCGCTCAAGGATAGCATGAGGCACTGGTCGAGACTCATCGGGCGACAACGGTGGTGGAACAGGGTGCGGAAGAGCAGAAGGATCACCCATAAACTTCCTGAGCCGAGAAACATGAAACACAGGATGAACCTGAGCCTCAGGAGGTAACTGTAAGCGATATGCTACTGGGCCAATACGCTCAAAAATAGGATATGGGCCATGGAAGCGATGAGAAAGCTTCTCATTGCTCGACTTATGTACCAAAGTCTGCCGATAAGGCTGGTGGCGAAGATAGACAAGATCGCCAACCTCAAACTCACAATCAACATGGCACTTATCATAAACTTGGCGCATGGGGTTCTGTGAGGCTACCAAGTTAAGGCGAAGCTGGCGCAACACCTCATCTCGAGTCTGAAGTGTAGTGTCTACCTCAGCGATAGAAGAGCGAAGACGCACATAGTGAAGCACTGTAGGTGGTGGTCGACCATAAATAATTTGTAAGGGTGTATAACCCGCTGATGTATGGAAAGCGGTGTTATAAGTCCACTCAGCCCAAGGATGAAAAGATAACCAAGTACGGGGCCTATCTCTAGCAAAACACCATAAATACTGCTAAAGGCAATGGTTAACCACCTCAGTTTGTCCATCCGTTTGAGGGTGATAAGAAGAACTCATCCGAAATGTAGTGCCCTGCAAACGGAAGTACTCCTGCCAAAAGGAAGAGATAAACACTCTGTCACGATCACAAACAATAGACTTGGGCATCCCATGGAGACGAGCTATATCACGAACAAAAAGTTTAGCAACACTCTTCGTCGTATAGGGATGGGAAAGAGCAAAAAAATGTGCGCACTTGGATAGCCAATCAACCACCACAAGCACAACTAATTTACCTTCAACTGTAGTCAAACCCTCCATAAAATCCATACTAATATCCACCCATATCCGTTCAGGAAGTGGCAATGGTTGGAGAAGGCTAGAGGGAGTGGTAGAATCACTCTTGACACACATCGTACTGGGCCACAAAAAGTTGTACGGAACATTTGAGACCACGCCAGGCAAAACTTTGAGAGACCCATTTATAAGTACGAAAAACCCCTTCATGGCCAGCTGTTGGAGTAGAATGGAAAAGATGAAGAATATCCGTGCGTAGCTTCTCATAGTTATGCGCCCATGCCATAACAAAAGACCATCCTGCAAAATATATCCTAGAGAAGAAGAAGGATTGGCCTGCAGGCGGGAAATAAGATCACAAATGTCAGAGTCCACCAAATAAGCAGCCCGCCACTCATCTATAAAATGAAAAACATGAATGGAAAGGGCATGGAGGGAAGAATCTTCGAACTATCCCGACAAAGCCTTGCTGAAAAAGGCAATAGGACGCTCATCTTGCATAAGAACTGCTCCAAGTCCAACATCTGATGCATCACTCTCAACAACAAAGGTCTTAGCAAAATCCGGTAAGGCAAGTACAGGGGCAGAAATAAGCGCTGCTTTGAGTGCCTCAAAAGCGCGCTCAGTAGTGTCAGACCAACCAAATGCTCCCTTTTTCAACAAAGTAGTCAAGGGTGCAACAATAGTGCCATAAGAGGAGATAAAACGCCTATAATAACCTGCAAGTCCCAAAAAACCACGTAATGCCCGTGGAGTAGAAGGTCGAGGCCAATCCCGAACTGCAACAATCTTGGTGGGATCCGTAGCCACAACATCGACAGAAATAATATGCCCCAAATACTCAATCTGACGGCAGCCAAAGGAACACTTGGAGCGCTTTAAGAAGAGACTATGCTCATGCAGGAGAGAGAAGATGGACCATAAGTGCTCCAAATGGGCATCCCATGTAGGGCTATAAATAAGAATATCATCAAAAAATACTAGCACGAAGCGCCGTAAATAAGCCATGAAAATATCATTCATCAAACACTAGAAGGTAGAAGGGGCATTAGTGAGGCCGAAGAGCATGACAAGAAACTCATAATGGCCATCATGGGTGCGAAACCCCATCTTGGAAATATCATCGGGGTGCATATGGATCCGATGATAACCCGAACGGAGGTCCAACTTCGAAAAGAACTGTGCACTGGCCAACTCATCAAATAGCTCCTCTATAACTGGAATAGGGTACTTATCCTTAAGTGTGATAAGATTAAGTGCCCTATAATGCACACAAAAGTGTCAAGAACTATCCTTCTTGCGAGCAAGGAGGACTGGAGAGGAATAAGAAGACTGACTGGGAAGAATAATGCCAGATGAAAGCATCTCTCGAACAAGTCGCTCAATCTCGGTTTTCTGAGCATGGTGGTAGCGATCAGGGCGCACATTGGCCGGAGGTGCCCCAGGCTGGATAGGAATCTTGTGATCAAATGCTTGAGGCGGAGGAAGTTCATGAGGCTCCTCAAAAATAGCATGATGCACCTCAAGTAAGGTGGCCAAATCCAGTGAAACAGTCATGGATTCAAGCACATCCACTACTGGGCGGTGCTGCAACAAGTAGCCATGACAATGATAATGACAAAGTATTGCTGCAGATTATGCAGATTGAAAACGGCCCAGTGGTTGAGCAGTGATACGGACCGGTTTGCCATCATAAGTAAAATCCATTGTCATATGTCAAAAATCCCAAGAAACAGGGCCCAAATCCTCAAGCCACTGAACACCGAGGACCACATCAGCCCCCTTGGTGGGAAGCAAGTATAAGTCCATAATATAAGACTGGCCCTGTAAATGTAAATCAACTTTAGAGCAAACATCGGAACTCTTGAGATGATTACCATCACCAATCAGCACATCAAAAGTCACAAAATCCTGTACCGGATAGCCCAGACGGCGAGCAACACAATCATTAACAAAATTGTGGGTACTCCCACTATCAATCAAAACTGAAACCGGTTGTTTTTTTAATCAACCCTCTGACACGCATAGTAAGTGGAGTAAAAATACCAAAAAGGCCTACAAAGTAATCTCCATCTCACAAGCCTCAGTAGGGGTCAAATACTCCTCAGCCATATCAACACAAGGATCATCCTCATAATCTGCATCATAGCACTCATCAAGCATATATAGTCGACAAGTAGTGCAGCGATGTCCGGGGTCATATTTTTCATCACAATTGTAACATAGTCTTTTGGAACACCGATCGGCCATCTGTGAAGGAGTAAGTCGAGTAAGAGGAGTTGAGGAATTACTAGGCAGTCGAGTGGCACGAGTCTGTCCAGATGACGGGGGCCGAGGGGAAGGAGAAGGAGAAGGCTTAGAGAAAGAACGCCCCAACTGAGTCAGCTTTTCCTCACAAACACGAGCCATATGCATCGTTTCGGTCAAGGATACTCATGGAAAAAACTACAACTCAGATTTAATATCCGCTCGTAAGCCTGCTTCAAAAACTCCCATAAGTGTATGCTCGGGCCATCCTTGAACATGGTTCACCAATCGCTCAAACTCATCCTGATAGTCTTGAACTGACCCATGCTGGCGAATCTGAGGAAGTAAGCTATTATAATTAATATAAGCAGTTTGGCCAAAGCGTAGATGAAAGGCCTCCTCAAACTCGTCCCATGCAGAATCTGGGTGACGCTCCAAATACTGGTCCACCCAATGCATAGCACGCCCTTCCATATGGAAGGAAGCCAACTCGCAACGCTCATGAGCGGTGGTCCAATGAAAGTGGAAGAAGCGTATGGCACGTGAAATCCACATGTCTGGGCAATGCCCATTAAATACAGGAAACGTGACATGTACTGGCCGAGCCTGGACAATGCCCTCCCAATTAATAGTGCGAGAATGACGCAGCAAGCATTGAGTCCACGTGGATCTGGCTCTTGGGTCTTTATGTGTCTAGGTTCATGGCTTCTCAGATGAACGGCTCCGATGAGTCGCGTACGCAATGTGCCACTCCGTCTTGCACTAGCCCCGTACTACATAACTAAACCTTCTCGTCACCACCGCAAGTGTAAACACACGTGTGACAAGCCCTGCCCTGGTGTTCAAGTGACCCTGGCATCAGATGACCCTAGCGCCTAGTGCATCTAGCGACCAGTATTTCTCTGCCTTCTGGTACACATGCCAACACTTGCCAAAAATAGATTCTCACACTTACTAAGATTCAAATTAGTAAGTTACAATATTGAAACGAGTCTAAACACATCACACTCGCACACTGGCATTTGGCCCCCACACCTGGCGTCAGGTGCACCCAACCCCTGGCGTCAGACGGGTCTCAGCGCCAGGTTGAGCCCAGCGCAAGGGCTAGTCCTCGCGCCCTAGTGCTTTGCCTAATCTGGTTTATCGATTCCACGCTTACATAAACATCACAAAAATAATTCAACACACCGGATATAAGATTTTGCCAAAAATCAAAATAGGCAACAAAATTTTCCTATTTTAGAACAGTATCCTAAAATAGCAGTTTTAGTAACCATACCGATTTTTCGGGTGTTACAGTAAGTGCATGAAAAAATATATATTTTATATCAGATACAGCATGACACTCATGCAACCGTGTCACTCCTATATCTGTGTCCGATATGTATCGGATACGGATATGGCAGCAATTTTGCCATATCCGTGCTTTCTAGGTTTTTTTCTTTCTAATTTTTTATCACGGAGGATTTTGTATGGTCCCTATGTGAGAGAAAACAAAGATTCTAGCATAAGAAGTTTTTGTCTATCCAAACACTAAAAAAAAGACTTTTAACTTTTCTCACGTTTTTTCCTTTTTTGGTAACCAAATACACCCTAAAAAGTAGAAATAACCAATGGTCCTTAAAGTTAATTTTTATAGTAAACAACATGTATTCGAGTGATTCGACTAGAAGGGCAGAACGACCAACACCTTAGGGCACCATATCCCACCACCACGGGCACTTACAATGCCCATGCATCAACACGCTCAACAAATTGGGTTTTAACCCGCCACCACTGGCACTTACAAGGACCTTGCATGCCATGCGCTATACACCATGGTTTTAAAAACCGGACCGGCCCAACCGATACGACATTCGTTGCTGGTGAAGTTTCACCGGCCATCAGATCACATGAATTGATGGTGCACGTGCGCTAGCATGTGTCCCATCCATTCCATGAGGTCAACGGCTAGTGAAACTTCACGAGCAACCCCGTTAAATAGAAAACATGGTGGTATTCATGCCTCTTGTGGTGTCATGTTATTACATTGCTCAAGTTCTCAAATACTCTAGTGGAACTAACTAATAGGGAACCGCTCAAATACTAATTAGGCCACATGCAGATCATATCCTGTTTGGTTAGTTTCTTCTGTCACAACTGATTGGCCGTTTGGTTAGTGATTAATTCAAAACATCCATAGTAAAAAAATCCACTTTGACTATTTATTTCTGGATTTTTCAATGTGGATATTGAAACACGTCCTGAGGTGTTCAAGGTGAAAGTGAAAAAAATAGGAAATGAATAGTGAAGTGAAAACTTTTTATCACGCCCCTTGAAGCAGTTGCTGCCTCCGAGTGGAACAACCCATCGTTCGCATTTCACTTGTTGGAGACAAAAACCAAAAACCTTGTTTAGGGGGCCGTTTGGATCGTGAAAAATCCCAAACATCCACTCTGAAAAATCCACTCAGCTGGTTAGTGGATAATCCCAAAAATCCACCTTTCGAAGTGGATGTTTCTCATTTTTCATCATCCAAACGGCCCCTTAATTGTACCATAAGGTTCTCAGTTGGGCAGAATTATTGACTGGGACTGTCTACTCTACAAATAATGCTTGTAAGAAAAAAAAATTATAATGAATCGGTATTAATCTGATTCCATTCATAAAGCAAATTTCTTCACAATTTACAGTGGGAAAACAAGAAAAGTTTTTCCTTCTTTCGTGTTGTTAATATTCGTCTTTAGTAGCTCAGTTCCTCATCACGAGTCATGATCTGACTTCCAGTGGTTCTGTTCCGTCAAGGCTGAATGAAGCTTTCGACTTGGATGATCTCGACGACGTGGAAGGATTGCTTTTCTTTCGTTTAGGTTTCTTGGGAACCTTTGGCAGGTTTTGTGGCACGTCCGCGAAGATCCCTGAAAGTGGTTCTAGTCCCCCGGATTGCTGAAAATCTGTATGAAGCAGTTGAAGGCATTTATCCATCAAATGTGCAAGCCACAGCCCACATATAAGCTATTCAAACTAGCTCTTTCAAACATGTTATTAAGCGCAGAAGCTATTTTGTATCACAATTCAGAAGTGCATAAGCTATTTTATCAGGCTAAAAAATTAAATTTAAGATATCTATATATAGAGAGAGAAAGAGACCTTGTGAGGACCAAGAAGACATTGTCATAGACTTGGAATCCCCTGTTTGCACCAAGTTGCTGAGCGAGGACAACGAGAAATCGGAAGAGGTCGTGTAGTCATTCATCTGCACAAAAAATGCACAGAGAACCATTACTAGACATGGGAACAAGAAAGAGAAGACAGACTAGCTCGGATGAAGCTGATCAAAGAATATTAAGATGCATACCCAGCTTGGTGCATTCACAGATGAACCATCCCAACCTATATGTGCTACGTGTTTAACATCTGTGGGATACCCAATCTCCATTTCGTGCTCCTTGTATACTGCAACAATCAGACATTATTTCCCCCCCTTGAAGCCTCAGCCTTCTTTTGTCCAACATAAAGAAGCATAAACAGAAACTACAAATAGAAAACTTTATTAACAGGACATTACCAAAGATTTGTGATATGTATTTGAATCCCTTAAAGATGCCCTTCATTTTGATCGCCATCCAAGTTCCTCTGCAGCTATTTCACTTGAGCAGCAAAAAATCAAAGAAGGAAGAAACCAACTCTTCTTCCAGGACCATTCTCAATCATCTTTCTGCAATCTAATGAGATGCCCCAAAATCTGAAGCAGAAGTGAAAGAAAGACAACCTCGAAAGAACAATTCACAAAAAAAACTTGTTTGGGTCTGCGGGATCAGATGAAGAAGAACTCTCCCCACGGAAAGCAAGGGCAATGACCACCACAAAAAGTCGTAACAAGACAATAAAGCCTAGTCAGCAATGTATAAAAATTAGTAGATGGTGAAGTTGCAATGCCATCAAGTCTTCTCTATCAACTTTATTTCTAGACTAGACTCTGGAGAATGAGCGCAGAGGTCTGCAGAGGAGTGAATGACCGAAAGGCCAGCTTGTGTACAGAAAGGTCTATGACCGGGTGTAATGGCGATGGTCAAGGCCTTGGAACCTGGACTCAACTCGGTAAAAGCTCAGGTCGTCGCCCTTGCTGCCATCTCTGATCGATTACTGTGTCTCCTGGGCAATGAATGGTTCACAGGTCTTGGTTTGCTATTCATTGTCTTGTATAATGTAGAGGGGCCCTTGGGACATTAATAGGTTTTGTTGCCGGCGAAAGGGGCATGGTCCAGCCACAAAGAGACAGCAATAGAAACAGTCTAATCTATGAATGCGGGAATTTGTGCTCACAAGTCACTAGTAAACAAACACTTCCCGGGCCCTTCATACAAGCGTGCAAATCCACTGGCTCCACTTGTCTTCATCCTCGCTCGAGCTCAAAATTTTCAATGACCCCATCCTTGTACCAAGATTTTTTGTCGCCCGGATGATTGATGACATCAGATGAAGGGCTCCTTCTGCACCCCTCACTGAATCTATGCAAGGAAACAACCTGATCTTCTCTTCGAACTATGCCTGCCAACAAATGTTTAATGTGCAGTTGGGGTATTCTTCTTGTGTGTTACAAATGGACTCTGCATAACTTGATAACATTATGTTGTTAAATTGTCTCAGAAGTTAGAATTAAGTCTAGAATCGGATCTCACCTATTCCATCCAATAGATTTTTAGTTCCTTTATTTGTTTCTCGTTGGCTTTTATATTGGGTTGGCGATGTTGATATGTTTGTAGTTCCAAGGAAGATGACTTACAATCCCAGCATGAAACGGATTGCAAGATGTTAAGAAACCAGGAAGCAGTTATTTATATCGCAAACACCAAAATGGAATTCATTTGTTCAAGCAGTTAGGTGATGTTGAGCAATCCAATATCACGTCTGATTGCGATGCCGTACGTTGGTGCAAGCTCACCCCAATAAGAGATAGTTGGATGCATGTTTAGTAAGGTTTGCTGCTTATGGAGTGACACAGGCCAGGCTGACATTGCCGCATGTGGAATTGGTATATACCCACTTCTTGATAAGAAGATAGGCTTCCATTTCATATATTTGTATTGCCTTCATTTATTTTCTTATTATTCATTTATTTTTTATTTCATTAGATTTGCTGTATCATGTCTTATAGCCAAGTTGACCTTCAAGAATTAATTACTCCAAAGGAAATGGTTTGACAAATATGTCGTCATTACTTGTGCCATAAATGGCGAAAGTTTAACCTTGTTCCTGGAGTCTCCTAGTGTGGAGATCCATCAAGTGGTTTATAATCAATAAAGTAAATATAATTTATTTTTATGAAAAAATGCATTCATAAAAAAGAAAATTATAAAGTTAACAGATCACAAAAGTGAGCTGTTTGAACATTAATTGGGAGCATTTCCTCATTCCATACAACGGAAGAAGCTAAAACTTAACTTAACGAGCTAAATGATGAGCCACTGAGTTGCCTTCCTGGCCAATATGTAATAACGTAAATACAATTAAAATTAAAAATTGCATGCAAAAAGTTTGTGTACAATATTCACTTTCAAAACTCATTTTAACTCCAAAAAACCTCTAATTAACTCTTGATTAATCCCATTAACTTTTCGAGTTGAACTCCAAAAACTCAATTAACTTCATTAGTTCAAGTCATGGCTGCTTGACCATGGCAAGTGGCAACGGTAGGGCCGCCAGTTGCCGGTTTCGGCAAGGGCCTTTTTTTCAGGTTGTTTGGCTAATAATTTGATGTTTATTTCTTGAAAGATCTGTTTCAAAATGACCTTTTCTGTTAAAAAATTATGAAAAGTTGTTAGAAAGGGCGACTTCAAGTGCATTTGCCAACCACGATATGGCTACCGCAATGCAAGTTTCCGTCAAACTGTCCTGCGGAAAGCCAACTCTCTGCGACATGGTGACATTGTGCAAAGAGAAAGCCGCTTCTTCCATAATGCAAAGTGCCAGCCAAATGCACCCTTCATGTTCGCGTGACCGGCCATTACTGCTGCCAAATTATCCTCATTGGGGAGAGCCCCATAAAGATACATCCTACATTATATACCTCTAGAAATTAATCACTGTTGAACGCATTCTTCTGGCTTCTGTCATCGCTGTGCCGACTGAGCTCACTTTGTGTAATTAAGTTTTGTATCCTAGTCAAATCCACAACACTGTCAAACAGGCAACATGGTAAGAATTTTGGAACCCCCCTACAAACTACTCGTTCCATTCATATAAATAGTCTTATTTGGTTTTTAATTCATTTTGAGAAGCAATTGCATCTATTAAAAAAGATCGGAGGGAGTATATGAAAGGAAAGTATTGAGGCCGGATCATCAGAATATGATTCCATTCCACCAATGCGCCTAATGCCAAGTGAAGAGGATCTCGGGACCAGGAGCACCGGCAGTGATCGTCTTAGGCTTAACCACCAGATTGGTTAAAAGGGTGTAAGTTAGAAAAGTGACAGCGTTGAAGCGAAGTGGCATGAGATAGACAGATCAATGTCATAAGGTCAGTAGCTTGGTAAGCAGAAAAATATACTCTTTACTTTCGGCGGCATGATGAATTATTCATCATCTCTTCTATTTTGGGTTGTCGTAAAGAAAAACCCTTTTCTACTTTAGATCAGGTACTTATTTGGGTTGTAGCACAAAAAACAAAGGTACCAATTTGGGTTCATTAGACAAAAAAATGGCAATTGCCAGCAATAAAACATCTTTAGAACTCTATGACGTACGATACAATTGGTAGCAAATATGGACTTTATTGAGCCGGGAGCACTTGTGAAGGCCCATATTAACGAGATATGCAAGTCTGGACTGCATTGTCATGACAAATACGTCCCATTAGATAAAAGGCTTCAGGGTGGCTAAAGTTGGTTGGATTCTTAGCGTAGAATCGCAGCAGAGGGAGAAAGTTCTTATCGTGTGTACATTTACGGCACGACCATTGCTTTCGGCCATGAAAACCATCTTTTGGTGAGATGCTTTCCGTTGCAGCACTCCTTTCTAATAATTGATAAACTTAGCTTCACAAGGAAAAGCTAGCAAAGTGCACACTGAGTTTACATTAAAATTCTGGCAGATGTGCTAGAGAAGGAGCCATATATTCGATACAACTGAAGCTGTGAAACGTTTATAGTAGAGCAAAAGGAGGTGGAGGAAGGAGCAACAGGAGACAAGGATGGGTATGGAGGAGCAACTCGAATTGGTGGCCAAGGCCTTTGTAGACCATTACTACCATCTCTTTGACAACAATCGCCCTTGTATCTCCTCCCTATACCAGCAAAGTTCGATGCTCACCTTTGAAGGCCAGAAGGTTCAAGGCGTTGAGGATATAACTCACAAGTTGGTGCAGCTTCCCTTCGACCAATGCAAACATTCCATATCCACAGTGGATTGCCAGCCTTCGCCATCCTCGGGTGGCATCATTGTCTTTGTCAGTGGAAGCCTTCAACTTCCAGGTGAAGAACACCAGCTAAGGTTCAGTCAGGTAAGCACACAACCCAACTTTTCGTACCACATATGGTAGATAGGTTATTTTTACTGCTACAACCAAAGTAGTTCCCAAGAATTTTCGAACGTATATATGTCCTGGAACGTCATGGCTCTGAATTACTAAGCAGTTCAGTTACAATCGTAACTACTAGAGTTTAAAACAATCGTAACTACATTGAATATTTTTTTGATGAAAGTAACTACGTTGAATATGAAGCTGTCCCTTGACGGATAAAACCTAAAAACAAATTTTCTATTGCAACCATTATTTCGATATATCATCACTTTTTTTGCCTGTGTGCACAATTTCATGAAAAAATCCCCTTATAATGGGGCTCATGTCCAACCTAGAGTTTCAGATATTTCCAATATACATGAAGAGGGTGTAACTTTTTAGCAAAATAAGCAAAAAAAAAACAGAGTGCAACTTACTAGTCACTGCTGACTGCATGCAGATGTTTCACTTGATCCCGACTCTACAAGGGAGCTTGTTTGTGCAGAACGATATATTTCGCCTCAACTATGGTTGACAGCATATTGTAACTTCCTGTCTCTGTAATTTGACACTTAAAAATAAATTTCTATGATTTGAATTAAGCATGGCTACCGATCAGACTTTCAGCCAGAGAAAGATATTGACAATTTAGCTCTTGACATTGACAATTTCAAATGAAATTTTCAGAACAGCAAATTTATCCATCAATTCAGTAATTCACCTTCAGTAAAACCACTACTTTAAACATGCATGAAACGGAAAGACTATGGTTTATCTGTGAATGTTTTCAATTTCTAGAAAGTAATTAGATTGGTCTTCTTTGAAGAAATTTTAAGTTCTTCACAATGTGTAAATTATAATTTCTTGTGCAAATTATGATTGGAAGATATTAGCTTTCTTGCATCTACAATCAATATACTGACTAGTATGTCATATCTAACATTTAAATTGATAATAAATCATTATGTACTATTGCCATCATCACACTCCACAAAGAGAAATACAACTTCAGTTACCACTTTCTATATCTGCTACAAGTCTAAACAATAATTTAGCTGGAAATGCTGAATATGGTAGCCTGACTCAATACACATGTGCAAGCGTGAATCGATTTTAAAAATGGTAACATCCTTTTCATCACCATATTCACCATCATATTATAATTTTTTTTTTGGCATTCACCATCATACCACCATATTCAGCATTACAGATACATATCCGTATTTGTGTAAGATCAGTAATCCACAAGCAAATGCTTCTTACTATTATTTCTTTGAAAATGATGATATTTAAACAAAGAGCAAGCTTGAATTTATGGCCCAAAGAAGTGATGCACAAGTAACAAAAAGACATTTGCAAGGGTCAAAGGAACAATATGTAGTGAAAAAAGTACCTGCAATTTCTGCAAAAGAGCAGCAGTGCTATTTTCCTTTGAAGGACACTAAACTTGGTTACACAGTTGACCCTTTCACTGAGGGTGCCACAACTCAAAAGGTGAACGATAATGATCAATTCTTTCTCTCAGCAGTGAAGATTTCCATGCTACAGATAAATGAAAATATCATGTATCCAGAATAACCTTCAATGGTGGAACAATGAGTTCAAGCAAATCCAGATATCAAGCGCGTGTAAGCATGTTCATCAGGCTTGAGCCCCATCTTCATCATCTCATCATGATATATCATGGCTTTCCGCATCTCCTTTTCACAACATAGTGCAGTTATCATAATTAAGAAACTTTTACTGTTCAATACACTGTTAAGTCTCGTATAATCAAATACGTGAACTGCTTCCTCAGTCTTCTTCTCAGCGGCAAGCCGTTCAAGAATTGTATTGTAAGATGATACATCCAAGCATCCTCCCAGTTTTTTAATTTTATCATGTAAAGACATTGTTACATCAACAAGCCCACTTGAGCAATAATTCCACCAGAGAGCAGAAATCAAGGCCATTAGGCGAAAAACCTTTATCCAAAATCAAGTTGAAAAGATCTGCTGCTTCGATCCATCTACCCTTACTGCCCAAAGAACCTAAGTATTTCGAAAGATCAGAAACACTAGGCATAAAGCCCCTGCTCAATGCATCTTTCAGAAAATACTCAATCCCTTCCAACTCTGCATCTTGAAAAATGACACTCCAGAGAGCATTATAAGATTCCAAACTCAATCTGATCCCCTTTGCGGAAATCAGCTGATAGACATTAGTGGCCTATTTTTTTCTTCCTTCTTTACAAAAAATCTGCAGCAAACATATATAGGAGCTAGCACACAGATCAATCCTATTAGCTCGACATTTGTCAAAAAACATTCCTTCAGCATAAGATTTTCCTAATCTACAAAACTTCTCTATGACCAGATCATAATTGGAGAAAGGAAACATTGGTAGCAAGCAATGTTCAACCATACGTCCAAGCGTCAAATCATTAACACATGAAATTCAAACTTATAAGCCCCATCAAGAATTCAGCTGTAAGCCCGGAGATTCGGACCAAATCCCTTAATCTCCATTTCATTTAGCAAGTCAAGCGCCAGAATTAAATTGCTTTGTTCTCTGAATTTAACAACATCGGTCAAGCTTCCCTTCTCTGCAGAGAAGCCTAGCCAGAGTTGTCCACATTGCCGAATCCGGCACTGCACCCAAAGCGAAGAGGTTGTTGGTAAGGAATGACTTGGGGAGGAGGGCGACCCGGTTGGTGCGCTGCAAGAGGAGAGACGAGACTTGTGAAACTAGGCGCTTCCGTTGAATTCCTTCCCGCCATTTGAGAGAGACAGTGGAGTAGCTGAAGCAGCGAGACAGATGATGCTTTGATCTTTACCAGCATCTGACTCTCTGTTCTACTGCTTTAGAAATGTACACAAATAGGCGAGAAGAGCGAGCCAAAAGATTCAAACTTATAATCGGTAATAAAAGATGTATGCATTGGGCAATTTACCGGTGAACAGCATCAGGAGCTTAACTCCAAATTACAGACCATTCAGACTCAAGTTCCAGTTGCTAGCTATAAATTTGAAGCCGGATTATTGAGAAATCATATTAATTTCTATGACAACTACATTTTTGCCTTGGCAAGGATCATGGGAGCTTCAGTCACTCCAACCGAACTTGATTTTTCGCTGGATTGCTCTTCTGTCAACCCTGCAACCAAGAAATGTGACACACTTTGTTCAATTTTCGACAGAAGCGAATGGCAACATTGAATTAGCAAGCATAGAGAGAAACAGAGTGATCAGAAAGATGCTACCTTTGACCACGGCGGCAGTGGAAGAGATACCACCCTGGACAGTCTTGAGCACCCTGTCGTAGTAATTCACGCCAGACCATTTCTGATGAGCCAGAGTATCCACCCCATGGTTCCTCTCCTCCCTCTGAATCCTCTCAACGTATGATAACATCCCCCGCCGGGCAAAGTCCCTGGCAGAAGTGTCCACCACCAGCGCATCGGCATCAAACCCAGCCAGCGTTATGAACTGCCAGCAAAATCCCAGCTTCGCAATTCGAGGAATGAAATCCCTCATCTGATCATCCGTCATTCCAGACGCATCCCAATTGAATAACAGAGATAGATTATACGCCAACATGATTTCTGGGTGTACTGGCTTGATCCCCTGTACAAATTCCCTGCATTCAACCAAGTTGGGGCTGGATGTTTCCATCCATATGAGATCGGCATGAGGCGCAAAAGCCAGGCCTCTGAGGATGGCCGCCGCCACTGAGCCCTGGAACCTGTAGTAGCCTTCTCTGGCTCTCGGCAAGTCCCAGCCTTTCTGCAATCTCTCGCCCCTGTTCATGAGACAGCCATTTGTCATACGACGATAGCTTCGCCCATTCTTTCAGTCTCCTTGCCTTGTTTTCATGGTTGTTACGGATCGCGTCCCTGACACAATCAGAGAAGGTTTTCAGTTGCGCGCCAATCATTCGGCTTCAATGGCTTGAAGCTGGTTTCCTGTCTTTCCAGCAACCCCGGCTTCTGCCAACACTCTGGCCAAGCTTCTCCCTCTGAGGCTCGGGTATGAACTGGTGGTCTCTCTGGTCCATGTTGGTCTGTATCAGCTTGGCCGCCACTGCATCAGTGCGAGCCACGAGAAGTGTCTCCACGCCGGTCATGTGACCACACTTCTTGGTCACGGAGGACTGGTCTTCAATGTGGACGCCGGCAGCCCCGTGCTCCACGAAGAGCTTGCAGAGCTTGACCATTGCAGTTGCACCGCCGAACCCCGTGTCGTCGTCTGCGATGATCGGCTTCAACTAGTCGACATAAGGTTTTTGAGCTCTCTCTTGCCGGCTCATGCTCATACGGGCCTCCCTCTGCTTCCTGTTGTGGTATTGCTGGGCGAAGAAGAGGTGCTCCACTTTGTTGGGCACGGTGTCATACAGGTAGTCGGCGAGGTCAGGGCCGGGCCACTGTCGTGGTGTGGGTGGAAGAGCATTGCCAGGCGGAGACATAGATGGTGTCCAAGTACTTGGCCATCATGGTGACCTTGAAAGGGTCCAGATCTCCGAAGGTTCTTGAAGCGATTCCATTGGAATGATGTGCGCAGAGGGTGCTCCATAGCTTCTTTGCGACATCGCTGGAGGCGTAGCGCTGCTTGAGGGTTCCTCTCAGAGAGACGACGTCTCTGGCGGTGTAAGGCCGGCTAGTAAGCTTGAACCTTTCAGTGTTCCACCATGCTTGTACCTCGGCTACTTCTGCTTCAAACCTTCGCTCTTCTTCCAGGATCTGCAACACCTTGTAATCCAAATTTAGCTTTGCACCATGTAAGTATTTGAATTAGTCCCTTTAATTACTTAATCAGGACCATATGGGCAAGGAACATGACTAAAAGCATTAGGTTCTACTTATATGATGTGCATTAGAGCTTTCTAATTTATTGCAACTTTTTGAAAGCATGATGTTGGGGCCAACTCAAATGACTTCAAGAGCTCTCGCCTAATCTTCTTGTTTCACGTACTTAGAAGACTTCTCAATATCTTTGATGATTTATAAGTGGTTAACCTGTTATTTAAGCCAGAGGGATTCCTCAATGTGCATCTTCAGTCTCCCTTGGAGCTACATGCTCGAGTATAGATTATTATTTATTACGATCTGTCATTAGGATCTATTTCAGCTATATGATCTTGGTTACATGGATTCAATGCAACCATTTCTCTCTTAACATAATCAGAATTACCAATACAAAACCATAGATTTTGTTGAAGGGAGATCAGTATACATGCTTAATCCGATTCGGAATAGACTGAGCATTCAGAACACTGTAATACACGTTCCTGACTTCCCTTGTAGAGTCTAAACGAGTCTGCTTTTGTAAACGAAACTTGTACCATCCCTTACAGTTTGAGCTTTTGACTAAAATGGGATGTGAGATCACTTTATGGAAGCAACGCAAGTGCACTTAGCTAAAATTTGAACTTAAGGTACTATGCTTTTTCCTTGGGAGTCAAGTTAGGACATAAAAGTACTTGAAAACCCGAATCTACAAGTAAATTTCGATTATAAGAAATAATATATCAAACTTTGAAGAGCATTAGGCAATTATATGCGACACAGAGAATTTTGTTGACCAGAAGCACCTGGAATTATCTTTTAGTAAAGCTATGAAAGATAAGTATAAGACTAGATGAGCTGATAACTGTCCTGATGATTAAACATAAAGAATCACAGCAGTAACCTACGATTCGAGAATTGGCATGATTCCTATGTTAAAAATATCTCTACATTCAGGAAGTATGGGAATGGATTAGAAAAAAAAAATCTTGTGATGCAATTGAAGACAGGTCTGAATCAGGGGTTGGAGCCTTTCTTTTGTTTCGAGTCTTCGACACATCAGGGTGGGGAGCCTGATGGATTGACGAATATAACCATTTACGATAGAGACAAATAGAAGGATGGTCATATCTGGCCAAAAATATCCTTCATTTGTAATTTTGTATTGAGCCTGCCTTCACCCTTTCGGTCTGAGAAAGGCGATGATGTATCCCCTACACCAAATCATACTTTTCTCTTAATTTTACGTCATTCAGTTCGTTGGAAATTGCTTGGTTAGAAGTTAGAATTACTACCTTCTGCACTTCAGATATTAGAAGCTAATATGTTTACAAGGACATATCCATTGGTTTACATTTAGTTGAACTTAAATCTTTAGCATGCAGCAAGAGCCGCCCCCGGCTCCTGCAGGAGTTTTCTGTAAAAACTGCAGAACTAAGTACTAACAAGTAATCCCAACATGCCGACGTCATTTGACATATAGTTTTCCATTAGTGGTATCCAAGATTATTACATCATCTTGTAATAGATGTCGGAGGCTAATCAGGGAGTTTTCATCAAATTTTTGGTATCTCAAAGAACGAAGACTCCATAGAGGCCAATCTGCTCTTATGGGTTTTATATTTCTACTCTTTCCCTGGTTGGGCCTAGTCCACCTGATTAAGTTCTTGGATTGAGTCTCCCCTGGTTCCCGTTCCCTCCCAACAGCACTAATGTTCTCTGTGGGAAAGTTGTTCATAGAAGAGATAAACAGTATTCAGAATCGATGGTTAACTTATTATGCGGGAATAAGATCATTCATTTTCTATAGAATGGATTGATATGAAATCACAGGCTCTGTATAAATCGTCTAGTCCTTTCAAAAGAAAAAGGGGACCCCCCTATCTTCCTAATCTCCATCCACAAAGCCTTCTGAGATTTTAGTCGGACGCATTGTCAATCGTCAATATGAAGGTATGGAATCTAAATGAGGTTTCAGTTGCTCCAAAGAACATGGCAGCTTCACGGGTCTCAATATTATACACAATAGCACATATCGTTCTTTAGAACCATTGCTAACATCCGCAACGCCTTCCAGATCTCACATTCGCAAAACTTTTTGAGGCTTCAATCGGATGCATTTGTCAAATGTCAGCTGTAAATAAAGGTCCAAAAGAGAAGTAGATCACCAACGAAGGCTCACGTCTCAAATCCTGCAATAACCCCACTTATATAGTTGTTGACCCTAAGCTATAAACCATTCTGAATCGCTGATGTACTCGCACCAACAATTATCATCAGTATTGACTCAACACATCAACTATTATTACCAAAGTCAGACATCTGCTCTATACATTGTACATTCCTGTAACAGAAGCATAAAGCAGATATCGAAATTACGAATGCTAAAAATCAAACCCACGCAGAGCAGAACAAGTAGTATATTCAACGAAGAGCAAATTGATATGCGACGAAACATATAGAAAGTAACAGACATGGTGAACTAAAACCAGAATTTATTCCCAATAGAGCAGCTAGACAATACATTCCTAAACAGTCACCATCATATTTGTAAACTCATCACCATGACATGGAACAGAAACATTATAAGAAAGCAGAATAACCAAACTGAAGCGACACACTTGCGAACGACACCGACACCACAATAACGCATCATCCAATCACTAGAGCACAAGGCCACAGATACATCAAACCCAGCTAAGGCTCAGTTGCCTCCACGGAGACGGAGGACGAGGTGGAGGGTCGACTCCTTCTGAATGTTGTAGTCCGCCAGGGTGCGCCCGTCCTCGAGCTGCTTCCCTGCGAAAATGAGGCGTTGCTGGTCCGGGGGGATCCCTTCCTTGTCCTGGATCTTTGCCTTGACATTATCGATGGTATCGGAGGACTCCACCTCAAGGGTGATGGTCTTGCCCGTCAGGGTCTTGACGAAGATCTGCATACCACCCCTGAGCCTGAGAACCAAGTGCAGAGTGGACTCCTTCTGAATGTTGTAGTCGGCCAGGGTGCGCCCGTCCTCGAGCTGCTTCCCGGCGAAGATCAGCCTCTGCTGGTCCGGGGGGATGCCCTCCTTGTCCTGGATCTTGGCCTTGACGTTGTCGATGGTGTCAGATGATTCCACCTCCAGGGTAATGGTCTTCCCGGTTAGAGTCTTGACGAAGATCTGCATCCCACCCCTGAGCCTCAGCACCAGGTGAAGGGTCGACTCCTTCTGGATGTTGTAGTCGGCCAAAGTCCGACCGTCCTCGAGCTGCTTCCCGGCGAAGATAAGCCTCTGCTGGTCTGGGGGGATGCCCTCCTTGTCCTGGATCTTGGCCTTGACGTTGTCGATGGTGTCGGACGACTCCACCTCCAGGGTGATCGTCTTGCCGGTGAGGGTTTTCACGAAAATCTGCATGCCTCCCCTGAGCCTCAGCACCAGGTGGAGGGTGGACTCTTTCTGGATGTTGTAATCGGCAAGGGTGCGGCCATCCTCAAGCTGCTTGCCGGCGAAGATCAGCCTCTGCTGGTCCGGGGGGATGCCCTCCTTATCCTGGATCTTAGCCTTGACGTTGTCGATGGTGTCGGACGACTCCACCTCCAGGGTGATCGTCTTGCCGGTGAGGGTTTTCACGAAGATCTGCATGCCTCCCCTGAGCCTCAGCACCAGGTGGAGGGTAGACTCTTTCTGGATGTTGTAATCGGCAAGGGTGCGGCCATCCTCAAGCTGCTTGCCGGCGAAGATCAGCCTCTGCTGGTCCGGGGGGATGCCCTCCTTATCCTGGATCTTAGCCTTGACGTTGTCTATGGTATCGGACGACTCCACCTCGAGGGTGATCGTCTTACCCGTCAGGGTCTTAACGAAGATCTGCATGCCTCCCCTGAGACGGAGGACAAGGTGGAGCGTGGACTCCTTCTGGATGTTGTAGTCGGCCAAAGTCCGACCGTCCTCGAGCTGCTTGCCCGCGAAGATGAGACGCTGCTGGTCCGGGGGGATGCCCTCCTTGTCCTGGATCTTGGCCTTCACGTTGTCGATGGTGTCGGACGACTCCACCTCCAAGGTGATCGTCTTGCCTGTGAGGGTTTTCACGAAGATCTGCATCTGTACAAAACACCAAATCCACCGGAATCAGAAAAAGTAAACAAACACAAAATCCAGATCAAAATCAAAACCTAATCCGCGCCGACACTGAGGATCTAATCGAAGGAGAAACAACTTACTTTGCAAAAGAGAAATCTAAGCGCTGATCGGAGAAAAAAGGGTCGAAGAAGATGAGAAGATGGGGAGGAGATGGGGGTGGATTTAAAGGAGGAGATTGCCGACTTGCATACGGCAAAAAGGTGGACCAGGTCACCAGAGGCGGAGCCGACGATGATGACTGATCGAATGGGAAGAGGACACGTGTGGAAAATGAGCTGGCATCCACTTGACCTGCACGGCATAGGGCGGAATTTTCTGGTGGCTGGGGGAGGAAGATGCTAGAAGGAAAGAGGTCCATATTGAATGAAGAGTTGGTGCCCGTTTGGTAACGTCGTCTCCTTCCCAGAAAGATGAGTAATTTATCTCATACAATTTTTATATCTTACAATGAGGAGCTGGTATCTGCCGCCTGATTCATTTGGCGGTAAACATGATAAAGACAGCGCAGATTTCTTGTATCTTTGGATGTGTTAAAACGCCCCCTTTAAATGTAAGGAATAACAGGGGTGATGTAATACTTTACCGGACAGTCTTGACAAGGAAATTGCAACAAGTGTGTTTGTTTGCGGAAAGATGAAAAATCGTCAAGGTGAAATAAGTATAAAAACACCCGTTTGACAAGATCTAATTAAATGAAATAAGTTCGAGGCACGACTTCAAAACAGATGTTGTGGTCATCGTGCAGAAGCTTCTATTATCAATCTCCTCTAAGATATAACGGACTACCGGTAACTTCTATTAGCAATGATATAACGGACTACTGATCGACGAGTCGTGCGCTTCAATAAATCAGATCGATGGAGTATTTTGTTGCCTTAGGGAGAAAAGAATCGAAGAGACAGTTTTAAAATGAATTTTGTGTTTTATATATGCTTCTAGTTGCAAGTAGCCCTTTATACATGTGAACTAACAAGCTCCACACCCCTTCCCCTTCACAAGGAAGACGAACGAATGTAATTGTGTTAGAAGTGGGTGTTAAAGAGGGAATTATAACCCATAAGTGGGTGTTAAAGAGAGAGTTATAACTCATATTAAAACCCACTTACTATTGATATGAATGAGTGAATTGGGTGAAGAATGAATAGTCCCACATCCACACCAAAAAAGAGTTCTGGATGGTATATAAGGTCCAAGTTTAGCCTTAGAAGTTAGGCCCAAGGGCCACCTCACTTTTGTGGAGGAGAGAGATGTTGGACCCATGCGTAAGGGTGCTCACGAGCCGAGTCGAGTCGAGTTTAGACTCAGCTCGACTCGAGCTCGAATTTTAAAAATATGGCTCGAGCTCGAGCTCGGCTCGAGCCTTAAATCTGAAACTCGACTCGAGCTCGGCTCGAGCGCCAAATCTCTAACTCGACTCGAGCTCGAGCTCGACTATCCCATGCCTAAAATTGGCTCGAGCTCGAACTCGGCTCGAGATTGAACTTGAGTCCAGTTGCAAGTCTTGCAATTGGTGCATGTTTTATAAGGTATGTCATGACTCCTCCCCACCTCACAGCTCCGATGTGGGACTAAAGAGGCATCCTCAAAGCACATACCCCAGGTAGGGTCCACATTAGAATCTACAGTTTCAATGCACTATGATTTGCAAGCCTCTGGATTTGTACGAACTTCAGGACTCTATCAATGCACATTTATATTAAACTAAAGAAAATGGATAAAAATCAGTAATCAAAGAAGCAAAGAGACTCACAGACCTCCTTTCAAGTAATAAAGAATGCCCAGGAAAGATGTATGAGGCTTTTACTATTGGCATTCAGTTTACATGTCTATTCTGCTAGGCAATGATGCAATAAGGTGTTCATGGAAGAAAAGATAGAAACTTATTTTTACAAAGAAAAAAAAAAGAAAAGACAGAAACTTGTAAAAGAGAAAACGGGCGTACATTGAACTAAGGGCCAGTCTTCCTTACAAGTGCCTCTACATAGCTTCCCAATCCTGCAGCTGCTGATCATCTCATCGTTCGTTAGACTAACTTCAACTTTCTTCACTTATTAGCTTGTAAAAAACAGAGCAATTCTTTTATGGTTCCACGATTCAAATACATTATTAGAGGAAAACAAACTGTTGTAAATTTTTCAACCACTATGTGATCATAATGAACTTACTTGCACTAATAGCTAGTTTCACATGGTTGTTATATCACAGAACTGCCAACAGCCAACAGCCAACAGTCACCAAGCTTCTTTCTGTTCTATTCTAATTAATAGAGCAAAATATAATCAATGTTTAACATTTAGTACTCTTTAAATGACTACGAAGATGTCTCAATCACAAAAAAAATGTTCAAAACCATACCAGATTCTATTAATCCAGCAGTTGTCAGAATAAAAGTTTGACCATTGAAAATAATTTCAGCTTCCAGAAACCGCCCAACATCAAAAGGCTAAGGAGCATAAAGCGGCTTTGTTGCTCCTGTGCAGAGTGAGAGGGATTACCATGATAACATCAGAGATTGATACAGTAGTTAAAAAAAGTGTGGAATAGAAGACTAAACGAAATGAACTAAGCTGCAATATAAGAGTCTAAAAATGAAAAAGGCAAACTTATCTAAGGATGCTTAGGTTTATTATGTCATGAAAGTAGGGTTAAAAAAAGGAAACTTTCAGAAGCCAAGTTACCATTTCATACATTAACCAAGATAAGCAAAATCTACTGGCAGTAAAATGTGATGCAAGCTAATGAACTTTTTTAAACTTCTGGTGCACCATATCACCAATCACAAAAACATATATAAGCCACAAGGGACATGCATCAAAATGTGTACACGTGATACATGCTTTGCATGCAAGACAGACAACAATATGCAGCTGAATGAAGCTTAGTAAAAACGATATAATAAATCCTAAATTTTAGAAACAAAATTCTATGAATGAGCTGCAGGGTAATTCTTGTATTCGTTTGGTGCAGCTAAAACATGATATTCTACTTTGTAATACCCAAACCACCATTTTACCAAACCTACCATTTTTTAATAAGCCAAAACTGCCAGAGATATACAGTACAGAAAACATGTACTTCCTCCATCCCACACTAATACCCTATTTGGTTTTTCGAAAAGAACTGATTTAGATATTCATCTCAAGTTAGCAGAATCATCTAAGGCCAAGAGAACAAACATATTATAAGTGCTAAAAAAGTTATAGACTTAAACTGTATTCAGAAAGTATGAATAAATATAAATAGAACAGCACCAAAGATAGAAAGTTACAAGGATCGTCTCCATATTTATAGGATTCTGCAAAAGCAGAAACTTATATAAAAAACAGATTAACATAGGTATTAGAAACCAATAATGAAGCAGATATTAATTAGCAAAGCATTGCCGAACCATAACACTCAGATGAACCTTCAAAGTGACATTCACCAATACGAGAAATCACAACTACCAACTATGAGTAAAATTCGCAAAACCAAGCAGAATTCACTTACTCCCATTGAAATGGTGAACCCCAACTTTCGCAAGCATTGCATAGTACTCGATCTCCGATCTTCGAAGAGGCGGGCAGTTGCTGCACAGAATCACGAGCTTTCCTGCATTGAATTTGCCAAATAAAAGAGCAACAAAAAATCAAACCAAATATTTTAGAAGTCTAGGCATTCAATAGATAAAATAAACAAAAAGTAAAACCAAATTTGGGAAGAGAAATTACTTTTTTTATACCTCCTCATCATTACTGTAAGGACTGCTGCTACTGCTAATACACTATATGATGAAGATGGAGAACTGAAAAGATCACGTAAAAAATTATGAGTTAGAATTCTGATATGTCTTCAATTACCGATCATGTCTCATGCTCTTCAATTACCGAAATTTGGAGAAACCAGGAGGAAAAAAATGGAAAAAAAAAACAGAAATTTGGAGAAGCGTGAGACGAGGTCTCATGCTCTTCAATTACCGATCATGTACAGAAAAAAAAATAGAAGAAGAAGAAGAAGAAAAAAAGCTGAATTTTTTACCATGCGTAGTCGGTGGCGGGAACCGGCTGCCAGCGTGAGATGAGCCGGCGGTGAGAGAGGAAGGGCGGTGCCGTAGGAGGGACGACTGACGAGGGGATCGGCCGCCGGCGGTGAGAGAGGAAGGGCAGTGCCGGAGGAGGGACGACTGACGAGAGGATCGGCCGCCGGCGTGAGAGAGGAGGGGTGAGAGTGATATGGGTTTTTTTTTTCATTTATATACTGGCCTCGAGTCGAGTCGAGTTGGGCCGAGTCGAGTCGCGTCGAGCTTATCGAGTCGAGTTATGCCGAGTCGAGTCGAGTCGAGCTATAGTCTGGCTCGAGCTCGAGCTCGAAAAACTCGAGCTCGAGTCGAGCTCGAGTCGAGCTGGTCTCGAGTCGAGCCAAAAATCGAGTCGAGCCGAGTCGAGCCGGAAAAATTCGCGAGCTGACTCGGCTCGTGAGCAGGCTTACCCATGCGCCTAGGTGGGCTAACCCACACGCGCGCGCGCCGCCGTTCTACCGGTTCAGTTCGCACGTGCGGCCGGTCGGGTTGGGTTGGGTCAACAAGATAATATTATTTTGCGATAAATTCAATGGTTTGGTTTTCTAATTTATTTTGGTTCAACCAAAACGGGTCCATATGACCGTTAATGGACGGACGCGTCCGTTTAACGGGAAAGGGTTTCAACGGGCTTTAACGGGAAACGGTGTGTTTTCAACGGGCTTTAACGGGATTTCTATAAAGCTTGTAAAAATGGGTTTTTCTGTATGGAATTTTCCGGCACTTCATCTTCTTCCTTTCTCCACTCTTCTGTGAAAGCATAACACATTAGTGGTTCGCTGCGCGTGCTGTTTGGAGTGCTCCTACAGTACGTGGTTGATCGTCTTATCCTGGGAGGCAGACGTCCACGAGTCCTAAGCACCGTAGGGAGGGCGCATTCTGTCTTAAAGACAAAGTGCTTCGCTTGATTCGATCATAAATTTCTTCTAATTATTTTTCGTCTTTGCAAAGGTACACATTTCTCATCCTTAAGACAGTAGCAGTAACTAATATTTATAACAATCTTAAGACAGAATGTTTTATGCTGTACTGTAATTTTAATTACTGTATTGTTCTGTAATTTCTTCTGTATTACTGTGCTATTATTGAGATAATCTTCTGTGATTTGCAAAGTTACAGAAATGGCTACTGAGAACTTCACTCCGGTACTGATTCCCACTCCGGTGAATGCCCCTGTTCAAGTTAAAGGGGAGAAACCAGAAAAATTCAGTGGTGTGGATTTTAAAAGATGGTAACAGAAAATGTTGTTCTATCTTACCACGCTGAATTTGGCCCGATTCCTTAAAGAGGAAGTACCCATTCTCACTTAGGAGAAACGGGAAGACAAAACGGCTGTTGCGGCAGTAGATGCATAGAAACATGCAGATTTCTTATGCCGAAATTATATCCTTAACGGATTGGACAACACATTATATAATGTGTACAGTTCGATGATAAGTGCTAAGGCACTGTGGGAGTCTTTAGACAAGAAGTACAAAACAGAAGATGCTGGAACGAAGAAATTCGTGGTCGGCAAATTTTTGGACTTCAAAATGGTGGACTCTAAGACTGTGATCAATCAAGTTCAAGATCTACAGGTTATCCTTCATGAAATTCATGCAGAAGACATGGCTTTAAGTGAGTCTTTCCAGGTGGCAGCAATAATTGAAAAACTACCACCATTCTGGAAGGATTTCAAGAATTACTTAAAGCATAAGAGGAAATAGATGAACTTGGAAGATCTGATTGTGAGGTTAAGGATTGAAGAGGACAACCATTCTTCTGAAAAGAAAACTGAGGGTCATGGCATGGAGGCCAAAGTATATGTTGTGGAACAAGGGCATAAAAGCAATGGCTTTACCAACAAAAAGAGGAAGCATTCTGGGGGTCAGTCAAACAATGACTTCAACAACAACAAGTTCAAGGGCAAGTGCTATGTGTGTGACAAGATGGTCCATAAGGCTAAGGATTATTACAAACGGAAGAAACAAGATGGATTAAAGAAGAAGAAGGCACAAGCCCACATGACCGAAGTGGAGAATCTCTCCACCAATGTGCATGACATCAACCTTTCTGCTGTGATTTCAGAAGTGAATTTGGTCACTAATGATGGGGAATGGTGGGTGGATACTGGGGCTACCCGTCATGTGTGCTCAAACAGGAGGATGTTCTCCACTTATCACTCTGTGGAAAATGGTGAACAACTATTTATGGGCAACTCTTCTACTGCCAAGGTTGAAGGAATTGGAAAGGTGGTGCTCAAGATGACTTCGGGCAAAGAACTTACGCTCAACAATGTGATGCATGTGCCATAAATTCGAAAGAATTTAGTGTCTGGATCATTGCTGAGCAAGAATGGCTTCAAGTTGGTATTTGAGTCAGACAAATTTGTTTTGACCAAGGGTAGGATGTACGTGGGAAAAGGGTACCTGAATGAAGGGCTTTTTAAGCTCAATGTTTTATCTATTGTATCTGTTGCTAATGTTATGAATGAGAATGCTTCTTCCTCTTATATGATTGAGTCATGTGATGTGTGGCATGGTAAATTAGGACATGTTAATTATGATGCTTTATGAAGATTGATTAATATGGAATATCTGCCTAAATTTAATATTGACTTTAATCATAAGTGTCAAACTTGTGTGGAATCTAAATTAACAAGGAAACCGTTTCAAAGTATGGAAAGATGTACGGAACCTCTTTAGTTAATTCACAGCGATGTCTGTGACTTTAAACTTGTTCAAACAAGAGGAGGTAAAAAGTACTTTATTACATTTATTGACGATTGCACTCGTTATTATTATGTATACTTGTTGAGAAATAAAGATGAGTCTATAAACATGTTTATATTATATAAAACAGAGGTTGAGAATCAACTTGGCAGGAAAATAAAAGTTCTAAGAAGTGATAGAGGTGGGGAAGACGAATCACCTTTTGGTGAATTCTGTTCACAACATGGTATTATACACCAAACCACGACACCTTATTCACCACAGCAAAATGGAGTTGCTGAACGGAAAAATAGAACTTTAAAAGAAATGATGAATGTCATGTTAATAAGTTCTAGGTTACCTCAGAACATGTGGGGGGAAGCTTTGCTTTCAGCAAATTATATTCTCAACAAAATACTTCATAAGAAAACCTTGCAAACACCATATGAGTTATGGAAAGGTCGAAAACCTTCCTACAACTTCTTTAAAGTTTGGGGGTGTCTAGCAAAAGTGGCGGTCCCTAATCCCAAGAGGATTAAAATTGGACCAAAGACCATTGATTGCGTATTCATTGGTTATGCCAATAATAGTAGTGCATATAATTTTCTTGTTCATAAATCAGATATTCCTGATATACATGTCAATACAGTGATTGAATCTGTAACACCTGAAAATTCTGTAAGGTTACCAAAACTGCTATTTTAGGAAACTGGTCTATAATAGGAAAGTTTTGGTACCTGCTTTGATTTCTATCTTGTATATTAATCTGGTATGTTGAGTTTTATTCTGATGCATGTTGATCGGTGTGATTGATTAACCAGATTAGATAGGTTCCCAAAGCGCGAGGTCTAAACTTGGGGCTGAGTGCACCTGACGCCAGGGGTAGGGGTAGTATGCGAGTGTCAAGTATTTAGACTCATTTTAATATTGTAACTTACTAGTTTGAGTCTTAGTAAGTGTGAGAATTTATTTTTGGCAAGTGTTGGCATGTGTAGCAGAAGGCGGAGAAACACTGGCCGCCAGATGTGTTGGGCGCCAGGGACCCCTGGGCGCTAGTACAGTGCAGGGTCCCAGAGCCACGTGGGCACATACCTGGGGGCATGTGAACATGTGTGATGTGATGAGATTTGGTTAGTTATGGCAAGGAGAACAAATCGTGGAAGGTAAATTCAAATTTAAATCTTAATTGGCAATCAGTTTGATCTTAATTCAATTAGGGAGTTAATTAGAGTATGAGATAAATTAAGGGGATTGTATTTAGTACTAATGGAAGATGCTGAAGGTATATTCCATTCAATCTAATGCACTCTATGGAAGGGAGATCGAAATTGGATAATTAAGGGATTGATTGGGAGTTATCCAATCAATCCAAGGCAATTGACTCAATCAATTTGAAAATTTGCCCCCTTTGAAACAGTAATTGGATTGAGGCAATTGGGGATCGACTTGTGCTTGGGAATATGCTTTTTTTTATGGGCAGGCTAGGCCCTTGATTGGAAAATAGATCTACGGTGGTGATTAGCCGGGAAGATCTATAAATGGGTCACACTAGTGGACCGGCCTCTCTTTAGTCCTTTGGCCATCAAACCGAGCCTTGTGAACCTCCTCATTCCGACCTCTCCCTCTCTCTTTCCCAACCAGCAGTGGTCCAACCTTGGTGGTGATCATGGTGGTGAGCTTGGTGTGGTGGATCGACCGGAATCGAAGGTGGTGATACGGGGGAGACTTGAAGCACACACGGAGACTCTTTGATTCGACTTAAGGTAGGAGGACTTCTTTCTCCTACAACTTCTGATATGGATGAATTGTGTACCATGATTAGCATATCTCGTGGATCATGACCAGTGGTTTGATAATATTGTCAGTCATATTGATATTTGTGGTTCATTGAATGAAATACCGATTCATCTACCATGTGTGTAGAATATTTCTTTCATATGTTCAATGTATATCCATTCTTCACATGCTAGACCATAGGAGACATCCCCATCGTATTGGACCATTGAATGTGCTTTGTCTCATGTTGTCGTATCCCTTATTTGGTTCTGTCCAAATAAAGTTGACACCTTTCCTAATCGAATTGCTTTGGGACTATGTTAAGTACGTCTTATCTCAAGTAAGTACTCGTAATTTCAAGCCATATTCTTAGTATTGCTTCAAAACTATGGAGATTCATGTGTCATAACCTACTGATGTTTCAAAGAGCCTTTTTGTTGTCATCCAATTTCGTGGCTAATTGATTTCAGTGTCTATGATTAATTATCTCTTTTGGTTAAGGTAGTGTTAAGGGGAAAATACTTGTGCAGGCTGATTTGAATGAAAGTGTACATATAGTAAATTACTTAATTACAGATACAAATGGGGTCTGTAAAACGCTTAAGAAGGTGAGTTATGATGTCAGGGAGATAGTATTAAGTATTAAAGTAAGTAACTATTAGTAGTTAATCAAATCGGATTAAGTGTGTTACTCTCGGCCAGAACTGGTTCTGCGCCGATGAACTGTAATGAAAAATTAATAACTAATTATAGAAAATTCATAAAAATATGCCGTTAAAACGGTTAGAAACTAGAGAGAGAGGTATTTCTGATATAAAAATTCCAGAACATGATAAGCACTGTTCAGATCGTAGTAATCGTAGGAAGTGGGCTGTTTGCTCTCGGCCAGGACTGTTCCTGCACCGACGAGTAGTGATCAGAAAATCATAAATAAATATATACAACTCAGAAAATTATGATTCTAGTTGGGTTAGAAACTAGACAATCAAAGATATATGGGATAAAAATTTCAGAGAAGGATTCGAGCTGGGTAGTCAGTGACCGCCAATGGAATTTGTCTGTTATGTACTAGACAGATTACTGTAATTCGTATTAAAACCCTAATTCGGTGTACTGCTATACATTATAAGTATATATATATATATATTATAACGATCTGATTTCTATAAGGTAAGACTCAGATGGTATTAGATTATGAGTATGAGTGGTGAGTTAAGGGTTACTGTCCAAAGTTAATTGTCCCATGTGTCCGAGTTCTTGAACGGCCTTTTGTCCAAGAAATTCTATCACAGATTCTGTACCTTGTGCACTATTGTTGACCAATTTCTGATAATAAGAACCTTCTATTCTGATTCAAGGGGATTGTCATATCTAAGGCTTAGTACGATGGTGTGATTCAGTGTTCCGTGTCTTGATGAGTCTCAGTTATGAGTGATCCGATGATTGAAATCATAAATTCCTTGATTACCTCTTTTGTGAGTCAGATATTGAAAGTTACTCTTTTGTAAGTCAGATATTGAAAGTTACTCTTTTGTGAGTCAGATATTGAAAGTCATTCCTTTATGAGTCAGATTTTGAAAGTTACTCCTCTGAGAGTCTATTATTTGATGATGTTGGTCTGGGTCTCTGTTTGAGAATTTTTCGAGATGAATTCAGTTCTATGTAAACTAATTCTCCACTAGGAGTTCTGATGAACACTCTTAGTTGGATTCATAGTACGCTCACATGCCATTGCTAGATCTTGCGAGATCTTAGATTATATATGAACCTCTGTAGTTCAGCCGATGACGGCAACGCGTGCGTTTTAGACTGTATGATATTATGGAAGGTCTGCAGTCTCAGCCCATTGTGCCCGTAAGCACCGATGGGGCCAGCATCCCTAGACGCATGGCCGGGTTCCTATGTAGAACCTCTAGGATGATCTGGTAATTGATGTCCATAGGGGAAGTGGACTGAACAGAGAGCAGAAATTGTTATCTCCGATACTCTGGATGTTTGGAGTCGGTATTCTTATTGATCTTCCTGACGCTCTGTACGGTTGGGAACTGAGTTATGTTTATCATTTCTATTTTACTCTCGACGCTCTGTACGTTTGGAGTCTGAGATTGATGTTTATCTATTCTTGACCGCTGATAGTCTTTGATATTGATTTTGGAGAAGGTAAGTGAACCCTGTATTTACTCTACCTAATATTCTTAAATGTGTCTTTAATTCTCATTTCTACAGTATTCTATTTTATTACCTGTTGTGGGTTTTTTCTTGGCTCCTACTGGGTATTTCTTTCGAAATACTCATACATCTTTCGATGCAGGAATTAAAGTGGAGAAGAACTAGCAAGGTTCGTGTTTGGAGCTCGATGGCGGAAGTTGATAAGATGTGGATTTATTTATCGTTTTTATTTTCTGTTTGCGGAGAACTTATCAGCTTGTGTGCTGAGTTTATTTTGATGTTTAATAAATTGTTGACTGGATTATTGTAATAGTGTAGTTTATTTTATTACTTAAGATTTTTGTATAACATATATTGGTTAAGCATTCTGGAACGGAGTAGAATTGTGATCGAGTATTCGGTCGCGGCCCGGGTTTCAGCCTCATGACCTTAATTGAGTTAGTGCTTCCGCGCATTATTCGAGGTTTTGAAATTCGGGGCGTGACAGAATCAAGGAATGCTTCATTTTTTGAACATATTTTTCCTTCGAATTCTACACAAATTGAAAGTTCTCTTAAAAGAACTTTGGATGTTGCAAAAGATATTAGTGATGACCAAAAGGAAGAAGATGATGAACCTAGACGTAGTAAATGTGCTAGAACATCAAAATCATTTGGTCCAGATTTTCTAACTTATTTGTTAGAAAATGAGCCTCAAAGCTTTAAGGAAGCCATGTACTCTCCTGAAGCACAATATTGGAAGGAGGCTGTAAATAGTGAAATTGAATCCATTATACAAAATCACACTTGGGAGTTGGTAGATCTTCCTCCAGGGAGTAAACCTCTCGGATACAAGTGGATCTTCAAGAAGAAGATGAAGGCTGATGGATCAATTAACAAATATAAAGCAAGACTTGTTATCAAAGGATACAAGCAAAAGGAAGGTCAAGATTATTTTGATACATATTCACCAATCACAAGAATAACTTCCATTAGGATGTTAATTGCTATGGCTGCTTTGTATAATCTTAAAATACATCAAATGGATGTAAAAACAGCATTCTTGAATGGTGACTTGAATAAGAAAATATATATGGAACAACCTGAAGGGTTTGTTGTACCGGGTCAAGAAAACAAAGTGTGCAAACTTGTTAAATCTCTCTATGGGCTTAAACAAGCACCTAAGCAATGACATGAAAAATTTGACAAAATGACGATGTCAAATGGATTCAAAATCAATGAATGTGACAAATATGTTTATGTCAAAGCTAGACCTGAAGGCTATGTTATAGTATGCCTATATGTGGATGATATGCTTATTATTGGTAGCAATGATAATATCATTAAAGCTACTAAGAGGATGTTAAATAAACACTTTGACATGAAGGATATTGGTGTTGCAGATGTTATACTAGGGATGAAAATCACTAAAACATCTGATGGATATGCGTTATCTCAATCTCATTACATTACAAAAATCCTAGATAAATTTAATGAGAATGATAATTGTCCAGCGAGAACACATGTAGATGTGACATTGCATTTAAGCAAAAATACGGATGAGAGCATATCACAACTCTAATATTCTCAAATTATTGGAAGTCCCATGTACCTCATGAATTGTACGAGACCGGACATAGCATACTCAGTAAGTAAACTGAGTAGATATAATAGCAATCCAGGGGAAAACCACTAGAAAGCTCTAGTCAGGGTTCTTAGATATCTAAGATATACCTTGGACTATGGACTGCACTATACAAGGTATCCAGCAGTACTAGAGGGGTACTGTGATGCAAATTGGATATCTGATATAAGAGACCCCAAATCCACAAGTGGATATGTTTTTACTATTGGAGGTGTAGCAGTGTCTTTGAAATCTTCTAAACAAACGTGCATTGCAAGATCCACAATGGAATCAGAATTCATTGCACTTGATAAAGCAGGCGAAGAAGCTGAGTGGCTTCGTCATTTTTTAGAAGATATTCCAATGTGGGGGAAACCTGTGCTACCTATATGTATCTATTGTGATGGTCAATCTGCTATAGGAAGAGCACAAAATAACTTGTATAATGATAAGTCTCGACATATACGTCGGAGGCATAATACCATAAAACAATTGCTCTCTAGTGGAATAATTTCCATTGAGTATGTTCGGTCAAAAGAAAATATTGCGGATCCGCTTACAAAGGGTTTGAACCAAAGAACAAGTGAGCAATTCATCGAGGGGAATGGGCTTGAAGCCTATACATTAAGAATCACCATAATGGCAACCAAACCTAGTTGACTGGAGATCCCAAGATCTAGGTTCAAAAGGGACAACCGAATTGTGGGGGATTCAAGGGGAATCACTATAGAGATAAAATCTCGTTCCCATTCCTTTGATGACATAATGATGCCTACTGAATGAATGAGGATAAGCTTTTCTTTTAATGGTTCTCATAGCTTGACTTAGTTCGAGTGGGGTATTACAGGATGCTCCTAATGAGAATCACCTATATGAGTGTGAAGGGGCCACTTCTATAAGGATTTTAAGGCTAAATCTTCTAGAGCACTCATGAAAACCAGGTTTGTTCGGGCCAAAATGAACAAAGTCATGAGAACCACAATGTGTCTGAGAAGTGATTGTGTGACTTCTATTGTCTTGGTTTACACAAACGGCTGAACAGTTCAAGACATCACGTTCACATGATTAGCCAGTAAACCCGATAGTCTTCACAAGTGAAGTTTCAAAGCTGAAAGTTACCTCTCCCCCATGCATGATCATCTCAATATTTGCTTTCACAAGTTTTCTGCATAGTTTTTGCATAGTTATCTAGTCAATTCTCATTCATGTGGGGGATTGTTAGAAGTGGGTGTTAAAGAGAGAATTATAACCCATAAGTGGGTGTTAACGAGAGAGTTATAACTCATATTAAAACCCACTTACTATTGATATGAATGAGTGAATTGGGTGAATGATGAATAGTCCCACATCCACACCAAAGAAGAGTTGTGGATGGTATATAAGGTCCAAGTTTGGCCTTAGAAGTTAGGCCCAAGGGCCACCCCCACTTTTGTGGGGGGAGAGAGATGTTGGACCCATGCACCTAGGTGGGCTAACCCACACAGCGCGCGCGCCGCCGCAGCCGTCCGTTCCGTCCGGCCAGCTCGGCTCGGTTCGATTCGCACGGCCGGCCGGCCGGGCCGGGTCAGGTCGGGTCGGGTTGGGTTGGGTTAGGTCAACAAGATAATATTATTTTGGGACAAATTCAATGGTTTGGTTTTCTAATTTATTTTGGGTTCAACCAAAACGGGTCCGTTTTATTATGACCGTTAACGGACGGACGTTAACGAGATTTCTATAAAGCTTGTAAAAATGGGTTTTTCTGTACGGAATTTTCTTGCACTTCATCTTCTTCCTTTCTCTACTCTTCTGTGAAAGCATAACACATCAGTGGTTCGCTGCGCGTGCTGTTTGGAGTGCTCCTACAGTACGTGGTTGATCGTCTTATCCTGGGAGGCAGACGCCCACAAGTCCTAAGCACCGTAGGGACGGCGCATTCTGTCTTAAGGACAAAGTGCTTCGCTTGATTCGATCATAAATTTCTTCTAATTATTTTTCGTCTTTGCAAAGGTACACATTTCTCATCCTTAAGACAGTAACAATAAGTAATATTTATAACAATTGTCCCATAACCAGACGTCAGCCCGATCCACCAGACTTCCAATAAGGGTCCATCCATCTACTGTAAGTAGACTGGGCATCCATCCACCAAGGACCCGTCCACTTACTGTTCAGACCAAAAATAATGGTTCTTATGCTCCTAGCAATGATGCTCTCTCGTAATGATCCTTCCATATGATATTGATTAATAAGATAAATTCAAACTTTGGAGTCCCCTAATGGGATGTTTGGGTGCACTTTTAGATAATAAAGGAAAATTAATTTCCTTCTTTTTTTTTCTTTAGCTAAAAGAAGCTCAAAAATGTTATATTTTGTTTCTCATTTTTTTATTTTTAAGGGCAAAAAATTATTTTTTTATTAAGCAAAATGATAGAAATAACATGCAATATGTGGATCAAAATAACTTCAAAAAAGGTTAAACTATCTTTTCCACAAAAAAAGTGTTCTCTACCGAAAATTTCATCAGGAGGATTCTAGTAGAAAAGAAAAATAACCTTTTAAAGGGGCATATATGCCTTTTCTACTTTTAAAATTTTTATGCAAAAAAGATCCTAACAAACACAAACAGAAATGGGACAACTTAGTCTTGTAGAAAAATTGGTTCCAAACATTTTTTAAGAGAAAATACTTATGTACCCTTTAAAGTTCATTTCAACTTAGGGGCCGTTTGGGGCGTGATTATTGCAAAAATATCCAGATTGGATATTGGATATATACTGTAGCATCCATGTGGATTTTTACATCCAGCAGGAGGTGTTTCAGCTGGATATATAAAATATCCAGATGCTACAGTGTAGCAAAACATCCGGATCACTTTTAATCACGCCCCAAACGGCCCAGGGGCAGTTTTGGGGCATGAAAAATAAAAAACATCTACTCCCAAAAATCCACCAGGTTGGTGGATGTTTGGGATTTTTCAACTTTCAAGAGGTGTTTCAGCTGAAAGTTGAAAAAAATCCCAAAAATACATCCAGCTGGATTTTTTCAGCAATCACGCCCCCAAACAAAAGGGAAACAACCACTAAATATGAGCTTTTGTGACTGATAGATATTAGAGCAATTGGATTCCCAAATGACAACTAATGGCCTCTACATGAAGAGCATTATATGCATTAACTTGACAAGCATAACGAGCTATGAAATTACCCTGAGCATCACAATTTAACCCCCTGCTGCCGCTAGACCAATGTTATTCTTAAAAGCACCATCGAAGTTCAAACATAAAAAGCCATCCGGTGGAGCATAAGAATTTGTCAATAATGTATTTTTTCCTTCGATCCCTAGCACTCTCAACATTAACAATACAAAGTTGTCTGAGAAGAAATTGACATTGAAAAATAGTTTGTTGTATACTCCATTTGGCACTCTGATAACATTGCTAAGTTTCCAGATAACACTAATGATAACTAAATAAATGTCAAGTATGTGTGTACGTCCTCCAAACCGAAGATTAGGTACTGGAAGAAAATACACATGATCTGAATTCTGAACATGCATAAATCTTTCCAAATGAAACAAAGCTAGAGGGAAGCCTCAAACTCCCTAGAAACAATTAATGAACACAATGCTAATGCATTGATTTTACTCTAAAATCATGAAATGGCAAGCATGGACTTTTGAATCTATAATCATGAAAAGGAAGCCTTGAACTATAGGAACAATGAATAAAATGCTTATCATTGCTAAAAAAAGAATGCTTATGAATGCATTATTACTCTTATATAATCATGAAATAGCATGAACGACCTAAGACTCTTTGCATGGTATCTCAATTGTGATCCGAAAGGCCTGCTTGCTTATCGGAATCTCCAGCCTGTTCTTCTTCAAAAGGGCTATCAGACCTACGGCTCTGGGCCTCTTCGCAACTCTCTTCTCTCAGAGCATTTATCGGTACGTTGTTCGAGCACACGCTCGAATGGTCAGAAAGAACTTTGACCTGAGTGATCGATGAGATTGCATCAGACTCCCTTTCGGAGTCGGCCCGATTCTCAGTGATAGTTACAAAAACTACACGTGCCATTTACACTTTATAAGAAAAGAATTCGCCAAAGATAACAAGGAAAACTCGCTTGAGGCTGAGGCATACGTGTAGACTTTTAATGAAATGACCTTCTTAAATAAGGACAAATTGTGTAGAATTTCTGTTGCCAAAGCCCATATTCGAACATGTTAGCTCGTGCTCCTTAAAGCGTAAAACTAGTCGCAGAATACTCAGATTATGGCATTTGAAGTAGGCCCATTTGCATCCTGTGGACCGTGTTCATCCGCCCAAGTCCTACATCCATTGGCCATTATCATCTACTGCCAAATGTGGTAGCAGCATGGAATGTCGTATCGGATATCGGTAAATTATCGGTCGGTCAAAGAGACGAAATATCGGAGATATATTGGAGATATTGTGTAAAAAAATATCGGTAGTCAAAAATTAATTTTTACCGTATATTTTCACAATCTAACTTTTAAAATGAGTTATACTAATTTAAACAAAGAATAAATTTCAAAATATGCTTGGATAGAAAACAAACATGAATGATTTTTTTTTCAAAAAAAAAATTTTGGTCTCAGGCCTAAACCGATACATCGATACCAATTAATATCGATTTTTAAAAAAATTCCAAATATTAGTAATATATTTTCGGACCGATATATTAGTATTTTTTGAATTAAAAATTTATTTTTAAACCGATACTTCGATACCAATTAATATCGATTTTTAAAAAAATTCCAAATATTAGTAATATATTTTCGGACCGATATATTAGTATTTTTTGAATTAAAAATTTATTTTAAAATAAATTTTTAATTAAAAAAATACTAATATATCGGTCCGAAAATATATTACTAAAATTTGGAATTTTTTTAAAAATCGATATTAATTGGTATCGAAGTATCGGTTTAGGCCCGAGACCAATATATCCATGGTACCCTAGTAGTAGCATAGACAGAGCAACACTTTTGGTTCCAGTCTTCCAGATAAGAGAGAAGCGCGAATCGGAGGAGGGAGGAGGATGATGATGTCGTCTGGTTTCCACTACCCACACACCTCTCTCCCATCCCCGACTAGTTCAGAGCCCAAACCCCACCGCCAAAAGCCCCTCTTCTCCCTTCCATCTGACAACCAAATTCAAGCGCCCGACTCCATCTCCGATCCACCTGACCTCCCAAAAGCCAAGGCCAGCCCCCAGTTGAAGCGCTGGTCCAGGGCTCGGGCCATCCGCTCCGGTAGGAGGCTGCTGCTCGAGAGCCGCTCTGCCTCCCGCGTAGCAGATGCCCCGCCCAAGGACATGTGGCCCGTCCTCTCCACCGACAGCAGAGAAGACGACGACGACGATTCTGGCCTCTGCCTAGCGGATAGCAAGTCCATCTACATGGTCTCCGACGGCACCGGCTGGACGGCCGAGCATTCCGTTAACGCCGCCCTCGGCCAGTTCGAGCACTGCCTCGCCGATCGTGGCTGCGCCACCAGCACCCACCTCTTCTCTGGGGTAAGTCCGTCCGTCCATCCATAACGCCACCGTTGATCATCCTCATCAACTCCGATTCCGATGATTTCCATGACTGGCAACAGATTGACGAGGATGAGCGGCTGATGGAGATCATAAAGCAGGCTGCGCAGGACGGGGCGCTGCTGCTCTACACGCTGGCGGACCCGGCCATGGCGGAATCGGCCAAGGAGGCCTGTAAGGTCTGGGGTGTCCCGGCGGCCGACATCTTAGGCCCCATCACGGAGGCCATCGCCGCCCACCTGGGGGTGTCGCCCTCGGGCATCCCCCGTGGTGCGCCGGGCCGGCGACCGCCGTTGACCAAGGAGTACTTCAGGAGGATCGAGGCGATCGAGTTCACGATCAAGCAGGACGACGGGGCGCAGCCGCAGAATCTGATCAATGCGGACATCGTGCTCGTGGGCGTGTCTCGGACGGGCAAGACACCGTTGTCCATTTACCTCGCCCAAAAAGGGTACAAGGTGGCCAATGTCCCGATTGTGATGGGCGTGGACTTGCCCAGGACGTTGTTCGAAGTTCAGCAGGAGAAGATATTCGGGCTGGTCATTAACCCGGTGGTGCTGCAGACGATCCGGCGGGCGAGGGCAAAGAGCCTGGGGTTCAGCAGCGACATGAGGGGTAACTACTCGGACATGGACCACGTCCGGGAGGAGTTGGATTTCGCCCGCAAAATCTTCGCCCGGAACCCAGTTTGGCCGGTCATAGGTAATAAAGGATTTAGCTAATGGAACAGTTAAATACTCCCTCCGTGCCTAAATTACTTGTCTGGATTAAAAAACTAAAACAATTTAAAATCAGTTTATATCGGTTTTCAAATCCAGGCAGGTACTTTTGGACGGAGGGAGTATTTCATGGGGCTCACACGCATTGGGGTATTAGCATGCATTGCGGTGGATGGAAACCTAACAGATTAGATCGTCCCGACTCACGTCAACTAGTGTGAGCCTAGGCTCATATAACTGGGATTCACAAGTAATATGCATCTTGGCCTATATCCCAAATGTGCTATGAAGCATGTCACAGGCCATTTGCGAGATGGATTAGAAAAGTTACCTGCCTCTGCCCTGCATTATGGATGCTATGTGATTGCCTATAAATTTGTGCGGTCTGAGGCTCTCGGTGCATAACCGTGGGCTTGCAACACCCGTTGAAATGCTCGCATCCAATATGGTTGGACTCGTATTTACCCATATATCAACAGTGGGAAGTGTTTTCTTTCAGGCAATATAATGGCGATAGATTGATTATAATTGGTGTGGGTGGTTATGTTTCAGAGGTGACTGGGAAGGCAGTGGAGGAGACTGCGGCGGTGGTGGTGAGGATACATCACGATCGGAAGCAGAGATGCTCGATGCCGCGGATATCAAAGCGTTACTAGGTGTTTCACTTCAATATACCAAAAAAATATTGAAGTGAAATCTTCTTATATAGGATGGCTTCAATATTTATTGTTGTGAGCAATATAGAATGCAATGTATAGCGTATATAATACTCTCTCCGCCCCATATGAGTTGTTCAGTTTTAAAAATAAGGTATGTGTGATCCTCTTTTTTTTTTTGGTTAGGTAACAGGATTACATCACGATCGAAAGGCACCTATTACTAACGTTAGTCGAAATTGGTAGTACACATCTGTAACTCCTGCTTACTTAAGTTCTTTGCTCCTCTTTTTTGCGTAGGCTCTTTTTCATTTTGATAAAATCTAGGATCTTTTTCATGGTAAACTGCAATATATATACAAAGATTTCTTTTTTTTCTTTTGGTATTCACGTAAAGAAAGATCTACAAATAGGCATATTGACTGCTTTGTGTAGGTGTATCGAAGCTTTTGCTCTCGCCTCACTGCCCCTAATTGGTTCTATTCCACTTCCACGATGCTTTAGGGAAATGTTTTGGTGACCCATTTCCAATACCAGATTAAAGGACCAAGGTTGGTCCTTTAATCTGGTATTGGAAATGGGTCTGGATGGACTCCTTTATATTATGGAGGACATGCCTAAAACCCCAGACTCCTCTCTCTGAATATGGGCCTTTTTTGGGATGTCCAAACCGATACAGCGGGAAGGAGCAGTGATGGGCCTGTGGGCCTTTCATTGAGCTGGATGTCTAGTCTAAAGCAGCGGAATCAAATTACAAGCCATGGACCATGACAATCGGCAAGCTTGCGTATTTACTATTTAGCAAGGTTTTGAAAATCGGACTGGGCATTGAACCGTTTTGATGCCCGGTCCGGTTGAACCACGGTTGGACCGGTATAGACCGGATATATATATATATATATATATATATATATGTAAATAGAAAATATATTTTATATATATTTGTAAATAGAAAATGTATAACATACCTTAACACATGTGGTTAGAGTGTCTTATTTTGGCCATAATGTTATTCCTTGGAATTCCGTCAAAAGCAACATAATTTTTTCAATAATTTAGTAAAAAATTTACATATGAATATATAAAAATGGGCATGTATGTTAATGAAAGTGATCTAGACAAGCTGTTAAGATGTTGATGAGGAAATCTATGAAGAAAAGTTTGAATCCCCACTTAAAATATATATATATTTTTTAAAAAATAGTTTAGCAGTGAACTGAATCCAGTTCCAGTTCAGCGGTTCACCGGTTGAACCGGGCATCTCTGGTGAACCCGACTAATGGACCAGATCGGACTGCCCGGACCACTTTTTCAATCGATTCTGTGCGTCCGCGGTTGAATCGGCTGGTCCGATCGGGCTTTAAAAATCATAGTATTTGGTGTGGCTCATTCCTGCGTTGGGCATGGAGAAATCACTAATCAGTGAGGAAAAGAAATTCAATGTGATGGGCAAGAAAAAATTATTCACAACTCCTACTCCCTTCGGTCACTTTTAATAAATATAATTTTTTTCAAATGATTATCTATTAAAGCAAATTATATTTATTAAAAGTGACAGGAGGGGGTATTATTTTCCTAGAAATTCCAAATCCATGGCTTAGTTATTAGTTAGTCAATTCGTTATGAAAAAGATTAAGCTTGGGTCAAACAATTATACTCCGTCCAATGAAGCCTTTTATGTGTTTGGAAAACCATTCGGGGCCGATAATTACATGTGCAATCCATTCGTTCGGAATTAGGACCAGAATTTGCGTCTTTTGGGCTAAAATTCACCATATATACAAGGCCCTCTCCATTATGTATTATGGTACATTTTTGCCAATTATAAGAACTAAACCCTCCAAATTCCAAATTTGTTTAAAAGTCTATAAGCAAGTTTCGAATTTGTAACAAACATCTATAAAATGAGAGAGAGACATTCACGCTCTCTCCTTTATAGGCCGTTTGGGGCGAAGAAAAATCCAAAATATCTAGAGTAAAAGAGGTGTTTCAGCTGAAAGTGAAAAATCCAAAAAATCAACAGTGAAAGTTTCTTTGGACTACAGTAATCGCAATACATAACAATAATAACACGCATGGTGACGTGCGCTGCTTGCATAGGCAATGATAATATATGTCCTAACCTCTGTACTGTAACGTGAAGCCAGACTGATCCAATGTGCTTGAGATTCTAATCCCCTCGACTTCACGTGCCTGCAAGTGCAACAACCTAAATCAAAGGCCTTCAATCAGACTGCAATCATGATCACTGTTCTTCAGTTCAACTCTCTCTCTCTATCGCGTTGGCATGTCTCTTTCATGCGTGAAGTATATATGTTCTACGATTGCAACTTGGATTTTTGTTCTTAATTATATATATATATAAAATCAACTGCCAACCCACACATATTACAATCCAGCCAACCCACACATGCTGCCTAGAAATTCATTTCCCTCGTTCACAAACAAAAAATCTAATTATGCACCGACAGTCCATAAGTAGTCATGGATATCCAAGTTGCCAACGAAAAAGTAAACAGCTCCACTAGTGTCTCTGATATTGCCAAAAGTTATTTGGTTGATGCCGTAGGACCTCTATAAGCGCTTCAAGGAGTCCTGCGCGTTTTAATAAGCAGTTGTCCCATTTGCCTCCTTAAATTAGGACAAATAAAGCCATGTCATCCTTAATGGAAGTAATTTCCAAGTTAATAAATATTATATGTCAATCGATACCAAATTTTTCGGCCAAAAAAGAAAAATTCACATAAAATTTTGGAAGGGTACTACCGGCACATGAAAATAAGGCTATATATCGTTTCTCTTTTGTGAAACGAAATTAAAGATGAGGAGGCTATACATTCCTTTTTTTTATAACGAAGTCATTTGGTCCTAACTAGCTGGATGGGGGCAGGACAACTGATCTCACACCAGGTAAATTGAGATACAATCCCAGGTGGGTAGCCAACGGCGTGCGGTGGTTTGAACTCAGGACCTCTGCTTCAGGAAGCATGCCCTAACCATCATGCCAACACCTGTTGGTTTGGAGGCTATACATACATGCGAACATATATGGGTAAATAAAAAGGAGGAGATATATTTGTAAATTGTGCGGTATATACAAAATAGCTTGGTCGCTAGCTCTTTTTAGCTCGTTAGTATGTTTTGAAACAAATTTTTTTTGTAGAACATGTCAAGTACTATGAGTTCATCAGGGACATATTATGGAATAGTGCCGTGTTGACAATCTTTATAGCGTTGATGACAGATTGTTTAACGAATTTTCGTGCTTATAATATTTTTAGGTCTGCCATTGTGACCAACAACCTTCATAAACTTTTTATCTTTTTTGGAGAAGTCAATGTATGAAAATAAGGCTATATATCTTTTTTTTTTCTGGAGTGATTAAAGGAGAGGAGGATATACATACATAGAAACATACTCCATCCATTTCAGTTCATTTTAGTTTTTTAATCCAAATAATTAATTGTGGACGGAGGGATCGAGTATATGTGCATTTACATGTACTCCCTCTGTCCAACGTACTTGGTATGTTCCACAATCCGTACTATGAGTTCATGATCAGTAACAGTTCTAGAATAGTGCCTTGATGACAGATTGATTAACTCATGTACGTGCATACGATGTTAGCTCTTTTTAGCTAGTTACTTTTTATAAACACAAATTTCTTTTTGTTGCACACAATAAGTTACTCTGAGTTGAACTGGGATATTCGATCTATATGATAGTGCCTTGTTGACGATGCTTATAGCATTAGTGACAGCTTTCAGAACTCGTTTACGTGCTTAAAATATTTTTACGTCTACATTAATTGTGACCAACTACCTTCATAAACGTATTTTATTTGAAAAGTCAATGGCTGTGGCGATGGCCAATGATACAGATAGCTTCAAGATTGCATCTACAAAACTCAAGTCAACTCTCTTACTCTCCTGCTTTTAGAAACATACCTCTTAACAGCCAAATCACCAATTGTGTATTGTTAATTAACAATTCGGTTAGCTATCTTGACAGCCATTCTACACAAACTTGTCGTCGGGATCTAGTATATAAGAAGGCTAGACCCTGATACAAGTCCATCCGACACATTTAACTACCAGTGTCCATCAACATGGCTAAGCACAATATGAAGCTTTGCCTCTTACTTCTTCTCGTGCCTTTCCTTGTGGCCTCCAAAGGAGCCCAAGGCTTGGAGGTTGGTTTCTACAAGAAAACATGCCCCGTGGTGGAGTCTATAGTGAGGAAGACAACAGCAAAGTACATTTTCAAAGCACGTTCGCTGGCAGCCCCCTTGTTAAGAATGCATTTCCATGATTGTTTCGTCAGGGTAATTACAGTATTCGAATTAAATCCATGCATTTACGCCATTACTCTTTCTTCTTTAAACGAGATACTTCATGCATGCATGCAGACTGATTTACGTTGTATATACAGGGTTGTGATGGCTCAGTGCTGCTAAACGGCAACCAAACTGAGAAAACTGCATTCCCAAATCTGAGTCTCCGAGGATTCCAAGTTATTGACGGCGTAAAGGAGGCGGTTGAGAAAGCTTGTCCAGGAGTTGTATCATGCGCTGACATCGTCGCATTAGTAGCCAGGGATGTAGTCTCCTTGGTAAGCTACCGGTAGCACTTATTAAATTACAACTATAAAATGTAACTTTTGCTAATCCTCCCTAATTTTCAGATTAATGGACCCTTTTGGGAAGTTCCAACTGGGCGAAGAGATGGGCGTGTGTCACTAGCTTCAGAGGCGCTGACAAACCTTCCAGCTCCCTTTTCCAACATCTCCACTTTGATATCTGACTGGCAAAAAAAGGGTCTCACTATAAAGGACCTTGTAGTCCTTTCTGGTAAACAAATCAGCACAAAACAAGCTAATCATGTTCTTGTTAGTATTTGCATGTTTTTGAGTAATTAGTTTAGAAACTAAGTAGTGGCCAACATGCATGTTAGGTGGTCACACAATTGGGACTTCACACTGCTTCGGTTTCACGAATCGGCTGTACAACTTCACCGGAAAAGGGGACATGGATCCCAACTTGGACTCCGAATACATTCCCAAGCTGAAGAGCAAGTGCAAGCCAGGGGACTTGACGACCCTCGTGGAGATGGATCCTGGCAGCTTCAAAACGTTCGACACCAAGTACTATGAGCTTGTTGCAAAAAGAAGGGGACTATTCCAGTCTGATTCAGCTCTCCTTGACGACAGTGAGACCAAGGCTTACATCCGAAGTCAGCTCACGTCTAAGAAGCCTAGTTTCTTCGAGGACTTTGGTGTATCCATGGTGAAAATGGGCAAAATCGGTGTCCTTACAGGAAGCTCTGGCGAGATTAGGAAGCACTGCGCTCTAGTCAACTAGAGCTGATTAAATCTTGGTTCCCTGGCCTGGTTTGGTATAACTAATAAGACGTTGCTGGACCACAACGACAAAGGAATAAAGAAGAGCACTACAGTCTACAGACTAAGATTGTTTTACTTATTCAATTTTTTTAGTATGGTATTCTGGTTTGAGGGTTTTGATTTTCCAAAGCTTGGATGGTTGCAAATGGAAACTGTGAGAGCAGAGAATGAGTGTGAATTGTAATTGCAAAAATCCATTTATTTTTTGGCATACCATGTATTGCACTGTGATTGTGTATTCGGTTAGTATTGAATCCATAAAGAAATTTTACATATCCGTTGTGAACTCTTAAAATTGAATATCAAATCCTTCCGTTAGTAAAAAAAAAATGCTCCTTTGAACAATTCATGCTTCTGTATTAGAAAACCCAAATGAACTGATTGAAGACAAACTTTACATGGGCTACCTTATACGATAAAACACGTACATGCACTCAGCTGGTTACTAAAACTCTCTCCGTCTCATTTCCAGCCCCGCATTTAGGGGCCGTTTGTGATTATTGCAAAACATCCGCTATGTGAGGGATGTTTCTCATATAGCCTATCAGTGAAGAAGCCGCAGTGACAAAATCCAACAGCATGAGCCCTTAGCTTGATGCAAAAGCTCTTTTTAGAAAGATATGTGTATGTATATAGGCACACTATACTAGCTCTTAAAAATGTACAAATGTAAAAAGTATAGTGAAGCAGCAGCAAATTGCAGTACTTTGAAATAGTAAAAATAAAGTTTTACAAACAATTCAACAAACACCTTCTCAACATTTTCCCATTCTTCATTGTTCAACAGAACTCTCAATTACAGAACAACAATAACAGAACAATGCTTTATTTCATCAAACACCTTCATGAGAGATACAGAACTCAAAGAATCAATACTTCTTGTATTTCATCAAAACATTCACTACAACATCAAATGTTCGATCCATTACAAGCAAACAGAAACAGTTTAGCAATTACAAAGATCAAAGGAACTGACACACCTGGTTTTCAAAACAGAGAGCCAAACCACTGGAATCCACCAGCTAGCTTCTGTCAGAATTCCCAGATCCGAAATTGTAGGAGAATCCTCTCCTTGAGCTCAGATCGATTTCAAAATTCGAAAATCAAAATCAAAAGCTAACTAAAAAACTGGCTCGAAGGCCTTTTTATACAGACTGACTCTGTTTACAATTACTTAAATGTCCTTAGTTTCACAACTAACTTCTATTAACTACCCAGGCCATTTCTGTCTTTTCATTTTATTTCAGCATTCAGCTACTCTGTTTTTCCAAACAAAAACGATGCTCTGTTTCAGACGTTGTTTCATACGCTTCTGTTCCATATGACAATTTCTTTGACTACAGCATATAGTGTAATCAGATACGAGTACGATGGTAATTACCCAATAATGTGGTGAGATCATCCGAACTTAGGTTGATGGCTTGAAATGAAGATAGGACAGTGGCAAGAGGGAATGAAGGACTTGGAAGATGAACCTGAGAGATTGAAGAAACAAGGCCATCTCTTCTGCCGGTGGGCAATGTATATGCAGCTCCTCCAGATGACGCCATTCCGTCTCGAGTTGCCAGCGCCAGTATATCAGCGCATGACACAATGCCCTTACATTGTCTCTCTAGGTTAGATTTTATCTCGTCTATGAGTTCAAAACCTCGGAGAGTCAGATTGGGAGGAGCTTCCTTCTCTGCTATATTTTCATCTGTACTGTCTAGAAGCACAGAGCCATCACATCCCTGCAGCACATTGATGGTTTGGTTGAATAAAATAGCAGCATGAAGTTTATGGTAAACTATCAGCTCAATGCAGTATTGCACAACAAATGGTAGCTAAAAGCCAAGAGAAAATTCACCTAATGCAAGAAAACTTGAAAGAAAAAAACTGTGCTAAAAGAATAGACAACTGAAAAATAGTCTAATTTCAAGATGTAAAGAATGCCTATGTGATATCTATATAGAAATTGAAAATAAGAAGGTACAAAGAGAAATGCCATTTATTTAATCAGAATAGAAAAGCAACCATATTATGTAATGTACAGGGGACCATAAGCACTTGACAGAAACCTACTCGGATGAAACAACCATGGAACTGCAGGCGAAGCAAGGCGGCGGAAATTGATGGATCCTCTCTAAAACGCTGTTGCACCATTCTTCTGATAACTATTTCTCCTTGAGGGCATGAGTTCCTATAGAAGTGGACTTCAAGGGGTCAAAGCAGTGTTTACTGCTAATGCTAAGGACAAAATGGCTCTGAGAAATGCTGCCATTGGATTAAACGTCCGTTGTCTATGACATACCCAACACTTTTTGTGAAAGACTGGCGTCCTTTATATGAATAACGAAGACTTTCGAGCCTCGTGATTATTCGAGAAGCAGTGGGCTGGGATTACGTAGATTTATATATAACCTCCCCATAGTATAAGGTTTTGGGATTTGCAATATAATTGCAGATGAGAGCTGTGCAACATCATGAACTACTTCGTGTGAAATGTGTAAATGCCACAAGTACTTGGTGGATTCTTCAGGTTCTTCCATTAGCCAGCTACTATCTTATGACTCTTTTGATTTGATGACCATGCCAAAGAAGGATTGGCCTCGGAAGCAGACATGTTGAACAAGTGGCACACAAGGGTGCATCTGGATTAGCAAAGAGTGATGACTTTGGGTTCAAATGGTGCGATCATCAGATCCAAGACTAGGTTCCAGTTTAGTTTAAGCTTTTGCTCATCTGAGCAAACACCATGGGCAGAAAACCTGCTGGCGGCATTAAAAGCCTCATATTAATGAAGAACGCTAAATCCGGAGCATATTCTCCTCCTAATTCCTAAGTACTTACTCAGTCTTGCTCTTTTTTCTCCCCTTAGTTTAATGCGGACTATTTTTCCTAGTTGAATTTTGCATTGTTTAGGAAAAAATTGCATCTTCTTGCACTTCTCATACCATCATCCCTTGGTTCACACCTTTATGGAGCGTATCGACTGATTTCAACAGCAAAACTTGGATCTCTGTGTCTGTGATCGTTCTTTCAGTAAGGCTGTAAGGCATCAAACTTTTTTTGGCTAATTAGAAAAAAAGTTTGATGCCTTCAGCCTTACTGAAAGAAAGATCACAGACAGAGAGATCCAAGTTTTGCTAAGGCATCAAACTTTCAGAGCATTACCACCGATTAACTTGATAATTCGGTCAACCCGGGAGAATACGATTCAATGGCTGATTTTGTTGGTTTATCGATGTACAAGTTCTTCGTATTTGCTTGGGGAAATGGAAAATTCATGTAATGAATTAGCAAGACAAAGTTCGTCCGGTTTGAGGGATTGCTCAAGGGAAATAAAAAAAATTGAAAACAACCACGCTTAGAAAGCTAACAGTTGACTAACATTAGCACTTTTCTTGCTCTGTGCAGCTTCAAATATTCTTATCTCTCTTTTACATATGTCATTCCAAACACATCTTCTTTATGTGCATTTGCCAGCGGTACTGAATGGTACATAACTTTGCCCCTACGTCTGAACAGAAACCATATTCCTTCTGTAAAAGCAAAAACTATAAAAAGAAGCAGAAAAGAAACTACAAAATCTAATCTAGTAATCAACAGAAAGTTTGAGCAATGCCTTTTGGGTCATCATCTTTGATCTTCCGTAGTGCAATGATTGGCCATACTAGTCTACATGCAACTCTATGTAACCAATCAATGATGCATTGCAAACTTAACTCGGAAAAGAACTGCCTTCCTAAATTCTCATCTTTTGTTCATATCCAGTCTACAACTTGTTTACGAAGTGAAGACCACCTTTTATCCGAATGAAAACATTCCTTCCTCTCTCGGCGCAAAAATTCTCCCAAAGCTCCCCTGGCATCCCTTGCCCACACCGCCACCCCTTCCTTTATAAACTTCACAAGATGAACAGACCTCCCTTGAGCACCTTCCCAATATTCAAAACCGCACACCCAAAACATAGCTAAGAAAGATGCCGTCCGGGCATGGCATCTTAGAGATACCTCTGGAGCCTCCCCCCCAGAGCCGGCGCCGCAGGTATGCCCACCGAGTCAAGGAGAGCCTCACCACCCGCATCTCCAAGCTCGTCTGCGCCATCTCCCTCTTCCTCCTCCTCATCCTCGGCATCATCACCTTCATCCTATGGCTCAGCCTCCGTCCCCACCGCCCCCGCTTCCACGTGCACTCCTTCTCTATCCCGGTTTTTGCCCAGGAGAACGGCTTCCAGGCGGCTGCCATCTCCTTCAACGTGACGGATAGGAACCCGAACCAGAACGTAGGAATCTACTACGACGCCATGGACGCGTCGGTGTACTACAGGGAGAAGGTGATTGGGGCGACACCTATACTCTTCCCCTTCTACCAGCCTCCCAAGAACACGACCTGGGCTGCGGCGGTGCTCAGCGGAGCGACGCTGACGGTGGGGGAGGAGGTGTGGAAGCAGATGTTAGCGGACCGGGTGGGCGGGGCGGTGGGTTTCAGGCTGGAGCTGGTGTCGGCGGTGCACTTCAAGGTGTCGTCGTGGGCCAGCAAGCGCCACTTGATGCACTGTAGCTGCGACGTCGAGGTTGGGCCCGATGGCGAGATCTTGCAACGCTCCAAGGACAAGCGATGCTTCATCTATTTTGATTAACATTTACTTCCAACCACATGCACGCAGCATATATAGATGTGAAGTGTGAATTATGTGCTCATTCCAACGACTAAATCGCTTTTTTCTTCCTTGTCTTGTTATTTTCTTGTATTTTTGTTGGAATTGACATAGCCTTGGTTAGTGGAAAAAAATTAGTGAAATTTTTATGTTGGCAAGTGATTTAGGTTTCATTACCGATCGAGGCTTTAATCCAATTTTCCCTGGCAAGGTTTTTAGCTCGATCGTTTAATTAATCAGGGAATACTTAATCCTAACTAAAACTGATTCATCATAAGCCGATAAGCGTTCTAGATTGGTACATAGAATTTTTAAACCAGGTCGTCTAGCCTAACGAGTCCGGATTTGCTAGTGAAACTTTACCAGCAATCGATCATACGAAATCGACAGCGCACACAAACATAAATGTGCACTCAGTCTTTTGACCGAGTGCACACAGTTTTCGTGTGCGTCATCAATTTTGGTATGCTCGACCGCTGGTGAAACTTCACCTGCATATCCCAACTTGTAGCCTAACCCATTTTGATTGACATCATCAGAAGAGAAGAATACAGGCCGAATAAAAGGAGAAATTATAACTTTACCTAAGTTTCCTAGGTCTCCACTTTTGCTTGTTAGTCACATAATGTTGGTTAAGAAAACAATTTTCTTTGTACACAGCATGCTGAAACGGTAGCACCGAGAGTCATAATATAGTACATAGAAGCCTTAACATGGTAGATAGAGATCTAGCATGGTGTCGGCAGACAATGCTACATTGGTACGTACCATGTTAAGGCTATTTATTAGGGTAGGTCCATTATGTACTATGGTAATTTAGCCTGGTCAGGCTAGCCACATCCTATTCGAAATTAGGGAAACTCAGGGATCAGGTGGATAGGGTGCAAATTATAGAAATAATGTAGAGGATGTAAAATAATTTGTATTCTGGTAGTACAGTGTCACAATTCCAGATTATCACTAATCAGGTAGCAATTACTCAAAAAAATCACTAATCATGTAGCTACTTGATACCTAAATACGTATGAAACCTACCTGATCCAGAATTAGCTCGTGAAACTAATGCTCTATGCTTTGACTGCCATCTAATTTTATCTCATAAGAAGAAGACTAACGAAAGAAAAAAAAAGGAAAAAAGCAAGACACAAAAAGGTGTGATAAAAAGGTGTTTTTACATCTACAGTGAAAAATCCGCAAATGAATAGTGAAAGTAGATTTTTTACTGTAGATGTTTTTTTCAGCTGAATGAATGGTGCTGATTTTTTCACCCAAAATGGTCGGCTATTTTGCTCTGGAGTTGAACAGTCAAGTTGTGGCCCTGATCTTTCCACAGCTAATGCTCCTCCCGTCAAAGGGTTCAAAACTTCAAGCGTCATAGCAAGAGAGCAATGTCGGAGGGCGAGGGGCTCTGCAGGTGGTGCACGGGCTTCTTGTTCACGTTGGGCCTGATTGCCCTCTACTTGTGGCTCAGCCTCCGCCCCTCCAAGCCCACCCTCTCCATAGAAGAATTCTATGTCCCGGCTCTCAACCGCTCCGCCAACTCCAATCTCACCGCTTCCCCGCCCCTCAACACCACCATCACCTTCCGCCTCCTCCTCAAGAACCAGAACAAGGAGAGTGGCATCTTCTACGACGACGTCCACCTCGCCTTCTTCTCCGTGCCACCTGCCTTCTCCGAGTCCGTGGGCTCCAACATCACCATAGAGGCCTTCTACCAGGGCCATAGCAAGAAGGCCAGCCGGTGGAAGAGCATCGAGGTCGATCAGCGGCCTGTATGGGACCAGCTACTGGGGCAGGTCTCCAATGGAACGAGGGCCAAGTTCAAGGTGAGGCTGGACACGAGAGTGAGGTACAAGATCCTGGCGTCCACGACAAAGCGTAGGGGGCTGAGGCTTCAGGGAGAGCTGGAGGTTGACGAGCAAGGGAAGAAGGCCGGGAAGAAGGGCGTTAAGCTGCACTCAGGCGGCCATCACCGCAGTTCCCCTGTCCGAACTTCTACAGGAATCGCTATCTTGCTAAGCATCTTCTGGATAGCTTGGGAAATAGGCAAGAGAGACTAGTCATTGAAGATTCCAAAAGGATCCTGCTGCTTTTTCCGCACCTCCGTCCATGATAAGATTGTGACCTGACGTCTTTAGTTGTTTTTCATTCGTTTCGTGAATGGATCACATTTGTCCTCAGTCATCATTCTAATTTTACAGATTGTTTTCATTGGTGTTTCATTTTTTTACCTGTCTTTGCCAATTATTCAGACATTTTGTGCATGAACGCGTGCCTCACCAATTTTTGTTACCAGAAACCATCACCACGCGACATGTGGAAGCAGGAACCTGGAAAACTGGTTCCTCCTTTTCCCTTCCCTGCTCCAAACCGTGAAGGAAGTCGACCACACCTAGGGCAAGCAGCCGCCGGAGATGCCAGCATCGTTGCTGACTTCTGGCGGAGCGGCGGGACAAGGTTGCTGTAAAATCCGGTGGCACTTGGGGACAAACTAGGCCGCCACTGCTGGCCCTTGCACAGCAAGACCAGGATGCCGCTGGATCTGGCAGCCATGGGTGGGGTGGCCAAACTAAGCCGTGCCGGACCCAGCTACGCTTGGGTGGCCAGGGTGGCGACACTGGCGACGGCCTTGTCTGGCCGGCCCAACTGGAGGTGGAGGTTATGTTTGCCTCTCCGTGCAGTTGGTGTCATCATTAGCGGCGGCTTGGCCTACGGCGGCTGCGTGGTCTAGCCACTCTGCTCAGGCGACAGCGGCTGCTCCGGGTGCCTAGTGAGGCAAACCTCGAGCGCGTGAAGTTGGAGGTAGGGCGAGGTAGCGAGCAGGAGTGCTTGCGGAGGAGCACCAGGGAGGAAGGCACGAGAAGGGCAGAGACAACGATGACAGCTATGTCAACAGTGTAAGCGACGTCCAAGGTGGGTGAGGCATTGCAGGGTGGCACTCACAGGCATCGAAATTTTCCGACGTGTGGTGACGGTCGCTGTCTCTGCCTGTTACTTCGGCCGGACTGTGAAGGGAAGGGTACATGGAGAAGGGGAGGACTGAGGAATGACGAGCAGGGAAGAGGAGCAACGGGGGTGACCGGTTTCCAGGTTCCCCCCTCGACGTGTTGGCACATCATTTCCAGTGACGGTTTTTGGTGTGGGAGTTTGGTGAGGAAAACATTTCTCTTTTCCTTTAGAACTCAAAGGGGGGGGACCAAACAGCCCCATCTACAAACCAATAATGGCCTGAACATGGTAGCTTGGGAAATTTACATACATATATAAGACAGTACAGGGACCAAGCCTTGCCACGATAAAGGCCTTCCCAGACTTTTATCTACTGGCTAGGATGTAAAAAAGGCACACTTTCATTACGCCCTTAAACTGACTGAACAATGGTTTACGCTACTGATCAATTCTAAAGCACCTCCGGTGAAAACCCAAATTGCTGTTCCCGTCCATTTTAGTATTATCACGACAATAAGAACTTCCTCAAACATCAACTGCACATGTTATGTGCTCATCAACGGAGATTAGCATCCCTCTCACTGGGTAGAGATTTTCGATGCTTCCAGAAGCAAATAATCACCGTTAGAAACAACAATATTTACAACGCAGGCAAAGAATACGAAATGATGCTTAAATTTGAAAGGTAGGATATTCAACATGTGGCAAAAGAAAAAGAAAAGAATCAGTACCATAGAAAAATTAAGGTCAGTACACAACTATCTTCTGCATGTGCACCAAGAATGTTGTTTAGTGAACTAATATATAGTTAAATCATGCACAACGATATCCCTCCAGTGTGTAGATTCATAGTGGCACTGGCAGCTGCAGCGGTAATAATTTATAAAAAGCATTGTGAAGGACAGTCGAAATTGCACCTGATATATCCACTTCAACTTTGTCTCCTCCCATGTTTCCAGGGCTCCATATAAAAGCCACCTCTTGACTCATTCAGATCATGATGTTAAATCTGAATGCACTGCAATAACTTCAGTAAAGAGTTTCCAATACACCATCAATGAGTCCAAACTCTAGAGCCTGACATAGAATCAATAAGTGTCATTCTCTATAAAATTATGTTGTGTTATTCTAGACAAAGAGATTATGTATTACCTCAGAAGTAGAGAAAAAACGATCTCTTTCTGTATATTGTTGCACTTTCTCTACTGGTTGTCCAGTAAAAGCTGCATACATTTGGTCTATTTTCTGATTCACCCACAAATAGAAAGTTTTGTTCCATCAGTGTATCTAGATGAGCATTGGATTTCTTTTCGCAAGTTAGTTATAATTAATACAAGTAGGAACAATTGCATCTTCAATTCCAGGAAGAAAAAATATTACATGACGAGCTTGAACAGCTTCATTTACTTGACGTCTCACATCCTCCACATGACCCTTTGAAATGCAATAAAAAGTAAGATATCAGTATTTACAAAGGAACAGAAACTAATCATGATAACTCTGGACGAATGCAAAGGAGAAAAAAGTAGGTGGTTCTATTAAGTGAGGCAGCTAATTGCTGTAGAGCACCCTCGAAGGGGAGAGCAAGTGAAGAGATTTACTAAGAAGTCGAAGGTTCACTTCCCAAATCCCAAGACTACAAAGTGCCTCATAAGTAGCCTAATCACAAAGCACAATAAAACTAATCGAAATGATATGTTGAGATTTCACCATATGATGAGATTTCCCAAGTCTACAGTGATCTTGGTCTATAGACTTCAATTCTGCAACAAGAACAGAAATTTCAAAATCTGGTAAAATCATACCCCACATCCACTTTGCGGCTGATGTATCATGATGCGTGCATTTGGCATTGCATAGCGCATGCCTTTTTCTCCTCCAGCCAGAAGTAGAGCACCCTGGCTTGCAGCCAGCCCAAAACATACTGTACCCACCTTAGGCTTGATCTGAATAATTGAACATTAACATATATATCAGAATGATTAGAAATGGTATAACCATATACTATCTTAATTCTACATTGACATCAAACATTTTCTTCTAATTATTATTTTAACATATTATGGTCTAAGTAATGACCTTGACTCCTATCTGTTCCAGACATTTAGGATTTGTCATGTTTACAAACAACACTAAAATAGACATATCATATGATCCAAGGGTGAATGCTCTAAAGACTCGCTGGGTCAGGTTAATTCTGTGGACTTTACTCTCTTACAAAAGAGTTTGGACAAAACAGGCCTGAATGGAGGCATAAGATCCATGTCGCTGGCCCCAAATAGTTGGAAAAATGGTGCTACTTGATTATGATTATGATATATCATATTCGTGATTTAGATATTTCCAAGTTCCTTCAAAAGAAAAGGGTTTTCCAAACAGAAGCCTTAATGTGGGCAAGAAAAAAACAGCATCTGATGTTCAAATAGACTCACAAAAATAAACATCACATAGTTTAAGGCAATCAAAAAGGTCACTTGCGAGGATCTTCATTAAGTTAACTTTCCAGTTTACAAAGAAATATATGCAAAAGCAAAAAAGGAAATGGAAACTAAATAACAAGGAGAAGTTTCAGGAAAGTACCCAAGACATGCAATCATAGATTGCCAAGACAGAATAAGTGCTTCCACCAGGACAGTTCAAATAGACCTACAAGATGCATATGGCTTCATAGCATTAAAGAAAAAGATATCACTCCTCAAGATCGTCTGTTTCATGGTGGAAAAACTTGAGAAGTAAAAGGAACAAAATAAGATGATAACTTCACCATAATATCTGAGTCCTCGTCAATCGTGGCAAGAGTCAGAAGCTGTGATATAACACGTTGAGCCACTTGAGAGTTAACTGGTTGGCCGATAAAGATTATTCGGTTGCGGAATAATATTGAAGAAAGGTCTAATGGCCCCGCGGGAGTCATAACAGCAGGCATTATAGGCGGATTTCCCTTTTTCGCTTCTATGACTCCACTGCTACTGGAAAATGGTCAATTAGAAACTGAAAATCAATATCTTAGAACATCTAGGAATTTTTCTTGCAAAAATTTATTGCTTAGTTTTTCTTCTTTTTCGCTAAGAAATTCCCTTTCGTGCCTTGGGCATTGACGCAGCTAGAGATAATTTTTTTGCATAATCGACATGAAGGATTCTGTCATTTTATTATATACAACTTACTTTATCAATAAAAAAACATTACCTACAGGACAATAAATTAATAGCAATCTTATAAAAAAAATGTCAATAGCAATCAACATGTAATATTCAAACGTCGAAAAGAAGGGAAGTTACCTGGACCCAGAGAAATTGCTGACCTGAAGATTAGCCTTCAAATTAAAGCTCTCACCAGACACCCCTAAACAAAGATCACAAATAATTTTCAGATAAGATTTTCTGTTAGTATAACAACAAAATTCCAAAGGACGAATAATTTGGAGAGGTACAAGCATAACACGATGGATATAAGTACAATACAATAAACATAAAACTAAGCTCATGTAAATTTAATTGAAGTGCAAATGCAAACACTTCCCAATTTTGTCTGACAAGGTAAGCCGAGCTTCAAGTTCTCCTCATAGTAAATGAAGCTGTCGCTTAATATAAAGATAACAGTAAAAGAAGAAGCAGAGGAAAAGACCAAAGCAAGTGAAGAACTTACCGTGGCTACTTGAAGCAGCAGCGGAAAGACTAGAAATTCCCCAACATCTAAATATTGCAAGAGTTTACGAGCGGAAGAGATAAAGCCCAACAAATCAGCAAATACTCATACAAACGAGATCGTAACAATCAATCAAGTAGAGAAATTAAAAGGTGAGGGGAGGGGGAATAACCTGGACGAAGAGGAGGCAATGGAGGCATTCTTAAGGCGACGATTGGGTAGCGTGAAACTCGCAGATACAGCAGCCATCGACGCGGCCATGACTGGACAGAAAGTGACCAAGAACCTTTGGGCGGAGAAGATGGTGCCTCCGGAGTTTGAGGTGTGAAAACCCTCTCGAGAGCCCTCCCAGGGCGGGGCGACCATCGAGGGCCAAATCTACGGATGGAAACTCTCTGAAGATTGTGGACCCCTTTTACCCCAGGTACGCACGACTAAAAGCAGTCGGGGACTAGGTGGAAGCGAGCGCGTTTGTCCGATAATTTGTTTGTGATGGTGTCCGGATCAAGGAATGTCGTAAAATATCGGTCAACTAAATAAATAAAATATCAAAAATATACCAGAGATATATCGAAGATATTATATAAAAAAAATATCGGTGGTCAAAAACTATTTTTTACTATATATTTTCACAATCTAATTTCTAAAATGAGCTATACTAATTTAGACAAAATATAGATTTTAAAATATGCATAATAGGATGGGAAACATACTGGAAAGTTATTTTTTTCTCTTTTCTTTTAAAAAATATTCCCATTTTTTTAAAATATTTTTTTAAATGGTGATATATCAGTCTGAAATCGATATTGGCGATATTTTAAAAAATAATATTAGTTCGTATCGTTTTATCGGTTGGGGCTCGATATAGATATATCGCCAATACAACATTCCATTCTCGGACTCCGAAGAAGTGTGAATGTGTTTGATCTCACAAACATTGAATGAATCGCATGGTGAGTTATCGTACATAAACAAGTGAATTTAATAGATGTGGGGGTACCTCTCGTGCAGTAAAAGTTCTAAAACTTGAATATTGCTTGAGAATATTGTTTTAAAAGGTTTAAAAAAATTTATAGAGTTAGAATTATTTTATCTTTCATTTTATTCATAATCATAATCAAGTAATATTTTTTTCCAACTATTTAGGGTCAACAACATGGATCTTACTTCTCCATTCAGGCCTGTTTTGGACTATCTCTTTTGTAAAAGATAGTAAAGTTAAATCATTTTTTATTAACTCCGTCCAAGTTCTCTTAGGTCCCCCTCTAACTCTTTTAGCATCATTTACATGCATCATTTCTAATATTCTTACACGGGCATCAATTGGTTTTCTTTGCATATGCCTATACCAACGCAACCTACATTCCTTCAGCTTCTCCCTTAAAAAAGCTACCCATAAACTATCACGAATATATTTATTTCTAATCCTACTCTCTTAGTTATCCTACTCGTCTACCTTAAAATTATCATTTCGGCTATATTTGATTCATCTATATGACTTCTCTTTAGTGCCCAACAATCCGCTCCATAGAGTATTGCAGGCTTAATTGGTATCCTATAGAACTTGCCTTTAAGCCTTCTTGGAACACGCCTATCATACAACACTCGCGAAGCTGCCATCCACTTTACCTACCCTGCATTTATCTTATGTACTACATCACCATCACTATCCATTTCTTTATGGATAATGGATCATAAGTAACGAAATTGATCACACTTTGACACTTTTTGCCCATCTATTTCAACTAAGTCCTATTTATTTCATCTACCTATAGTTCTACTGTAGCGACCGAAAATTTTAGATTAATAAAGTGGAATTTTATTACTCAAAGGGAGTAATTTGAGTTCTAGAAATTTCACTAAATTTGAACTTAAAAAAAAAATTTAAAAGTTTTTCCGTCAGACCGATGATCTATACATGAAATATGCATTTTATTATCTCCTAAACTTATGATTATGCTAGTGTTTGATTAGAATAACTACTACTTTAATATAGTTTTTGGTTTTTGTAGGAAACAAGAGTAATACACAGAAATAAAGGGAAAAGTAACTTGAATGGTTAAATCATCATAACTTCGTGTACAAATGTCGTATTGGACTAATCAAGTTTCATGTTAAAGTTCAAGAAGTCAGCTTTCCAACGCCACCAACCACGCATAATTCGGAGTTCGGAGTAGAAAGTTATAGCCATTTGAATTTTATGAACAGTAACTACGATCGATCGGCTATCAATGTGATCGATCGCGAGAGCCGTAAAAGCAGTATATTGAAGGAAACGATCGATCGGCCTCAAAACGATCGATCGTATCTACTGAAATTTTTGATCCACGCAAGACAACAACTACGATCGATCGGTATCATGCGGCGTCGATCGGCAAAGCGATCGATCGAAGGAAAATAACGAAGGAAATGCGATCGATCGGCCAGCGAATGATCGTCAATACGGAGCGATTGATCGCAGTATACGAAAAACCAAAATAAGACCTATTTTGACTTGGATTTAGAAGGGGACTTCGTGTTTCCTCTTCACTCTTATAAATAAGCCTTATGGGAGAACGTTTTGGGCATTCAACCTTGGAGAACCAGAGCTTTATTGGAGGCTAGAGAGGAGGAAGAGAAAGAGTCTTTTGGAGCAAAGAAGAAGAAGGAATCATGATAATGAATCTACATAAATAGGCTTCTCCTTTCTTTCTTTCTATGTGTAACTAAATTCCTTGTCAAGGCTTGATGAAGCCCTAGATGTGTATTGCTACTCTTGATAGTTTAATTTTATAAAGTTGATTATGATTCATGCTTAATGCGATTTCATGAGTTTCTTTTAAGTGCTTGATCATAGACTTGATTGATTATGAATGAAATTAGATATTGTGATTGATTTTATGCCCGATCAAGGATAAGATTAATTGCATTATAATAGAGTTGTGATTGATTATATGCCCGATCAAGGATAGGATTGATTACATAATAGTGGATGAACTTTCGTGTCCGATCAAGAACGTTAGTGAATTCATTAGTAATTCGTGTGTCCGATCAAGAACACGAATTACCATATCATGTCAATGTATGCTTAATAATAATTGAGAGTAGTAATTGCATGTCTAGTGGTGGATTCTCTGCCTTGATATTTCTCCATATTGATTAAATCTCAGTTAGATTAGATAAAGTTCATTGCTTTCTTTAGAATTAATTAAATTACACCTTTTACTTCTCTTGAATTTGGTAAAGTATTCACCGTCCCTGAGGTTCGACAACCTTTTAATACTCGCCGTAGTACAATTTCCTTATGCACTTGTAAGGGTTTTAATTTTAAACGATCAAGTTTTTGGCGCCGTTGTCGGGGACGGCATAATAATTTACTAAATTCTTAGCATAGTTAGTTTTAGAGTAGTTTAGTTTAATTTAGATTTATTTTCAGTCGCTTAATTTTGTTCTTCTTCTTTTTGCAGGATTAAGAGAGGACGCTGATTTTCGTCATCGTTGGAAGGGCCATCCCTTCCCACTGTTTGCACTCTCTTAACCTTCTTTTAGAGTAACTTTGGGTGCTTGGTGTTTTTCCCTTTCTTTCTGTGACTGTATGTTTATACTTGGTGTGGCTATTAGGGTGCTAGTTGTCGCTATCTAGGGTTGATGCTTGCTAGTTGTCGCTATTAGGATTGCACAGGTTTTGTTTGATTTTTATTGTGCATGCATGGTAGTCGCTCCCTGAACCCCGACCTTGCCTTTGATCCTGATCCTGAGCGCCTATATAGAATCTGTAGAACTCCTAGCAAACCAATCCCTGAAATTCATCCAATGGCGGACAACATGAACCTTGGGGGTGGGAATGGCCTAAACTAGAATCCACTAATGCCCCATGCCCATACCCTGCAAGACTACTACCGTCCCACTGCCTACACCTCCCCTTCCTATATCCTACTTCCTGCAACCGTGGCTAATTTTGAAATTAAGCCATACATCATCCAGATGCTGCCCACATACCATGGCCAATTAAGTGAGAACCCCTATAGGCACCTACAAAACTTCCTGGTGGTTAACACAACCTTTAAACTTACACTATCTGATGACCAGGTGCGCCTTAGGTTGTTCCCCTTCACCTTAAAAGATAGGGCCAAGGAATGGCTATACTCCCTTGAGCATAACTCTATTTCCACTTGGGAGGAACTTCAGGCTGAATTCCTCAAGAAATACTTTCCTGTGGGGCGAACCAATAAGATCCGCCATGAAATCATCACCTTTACCCAGATACCTAACGAACAATTCCATGAAAGCTGGGAGAGGATGAAATCCTTACTTTAGTCTTGTCCCCACCATGATGTGCCTAAGTGGCAATTAGTACAAAGATTTCATGAGGGTATGTGCGATCAGCATAAGACCCTAATAGACGCCTCATGTGGAGGCACATTCATGAAGAAAACCCCGGATGATGCTTGGGATCTACTAGAGGACCTGAGCGAAAACTCTCTACACAGTGCCACCCTCTATAGATCTGAAGGCCATATGCCTAGCAGGAATGCCTCAAGGGGAGGCATGTATGATGTTAAAGCTACCACGAACCTAGAACACCAAGTGGCATCCCTTACTGAGAGGTTTGACAAATTTTTCTCACAGACTCCACCTTATACCCCAACCTCTCAAGATGCCTGTGCCATCTGCGCCAGCCCTATGCACACTATAATTGACTGCCCCTCTGCCTCCCAGTATCCAGACCTTGTACAGGAGCATGTCAACTTTGCACAAGGATACCCTAGAGCCAATAACCCCTATTCAAATACCTATAACCCGGGGTGGTGAAATCATCCAAATTTCACCTGGAAACAACCTGAATAGGGGCCAGCTTTCAATCCAGCACTAAGACCAGAATTCCAAAGCCGACCCCAGTCCAACCAACCCGCACTGGCTCCCTTTGGCCAATCCAATAGGCGACCTTCCTTAGAAGACCAGATGAGCCAAATGCTCATCTCACACTTAACCGAGATTAAAACTGAACAGAAGGAGACAAGAGCAGAGCTACGAACCCAGGCCCAGCTTGTCCATTCCCATACACAATCCATTGCCAAAATAGAAACCCAATTAGGACAGCTGGCCCAATCTATGAACCGTAGGGAAGTAGGAACCTTGCCCAGCCAACCACAGCAGAACCCTAGAGGCCAGTTCGCCGTTGAAGGTTCCCATTATCCAAATGAGCAGGTGCAAGCCGTTACTACCCTAAGAAATGGAAAACAAGTTGACAAACAGGTTAGGGACCCAACCATTGCGAGTGAGGACACTCCCCTTGAGAAACAGAACCAATCCTCTATGCCTGATCCTACCATGCCTGATCCTGTTAGTCTCCCACCACAGAAGGATGTCCCAGCTGAGCCCACCAATGAAAAATCCTATATCCCTAGGGCTCCTTTCCCTCAATGCCTCAACAAACCCTCCCCGTTCAGTAAGTCCCACCAACGAATGGAGGAAATGTTAGAGGTGTTCAAGCAGGTTAAGATCAACCTTCCCCTCTTAGATGCCATCAAACAAGTACCTGCCTATGCCAAGTTCCTGAAAGACCTGTGTACCCAAAAGAGGAAAACCAAATCCCATGTCACCCAAAAGGTCTTTTTGACCAACCAAGTAAGCTCTCTACTGACCAGTGATATGCCACCTAAATTTAAGGACCCAGGCGTCCCTGTTATATCCATTGTCATAGGTGACCATACCATTAGCCGAGCTCTCTTGGACTTAGGGGCCAGTGTCAACCTTCTCCCTTACTCTGTGTATGAACAACTTGGCTTAGGAGAGTTGCAGCCTACCTCAGTCACCCTTCAGTTAGCAGACCGATCCATTCGCAGACCTAGAGGTGTTATAGAAGACGTTCTTGTTGGAGTTGACCTGTTCTACTTTCCTGTTGATTTTGTCGTCTTAGACATGGAACCAGTTGCCAACTCCAAATCCCAAATCCCTGTTATCCTTGGCCGCCCTTTCCTAGCCACAGCCGATGCCACCATTAACTGTAGGTCAGGGCTCATGAACATCTCATTTGGGAACATGAAAGTTAAATTAAACATTTTTAGTGCTTCCCAACAACCTTCGAGTGAAGCTGAGTGCCTTATGATTGACGACCTAGATGACCTAGTCCAGGAGTACCTTCCCTTTGTTGTGCTTAAGGATGCCCTCGAGCACACCCTTTTTTATGACTGGATCGATCAATATGAGGGCACACCTGACCTTGAGGAGGTCCATCACTATTTAGTGGCTGCCCTATACCCTGGACATATCCAATGGAGACCCCACCCCGACCCTCTCCCTGTGTCTACCGCCCCACCACTTAAACCTTCTATAGAATCCCCACCCACACTTGAACTCAAAACCCTTCCTAGCTGCCTCAAATATGTCTTCCTAGAACCCACCAACACCCTTCCTGTAATTATCTCATCTAGCCTATCTATTGACCAGGAAGCCCAGTTGTTGGAGATCCTCACCACACACCGGCGAGCTATAGGATGGACAGTAGCTGACCTCCGGGGTATAGACCCCTCTGTGTGCATGCATCGCATAAACCTGGAGGACCAGGCCAAACCTTCTAGGGAGGGGCAGCGACGGTTGAACCCTCACATGAGAGAGGTGGTGATGAAAGAGATAGTGAAACTTCTAGACGCATGTATCATATACCCTATCTCTGACACCGAGTGGGTGAGTCCTATCCAGGTCGTCCCTAAGAAATCAGGCATCACGGTGAAACCAAACTCAGAGGGTGAACTTGTGCCAATAAGAGAGACCACGGGCTGGCGGGTATGCATTGATTATAGGAAACTGAACTCTAATACCCGTAAGGACTATTTCCCTCTCCCATTCATTGACCAAATCCTAGAGAAACTAGCGGGCCAAGAGTTTTATTGCTTTTTAGATGGGTACTCAGGATATAATCAAGTGCCAGTTTTTCCAGGGGATCAGGAGAAGACGACTTTTACATGCCCTTTCGGTACATTTGCGTATCGTAGGATGCCTTTTGGTCTTTGCAATGCCCCTGCTACATTTCAGCGATGCATGATGTCCGTCTTTTCCGACATGATTGATAAATTTTTGGAAGTTTTCATGGACGATTTTTCGGTGTTTGGTGCTTGTTTTGATGAATGCTTACACAACCTTACTTTGGTTTTAAAACATTGTGAGGAAACAAACTTAGTGTTAAGTTGGGAAAAGAGCCACTTCATAGTTCAACAGGGGATTGTGCTTGGACATGTTATATCAAAAAGGGGTATAGAGGTTGATAAGGCCAAGGTTGGCCTGATTGCTAATTTATCACCACTACATCAGTTAAGCAAATACGGTCCTTCCTTGGCCATGCAGGGTTTTATCGTCGATTTATCAAAGATTTTAGTAAGGTATCACGTCCATTATGTCACCTTCTCGGTCAGGATGTGCAATTTGAATTTGATGAGTCCTGCAAAGAAGCTTTTACCACATTAAAAACCCTCCTCTCTAGCTCCCCCATCATTAAACCCCCTGACTATACATTGCCATTCGAGATAATGTGTGATGCATCGAATTTTGCAATAGGGGCAGTGTTAGGCCAACGCATAAACAAAATTCCTCATGTTATATACTATGCTAGCAAGACACTCACTGATGCTCAATTGAATTATACCACCACTGAAAAAGAGTTGCTTGCTGTTGTGTTTGCATTAGATAAGTTCAGGTCATACCTCTTGGGGAGTAAGATCATTATTTTCTCTGATCATGCAGCCTTGCGGTACCTTCTTTCTAAGAAGGATGCCAAGCCGAGGCTGATCCGTTGGATTTTACTCCTTCAGGAATTTGACTTTGAAATTAAAGATAAAAAGGGTTCTGAGAATGTCGTGGCTGATCATCTATCCAGAATTCCTATTCCTAATCTGCATAGCCATGACCTTCTAAGAGATGCATTCCCTGATGAGCAGCTCTTTGCTGTCTCTACTACATCTCCACCTTGGTTTGCACATATTGTGAATTATCTTGCTGTGGGTCAAATCCCAACCTTTTGGTCTAAACATGATAAAGATTTATTTTTCTCTCGCGTCAAAAATTACTATTGGGATGACCCTGACAAGTTTAAGATATGTGCTGATCAAGTCATAAGACGATGTGTCCCCGAGAGTGAGTTTCATAGCATCTTATCTTTTTGTCACTCTCGGGCCTGTGGTGGACACTTCGGTGGTAAGAAAACTGCGGCCAAAGTACTTCAAAGAGGTTTTTATTTGCCAACTCTATTTAAAGACGCTCATGCTTATTGTCAATCTTGCGATAGGTGTCAAAAATTGGGAGCCTTGTCTAAAAGAAATATGATGCCCCTACAACCCATATTGATTGTTGAAATGTTTGATGTATGGGGTATCGATTTCATGGGACCTTTTCCACCATCTTTTGGTCATACTTATATTCTTGTTGCTGTGGATTATGTGTCTAAGTGGATTGAAGCTGTTGCCACTAGGACCAATGATCATAAAGTTATGCTGAAATTTCTGAAAGCTAACATTTTCAGCATGTTTGGAACTCCTCGAGCTATCATTAGTGATGGAGGTTCTCATTTTTGTAACAGGTCTTTTGAGGCTCTTCTCAAGAAATACTCTGTCACCCACAAGGTTGCAACACCCTATCATCCTCAGACGAGTGGCTAAGCGGAGGTCTCCAATCGTCAAATCAAACAGATTCTGGAGAAGACGGTTCGCCCCGATAGGAAGGATTGGTCCTTGAGACTGAATGATGCACTATGGGCCTACCGGACAGCTTTCAAGACCCCGATTGGTATGTCCCCCTACCGATTGGTATATGGAAAAGCTTGCCATTTACCTGTTGAGTTAGAACACCGGGCTTATTGGGCTATTAAGGCGTACAACTTCAATATGGATAAAGCCGGTGAGCAGCGAAGACTCCAATTGAGTGAGTTAGAGGAGATGCGCTTTGAGGCATATGAGAATGCGAAACTCTATAAAATGAGGACCAAGGCTGTACATGACAAGATGATTTCTAGGAAATCTTTTCAGCCTGAGCAGAAAGTGCTACTTTACCATTCATGGCTACATCTATTTCCATGGAAACTTCGTTCTCGGTGGTATGGACCTTTTATTATGAAAAATGTCTACCCTCATGGCGCTGTGGAGATTCACAATCCAAAAAATGGGAGTACATTCAAAGTAAATGGCCACCGATTGAAACCTTATCTGGATACTGTTGCAGACATGGATGCAGTGGCTGTCTACATGGATGATCCAGACCAAACAGAATGATCCTGGCCCAGTCTGGCTGAAGACGTTAAACTTAGCGCTTGGTGGGAGGCAACCCACGTATTCAGGTGTATTTTCTCCTTTATCTGATTTTCTTTGATATATGATCATTGTCATTTTATATTTTTGTTCACATTGAGGACAATGTTCATAATAGGTTTGGGGGAGGGAATATTACTTTCATAAAAATAAAAATCAGAAAATTAAAAAAAAACAAAAATCAGAAAAATTTGATTAGTTTTTAGGTTGTTTGTTAGTTCTTTTTCTTAGGTTTTGATAGTTTATCCCATAATGATGCATGTTACCATTCTTAAGAGATTAATTTACATTGGAAGTGTGAGTAAGTATACTGGAGGATAGATACACTTAACTGAGCATATCTTTCTGTTACAGTCCTCTTGGAACAAGTGCTTGAACTAAGAAAATTCACTTGCACACACTAGTACATATAGTAATACCATCTAGAGATTTGTTGAATGCTAATCTATAGTGGGATGTCTTTAGTCATAGTCATTGGATGATGTGTAGTTATCTGTCGAGCTTAAAAGATCATGATAGACCATTTACTTGGCTATGGCAAGGGATTGGATCCGGAAATAGGTTGAGAGTATAATACAGCCTGGTCAAAATAAAGATGTGCTTGAAAAAATATGTGCTGAAAATAAAAATATGAAAAAATAAAAACAAAATGAAAGAAAGGGGTTGCTTGACTTTATAGGATTAACTTAGGCTGATGCTCGGGCCCGAAGCGGTCTCTTAAAACCTAATGCCCTAAGCCAAATTGGCTGGGAGTCATTGGCCTGAGTCATTGCTAAACCTAAGCATCTTGAAGTCAGGCCTTATGATCGATACATGAATTATGCATTTTATTATCTCCTAAACTGATGATTATGTTAGTGTTTGATTAGAATTTCTACTACTTTAATATAGTTTTTGGTTTTTGTAGAAAACAAGAGCAAGACGCAGAAATAGGGTGAAACGCGACTCTAATGATTGAATATTAATTACTTCGATTGCATATCTCTTATGGGACTGATTTAAGCTTCATGTTAAAGTTCACGAAGTCAGCTTTTCAACGCCACTGACTGTTCGCAATTCAGAGTTCTGAGCAAAAAGTTATGATCATTTGAAATATCGCACGCGAAAGAGACAATTAAAGAGAAAACCGTTAAGATGAGATTGGATGGATGAGATCGATACAACGGGTTTTTGTTTAATAAAGAAAAAAAATAGAAAAGAAATATGACCGGTTCAGTTAAAAAAAAAAAGAAAAAATAGAAACCCGGCCCGAGCCAAAGCTCGGGCCTTTCGTCCAGAAGCTGAACGCCGGCGAGGCAGGAGACGGCGGCGGAGAAGACTGAGCTCCGGCGGCGGTGGGTTTTGACGGCGACGGCGATCTTGACGGCGGAAGGCGAGGCTGGGCTGAGCTCCGGCGGCGAGACTCGACGAAAAGGAAAAAAAACACAAAACTGTTTGAGTTCTGTTTGAGAAGACAACGGCGGAGGTAGAGAAGCGGGTCATGATGGCGGCGGAGCTTGAAATGGCGGTGTAGAATATGCGATTGACGGCGGGAGAACTCCGGTGGCAAGACGGCAAGACAGAAACCAGAATCGTGTCGGAATGGGACTGTGGAGTCGTGCTGAATCTGGACAGTGCCGGAGCTCGAGACGGCGGTGCATAGGCATGCTTCGACTGGGATTCGGCTGTGCAATTGGAGGAGTAAGAGGACTCTAGATTGAAATGGTCTATAAAAACAGACACGGCGGGAGAAAAAAAACCTTTAACGAAAAAACCAGTCGGCCGGGGAAGAACAGAGTTTTTCGAGAGATAAACAGCGCCGATTTCCGGTGCTATTTCCGCCGGATTCCGGTGGTGCTTCGCCGGAACAGAAGGGGGAAGAGGAAGGAGTAGCCGGAGGAGAGGAAGAGGGAAGAAAAGGGAGTGATTCGGAACTGCCACAGTAACCGGCATAAGCTACAGTGCACGACTGCTCTACCTCCGTCGTTGTCTTCTCAAACAGAGCTCAAATAGATCTCTGTTTTTCTGTTTTGTGTTTTTTTTTCCTTTTCGTCGAGTCTCGCCGCCGGAGCTCAGCCCAGCCTCGCCTTCCGCCGTCAAGATCGCCGTCGCCGTCAAAACCCACTGCCGCCGGAGCTCAGTCTTCTCCGTCGCCGTCTCCTGCCTCGCCGGCATTCTGCTTCTGGACGAAAGGCCCGAGCTTTGGCTCGGGCCGGGTTTCTATTTTTTTTTTAACTAAACCGGACCGGACTCTGAATCGGTCATATTTCTTTTCTATTTTTTTTCTTTATTAAACAAAAACCCGTTGTATCGATCTCATCCATCCAATCTCATCTTAATGGTTCTTCTCTTTAATTGTGTCTCTTTCGCGTGTGATATTTCAAATGATCATAACTTTTTGCTCAGAACTCCGAATTGCGAACAGTCAGTAGCGTTGGAAAGCTGACTTCGTGAACTTTAACATGAAACTTAAATCAGTCCTATCAGAGATATGCAATCGAAGTTATTAGTATTCAATCATTAGAGTCGCGTTTCACCCCATTTCTGCGTCTTGCTCTTGTTTTCTACAAAAACCAAAAACTATATTAAAGTAGTAGAAATTCTAATCAAACACTAACATAATCATCAGTTTAGGAGATAATAAAATGCATAATTCATGTATAGATCACACCCCCAAACCTAGATTTTGCTAGTCCCTAGCAAAACAAAACAAAATAAAATAAAATCAAACAAACTAAGGAACTAATGCATAAAAGTAAACACCACTTTCGTAGGGAACACGATTGCATTGAGCGTATGCAACAAGCCGTTAAACCTCTAGGTGTCCCTAGTAGGACGAGTGTTGTCTCGTGAGGGTTTGCAGCCATGCTACCCACAAACATGTATTTATTAATCTAATTAACCTAAGTACAAAAACAAAGCAAAAATTAAAACATTGCAAAAACAAACAACCTATTATCCCGACAAATGCACACTACAATGCTTAAGAAATTCAACCACATGTACTTGGTTCATAATCAATAGGAATATAGAAGCCCTCAAGTAAGTGGTTTTATTCCACACTTTCATCTTGGAAATTTCTGCTCAAATATTATATAGCATGATAACATAAATAGTAGAAAGTGTAGAACATTGTAGCAATACATTCTAAATTTCTGTTTATACAGATCCAGTGTTACCCATTAACCAAAGAACATTAGAATCTACATAGTCATCGTAATCTTTAGGTTCATGATAGCACAGATCTGCGCGCCTCCTTCGGGTCCAACATTCTAGATTTGAGAGGATAATACACCATAGACTTTTTTTTTTCAATAGGACTGTGTAAGGCCTGACTTCAAGATGCTTAGGTTTAGCAATGGCTCAGGCCAATGACTCCCAGCCAGTTGGCTTAGGGCATTAGGTTTTAAGAGACCGCTGCGGGCCCGAGCATCAGCCTAAGTTAATCCTATAAAGTCAAGCAGCCCCTTTTCTTTCATTTTATTTTCATTTTTTTCGTATTTTCATTTTCAGCACATATTTTCAAGCACATCTTTATTTTGTCCAGGCTGTATTATACTCTCAACCTATTTCCAGTTCCAATCCCTTGCCATAGCCAAGTAAATGGTCTATCATGATCTTTTAAGCTCAACAGATAACTACACATCATCCAATGACTATGACTAAAGACATCCCACTATAGATTAGTATTCAACAAATCTCTAGATGGTATTACTTTATGTACTAGTGTGTGTAAGTGAATTTTCTTAGTTCAAGCACTTTGTTCCAAGAGGACTGTAATAGAAAGATATGCTCAGTTAAGTGTATCTATCCTCCAGTATACTTACTCACACTTCCAATGCAAATTCCTGCAGGAGTAAGATCCAACGAATCAGCTTCGGCTTGGCATCCTTCTTAGAAAGAAGGTACCGCAAGGCTGCATGATCAGAGAAAATAATGATCTTACTCCCCAAGAGATATGACCTGAACTTATCTAATGCAAACACAACAGCAAGCAACTCTTTTTCTGTGGTAGTATAATTCAATTGTGCATCAGTGAGTGTCTTGCTCGCATAATAGATAACATGAGGAATTTTGTTGATGCGTTGGCCTAACACTGCCCCTACAGCAAAATTAGATGGGTCACACATTATTTCGAAGGGCAGTGTATAGTCAGGGGGTTTAATGATAGGGGAGCTAGAGAGGAGGGTTTTGAGCTTTATAAAAGCTTCTTTGCACGACTCATCAAATTCGAATGGCACGTCATGACCTAAAAGGTGACATAGTGGACGTGATACCTTACTAAAATCTTTGATAAATCGACGATAAAACCCTGCATGGCCAAGGAAGGACCGTATTTGCTTAACTGATGTAGGTGGTGGTAAATTAGCAATCAGGTCAACCTTGGCCTTGTCAACCTCTATACCCCTTTTTGATATAATATGTCCAAGCACAATCTCCTGTTGAACCATGAAATGGCTCTTTTCCCAACTTAACACTAAGTTTGTTTCCTCACAACATTTTAAAACCAAAGCAAGGTTGTGCAAGCATTCATCAAAATAAGTGCCGAACACCGAAAAATCGTCCATGAAAACTTCCAAAAATTTATCAATCATGTCAGAAAAGATGGACATCATGCATCGCTGAAACATAGCAGGGGCATTACAGAGACCAAAAGGCATTCTTCGATATGCGAATGTACCGAAGGGACATGTGAAAGTCGTCTTTTCCTGATCCCCTGGAAAAACTGGCACTTGATTATAGCCGGAGTACCCATCTAAAAAGCAATAAAACTCTTGGCCCGCTAATTTCTCTAGGATTTGGTCAATGAATGGGAGAGGGAAATGGTCCTTACGGGTATTGGAGTTCAGCTTCCTATAATCAATGCATACCCCCCAGCCCGTGGTCTCTCTCACAGGCACAAGTTCACCCTCTGAGTTTGGTTTCACCGTGATGCCCGATTTCTTAGGGACGACCTGGATGGGGCTCACCCACTCACTATCAGAGATAGGGTATATAATTCCAGCATCTAACAATTTCACTACCTCTTTCATCACCACTTCTCTCATGTGTGGGTTCAACCGTCGCTGCCACTCCCTAGAAGGTTTAGATTGGTCCTCCAGGTTTATGCGATGCATGCACACAGAAGGGTCTATACCCCATAGGTCAGCCACTGTCCACCCTATAGCTCGCCGGTGTGTGATAAGGATCTCCAACAACTGGGCTTCCTGATCAGTAGATAGGCTTGAGGAGATAATCACTGAAAGGGTGTCATCGGGTCCTAGGAAGACGTATTTGAGGGAGCTAGGAAGGACTTTTAGTTCAAGTGTGGGTGGGGATTCAATGGAGGGTTTAAGTGGTGGGGCTGTGGACACAGGAAGAGGGTCAGGGTGGGGTCTCCATAGGATATGTTCAGGGTATAGGGCAGCTACTAAATGGTGATGGATCTCTTCGAGGTCAGGTGTGCCCTCATATGCATCGAGCCAGTCATAAAAAAGGGTATGCTCTAAGGCATCCTTAAGCACAGCAAAGGGTAGGTACTTCTGGACTAAGTCATCTAGGTCGTCAATCATAAGGCACTCAGCTTCACTCGAAGGTTGTTGGGAAGCACTAAAAATGTTTAATTTAACTTTCATGTTCCCAAATGAGATGTTCATGAGCCCTGACCTACAGTTAATGGTGGCATCGGCTGTGGCTAGGAAAGGGCGACCAAGGATAACAGGAATATGGGATTTTGAGTAGGCAACTGGTTCCATATCTAAGACTACAAAGTCAACAGGGAAGTAGAACCGGTCAACTCCTACAAGAACGTCTTCTATAACACCTCTGGGTCGGCGGATGGATCTGTTTGCTAACTGAAGGGTGACTGAGGTGTGCTGTAACTCTTCTAAACCAAGTTGTTCATATACAGAGTATGGGAGAAGGTTGACACTGGCCCCTAAATCCAAGAGAGCTCGACTAAGGGTATGATCACCTATGACAATAGAGATAACAGGGACACCTGGGTCCTTAAATTTTGGTGGCATTTCACTGGTCAGCAAAGAGCTCACTTGGTTAGTCAAAAAGACCTTTTGGGTAATGTTGGATTTGGCTTTCCTCTTTTGGGTGCATAGGTCTTTCAGGAACTTGGCATAGGCAGGTACTTGTTTGATGGCATCTAATAAGGGAAGGTTTATCTTGACCTGCTTGAACACCTCTAACATTTCCTCCATTCTTTGATGAGACTTACTAAACGGGGAGGGTTTGTTGAGGCATTGGGGAAAAGGAGTCCTAGGGATATAGGATTTTTCATTGGTGGGTTCCATAGGGGTATCCTGCTGTGGTGGGGGACTCAATGGAACAGGTGGGGTAGGAGTGGTTTCTTCAGGTGTATCTGGGGAAGATGTTTCACTCGCAATACCCATGGATGGTTTCCTAACCTGATTATCAACTTGCTTACCACTCCTTAAGGTAGTGATAGCCTGTACCTGCTCATTTGGGCAATGGGAACCTTCGACGGCAAACTGTCCTCTAGGGTTCTGCTGTGGTTGACTTGGCAAGGTACCTACTTCCCTACGGTTCATGGATTGGGCCAGCTGTCCCAATTGGGTTTCTATTTTGGCAATGGATTGTGTATGAGAATGAACAAGCTGGGCTTGGGTTCTTAGCTCACCTTTCAGCTCCTTGTGTTTGGATTCTATCTCAGTTTTTATATCAGCTTTTATTTCAATTTTCATCTCAGTTAAGGCGGCTAGCATTTGGCTCATTTGGTCTTCTAGGGATGGTTTCCTGTTGGCTTGGCCAAATGGGGGAACTGTAGCTGGCTGGTAAAGCTGAGCATGGTTTTGGAATTCCTGTCTTGGGGCCTGGTTAAAGGCGGGCCCCTGGTTAGGTTGTTTCCAAGCGAAATTTGGATGATTTCGCCACCCCGGGTTATAGGTATTTGAGTAGGGGTTATTGGCTCTAGGGTATCCTTGTGCAAAGTTGGCATGCTCCTGTACAAGATCTGGATATTGGGAGGCAGAGGGGCAGTCAACTATAGTGTGCATAGGGCTGGCGCAGATGGTGCAGACATCATGAGAGGTTGGCGTAAATGGTGGAGTCTGTGAGAAAAACCTGTCAAACCTCTCTGTAAGGGATGCCACTTGGTGTTCTAGGCTCGTGGTGGCTTTGACATCATATATGCCTCCCCTTGAGGCATTCCTACCAGGCATATGGCCTTCAGATCTATAGAGGGTAGCTCAGGTCCTCTAGTAGATCCCAAGCATCATCCGGGGTTTTCTTCATGAATGTGAGGCGTCTATTAGGGTCTTATACTGATCGCACACACCCTCATGAAATCTTTGTAATAATTGCCACTTGGGCACATCATGGTGGGGACAGGACCGGAGTAAGGATTTCATCCTCTCCCAGCTTTCATGGAATTGTTCATTAGGTATCTGGGTAAAGGTGATGATTTCATGGCGGATCTTATTGGTCCGCCCCACAGGAAAGTATTTCTTGAGGAATTCGGCCTGAAGTTCCTCCCAAGTGGAAATAGAGTTATGCTTAAGGGAGTATAGCCATTCCTTGGCCCTATCTTTTAAGGTGAAGGGGAACAACCTAAGGCGCACCTGGTCATCAGACAGTGTAAGTTTAAAGGTTGTGTTAACCTCTAGGAAATTTTGGAGATGCCTATATGGGTTCTCATTTAATTGGCCATGGTAGTGGGCAGCATCTGGATGATGTTGGGCTTAATTTCAAAATTAGCCACATTTTCTGGTAAGATTATGCAGGAGGGGGAGGTGTAGGTGGTAGGCCTGTAATAATCTTGTAGGGTACGGGCATGAGGCACTACTGGATTCTGGTTTAGGCCATTCCCACCCCCAAGGTTCTTGTTGTCTGCCATAGGATGGGTTTCAAAGATTGGGTTGCTGTGAGTTCTAAAGGCTCTAGACAGTCGCTCAGGATCAGGGTAAAAGGCCAGGTCGGGGTTCAGGGAACGACCATGCATGCACAATATAAAGCAATAAAATCTGTAGCAATCCTAATAGCGACAACTAGCACGTCATGCAATCCCACAAAGAAAATGGAAAACACCAAGCACCAAAATTTATCTAAAAGAGAAAGGATAAGAGAATGCAAACTATAGGGATGGCCCTTCCAACGTTGGCGAGGATTCCACGTCTTCTCTTAATCCTGCAACAGAAGAAGAATGCAATTAAGCTACTGAAAAGAAATCTAATTTAAACTAAACTACTCTAAGACTAACTATGCTAAGAATTCAGTAAACTATTGTGCCATCCCCAGCAACGGCGCCAAAAACTTGATCGTTTAATACTCATTGTAGTACAATTGCCTTATGCACTTGCAAGGGTTTAATTTTAAACGATCAAGTTTTTGCTCGTTGGAGAAGACGATGAATAGTGCCCCTGCGTGTGAACAGTGATTTTTGCTCCAGTGAACAGTATTTTTCGGTGAATAGTGCACAATGACTCCATCAAATCAACAGTGTTCTCCTCGTCCGATGGCCGGCTAAATTCGCGTCCAAGGCGTAGATGAAGCCCTAGATTTGTGTTATTACTCTTGATTGTTTTATTTAATACAGTTGATATGATTTTGCTTAATGCTATTTCATGAGTTTCTTTTGAGTGCTTGATCATAGACTTGATTGATATGCATGAAATTAGATCTTTTTGATTCCTATGCTTAGCTAAAAGTAGGTTGGTGTTAATTCTATGCCCGACCAAGGATAGGATCATTAGCCCAAATGATAATTCTATGCCCGACCAAGGATAGAATTATCTACATTAATTTTTAGTGGATGAACTCTCGTGTCCGACCAAGAACGTGAGTGAATTCACTGTAATTTGTGTGTCTGACCATGAACACCAATTACCGTATCATGTCAATTTGAGCATAATAATAATTGAGAGTAGTAATTGCATGTCTAGTGGTGGATTCTCTGCTTTAGCACTTCTCCATATTAGTTAAAATCCATTTTCAAGTAGTTAAATTTTATTGCTTTCTCTAGATTAAATTAAACTGCAACTTTCTTTCAATTGAATTTGGTAAAATATTAGTCCGTCCCTGAGGTTCGACAACCCTTTAATACTCACTGTAGTACAATTGCCTTGTGCACTTGCAAGGGTTTAATTTTAAACGATCACCTTACACAGTCCTAGCAAAAAAAAAAGTCTGTGGTATATTATCCTCTCAAATCTAGAATGTTGGACCCGAAGGAGGCGCGCAGATCTGTGCTATCATGAACCTAAAGATTACGATGACTATGTAGATTCTGATGTTCTTTGGTTAATGGGTAACACTGGATCTGTATAAACAGAAATTTAGAATGTATTGCTACAATGTTCTACACTTTCTACTATATATGTTATCATGCTATATTATATTGAGCAGAAATTTCCAAGATGAAAGTGTGGAATAAAACCACTTACTTGAGGGCTTCTATATTCCTGTTGATTATGAACCAAGTACGTGTGGTTAATTCTCTTAAGCATTGTAGTTTGTATTTGTCGGGATAATATGTTTGTGTGTTTTGCAATATTTTTATTTTTGCTTTATTTTTGTACTTAGGTTAATTAGATTAATAAATACATGTTTGTGGGTAGCATGGCTGCAAACCCTCACGAGACAACACTTGTCCTACTAAGGCCACCTAGAGGTTTAACGGCTTGTTGCATACGCTCAATGCAATCGTGTTCCCTACGAAAGTGATGTTTACTTTTATGCATTAGTTCCATTAGTTGATTGTTTGATTTTGTTTTGCTAGGGACTAGCAAAATCTAGGTTTAGGGGTGTGATCTATACATAAAATATGCATTTTATTATCTCCTAAACTTATGATTATGCTAGTGTTTGATTAGAATAACTACTACTTTAATATAGTTTTTGGTTTTTGTAGGAAACAAGAGTAATACACAGAAATAAAGGGAAAAGTAACTTGAATGGTTAAATCATCATAACTTCGTGTATAAATGTCGTATTGGACTAATTCAAGTTTCTTGTTATTCAAGAAGTCAGCTTTCCAACGCCACCAACCACGCATAATTCGGAGTTCGGAGTAGAAAGTTATAGCCATTTGAATTTTATGAACAGTAACTACGATCAATCGGCTATCAATGTGATCGATCGCGAGAGCCGTAAAAGCAGTATATTGAAGGAAACGATCGATCGGCCTCAAAACGATCGATCGTATCTACTGAAATTTTTGATCCACGCAAGACAACAACTATGATCGATCGGTATCATGCGGCGTCAATCGGCAAAGCGATCGATCGAAGGAAAATAACGAAGGAATTGCGATCGATCGGCCAACGAATGATCGTCAATACGGAGCGATCGATCGCCGTATACGAAAAACCGAAATAAGACTTATTTTGACTTGGATTTGGAAGGGGACTTCGTGTTTCCTCTTCACTCTTATAAATAAGCCTTATGGGAGAACGTTTTGGGCATTCAACCTTGGAGAACCAGAGCTTTATTGGAGGCTAGAGAGGAGGAAGAGAATGAGTCTTTTGGAGCAAAGAAGAAGAATGAATCATGATAATGGATCTACATAAATAGGCTTCTCCTTTCTTTCTTTCTATGTGTAACTAAATTCCTTGTCAAGGCTTGATGAAGCCCTAGATGTGTATTGCTACTCTTGGTAGTTTAATTTTATAAAGTTGATTATGATTCATGCTTAATGCGATTTCATGAGTTTCTTTTAAGTGCTTGATCATAGACTTGATTGATTATGAATGAAATTAGATATTATGATTGATTTTATGCCCGATCAAGGATAAGATTAATTGCATTATAATAGAGTTGTGATTGATTCTATGCCCGATCAAGGATAGGATTGATTACATAATAGTGGATGAACTTTCGTGTCCGATCAAGAACGTTAGTGAATTCATTAGTAATTCGTGTGCCCGATTGATATCTATAAAATATACACATTTTATATGCCTTTCTGCCTATTTGTTAGTCGTAATTTTAGTTGAAGTAAGGATAATTAACGGTTAATCATAGTTAGGTGAGTAATTGATAGTTTAATAAATAAATGTGCTTAATTGATTAATTTAGATGCGTTAATTGTATTTCATGATTTCACATTTTATTATGCGTCTAATTTAATATTTTATTCATGTAGGCGTAAGAGTTTCAAATGTGGATCGTAAAGACTGAATATGCGTCGAACTGTTTCTGTGCTGAAATCGAAGATCCGGCGGTGGAGATTAATACGGCGGGTTTTAAATAAGAAAAAGAAAAAAAAAGAAGAGAAATTGAACCTGAACCGACCGGTTCAGTTCCGGTTCGGTTCAAAAAAGAAAGAAAAAAAATGAAGACAGCCCGAGCCGAAGCTCGGGCGTTCGGGCGTCTGTTTCAGAACAGAGCCGATGCTCTGTTTGCTCGAGCTGAGCGGCGGATCGAGCTGGGCTGGGCGAGGCCGACAGGTCACGATCGACGGAGAAGTTCTGGTGGCGATGGATTTTCCGGCAAAGTAAACGGCGGTTCTGATCTTGGTGGTGAGATCGACGGCGGCGGAGAAAATGATGGCGGTCGATAGAGAAGCTCAACGAAGACGATGGCGGATGAGGGCCATGGGAGAGGAGAAGAAGACGACGTCGATGACGAACGAAGATAGTGCTCGATTTGGAAAATCCTCGATTTGGAAAGCTCAGATTGGGGAACCAAATCGGGAAAATTGAGTTGGGCTTTTGATCGAAATGAGGAAATTTGGGATTTTTACTAAAAAAATCTGGACGGGATTGGAGGTAATTCGGGCTGCAACCTGTTGGGTTAGAAAGTTACTGATTTGGGAAATTCTGGAGATATAAAACAGAGGGACGACTGTCTGGTTGAGGGGAAGCCGACTGTGCATAGAGAGGAGAACTGCTCATTGTTGACGGAGAAATTTGCTGATCGGGTTGTTTTGATTTCGAGAGAGACAGAGCAACTCTGATTTGAAAAGGGAGCCAAAGAGAGCTTTTACAGGAGCCAAAGAGAGCCGCCGACAGAAAAAAAAAAACAGAGCTTGACGATCGGACTTTCGCCAGAAAAAGCCAGGCTTTTCGGTGGGTCTCGGTCGGAGCAAGAGACCGGAGTAAAGGAAGAAGGAGGAAGGGAGCAGAAAGGGTTGATCTTGTACTGTGGCGAACTGCTACAGTGCTAGTTCGAAATTGCAACAGTACGCGTCTCGCCGGAGAAGATGATGAATAGTGCTACAGTGCTACAGTGCGCGTGAACAGTGTTCCTGCATATGACCAATCCGACGAACCAGGCTTTTTCTTCTCTTCTTTTTATGTCTAGCTAAATTTTATTGTACTAAGACTAGATGAAGCTCTGCTGAATTGGTTGACTCTCAATACTTATTTTCAATTATAAAGTTGTGGTTTTTATTCTATATGCTTAATAGTTTGCTATGATTATTCTGTTGCTCGAGAGAGGGTAGAGTAATTGTTAGTGAAATTAAACCAAAGAATCGTTAATGTTCGAGAGGTCTTAGCGAATTCCAAGGTATTATTTGAATAAAGATTGCATTTTTATGATTGATCTTTGCTCGAGAGAGGGAGATTAATTAAGTTAGATTTAATTGTTTAGTTGCATGTTCGAGAGGGCTGCACATATTACGATTATTTGTGACTTCGAGAGGGGCACGGATAATTGATCACTTGGAATTGTACGGGTTTAACGGAGAGGATAGCTATTTGGTTTGGGTGGATTCGAAGTCTTAGTATATTTCTCATCATATTATTTTCACATAAATTTCATTGCTTTGTTAAATTAGAACTTTTCATTCTGTTATAACTAGTTTCATAAAAAAAATCAAATCTTTCATTAGAATTAAGTTGAATCAGTCCAAGTCCTTTGGGTTCGACCTCGTTACCACTAGTCTATACGTAGTCTCGTGCGATTGCGAGTAAAAATAGTAGAAAATTCAATCAATCACCGATCAAGAACACAAATTACCATATCATGTCAATGTATGCTTAATAATAATTGAGAGTAGTAATTGCATGTCTAGTGGTGGATTCTTTGCCTTGATATTTCTCCATATTGATTAAATCTCAGTTAGATTAGATAAAGTTCATTGCTTTCTTTATAATTAATTAAATTACACCTTTTACTTCTCTTGAATTTGGTAAAGTATTCACCGTCCCTGAGGTTCGACAACCCTTTAATACTCGCCGTAGTACAATTGCCTTGTGCACTTGCAAGAGTTTTAATTTTAAACGATCAACCGATCGATCGCTTTTGTACGGCATCGATCGCAGGACGATCGATTGCGTATACGGACCGATCGATCGCCGTTAATTTTGCATTTTTCGAGGCAAATCCATTGGGGAACCTCTTGGGCTGATTTTGGAGGATCTTTGGAGGACGTGTCCTACCTAATTAGTCCTAGTCATGGGATCTAAAACTTGAAGATTGATTGGGTTTCCAAAACCCTAAATTGTATAAGATTATTTTTCCCTTATAACTAGATATTTAATTAGCCAAATTGGGACAATCTTTGGGAGACAATTTGGGACGCCCTAGGAAGGCTGACTTGGCCTTCCATGTTTATGGATGGCGCCAAGTTGGAGTTTGACTCAATCTTTTTGAATCGACATCTAATTGGGAAAGGATTTGATAACTAAGTAAGTTGAGATAAATTCCTACTTTAATGGGATCAAAACTGAATATTCAGTTTGGGGGATCACGTCCTGGCTGTGTTGGATGGGCTGGAGCAATCCATAGCCCTTGGATGAGGTGAAGGTGGACGGTGGGGATCACAAGGCATGGTTTATTTAAACCATACAAGAGAGGATCGACCACCCTTTTTGGAACCGGCTGATTTTCTTTCCCTTTGGTGATTCCCTTCTCCACTATCACGTCCTTCCCCTCCTCTTCCAACCAGCAGTAAGCCTCTCTTCGTTGTGCGTGCAAAGGTGGTGTTTTGGTTCGTGTGGAGTTCGCGAAGCATCGAGATTTAGTGCAAACCGGGTGTCGTACAACTAGCATCGGTTTGACCAAGTAAGATGCTCTTTTTCTCACACATGTTTATGTCAATATTCATGAGCTTTTTATGTGGTTTCGTGCTCTGAGGTATATGTTATATTGCTGATCCTTACTGTCTAGAATTAGTTGTCTTGTTTTGTATGATTGGCTTATTATATGATGTGCACCGATTGATTCCTATTGTAATTATCCCATGCATGATCCAATCGAGACATCCTTGATGTATGCTATCCATTTGGCTATCTTGTTCTAAGTATTTGCTGTTCATAATTACATGTCAGTCTCTGATCCAAGTATCTTAAGGGTCTGGTTGCTAAAAGTTGTCTACTTTCTTATTGTTTGTCAATCGACTTGGTGTATAGTCATACCTTAATACATGTAATCCTATAGGGATGTATTCTACGAAATTTTAACACAAAAAGCAGCAACCTTTATGAGTTGATCTTGCTGGTTTTGTACGTTCTTATAAGTCACTCCTGTGTTGGTGTGGTGTGGTTATGTGTCCTGTAATAGCTGTCCACTTTAAGTCATGTGCATCTAAATTGATAGGGTATATTGTTTCGGACAATTTAAAAGAGTCAAGTAAGAAAATTTATGTTTAGAAAACATAAAACCTTATGGGTCAGGACTCATGGGATTCAAAGACCTCAGTTATCAGGTCCGACAGGGAGCCAAGGTGTCCTGAAAAAGCTGTCCAGTTTGCGGGTTAATGGCCTAATAAGGCTAAATGGTAAAAACAGTTTAATAAGGAACTGTTTTGCAATTTAATGCCTAATTAAGAAAGTGATCAGAAGTTAGTAAATGCCTTAGATGATACTGTATTAAGTCTAGATGACCCTGATTAGGGTTAGAACAAGTAATAACTGATGGAAATGGGGTTAATTCAAGGTATAGTACTCTCGGCCAGGAATAATCCTGCACCTACAGACTGTGTTAGAAAATACATAACTAAATACAAAAAATTCAGAAAATTATGCCGTAAATTGGATAATAATATACAGACATAGGGATGTCTGTAATAAAAATTTCAGAGACAAAAAAATTGTGTACAGATGGTGATAAATCCGGAAATGGGGCTGTTATGTACATAACAGTGTCCATTCCCATAGCATAAGTTATACGCAATGTCAAACCGTATAATATATGTAACACATGGAGGGTATTACTAATTAAAAACCCAGAGTTATATGGTGTTAGTATTGTGTAATGGGTAATTCAAATTATTACAAACGTCATGGTCACCGAGTCTTCTCGTACGGTTCCTAACACCGTACATCTCCTCCCCCTTTGAGCCTTGGTTTAAGGTTAGGGTTTATCCTCTTAAACCCTACCACTAAGTTATATGAGATACGTCATTGTCAGAGTCTTGAGAACCGGGGATGGTCTTGATTGGAATAGTGCAAGGTGAAGGTATTGGACGCGTCTCTGCTGAAGAGCTGCTGTTTCGAGTCAACCCATGCTTAGGCATAGATTAGCTTCCTGGATTTAACTATTGTGAGTCAATCCTTCTGAACGTTGAAAATTTCAGTGTATTCCTTTGAGAGTCTGATTTACGAAATTGATTTTATGAGTCTCTTCATGGGAACACCCTTAATAGGGTTAGACTGATCCAGTTCTACATAAATTGTTTCTCCACTAAGAGTTTTGTTGAACACTCTTAGATTGGATCATAGTATGTTCATGAGCCATAGCTAGACCCATGGTGGTCTCAGATATTTATGAACCTCTGTAGTTCAGCTGATGACGGCAATCGCGTGCGCTTTAGATTGTATGACATTACAGAAGGCCTGCAATCTCCGCCCATTGTGCCCGTAAGCACTGATGGGGCCAGCATCCCTAGAAACATGGCCGAGTTCCTATGAAGAACCTCTAGGATGATCTGGTATTGATGTCCATAGGGGAAGTGGACAGAGCTGAGAGCAGAAATTGAATTCTCCGACACTTTGGTTGTCCGAAGCAGATATTTTGGTTATCTCCTTACTCTTTGGAAGTCTGGAGTCGTAGTGATAATTTGAATTTTGTTCATCCTCGATCAGCGAGAGTTTCGAGTGATGTGTCAGTTTTAGGTAAGTGGATCCTGTTTGTATTAGTCCGATGTTGTTGGACCTCTTATTGTCAAGTCTTTTTAATTCCAGTTCCTTTGTGAGTTTTTCTAGTATCCTACTGAGTATTTCCTTTGGAATACTCACGCATCTTCTGATGCAGGGATTAAGACGGAAGAGAAGTGATCAGCGTTATCGGCGTGGAGGTTGGTGATCTTAAGGATTGAAGAGTAGACGGTGTTATTTTGTTTTCAGTTATGTTGGATGTTGGTTTATTTTGTGGCCTGTGTGCCTTTAATTTATTTGCTTTTGTGAGAACCCTTAAATTATTGTAATAAGACATTTGTCCTTTTACTTAGTTATTTTATATCTCATGTACGTGAATATTTCTTTAAGTCATGTCGACCCTGCGAAACCCATGTATGTAAATGGGCATGTGATGATTCGAGTATTCGGTCCGTCCCAGATTTTCTACCCTATAACCTTTATTGGCTTATCGCTTCCGCGTACTTCGGGGTTGGAAATTTGGGGCGCGACATCTACCTTCTTTGAAATTAAATTTCATGCACTCTATCTTAGTCGTACTTATTTTAAAGCATTTAGATTCTAAAGCATCCCTCCACAATTCCAGTTTCACATTCAAACCTACTTTACTCTCATAAATTAAAACTACATCATCTATAAAAAATATATACCAAGGTGCATTATCTTGTAAATGTCTAGTAAGCTCATCCATAACTTGTCACGCCCCGGGCACCACCCGATCCGAATCGAAAACGGTCCAAGAGTCGAACCGACACATGGGGGCGACGTTAAGAGATATAGCGGAAGACTTATGCCCCTCTTACTGGCGGTCTCACTAACAAAATTACGCATAAACAATTTTGAGCAAGAGTAAATAAGAGGAATAAACGTAGAGTCTAACTCAAAGTAGATCGACAAGTCATTAAACCCACAAAATACAAATTTGAGCCAACACACCAGCTCAAATAAAAAGGGTCTACAAGTCTCAACATACCAAATATAACAACTCTAAAAGATAAACTAATCAAGTTTAAGGCATCCAAGTCCAATGCCACTCTCTCTACGATCGCTCCTCAAATAGAGGATCCTGTCCGTCTGCGTGTCGCACCACGCAGCCCCAAAACAAAATAAAGAAAGAGGGGTGAGTATAAAACTCAGTAATAGTTTTATATAATTGACAATAATCAGAAATCACAAGGCATCATAATATAGCTAAAAATCCATAATCGACATGATTATCCCATTATCTAGTCATGCATGTACAACACATAAACCTGCATAACCATATCACATTCACATGCTATCATATCTCGCATCTATCAGATAATCCTGCATAATGATATCTCATTCACATACTTTCATCTTGATCAGGCATTCATATCTCATACATTCACCTTACATAACCAAAGTAGCCTAGCTTGGCACATTTATGCTTTCACATCTCAAAATTTCACCCTACATGACCAATGTAACCAAAACATGGTACAATCATGCATAACATCGCAATAAGCATATATCATCACAACGGTGAATGCCTCCATCAAGGAGTAACACAATTTACAATAAAGGCGGGACACAATCAAGGCCCGAAGGCGTATCATGGTCCGGTTGCTACACAAGAACAAGGGGGTGGTCAATCCCAATGTGCTACTCGCCCTGGACAATCCTGGCCAAGGATGCCCGAATCTCAAATAGAGAAACTAGAGCAGGTGTGTTCGCCCTGGGTAGTCTCCTGCGGTGGGGGAGAGCCCGAATCTCATCCTGAGAAACTAGAACACGTGGTAGCTGGTGCACAAGAGCCTACCACCCGGGTGCTCAGTGTCCAGTTTTTGACCTCTCAACTCCGCAAGGCGAGTCCATCCCTCGCCGCCACATATCTCAATCAAACTCAACCCGGAGAGTGAACCTATTCCAGGAGGGAACGAAATCGAAAACATGTCCTTTCGGACCAACCAAGTTTCGATTAACCTATCGATCGATTAATCTGGCATACAATCTCACACATTAAATACAATCGATCAATTCCGTTTAAACAACGATAAAACTTCATCCATGAAGTCCGATACATGATGCATGCTATCATGGTACATCCGTGAGCAATCCTACGTGGGTTCCAACACATGGAACGTGTTCCCAATCCATCCCCTCATGCATCATAATCAAAGCATATATCAACTACAATATCATGATAAACTCCCAAATATGTGTGTGTTCATGCACATTCTAATCACATGGCAATATGCTTTGACATAAGCTCATAAGACATTAAATGCATTCTTAAATCCCATTTCAAATCACAATTCTCAATAAAACCATACTTGACATAAAAGAGCACATCTCATAGTTCACAATTTCATAACTTTGTCGGAAACATGCTTATTCACAAGGATTTCACCATGATATAATTTCAATATCAACATGTGCAACAATATCACATACCCTACTTAGCTTAATCTATCCATGTAGAGTTGAAGGCTTACTCCTACAAGCATGCTCTTTTACCATACAATAAACCATAACATGATCACCTCAATTACTCATAAGCCATATGATCTACACATAAATTATACATTTTATAAGCCATTTAACTTATGTTTATGTTGGTGTTTGATTAGAATCAGGGGTACTTTAATGTAATTTTTGGTTTTTATAGGAAAACAAGAGTTAGATGCAATAATGGGGTAAAAAGTAAGTATAATATTTGAATCCTCATAACTTCGTGCACAGATATCATATTTGATTGATTCAAAGTTTATATTAAAATCAAGAAATCAGCTTTCTAACGCCACCGACCACGCTCAATTCGGAGTTCGGAGTAAAAAGTTATACTCATTTGAAAATCGGGCTATAAATCAAAACCGAGAAAATGATCGCGGGCCATCTCTCCCATTTTCAAAATTTCAAAAACCGAGACTCCATTAACACATCTTGAAAGTTTAATACATGCCTCAAATATTAATAAAAACCCATCAAACATTCAAGAACATATCCATATATCATTCTAAGATGAAACCCTAAGAAATTATAGCAAAAGATTAGCATTTATTAAACCCACCATTAGAGCCCTAAACAATAACACCCATTCAAGTAAAAGCTATTAAAATAAATCATTCACTACCCAAAACTGAGATTAAAGAACCCATTACCTTGATTTGATGAGAGAAACCTTGAACCACCTTGAATACCTTTCAAACAAAATAATTTTATATTAATACTCTATTAATCATTATTAAGCTTTGAAAAACAAATGCTAAACCTTAGATCTAGGGCCTTTTAAAAACATAGACATATAATTTTGAAGATTAGGCTTAGTAGATAAGTATAAAACAATAATTTTTATGCTTTCAAAATGGATTAAAACATTGAATGAATCAAGATTAAGAAATGATTAAAAGATTTTTAAAGAAAATAACAAAAATTAGGTTAAATACCTTTAATCCCTTCCTCTTTAAGCAAGGGGAAAGAGGCTCATAATTCTCCCAGCCAAGCCTTTTTCCCAAATTGGGAAAGGGCACAGCAATTTCCTTTTATAGAAAAATTTAGGGTAGCCCTAATTAAAGTTTGGGGTAAAAATAAGGTTTTTGGCTAAAATTGGATAATTTGGCGATTTTAATCCGAAATTAAGTCCAAAAATTTTGAAAATTTTTGTAATGACTTTCTATAATGTTTGGGGCATTTTGGTCACAAAAACCTAATTTTTGATGGCGGGGCCCGCCGGGTCCTGTCAAACCCTAATTTTTGGAAAATTAGTGAAAATTCCAAAAATGCAGGTTTGATCTAAAATCACTTGAAACTCATTATTGTGAAATCATTTTTGATTAAAACCATTGTAAATTCATTTATTTTCGAAAACAATTGAGTTAAATCATAAATCAAGTAAACCACATGATTAACCAATGACTAATATTAAAATAAACTGGTTCAAAGGTTAGGATCCTTACATAACTAAAGCGAAAACATAAAGACCTGAGGCTGAACCTTGGTGAAGACCTACCGTAACTGAAAACTCATTAGTTTTCCCCCAATAGTTCGTACATTAGTCACAACCCCCTCATAAATATCCTTTATGATGTTTGTGTAACCTCTTATTACATCATTCTTCTTCAAAATACTCCAAATGAGCTCTCTCAGCACTCTATCATAGGTTTTTTTCAAATCTATAAAAGTCATATAGATGTCTTGTTTTCTATCCGTGTACATCTCTATTGTCTTCTGTAATAAAAATATGGCTTCTGTTGTTGACCTCTCCGGCATAATTTTATTAAATTTGTAAATGATTTATGCACAAATGCGTGTTATATAAGTTCTTTGGCAACATTACAAACTTTTCCAATAAGTTGCATCGATTTAATATGTCAGCAAGCAATGTTTTAAGATAATTGTTCGTACATGCATCGGGCATATGGGCTGTCAGATTTTAATCACATGGAACACAATGCTGCAGTGCACGCCATCTCACTTGAGCTGGGGCCGCATGTTAACTTTAATTATTTTTTTTCATAAGAGGAAATTGCATTTACCGAGTTTGGACATTGTCCAAAAAGGCCGCCGCATGGTCTTGGCCAAAGGCCCAAAAGCATAGCTTTTTTTCCCCGGAAGTTCCATGACTAGGTGGACTAGCACCGGCCAGAGCCTTGCCTTGATGATCACTAGGTCACAACATTCCAGTCAATATTCCCCCACCGTGCCCAGGCCGCAACTTAGCGTGAAAAAAAAAACTTATCGGGGAATGGTACTCATGAACCTCCAGTCCACAGTCCAGACATGACATCCAGGATTTTAATAGGCTTTAAGAGCACCAGGTAGAACCTAAATCTCTTTTTATTTATGGTTCAAACGCCAAACAAAAGTTTCAACGAATGAGACTACTCTTGGCGGATGATGACGGAGGGGATGTAATGGTAAGCACCTACAGACGTATACGACGCATCCTGACCAAGGAATGTCGCATTGGATAATCGTAAAATCGATCGACCAAAGAGACAAAAATATCGGAGATATTATGTAAAATAATATTTGTGGTCTAAAACTAGTTTTTACCATATATTTTCACAATATAACTTCTGAAACGAGTGATACTCATTTAGACAAGCATAAATTTTAAAATATGCATTAAAAATATATATAATTCAAAATATGTGTTTGTATTTTAAACTCGCATCCTTCCACTTGGCATAGGATGGGAAACAAACAGGAAAGTTGATTTTTTTTTATTTTTTTAAAAAACTATTTTTTTCAAAAACATCGATATATCGCCGATATATTAACAATATTTAAAAAAAATCTAAAATAATATTACAGTGTATCGTTTTACCAGTTGAAGGCTGATATCGGGCGATATATCACCTATACAACATTCCATGATCCTGACCCTATCCCACTGACATCCATTCGCATAAACAGAGCAATTTACGAAAAATGCTGCACCAGCGGCTTCGCTAGTGAAGCTTCACCGGCAGATCCGGATCCATCTCTTAAGTTGACTTCTCCACATTTTCACCCTCGGGCTGACGTGGCAAGCTTAAAAGAACATTACCATGTCACTCACTTTCCTTTAGAAAGAAAAATGCGACTTCTCCCACTTTATTTTCATGGCCAGCATACGTTCCTCTTATGGAAAAATGCTTCCTTCTTCCGCACGAGATTTGGCCGTGACAAAATAGTGGGAGGAATAGCATTAGTCCTTTGGAAATGCCAGTTTGTGGCATGGAATGCCAGCTCGCCGATTTATCGGTATCGGACACAAACCGATACACCGATACCACTAAGTATAAGAATTTCAAAATTTTCCAAATATCGTCGAAACCGATATATCGGTCTTTTTTTAAAAAAAAATTTGAATTTTTTTTTTGGGAAAATTTTTTTTATGTTTGTTTTCTATCCTAATATGCATTTTTATGCATATTTTGAAATCTATTCTTTGTTTAAATTAGTGTAACTCATTTTAGAAGTTAGATTTTGAAAATATACAGTAAAAACTAGTTTTTGACGACCGATATTTTTTTACACAATATCTCCAATATTTCGTCTCTTAGGCCATCCGATATTTTACCGATATCCGATACGACATTCCATGGTTTGTAGACGAACTTGTGGGTGACCCAAGGTACGGATAGCATTCATCGATAGTTATAATCAACATATGTAAGTTGTACGTACGTCTATCCGTCACTCTATCTACATATAACCATATGAAAAATGCTTTTCACCCGCTTTATTTTCACGGCCACCTCACGTGCCATTCATGGAAATGCTGTAGGCCCTACATTTTATTTCGTATCACAATAGCACGTGAGGTTGGCCGTGATAAGAAAGACGGAACTACTCTGTAACCTATTAAAGAATGTCATGGCAATTAGAATCAGACCCAGATCTAGACTAGAGGATCAGATACGCGGCATACGCCCCCCATAATTTAATGCAGTTTTATTGTTAAATTTATTGTCAAACAGTGATTTTCCTGGCTTTCAGTTAGAAGACTGAACATCCTTGAATAGCAATCCGTAAGCAGGAGTAACCATCAAAGTCCTGTTCATTTGATGGGCTCGCAGGGGACCATAACGTACCCTCTTGCGAGTTGTGATGGAGCCATCTAGTTGCCAATGTATCATCCACGCGAGGATGGTGACGATTGCTGATAGGTGACAATGTTTTAATTAGTTTTGTGATCAATGTCTATTACCACAGCTAGGATGGATGAGATTCCTTTCATGGACAATCCAGAGAGCAAGGAATCACCCAACGAATGGACCAGCTCCAAGGAGGGAGGCAAGAACCAACAAGATATATACAGCAGCTGTCTACTGAACGCCCTTGAACAGCAATACGTAAACTGCAGGAGTAACCATCAATGATCTGTTCATTTGATGGGCTTCGCAGGGACCACAACGTACCCTCTTGTGAGTTGTGATGGAGCCATCTAGTTGCCAATGTATGATGCACGCGAGGAAGGTGACGCTTGCTGATAGATGACGAGGTTTTAATTAGTTTTGTCACTGTCTAATTTCACAGTTATTCTTGATCAGATTCATTGCATGGACAATCCAAGTGGGCATGACAGGGAAATTTTCGCTATAAAATCAGAATTTGTACTACAGCCACGTAGTTTGCTTTGTCTCGTATCTATACGATTTGCATAACATTTGTGTATTACAAATGGCTTTTTCTAATACCTTATCCTCTAATCACTGATTGCAAACCCTGTCCCGCGTTGCAGAGTGAGTTTGAATAAACAGGATTAATCCTCGTACCTCAGAAATAATATATTGGAAAGAAGGAAGCTTTTGGGTTACACTCCACTGTTTAAGGTTGATCACGTCGAGTCTAAAACAGTTGAAGAGGACCCCTGGTGCAGACCATGTCCTTTTCTGCGGGTTGCGGACTCTGACTGCTTGGATCATCTTCCCACATGCAATTGTATATATAAAATCGATGTTCATATAAGAGCCGCGAATACATAACAGCCCCAAATCTATGTCCAAATATCACACGACCACTCAAAGATTTCGAAAATGCACAATTAGCTTCGTCCGGGTGGCTGCACAAAGCTAAGCCATGCATGCATGAGCTTGAGCCGCCTTAATTACCAAGGAACTTCATAAGCTGCATGCATGTATGACTAAGCAGCCAGCCCTTGCAGGCAAATGCCTTGCAATTTGTTATATAGGAATTACAGGGGATGCATCCATTGACCTAACAACTAGACCGAGCCATTCTTCCATAGTCTTTTCTAATGCCGGAGAAGTTTCTTCGAAAAGATTTATAAATTTTCATTTTGAAGTGCTAGCTCTTGAAAGGCCAAAGGCCGGGAGTTTGAATAATCTACCCATCCCTTTCTAAAGCTGGATATGCTCTTCTTTGACTGGGGTCTGGGATTGCCTCAGCTAGTTAAAAAAATTAAGTATGGTCGTGAGGAGAATATGTCCCGACGTCCCAATCTTTGTAAAGTGGCCACCATGAAATTTCCCAGAATATTTTTGAGCAAAGTCACCAATCATTTGATATTTTTTTTGTTAAAGAAACCTCCAAGTCCCAACCATATCCCTTTTAGATACAGATCATAGCACTCTCTGGCTCTGGGCAACTTCCGACCAATCAGTGAACAATGTTCATGCGACAAAACAACACAAGGTTAATTAAGCTTATAAATAACAGGATATTCTAGCTGCGACTCATCAGAAAAAGTTGAGGTACACACTACAGCATTGTCCACTCTTTGCATTACGTATGGCTCTTCTTACAACCATGTCCACTCTACAACCCATCCCGTTGCCTTCGAAACATGCCAACGTGGAGATTGTTCGTAAATCTGCAAAATATCATCCCAGCATCTGGGGTGATCACTTCATCCCCTACTCCCAGGATCAGATGGTAAAGCCATCGGTTCGTTTGTCTGTCTCTGTGTGTGTGTGTGTTTGGAATTTGAGTTTAATTTTGAAAAAAATAAAATGAAAGCACCTAACTGACGAGTCAATCACCCATGCAGAAGTTGGAAACGTGGCGCAGAAGGGTTGAAGAGCTAAAGAATGAAACAAGAAATAAGTTGTGGAGTACACACGGTTCCCAACAGGAGATCCATTTGATTGATGACATTCAACGTCTTGGACTGGCTTATCACTTTGAGGAGGAGATCGAAGAGGCACTACATGGGATGAATAACACTTTTTACCCTAAAATTCTTAGCGATGACCATTTACAATCTGTGGCCCTCAAATTCAGACTTCTAAGACAAGGAGGCTACTACGTCTCGTCAGGTTATCTCTCACCTCAGCTCTCTAATTCTCTACTACTCATTTTTTTCCAGAAAGCTTAATTTAATTAGTCTTTCTATTTTTTTGGTGAAAAGCCTCTGAGATAGATGATTATATACGTTTTATGTGAAAAATAAAAATTATAAGTACTTCTTTCTACGATACTTGCAGATGTATTTAGCAAGTTCACAGAAAGGCCAAACAAGTTCAAACCATGTTTGAGTTCTAACATAAGGGGTCTTCTAAGCCTGTATGAAGCAGCTTTTCTAAGCATTCCAGGAGAGGTTATTCTAGATGAAGCTATAGCTTTCACAAGGGAGCATCTTAGCTCTGCTGTGCCTCACCTTCAAGCTCATCTAGCTACACATGTCCGACAGGCACTAGATCTGCCACTACACAAGGGTATGCCTAGGCTAAAATCGAGGCACTACGTTACGTTCTACCAACAGGAGAGGACAGCAAACAATAAGCTGCTGGAGTTTGCAAAACTGGATTTTAATGTCTTACAATCGGTCCATCAGAGAGAGCTAAAAGAAGCTTCACTGTAGGTGGCAAATGCTAAATTATTGATTTACACTCACCATTTACTGAAATATCACCCATGCAAACCAGATGCTGATGCTTGACTCATCGATGTTGTGCGTACGTATTATGCAGGTGGTGGAAGCGCCTTGATCTTCCAAACAAATTGCCCTTCGCGAGAGACCGATTGGTGGAGTTGTACTATTGGATCCTGACGCTGTACTACGAACCTCATTACTCTAGGACTCGAGTCTCAACAACCAAGTTAATATGTTTGGCGTCCGTGACAGACGATATATATGACATATATGGCACACTTGATGAACTTGAACTCCTCACTGATTCAATCAACAGGTATTAAACAGTGATACTGCCCATCATGCGTGCTTGTTTTTTTCCCCTCAAGTAGAAACCAGCGCTGTTTTGATTTCTTTGCATGACGCATATATGCCAGCTTTAGTTTTGTAACTAAAAGGTCGTGATCATAACCTTCCATGATTGAGGTTTTTTTTTCCTTTTATTGTACACGATTGAAGTTTTTTATTTTTATTTTTAAAATAGTACACGATTGAAGTTGACTTATGGAGAGATTGCGTAGATGCTGTCGCTTCATTCCGGTCACTAGTTTCTTGGAAGAGTTACGATTAATGCCCGTATTATATTTTTATGCTTTAGCTATGGTTCTATTTGGATAGTCAAAGAGTATTGACAAGATAGCTAAGCTTTGACGCCTGGCTCGTACGTGCTAGCTATGTAAAGGAGTTCACGCCTCCGAATCTACCGTTTTCACTGAGGGGCCGTTTGGGGCGTGATTATTGCAAAAACATCCAAATTTGATTTTGGATATCTACTGTAGCATCTATGTGGATTTTTACATCCAGTTGAAACACCTGAGGGGCCGTTTGGGGCGTGATTAAAAGCAAAACATCCAGATGGGATGTTTTGCTACACTGTAGCATCTGGATATTTTATATATCCAGCTGAAATACCTCAGGAGGTGTTTCAGCTGGATGTAAAAATCCACATGGATGCTACAGTATATATCCAATATCCAGTCTGGATATTTTTGCAATAATCACGCCCCAAACGGCCCCTGAGGATGTGTTTGGATATATAAAATATCCAGATGCTACAATGTAGCAAAACATCTGGATATTTTGCTTTTAATTACCCCCCAAACGGCCCCTGAGTAAAAGCACTATATATATTTGTGTCAATCTGGGTGAGTAAAAGCCTATGAATTTTTTATAGGGCTTTCTTGCTCAATATATATTCAGGTGGGATTTGGGTGCCATGGCTGCGCTGCCGGAGTGGATGAAAGTGTATTACCGCGCACTCTTGGACACTGTACAGGAGATAGAGGATCAAATTTCACCCGACGGATTTGCGTACCAGATAGACTACTTAAAGGAAGCGGTAGGTGACGCTGTATATCTTTTCGTTAACATTTGTAGATATAAAACAAGAAGGAAGATTATGAAGAAAACATTAAAAACTACTTATTTGTTGTCAGCAGATGAAGGGATTTGTCGGAGCCTACCTACAAGAGGCTAAATGGTGCAACGCTGGGCATGTGCCGAAACTAGAGGTGCACTTTACTGCGTCGTTGAAAACTGCAGGTTATCCAGTTCTTCCCGTCGCTGCTATCCTAGGAATGGGAGAGATGGTGACGAGGGAGGCGCTCGCTTGGCTTCTGAGCGGACCGAAGTTCATGAAGGCCTCGGCGATGGTAGCTCGGCTCATGGACGACATTGTTTCCCACAAGGTATTCCCTATTCAGTTTCTCTTCCGTCAATTAGAATGGTTTGTATGAAGATATAGAGCCAATTATAGTAGTTTGTATCAAGATATTGAGCCAATGTTTACAAGTTAATGGTTTGGGCTAGTTTGAACAAGAAAGAGATCACGTTGCATCGACCGTTGAGTGTTATATGAAGGAGAAAGGAGTGTCGGAGGAGGAAGCATGCAACCAGTTGCGTGGAATGGTCGCAGATGCTTGGAAAGAATTGAATGAGGGTCTTCTGAGGCCGTTCGCATATCCACTGCCAGTTCTCCTGCCCACACTGAGTCTGGCGCGCACAGCGGAGTTATTTTACAGGAACAAAGATGCCTACACCAATGCCGCCGATGAGACGAAAGACAACATCATTTTTCTCTTTATCGAGCCCGTCCATATCCAGGTATGATGGCATGCGGGAGGGCAGAGCAGAGTGGTCAAAATCACTTCAACGGTTGTACATGCTTCCATTTCTGTTTGGGCAACAAAATTGTAGAGTCTTCTAATGCAGTGTGGTGTGCATGTCGTGATGATTTATTTTCTTTTTGGCCCCAATTGTACCGTCTTCTATACTTGTCGTGATCTATTTTCTTTTCGCCCCCATTTGTACAGTCTTATATACTTGTGTCGTGATCTATTTCTCCAGCTTATGACTATGTTTTTAACGTGCATTCTAAGACACAGGACGTAGAAAATCTCTCATGTGCACCTCAATTGGATTTTTGTCGATCTTCTCGGTTAGAGTTGGGATGTAGCCACTAAATGTTCATTATTTGGTGGGGGAAATTGGCCACCACGGTCATCCAGGTTGGATGGACGAGTAGTTCGCCACACCATAGTTTAGCCAACCCTCCCCGTCATCAGTGGTGTTAAAATATAAAATCATAATCATAATCATAATCAATTAGCGCCTTTTCCCAACTATTTGGGGTCAGCGACACGGATCCTACTCCTCCATTCCAACCTGTTTTGGGCTACCTCTTTTGTAAGAGATAATAAAGTCAAATCCTTTTTTATTAACTCCATCCAAGTTCTCTTAGGTCTCCCTCTCCCTCTTTTAGCATCGTTTACCTGTATCCCTTCTAATCTTCTCACAGGGGCATCTAAAGGTCTTCTTTGCATATGCCCATACCACCGCAACCTACATTCCCTCAGCTTCTCCCCTAAAGGCGCTACACCCAGGCTCTCACGAATATATTCATTTCTAATCCTATCTCTCCTAGTTATCCCACTCATCCACCTCAACATTCTCATTTCGGCTACATTCAACTTATCTATATGACTCCTCTTTGGTGCCCAGCACTCCGCTCCATAGAGTATTGCAGGCCTAATAGCTGTCCTATAGAACTTGCCTTTAAGTCTTTTTGGAACCCGCTTATCACACAACACTCCCGAGGCTGCCCTCCACTTTACCCACCCCGGATTTATCCCATGCACCACATCCCTATCAATATCCCCTTCTTTATGGAAAATAGATCCTAAGTAACGAAATTGATCACACCTTGGCACTTCTTGCCCATCTATTTCAACTAGGGCTCTATCTATAGTTCTACCTTCCTTAAAATTAAATTCCATGCACTCGGTCTTAGTCCTACTTATTTTAAAACCTTTTGATTCTAGAGCAACCCTCCACAATTCTAATTTCGCATTTAAACATACTTTACTCTCATCAATTAAAACTACATCATCTGCAAAAAGCATACACTAAGGTACATTATCTTGCAAATGACTAGTAAGCTCATCCATAACTAAAGCGAAAAGATACGGACTTAAGGCTGACCCTTGATGAAGACCTACCGTAACCGGAAACTCCTTAGTTTCCCCCCCAATAGTCCGCACACTAGTCATAACCCCTTCATACATATCCTTTATGATATCTATGTAACCTCTTATGACACCCTTCTTCTTCAAAACACTCCAAATAAGCTCTCTCGGCACTCTATCGTAGGCTTTTTCCAAATCTATGAAGGCCATATAAAGGTTTTGTTTTCTATCCCTGTACCTCTCAACTAATTGCCGTAGTAAAAATATAGCTTCCGTTGTTGACCTCTCTGGCATGAAACCAAATTGATTTTCTGATACTTTAGTAACTTTTCGCAAACGCCCTTCTAATACTCTCTCCCATAATTTCATAGTATGCCCCATAACTTTTATACCTCTATAGTTTGTACAACTTTGGATATCCCCTTTATTTTTATACAAGGGTATGAGGGTACTCCTCCTCCACTCCTCTGGCATCCTCTTAGATTTCCAAATCTTGTTGAACAAAATAGTCAACCAAGTTAAGCCCACACCTCCTAGTGCCTTCCACACTTCAATAGGAATTCCATCGGGCCCTAGAGCCTTGCCTTTCTTCATCTTCCTTAACGCAGCACCTACTTCCTCTATGGAGAATCTCCTAAAATAAGTCACCTCTTTAACAAGACTAGACTCAAACTCTATCCCACTACTATAATTCTCATTCAATAAACGCTCAAAATACTCACGCCATCTCTCCCTAATTTCCTCATCTTTAACTAAGACCCTTTGATCTTCACTTTTAATACACCTAACTTGCTCTAAGTCCCTACTCCTCCTATCCCTTAACTTGGCTAACTTATAAACGTCCCTCTCCCCCTCCTTCGTCCCTAGCCTATTATATAAGTCATCAAACGCCTTAAATTTAGCTTCACTCACTATCTTTTTAGCCACTCTCTGTTAAAATATAAAATAAATGAATAAAGATTTTTCTTTCCTACTAGCTTGAACTTTTGAAAAATTTGGTTATCTTACATGATATCAGAGCTCCAGTTGTAGAAGGTCATCAGTTCTAGTTTGGCTGGAGGCATTTATATCTCAATTATGTTCCACGTGCCGTGCTTTGTGGATGTTTGTACGTGAGGGAAGATGTTAGAATATAAAATAAATGAAAAAAAGTGTCACGGCCCGAGTTTTTAAAACCATTTTTAAATTAGTGTAGTAATGGAAAACCAGAGGATTATTCTATACGATAAATCATGAGTTGAAAAATTTTCGATTAAGCATCTAGGCCGTGATAACTGGGGTTCACAAATATGGATATAAAACCATATATACATATAGTACTACAAGATGCAAAGTCGATTAAACCAACGCAAGTCCTCTAAGTGCAAGTCTGTCATCCATCTCAAAATAAACTAGAAATAGTTGGCGCTCACGCCTTAATACAAGATCTAGAACAAACCCGAAGTAGGAGATATGCCCAGCAATCTGATCGTCCTCACCACCTAGCTTCCAAGTGCACGTGAAGTCAATCCTCCACAACAGCACCTACATCACATAAGGATGCTGAGTATAAAAATACTCAGTGGGATACCATAACACAGTCATCAACATCTCAATCAACAAGTCAATAGTTGTATTAACATCTTATGCAGCCTATTATAAAGTTCCACTTGAATCTTTTATTAATCTTTCAAGCAAAATCTTTTATTGCTTCCCAAGTTCAAGTTCAATAATTAAGTCTTTGTCCCAATAAGACAGACTCACTGAATGTCATACCTACATGACAGACAGCACGAAAACACCGTGACTATTAATCCGATTAATACCGGTAATCACTGCACGCCCTGAATCCCTCAAGGGTGACTGCCTCGCACATTCCTTACCTTAAAAGGTATGATCGTCGGAAGGGTCTGGCTCCACATCAGCTCCTAGACTCGATGTGGGTCGGAAAACGTAGCCTTCTAAGATGCTAACGTCTCCAATATGGACAGTAATCCACCTGGCAACCATGGCTTAGGATGAGTGCAGAACTTTTACTTGGGAAGATGCAAAAGCTCTCTCTAAAATTCATAGAGAATAAGCACGCTCTCTCTAAAATTCATAGAGAATAGGTAATAGTTTAAGCCTGACCAATAAAATATGCAACGCTCTCTCTAAAATCCATAGAAAGATGCAAACATGAACCAAAATAACATGTAAATGCTCTCTCTAAAATCCATAGAAAGATATAACAGCTTAAGCCTGGCCAATAGAAGTTGGTCCTCATTAGGTACCATGACACAGAGCTTCCACTAGTCGGAAGATGTGAATGCTCTCTAAAATCCATAGAGAGATACAGGCGGTAGAGCTTCCACCAGTCGGAAGATGCAACACCACCCCAATCTATACCTTATGATCCTTAATTGGTATCACAGTTTAAGCATGACCAATAGAAGTTGGTCCTTAATATGTATCACAGTATTACTAGTATGAAACCATAACATACCATTCACAACTGTTGGCTTATTAGCTCAACAGTTAGCCTGACCTTTGACTTAATAGTTATTTGGTCGCTTGATTGGAAGTCACTCACACTCACACACTGACTCCCAATCCCAAGGGCATTTTAGTCTTTATCTTGATTAGGTTCTTCCCAACCCTCAAGCTCAGCCCTCAAGTCATCATTTTATTATCTTTCATAAAATGATTAAGTCTCTAACCATCTAGGTTTATTAGTCAGGTTTTTCTTATCATTTATGACCTTTGCTATCAGTCAGCATAACATAAGGGATTAATACCCTTAGATATAAAAATACAAACACGTACCATTAACACTCTAATTAGGGCTTGAAATTATTTATTAAACAGCCCAAAATCAATAACAGGAGTCTATGTACCAAACTGACTCTGTATGTACCACACTGCACAGAAATACACAGACATTCGAGTTCGACCGTCAGTTGTAGGCATTTTTAACTGTCGGTTGAGGTCCACCGGCAGTTCAAAATCTAAACCGGCTTATAACTCGGGTTTATTATTGAACTGGGTTATGCCTGAAGTTGGACCGGGTTCAGTTTGAAGACCAGACCGGGTTTGGTCTAGGCATGAACCCGGTTCAATTTATATCTGGACTAAACCGGGTTCGGTCTGCCTGGACCGGCCTATTTATTGGATCGGTTCGGTCTAATAATAGACCGATCCGGTCTGGCTTATATTTGAACCAGACCAGTCGTCTTCCTCAAGACGACCAGTCTGGTCATCTGAGTGGCGGCTGCTGCGACAGCCGCCGTTGTGCTGCCCTCAGCCAACCGACACCCACCTCCTCCTCTACTCCCCTTGCCGTCTGCTCGTGGTCCGGGCAGATTTGGGGAAGGAGATGGGAAATGGCAGCAACAAATTGCCTTCGCTTCTTTCGTCGAGGCCGGCGGCCTGGCGGAGGTCAAATCGCCCCCCTGGTGACCCGCCACGACCCCCTACTTAAGCAGCACCAACCGCTTCCTCCTCCATCATCCCCATTGTCTCCATTGACGAAGAAACCCAAATAAAAAATGGAACTTTGATGCAAGGGCATGGGATCCTACCTTGTATGCGATCAAGTCGCCGTCCGTCGGAGGTTGTGGAGCTCGTCGAAGAGTCGCCGTTGCCGTCACCACTCAAGGACACCCTCCCCCTACTGCTCCTCTCAACATGCTCTGTTTTTATCCCAGATAGAACTGCTGAGTTGCAGTCGAGGTCGCCGTCGTGGTTACCAAAGGTAGCCAAGAGCCGCCGGATGCTGGAGGTCATCTAGCTCGCCAGGGTCGCCGGATGTCGATGGACGCCGGAGGTTCGCTGGAAACTTCTGCTGTCTGCTTCTACTGGCTTGATGTTTTGGGGCCGAGGTGAAACAGGACGGCAACTTCTGGGTTGGCATAGGAGTCGGGGTAGCCTCCACTTGGATTCAGCCAAGCAACAACTGGCAACCCAAGCCACACCTGGCTATACCAACTACCAGGTATTACAAAAAGTTTCCCTTTCCTACTAGCTCGAGCTTTTGAAAAATTTGGTTATCTTACAAGTGGATGTCCATCATTCGTATATTTTAATACGGTGGATATGTATCGGGGGTGTAGGGTGAGCAAGATAATATGTGATGCATGTTGTGAGCGATTATACAAAAAAATTGACAATTTTTTCCACTTAAGGGGTAAGCGAGGGGAGGGGCAACGACAACGTTCTTTCTTTTTTTCTTTAGAAAATTCCATCTTATAATTTATCTTATATGACCAAAACTTATTTCAAAGGTTCGAATTACAATTTGCATAAAAAAATTGTGAAATACTTCGAGTATGTCGCCATGTTTACTAGTAAAGTAAAATGGCCCGGCCACATCACTTTTATGGATCGGAGCCATCGATCTCTACACACATGTTGCGTGATCATGGAGATCGACGGCTCCCTAGCACCATGGACTAATAATGTGCATCAATTAGTTTCTCTTATAATCGATGCAAATTTGATGAAGCCTCCATCCTTCTGATTCCTAAGTCCTAAGTGTGGGTCCATCAGGCCAACCTCTCAATAGTGAGGGAGGAAGGAACTAGTTTTTAATCTGCATAAAAGGGAAGAATATATAAAAAATAACCTTAAAGGAAGAAGCATGTCGCTGGCAAAGTGCCTCAACCACCAAGAAATGCAAATTTAGATCGATAGATGAGCAGCAAGTATCTGCACAATCCCCATTGCCGGTCATCTGCATCTAATGCTAATGTCCCGAATGATAATCCTGGCTCAAAATCTCAAAGTTTTTTTCTGTAAAAACTGAAAGTTGTTCTTAAATGTCTAAACGTCATTTGACTGATCAGACTTTAACAATCTAAAACTTCTCAATGCTTCAACCCTAGATATCAATTTTTTTTCATTTCAAGTCTCAAATTTTCGAAATATAAAATATTAGTAGAATTTATAGGGGAAAATACTGCCAAAAAAATGGTACGGGAAAATCTCAAGTGGGCCAATTTAGCTGAAGCTCTAGTCAAAGTTCAAACCACAGTAAAGTAAACTTCAGGCCCATTAAACATTTCTCTCTCTCGTGAGAGAGAGAGAGATGTCTCCTCTTTGACGCCTTGATTCTCGTCGAGGGGTCGCGTTTGAGTTTCTGCCATGGCCGAGGCGACTAAGGACGAGCTTCTTCAGCTCTTCCGAAGAATTGGCAGTTATTTGACCCTCAAAATGTCTAATCTCTTCAAGATCTCACCCAATTTCAAGGTTTTCCTTGTTCTTCTGCTCCTCTCTGATTTATCCTGACCTGTGTTTGCTTTGATCGTCAACTCATCTGATAATTTTTTTACATTATGATGCTCACTTAACTATCTTAGTGGTTCAAAACGAAGTGGTTGTTGGTAGCGATCTGTTAGCATCTGAATAGTATTTGCCTTTTTGTAAATCAGGCTGCGAGGTGCTTGATTTTTTTGGTTGAATCAAAAGGTTAGAGAGAATGATTTATTTCTATGTGATGTAATTATTGTTCCTCTTTGCGGTTGTAAGAGTATTTACTTTAGTTAGATACAAAGCATGCCACATCGAAGCCCAAAATCGCGTATTTATCCACTTATCATCATCATACGCCTTATCTCAGCTATCTGGGTGGGCGGCGAGTATTCTATGCCATATTCGTCTATTATCAGAATAAAAAATGGTGGTAGAGAAATTAAATTCGCGTGTTGTTCTGTTGTCAGGGTTATCGTTCTATATGGGCTTTAGCGGGTCTTGCCATGGCAGTTATCTTTGCTTGGAAACTTCTAAGAAGTCCAAGTGAGAGGCAAAGGAGACAACATAAACGACAGGGACCTGCAAGTTCTTCTAGTGTTGGTTCTCAGTCTACATCAATCATACGAACGTCAGAAACTCCCTCAACATCAGAAGAAATAAAAGCACGAGATGTAATTGATGATTTTTTCTTGCCAGCAAAGGTATTTTTCAAAATTTTCTTTTTGCTTATTGGTTATGTATATGCATGAACTTAAAAAAAATTTTATTTTGTAGCGCAGCCAACTTTAGGGCAGATTGTCAGGCAGAAATTTGGTGAAGGAAGAAAGGTACTTTTGTATTAAGTCTCTCTCTCTCTCATATCTCTTTTTCATGAATCAGATGTAAGGACAGATATACGACTCAACATTTTCAAGACCAAGATATTAGGTGCCTTGGAACTTTGATTTTGTTGTAAAGAATATAAGTTTGATGTGGGGGAGGGTTTAGGAACCTTGGAACTTTGGTTATCAGGCTAAACTGCGCTTATCTCTGGTAAAACTGGTTTCAAATGATAAAACATAGGTATGTAGTTGTCAGCAGAGATGAAATGTTGAGTGTTGAAGACAGATAAGCTGGTTCTCGTTTCAGTGGTTTGAACTTCAATATTTCAAAGAAACATAAGCTTGAGGAAAAAGCAGACTGGTTTTCATTTTTACCAGCTTTGTGATGGGAGATGGCTATATAAATATTTCATGCGCAACCATCATGTCATGAAGCCAATCCATATATATGGAAAGGGGTATGATGAATATGATGTTGAATCTTCTTATCATCGTCCGCTCTTCAGAGGGTTGTGTCAGGAAGGGCATCCGGCGTAAAAACTTGCCACTATGTTTCTTTGTATGAATTTTGTACCACTTTGATTCCGATCAGAGTCAAACGCGGTATATAATCCATGCCGCCTACCCCAGATAGCTGGGATAAGGCGTATGATGATGATGAAGCTTGAGGTAAGATTTCAGAGTTAACTCTTTTTGCTTTTAGCATTGCAAGCTCTGTCACAAAGCCGCCGAATAATTCGGGACTTATTCGGATATTCAGCGACTTGACACCTCTGAGCACTATTTGTTAAAGCTACGGCTGATTCGGCGAACAGGTGAATTGTTCGGGTGTTGGCCGAACATCAGAACAAGTTGCCCTTGTGCAGCTCTTCAAAAATTCATCCTCGTTGTGGCTCACGCAGCAGCCTGGCGATGGAGGGCAAAGGCACGTGTAGAGGATTAGGAAAAAGTGGAGTTAGAGGGGAAGGCCGGAAACGTCAGGCTGAATCACACATTGAGAGGTTGGGCTGATGGTCCTCCGACGACCTGACGTGGCAACATCGTTTCACTCCGAGTCTTCTTCTTCTCCCATGGCGGCTGGCAGCCTCGCACTTCTGTTCTGAGAGAAGCCCTAAAGTCAGATCAAAGAAAGAGATCTGACCATATAGATCGGTTCACAACTTGTTAAATTTTACATAAGTTGGGTCATTCCTGTGCATTCAAGGCCCATTGTATTTGACCCATTTAAGCCTTTGGGCCAAAACTTCTCTTTTATCTTTTTGTTTTTTCCTACTTCCTATTATACAAAACATTGGATCTCTAACTCCGAAAAAGAAAAAAGAATAAGAAAAAAAAAGAAAACATTGGATCCTTGGTGAAATAAATTTCAAGTCTTTTGTGTTACTATTAACACATCTTATCAATTAATTCTTGGTGCATTTTCTGGAAGTGCCAACTTGGGGACCCCAGTCGAATTAACTGAATTCCCTGAATCGAAGCCGAATCGACCTCCTGCCAAACCGAACCCGAATTCTGACTTTGTGACAGAGATTGCAAGTTCATGTGAGATCAATCCTGATTTATAGCATCGCCAATTAGTACGTGAAGTGTTACCGATAAAAAAGTATACGAAGCTTTGTCTTGGACAAAAGATATATGATGTAGATTATATTCCTATTATCTAATAAAGCTCTTTGAGGTTAAAAGCTTCAAGCGTGATGTAGGTGACATTATTACCTAGTAAAGTAAAGTAGGATTAAAAGCTAAATCTTTTGAATATCTAATATGCCAAAACTGGGTTTCATTGAGTTGCAGCCATGAATTGTATGTGAACAGCGAGTGAATCATATTTTGAACATTGGCTTTATTGTACATTGGTTTTTATACAGCTCAAATATCATGCCAAGTACAAACTCACGTGGTTATACAAATGCAGTTAAAAATTCTGTGATGGGAGTTTCCATTGGATGTGGGACATGTGGTGTCGGGTAATGTATTAAAAAACTGTATGAGCTAGGTATTTAAGGCATTCATTACCGTAAAACACTTTCATTTATAATTACTTACTTCTATTTGTCCTTGGATTGAAGTTAAAATATGAATTAGAAACCTCCGTGCAGTCTTAACTTAAGACTGCTATAGCTTTTTATTTCTATCTAACTTGTCTAGTGCAGCAAAACTTCAGTTATTTGTGCTATTTCTGGAATATTTCCTCCTTGAGAGTTGATTCATGTTATTGCTTCTAGGTCACGTGTCGATTATTTGGTGTAATTCTTGAGGAGAAATGCCCAGAGGAACTCCAGGTAGGTTAGTGTTATGCTTGTCCTTTACATGATGCGTGTTAGATAGAAATGAAAAAGCTGAGTCCAGCTTTTTTTTGGCAGGATCGTGTGACTGTGAAGTCATCTGTGCTGGAAGTACTCATGGAAATTACGAAGTTTTGTGATCTTTATCTTATGGACAGAATTCTTGATGATGAAAGCGAGGTTTGTTGCAGTACATTTTATTTGCGAGTGGTTCAGTAATAAAAAAGGCATATGCTATTGTAAGGAAAAGACAATTGTCATGGTTAATCTTCACTTATTGAGCTTTTTGGATTATTTATTTGCCCGTGGTCAATCCAGGATTTGTGTGCCACTTTATGTTGCAATGAAAATGTCTAATGAAGAAATGTAACTACTTTTTTTTTTTGCATTCAAAATTTTGTACGTCACTAACACCTTTAGTCAAAACACATAGGTTAGAGTAGTTGCAAGGGCTATCTTTTACAGCATTTTTATAGTTTTTGGCTAGGAAGCACCGATACGGATACGGCGATACGATACGATACGATACGGGTACGGCGATACGGCAATTTTCAAAAAGTCCCGATACGATACGTCGGGGATACGTTTTTGAAAAAATATTTTATATATTTTTAAAACAAATTTTAGATTGGTCCTAGTGTCAAAACAAACAATAAACATAATAAAGAAAAAAAATTAAACCTAGCACCCTAATAGCCACCTATAGTAACTTCCATAATTTTGATAGAATTACACTATAATGACAACACAAACAATAATAATTATAAGTTATGAAATTAAACATTATAACTTATAATAGTTCCCCCTTTACGTATAGGAAACTGTTTTTTTTTTTTTTTTTTTTTTTTTTTTTTAAAAGACAATACGCCATCGATACACATGCAGCCGTATCGGTGGCGTATCCGGATACGATACGTATCGGATACGGGTACGGGGGCAAATTTGGCGTATCGGTGCTTCCTAGGTTTTTGGACAGAAAGCTGTGCAAGATACTCTATACCTTGTCTCACAAAAAAAGGTTTTTTTGCAATTGTGAAAGTTGAATATTATCTACAAGATCCCAAAACATAGGGATATATTCATAATCAACGAAGCTTGTGTGATGCATGCAAAAATTAGATTGTTCTGTTAGAGTGCCCTGAAAATTACTTGGTGTCACCGGGGTTGAAATATTATAGTTTGAAAGTTTTCAGGGCATGATTGTTGGCAGGGCATGGTCTGCCTTATTGCCCGAGTATCATTTTTGTAAATGTCAAATTATATACGGAGGTCGTGGCATAGTTGCGCCACTAAAATGTGTTTGGAGAATTTTTTTTTGAGACCAAATGTTGTTTTGCAGGAAAACATCCTAGTAGAACTTGACAAAGCTGGGATTTTCTCTGGTAGTTTGGTGAGGGAGAAGGTAGGTTGAACTACATTTGTGAAAATGCCATCAATTTATAAGATGAATGCACTCACTGGTGTTTTCTTATTACCTTGAGGATTAATGTTAAATAGTTTTTTACGCCCTCCAGCCACTTTTAATAGATACAGTTGGTTTTTCGAATGAACTGATTTAGCTCATTTGAAAAACCAACTGTCTCTATTAAAAGTGCCTGGAGGAACAAGCATCATCATACGTCTTATCCCAGCTATCTGGGGTCGGCGGTGGTCGGCGGTGTGGATTATATACTTCGTTTGACTCTTATCGGAATCAAAATGGTACAAAATCCATACAAAGAAACAGTGGCAAGTTTTTACGCCGGATGCCCTTCCTGACACAACCCTCTGAAGAGGGGACGATGATAAGAAGATTCAACGTCATCATATTCATCATACACCTTTCCAAATATGCTGATTGGCTTCATGACATGATGGTTACACATGAAATATTAATTTACGAGTCCTCCTTGCCTCCACTGCCATTCTGTTTGACTGTTCCTGGTGGGTATGGAAACTGTCCGCTGTTTAAATGATGCTGATATGATTAGATGGACCTATCATGGCATGGTCTTCCATTTGCACATGAGTGCATGTCCAAATGCGTCTCTCTCTCTTGCTCATTACTTAAATTTGACTGGCATCATGCCATCTGTCTAATTACTTGTTTAACAAAAAAAGTCTAATAACTTGAACTTTAGTAGCAAAATTCTTTTCTTTTGGATGGGTGAATCTACCTGTGATGACACAGAGGACTGACCAACAGAATAATATTCATATATGTGTTCCTAATAATGGGGGTGCCCCATTGACTATTTCTTTAGTCCGTGTAGATATTGTACACATTAGTGTGAGTAATTTGCTAGGAAAAGAATGCATAAACAAATGCTGATTTGTTCTTGAAGCCTAAACAGTTAGAATTGTTATAGATAATTGGGATTGTTTGACTGTTTGATCTGCTCTTGGTTCTAACAAGGCTTCCATCTATATTATCAAGTCGTCTTTATGACTGTCTGTAGTGCAGGTGTTATTTTGCAGTACTGAAAATGGACGCTCATCTTTTGTTCGGCAACTAGAACCTGATTGGCATATTGATACAAATGCTGACATTGTGTCACAGTTAGCAGTATGTTCTGTGCCACCTATATCCTTAAGTTGAAGCAATATTAATATTTTTAGTAATTTAAGTCCAACTTATAAGGGACTTTGTTGTTTTCTCTCTTCTCTTGGCAATGCATTTGTGACTAGCTATGCAGTTTTATTTTTTTGTCAATTTACTATTGTTGTGCGGGGAGGGGTCAACCGAGACCGGGACTTGGGATTTGGGTAGGGTACTGGAGCTAAGGGTACTTTGATGTTGATATGCTTAAAGTCTCTCTATATATATATATATATATATATATATATATATATATATATATATTATTTTATATTAGGATTTGTGTTGTCTACTCCTAATGCTACAGATGACGTTGACATGGTATTCGTTTCTGCAGTTTTCCTTTTTCACTTGTAGCATCTGTTTTCATTGCACGTGTTTTTTTTGGCTTTCCAGCGATTCATCAGATATCAACTTTACATTTCACCAGACAGACCTGAACGTATGGCTTCTAACGTCTTCGGTGCCACCAGTTTGGAGCAGTTTATCGGATGGTCTGATCAAAACTAACATGTGAGCATTTTAAAAAGTTCAAGTTCCCCGCATACAGTTCAAGTTCTTCGGTTTCCCCATTTTAGCTTATCCTAATCAATTTCCTCTATCTGATGCCTAGTGATCTGGCTTTGCAGATGGAAGAAATACGACATTGAGGGTTCTTCTGGAATCTGCTAGAGAACCTACATCTGCACCATAAATCTGTTTCAGAAGCGGCCGACATTGCATGAGACGTGATTTCTAGTGTGATGTACCTAATTCATTATACGGTGAAGTTGCTTTGCTGTGTACTTTTTCTTAATGATGATGAAGCAAAGTGAAGGTAAAGCCTGCTGTTCATGGTACTGCACTTTAGAAACAAAAACATTTCAAGCTGTCGTCATATATAATCGATTTTGTCTGTAATTAGCACAAAAATGCCAGTGCTATAGACAGGAACATTGTGTTGTATTCTTGTGTGCTGGAATAGTTTTTGTATGAAAAATGCTCGCTCGCTCAAAATTCTTGTTTTGCGTTTTACTGTGGTTGATGCCGTCTTGGAGCTTAGAATTATGTCCAGCTGACAATCAAGCACACAAAAATGCCTATGCAATTTTTCCAAAGTAGGAAACTTGAAAACAGGTATTATTGGACTCGAAACGTTTTAGAATTTAAAAGGGTAACTGAAAAATGTTCATGACCATCCACAAAACGGGTCCATGTTTGAATCCAGTATCTTCCTGGACGGACAATAGCATTACTACTTCCGCATAATTACATAAGAAAATAGAAAGATCGAGCGTTTTAACAATTTCTGGGTTAAACGCACATGCATTATAAGAGAGAAATATAATTAGAATACTGAAGCTGCTGGTCTCTAAGTTACTGCTTTTTTTAAGCCAAACTAATACACAAATCGATTGAAAAGAGATCCATCCAGTTGTTCATCTCTAGAACCAGATAAACCTGCCTCTCTTTGCTCCGACAGGCGAATCACTACTAACGTAGAGTCGTAGACTACCTTACTTTTTAAAAAATATATTCCAACCCACCGCCCTGGCTTGCTTTTGAGCCCGTCATATTCCCGTCCTTACTTGACTTTCAAGCTTACATTTCATTATCGTTTAGCTGTGAACCACAAATCCAGAAGAAAATATCACGAATAACAATCTTGTTGGGTAGATACTTGGATATCAGACCTCGGCCAACCTAAAATCAGAGGTTTCGAGGTCACCGCATAACAATAATTACTGCTTGGCCATCTCTGTTCTGTAATAATTGTAAGTAAATATGGGTTCTTGTCCCATTTTACTTGTCTTGATTGAGAGGAGTCGGCTCTCTCATGCAAGTGTAGGCATGTAGAGTAGTTAGGCTTCCGTGGGCCCGGTCCACACTAAATTGGAAGAGACACTGTAATCATCACCGATTCGGAAATCACTTATTTGGAATTAGCTATTTTGGTACGACAAAAATGGAATTGTCAAATAAGAGTCACCATATTGGAAATAATTCTAGGAGAGACGTTGAGCCAATTTGGGAAACCGAAAAGGCATGATTTTTTGTAACCGAAATTCGCCCTTTTTAAGGGCAATGGAGGGGACGCCCTCCATGGGAAGAAAAAGCTTCTTTCGGTTTTGAAATTGAATAGCTCTCTCTTGATTTGGTGATCTTGATTTCATTGGGTAAAAAAGCTAATTCGGGGAATATAGTTTTTCACGACGTTCTACACTCGATCGTTGAAGGATTTGGTGTTCTCGGACATATTCTAATCCGTGGAGTGATTCGTAGGCACAAAGGCCGAAGGTTAGTGATTCTAATTTGATAATCTTTAAGCTATATTTGTTGTTTGAAGGAAAAACCCAATTTTTGAGAACCCACATCAAATGGATAAAAATCTTAAAATTCGCTTCCGCTGCGGTCCGATTACCCTACATTGGTATCGGAGCCATGGATCCGTTGTGGTGTGAGAGTTCCAAGAGATTTGTGGGGATTTTCCTCGCGGTTTTTGTCGACTGAAAATCTCGATTTTTACAGTCGCGATCGATCGGCATCAAGAGCGATCGATCGCTCGAAAGTAAAATCGGAGAAGACGACTGGTCACGATCGATCGGCATCGATCGTTAAGTCTCTTATAAAGGGAAAACGATCAATCGCCATCGTTCGGCATCGTTCGGCATCGATCGCCATCGTTCGGCATCGATCGCCATCGTTTGGCATCGATCGTTGAGTTGCTTTGAAAGAGGGAAACGATCGATCGGCACGAATTGCGATCGATCGTATCTACTGTAAGTTGTGCAAAGTCGACAGCGAAAAGCTGCGATCGATCGGGAAATTGACACGATCGATCGGAGGGATAAAATTTGAAAAACTAATTAATATTGAAGCAGTATTTTTTGCCACTTGATTGTTTGTTGATAGTTAATTAGTGATTCAAACTGTGCTATTTTTACACTGATTGTCCTGTTCCATTGATTGTAGATTTTTATCTTCAATTTGATTGGAATACTTGCTTGATTTCATAAAAGTTGCAATGGCTTCCCGTATGGTCTCCAGTGAGTTGGCAAAGATTGAAAAGTTGAATGCCACCAATTTTGTTACCTAGAAGAGGCGCATCCGTCACATTCTGTTCCTTGATGACTTGGGTCATGTGCTAAACCAAGTTGTTGAACCTACGGGTGAACAGAGTATTGCTGCTCAAAAGAGAGAGTACGAGAAGTTCAAGATGGAGGATGCACGAGCAAGGACCACGATGCTTACCTTTATGGAGCCTACGATGGAGTTGCTTTTTGAGAAGCACAAAACGGCCAAGGAAATGTATGAGGCCATTGAGAGGAGGTATGGAGAGCATACTGAGGCACACATCAGGTTGCTCCACACTCGCTATACCAACATGAGGATGGAGGAGGGCAAGAATGTGCTTGAGCACATAAATGCCATGCCTATTATTGCTAGTGAGTTGGAGATGCTTGGAGATCCAATTTCATTAGGGGTCCAAGTGTCTACGATACTCACTAGTCTCCCTCCATCATGGGAAGCAGTTGTGGTGGCGTTGAACCTGAGTGACAAGAAACTCACTCTCGATGACCTTACTGCCAAGCTGGGCTTGGAGCAGGAAAGGAGAGAGCATATGAGGGCCTCTAATGCATCTGCCAACCTTGCTCACCATGTTGGCTCTAAGAAAGGTGGGTCCTATGCAGGCACCTCAAAGAAGAATTTCAAGAAGAAAGGAAAGAAGCCTCAATTCCAGGGTGGAGACAAGGCCAAAAACAAGAAGAAGGGAGCCTGCTTTACATGTGGCCAAATGGGTCACTTTAGCAGGAACTGTCCTAATGGCTCCCAGGGCAATGAGAAAAAGAAACAGCAGGGTGGAGGAAAGGACATAGTTTGTATGATTTCTGAGGCACTGATTGTGAACACTAACACTAGAGGTTGGTGGCTTGACTCGGCTGCAACCCGTCATGTGGCTATGGCAAAGGAGTCTTTTGCTGAGATAAAAGAGATTAGTCCCGGAGAGCACAAGATCTACATGGGGAATAACACCTATTGTGACGTGCTGGGGATTGGCTCTGTTCGTGTTCCTCTCTTAAGAGGAAACACTCTGGTTCTCACAGATGTCTTGTATGCACCTACTATTCGTAGGAATCTGATTTCAATCCCTCTTCTGACTCAAAAGGGATTTGAAGTCAGGTTCAAAGGTGGCAAGGGAACTGTGGGGCAGAAAAATAATATTTTATTTACTGCTTATTTAGTTGATGGTTTATTCAAACTTGATGTATCCAATGACTTTGCTAATAATGAAATGATTGATTCTGAGTATGTTGCTTGTGTTGCTGTTGATAATGCATTATTGTGGCATTTACGCCTTTGTCATGTGAATGCGACAAAATTACACCGAATGTCGGGTAGTGGGTTACTACCTAGAATAAGTGATAATTTGCGCATGTGTGAGGATTGCCTATCTGGCAAAATGACTAGGCTACCCTTTCCGAAAGGACAGCGAGCAATTGACTTTTTAGAGGTCATTCACTCAGATATTTGTGGGCCTATAAACGTCAAGACTCAAAGAGGAATGATGTATTTTATTACGTTTATAGATGACTATTCTAGATATGGTTATGTGTACTTGTTATCAAGAAAGTCCGATGCCTTAGAAAAATTCAAGGAATTTAAGGCTGAGGTTGAAAACCAATTAGGACGGAAGATTAAAGTTCTGAGAACAGACAGAGGTGGTGAGTACACATCTGATTTGTTCAAGGACTATTGTACAAACCAAGGAATAGTGCATCAGTATACTTTACCGTATACCCCTCAACAGAATGGAGTTGCTGAAAGACGTAATAGGACTTTGATGGACATGGTAAGGTCCATGTTAAACCACTATGAACTAGGAACGTAGTTTTGGGGTGAAGCACTAGACACCGCTGTTTATGTACTAAATCGAATACCATCTAAGTCGATCAAATTGACCCCTTATGAGTTATGGACGGGAAGACCTCCAAACTTTTCGAACTTGAGAGTGTGGGGGTCAAAGGCCCATGTGAGGGTGCCTGATCAACTAAGAACTAAGTTGGATCCCAAGACCATAAAATGTAATTTTATAGGTTATTGTGACCATTCGAAAGGGTATCGATTTGTAGTACACCATGATGATGGGACAATGGGGGTTATAGAGTCTAGAGATGCTTATTTTCTTGAGGAAGATATAGACCTTAAAACTCCTAGTCAGAAAGTGGAACTCTTTGAAATTGAGAAAGAGAAAGTTACTGTCACTAGTAATGAACGAGTGATAGGTAACACATCCAATGAGGATGTTGAAACTCGAACATCAAGAGAGCGTAGACCTTCAATTTTGTTGAAGGATTACTATGCGATGCTTGGTGAAGATGAAATATCGGTAGATGACCCTGTACTTAATGATCCAGTCACATTTGAGCAGGCTATGAGTAGTCCAGATTCCAAGGAATGGCAGAAGGCTGTTCAAGAGGAAATGGATTCAATCTTGAAGAACAAAGTCTGGGAGATTGTTGACTTGCCAGACGAACGGAAACCCATTGGGTGTAAGTGGATCTTCAAGAAGAAGCTCAAAGCTGATGGATCAATAGAGAAGTACAAAGCTAGACTTGTGGCGAAAGGTTTCACACAAGTAGAGGGCATAGACTTCAATGAGACTTATTCTCCAGTGTCCAGGTTCATCTCAATCCGATGTTTGTTGGCAATTGTGTCATACTTAGATTTAGAGTTGCACCAGATGGATGTAAAGACTGCCTTCCTAAATGGTGATTTAGAGGAGGAGATTTACATGGAACAACCCGAGGGGTTTGTAGTTTCCGGAGAGGAAACTAAAGTGTGCAAACTTATTAAATCATTGTATGGACTGAAACAATCGCCAAGACAATGGTATTTCACTTTTCACAAGGTGATAAGTGAATATGGCTTTGTAGCCAATGACTATGACCATTGTGTATACTCCTTTAGAGATGGGAGTAGATTTATGATATTGTCACTATATGTAGATGACATATTATTAATGGGGAATGACACTAGTATGATTCTCAGTCTTAAAGAATGGCTCAAGACCCAATTTGAAATGAAAGATATGGGTGAAGCATCTTACATCCTCGGGATGAAGATTGAGAGAGATAGAAAAGCGAGGAGGCTAAGTATATCTCAAGAATCGTACATTGAGAGTGTATTGAAACACTTTGGCGTGATTGGTTGGAAGACCATAGATTCGCCCATCTATAAAGGGACAGTTTTGTCTGAACGAATGGCACCTGCATCAGACGAGGAACGTCTGAAGATGCAATCTGTGCCATATGCGCAGGCTATTGGCAGCTTGATGTATGCCATGAACTGCACTCGACCTGATTTGGCTTTTGTAGTAAGCCTTGTGAGTCGATATCAGGCTAACCCAGGTATGCAACACTGGCAAGCTATTAAGCGGGTGTTCAGATACTTGCTGGGTACTGATCTGTACATGAAATATGCATTTTATTATCTCCTAAACTTATGTTTCTGCTAGTGTTTTGTTTAGAATTAATGCTACTTTAATATAGTTTTTGGTTTTTGTAGGAAACAAGAGCAAAACGCAGAAATGGGATAAAACGCGACTATAATGATTGAATATTTACAACTTCGATTGCATATCTCTGATGGGACTGATTTAAGCTTCATGTTAAAGTATACGAAGTCAGCTTTCCAAGGCCACTGACTGTTCGCAATTCGGAGTTCTGAGGAAAAAGTTATGATCATTTCAAATATCGCGCGCGAAAGAGACAAAATTAAAGAGAAGATCCGTTCAGATTATATCCGGCGGCTGAGAGCAATACGACGGGTTATAAAGAAGAAAAAGAAAAAAAAAAGAAAAGAAAAGAGCGCTGAACCGGCTGGTTCAGTGCCGGTTCAGTTAAATAAAAAAAAAAGAAAAAAAATATAAAAAAAAACCCGGCCCGAGCCGAAGCTCGGGCGCTCGGCCTTTCGTCTTTCCAGAACAGAGCGACGCTCTGTTTTGAGGAGAAGCTCTGCACCGGTGGTGAGCTGGGCGGTGGCGGAGGCTGGGTCTCGACGGCGGTGAGCTGGGCGGTGACGGAGGCAGGTATCGACGGCGGCGGAGGAAGAGAAGACGACCGGAGCTGGTGACGATGAGGCAGGTCTCGCCGGCGAAGAAGCTTCGTTCTGGACGGCGGCGAGCTGGGCAGACGCAGAAATCGGCGACGATCAAGGCGGCGAGCTTTCCGTCGAGGCAGTGAAGATCGACGGCGTGCTCAATCGACGAAAAAAGGCAACTTGGGCTGAATCGGGAAAACAGAATCTCGCCGGAATTCAAAATAGCAACTTGTGCTCAATCTGGAAAGGATTGAAATCAATTCGATTGCAATTGGGAAATGGTCTTGGATTGGAAGGCATATAAAACCGAAGTCAGACGAGACGATAGGAGGAGAACGAAGAAAACAGGCCGCCGGGAGAAAAACAGAGCGGAAAACAGAGGAAAAACCAACCCTTTTCCGGCGGGATTTTGGCCGGAAGAAGAAAAGGAAGGAGGAGGAGTCGAACGCCGGAAGAAAGAATTGATCTTTTGGACGAATTGCACACCGTTTCGAACTGCTACAGTACGAGTCCGCCGGAGAAGATGATGAATAGTGCACAGTGAACAGTGAATTCGCTACCGTGTTTCGAAATTGCTACAGTACTTCGGTGAACAGTATTCCTATGACCAATTCGACGAATCAGGCTTTTTCTTCCCTTATTTTCTATGTCTAGCTAAACTTTATTGTACTAAGACTAGATGAAGCCCTGCTGATTGTTTGACTCACAATACTTATTTGCATTTCTAAAGTTGTGATTTTTATTCCATATGCTTATTATTTTGCTATGATTATTCTGTTGCTCGAGAGAGGGTAGAGTAATTGTTAGTTAAGGGTTTGTTAATGTTCGAGAGATCTTAGCGAATTCCAAAGTATTATTTGAATAAATATTGCATTTTTATGATTGATCTTTGCTCGAGAGAGGGAGATTGATTAAATTAGATTTAATTGCTTAGTTGCATGTTCGAGAGGGCTGCACATATTACGATTATTCGTGACTTCGAGAGGGGCACGGGTAATTGATCACTTGGAATTATACGGGTTTAACGGAGAGGATAGCTATTTGGTTTGGGTGGATTCGAAGTCTTAGTATATTTCTCATCATATCAATTTCACATAAATTTCATTGCTTTGTTAAATTAGAACTTTTCATTCTGTTATAACTAGTTTCATAAAAAAAATCAAATCTTTCATTAGAATTAAGTTGAACAGTCCAAGTCCTTTGGGTTCGACCTCGTTACCACTAGACTATACTGAGTCTCGTGCGATTGCGAGTAAATAAATAGTTAAAAATCAATCAATCAATTGGCGCCGCTGCCGGGGACTTGGTAACGGTTTAATTTAATTCTAATTAGTTTCAAATTTTTTTTGTAGGATTTTGATACTTGATTTTCTTGTCTTTGTAGGAGTCAATTTGGAGAGGCAGATAGTGACACTTGGAACTCGCCGACGTTGGAAAGGACACTCCTTCCCCTCGTTTGCAACCTATCAACCTTTCTTTTTAAGTAAATTTAAGTGTTTTTTGTTTTTCTCTTTATTTCTGTGATAGCATGCAGTGTTAGTTGTGGATAGATAGGATTGTTAGTCGTTGATATTTAGGACTGTTGACTGCTAGTCGTGGATATCTAGGGTTGTTTTGTGTCGTGGATGTGTGATGGTGTGGTTATAGTGTTGGTGATTTTGTGGTGAAAGAAAAAAAATGACTTCACCTTCCTATGGATTTAGCTATAATAACCCATACATGTACTTTAATGATTATTATTCCTCACACACACCTACTTCCCCTCCCTTTGAAGTATCATTCCCTCCATGTCACTCATATCTTGATACTTATAACCATGGGTGGGAAATTCAATCCAACTTTGGGAGTAGCATATCTTCCCTACAACCCACGACCCCTTTTATTTTGGAACCATGTGCCATTTGCTTAAGCCCTACCCATACCCTAGTGGAATGCCCTTCGGCCCATGAGTATCCGGAATTGGTGCGCGATCATGTACGTGCGGCCCAAGGTCTTCATAGGTGGGATGATCAATCTAATTTTTCTTGGCACACACTCAATGAAAGGGCAATGTTTGAACCAATCACTACTCCACCATTACAAGGTATGTCATGCCCTGTTCCACCACCACCACAACCCCAACTCCAATATGCCCAACCCACATGGAATCCTAGCTTTGCAGATAATATCTTGTCAATGTTAGATACTCTAATTGGGATTTATAGTAGTGCATGGGCCGTTAGTAATGAAGTAAACACTTTACCTATCCGACCACAATACCCGATGGGCCAATTTGTTGAAGAGGGGATATGTTTTTCCCCTGACCATGTTCAAAATGGTACAACCCTTCGGAGTGCACAGCAATTTGAAAATGAGGTTGGATACAGTGCAGGAAATGAGCAAGAAGGGGTAGAAATTAAAGAAGAAGTGAATGAGTCGTTAGAACCAATTTTTAAATCTTCTATCTTTGGGGAGTCACTGTCTACGACAATATTAATGGAACCTTCTGTTCCTGAAGCACCACCCATACAATGTCTAGACCAACCTTCCCCTTTGATTGTTGAACGTGACTTAGAGTGTTCTATCGATTGCCCATCCAATCCATTATTTGCAAGTCTTCTCCAAAATGTGTTACAAGGAGAGGCCACAAAGGCCAAAATGGGTGCTGTGGAAGAGGAGCCATTCATTTTGAAATTCTCTGATGACCTCTTCCCATGGCCAATGCACATGCCTCTATTCCCAAAACTTAGGCGCTCACCACTCCACCCCTTCATTCCACGATATGATCCGTACTTAAGTAACAAGGATAGGAGTGTGTGGAGCAATCATTTAATTGATCCAGGTTGACTTGTTGGGGTTACGTCTGGCTGAAGACGTAAAACTTAGCGCTCTTGGGAGGCAACCCAAATTTTAGTTTCTTGTTTCTTTTCTATTTTTATTTTTATTTTTTGTAAGTTATTTCTTACCTATGTGGGGATGCTACAGTCGAGGTTTGGGGTTGTATTTAATTTTTCCATATTTATATTATCTCCTCATTCTTCGCTTATATGTTTCATGCTTTACATCTACCATGAGGCTCTCCATTCAGGTGACTTCCTTCCTCACTCCTTTTCTTTTACTATTCATTGTAGTATTATTTTGGTCAACATTGAGGACAATGTTTAGTTTAGGTTTGGGGGTGTAGAAAAGAAGTGTTTATCATATGTTTTTGCTTTTGAAAAAAAAAATAAAAAAAAATAAAAAAATAAAAAAATAAAAAAACGAAAGAAAAAAAAAATTAGTTTTTAGGTTGTTTGTTAGTATTTTTATAGGTTTTGATAGTTTATCCCGTGATGATGCATTTTACAATTCTTAAGAGATTAATTTACATTGGAAGTGTGAGTAAGTATACTGGAGGATAGATACACTTAACTGAGCATATCTTTCTATTACAGTCCTCTTGGAACCTGTGCTTGAGCTAAGAAAACTCACTCACACACACTAGTACATAAAGTAATACCCTCTAGAGATTTGTTGAATACTAATTTATAGTGGGATGTCTTTAGTCAGAGTCATTGGATGATGTGTGGTTGTCCTTTGAGCTTTAAAGATCATGATAGACCATTTACTTGGCTATGGCAAGGGCTGGAACCGGAAATAGGTTGAGAGTATAATACAACCTGGACAAAATAAAGATGTGCTGAAAATATGAATGATGAAAATGATGAAAATGAAAAAAACGATGAAAACAAAATGAAAGAAAAGGGGCTGTTTGACTTTATAGGATTAACTTAGGCTGATGCTCGGGCCCGAAGCGGTCTCTTAATACCTAATGCCCTAAGCCAACTGGCTGGGAGTCATTGGCCTGAGTCATTGCTAAACCTAAGCATCTTGAAGTCAGGCCTTACACAGTCCTAAAAAAAAAAAAAAAAGTCTGTGGTGTATTATCCTCTCAAATCTAGAATGTTGGACCCGAATGAGGCGCGCAGATCTGTGCTATCATGAACCTAAAGATTGGGATGACTACGTAGATTCTGATGTTCTTTGGTTAATGGGTAACACTGGATATGTGTAAGACAGAAATTTAGAATGTATTGCTACAATGTTCTACACTTTTACTATTTACATTATAATGCTATATCATATTGAGCAGAAATTTCCAAGATGAAAGTGTGGAATAAAACCACTTACTTGAGGGCTTCTATATTCCTGTTGATTATGAACCAAGTACGTGTGGTTAATTCTCTTAAGCATTGTAGTCTGCATTTGAAGGGATAATAGGTTTGTTTGTTTTGCAGTATTTTGATTTGTTTTTAAATTTAGGTTAATTAGGTTAATTTCATAAATACATGTTTGTGGGTAGCATGGCTGCAAACCCTCACGAGACAACACTCGTCCTACTAGGGCCACCTAGAGGTTTAACGGCTTGTTGCATACGCTCAATGCAATCGTGTTCCCTACGAAAGTGGTGTTTACTTTTTTTGCATTAGTTCATTAGTTTGTTTGATTTTGTTTTGTTTTGTTTTGCTAGGGACTAGCAAAATCTAGGTTTGGGGGAAGGATATGAAACTCACATATCAGGCTGAGAACCTGTCATTGGAAGGCTATAGTGATTCGGACTATGCCGGGTGTAAGGATGACAGAAAATCCACTGCCGGTTATGTTTTTATGCTTGGTGGCGGCGCCGTGGCATGGGATAGTAAGAAGCAGAAATGCGTTACTAAGTCCACGATGGAAGCTGAGTTTGTTGCATGCAGTTTAGCAGCTTCCGAGGCAGTTTGGATTAAAGAGTTTCTAGCTGGGTTACAGCTAGAACAGTGGACTGATGCTCCTGTCCAAATTTATTGTGATAATTTGGCAACTGTGTCGACACTCCGTAATGGGGAGATCAGTTCAAGAGCTAAGCACATAGAGGTGCATTACTTTTATGTGTTTGACATGCTACAACGGGGAAAGTTGACAGTGAGTCATCTTCCTACGGTTGAGATGTTAGCTGATCCGTTAACGAAGGCCTTAACGACGGATCTATTTGTAAAACACGTTCATAGTTTTGGATTACGACAGGACTAGTGCACGAGTCACTGTGGATCGCAAATATGAACAAAGAACCCATAGTGGGGGATGTAAGTAAATATGGGTTCTTGTCCCATTTTACTTGTCTTGATTGAGAGGAGTCGGCTCTCTCATGCAAGTGTAGGCATGTGGAGTAGTTAGGCTTCCGTGGGCCCGGTCCACACTAAATTGGAAGAGACACTGTAATCATCACCGATCCGGAAATCACTTATTTGGAATTAGCTATTTTGGTACGACCAAAATGGAATTATCAAATAAGAATCACCATATTGGAAATAATTCTGGGAGAGACGTTGAGCCAATTCGGGAAACCGAAAAGGCATGATTTTTTGTAACCGAAATTCGCCCTTTTTAAGGGCAATGGAGGGGACGCCCTCCATGGGAAGAAAAAGCTTCTTTCGGTTTTGAAATTGAATAGCTCTCTCTTGATTTGGTGATCTTGATTTCATTGGGTAAAAAAGCTAATTCGGGGAATATAGTTTTTCACGACGTTCTACACTCGATCGGTGGAGGATTTGGTGTTCTCGGACATATTCTAATCCGTGGAGTGATTCGTAGGCACAAAGGCCGAAGGTTAGTGATTCTAATTTGATAATCTTTAAGCTATATTTGTTGTTTGAAGGAAAAACCCAATTTTTGAGAACCCACATCAAACGGATAAAAATCTTAAAATTAGCTTCCGCTGCGGTCCGATTACCCTACAATAATTACAATATTCTCAGAAAGGTGGCGAGATGAATGATAAAATAAATGTTACAAAATAGCAAAAAGTCCTTTTCCACTAAAACAAAGATCTTCAAAATGCCAAAGGATTCCACAAGCTGTAAAACACTATAAAAAAAGTCCCAGACGGCTCACAGCCAGCTTCATGCATTCTCGCTTCGCTTTTTTTTAATTTTTTTGTTTTGGCGAGGATTAGTCATACAATACTTTATGAGTGTTAAAAGAGAAATGAAGTATAAAATCAAAACTCAATGGTGGATATGAAAGCACTAACATATACAAAAACACAATAGAGCAGTAAATGCTCTCACACTTTATTCCATTTTCGATTATGATATGATCGTGATATGGCATGATTACACAGTAGAATCTCCAGCATGCCAAGTAATTTATGGGCCTATATTTTTCTTTGTTTCACAATAGGAGCAACTAGAGGTAGTGAATCACATGGCAGTGTTATTGCATACTCACAGATTGTTTAGCTCAAACATGACAATAATATGCCCATAAATTTCAAGAGAATACTTTAATAGTGCTAAGGATATTAGCACATAAAATTGAAAACTGTAGCATAATAAAAATTACATTTGGTCTAACAGGGGAAGGCCACATATGACACCTTGGTCAGAAGAAGGGACAGAAACGAATGTAACCACATCAGAGACCGAAGAGAACACAATGTCGGTAGGAAAACAGCATTCATATGCACTAGTTGGAGGAGAGATGACTCACTGCTCACGAAATTCCATGGCAGAATGGTGTTGGAGGGCAAGTATAGTTGACAGAAAGTCAGTGTCGTGAAACTAAAAGAAATAGCAGGAATAGCACCTTGAACAGCATTAGCAAAAGAGCTCTGACCTATGTAGAAAATGGCCCAATGATTGGTTCAAACAGAGACATGCTCGTCAGTAGCATTGTCACAGCCAACATTAATCATCAGCTCTTTTTAATGTCCTATTAATCAATCAGTTGATAGAATGATGAAAAGAATGTTTCAATGAGGAAGAGACGACCCACTCAAACCCATAAATTTATGAAAAAGACGCACTGTTCATTCAAGAGATATTTAAGTTATAAGGAAAGGATACAGGGTGGTGCACATTCATCGTCAAAAATGGCTTCCTTAAGAAGCTGCAAAGACTGGAAATTTTTACAAGATCACTAGTGATTCTGCAAGATTATGCTGAGTGCAAATAAAATTTATTCATTTTCTATGATAATAATAAAAAGGATGATAGAAGCTGTTGGACAGCCAGAACGACTGCTATAACATGCAGAGAATGAACATTTATGACAAACTAATAAAGAAGCCACACAGGAGTCCACAGAGCATAAATGACCAGGGAATGTCAGGTGATGTTGATGATAATAGCAATGTTATGGACACCAAATACGAGGCCAAACTGTACATTGCGATTCTCAGTATTGGTCTAGATACCAGTTCAATCTGAGATTACCTATCATTTCTGGTTCAGATGAAGAAGTATTTGAACCACATGTAGGTCCAACATATGGAATGTAATTATCATTGCGGTAAAAAGAACAGAACAGGTTACTGTGTAAGAAAATAGAACAAGAATGTTTGTGTGAATTTACTGTGTAAGCTAAGTCCCTAATCTGCATCCTGAAAGACCTTTCCTCCAGAGAATCAATATCATCTGGCACTGCAATACAGTTCCACCACCTGCAAGTTGAATAGAACTTTTATAGTTCATAGTACTAGCGATTACCTATTTAGCAATATTTGCAGTAGTGATGAAAAATTTACCTTCTTACTCGCAAACCTAATGATATTGATTTATTCACAAGATTCCTTTAAGCAGAAAAAAAAATCCCTACTAATCTGGAACAAATAAAGGTACTTATAGTTGGGTGTCAAAGACAATATCAGGTCAAAGAAAAGAACCTGCCCTTAAATCCCATTGATAAAGGCTTCCTGTCCTCCAAAAGACAGGGAAAAGCAGCTGAATCCGTTTTGTTCAGACTAGTAGACTCTTTCCAGCTTTCAAGAGACAAAGATTTCAACTTCTTGTACTTTAAAATCGTGAATGAAATCACCTACATGATGAAGGCAAAAGTATGAATAATTTCCTTTCAAGGTATTGCATACTATTCTAGTTCATACTAAAATTTCGCAACTAATACATTTCATTCAACTTACACAATCAAGTTGTCCAGTTTACTGATATATCAAAAAAAGGTTGTCCAGTTTACTGAGCTAGTAATGATTTAATGGGGTAGAAGATATAAAGAGTATTTAAAAAGTAATAGAATTAAAATGAACCTTTGGTTTAAAACAAAATTCATTCAGAACTTAAAAAATCTATACTATCTTATATTTTACCTTTGCTGCAAGGACGAAAATATCATTTGCTCCTGTGAAAAAAAATGAAGGAAAAGGCATAACCTAAGTTAGAAAAGGTATCCAGAAACTGATAAGATGAAGATTGAAGAGAAAAAAAATTCGATGGAAATAATGAAAGTTGATAAAACCAGTTTCTACCTATAGCATGGTTAATGCATTAACAAGTGCATCCCGATGGTGGGATTTTTAGCCTTCTCCAGTACATAATATGGAATGAAACATCTCCCAATCAGATTCAGCACATCTTTTGCTGTATAAGGTTCAAATCCATTCAAGTATTAAGTCCCATGACACAAGGGACGAAAGTTGAAGTTCACAAAAATGAGTAAATAACCGACTTAAGAAACAGGACTTTGGAAAACTACAAAGCTAAATACTTTTCAGAGAAGATAATTGCTTAAATTCATATTTTAAGTCTAGGCTTTGCAAAGAAGAAAAATAATATTCCACATATGCTATGAATTTGATGAAACTGAGGAAAGTGAGCAAAGTGGAAAATAAATTTCCACCTGCAGTAGTGTTCCTCCATACATCCACCAGGACACTGAACGACTGAAGGCAGACTAAACTGTTTTGAGTAGGGAAGAATCAGACAACCGCTCATCAATGATTCTATAATTTCTTTTGGAAGGTGCATATCATTGCTTGGGTGAACAGACGCAAGCGGCTCTTGGCCATGGTCTTCTTCACCTGACACTTCAACTGAAGATGTACCAGAGGAACCATCTGAGGATGCATTATATGCATGCGTCCTGGAAGTTGATTCTCTTAGTCCTTGGAAGTAGAGCTTTCTTCCAATCTGGATTGCTATGGAGCCAATATACTGGAAACAATGGCTACAGACTAGGCAGTCGAACTGCATGATCGTGCCCTCGCAAGTATAAGGCTACATAAAGGGTTGTCGTACCTTAGCTCCCATCGAGCAAGACCCCATTCTACCGTCTGGTCTCTCCTCATGATCGTGCTCCTTCGATCCCATGACCGCCGTCACTATCGCCGTGACTCCACCGTCAGCCTCGCCGTACCTCGCCTCCGAGCTCGAGCCCAGGCCCTCGCCATCGTCTCCACCGGCGCTCGAGCAGAGCTATGTTCGGAACAGAACACCCGAGCATCGGCTCGGGTTGTCTTTTTTATTATTTTTTCATTCTTTTCTTTCGACCGAACCGACCCACTGCCCACTTGTCGGTTTTCTCTTCCTTAACTTTTTCTTTCGACCGTTTAAAACCCGTACGGTTTTTCACTTGTCATCGTCTTCTCAGCGGCTTAGAACTTCTAAGCACGCGATTTCAATGTTTTAAATAAATTTAATTTTAATGATCAAGTTTTGATCTCTTTTTTTATAAATTCAATTGAAGCGTGATAAATTCATGATGTACAACTCGAACTTTTTGAAGCCTACTCAGGTAATAAATTTAATTTAGATGCATATTAAATATTTTTCCATTTAATACATTGAGTGCATGTAAACGAATCAATTAAGCCTAATTTCTTATTAAATAAAATAAAATTTTAATTATTAAATTAATTCTAATAACTTATAAATATTCCTAACAATCATGAAATGATATTAATAAATTAGAAATTAGAGACATGAATATATATGTATTTACGTGTATATCACTGCACAAAAGAGTCGAGAATGAGAATGAAGATGAGCACAACTTAAACAGCCAAAAGAAGAATGCATGACTGCATCTTGCGCATAATACCATAACAGATGAGAAGTTCATGAGCCTCAGTGACAACTTATTAGAGCTGTGCTGAGCACCAACAAGCATCTGATTCTTAACAAGTAGCTCCCCTTCTTTAAATTCCATGTTCGCATAAACCCCTATTGTTCACCAATCTTAAGGAAAAAAAATACAAAACACTAAGAAGACAAAAATGTAGCCACCAAGAGAACTTAATAAACTATCACTTCATCGAGTGAAGACAAGTAGGCGTATCCAACAATCCTCATTGAACTTGGAAAAACATTTAATCCGTACTAAAGATCCGTAATCCTCATTGAACTTAGAAAAGCAAATCATCAAGTTGTATGGAGAAGTACCCTTTCCATGTTCTCTGTTTTGTTCCACCCTGAGACCCGCTAACTTCCTCTCTGCTAGGAGTTTCTAGTAGTAGTCCTGGACACTCGTAAGAAGGAACCATAACATACAAATGTCAACAAGCTATTCACTTTCAACTGCTTCCTAAGTTTAAAAATAACCATCAATTGATAAATGGTGTCCAATTCAGATTCTTTTATGTGGAACATCACTCACTAATAGATTAACTCATTGTAACGAAAGAAAAAGCCTGCCTGATTACCTCACTAATAGTCTCCTTGCTTGCTTAATGAATGTGACAAGTTTCATAAACAGAGTGCATCAGTTGATTTTTTATGTGATTTTAGGCTATACCGGGACTACGAAAAAGTTGCCTCTTTCTAATAGTTTAAGCATTCTAGGATTCGTCCATATCAAGTCGAAAGAGTCGAATACGCTCTGATCTCTGCCTCATTCCGGAACTTATTTTGAAGGCAAACAGTCAAGCCTCTCCGCTTCTTCTGTTTTTTTTTTCTTTTTTAATACAAAGCAGCCTCTCTCTCTCTCTCTCTCTGCTTCCAACCCAAGCCAAACACCATAAACAGTCCCAAGACACCAAAATTTCATACCAAATTCATCCCCTTCTCTCAGTACAATGTCTCCATCACAACTACTTCCTCCAAACAAACACCAACTGAAAAGAAAGGAGAAAACAAAAAGCGGTAGAGACTAGTCTACGCTCTAAGCAAAGTTAGGTGAAAGATTACAACATGCTGCCTCCGGATCTCTCTCCTTTTACCACCTCCACCTTCCTTCCAGCCTCCCTCAAACCAGTCTTTGAATTAATATCACACGTAATAAGGGGATTGCCTCAAGCCAGATACTAAGGAATTGTTGCTTCTCTCCTATTGCACTTTCTTCTTCTGCCTCAAGTCCTTGAAATGCAGCTTCAGATATCGCCAAGCTTGAGACATGTGACTGTCCTTCCGGGGAAAGGAGTGAGAGATTTTGTGAAGATGAAGGCGGGTTCGCGCCGAGTTTCTTACAGGACAGTTCTGTACTTTATACTCATTCTGACGTTTCTGCTTCGGGTTGTCTTCGTGTTAACTGCCATGGATTCCATTGACGGCGAAACTGCATGTTCTTCCATGGGTAAGTAATGTCTCTCTTCTAGCACGGATATGCTATTACTGCATCTTTAGTTACAATCTTGGCTGCACTAAACGGATCATGACTTCCTACAATATTTAGTTAGACTTCTCTACACATTCTTATGTTTTATTGACATGTTATAGTTCCTTGTTGCAGGATGCATGGGACAGAGATTGGGACCTAGGATCTGGGGAAGAAGATATGGCTCCAGTGTACTTACTTATGACTCACAAAATTTACCTTTTGAGCTTGGATCAGGGCAAGCACTTACGTATATACAACAATAAAACGGATTAGTCCGGTTAAAAAGGGATTAGCTCACTAACCAAGCATGGTTGTACCAATGTGGAGGTTTGGACCACAATTGCCTTCTTTGCAGCCCCATATGGAATCATGACAAGGCATAGTTGGTCAATGTAAAAAAATTTGTCGCCTTGCATTCATGAGTCCTGTGTGACTGCGTCCTAACTAATAACCTGAAAGATCAGCCTTCTTAGGATTTAATCTTACGTAATCTCCTTCCAGGCTACGTTATCTTAAAAGTCTTATCCCATTATAAAGTGTTGGGCTGCTCCATAGTCATAGTCACTACTGTATTTTATTGCCATCTAACGTCTATTTTACTCCCTTTTCTCATGACACAAATAACAAAAAGTTGTTTTTGTTGTAGGAGGTTCCAGAGGAAATGTATGGAATTCTTGAAGGTGGGCATGAAGGGACTGCAGATGTGACTCTGATACCAGAATCACTAGAAGACTTCGTCGCACAGATGAAAAGTAATCGATCAGATGCCAAAACCTTCGCTTTGACTCTCAAGGCTATGGTACTTTACTTTCCCACTTTCGCTACATCTTACATTTGTAGTTCTGTCCGTTCTTATCTCATTTTCTGTTGCCATCGTCAGGTCTCCCTCTTGGAGCAGAAGGCGAGGAGGGCCAAAATCCAAGAGTATTTGTATCGCCATGTTGCATCAAGTAGCATTCCGAAGCAGCTGCACTGCCTGGCTCTCCGGCTGGCCAACGAGCACACCACCAACGCAGACGCCCGCCTTCAGCTTCCTGCACCGGAGGACGTACCGGCCCTCGTCGACAACTCGTTCTACCACTTCGTCCTAGCCTCCGACAACATTCTCGCCGCCTCGGTCGTGGCCAATTCGCTCGTCCAGAACTCCCTGCAGCCGCACAGGGTGGTCCTCCACGTCATCACCGACCGCAAGACGTATGCACCCATGCAGGCCTGGTTCTCCCTGCACCAGCTCTCTCCGGCAATCCTTGAGGTGAAGGGGCTGCACCACTTCGATTGGTTCGCACGAGGGAAAGTTCCGGTGCTCGAAGCCATGGAGAAGGACCAAAGGGTCCGGTCCCAGTTCCGTGGTGGCTCTTCTGCCATTGTCGCCAACTCTAGCGAGAGGCCATACGTGGTCGCTGCAAAGCTCCAAGCCCTCAGTCCCAAATACAATTCCCTAATGAACCACATAAGAATCCATCTTCCGGAGGTGAGAATGCCTATACAGAACGATGTATGTCTTTTCAGGAACTTTCCATGTGCTTCGTAACCAAGTGTAGCTATTGCATACAGTTATTTCCGAGCCTGAAGAAGGTCGTGTTTTTGGATGATGACATTGTTGTTCAGAGTGATCTATCACCCCTATGGGACATTGATTTGAAAGGGAAGGTAAATGGAGCAGTCGAGACATGCAGGGGCAAGGACAAGTTTGTCATGTCCAAGAGATTAAAGAGCTATTTGAATTTTTCACATCCGCTCATATCGAGTAGTTTTGATCCCCAAGAGTGTGCATGGGCATATGGCATGAACATTTTTGACTTGGATGCCTGGAGGAGGACCAACATCAGTCAGACATATCATCATTGGCTTCAAAAGGTTAGGACAACTATTTACTCTTATATATAAGTACAACGAATCATTAATAATGTTAATTAAGCTAGCTGTGTTTTTTATGGTTGCCAGAACTTGGAGTCGGATTTGAGCCTGTGGCAGCTGGGGACGCTACCACCTGGTCTGATTGCATTTCATGGCCATGTTCATGTCATCAACCCCTTCTGGCACATGCTGGGACTTGGGTACCAAGAGAACGCGAGTGTCATCGACGCTCAGAGGGCTGCAGTGGTGCACTTCAACGGCCGCGCCAAACCATGGCTAGACATAGCCTTTCCTCATCTCCGAATCCTATGGACCAAGTATGTCGACTTCTCTGACAGATTCATCAAGTCTTGCCATATCACTGGCTCTTAGCGCGCTTGCCAGAGAAGAGGAAGGGTCGGGTAACCATGTCAATCGTCATTAGTTGGACATGCGCAGGACTTGCGGCTTATCTATAGTGTGACTTCCACCGGCGCAGATTGAACCCACATGATTTTCTCGAGTTTATTGTGGATGAGAAAGCTACCTAAATGGAGCGAGACATGTAATCAAATCCGGGAGTTTTTGGAGCTGCAACTCTGTGCGTGAGCCAAATGCAGAGACTGGGATTTTTATATAAGTATATGTTAAACACATCATCATCATCATCATCATAATCAAAAGCGTTATCCCAACTATCTAATTCTGTGAGCTATGGATTATATACCACGTTTGATTTTTTAAAATCAAAATGGTACAAAATCCATGCAAAGAAGTAAGAACACATAATGACAAGTTTTTACACGGGATGCAACTAATTAATCTTTCAAAGTCTAATTTCTCTGGACCACAAAGCTCCACCAAGGAAGAATACATTCCAACAATTCTCAAATATAATTGAAAATCATAGTCCTAGACTAGTTGCTGATTCTGATTATTAACTCTCAAATTCGAGCAAATAATTTATCCAAAAAAACATGTGAAAAAGAATATATTTGTCCACATCGGATGTTCCACTTGATTGTAACATAAGAACAATCGCCTGAACCAACAAGTTAATTGCCAGAAATATACTCAACTCTACCAACTAACCATTTATTAATCTAATGACTTTATCATCAAGTTTGGCAAATGGGCCATATCCGTTAAAATGGAGTATGAATCTTCATTCTTCACCCACAATCAGATTTGCACCTTGATAAAAGGCCCAAGCCCAACAATCAAGACGAGCAGTTTAAAGGCTTTTAAAGCTCTGGATCTTTGAATTCATCGACCTGCGAGGATTTTGGCAACATAATGGGGTTCAGCTTCTGCAGCAAAATAGCGATGAAGCCCCTCCTCCTCCTCGCCACCCTCTTCTTCCTCTCCTTCCTCCTCCTCCCCTCCTCTCCCCGTCATCTCATCTCCTCCTCATTCCCCGCCCCACTTCCGCCACCTCTGCCCGAGCCCACCACCCTCCGCCACATCGTCTTCGGCATCGCCTCCTCCGCCCTCTCCTGGCCCCGCCGCAGCCACTTCGTCCGCCTCTGGTGGTCTTCCAACCTCACCCGCGGTTACGTCTTCCTCGACCGCCTCCCGACGCTCGCTGATGCCTCCGCCGATCCGCTCCGCGGCCCCCCGCTACGCGTTTCCGCCGACGCCTCCCGCTTCCCCTACACTTTCCCCCGCGGGCTCCGCTCCGCCGTCCGCGTGGCGCGTATCGTTTCTGAGGTCGTCGACGCTCTGCGGGGCGAGGAGGAGGATGTGCGGTGGATCGTCCTCGGCGACGACGACACCGTTTTCGTACCGCACAATCTGGCCAGGGTGCTGTCCAAGTACGACCACCGGCAGTGGTATTACGTCGGGTCCAACTCGGAGAGCGTGGACCAGAATTCCAAGTACTCCTTCGACATGGCCTTTGGCGGGGGTGGCTTCGCGTTGAGCTATCCCTTGGCGATGGCTCTGGCCCGAGTGCTGGATTCGTGCCTGGTGAGGTATTCGCACTTGTACGGGAGCGACGCCAGAATCTATTCTTGCTTGGTGGAGCTTGGGGTCGGGTTAACACGCGAGCCAGGGTTCCATCAGGTTGGTTATCTCCCTTGGTCTTTGTTCTCCACTCTTGTTATCATTGCTGTTCCTATCAAGTTGTGTTCTTTTCTAATTAGTATGCTTGCTTGCATTTTGCCTTGGTATTTGCATGGACAATGTTTCTCGTTTGAATGGTTAAAATGGCAAGCTCGATTGACTTGTTCTTTAAACAACTTATTGATTTGAGGATATGTTGGTACGGGTTATGTGTGTGTATGATCTTAGGATCACTCTTTGTATGTGAGAAAGCATATTATATGTTTGGTGATGATCAGTTCATCTAATCTTTATGATTTAGTTAACGGGTCTGAGGAATTCCTCGGTAACTTCTTTGTGAAATCTGTCATAGCTTTTTTCATTTTTGTTTTCGTTACTTCATTATGGAATGTATCTATTTTCTCTATGCACACCTCTTCGCTCTGAGACACGTTTGTGCTTTGCAGTAGCAGTGAAGTGGTCACATGAGAAAACTCAGAATTTGATGACAAGAATTTTCTCATTTGGTAGTTATGGAATCTCTAGGGATTTCTGAGACGCTAATAACATCAATTTTCTCATGTCCAGGTTGACATTCGGGGAGATTTGTTTGGGATGCTGTCTGCTCACCCCTTGTCCCCTTTAGTATCTCTTCATCATTTGGATAATATGGAACCCATCTTTCCGAAGATGAATCGTACCCAGGCTTTAGAACGTTTATTTACAGCAATCATGGTTGACCCAGGCAGAATTCTTCAGCAAAGTGTTTGCTATGATCGTTCAAAATTAATAACTATTTCTGTCTCCTGGGGCTATTCAATTCAAGTCTATGAAGGAAATATACTTCTTCCTGACCTTCTTGCTTTGCAGAGGACTTTTACTCCTTGGAAGAGGAGTCGGAATTTTAGTTCAAGTCAATATACGTTTAATACTAGGGATTTTTCCCGGGACCCATGCACCAGGCCTGCCACTTTCTTCTTAGAAAATGTATTCTCTGATTCATCGCACATCAAGAGCAATTACAGCAGGTATATCGTGAAGAGTTGCACAAGAAGCAATAGCTTGGCATATGGTTTGGAGACAGTAAGAGTTCATTCGCAGAAAGAAGAACTTGATATACCACAGGTACTTGATTCCAAATTTAACTATAAGTCTATCTTGTTTTAAGTTTCCCAGCGGTACATTCAATTATTGGTCTGTTTATCAACATCAGGAACTTTCTTTTTTAGGTACAAGATTTTGTCTCCTTGTTAACCTATATAATGCACATTAGCACTGTGTTGTTTATATAAGTGAAAAGAAAGAACTGCAGACCAATTTTTGTGGACCTGCTGTTTTACTTACCTTGATTTCAGTTCCTCACTTGTGGAAAGTTAGTGCATATAAACTTAACTGTGTCTGTGATAGATCAATATCTTCTGCAGTGCACTTGACAATTATTCCCACTAGTTTCCAAAAGGGTATTTTGGACGCACACATTTATTAATTGTTTTTTTTTCTTATTTTTAAAAATGATAGAAAATCCACGAATTTTTTAGATGCATGGGTATCTTTTATCTTTGAATTTAGATTTTTCCATCTAGTCTGTTGGCTGGATAAAAGGGAGGGGGAAAATTTCCACCTATTGCACCCTTATAAAGATGTATTTGTGAACTGTGATTGAGTACCGGGAAAGTTTGCTTTTTCCATATTAAGCGACTATCATTGATGCTATTAGATTGAGGGGATAATTCCTAAAAGGTCATAGTACGGCTCTGTGGTGGGCCTCTTTGCTAAAAGTTACAAAGCAAAGTTACTTTTGTGCCTGAAAATTCAACTTATTATTATGATAGCTTCAAGTTACTACTAAAATTTGAATGTGTGGTTTCTGTGGTTGCCAGAGTTAGTTTTTTAAAATAGAAACAGAAATAGAAAAGGTAATGCCTTTGATATTCTTTTGATGCCATTGGTTGTTTCCAGCTGCAAGCTCCTAGGCGGCAGTGTTGTGATGTTCTATCATTTCCATATGGTAGAATTATGGAGATCCAACTTAGAGGGTGCAAAGATGAAGAGTTAATATCTATGAGTTGAAAGCTTGTTGAAACTTGGAAGCCTCTAACCACGTGAGGGATCCAGATTCAGATATCTTGGTTCAATGGTACTGTTCCCTATAATAGAATTTTATTTCACTTATGTTGTTAGTTTGCTTTGCGTAGCTGCTACTTTCCATCTCTCTCTCATAAGTTTAGTATGTTTTCAATTTCCATTTATATGACTTTGCTTCAGTGGCCCTTCAATGGAGAATTGAAGCCTTAGTATCTGCGCTTGCTATAGAATTAGCATAGGAGCTAATTTGAGGTTATTTCAATCTTTTACACGTGGGACATTAGTTGGTATTTTGTGTTGTTGTAAGCTGCTATTTTTAGGTTCTATTATGTAAGGCCAGGAAAACCTCATAGTAATCGGTTATGGCATATGTATCATCTTAAGTTGCCACTACTCATTTCCTCCTCTCCTTGGCCATTATACCCCCCTCCTCTTTCTTTTTGGTTGTTCCTTGCTAACCATCTTTGCTGATTTTGAAAAGCGGGCAGAAACTTGTTGAGAGAGCTTCTTCATCCCCCTTAGTTGATAACTTCACTTTAATGCTTAAGTCCTTAGGAAAATGACAATTTTTTCTATTTCAAAATACTAGCATCCCCTGCACATGCAAGCACCATTCATAATTATATTTAAACATATAGATGGGGCACACACAACTGGAAACATTGATTTTTCAGCAAATAGAACATGGCATTTTGGAGCAGGGCTACCCTGCGTTGTAGAGCAGCAGTCGACAGATCAGTGGGCCCCACGTGAGGCTGCTGTGTGATGGCGCTGCAGCTCAGAGTAGTTTTTCCATCTTTGATTTGTGAAAATATTATTAACTGTTAGCACTATTGGCAATACTAACTATCCATTGATTTGCTGACCCTTGTGTAAGAGTAACAGTAATCCTCGACGAATGCCTTTTAAACTGACTGTTTATAGTATAGATTATGATTAGGTGATGTTTATTTCAGAATTCTGGTTGAATTAATGACTGTCAGTGACCTCTTGCCAATTCGTCAGTGTCTGTTGAGGCCTTGGAGAGGTCGTTTGAAAAATGAGTCTCAATTAGTTATCTGTATATAGCAATTTATGGTTGAAGTTGCAATTGCTGTTGAACTTAGGAAACATGAACATTGCTAGAAAGTGTTGCTGCACAGGACAAAGTAAAAGAGTTCATGATGCTTTAAGTTTGTTGTTTGATAAACTGCCAATCTTTGTTTTATAAGATAATCATGTAGACCGGTATATGCCATGTTCAGCTATTGGATTAATGGCATGGAAGTTTGTATCCAGAGCAAAGCAAGTGGGAACAGTTACATTAGATCTTTTGCTTGGGGTCATCTTTATCTTACGAAATTGTGTTTGCAGTTATTTTTTGAGATACGGAAGCAGGCATTTTTCTTCGTTGAAAAGATGAGCTCTGGAGATTCTCATTGGGTGCCAGATTGTTGGTTTCAACAAATCTATGAGTGTTGCTACATAGATGTCTGAAACATGGTAAGAGTAAATCTTGACTATCTCACATCACTTATTTGGAGTAGAAGTGCGACATGCTTACCCTCGTAGACTAATCCTACATATTGGGGCTGCAAATTTTGATCTGTGTCTTGCTTGAAGGTAGTAGGCAGTTTCAGTATTCTACCATTAATTGTCATTTTCAACAACCAGGTAAAGTGTGAAGAGGTATAAGTGTTTTAAAATTGTAGGTGGGAGGCGGGTGGGGGCAATTTACATTAGATAATAGTATCTTGTAATTGCCTAAAATGTTTCAATATTTGGCCACAGTTACTACTTGGATGTCATTGAATACAAGAGCTGGAGGAGCTTCTCGACCCTTGTAATTTGATTACTTCTCTTCATTTGCGAGCATATTATATTTGAAGGTTGGATTTGAAGGAAATTTAGCTCTGCCATAATAACGACTCCATTACACTTCTATTCAAGGCCCACTGGAGTTAAGAACTACAATTAACAATTTTAAAAGTTGTCTGCATATACTTAACGGGGATAGGGTTCAGTCATAGATGCTTCATTTACTGAACCCGGGGTGCTTGTACTTGTAGAATGGGATGGTACATCCATAAGCGACTGCGTATTGGAGTGGCTCCTGCTTGTGTAAGCACAAAATGCTGGAGGTGAAGGAGCGGGGAGGGTTACAGAATGGCTGCTGAGCATGAGTAGAACATTTGACATTGTAGGTCTTTCCATTGCATCTTCTTGAACGCATAGCAGTCCAATGTGGATGCATCTTAAAACCTCGTTTCTTGTGCAGTCTTCACCAAGACGTTCATCTATCAACTCTGAAAAACTTCCTTTTGTCCAGTGTTTCCAAACCTGCATAAAGAATCATGTGAAATTTCAATTATCGATTAATCTTCTTAATGTGAAGTGATCCATACGTAACATAAATGAATTCTGGTTACAGACGTGAGTCAAGAGGTCGATAGCACTCTCAGATTCATTGAAACCCGAGTTCTTTTGCCCAGTAACAATCTCCAGAACCAGAACTCCGAAACTGAATACATCTGACTTAGTCGAAAAAAGCCCACGCATTGCATATTCTGGAGCCATATATCCACTGCATCAGAAGAACACGCATGAGTTTACATCCACTACAAGGAAACTTCTGGCACTAATTTTCAGATTTATCTTAGACAAAATGATGGATGAATCCTCATAGTTGTGATATTAGGTTTCATATTCTTTGTCAGCTGGTGACAGCAAATTGTTATATCTCAGAGGCTTCATATGCCTTTTCATTCCCTGTACTATTTCTGCTGAGACCGAGATTATACGAGTTGTGAGTTGAGAGCTTAACTACATGTCTACCGATTGACATTCAAATTGCTATACTTACTACGTCCCGGCTATCCGACTAGTATTGCCTTGAGTCTGGTCCGCCCCAAAAATCTTTGCCAACCCAAAATCGGATATTTTAGGGCTCATCTCTGTATCCAACAAAATATTACTGGCCTTGAGATCCCTGTGGATGATTCTAAGTCGAGAATCTTCATGGAGATATAGCAATCCTCGAGCTATGCCCCCGATGATTTTGTATCGAATTTCCCACGTTAGCAAAGCACATTTGACTGGATCTGCATCAAACAATCAGCATGCATAACAATATGAAATGTGTAATGTTAAAACCCGTGTTCAGGGTTTGCAGTCACTCATGTTATATGTGTCTAGTGCCTACACATATATGGCCTACAAAATAGGAAACAGACTACATGTTAATTTCACGTTAAATATTGTGATTACATGTTTTTATCATGAATCAATGTGGGTCGTAATTGGTTTTTTTAACAAAGGATTATCCTCATGAATAAACATAAAATCTAATTAAAATAGAAAAACAATGGTGCAGTGACATAATTGATGCATTCACACGCACATAAGAACGTTAATGACAATAGCACGTGTGCTTTACTCTCCCATATATGGAAAATGGTGAAAGGTAAAATGATGAATTGATGGACTGGAAATAAACTACTGAAAGCAATTAGGGAATATGTGGAATTTGGCAATGCGAAAACTAAGACAGAGAGTGCTGAAGACGGAGGAGGCTAACCGAAAAGAAACTTTTCGAGGCTACTGTTAGGCACAAATTCATATACGAGAAGCTTCTCCTGCTCTTCAAGACAACAACCCAGCATCTTTACCAAGTTCCTGTGCTGAAGTTTGGCAACAAGAGCTATTTCATTCTTCAGCTCTGTTATGCCTTGACTTGAAGTGGCTAGCAGCCTTTTCACTGCTATTTCTTGTCCGTCCCGTAGCGTTCCCTGTCCACAGTTGAATACTTTGTATATTAAAGACACAAAGAAACACTCTTTTTCTCTCTTCTTTTCTCTTTTCATAATTCACAAACAAGCAGACAATTGGAATGGCTGCAGAGCAAATACCTTGTATACAGGACCGAATCCGCCTTGTCCAAGTTTGTTTGCATCAGAGAAGTTGTTTGTTGCAGCTCTGATTTCACTGAGGTCAAACAATGGCGGTTTGGAGTCCTCAATGTCCTCTCTCTTCCGACTGCCTACAAGTTACAACAGACAAAGACTTGTTATATATCTAGTCCTTATTATTAAACCTAGATCTATTCACCACTATAACAAAAACTTCATTCTAGTTGATACAGTTTTTTTTTTAAAACAAAAAGAGTGAATCAGATGTATCCAACGTACCCCTTATTCCTCTAAGACACCTTTTTCTTGCTACACACAAGAGGCAAAAGGTGATGATTAAAGCTGATATAGTAGCAACAGTTACGCCAATTATGATATTTCTCCTTCTATCATCGGTAGATCCTGAAGCTGTCGTGATACGAAAACATGTTTTAATTTTTTCATAACTAATTTGCTTCATTTGCTGCATCCGGAAATCATCCAATTATATAGAAGAAGAAAATTTGATAATAAAAGCTACACCAATAGTTTGTTTATTGTAAAGACTAAGGAAGAGAGTGCCTTATCCAAAGGGAAGTGATATGAAGCGAGAAATCATGTTTTACATTAACGAACATCAAACTTTAGAACCGATTCAATTAATACAGACTTGAGAATGATATGAACCTTGTTCACTTGGGGGGGAAGCAACACGAGCATCTGGGGGCGGCGGGGAGGCAGCAGCAGCCATCGGAGGCGGAGGCAGAGCAGCCAACCCAAACGCCGGGTAGAAGGGATAACTCTCGTACCTTATATTACAACTTCCGAAGTAGACATTTCCACCTTGCTTGTCTTGACAGCATGTACGGATGTTTCTGATCGCCCCGTTCAGACACGAGAAGCAGTCGGCGCTAGACAAGTCTCTGGTACACTGCGCCAGCCCGTAAATGTCATCAAAATCACCATTTCTAGTGGTTCCAACTGCAAATCTGGAGGTGGCAGAGGATGCCTCGTTGGACAGGTTTCTCATGAGATCACCCAGCTGGTTGTTAAACAGGGTAGGATCGGTCACGTTGGCAACAGGCCAAGCAGTCACCACAAGACCTGTATCAAGCTGGGAGAGGAACGACTGGTTGGAGTAGCGCAAGGTGCAATTGTAGTATCGGACTAATGCTTGTTTGCGGCCAGGACAGCCACGGACGATCCCGGACACCGACCGATTAAGGCAGTCACGGCAGTCTCGCATGGTGGGCGCTGACATGCACTGGGCGAAGCCGAAGACACGGTTCTGCCCCTGCCCGACGGTGGCGCTGTAGTACGTAGTCAAGTTGAGGGGACCCTCGGAGGCCACAGAAGGCAGAAGGGAACTGATGAGGTTGGCCTGGAATTGGCTGTTGGATGTGTAGTTATCGGAGTTGTAGCAGTTGGTCAAGACGGGTTGTTCCTCCTGTTGGAAGGTGTAGAAGGGTGCATGGGAAAGTAGGAGGAGGAGGGTGGTGAACCAGACTATGTTCATGGACATTGTACAATGGCCGCTGCTCTAGAGCTTGAAGGAAATGCTGATCGAAAAACAGTTCTTCTCCACTTCGATGTGGGGGTGAAGCGAAGAAGTGAAAGCTAAATGCAAAAGCAAATTGAAGACGAGATGTTGGTGTTTGTTCGGCAATAAATGATCACAGATGCTGACTAGCTAGTCTTTGAAAACGTATTCCGGGGAGAAAGTCGTCAGATCGATATGATCCAACGGATTTGAATGCAGAACATGTAATAGGTACGGCTTTCAAGGGCACGCGGTTTCTCACTGTTCCTGGTCCTTCGTAGACTTTTGGGGAAAAGATTGGCAGGTGTATAAGTTATCTAAAACTAATTTTTACTGTGTATTTTCATAATATAACTTCTAAAATAAGTAATACTCATTAAGTCAAGCGTAAATTTTAAAATTTGTATTAAAAATATGTGTTTGCGTTTTAAACCCGTATCTTTCCACTTAGCATAGGATGAAAAACAAACGAAAAAGTTGATTTATTTAAATTTTTTTTAAAAAATTCACAAATAATATTTTTTTCTCCAAAAATACCGATATATTGGACCGAAACCGATATATATAATTTAAAAAAATTAAAAAAATAATATTACAATGTATCATTTTATCGATTATCGATATATCATCGATATAACATGGCGGAGATATGTAATCCACCGCATGATGGTGCAGACTGTACTCTCGAGACTTAGGGGCTGTTTGGGGCGTGATTATTACAAAATATCCAGACTGGATTCTGGATAAAAACTGTAGCATCCAGGACGTGTTTCAGCTGGATATATAAAATATCCAGATGCTACAGTATAGCAAAACATCCCACCGGATGTTTTGCTTTTAATCACGCCCCAAACGGCCCCTTATGAATCATGGAAACTTGGGTCTGACTCGAGACTTTTAAAGAGAGTTGATTCCACACACCATTTCCTCGAAAGTCCCTGTGCATGGGTCACAAACGCGTGGTTCACGAAAATGGGTCTTAGTAGCAGCAGGATGAAGTCTTTCCTACAGCGCACCTTCCAATATTCAACTTACAAATCAACTTATAACTCAGCAACTGCACCGTAAGGCTCCAAAATTCGGTCCCTTTTTTCAGAAAGAAAATTATACAAATCCGTCATTTTCCCATATTTTTTTTCATTTTTGTTTAGTTAGCAATTTCCCAAATTCATTGTAGCTAATTATCTGGCAAGCAGTTTGATAAATACTTTTTAACATGGAATCCATGCATTTCTTCTCGTTAAGACGATCTTTAAACATGTAGAAAATTAGAATAATACCTCAGCCACCGGATGTTGTGCAAGCGCTCTCTCTCATCGAATTCTTTCCGGGAACATAATGAAGTAGGGTTCATTTGTTGTAATCGTAACATGGTCAAAGGTCTTTTCTGTCCGATGGCCTTGCTAGACCTGACTTTGGCAGTACAGTAACAACAAATGTAATCCAACTTTCAGTTACATCAACATCAACCACCCGAATTGTATGACGTCGCGACTGGGAGGTCTAAACAAGGCCGGAAAGGAAGGAAAAGTATGCACGAAACTGGCTCTTCATGGTTCCAGTTCATGAATCAACAAAGGCTTTGGTGTTTGACCTTGACTGATGGCTAAAGACTTTTAAAAGATTGGAGTTTAGAGTCCCTTGTAAATATTAATTTATTATACTGAATGATATTGAAGTTTCTCCTCCTTCACGCGTCCAGACTGGGCTTCATGACCTGAATCCAAGACCATTTTTATGAATCACTTTTGTGACCCATGAATATGGAGATAGTCGCATAGCTACCGTATACAGAGGGCTAAAACAGGGTTAGCTGTAATCTTCAACCACCTAACTTCACTAATAGCATTAGTAGAACAGCCAGTTATTTTTTCCAACCAGAGGATTTGAAGAAAACACTAGTTTTGACACGATAACAAAATCTAGTGTGCTGATCTTATTTCATGTCTCGATGTTTATATTATACATTTCAATAATAATTTACAAATGTGTCTACAGATCTTTAACGGGGACATAAATCAGTTATAGATGCGTCATTTACTGAACTTAGTGTGGTTGGTTCTACTTGTAGAAATAGAATGTGGGGCTATATGATACATATGCAAGTCTAACTCGCTCCCAAGAGTAGAGGAGTAGTTCCTCCTGTATGCACAAAATGCAGGAGGTAAAGGAGCAGGGACGGTTACAGAATGGCTGCTGAGCATAAGTACAACAGATGACATCAAGTGTCTAACCATTGCATCTTTTTTAACGCATAGCAGTCCTATGTGGATGCAACTTACGACTTCATTTCTTGCATAATCCTCACCAAGACTTCCATCAATCAACTCAGGAACATTTCCTTTTGTCCAGAGCTTCCCAGCCTGTTATAATACATCACACAAAATTGCAAGTTTAAGTTTGTTCTCTAATTGGTAAGAACGGATACGGATGTTAGTAACATAGATGTAACAGGATACATACATGACTCAAGAGTTCGATAGCACCCTCAGATTCATTAAAACCGGAATTCTTTTGCCCAGTAATGATCTCCATAACTAAAACTCCAAAACTAAATACATCTGACTTGGTAGAAAATTGCCCTTTCATGGCATATTCTGAAGCCATATATCCAGCATCAAAAGAGCAAACCATCAAATATGAGTCGCCTTGTATGTGTTTGAGTGATTTTTAATATGAAATATAGTGATTAGTGTTAGAATATATAATAAATGAATAAAGATTTCCCTTTCCTAGCGAGAAACTCGGTTATCTTACATGGTGTTAGAGCTCCGGGCTATGGAAGGTCTTGTTTCCACGTGCCTCGCATTGTGGAAGCTTGCATGTGAGGGAGGTTGTTAGAATATACAATAAATGAATAAAAATTTCTTTTTCCTAAAGCTCAAGCTTTTGGGAAACTCGATTATCTTACCATTAGAAAACCAAGATGATTAAAAATAAGTATTATGTGCGATTAACCAATCCGGGTGTGATGGTCGGGGATTATCTCGCAATTTACCCAGTGCTTGGTTGACCTGCCCCTTCTAGTCGGATCCTAAGGACTAAGACACCCCTCGTTATATAAAAAAAAGTTATAGGTGCGATTCACTCATTTTGATTTTCTAATCAGACAAATAATACGGGACGGTGGAAGCACTAACTGAGTCCCAGCAATCTGACTAGTGTTGCCTTGACTTTGGTCCGCCCAGGAAAATTTTTCCCATCCCAAAATCTGATATTTTGGGTCTCATCTCCCCATCTAACAGAATGTTGCTGGGCTTGAGATCCCTGTGAATGATTCTTAGTGGAGAATCTTCATGGAGGTAAAGTAATCCTCGAGCTATCCCTACAATAATTTTGTATCGAATTTCCCATTGTAGCAACCTACGCTTAACTGGATCTGCATCAAGCAATCAACACGAGAGAACATTACACTGATGCTATACATGTCAGCACATGTATGCTCCATCAAGTGCTAAAATGCAGGATTTTTCTTACGAAATTCTGAGTTCAACTTCACAATACTGGTACTCTCACAGTCTCACTGCATGAAATTACTCACTTACCTCATTGGGCATCTCTACTGAAATGTGCGTATTCACTTACTTCACTTGTTAAATGATTTTGAATTGATCACTCCATATCACTTATATGTCAATTCAACTAATAAGCTCAATAAGAGGGGTAAAGTTTTTATGGGGTAAAGTGTGGCTTAACCATGCGAAAAATTAGAAGGCCGCGAAAGAGAAGAGGGGAACCAAAAAGAAACTTTTCAAGACTAGTGTTGGGTGCAATTCATATATGAGGAGCTTCTGCTCTTCATGGCAGCAACCCAGCAGCTTTACCAAGTTTCTGTGTTGCAGTTTGGCAACCAAAGCTACTTCATTCCGGAGCTCTGTTATGCCTTGACTTGAAGTGGCTTGAAGCCTTTTCACTGCTATTTCTTGTCCGCCACACAGTATTCCCCGTCCATAGATTGTTGCATGTATATATGTTTATTGAAACAAACAAGCAATACCGGAATGGCTGTTGAGCATTTACCTTGTACACTGGACCGAAGCTGCCTTGTCCAAGTTTGTTTGCATCAGAGAAGTTGTCTGTTGTAGCTCTGATCTCACTGAGGTAAAAAAATAGCGGTTTGGAGTCTTCGGCGTTCTCTCTCTTCCAACCATCTATAACAGAGGAAGCCAAATTGTTATATGGATTTTCATATATTGTGAACTTGCTTTACCACTAAAACAAAATTTTCTCAGTGCGTGTGTTCTGTGTCTCTCCTAGGGATGGAACTTGGGTCGGGTTTTTACCCGACCCGACAAGACCCGGCCTTATTGGGCCGGTTCTGGGATTGCTTATGCAATACCCGGTTCCGGTTCCGGGTCTGAAAGAGGAACCGACCCATCGGGTTGGGTCGGGTCCGGGTTTTCATGTAAAACCCGGACCCGACCCGGGTATATGATAGATATATATATATATCATATACTTGGACCCATATTTTTTTTTTTTATGAATATTTTTTTGGGCGAAAGCACTCATATCTCTTGATTTGAATAGTTTGGATTTTTATAGATATATATTATTAATAAAAAAAATTAAAGGAGTTAATAGTTTAATGTATATGACATTAAAAATATAAAAAAACTGGTACCAGGTCGGGGCGGGGCGGGTCCGGGTCCTTGAAACTGGACCCGTGGTGGGTCTGGGACGGTTCTGGGTTTGAAGAATTAAAATGGTTCCGGGGCCGGGTATTGGCCAAACCCGCCCCGGTTCCATCCCTAGTCTCTCCAAGAAGTCAACGTTTCATATCCCAAGCGACATAGCTTTAGCAAAAACTGCTTAATCACATATTATATGAATATCAACTACTTGTTATTAAAAAGAATAGTATACACTACTTACCTATTAATCCTCTCTGACGCTTTTTCTTGCTATACACAGGAAGCAAATGATGATGGTTAAAGCCGATGCAAGAGCCACAATTACACCAATTATGATACTTTTACTTCTGTCCTTACCGGTTCCCGTATTTGCAGTAAAGGCATACTTCTTTGGTGAGTTTCTTGCAAAAAAAGATAAACGCCGTTTGGGGCGTGATAAAAACCAAATATCCACTATGGATAATCCACCTAAAAGTGGATTTTTTGAAAAAATCCACTTTTAGGTGGATTATCCATAGTGGATATTTGGTTTTTATCACGCCCCAAACGGCCCATTTAACAGACTTGAGAAAGTCACCAACGTTGTTTTTTAGCCTGTGGCGGTGGAGGTGAAACTTGAGTAGTTGGAGGAGGCACTCTAACACCTGGTAACTTTCCACTCGCAGGCTCGCAGCACCCAGAGGCCGAGAGGTTACATCTGGTAGCTTGAGGAAGGCCAGGTGTTGTGAAGGAAGTAACAGGTGTTTTGCTTCAGGCATGCAGCGTGATGATGAGTGCGAGGCCTTGCTCATTTGGACTAGGAGGCTTTCCTCAAAGGAGAAAAGGGGAGAGGGGAGTGAGGTGCTGAAAAGGGAACTTGATTTCCGACAATCTCCGACGACGTTCTGCGATCATCCGGTGACTTTCATCGAACGGTGAATCGATTACGAGATAAGATTTCGTAGCGGATTATCATTATATGTTTGTATTATGGTGTTTGTAAAGCTCTAAACTGCCATTAATGGCGGATTCAGAGTAAAGAAGAAGAGAGCTAAGGAAGAGGAGGCAGGGGCCACGCCAACGGCACGGTGATCAGCAGGCGATGAGACGACCTTTGTCTGGCCCCACCGCTACTCAGCGGCCAAGGAAGCCACAGTGAAGGACGCAAAGGCAGGAGCTTGCCAGTTCATGATTTTTCCTCGGATCTGCCGGAACCACGGGCAAACCATGGGTTAGTGGAAAAAAAGGAGGAAAGGGGAGGAGGGTGCTGGCTGGGCAACGGCATCACGACGACGGCCGTCGTGATGGCCGCCACCCACAGAATGAAGATGACCGGTCGGTCCAGGGTCAGACTGGATGGGTCTGCTTCACACCCAGACCGGGCCGTTTCTAGTTGAACCATCTTTTTTTTAAAAAAACACTGTTCCAGACATGCTGATGAATAGTGACGGACATGAACTGTGTCCGTGAACAATGAACGGGCAACAAATGGTGAACATCATTTTGGACATGAACCAGATGCAATTTGTGAGTTGGATGCAAACATAATCCATACATGGACAGCGACCCAGACCTGGATCGTGAACCCGGTTCGGGTTAAAACTGTAGGTAGACATCCACCGATAACTATTTATAACTGACGGTTGATTCTGGCCGTCTGTGTAATGTGGAGCAACTGGGTATACAGAGCCAACGTGGTACATAGGCTCATTTTTATTATTTTCGATTTTTTGACAAATAATTTCAAGCCCAATTTGGTGTATTATCTTTATATACCTTATGTTACTGAATTTAAGAGCATTTGTCCCTGAGTTTATGTTGAGTTGACTGATAGTTGAGGACTTTGATAATAAGGAAAAATCCGACTAATAAACCTATATGGTTTAAAAACTTAATAATTTTATATAATATAATAAAATGAGGACATGAAGGCTAAGCTTGAAGGTTGGGAAGAACTTAATCAATATAATGACTAAAATGCCTTTAAGATAGGGAGTCATTTTATGAGCGTGAGTGACTTTCGATCAAGCGACTGAATAGCGCTTACGTCAAATGTTAGACTATCTATTGGTTATTGAGCCAGCAGTCTTGAATTGTATGTTATAACTCTAAGAGAGGTTCATTGTAGAAATACAGTGATACCTTGTCACGTCCCGGCACTGCCCTACCCAAACCGAACCCGATCTAAGAGCCGGTCCAGCACAAGGGGCGACGGTATTAAAGAGATAGCGGAAGACTTATGCCCCACATATGGGCGGTCTAACAAACAGAGTTACGCAACTAGTTTGAGCAAGAGTAAATAAGTAGAATAAAAGTGGAGTTTTACTTATAATCAAACCAAAAGTCTTAACCCACAAAACTAAGAATCCTAAGCCAACACACAAAGCTTGAATATATTAGTCTAGAATAGGTCTAAACACATAAAATAAACACATGTCAGAAATAAGTGCCAACATACATAATATTCCATACTCAAACAGAGTAAAACATAAAAACATAACAAAACATAGTCCAAAGGTCTCTATGCCTAATCCCATGCTCTCCCCGACCGTTCCTCATACAGGAGATCTTGTCCATCTGCATGTCACACCACGCAGCCCCAAAACAAAATAAGGAAAGAGGGGTGAGTATAAAACTCAGTAATGATTTTAATACAACCAGCAATAATCAGGAATCAAAACGGCCTCACAACATAGCAAATATAGATCCATAATTGACATGACACACTATGTTCTGATCATCTATTCAAATCTCATAAACCTGCATAATAATGTCTCATTCACGTAACGTAACATGCAACAATTTAAAATCAACACCCATCTCATTAGCAAAACATGGAGAGACAAAAGAGTGAGAAGAGCTAATGTCAAACATTATTCTAGCATAGTGGGAGGCAATGAGGATCGTACTTTCCACCACGCCGGAAGAGTTGGCCGCCTCCTGTGCCGAAATAGCAAAAACTCTCTCAACGCTAGCTGATTTTTTCCCCATAGCATCCTGCTGCCCGGTAGGTGGTCTACCATGTGGCCTCGCCTGAGGTGCTCCCGACTGCCTGGGACCGGAGTTAGGTGTCACCGGAGGACGTCCCTGAGCACGGTTAGCTCTTTGAGGACACTCATTAGCATAGTGCCCCCTCTGCTGGCAATCATAACAAGTCACACTAGCACGACGGTCATGAGGGTCCTGCTGCACCTGCTGAGTGTTATGCCTCGCATGACGGGCATCTCGCAGTTTATGATCTTGGCGGTTACGATTATCCTCCGGCTTCAGCCTCTTAGGCTGCTGCTGCTGCTGCCCTCTCTTCCGCATATGGTCATTTGAATCCTTCTCCACAACAATGGCTGTCTCGAGTACCTTAGCTACGGTCTTGTGCCTGAAGGGTACAACTCGGCCTTTGATGAAAGGCCTCAGACCATCCTCAAATTTGCGTGCACACTCATACTCATCGCTGAAGAAACGAGGAGCAAAACGCTCAAGCTCCACAAATCGGGTCTCATAAGCCAAGACCGTCATCGAGCCTTGCTGAAGGTTCAGAAACTCCTTCTTCTCCTCCCAGACATGAAGAGGGAAGTACTTGTCATTAAAGGCTGACAAGAACTCCTCCTATGGGATGTCCACACGGCCAAGGAATCTCTGACGCTCCATCGACAACCACCACCTCTGAGCCTTGCCCTCAAACGTGAAGACTGCAAGTCGGGTCTTCTCCACGTCAGGGTAACGTCGAGCACTAAAGATCTTCTCCATGTGAAGTCTTCAGTTATCTGCCACAGAGGCATCTAACCCACCCTTGAAGCTAGGAGGGTTAAGCTTCTTGAATCCCTCGAGTGAGAGAGATTCAGAATCGCTACCACTCGTGTGCTTGGCCTAGACCACCTGTGTCAACCCCTCAATGGCGGTCAAAACAGAGCCAGCCATCTACTCAACAACTAGACGTTAATCATGCAGCCTACTAACACAAAACAACGCCACTAAACAATTAGCAAGCACACAAATAAGCAAATAAGCAACATTCAAAGCAAACAACTAACGGAATTCACATCGCTAGTTAAGTCTAGACCTTGATCATATCACAACCCCCTAACCCATAAGATTTGTCACTCACTCCTTATTTACTCCTGGACAAAGAGGGGCTTTGATATCAAAAACTTTGTCACGCCCCGGCACTGCCCGACCTGAATCGAACCCGATCCAAGAGCCGGTTCAGTTCGGGTTCGGTTCGGAACCAAGTGCTAACTGATTGATTGAATTTTTTTAACTATTTACTCGCAATTGCACGAGACTACGTATAGACTAGTGGTAACGAGGTCGAACCCAAAGGACTTGGAAGATTAATCTAATTCTAATGAAAAGATTGAATTTTTATGATTTTAATTAACTAAAGAAATAAACTTTAATAAGAAATCAGATGAATAAGAATATCAAAGCGTCGAATCCACCACTAAACATGCAATTACTACTCTCAATTATTATCTCCACAAATTGATAAGATACAGTAATTTATGTTCTTGGCCGGACACACAAATTACCAGTGAATGAACTACACGTTCTTGTCCAGACACGAAAAATTCATCCACTATAAATTAATATAACTAACTCTATCCTTAGCCGGGCATAGAATTAATTATAATCCCGTTATTATCTAGACACAGGATATATCAAAATCAAATTCCATTAATCATTCATTAAGTCTCGGTCAAAGCACTTAAGAGGAATAACAATAAAATCGCATTAAGCATAATCATATCAAATTTTACTAAATTAAACAAATAAGAGTAGTAAATACAAATTTAGGGCTTCATCTAGCCTTAAGAAAATTAGCCAGACATAGAATAAGAGAAAGAAATAGCCTGATTTGTTGGATTCATCGAAACACTGCTCACAAAATCACTATTCACAGTACTGTTCACAAAACACTGTTCACGGCACTATTAATCATCTCTCCCAAAATCCGTGCACTGTAGCAGTTGAAGAACAGTACTGTAGCAATTCGAAATAGTTGTGCAAAATCCGGCCCTTTTCTCCTCCTATCTTCTTCTTCTCTTCCTCCGGCGAATACCTTGTCGAAATCCGACGGAAAATAGCCGAAAAAATCTGATTTTTCCTCTTCACTGGCGCTCTCTTTTCTCTGTGAAAAGCTCTCTGTCGGCGGCTCTGTTTGGCTCGAGTTCCTCTTCTCTGTCTCCTGTTTGGGTTTTTATAGGCCTTTCTAAGAGTCCCAAATCCGAGCACGATTCCAAATCCATAACTTCCATATCGAGCACGCTTCATTCCGTTTCCAAATCGAGCATGATCTTCCATTTCAATTTCAGCATGTTTCCCGTTTCTGCCTTGCCGTCTTGCCGCCATTCTGCAGTCGCCGTCTCGAGCTCCGTCAAGTGTCCGCCGTCAAGACCCACCGGAGCTCAGCCCACCTCATCAAAGTAGAGCATCGGCTATGTTCTGTCCCATCGTCACCAGCTCCGGTCGTCTTCTCTCTCGACCCTTGCCAGAAAATCCATCGCCCCCAGAACTTCTCCGTCGACCGTGACTTGTCGGCCTCGCCCAGGCTCGAGCTTTTCCGGCGAGCTCAAGTAAACAGAGCACCGGCTCTGTTCTGAAACAGACGCCCGAACGCCCGAGCTTCGGCTCGGGCTGTCTTCAATTTTTTTTTCTTTTCTGAACCGAACCGGAACTGAACCGACCGGTTCAGTTCAATTTCCCTTTTTTTTCTTTTTCTTATTAAAAACCCGCCGTATTAATCTCATCCATCCAATCTCATCTTGACGGTTCTTCTCTTTAATCGTCCCTCTTTCGCGCGCGATATTTGAAATGATCATAACTTTTTGCTCAGAACTCCGAATTGCGAACAGTCAGTGGCGTTGGAAAGCTGACTTCGTGTACTTTAACATGAAGCTTAAATCAGTCCCATCATAGATATGCTATCGAAGTTGTAAATATTCAATCATTAGAGTCGCGTTTTATCCCATTTCTGCGTTTTGCTCTTGTTTCCTACAAAAACAAAAAAAACTATATTAAAGTAGCAATAATTCTAAACAAACAATAGCAGAAACATAAGTTGAGGAGATAATAAATTGCATATTTCATGTATAGATCACACCCCCAAACTTAGATTTTGCTAGTCCCTAGCAAAACAAAACAAAATAAAATCAAACAAACTAAGGAACTAATGCATAAAAGTAACACCACTTTCGTAGGGAACACGATTGCATTGAGCGTATGCAACAAGCCGTTAAACCTCTAGGTGTCCCTAGTAGGACGAGTGTTGTCTCGTGAGGGTTTGCAGCCATGCTACCCACAAATATGTATTTATGAAATTAACCTAAATTTAAAAATAAATCAAAAACACTGCAAAACGAACAAACCTATTATCCCTTTAAATGCAGACTACAATGCTTAAGAGAATTAACCACACGTACTTGGTTTATAATCAACAGGAATATAGAAGCCCTCAAGTAAGTGGTTTTATTCCACACTTTCATCTTGGAAATTTCTGCTCAATATGATATAGCATTATACTTTAAATATTAAAAGTGTAGAACATTGTAGCAATACATTCTAAATTTCTGTCTTACACATATCCAGTGTTACCCATTAACCAAAGAACATCAGAATCTACGTAGTCATCCCAATCTTTAGGTTCATGATAGCACAGATTTGCGCGCCTCATTCGGGTCCAACATTCTAGATTTGAGAGGATAATACACCACAGACTTTTTTTTTTTTTCGCTAGGACTGTGTAAGGCCTGACTTCAAGATGCTTAGGTTTAGCAATGACTCAGGCCAATGACTCCCTGCCAGTAGGCTTAGGGCATTAGGTTTTAAGAGACCGCTTCGGGCCCGAGCATCAGCCTAAGTTAATCCTATAAAGTCAAGCAGCCCCTTTCTTTCATTTTGTTCTCATTTTTCTTTTTCATCATTCATATTTTCAAGCAATCTTTATTCCGTCCAGGTTGTATTATACTCTCAACCTATTTCCGGTTCTAGCCCTTGCCATAGCCAAGTAAATGGTCTATCATGATCTTTTAAGCTCAAAGAACAACTACATATCAACTAATGACTCTGACTAAAGACATCTCACTGAAGATTAGTATTCAACAAATCTCTAGAGGGTATTACTTTATGTACTAGTGTGTGTGAATGAGTTTTATTAGTTCAAGCACCTGATCCAAGAGGACTGTAACAGAAAGTTACTGCTCAGTTAAGTTCTCTATCCTCCAGTATACTTACTCACACTTCCAATGTAAATTAATCTCTTAAGAAATGTAACATGCATCATCACGGGATAAACTATCAAAACCTATAAAAAAATACTAACAAACAACCTAAAAACTATATTTTTTTTTTCGTTTTTTATTTTTTTATTTTTTTTGAAATAAATAAAAATATATGATAAACACTTCTTTGCTACACCCCCAAACCTAAACTAAACATTGTCCTCAATGTTGACCAAAATAATACTACAATGAATAGTAAAAGAAAAGGATTGAGGAAAGAAGTCACTTGAATGGAGAGCCTCATGGTAGATGTAAAGCATGAAAGACATAATCGACGAATGAGGAGATAATATAAATATGGAAAAATTAAATACACCCCCAAACCTCGACTGTAGCATCCCCACATAGGTAAGAAATAACCTACAATAAAAATAAAAACAAAAATAGAAAAGAAACAAGAAAATAAAATTTGGGTTGCCTCCCAAGAGCGCTAAGTTTTACGCCTTCAATTCACTCAAGGTAAACAGGATCGTTAAAATAATCAGTGGTTCCATCAGCATCTGCAACTCCCTCTAAATACGGTTTTAATCGCTGGCCATTGACCGTGAATGTATTACCGGTTTTAAGGTTGTGAATGTCAACGGCACCATGAGGAAACACCTTAATCACAGTAAAAGGACCAGACCGTTTAGAGCACAGTTTGCCAGGAAAAAGATGCAATCTTGAATTATAAAGCAAAACTTTTTGAGCAGGCTGAAAGGACTTCCGAAGAATGGATTTATCATGAATTAGTTTAGTCCGTTCTTTATAAAGTTTGGCACTCTCATAAGCATCGAGTCGCAGTTCTTCCAATTCATTAAGTTGCAATTTACGTTCTGATCCTGCTTTATGCATATCAAAATTCAAAGCCTTTATTGCCCAATAGGCAAGGTGCTCTAGCTCCACTGGTAAGTGACAAGCTTTCCCAAAAACGAGTCGATAAGGTGACATACCAATGGGAGTTTTGTATGCAGTCCTGTAAGCCCACAAAGCATCATTTAAGCGCAAGGACCAATCTTTCCTATCGGGTCTAACCATTTTCTCAAGAATCTTTTTAATCTCCCGATTAGACAATTCCACCTGACCACTTGTTTGGGGATGATATGGAGTGGCAACCTTATGGGTAACAGAGTACTTTTTCAGCAAAGTTTCAAAAGATCTGTTACAAAAATGAGTGCCTCCATCACTAATAATAGCTCGTGGGGTCCCAAAGCGACAAAATATGTTATCTTTCAGAAATTTTACCACAACCTTATGATCATTTGTCTTAGTTGCAATTGTTTCGATCCATTTAGAAACATAATCTACAGCAACCAGAATGTAAATGTGCCCAAAGGATTGTGGAAAGGGTCCCATGAAGTCAATTCCCCAAACATCAAACAATTCTACGACCAGAATGGGTTGGAGAGGCATCATATCTCGTCGAGAGATAGATCCTAATCTTTGACATCTATCACAAGATTTGCAGAACTCATGAGCATCCTTAAATAAGGTTGGCCAATAAAATCCACTCTGCAAAATCTTAGCAGCAGTTTTCTTTCCCCCAAAATGTCCCCCGCATGCTTGAGAATGACAAGAATGTAAAATGCTATGAATCTCATTCTCAGGCACACACCGTCGAATCACCTGGTCCGAACATATTTTAAATAGGTACGGATCATCCCAAAAGTAAGATTTAACCTTAGAAAAGAATAGATCTTTGTCATGTTTGGTCCAATGGGATGGAATCTGACCTATGGCAAGGTAGTTCACAATGTTGGCAAACCAAGGTGTTTTAATTTGGGAAATGGAAAACAATTGTTCATCAGGAAAAGAATCATGTAGTGGCTCTTCATCTTTAGATGTTTCAACAAGGATTCTAGAGAGATGATCAGCTACTACATTCTCAACACCTTTCTTATCTCGAATTTCATAATTAAATTCTTGTAAAAGTAAAATCCATCTTATCAATCGAGGCTTGGTGTCTTTCTTGGACAAGAGATGTTTTAACGCAGCATGGTCAGAGAAAATGATAATTTTAGACCCTAAAAGGTAGGATCTAAATTTATCCAAGGCATAAACTACCGCTAGAAGTTCCTTCTCCGTAGTGGTGTAATTCAATTGAGCATCAGAAAGGGTCTTACTAGCATAATATATGACATGTGGAACCTTATTCACTCTCTGACCTAAGACAGCACCAATGGCATAGTCTGAAGCATCACACATGATTTCAAAGGGAAAAGAGTAATCAGGGGGCTGAATGATAGGTGCAGTAGACAATAAGGTACGAAGAGTGTCAAAAGCTTGCCTACATGCATCATCAAACACAAAAGGCACATCTTGGGCTAGTAAATTACTCAAGGGGCGAGCAATCTTACTGAAGTCTTTAATGAACCGCCTATAAAAGCCTGCATGACCAAGGAACGATCTAACATACTTCACCGAAGATGGTGGAGGTAGATGAGTGATGAGATCGACCTTGGCTTTGTCGACTTCAATTCCCCTTTTTGAGACTACATGTCCCAAAACAATTCCCTCTTGCACCATGAAATGGCTTTTTTCCCAGCTCAAGACAAGATTTTTCTCTTCACAACGCTTGAGCACTAATGACAGATTATGGAGACATTCATCAAATGATGGACCAAATACAGAGAAATCATCCATAAACACTTCTAAAAATTCGTCTACCATATCAGAGAAGATGGCTAGCATGCACCGTTGAAAGGTGGCAGGTGCATTACATAGCCCAAAAGGCATTCTTCGGTAAGCAAAAGTACCAAAGGGACAAGTAAAAGTAGTCTTCTCTTGATCTGCCGGAAACACTGGGACTTGGTTATATCCAGAGTAACCATCAAGAAAACAATAAAATTGTTGACCTGCTAGTTTCTCTAAGATTTCCTGAATGAAGGGTAATGGAAAGTGGTCTTTTCTAGTTTTTGTGTTCAATTTTCTATAATCAATACACACTCTCCACCCAGTGGTTTCACGGGTTGGGACTAACTCTCCATCAGAATTCTGCTTTACTGTGATGCCAGACTTTTTAGGCACAACTTGTACAGGGCTGACCCACTCACTATCAGAGATGGGGTAGATGATACCCGCATCTAGCAGTTTCACAATCTCTTTCTTGACTACATCCCTCATGTTGGGATTCAATCTCCGCTGATTCTCTCTTGAAGGTTTAGCATTATCCTCTAAATGAATTCGATGCATACATATCGAAGGATCAATGCCTCTTAAATCAGCAACAGTCCACCCTATGGCTCTCCTATGCTCAACTAGAATCCTAAGCAATTGACTCTCCTGGCCGCTAGACAAGCTAGATGAAATGATGATGGGAAGAGTATCATTAGGACCTAGAAAAGCGTACTTGAGGGTACTTGGAAGTGGCTTCAACTCAAGTTGAGGAGGAGACTTAATGGAAGGTTGGAGTGATGGACTGGAAGATATTGGTAAAGGCTCTACTCTATTTCTATAAGGAAATGAGTCATGATATGGAGGTGAGGCTGACATAGCATGGGGTTCTTCAATGTGTGGCTCTAAGTCAGAATCATCTATCCCTAAAGAGAGTAGAGTAGGATCTTGAGCATCAAGCATTAACTCATTCAAAAGTGTCTCTTCCGTAAGATCATCAATTTCATCAATGAGAGAACACTCTTGCTCACTTTCAACGGCTCCTTGGTTCGAAGCTTGGAACACATTAAGTATGATCTTCATATTTCCAAAAGACATCTCCAGCATTCCAGATCGACATTGAATACATGCATTGGCCGTCGCTAAGAAAGGGCGGCCTAAAATAACTGGAATGGTGTGAGAAGTATTAGACACATGTTCCATATCCAAGACCAAGAAGTCAACTGGAAAGAAAAATTTCTCTACCCCAACTAAAACATCTTCAAGAAGGCCACGGGGTTTTCTAACGGATCTATCGGCTAATTGCAGAGTAGCCGATGTTGGTTGCAAGTTCCCTAAACCTAATTTCTCATATACTGAGTAGGGTAATAAGTTGACACTAGCACCCAAATCTAAAAGAGCCCTGTGAATGATATGGTCACCAATGACACATGAAATGGCAGGTGTGCCAGGGTCTTTAAATTTCGGTGGTGTGTCATGTTTCAGAATAGAACTAACCTGCTCAGTAAGAAAGACCTTTTTAGAAATGTGAGTCCTAGACTTCCGCTTTTGTGTGCACAAGTCTTTGAGAAATTTGGCATATGCGGGCACTTGTTGAATGGCTTCTAGGAGTGGAAGATTAATTTTAACTTGTTTGAAGGTTTCTAGCACTTCATCCATCCTAGCTTTATTTTTATTGAAAGGGGAAGGCATGTCTAAGCATTGAGGAAATGGAGCACGGGGTACATAAGGTACCTCATGATTGGCCTTAGACTTTGTTCCTGAAGAAGATTCAGAAGGAGAAACAGTGTCCTTCTGTTTTGGCTGGTTCGAATTAGGTGGCGTCTCTAATGTTTCATCATTCTCTGGATTACTTGTTTTTCCCTGATCCTTATCTTCTCTCACCTCAACACCAACCGGGTTTTCAATTTGTTTCCCACTCCGTAGGGATGTTATAGCTTGAACATGCTCATTGGTAATAGTTTGTTGTTCAACCATAAACTGACCCTTCGGATTATTCATTGGTTGACTAGGCAATCGACCCTCTTCTCTCTTACTCATCGAATTAGCTAATTGACCTATTTGAGATTCTAGTTTGGCTATGGATTGAGTATGAGAATGCACAAGTTGAGCTTGTGATTGTGCCTGGGCCTGAATACTCTGTAGAGCAGACAAGACTTTATCCTCGAATTCTGAATTTCTAGAGGGTTGTGAAAATTGGGAAGGCATAGTAGCTTGTGGAAAACCTGGTGGGTTATTTTGAAAGTTGGGTCTTTGGGGTAGATTAAAAGGAACACCCTGGTTCTGTGGACGCCAGGAAAAATTTGGGTGATTCCTCCACCCCGGGTTATATGTGTTGGAGAACGGATCATTGCCTGTTCGTGCATAAGTTTGGGTAGCATTGACATGCTCCTGAACAAGCTCTGGGAATTGTGGGGCTGATGGGCACTCTAGGATAGAATGCATGGGACTTAAGCATAGAACGCATGCTTCTTGAGTGTGTGCAGGGGTTTGTGACTTTAGGCTCAAGATTTGATCTATCTTCCTAGATAATGTAGCAACTTGGTTAGAAAGATCATCTGTTTGTTTTACTTCATACATACCACCTTTAGAGAGAGTAGAAGAAGAAGAATCATTTAAATTCCTATTAGCCATCGTATGTTGCAACGAATTTTCACTCAAGTTTTCAAAAAGTTCCCACGCTTCATTTTCATTTTTTAATAGAAAAGTGTCTCCACACGAAGCATCTACAAGATGACGATTCTGCTCAGTCAAACCTCTATAAAATCTCTGCACTAACTGCCATCTAGGTACGGCATGATGAGGACACTTCCTAAGGAGGTCCTTGAGTCTATCCCAGCTCTCATGAAATTGCTCAGTCGGCTGTTGGGTAAAGGTACTAATGGCATCTCTCATTTGGTTTGTTTTACCTATGGGAAAGTATTTCTTAAGGAAATCTTGTTGCATTTTTGCCCACGAGGTAATAGATTCGGGTTCAAGAGAGTAGAGCCATTCTTTAGCCTTATCCTTAAGGGAAAATGGGAATAGTCTCAGTCTTACCGCATCATCTGTAAGATTATTCAGTTTAAAAGTTGTGCAGATTTCTAGGAATTCATCCACATGCCTATATGGATCTTCGTGATTTCGCCCATAAAATGATGGTAACATCTGTATTGTGTTGGGCTTAATCTCAAAGTTACCGGCTGTTGCAGCCGGCACTCGAATGCAAGACGGAGATATATAGGCATTTGGAGTGTAGTATTCTTTCAGGGTTTTCAGATTTTCATCGGCCATTTCAAACAAGGGGTTGGTTATACTTAATTGGCCTCTTTGGTTTTGTCTGAAGGTTCTCTCAATTTCACCGTCAAAGGCCTCTAAGTCGTCACCCAATGACCTACGCCCTTGCATAAACTAACAACGCAATAAAAATAACAAAAATCACGCAACTCCCAAATTAAACTAAAAAGAGAGAGGTAATAGATGACAAACAGTGGGAAAGGATGGCCTTTCCGCGTTGGCGAGAAATCCACGTGTCACTTTTTCCTCTGCAATGTGATTCCTACAAAGACAAGAAAATAATATTAAAATCCTACCAAAAAAATGTCTAAACTAATTAGAATTAAATTAAACCGTTACCAAGTCCCCGGCAACGGCGCCAATTGATTGATTGAATTTTTTTAACTATTTACTCGCAATCGCACGAGACTACGTATAGACTAGTGGTAACGAGGTCGAACCCAAAGGACTTGGAAGATTAATCTAATTCTAATGAAAAGATTGAATTTTTATGATTTTAATTAACTAAAGAAATAAACTTTAATAAGAAATCAGATGAATAAGAATATCAAAGCGTCGAATCCACCACTAAACATGCAATTACTACTCTCAATTATTATCTCCACAAATTGATAAGATACAGTAATTTATGTTCTTGGCCGGACACACAAATTACCAGTGAATGAACTACACGTTCTTGTCCAGACACGAAAAATTCATCCACTATAAATTAATATAACTAACTCTATCCTTGGCCGGGCATAGAATTAATTATAATCCCATTATTATCTAGACACAGGATATATCAAAATCAAATTCCATTAATCATTCATTAAGTCTCGGTCAAAGCACTTAAGAGGAATAACAATAAAATCGCATTAAGCATAATCATATCAAATTTTACTAAATTAAACAAATAAGAGTAGTAAATACAAATTTAGGGCTTCATCTAGCCTTGATAAGAAAATTAGCCAGACATAGAATAAGAGAAAGAAATAGCCTGATTTGTCGGATTCATCGAAACACTGCTCACAAAATCACTATTCACAGTACTGTTCACAAAACACTGTTCACGGCACTATTAATCATCTCTCCCAAAATCCGTGCACTGTAGCAGTTGAAGAACAGTACTGTAGCAATTCGAAATAGTTGTGCAAAATCCGGCCCTTTTCTCCTCCTATCTTCTTCTTCTCTTCCTCCGGCGAATACCTTGTCGAAATCCGACGGAAAATAGCCGAAAAAATCTGATTTTTCCTCTTCACCGGCGCTCTCTTTTCTCTGTGAAAAGCTCTCTGTCGGCGGCTCTATTTGGCTCGAGTTCCTCTTCTCTGTCTCCTGTTTGGGTTTTTATAGGCCTTTCTAAGAGTCCCAAATCCGAGCACGATTCCAAATCCATAACTTCCATATCGAGCACGCTTCATTCCGTTTCCAAATCGAGCATGATCTTCCATTTCAATTTCAGCACGTTTCCCGTTTCTGCCTTGCCGCCATTCTGCAGTCGCCGTCTCGAGCTCCGTCAAGTGTCCGCCGTCAAGACCCACCGGAGCTCAGCCCACCTCATCAAAGCAGAGCATCGGCTATGTTCTGTCCCATCGTCACCAGCTCCGGTCGTCTTCTCTCTCGACCCTTGCCAGAAAATCCATCGCCCCCAGAACTTCTCCGTCGACCGTGACTTGTCGGCCTCGCCCAGGCCGCCGTCCGCCGCCCCAGCTCGAGCTTTTCCGGCGAGCTCAAGTAAACAGAGCACCAGCTCTGTTCTGAAACAGACGACCGAACGCCCGAGCTTCGGCTCGGGCTGTCTTCAATTTTTTTTCTTTTCTGAACCGAACCGGGTCGGTTCAGTTCAATTTCCCTTTTTTTTCTTTTTCTTATTAAAAACCCGCCGTATTAATCTCATCCATCCAATCTCATCTTGACGGTTCTTCTCTTTAATCGTCCCTCTTTCGCGCGCGATATTTGAAATGATCATAACCTTTTGCTCAGAACTCCGAATTGCGAACAGTCAGTGGCGTTGGAAAGCTGACTTCGTGTACTTTAACATGAAGCTTAAATCAGTCCCATCATAGATATGCAATCGAAGTTGTAAATATTCAATCATTAGAGTCGCGTTTTATCCCATTTCTGCGTTTTGCTCTTGTTTCCTACAAAAAAAACTATATTAAAGTAGCAATAATTCTAAACAAACACTAGCAGAAACATAAGTTTAGGAGATAATAAAATGCATATTTCATGTATAGATCACTAACATACACAATGTTCCATACTCAAACAGAGTAAAACATAAAGACATAACAAAACATAGTCCAAAGGTCTCCACACCTAATCCCATGCTCTCCTCGACCGTTCCTCATACAGGGGATCCTGTCCATCTACGTGTCACACCATGCAGCCTCAAAACATAATAAGGAAAGTGGGGTGAGTGTAAAACTCAGTAATGGTTTTAATACAATCGGCAATAATCAAGAATCAAAACGGCCTCACAACATAGCAAATATAGATCCATAATTGACATGACACACTATGTTCTGATCATCCATTCAAATCTCATAAACCTGCATAATAATGTCTCATTTATGTACTTTATGATCATGCATTCATAATACATAATCTTGGATAATAATGTCCCATTCACATACTTTCTGATCATGCATTCACAACACATAATCCTACATAATGTCTCATCCACATACTTTCTGGTCATGCATTCATATCATATAGACTTGCACAATAGTATCTCAATCACATACTTTCTGATTATGAATTCGTGTCACATAAATTTACCATGCACGACAAACATGTCCAACACATGATACACAATCATGAATAACAATCATAATCTGCATGCATCAACACAATTAGTGAATGCCTCCATCAAAGAGTAAACACATGCATAGCTACACAGGCTGAATATAGTCAAAGCCAGAAAGGCGTATCATGGTATAATTTTCACACAGGAAATATAAGAAAGGTCAGGGTTGTCGGCCCCTACAGCTGCTCACCCTGGACTATCCTGGCCAAGGATGTCCGATTCCCACACAGAGAACCTAGAGCAGGTGTGTTCGCTCAGGGACATCTCCTGTGGTGGGGGAGAGCCCGAATTCCCACACAGGGAACCCTAGAACACGTGGTAGCTGGTGCATGAAGCGTACCACTCTGGATGCTCAAGTCCATATGACAATCTCAGAAATCTCATCCGCAAGGCAAATACACAACTCGCCTCCATATATCTCAATGTAACTAGACTCAACCCAGGGAGTATACCTGTTCCACATAGGAACGAAATCGAAAACATGTCCTTTCGGACCAACTAAGTTTCAAACATTGCATAGAATTGATCAATTCCGGTTAAACAACGATAAAACTTCATCCATGAAGTACGATACATGATGCATGATATCATGGTACATCCATGAGCAAGACCTACGTGGGTTCCAATACATGGAACGTGCTCCCAATCCATCCCCTCATGCATCATAATCAAAGTATAAATCAACTATAATTTCATAATAAACTCTCCACATGTGTGTATTCATGCACATTCTAATGACATGGTCAATGATTTGACATAAACTCATAGGACAATATATTATATATGCATGCTTAAACACATTCAAAACCATGATTCCCAACTGAAATCAAAGCGGATTCCATCATGAAACTTAAGTACAACCATGTGGAGTCGAAGACTCATTTGCACAATCACGATTCTCTTCTATATATTAAGCCATAGCATGGTCACAATCAATTTTCAATAAACCATACTCAAGGTAAGAGGACACAATTCATCGTCTACCACATAATATCCTTACTGGAAACATGCTTTATTCACAAGAATTCCACATAAGATAATTCAATATCAACATGTATTACAATACCACATACAACACTTAGTTTAATCCATAAACTTTCATCATCAATTCCACATTTTCAGTAACCTAATTCCAACATAACACCTACCACAATCATTATAATCATTAAATAGAGTGAAAAATATTGAAATTGCATAATTTTCAAAATTTTGCACAACCGATCGATTGGCCAAATATACGGTGATCGATCGCTGTCCTTCATTTTCTTTTTGAAAAACCCGAAATCAAGACTCCATTAACACGACTTTAAATCTTCATACATGGTCTCAAACACTATAAAAAACCCATCAAACATTCAAGAACATCAACTCATATTATTCTTAGATAAAACCCTAAGAAATCAAAGCAAAAGGTTAACATTTATTAAAGCCACCATTAGAGTACTAACAAGCATATCCCATTCAAATAGAATCATGAAACCAAACCCCTTTTTAACCCAAAGCTGAGATTGAAGAACTCATTACCTTTCTTGTTGAGAATGAACCTTCCAAAAAGCATGATTTTATATTAATACACAACTAATGTCGATTTAGCTTTGAAAATCAAAAGTAAACCCTAGATCTAGAGCTTTGGAACCATAAAAATAAGATTTTGAAGATTAGAGCTTAGATAAGAGAGCTAAAATAGGGATTTTATGCTTTCAAAATGGATTGACACAATGAAGTAATTCAAGATTAAGAAAGGTTTAAGAAAAAAAATTAAAGAGAAAGCAGAGATATTAAGCTAACATACATCTAATTCTTTCCCTTTTTGGCCTAATGGGGAATAAGCTCCAAATCTCCTAACCAAGCCTATTCCCAATTTGGGAAAGGGCACAACACTTTTCTTTTATAGAAAAGGGTTGGGGTAACCAAAGTAAAGTGTGAGGTAGAAATAAAGTTTTTGGCTAAAATTGGAAATTTTGACAAGTTAACCCAAAATTAGGTCCAGAAAAATTTTAAAATTTTTTATAGTATCTTTCTTTGATGTATGGGGCATTTTATTCACAAAAACCTAATTTCGTCGGTGGGGCCCACTAGAGTCCCGCCAAACCCTAATTTTTGAAAAATTGGTGAAAAATCATAAAATTCCCAAAAATACAAGTTTGATCCAAAATCACTTAAAACTCATGATTGTGAAGTTGGTTTTGATTAAAACCTTTATAAACCCCATTTATTTTTAAAAACCACTAACTTAAATTAGAAAACGTTTAAACCACACAATAACGGATAGAGCTAACTTAAATTAGAAAACATTTAAACCACACAATAACCGATAGATCATCATTAAAATAAACCGGTTCAAGATGAGGGTCCTTACATCCTCCCCTTCTTAGGAATTTTGGTCCTCCAAAATTCACTAGAGGTCAGGGACGAAAAGATGAAGATACTTCTTCCTAATCTCTTCCTCTGTTTCCCACGTGGCTTCCTCGACCTCGTGATTCCTCCACAACACCTTCACGAGTGGAATTGCCTTTTGCCGAAGTACATTCTCCTTACGATCAAGAATCTGAATAGGTACCTCATCATAGAAAAGATTCTCCTGGAGCTCCAAAGGCTCGAAATCCAAGACATGAGTAGGATCCAGATCATACTTCTGAAGAAGTGACACGTGGAATACGTTATGGATATCGGCCAATCGGGGTGGGAGTGCTACTCGATATGCAGTGGCACCAACCCACTCCAAGATCTCAAATGGCCCAATAAAACGAGGTGACAACTTCCCCCGTCGTCCAAATCGAACCACACTGCGAGTCAGAGAGATATTAAGGAACACATGGTCGCCAACGGCAAACTCCAACTCCCACCGTCTCCTATCGGCATAACTCTTCTGACAGCTCTCGGCTGTTTGTAACCTCTCCTGGATGAGGCATATCTTCTCCACTTACTGCTGGATGAGATTTGGGCCAGTGAGAAGGTGCTCCCCAACCTCACTCTAACACAAAGGTGATCGGCAAGGATGCCTGTAAAGCGCCTCGAAGGGTGCCATCCTGATGCTCGCTTGGTAGCTTTTATTATAGGCAAACTCAACCAGTGGCAAATGATGTTCCCAACTTCCTTTCCACTCGAGGATACATGCTCGAAGCATATCCTCAAGCGTCTAGATGGTCCTTTCGGACTGTCCATCCTTCTGAGGGTGATAGTCGGAGCTGAGATGTGAAGATGTGCCTAAAGCACCCTGAAAGCTCTGCCAAAACCTCGAAGTGAAACGAGGGTCACAGTCGGATATGATAGATATTGGAATCCCATGTAACCGCACAACTTCCTTCAAATATAGGGCAGCCAAGGCATCCAAAGGAGTAGTCATCCTGATCGCAAGGAAATGAGCGAACTTCGTAAGTCGGTCGACAATCACCCATACCGCATCATTACCACTCGGTGACTGTGGTAGTCCGAAAATGAAATCCATGATGACATGCTCCTATTTCCACTCTGAAATCGGAAGTGGTTGTAGTAAACCACCTGGATGCCGGTGCTCTGCCTTGACTTGCTGGCACACAAGGCATTTGGACACGTAGACCGCGATGTCCTTCTTCATCCATTTCCACCAAAATATTCTCTTCACGTCGTGGTACATCTTCATTCCCCTAGGGTGGATAGAGAACTTAGAATGATGCGTCTCCGATAGGATACGCTCTCTCAACTTCACGGAGTTCGGCATACACCACCGACCCTTATACACCAAACTCCCATCGGCCCTTTTCCTCGAAGCCCAACACTACCTTCTCCCTAAGCTTGGCCTTAAGAGCTAGGGTCTCTTCATCACTTTTCTGAGCTTCGACCACATCATCCACCATACTAGAGCTGATAGAAGGTTTAGCAAACCAACTCCGTGTGTCCTCCAAAGTCAATTCTGGCCTTAGCTCAATGGCATCCTCATAAAGGAGCCACTCACGAACTCGCTTGTAAGCAATTATAGTGGTTGATTTCCGCCACCACGTTCGCTTTACCGGGATGATACGATATCGTGAAGTCATAGTCCTTCAAGAATTTCAGCCACCTCCTTTGCCTTATATTTAGATCTCTCTAGGTGAATAAGTACTTCAAACTCTTATGATCAGTAAATACCTCAAACTTCTCACCATAGAGATGGTGCCGCCAAATCTTTAATGCGAAAACCACAGCCGCTAATTCCAAGTCATGAGTGGGGGTAATTCCGCTCGTGCACCTTAAGTTGTCGAGATGCATAAGCTACCACTCTCCCTTGCTGCATGAGTACACAATCTAAGCCGCGAAGTGAAGCATCACTATAGACCACATATCCACCACTACTAGAGGGCAAAGTCAAGACTGAAACTGAAGTCAACCTCCTCTTTAACTCTTGGAAACTCTCTTCACAAGCTGAGTTCCACTCAAACTTCTTATTCTTCCTGGTCAATTTAGTCATAGGGCTTGCAATGCTAGAGAAACCCTCGATGAAACGGCGGTAGTACCCGGCAAGTCCTAAGAAACTGCGGACCTCCGATGCACTCTTCGGTTGTTCCCACTTCAACACTGCTTCAACTTTCGAGGGATCAACCGCCACACCGTCTCCCGATATCACATGACCAAGGAACTACACCTTCTTGAGCCAAAATTCACACTGGTCAAACTTTGTAAAGAGCTGATGCTCCCGTAAAGTTCGTAAGACAATCCTCAAATGTGGTTCATGCTCTTCCTCATTGGCCGAATAGATCAGAATATCATCCACAAATATATTCATAAATCGATCAAGATACAACCGAAAGACTCTGTTCATCGAGTCCATAAATGAGGCTGGTGCATTAGTAAGACCAAAAGGCATCACCAAGAACTCATAATGACAATATCGGGTACAGAAAACCATCTTCACCACATCATTAGGACGGATCCAAAGTTGGTGATAACCCGATCTCAGATCAATCTTAGAGAAAACCGATATATCGGCAATATTTGGAAAAATTTGAAAAGACGATACAGGTCTGTATCGTTGTATCGGGTAGGGCTCGATACCGATATATCGGCGAGCCGACATTCCATTTCATAGTACATCTTCACTTTCTAGTTTGTTCTAGACCTTGTAATAAGGTGTGAGCGCCAATTACTTTCTAATGTATTTTGAGTTGGATTATAGACTTGTACATAGAGGACTTGCGTTGGTTTAATCGACTTTGCATCTTTTAATATTATATATATATATAGTTTTGTATCATAATTGTGAACCACAGTTATCACGGCTTAGATGTTTAGTCGATGAATTTCAATTGATGTTTTGTCGTATAGAGTGAGTAATCCTCTACATTTTTTGCTACTACTCTGATTTAATAAATATTTTAAAAATACGGGCCGTGACAGGCAGGGAAGGTTGAGCTGACCACTTAAACACCGAATAGAAGGGATAAACCTCGTAACGTATATTACAACTTGGGAAGTAGACATTTCTACCTTACTTGTTGTGGGCCTTGTGGCAACAACTATATCGGTGCGCTTGGATGCTGATAGGTGAAAGGTTGATAATTTATACGAGCCTGATAATAATGACGCTGAAATTTTCTACGTATCTCGGGGTTTTTACATATGACCTGGCGCCAAACACCGGTTTGTCATATTACCCGGAATCCTTTTCTTCCTTCCATATGACCCGAAAAGTACCCAAAATGCCCTTAGGTTTAGGTATAAGGCACCCACACTTTGGTTTTCCATATTACCCGGAAAGGGAGCGACTACCCGGAAAGGGAGCGAGTACCCGGAGAAGCTGCCGCTAGTCGGAGAAGAAGGCGTTCCGTCCGGCCGCTCCGCCCATATCATCGCCGGCGCCGGCGTCGTCGAAGTCCGAAAAGGTCATCTTCGCGGCAACAAGCGGGAAAAGGAGCGGGAAAGATCGGGTATTGGAAAACAACTTCAACGGAGGTAAGGCACATCGAAAAACTGGTAGGTGAAGTTAAAATACGACGATTTATATGTTGAAAGTTGGTTCCAGAGAAGAAAGTTGAAAACGTAGCAAGTTTTCAACTGTTGTTACAGTCGTGTCGTCGACAACACGACTGTTACCATAGTCGTGTTTGATGAAACACGACTCATATACGATGCACTCATATACGGTTTTCAATATATCGTGTCTCACGGATTTGTAACTTATGACGGGTTTTTAATGGCAGGTACGGATGGAGAAGATAGTTCTTTGTTTACACTACGATGGAGTTTTGACGGATTCTGGTAAGTACGTGGGCGGGATACGGAAGCTCCTGCCTATAGATAAACGAATAAAGTACCTAGAACTGTTGCAGCTAGTCGAAGAAAGATTACCGCTTAAGTCTACACCTGGTACATTAACTTTGTCATATCATGTTGAATCTGAAGAATACACATTTCTCCTTGAAGACGATAAAGACGTAGAGTCAATATTTATACTTCACAAGAGCAAGCAAGGCACAAATGGACTAGTCCGCCTGTACGTGGAGTGGACTTCTACGGGCAATAACACCGAGACATCGACTCTCAATAAGGAAATAAATGCCAATGCGAATAACAGCCCGGCCGAGAGGCTACCAGAGGCAGAAGTGATGCTGGGCAGTAACACACCGCCGGAGAGGCTACCAGAGGCACAAGTAATGCCGGGCAGTAACACACCGCCGGAGAGGCTACCAGAGGCACAAGTGATGCCGGGCAGTAACACACCGCCGGAGAGGCCGTCCAGCCCGGGCAATAAGACACCCGCATCAGCAGTCGAAGGAGGAAGAGATGGGGACTATGCGAGGTGAGACTTCTAAGGCGCGGATACAAGCAACACGTGTGCTATTATAGTCGACTATAATAGTACACGACTAAAAGGGTTATCGTGCCGTATTGAACACGACTATATACTCGTCGTGTTGAATCGTAGACGACTATAAGTCAATTCGTGTTGCATAAAAGAATACCTCATAGTACGTGCAATCGTTTTGTCAAGTCCATTCATACATGTTTTTGCCCGCAGTTTCGGAGATGGAGAAGGTGAAGATGAAGAAGATGACGATGAAGATTCCAGTCCAGATGAAGAAGAATTGTTGGATGAAGATGAATTACCGTGGTCTGCAGATGAGTGGGATGAGCCTCTTACAGTACCACATTTCAGCCAGCCATATCACACGCGAACATCAACCTCTAGAGGTCCAACGGCAAGAGACACATCTAAAGGGAAATCTGTCGCGTCGGAGGACGATGACTATCTCAATATTGAGGGTGATGGTGGTTGGGATTGGGGTACCTATTCTGCAGAGGCCGGTCCTTCAAAACATTGTGAAGAGGAGACGATGTTGACCGGAAGTTTGCAAGCAGAAGACTACGAGGCACAACTTACCTTAGGGGCTAGATTCGAAAGCGTCAAGCAGTTCAAGATGGTTCTAACTGATCTGGCAATCAAGAGGAAATTCATGTTCAAAGTAGCGGATGAGAGCAAGGACACATTCGCTGCAAGTTGCAAGGTTTCGGGGTGCAAGTGGTACATACGAGCGTCGAACAGACTTGATGGAGTCAGCGTAACAAGGAGGGAAGAACGGCATACATGTGACACTTCTCTAAGTTCGAAAGATCATCCATTGGCTTCTCACCTCTGGATCGCGAGGAAGTGTCATGGCCTCCATAAGGATTCAAACTCCATAAAAATCTCAAATATCCAACAATACATTGAGAAGCATTGGGGCGTCACCGTCAACTATAAAAGGGCATGGAGGGCGAAAGAGGAATTGATCCGATTGATCGATGGCAACCCTGAAGACGCTTATCGTATTTTGCCACAATACGGAAGGGAATTAGAGCGGTCTAACGCAGGTACACATGTGGTCATCGAAAGATCAGCTGATATACCTGATATCCCAATTGAGTTAGCCGGCTACGACTTCAGACGTGTGTTTTGGATGTTCGGCCCGGTTGCAAGAGCATTCCGAAGAACACTGAGACCGTTGCTCACGCTTGATGGAACATTCCTAAAAGGAAAGTACCCTGGAGTATTACTGGTTGCTACAGCAATCGACGGCAATCAACAATTAATGTGTCTTGCATATGAAATTGTGGATAAAGAGAATATCAAAACGTGGTAAGTTTAGAACCAGGAAAGACGACTGTATGAGTAGTCGTGTTAGGCACGACACGACTGGGCACACAGTCGTGTAATCGACAACACGACTACTCATCTAGTCGTCCTTTGCTTATAGACGACCTTGTAACAACCTGAAGCATTCTATGTTTAATATGTTTGTCTCTCACTTGTACAGGACGTGGTTCCTCACCTTACTTAAATGTTTTCTCTTTACGGACCCCCCGGCATCCCTGGACACTATTGTCTCTGATAGACAGAAGGGACTTCTGAGAGCGGTCGCCGATGTCTTTCCCGAGGCTCACCATGGGTTTTGCCTCCGGCATATGGCCGCAAATATGCTTAATACTTGGAAGGATAAGTACCTGAAGGAACTCCTATTCCGAGCTGCAAAATGCTTCAGGAGACCAGAATTCGACGCTACGATGGAGAAGATGAAGGAACACAATGAGGCGGCCTGGAAATATGTTGACAATATTCCGAAAACACATTGGGCGAACGTCGAATATCCGGGTAAAAGGTACGGCACTCTCACGTCGAACGCGTCAGAAAGTGTAAATAATATGCTTCTAAAGGCAAGGTTTTGGCCAATAACTCGGTTGATCGAGCAAACGCGGGCGACCACAAGCGTCCATTTTCAGAGACGCCGAATAGAGGCAGACGGCCTACCGACTCCGTTAACAAAATATGCACAGAATCATATCAATCAGATGAGGAATCAGAGTGCTGGAACAGTTCGAGTTCAACCGCTATCATTACGGCAGTTTGAAGTGACATCTTTATACCATGTGGTAAGCATAAATTTGTTTTCTGTAAGAGACGCCTATAACAAAGTCGTGTCGTCGAAGACACGACTACCCATACAGTCGTGTCTTCGACGACACGACTGTATTGTCGAATACACTAATTAATTCATGTTTTCGCATCAGGATGTTGTGGACCTTACGAATAGAACATGCACATGCGGCTTCTTCCAGAGCATGGGACTTCCGTGCAAGCACGCCATGGCATGTATTGATGAGAGGAGTCTGGAAGCGGTAGAATATTGTGAGAAGTGGTACTGCGCAAGTACGTACCGCACCACGTACGAAGAAGTAGTGTTCCCTACTTTAGACAGAAGTCAGTGGGGAAATTACGGCGTATTATTTAAATGCGAACCGCCAAGGCTTGAAGCTCCAAAGAAGGGCAGGAGAAAGACAAAAAGAATTGAGTCACAGCCCGATCCACCTGCAAGGCCACGTGCGAAATGTGGGAATTGTCGGGAAGTTGGTCACAACCGTACAAAGTGCACAAAAAGCCCCGTTCCGAAAGAACATCGGACGCGCAGGAAACGAAAACTTCCGCAACAAGGCAAACTGTCTACGAACGAGACAGCGGATGTACGCCGCTCCGGCTTACCTCAGCCCCCACCATTCTTCACTTAGGATGTAGTCAAAGTCTTGTATAGCGCAGAAGGCCTACCCAAATTAACATCTCTACTGTCGTGTATTGTGAAACACGACTACATATAACGTCGTGTTCAATCAGAGACGATTATATACGTCTTCGTGTTGTTCCAGAGACGATTATATGCGTAGTCGTTTTCCATCAGAGACGATTATATGAAACTAACCTGTTGTATCAAGGCCGTATTCACATTCATGATAGCGATATTTTGTCTACATCTGGTATGAGTCAAATATGTGAACTTTGTACATTAAAAATGAAGTTTGTACAGTGAAAGAATGTGAATAAAATGAACTTTGTACAATGACATCTGGTATTTACAGGAAATGAACTTTGTACATTAAAAGAATGTGAATAAAATGAATTTGAAGTTATTCTTTATCCGGAAGCCGCAAAAAACCCGCAACTGTGACAGCAACTTTTGTGCCTTGTCCGGAATCGTCGTCAAACTCGCTGTTAATAAGCCCCCGAATCAAGGTTGAAGCGATGACTGGTCGCCACAGTCGTGTGATTGTGGACTGGTCAAACTCCGGGGGGTTCACATTGGACGCCAAATGCGCGACGTACATCATGATGAAGATGCCACAGTCTTTCGAATTTTGTTGCCACGGCGCTTTGGTTATCTGAGTCATCTTCCAGTCTAGCAAACCAAACCACCCCAGCTTGCCTGCCATAACGACGTTCATGAACTGCGTGAATTTGTCAGCAGCTTTTCTGTGATGCGGATATAATTGGGCTCTGCCAGACAGTGGGTTGTAGAAGCGCCATACACAGTGCGGGAAATGGACATACACGAGGCAGAAGTGGGAGCCGGTGCGGATTGGGAAAAATGCGTAGAACATGTTCCTATTCAAGCCGTCCAGCATCCTCCCGAGCTTTTTAACCAATTTAGCATTATTTCCCCCTTCCTGGTGCTCCTGCGAAAGCGAAAGAGATTTAGACAACGATCTAATAATATCATAATTATTTACTTATCACTCCTTCTGCAGGGAACACTTACGTTGTCGAATATCTCTTTGAATGCGTGGCAACCAAAAAATGCCCACGGATATTTCATCGGGTTTCTCTCGTTGCGCTGGCTCAAAAGACTTAAAAAAGCATCTATAACCTACAGAAAACATATTGAGGAGTCATTACACTTCGGTAAGGCAACATGCAACTTCCAATTAAAAGTCGATTATTCTATATATACGATCTGCATAGTAGTCGTGTCCTCGATAGACACGACTATGCGTATAGTCGTGTATTCCATAGACACGACTACGCGCAAAGTCGTGTCTTCCAATACCGACTTTATGTCTACAACCCTATATATGAAGAGCATAGGTTTACTTACATTGGTGTTTATTTCTGTTGTTTGTAGGAGGGATAAATAGTCGTCATCACATAGCGTTGGGATTGGATAAGCCTTCCTCGGAATGGCCATCCATCCATCTATTGCCACTCTATCCCGCTCTAACAGTACCCCCATGTCGAAGCATAACTCCGAATCGGCATAGTGGTCGGGGAGAGCAATTACAGACTTAGACTTCTGAGGGGTTAGGAGGACATCGACGTCAACCGGCTGTGATGCGGTTAAGCTAGTGCCCTCGGCGACCTCCTCCTCCTCCCTCGCCTTCTCCTCCTCAGCCTCCTCTTCCTTCAACTCCTCCGTCTTCTCCTCGTCCATCGCCTCTTCGTCTGCTTGCACATCCTCCTCCTTCCCCTCCTCCTCCTCCTTCGCCTCCTCCTCCTTCCCCTCCCCCTCCTTCGTCTCTTTGTCCAGAACATCCGCCTTCACCTCCTCCTCTTCGACGTCCCCGCCCTTCACATCCTCCTTCACCTCCTCCTTCACGGTTTCGATATCCGACTGCCGTATGGAAGAGATGACCTCATCGATGATAGAGGTCGCCTCTCTATCGGATATGGTTTGTTCGGAGTCGGCTTTCGGCTGAGGGGACCTATTTCTTCTTTTCTGCTCCTCCGCCATTCTCCGTATATGGTCCTCTTCTCTAATCCTCTGCTCCTCCTTCGAGCCGACAGTCCTGAAGCGCTTCCTTATCACTACACCAGGGGGGAATATGTCCCGGCCGTACGTCGGACGGGACTCGACTTCTGCACGCTCCATATCTTCCTTGAATTCTGGTTGGAGCTTCTTCAAAAACATCTTGGCAGAGGATCTCTTCGCAGCCCGTTCCATCTTGTCTTCCTCAACCGCGCGTTTGATGGGAGCTGAAATGACATTTTACTTCTTCATGTCAGTAGTAGCAGCACGATAAAAAACATAGTCGTGTTATATAGAACACGATAAACCACATAGTCGTGTACAATGAAACACGACAAATATAGTAGTCGTGTATGATGGGGCACGAAAAAATAAATCATCGTCTACAACTTACCTTTACCCCATTTCGTCGAATCCAGATGTGACTTCCTTGCCAGCTCCTTCGTCCGCATACCGATAGGAGTGTTCTTATTATGCTCCTTTTGAAGTGGCCGCTTCTTTGGGTCCATCTGATGCACTGATGACGATTGTGGCCCCATTTGGGGCCGCTTCTTCGGCTCCATCTGATGCACCGATGACTTCTTTCTCTCCATTTCGGGGCGCTTCTTCGGCTCATTCGTCGGCTCGTCAGTCATCTCCTCCTTCGGATGCTCGAAGATCTGACCTTCTAACAGCATTGACGCTGAGGCGGCAGAGGACTTCATAGAGTGGAGAATCTCTCGCAGAGGTCCCACTCTCCTTCCCATCTCCTCATAGGAAGACAGAGCTATCTCTATTAGTGACTGTATGCCCTGAAGGGCACCCTCCAATCGGCCCATTGCAGTTGCAGTCGACTGGGCAGCCTTTCTCGAGGAAGTGGAGGCAGGTTGGTTGGGAGTCGTCTTCATTTCCGGCCTCTGCGGCCTCTGCCGTCGTGGAGGATGGGCCCCTGAGGTTGACGAAGCAAGGAGATATGCCTCTCCGGCCATGGGGCTGATTACGTCGACGAGTTCCTCCCCTATTTGAAGATTGTGGAACACTCCCGTCCAATAGTCGGCCATGCGGTGCTTCTTCTGTGCACCTTTCTTCACCTCTGTAATGAGGGCCCCACTTCCTGGCCATCTTTTCGCCCGTGGGCTGCTAGGGCCCATGACAGGATGGAAGATTGTCGTGTGCTCAAAAAACCAAATCTGCAAATTAAACAGTTGAAAACATTATAACAATGCGCGGTTGCCTTAGTCGACTATAAGTTCAACACGAATTGAACTATGGTCGTGTCTTAAAAAACACGACTATATACCTAGTCGTGTTTCATTATACACGACTATAAATATAGTCGTGTTCTATGATACATGACTATATATATAGTGGTATTGTATAAGACTTTTTCCCGATCGAAGACTATGAATGCTACATACCTGAAGGACATATGCGGCGCCATTTAGGCATCCACCGCCCAGGCACTCTCCTTGCGATCTCGCTCCCACTAGGCGGCTGGTATGGGTTATACCAGAAACCAACATCTTATGTATAGCCCCAGCCCAATTGTATGACCTCAATCTTGGGAGGTCGTCAATGTAACGGTACAAAGAGGGATGAACCGCTCTAGTGCTGTGTGGAAACAACACCGTGGAGAAGAGGAGGCAGATGATCATCCTCGCAATGTCCTCCTCTTCCATCTTCAGTTCGCCCGCGCTAAGCTTGTCTATCATTTCCTCAATGTGTGGAATGTCTGCTCTCCTCGCGGCGAAGTACTTTCTGAAGAATTGACCTTCCGGTCGGCGTGTCAAAGAGGGGAGGACCTCAACTCTGTCGCCCTTTGCGGGCAATCCGGTGATAAGGGCAACATCTTCCTCTGTGAAATGTAGCGTCCTACCCTTGATATTGAAGACCTTCGCCGACTCATCCCAGTACCTGACCAAATGGTCGAGGAGGTTCCGAGATACAACAACGTCCTCACCTTCAAAAATGACAGCGAAACCAGCCTCGTTCATCAGCTGGGCACATCTTTGGTGACGCTGTAGGAGGGCCGCACACTTTTTCATCGCCCCCGGTTGACAACACGTCTTCAGCGCCGGTCGCGCATTATATGTTCTCTTCACTGGTCGGTCCATCAGAGCCTTCCTTTTCCTGCCCCTTTGATTTCGCTGCCGAGGTGCGAAGACAAAATCATGATCCTCCTCCTCTTCCGGTGGTATTTCCTCCATAGACTCATCTCTTTTTTTATCCATCTGCAAGGAGTGAGGTATAGTGGTCAGTACAAAAGTGTCCTGAGTGCAACACGAAAATATAAAAGTCGTGTCGTCGCGGACACGACTAAATACACAGTCGTGTCTACTCTAGACATGACTTTATAGTTCATAGTAAAAATTAAAAATTCAAATGTCCGACCTTATGAAACTAAAATCAGGTAGGATAGTTGTAACTTACCGTAGTTTAGTCGTCTGTATGTCTGTATTTCCTCGCAGGTGCCTTCACAGTCTTCCTCGCCGTGCACCGAAGCTCAATCCGCCTGTTGCATGCAGGCGGAGGGAGCCGCGGGGGTCTTCTCAAGGTTGAAGATCAGAAATCCCGACGGATGCGCTTCAAATCGCCGCCTTTGTCCACTCTCCCTCAGTCGTGTCGTCGAAATCCAGCAGGGGGGCAGCTCGATATCGAGATGGGGGACGCGAATAGGCTCGAACTCGTCCGTGTATTCCGCCGGTTGAATCGCCGCTCCAACTCGCCGGTCGCCGGTGCCGTCGCCGATGGGAATCGCCGGAGAACTTCACACTCGAGGCGTGTTGTACACAACACGCCTCTTCGCACAGTGTTAACACGAAAAAATAGAAGAAAGGGCATTTTGGGTACATCAAGTCCAGATTCCGGGTCATATGAGATTTCACGGGAAAAACCTGGTAATATGGGAATATGAGATTTTGCGCCAGGTAATATGGAAAAAACTCACGTATCTCTGAGATTGCATCACCCCGACAGACATAGCAGTCACTGCTGGTCAAGTCTCTGGGCCAACACGTAAATATCGTCCTTAAAGTCAGTGCAGTTGGCGGTTCCAGTGGCAATTCTGGACGCGACAGCGGCCGCCTTCTTCGACAGGTTTCTCATGAGGCACCCCAGCTGCTTGTTGAACAGGGCAGGGTCTGCCCCGTTGGAACAGGCCAGAGAGTCACCACCGTGCTCTTATCGTGCTGGGAGAGGAAGGACTCGTTGGAGTAATGCAGGGTGCATTTGTAGTATCTGATGAATGCATGTTTACGGCGCTGACAACTGCAGACGATCCCCGACATTGACTGGTTAAGGCAGTCACGGCAGTCTTGCATGGTGGCAGCCGACATGCACTGGGCGAAGCAGAAGATGAGGCGTTGTAGTTTGTAGTTAAGTGAACCCTGGGAAGCCAAGGATGGGAAGAGGGACCTCATCAGGTTGGCCTGGAATTGGCCGTTGGATGTACTACTGTCGGCGTCGTAGAAGGTAGGTAAGATGGGTTGTTCCTCCTGTTGGGGATGATGAAGGGAGCATGAGAACGTAGGAGGATGACGGCGAACCAGATTAAATTCATTGGCGATGATGACTATTGTAAGAGGGAATTCTTGTTGGAGGATAATGATATTGGTAGTTTTTCCCTCACCAACACATCCAAGTACTTCTCTTGATTCCTCCTATATATCCTTCCCACAGGAGATTATGATATCGGTACAGCAGATATGTACATTCACTGACATACACCACGCTTGTCATAATAACGAACTCCATTACACTTCTATTGAAGGCCCACTGCAGTTTAGAATTTCAATTATCAATTTTAAAAGTGTTCTGCATATCCTTAACGGGGATAGGGTTCAGTCATAGATGCTTCATTTACTGAATTCAGGGTGCCTGTACTTGTAGAATGGGATGGTACATCCATAAACGACTGCGTCTCGGAGTGGCTCCTGCTTGTGTAAGCACAAAATGCAGGAGATGGATCGGGGAGGGTTACAGAATGGCTGCTGAGCATGAGTAGAACAGTTGACATTGTTGGTCTTTCCATTGCATCTTCTTGAACGCATAGCAGTCCAATGTGGATGCATCTTAAAACCTCGTTTCTTGTGCAGTCTTCACCAAGACTTTCATCTATCAACTCCGAAAAACTTCCTTTTGTCCAGTGTTTCCAAGCCTGCATAAAGAATCATGTGAAATTTCAATTATCGATTAGTCTTCTTAATGTGAAGTGATCCATACATAACATAAATGAATTCGGGTTACAGACGTGAGTCAAGAGGTCGATAGCACTCTAAGATTCATTGAAACCTGAGTTCTTTTGCCCAGTAACAATCTCCAGAACCAGAACTCCAAAACTGAATACATCTGATTTAGTCGAAAAAAGCCCACGCATTGCATATTCTGGAGCCATATATCCACTGCATCAGAAGAACACGCATGAGTTTGCGTCCACCACAAGGAAACTTAGGGTACTAATTTTCAGATTTATCTTACAAAAAATGATGGATGAATCCTCATAGTTGTGAAATTAGGATTCATATTCTTTGTCAACTGGTGACAGCAAATTGTTATATATCAAAGGCTTCATATGCCTTTTCATTCCCTGTACTATTTCTGCTGAGACGGAGACTATACGAGTTATGATTTGAGAACTTAACTACACTTCTACCGATTGACATTCAAATTGCTATACTTACTAAGTCCCGGCTATCCGACTAGTATTGCCTTGAGTCTGGTCCGCCCCAAAAATCTTTGCCAACCCAAAATCGGATATTTTAGGGCTCATCTCTGTATCCAACAAAATATTACTGGCCTTGAGATCCCTGTGGACGATTCTAAGTCGAGAATCTTCATGGAGATATAGCAATCCTCGAGCTATGCCCCCGATGATTTTGTATCGAATTTCCCATGTTAGCAAAGCACATTTGACTGGATCTGCATCAAACAATTAGCATGCATAACAATATGAAATGAGTAATGTTAAAACCCGTGCTCAGGTGGTCTGACGGCTAATACCCCAGAGCAATGGTTGGGCACGGGTGTAAAAGCACAGGGTTTGTTTTTTTCAATATGAAATGAGTAATGTTAAAACCCGTGCCCAACCCGTGTTCAGGGCAGTCATTCATATTATGTGTGTCTAGTGCCTACACTTATATGGCCCACAAATAAGAAACAAACTACATGTTAATTTCACGCGAAATATTGTGATTACATGCTTTTATCATGAATCAATGTGGGTCGTAATTGGTTTTTTTAACAAAGGATTATCCTCATGAATAAACATAAAATCAAATTAAAATTGAAAAACAATGGTGCAATGACATAATTGATGCATTCACACGCACGTAAGAACGTTAATGACAATAGCACGTGTGCTTTACTCTCCCATATATGGAAAATGGTGAAAGGTAAAATGCTGAATTGATGGACTGGAAATAAACTACTGAAAGCAATTAGGGAATATGTGGAATTTGGCCATGCGAAAACTAAGACAGAGAGTGCTGAAGAGGGAGGAGGCTAACCGAAAAGAAATTTTTCGAGGCTACTGTTAGGCACAAATTCATATACGAGAAGCTTCTCCTGCTCTTCAAGACAACAACCCAGCATCTTTACCAAGTTCCTGTGCTGAAGTTTGGCAACAAGACCTATTTCATTATTCAGCTCTGTTATGCCTTGACTTGAAGTGGCTAGCAGCCTTTTCACTGCTATTTCTTGTCCGTCCTGTAGCGTTCCCTGTCCACAGTTGAATACTCTGTATATTAAAGACACAAAGAAACACTCTTTTTCTCTCTTCTTTTCTCTTTTCATAATTCACAAACAAACAGACAATTGGAATGGCTGCAGAGCAAATACCTTGTATACAGGACCGAACCCGCCTTGTCCAAGTTTGTTTGCATCAGCGAAGTTGTTTGTTGCAGTTCTGATTTCACTGAGGTCAAACAATAGTGGTTTGGAGTCCTCAATGTCCTCTCTCTTCCGACTGCCTACAAGTTACAACAGATAAAGACTTGTTATATATGTAGTCCTTATTATTAAGAGATGAGTTTACATGAGATCGTTCTCATATAAGGAGCATGAGGCCAATCTTTATTACCGTTAGATTTTGATCGGAGGGTGGATATCAAATCAGTGGGTAGGTGAGTGTGTCACATCAAGGAGTGGGTGAGATCATTATGGATATTTGTAGCCGTCAGATCAAGATCCAACGGCTACGATTCAAAGTGGCCTCATATAAGCAATATGAGAGCGATCTCATATAAACTTTTCCCTATTATTAAACCTAGATCTATTCACCACTATAACAAAAACTTCTTTCTAGTTGATACAGTTTTTTTTAAAAACAAAAAGAGTGAATCAGATGTATCCAACGTACCCTTTATTCCTCTAAGACACCTTTTTCTTGCTAAACACAAGAGGCAACAGGTGATGATTAAAGCTGATATAGTAGCCACAGTTACGCCAATTATGATATTTCTCCTTCTATCATCGGTAGATCCTGCAACTGTAGTGATACGAAAACATATTTTAATATTTTCATAACTAATTTGCTTCATTTGCTACATCCGGAAATCATCCAATTATATAGGAGGAGAAAATTTGATAATAAAAGCTACACCAATAGTTTGCTTATTGTAAAGACTAACGAAGAGAGTAGGACTGGAGAAGGCGCCAAATAAATGCCTTATCCAAAGGGAAGTGATATGAGGCGAGAAATCATGTTTTACATGAACAAACATCAAAATTTAGAATAGATACAATAAATACAAACTTGAGAATGATATGAACCTTGTTCACTTGGGGAGGAAGCAACACGAGCATCTGGGGGCGGAGGGGAGACATCAGAAGCGATCGGAGGGGGAGGCAGAGAAGGCTGGGAAGGTGGAGCTGCCAACCCAAACGCCGGATAGAAGGGATAACTCTCGTACCTTATATTACAACTTCCGAAGTAGATTTGTCCACCTTGCTTGTCTTGACAACATGTACCGATGGTTCCGATCGCCCTGTTCAGACACGAGAAGCAGTCGTTGCTGGACAAGTCTCTGGTACACTGCGCCAGCCCGTAAATGTTATCAAAATCAGTATATCTAGTGGTTCCAACTGCAAATCTGGAGGTGGCATAGGCTGCCTCGTTGGACAGGTTTCTCATGAGATCCCCCAGCTGGTTGTTAAACAAAGTAGGATCGGTCGCGTTGGCAACATTCCAAAGAAACACCACAAGACTTGCATCAAGCTGGGAGATGAACGGCTGGTTGGAGTAGCGCAAAGTGCAATTGTAGTATCGGATTAATGCTTGTTTGCGGCCAGGACAGCCGCGGACGATCCCGGACACCGACCGATTAAAGCAGTCACGGCAATCTCGCATGGTGGACTCCGACATGCACTGGGCGAAGCCGAAGACGCGGTTCTGCCCCTGCCCGACGGTGGCGCTGTAGTACGTAGTCAAGTTGAGGGGACCCTCGGAGACCACAGAAGGCAGAAGGGAACTGATGAGGTTGGCCTGGAATTGGCTGTTGGATGTGTAGTTATCGGAGTTGTAGCAGTTGGTCAAGACGGGTTGTTCCTCCTGTTGGAAGGTGTAGAAGGGTGCAAGGGAAAGTAGGAGGAGGAAGGTGGTGAACCAGACTATGTTCATGGACATTGTACAATGGCCGCTGCTCTAGAGCTTGAAGAAAATGCTGATTGAAAAACAGTTCTTCTCCACTTCGATGTGGGGGTGAACCGAAGTGAAAGCTAACAGCTCCCGCTTTGTGAAGCGAATTGAATATGGAAAAGCGAATTGAAGACGAGATGTTGGTGTTTGTTCGGCAATAAATGATCACGGATGCTGACTAGGCTTTGAAAACGTACTCCGTGGTGAAAGTCGTCAGATCAGAAAGATCCAACGGATTTGAATGTAGAACATGTAATAGGTACGGCATTCAAGGGACGCATTTCTCACTTTTCCTGGTTCTTCATTGACTTTTGGGAAAAAGATTGGCAGGTGTCTTGATGTTATTAGCTTAAATAAAGCTCATTGGAAGAAAGACTCTTTGACTCCATGACAAATTGGACCATCGGCAGCTATGTACTACGTTGAGACCCTATGTACGTTGGTAAGGAAACTTGGTAAGGCTTCACGCGTCCGACAGAAGAGGGTTAACCTTTCGTTTGTTTTGTTTTGCTATATAAGAGAAGAGAAGGGATTGTTGACTAATCATCACAATGAGTGGTGTGGAGTTATGTAATCCATTACTTACTTGATGTGCAGACTGTACTCGAGGAGAAATTATTGGGTGTAGATACGACACCGCGGTGGCGTTCCAGCGTGGTGTCGATCACCAATAAAAGAACGACATCCAAGATTGCTGTGAGCCCCGGCTAAATACCAGAGACGACGTTAACCATAATCCACGCCGTCTGAAAAATTCGATTTCCCGCTCACCCTTTCTCCCGCCCTGCCTCAGCCCCTTTCCCCTCCTCCTTCCCCTCACGATCTCCGCCCCGCCTCATCTCCTTTCCCCTCCCCCTTCCCTCTTACAATCTCCGGCCGCGCTAGAACTCCAGCGCGGTGTCGTATCTACTCCCAAAAATTTCTTCAGGTCAGAGAGGGTCACGAAACTGAAATTCACAGGTACGACCACTACCACCAGCTGATTCCTTCTTTATTTCTTCCGAGGCTACTTTTGGATTTTTTCTCCCCTGCTCTGTTCATCTCCCACTAGCTGATTCCTTCCTTCCTTCTTCCCAGGCTTTTGGACTTTTTCTCCCCTACTCTGTTCATCTCCTGTTGATCAATCTTAGTTTCCCTTTTTTTTTTAACAATGAATTTTTGTTATAGCTTGTATGTTAACGACTATTGCAGCTTACTATTAGCCATGATTGTTAAACACATTCTCATGATGATTTTCATTTTTTTTAGGTCATTAGTAGAATGTAAGATGGCATCATAAAGTTTATCAGATTCAAGATTTCTTTTTTTATTTATTTTGAAGTTTATTCTTTGATTTAATGCATCTTTTAATGATTTGTATAATATGTGTGTAGATAATATAAATATATTATAGATATAATTACTCTGTAACTAATTTACAAATGTCAATGCAGATATTGTAAAAATGTCCTGTTTCACAATTTTTTTCTAATTTGTAGTGAAGTAGTTCTAGATAGCTGGAAACTGTTTTGTTCTGCTTTTTCATCTAAGTGGTTGATATATGCAACCAAAAACTAACCACAATTATATTTTATAATTTATTTTATTACTGTTTGCAATAGCTGGATTTTAGTTGCTACCTAACATTGGTCTATTTCTGAATATTCAGGATGTTTTCTCACTGTAGAGTTACATTAATATTCTTGAAGACAAAGTTCTTTTCAGTTATTAGGTCATTTTTTAACATTTAATTCGCTCATTATATGAATAGAAGTGCTTGATGATATTCTCGAATGTTCTATTTTGTACTTTAGGAAATATAGCAATGAAAATTTTAATAGCTATAAACTAGATTTATTGGCATTTACTTTCAAAAATGATATCAAGCAATTTCCCCAAAAAGTTGACAAGTGCCTGCTTTTATTTTTCTAAAGTTCTTATGTTATATCATGTGTTCTTTTAAGTTATTGGGGAAATTGCAGAATGATGTGCTTTTATTGAAACAAGTAATGAGCATTTGGACCAGGTTTGTATATTTATACCTCACCTAATTATAAAGATTCAAGAATATATTTGTTTAGAAATGACACTTTTTATGTGTATTTTTGTGATAGACTAATTGTTCTTGTCACATTCAATCAACAGTCAGAGTTGGAGCTATCTATGTCCTCTCTTCTTTAGTCGGTGGATTGCTGTCTTTGCTCTTTGTCCAACAAATTCCATCAGTTGGGTCATCTGGTGCTTTGGATTACTTGGCAGCCTGCTTGTTGACCTTATTAGGAATTCACGAATACATTATAACAAGGTCTCTGTCTCTGTCTCTGTTTCTCTCTCTATCTCTATTTCTCTCTGTATCCATTTTCTACAGGTTCATTTCCTTTGCTACTTAACCTCGATTTTTTATGGATAACTAAAGACTGCAGGAGGTATTGGAATATGGGAATCTCTCTTTTTTTGGAGTATAGTATTGCAGGAGGTATTCTGGCTGCTACCCACAAAGTGGATGTAAATGAGTATTGCCGCTGGTGTCACTTTATTGATTGCATCCCATGCAAAAGATGGAGCTGCAATGATAGAAAAGTTGCTTGTGAGGTAGAACCTGAACACGCATTGCCAGCTAATACTGCCTTTGAAGCTGAATGAAACATATTATTAATTTGTAAATGCAGGCCACTGTGACAGAGGGAAGGTTAATTTTCACATGCATGACTAAGGACAACTTCCGTATCTTTCCATTTGCTAGTGTGTCCCAGGGGAGGATGAATGACTTGTGCAGTCAGATTTGCTCCTAAGTTTTCTATAAAAGTGTAAGAAATGAGGTGGAAATATGATTCTTTCTATTTTAAGCTCATCCTTCTTACATTATTGTACAATCTTTCTTATGCTAAGAAGTTGTTATGAAATATGCAGATACGTTCATATCCTTTAAGGACCAAGTAACTGTCTCCTCATTGAGCACACAGATGTTTTGCAGATTTGTTGTTGATGTTGTTGAATCAAGTCCAGTTTCCAAAGTCTTATGGCAATTCAAGGATGATCTCCTTGCTTGACTTGCCTATATCTGAAATCCATATTTGTTTGTGAACTATGTACACTTGCATCAACTGCTGTGGAGGGTGACAATCTGGCAGCATAACAGATCTTCTATATCATGACAATTATGTCAAATAAAAAAGAGCAAGCCATGGTGCCCGGGGAGAGATGTAATTTTTGGTTATGTAAAACAGAGGGCAAGTGCTAACTAATGTCGTTCACTTTTGCAAAAAATGAAGTTCTGTGTGGAATATCCAAGCATAAAATACAACATCTCTGTAAGCTTAATTGAGCCAGTTCAGTTTTTTGTTGAATAAGCTTAGGCTGTACACCTTCAACAGTATTTGATGAGTGACCCTCACGATTTTGAAAAAAGAGTTCCAAAATATAATCCTTGTGGTTGGCCAACAGAGAAATGCTTTGAACTCAGGACCTTTGACATAACTACTCAACGTGGAAAAGCTAAATTCAGCACACTACAAATGACTAATTTACTATTTCAAATTTTGGATGACAAACTGCACTTGAACATAAGATAAGATACATGCAGTCAGTCCGAATTCGTAAGCTACAATTAAATAAGTAACAGCAGGTGGCACTGCATCTAGTTTTTGTTTAAACAGTTATTGTTTTACAATAAACAAAAAAAGCTATACAAGATATGGGTATAAGATACAGTGTTATTTGAAAATTTAACATCTCCCATACTAACGCCATTCAATTATAATTTACAAGAGCTGAACTGCAGCAATGGCTAGAATCTTCTCGCGCAACTTCTGTGTTTCATCCTCTTATGTGGCTAGAATTTTCTCTGCTTAAACATAACAGCTTTGTCTTTCATCCTCTTATGTGCCATAGAAAAAGCATTCATCCTCAACAATACTCAAAATCCACACAACATCCAAACTTCATATATTTCTAACCCCAACCCCAAAATTCAACACCAAACGAAATGAAAACAAGCAATCAGATAAAAGAGCCAAAAAAAAACACAAGGCCATCAAATGAACTCACGAAGCCGCCTAGATGCAGAACGAAAATAAGTGCAGCTGGGAATCCACAACCCTTCCTTCTCACCGCCACATTTTTCGTCGTCTACCTTCGGAAATTCGACACCTTTAACACCCCAAAATAGAAATCGCATAACCGTCATGGTAAAAAACAAATAATTGCAACACCAAATTAAAAAGATGAAAAGAAACGATTGAAGAAGAGATCTGGAGGGGCAGCGGGGGAAAGTAGCTGAGAGAGGTGGAAGATGACGATGATGATGAGGTGGGTTCTGGTGTTTGGTAAGAGAGCTGCCACTGAAACATGGCCGCTCGCATCTTCTCCGCAGCCGATTCGAAAGCTCGCTTCTTCTGAAGCAGGAGAAAATGATGTCATCTTAGATTCTACTAATGACTAAAAAAGAAATGAAAATCATCATGAGAATGTGTTTAACAATCATGGCTAATAGTAAGCTGCAAGAGTCGTTAACATACAAGCTATAGCAAAAATTCATTGTTAAAAAATAAAAAAGGGAAACTAAGATTGATCAACAGGAGATGAACAGAGCAGGGGAAGAAGGAAGGAAGGAATCAGCTGGTGGTAGTGGTCGTACCTGTTGATTTCAGCTTCGTGACCTGAACAAATTTTCGGGTGTAGATACGACACCGCGCTGGAGTTCTAGCGTGGCCGAAGACTGTGAGAGGGAAGGGGGAGGGGAAAGGAGCTGAGGCGGGGCAGAGATCGTGAGGGGAAGGAAGGAGGGGAAAGGGGCTGAGGCGGGGCGAGAGAAAGGGTGAGCAGGAAATCGAATTTTTCAGACGGCGTGGGTTATGGTTAACGTCGTCTTTGGTATTTAACTGGGGCCCACAACAATCCTGAATTTCGTTCTCCCATTGGTGATCGATACCACGCTGGGATGCCAGCACGGTGTCGTATCTACACCCAATAATTTCTCGTACTTCAAGACTTATGAACTTATTCCACACACCATTTCCTCGAAAGCCCCTATTAATGGTTTAATGATAAAAGCATGGTTTACGAAAATGGGTCTTGGAAGCCAAAAGCCAGAGCAGGATGAAGTATTTCCTACAGCGCACCGTCTAATATTCAACTTACAAATCAACTTATAACTCAGCACTGCACCGTCAATGCTCCAAAATTCGCCCCCTTTTTTCTGAAAGAAAATGATACAAAGCCGTCATTTTCCCATATTTTTTTTCATTTTTATTTAGTTAACAATTTTCCAAATCCATTGTAGCTAATTATCTGACAAGCAGTTTGATAAGTACTTTTTAACATGGAATCCATGCATTTCTTCTCTTTAAGACGATCTTTAAACATGTAGAAAATGAGAATAATACCGCAGCCACCGGATGTGTTGCAAGCGCTCTCTCATCGAATTCTTTCCGGGAACATGATGAACAACTAAAACTTCGGCAGCCAGTAGGGTTCATTTGTTGTTATGGTAACATGGTCAAAGGCCTTTTCTGTCCGATGGCATTGCTAGACTTGCCTTTGGCAGTAACAACAAATGTAATCCAACTTTCAGTTACATCAACATCAACCACCCGAATTGTATGACGTCCCGAGTGGGAGGTCTAAACAAGGCCGGAAAGGAAGGAAAAGTAGGCACGAAACTGGCTCTTCATGGTTCCAGTTCAAGAATCAACAAAGACTTTGGTGTTTGACCTTGACTGATGGCTAAAGACTTTTAAAAGATTGGAATTTAGAGTCTCTTGTAAATACTAATTTATTGCTGACAGTAATAAAGAGAGAAGAAGGAAGAGAAAGCATCCTCTTATACTGAATGATATTGAAGTTTCTCCTCCATCACGCGTCCAGACTGGGCTTCATGACCTGAATCCAAGACCATTTTTATGAATCACTTTTGTGACCCATGAATATGGAGATAGTCGAATAGCTACCGTGTACAGAGGGCTAAAACAGGGTTAGCTGTAATCTTCAACCAGCTAATTTAACAAATAGCATTAGTAGAACGGCCAGTTATTTTTTCCAACCAGAGGATTTGAAGAAAAAAATAGTTTTCACACGATAACAAAATCTAGTGTGCTGATCTTATTTCATGTCTCGATGCACATTATACATTTCAATAATAATTTACAAATGTGTCTACAGATCTTTAACGGGGACATAAATCAGTTACAGATGTCATTTACTGAACTTAGTGTGGTTCTACTTGTGGAAATAGAATGTGAGGCTATATGATCCATATGCAAGTCTAACTCGATCCCAAGAGTAGAGGAGTAGTTCCTCCTGGATGCACAAAATGCAGGAGGTAAAGGAGCAGGGAGAGTTACAGAATGGCTGCTGAGCATGAGTACAACAGATGACATCGAGGGTCTAGCCATTGCATCTTCTTGAACGCATAGCAGTCCTATGTGGATGCAACTTACGACTATCCTTACCAAGACTTCCATCAATCAACTCAGAAACATTTCCTTTTGTCCAGAGCTTCCAAGCCTGTTATAATACTTCACAGAAAATTTCAAGTTTAAGTTTGTTCTCTAATTGGTAAGAAGGGATGCGGATGTTAGTAACATGGATGTAACAGGATACACGCATGACTCAAGAGGTCGATAGAACCCTCAGATTCATTAAAACCGGAATTCTTTTGCCCAGTAATGATCTCCAGAACTAAAACTCCAAAACTAAATACATCTGACTTGGTAGAAAATTGCCCTTTCATGGCATATTCTGAAGCCATATATCCACTGCATCAAAAGTGCAAACCAACAAATATGAGTCGCCTTGTATGTGTTTGAGTGATTTTTAATATGAAATATAGTGATTAGAAAACCAAGAGGATTAAAAATAAGCATTATATGTGATTAACCGGGTGTTGGTGTGATGGTCAGCGAGTGCTTCCAGAAGCCCACCCTGGGATTATATCACAATTTACCCAGTGCTTGGTTGCTCTGCTCCTCCTAGTCGGGTCCTAAGGACTCGGACACCCCTCATCATATAAAAAAAAAGTTATATGTGCGATTCACTAATTTTGATTTTATAATCAGACAACTAATATGGGACAGAGGAAGTACTTGTTGGATGTTAGCTTTGCTAAACCTTCACCCACAACTATGATCTATGAGGGAAGTGTATGAGAAGAAAATGAGACAATAGTATGAAAGGAAAAACTCTCTCAGGTCTCAGTATCTCAAGAACAATTCAATGGACAAGGTTGCTATCTTTAAAAGTAGGAGTGTTCACGGGCGTCCGTGTCCGTTGGTCCGTCCGCTATTTAATGGACGGCCCGTATGGACCACGGACCGGACACAGACGAGAGCGATATGCCCGTTCTAATGGGGACTTCCGTGTCCGTTACCCCATAAAAAACCCCGAGCCCTTCTCCCTCCCCCCGTGCCCTTCTCCGTCGCGATCCCCTTCTCCGCCAGCTCCGACGACGACGATGACCCCCCATCGCCCTTCTCCCTTCCCCGTGCCCTTGCACCACCGGGCACCGGCCCTTCTCCGCCAGCCCATCTCCGTCACGGTCCCCCATCTCCGGTGTGCTCTATCGTCTCGATCCTTTTGTTTTGGGTTTTGCTTACCGTGCTGCTGCTTTTTATCTCATGCAGTTTTAGTGTACCCCGTTGATCGTCTCTTTTGGGTATATTCTACTCATATCAGTTGTTCTAGTCCTCAAGGATCAAAAGCTTCCCTTTTCGTTTTTGTTTATGTGGATGTTTTTTTTTCTTATTTATTACGATTGATTTAATTCTTTTCTCATGGTTGTGTTGCTGATTGGATTTGCTTCAAAGTTGTAATTTTTGGGAATATGCAAATATTGCGTTGAAGGCTTGAAGCCAAAAGATTTGTTAGTCACTTTTAGATCACTTGCTCTTTTATATTCTCTAAGTTAATTTGTAATGTTTTTTTTTCTGAAAAACTCATGTTTGTCATTGATATAATTACCAACATTTTCTTTTCCTTGTCTCCTTGCTCCAGTCCCTCTGTAATGCGTGTGGGCTTCGATACAAGAAAAGAACTAGAGAAAGAAGCTTCAATCCTACTCAGATGAAGGCCAATGCTTTGACCAAGGAAAAAGAGCAAAGTCAAGGTAAAGATGGACGTCCACAGACGAGTCCGGATGGATGGTTGTTCGTGTCCTTGAACACCCCTATTTACAAGAGCACTCCCTCGCACTTTCACTTCACCTCTTGGGTTTTCTTACCCACTTGTGTGTTAGAAATCCATCTACCATTCCCTATTTATAGGAAACCAACATCTTTCTTCAAGTTTCTACAAAAGACTTTTCTAGACAATTCTTCTAAGTAGGTCTTCTAGAGACTTCTACACTATACACCACATGCTCCATTCTTCTAGTATATTCAATGCTTCTAGATTCTTCACTTTTAGGCTTGCATCTTCAATGCTTGTTGGGCCTCTTAGTTAATAAGCTTCATATAGGCTTCTAATATTTCATTATGGGCTTGGGCCCTCATATGGGCTTTTGGTTTATGTCCAACATATCCCCCCTTAAACCAAACACTTCTTCATTTCAAGAATAGTCCTCAATTTGATGAATGTGTCAGTGGGCAAAGCTTTAGTGAAGATATCAGCCACTTGCTCTTTAGTGTTGCAGTACTCCAGCTTCACAATTCTTTATTTTACGTGGTCTCTCAAGAAGTGATACTTTATGTCTATATGCTTGCTCCTTCAATGTTGCACCGGATTTTTAGATAGCTCAATTCCTAATTTATTATCCACATATATCGGAGTTGAATCTTCTTGAGAATGATTTATCTGCTCTAGAAAATTTTTCAACCATATAGCTTCATAGACAGTGGATGAGGCTGCCACGTATTCTGCTTCACAAGATGATAAGGCCACTACATCTTGTTTCTTGGACATCCATGTAAAGTCAGTTGATCCAAGATAGAACATATAACCTGAGGTACTCTTTATTTCATCTTGATCTCTAACCCAATCACTATCTGAATAACCATATAAAGTTGCATCATCTTTGTATGAGTAAAAGAGTCCAAAGTCCAACGTACCTTTTATATATCTTAAGATTCTTTTGGCAGCCAACCAATGTGATTCCTTTGGTGTTTCCATGTACTTGTTCAAGAGTCCAACAATGAAGACAATATCTGGCCTTGTGATTGTGAGGTACCTTAAGCTTCCAATTAAACTCTTGAATAAGGTGGAATCCATGTTCTTCCCTTCTCCTTCTTTTGTCAACTTCAAGCTGGATAGAAGAGGAATACTGACTTCATTGCAATTAGTCATCCTAAATTTTTCAAGTAACTCTTTTGCATATTTTTTCTGAGAGATAAAGATACCATCAGATTGTTGACGTACCTCAATGCCAAGTCTTTTTTGCCTATATGCTGATATTAAGCCTCTAACCTTCGAAGAGGCTATTAAAGAAGATTCTTGGAAGAGAGCCATGGAAGAAGAGATACATGCGATCGAGAAGAATGGTACATGGGAGCTAACTACATTGCCTAAAGGTCAAAGGGTGATTGGTGTCAAGTGGGTATACAAAATCAAGCAGTTGGCTGATGGACAGATTGAAAGGTATAAGGCCAGACTTGTAGCCAAAGGGTATAAACAAAAATATGGCATAGACTATAAAGAAGTGTTTGCACCAGTTACAAGACTTGACACCGCGAGGATGCTAATGTCTCTTACTGCCCATCATAATTGGAAGATATACCAGTTAGATGTGAAATCAACCTTTCTAAATGGCAAACTTGAAGAAGAGGTGTATGTAGAGCATCCCAAAGGCTTTGTGGTGACAGGAGAAGAGCAAAAGGTGTACTGGCTGAAGAAAACTCTATATGGCTTGAAGCAAGCCCAACGAGCTTGAACTCTCACATTAATGGCTATCTGGAAAAGAATGGCTTCACTAAATGCCCGTATGAGCATGCCATCTACATAAAGAAGAACGCTCATGGTGAGATACTCATAGTATGCCTATACGTTGATGATTTACTCTTCACAGGAAATAGCCAAACACGCTTCCTTCTGTGTAATGAAGAGTGTGGCATCTTCTCTCTTATCGTCAGATGCTTTTGCAAAATTAGATTGTTGATTTTGATTTACAGACTGGTTGCTCCAGCACTCAAATGCATAATGCCTAGTCTTCTTGTAGTTGTAACACTGGACACTTCTTCTATTTCCACGTCCACTACCACGAGTAGATTTGCCGCTACTCGTGCCTCTTCCACTATTGGTGGACTTCCAATGATTTTGACCCTGCCTTTGATAATTTTCTCTCCCACGACCTCTTCCACGGTTGCAGTTAGTGAAGCCTTCACGTTGAAAACGACCACTCTTCTTGTCATTTAAAGTCAACTTTGACTCAAGTGCCTGCTCCACAATAGATGGGTTGCTGCTCTTTAACATACGTTGCTCATGCACTTGGAGTGATCCCATTAACTCCTCAACCGTGAGAGTGTCTAAATCTTTTGATTCTTCAATGGCCACAACCACGTGTTCAAATCTGGCTGTGAGGGATCTCAATATTTTATCTACTACGCGAACATCTTCAATTTTTTCTCTATTTCTTTTTAGTTGATTAACTATGACTAGTAACCTTGAGAAGTAGTCGGAGATGGACTCACCTTCTTTCATATGAGTAGCCTCAAACTCAGCCCTTAGAGTTTGCAAACAAACTCTTTTCATGCGATCAACACCCTTGAAGAAAGTGTTGAGAATCTCCCATGCTTCTTTGCTTGTCTTCGCTTCAGCGATCTTCTCAAATGTTGATTCATCTACTCCTTGATAGAGTAAAAACAATGTCTTCTTATCTTTCTTTCTTTGCTCCTTAAGAGAGTTCTTCTGCTTCGCGGTATACGCTGCTTCTTTCTCGGCAGTGGCCTCCTTATATCTGTCAGTAACAACTTCCCATAGATCTTGCGACCCGAACAATACCTTCATTTGAATATGCCAACTTCATAGTTGTCCTTCACCAACTTCCTTTAGAATTTGAGGTTGGACTAGATTGGAAGCCATCTTCTATGTTGGATGAGGGGAGGAAGAAACTCAAGGGCCACTAAACCTGGCTCTGATACCACTTTGTTGGATGTTAGCTTTGGGAAGCCTTCACCCACAACTATGATCTATGAGGGAAGTGTATGGGAAGAAAATGAGACAATAGTATGAAAGGAAAAACTCTATCAGGTTTCACTATCTCAAGAACAATTCAAGGGACAAGGTTGCTACCTTTACAAAAGCACTCCCTCACACTTTCACTTCACCTCTTAGGTTTTCTTACCCACTTGTGTATTAGAACTCCATCTACTATTCCCTATTTATAGGAGTCCAACATCCTTCTACAAGTTTCTACAAAAGACTTTTTTAGACAATTCTTCTAAGTAGGTCTTCTAAAGACTTCTACACTACATACCACATGCTCCATTCTTCTAGTATATTTAATGCTTCTAGATTCTTCATTTTTCGGGTTACATCTTCAATGCTTGTTGGGCCTCTTAGTTAATAAGCTTCTAATATTTCATTATGGGCTTGGGCCCTCATATGGGCTTTTGGTTTATGTCCAACAGTACTTACCAAAATCTGATATTTTGGGTCTCCGCTCCCCATCTAACAGAATGTTGCTGGGCTTGAGATCCCTGTGAATGATTCTTAGTCGAGAATCTTCATGGAGGTAAAGTAATCCTCGAGCTATCCCTACAATAATTTTGTATCGAATTTCCCATTGTAGCAACCCACGCTTAACTGGATCTGCATCAAGCAATCAATGAGAGAAACATTACAGTGATGCTATATTTATCAGCACATGTATGCTCCATCTAGTGCTAAAATGCATGATTTTTCTTACGAAATTCTGAGTTCAACTTTAGAATACTGGTACTCTCACTGCATAAAATTACTCACTTACCTCATTGGGCATCTCTACTGAAATGTACGTATTCACTTACTTCACTTGTTAAATGATTTTGAATTGATCACTTCATATCACTTATATGTCAATTCAACTAATAAGCTCAATAAGAGGGATAAAGTTTTTATGGGGTAAAGTGTGGCTTAGCCATGTGAAAAATTAGAAGGCCGCGAAAGAGAAGAGGCGAACCAAAAAGAAACTTTTCAAGACTAGTGTTGGGCACAATTAAGCTTCTGCTCTTCATGGCAGCAACCCAGCAGCTTTACCAAGTTTCTGTATTGCAGATTGGCAGCCAAAGCTACTTCATTCTGCAGCTTTGTTATGCCTTGACTTGAAGTGGCTTGAAGCCTTTTCACTGCTATTTCTTGTCCGTCCAACAGTATTCCCCCTCTATAGATTGTTGCATGTATATATGCTTAATGAAACAAACACGCAATACCGGAATGGCTGTTGAGCATTTACCTTGTACACTGGACCGAAGCCAGCTTTTCCAAGTTTGTTTGCATCAGAGAAGTTGTCTCTGATCTCACTGAGGTAAAAGAAATAGCGGTTTGGAGTCTTCGACGTTCTCTCTCTTCCAACCATCTACAACAGAGGAAGCCGAATTGTTATCTGGATTTTCATATATTGTAAACTTGAATTATCACTAAAACAAAAACTTCTCTGGGTATGTGTTGTCCCTCCGAGAAGTCAACGTTTCATATCCCAAGCGACATAGCTTTAGTAAAAACTGCTTAGTCACATATTATATGAGTATAAACTACTTGTTATTAAAAAGAATAGTATACATTACTTACCTATTAATCCTCTCTTACGCTTCTTTCTTGCTATCCACAGGAAGTAAATGATGATGAAAAAAGCCGATGCAAGAGCCACAGTTACACCAATTATGATACTTTTCCTTCTGTCCTTACCGGTTCCTGTATTTGCAGTAAAGCATGTTTCATTGGTGAGTTTCTTGCGAAAAAGATACAAAGTTTACACTTAAATACAGACTTGAGAAAGACACCAACGTTGCTTTTTAGCCTGTGGCGGTGGAGGTGAAACATTAGCAGTAGTTGGAGGAGGCAGGGAAGGTTGAGCTGACCACTTGGGAACACCGGATAGATGGGATAAACCTCGTACCGTATATTGAAGGGTCTCCTGTTGGGGGGGGGGGGGGGGGGATGACGGCGAACCGGATTAAATTCCTTGGCGATGATGACTATTGGAAGAGGGAATGGTTGTTGAATGATATATAGGAGGAATTAAGGGAAATACTTCGTTGTCTTGGTGAGGGAAAAACTAAACGTAAGCAAGTCATAACTCTATGCATTGAAATAGACTAACTGCAGAAAGAGTAGGGGCAATGTGGTGTTTGTCTACAATGAATACTTGGGCTTGCTGACGAAAATTTCAAACAGATGGCCGGATGACACGACGCTAGTTGGCTCATCTCAAGCCAACTGTGTAGGCGGTCGTTAGTCAAGGACAGCAAAAACGCTAATTCGTAAATGTAGAGAAAATGGAGCGACCATATTTTTTTTTTCGATGGCAGGAAAATAAGTTTTTTTTATAATTAATAGAGCTACCAATCTACCAAGAGCCAATTCCAGCCGAACAAAATTCATCATCATCATACACCTCGGCTATCTCATACGCCTTATCCAAATATCTGGGTCAGTGATGTGGATTATATACCGCTTTCGGCTTTTTAAAATCAAAATAATACAAAATCCATACAAAGAATCATAGTGACAAATAATAGAAAATAAGAATAGAAAATAGAGAAAATAGTGGGAAGAAAGGCTTTCTCCTTCCATTGAAAATTAAAGTAGAAAAAAAATTAAAATCGCAGAAAAAAAATTGATTATGAGTGGACCTTTTTTATAAGAAATGCCCAAAAACAAGTGTGCATCTGGCGGCCTAACTTACAGGGATTGATTCACCACGCTTGTCATAATAACGAACTCCATTACACTTCTATTCAAGGCCCACTGGAGTTTAGAATTTCAATTATCAATTTTAAAAGTTGTCTGCATATCCTTAACGGGGATAGGGTTCAGTCATAGATGCTTCATTTACTGAATTCGCCCCGCTTGTACTTGTAGAATGGGATGGTACATCCATAAGCGACTGCGTCTCGGACTGGCCCCTGCTTGTGTAAACACAAAATGCAGGAGGTGAAGGAGCGGGGAGGGTTACAGAATGGCTGCTGAGCATGAGTAGAACAGTTGACATTGTTGGTCTTTCCATTGCATCTTCTTGAACGCATAGCAGTCCAATGTGGATGCATCTTAAAACCTCGTTTCTTGTGCAGTCTTCACCAAGACTTTCATCTATCAACTCTGAAAAACTTCCTTTTGTCCAGTGTTTCCAAGCCTGCATAAAGAATCATGTGAAATTTCAATTATCGATTAGTCTTCTTAATGTTAAGTGATCCATACATAACATAAGTGAATTCTGGTTACAGACGTGAGTCAACAGGTCGATAGCGCTCTCAGATTCATTGAAACCTGAGTTCTTTTGCCCAGTAACGATCTCCAGAACCAGAACTCCAAAACTGAATACATCTGATTTAGTCGAAAAAAGGCCACGCATTACATATTCTGGAGCCATATATCCACTGCATCAGAAGAACACGCATGAGTTTGCGTCCACCACAAGGAAACTTCTGGTACTAATTTTCAGATTTATCTTAGAAAAAATGATGGATGAATCCTCATAGTTGTGATATTAGGTTTCATATTCTTTGTCAACTGGTGACAGCAAATTGTTATATCTCGAAGGCTTCATATGCCTTTTCATTCCCTGTACTATTTATGCTGAGACCGAGATTATACGAGTTTTGAGTTGAGAACTTAACTACACGTCTACCGATTGACATTCAAATTGCTATACTTACTAAGTCCCGGCTATCCGACTAGTATTGCCTTGAGTCTGGTCCGCCCCAAAAATCTTTGCCAACCCAAAATCGGATATTTTAGGGCTCATCTCTGTATCCAACAAAATATTACTGGCCTTGAGATCCCTGTGGATGATTCTAAGTCGAGAATCTTCATGGAGATATAGCAATCCTCGAGCTATGCCCCCGATGATTTTGTATCGAATTTCCCATGTTAGCAAAGCACATTTGACTGGTTCTGCATCAAACAATCAGCATGCACAACAATATGAAATGAGTAATGTTAAAAACCGTGCTCAGGGGTCTGACGGCTAATACCCCTGAGCAATGGTTGGGCACGGGTTTAAAAGCACAGGGTGTGTATTTTTCCATATGAAATGAGTAATGTTAAAACCCGTGCCCAACCCATGTTCAGGGTTTGCAGTCACTCATGTTATATGTGTCTAGTGCCCACAAAATAGGAAACAAACTACATGTTAATGTCACGTGAAATATTGCGATTACATGTTTTTATCATGGATCAATGTGGGTCATAATTGTTTTTTTTTAATCAAGGATTATCCTTCATGAATAAACATAAAATCAAACTAAAATAGAAAAACAATGGTGCAATGACATAATTGATGCATTCACACGCACATAAGAACGTTAATGACAATACCACGTGTGCTTTACTCTCCCCTGCATGGAAAATGGTGAAAGGTAAAATGCTGAATCGATGGACTGGAAATAAACTACTGAAAGCAATTAGGGAATATGTGGATTTTGGCCATGTGAAAACTAAGAAAGAGAGCTCTGAAGAGAGGAGGCTAACCGAAAAGAAACTTTTCGAGGCTACTGTTAGGCACAAATTCATATACGAGAAGCTTCTCCTGCTCTTCAAGACAACAACCCAGCATCTTTACCAAGTTCCTGTGCTGAAGTTTGGCAACAAGAGCTATTTCATTCTTCAGCTCTGTTATGCCTTGACTTGAAGTGGCTAGCAGCCTTTTCACTGCTATTTCTTGTCCGTCCCGTAGCGTTCCCTGTCCACAGTCGAATACTCTGTATATTAAAGACACAAAGAAACACTCTTTTTCTCTCTTCTTTTCTCTTTTCATAATTCACAAACAAGAAGACAATTGGATGGCTGCAGAGCAAATACCTTGTATACAGGACCGAATCCGCCTTGTCCAAGTTTGTTTGCATCAGAGAAGTTGTTTGTTGCAGCTCTGATTTCACTGAGGTCAAACAATAGCTGTTTCGAGTCCTCAATGTCCTCTCTCTTCCGACTGCCTACAAGTTACAACAGATATAGACTTGTTATATATCTAGTCCTTATTCTTAAACCTAGATCTATTCACCACTATAACAAAAACTTCTTTCTAGTTGATACAGTACTTTTTAAAACAAAAAGAGTGAATTAGATGTATCCAACGTACCCCTTATTCCTCTAAGACGCCTTTTTCTTGCTACACACAAGAGGCAACAGGTGATGATTAAAGCTGATATAGTAGCCACAGTTACGCCAATTATGATATTTCTCCTTCTATCATCGGTAGTTCCTGAAGCTGTCGTGATATGAAAACATGCTTTAATTTTTTCATAACTAATTTGCTTCATTTGCTACATCCGGAAATCATCCAATTATATAGAAGAAGAAAATTTGATAATAAAAGCTACACCAATGGTTTGTTTATTGTAAAGACCAACGAAGAGAGTGTCTTATCCAAAGGGAAGTGATATGAAGCGAGAAATGATGTTTTACATTAACAAACATCAAACTTTAGAACCGATACAATTAATACAGACTTGAGAATGATATGAACCTTGTTCACTTGGGGAGGAAGCAACACGAGCATCTGGGGGCGGAGGGGAGACATCTGTCGGAGGCGGAGAAGGCTGGGAAGGTGAAGCAGCCAACCCAAACGCCGGGTAGAAGGAATAACTCTCGTACTTTATATTACAACTTGGGAAGTAGACATTTCCACCTTGCTTGTCTTGACAGCATGTACGGATGTTTCCGATCGCCGTGTTCAGACACGAGAAGCAGTCGATCCTGGACAAGTCTCTGGTACACTCCGCCAGCCCGTAAATGTTATCAAAATCACCATTTCTAGTGGTTCCAACTGCAAATCTGGAGGTGGCATAGGCTGCCTCGTTGGACAGGTTTCTCATGAGATCCCCCAGCTGGTTGTTAAACAGGGTCGGATCGGTCACGTTGGCAACAGGATAAGCAGTCCACCCAAAACTTGTATCAAGCTGGGAGAGGAACGACTGGTTGGAGTAGCGCAGGGTGCAATTGTAGTATCGGACGAATGCTTGTTTACGGCCAGCACAGCCACGGACGATCCCGGAAACCGACCGATTAAGGCAGTCACGGCAGTCTCGCATGGTGGGCGCCGACATGCACTGGGCGAAGCCGAAAACGCGGTTCTGCCCCTTCCCGACGGTGGCGCTGTAGTACGTAGTCAAGTTGAGGGGACCCTCGGAGACCACAGAAGGCAGAAGGGAACTGATGAGGTTGGCCTGGAATTGGCTGTTGGATGTGTAGTTATCGGAGTTGTAGCAGTTGGTCAAGAGGGGTTGTTCCTCCTGTTGGAAGGTGTAGAAGGGTGCATGGGAAAGTAGGAGGAGGAGGGTGGTGAACCAGACTATGTTCATGGACATTGTGCAATGGCCGCTGCCACTTCGATTTGGGGGTGAAGCGAAGAAGTGAAAGCTAACAGCTACACTTTGTACAATGGCCGCTTTGTGTCGCGACTTGAATATGCAAAAGCGAATTGAAGATGAGATGTTGGTGTTTATTCGGCAATAAATGGTAATGGATGCTGACTAGTCTTTGAAAACGTACTCCGGGGTGAAAGTTGTCAGATTAATATGATCCAACGGATTTGAATGCAGAATATGTAATAGGTACGGCTTTCAAGGGCACGCGTTTTCTCACTTTTCCTGGTCCTTCATAGACTTTTGGGGAAAATATTGGCAGGTGTCTTGATGTTATTAGTTTAACTAAAGCTCATTGGAAGAAGGAAAATATTTTGTTGACCGAATTTGAGGACCAGAGACCCAAACTCGGTCACGCTAGACGCCCTCTCGGAAGAAAGATTCTTGACTCCATGGCAAATTGGGACCATCGGCGGCTATGTACTACTTTGGGATCCTATGTACGTTGGTAAGGAAACTTGGTATTGGTAAGGCTTCACGCATCCGACTGAAGAGGGTTAACCTTTTGTTTGTTTTGTTTTGCTATATAAGAGAAGGGCTTGTTGACTAATCATCACAATGAGTGTTGTCGAGATATGTAATCCACCACATGATGGTGCAGACTGTACTCGAAGCATATATCATGGAAACTTGGGTCTGACTCGAGACTTTTAAAGAGAGCTGATTCCACTCATCATTTCCTCGAAAGTCCCTATGCATGGGTCACAAAACCTTCACGAAAATGGGTCTCAGACTCTTAGTAGCCAAAAGACGAGCAGGATGAAGTATTTCCTACAGCGCACCTTCTAATATTCAACTTACAAATCAACTTATAACTCAGCAACTGCACCGTCAAGGCTCCAAAATTCGCTCCCTTTTTTAAGAAAGAAAATCATCAAATCCGCCATTTCCCCCCTTTTTTTTTCATTTTTGTTTAGTTAGCAATTTCTCAAATCCAATGTAGCTAATTATCTGACAAGCAGTTTGCTATATACTTTTAACATGGAATTCATGCATTTCTTCACGTTAAGACAATCTTTAAACATGCAGAAAATGAGAATAATACCGCAGCCACCGGATGTGTTGCAAGCGCTCTCTCTCATCGAATTCTTTCCGGGAACATGATGAACAACTAAAACTTCGGCAGCCAGTAGGGTTTATTTGTTGTAATCGTAACATGGTCAAATGCCTTTTATGTTCGGGGAGTGATAACCCTACAGCAGATTCCTACACATTTCCATACACATCAGATGTGTATGAAAATGTGTAGGAATCTGCTGTACAAATATCGTTTCCCTTTCTGTACGATGGCCTTGCTAGACCTGACTTTGGCAGTAACAACAAATGTAATCCAACTTTCAGTTACATCAACATCAACCACCCGAATTGTATGACGTCCCGAGTGGGAGATCTAAACAAGGCCTGAAAGGAAGGAAAAGTAGGCACGAAACTGGCTCTTCATGGTTCCAGTTCATGAATCAACGAAGGCTTTTTCCAGTTCATGAATCAACAAAGACTTTGGTTTTTGACCTTGACGGATGGCTAAAAACTTTCAAAAGATTGGAGTTTAGAGTCTTTTGTAAATATTAATTTATTGCTGACAGTAATAAAGAGAAGAGAAGAAGGAAGAGAAAGCAACCTCTTATACTGAATCATATTGAAGTTTCTCCTCCTTCACGCGTCCAAACTGGGCTTCATGACCTGAATCCAAGACCATTTTTATGAATCACTTTTATGACCATTGACCACTAATAGCATTAGTAGAACAGCCAGTTATTTTTTCCAACCAGAGGATTTGAAGAATACACTTGTTTTGACACGATAACAAAACCTAGTGTGCTGATCTTATTTCATGTTTTGATGTATAATTGTACATTTCAATAATAATTTACAAATGTGTCTACAGATCTTTAACGGGGACATAAATCAGTTATAGATACATCATTTACTGAACTTAGTGTGGTTCTACTTGTAGAAATAGAATGTGAGGCTATATGATCCATATGCAAGTCTAACTCGATCCCAAGAGTAGAGGAGTATAGTTCCTCCTGGATGCACAAAATGCAGGAGGTAAAGGAGCAGGGAGGGTTACAGAATGGCTGCTGAGCATGAGTACAACAGATGACATCAAGTGTCTAACCATTGCACCTTCTTGAACGCATAGCAGTCCTATGTGGATGCAACTTACGACTTCATTTCTTGCATAATCCTCACCAAGACTTCCATCAATCAACTAGAAACATTTCCTTTTTTCAAGAGCTTCCAAGCCTGTTATAATACATCACACAAATTTCAAGTTTAAGTTTGTTCTCTAATTGGTAAGAAGGGATACGGATGTTAGTAATATAGATGTAACAGGATACACACATGAGTCAAGAGGTCGATAGCACCCTCAGATTCATTAAAACCGGAATTCTTTTGCTTAGTAATGATCTCCAGAACTAAAACTCCAAAACTAAATAATCTGACTTGGTAGAAATTTGCCCTTTCATGGCAATTCTGAAGCAATATATCCACTGCATCAAGAGTGCAAACCACCAAATATGAGTCGCCTTGTATGTGTCTGAGTGATTTTTAATATGAAATATAGTGATTAGAAAACCAAGTGGATTAAAAATAAATACTCCAAGTGGATTAAAAATAAATACTATGTGTGATTAACTGGGTGTTGGTGTGATGGTGAGGGCATGCTTCCAGAAACCCACCCTGGGATTATATCACAATTTGCCCAGTGCTTGGTTGCCCTGCTCCTCCTAGTCGGGTCCTAAGGACTCAGACACCCCTCGTTATATAAAAAAAATTATATGTGCGATTCACAAATTTTGATTTTATAATCAGACAACTAATACTGGGCGGAGGAAGTACTTACCAAGTCTCAGCAATCCGACTAGTGTTGCCTTGGCTTTGGTCCGCCCCGAAAATTTTTGCCAACCCAAAATCTGATATCTTGGGTCTCATCTTCCTATCTAACAGAATGTTGCATGGGCTTGAGATCCCTGTGAATGATTCTTAGTCGAGAATCTTCATGGTGGTAAAGTAATCCTCGAGCTATCCCTACAATAATTTTGTATCGAATTTCCCATTGTATCAACCCTAAGAGAAACATTACGCTGATGCTATACATGTCAGCACATGTATGCTCCATCAAGTGCTAAAATGCATGATTTTTCTTACGAAATTCTGAGTTCAACTTTAGAATACTGCGTTATAAATTTTTCTATTGTTACTGTCTTCAGGATGATATCTGTGTACCTTTGCAAAGATGATAATAAAACAATTAGAAGAAGTTGATGATCGAATCAAGTGAAACACTTTGTCCTTAAGACAGAATGCGCCCTCCCTATGGTGCTTAGGACTTGTAGGCGTCTGCCTCTTAAGATAAGATGATCAACCACGTATTGTAGGAGCATTCCAAACAGCACGCGCAGCAAACTACAATGTGCAATGCTTTCATAGAAGAGAGGAGAAAAGGAGGAAGATGAAGTGTAGGAAAAATCCATACAGAAAAATCCATTTTTTAAAGACTTTATAGAAATCCCGTTAAAGGCCCGTTGAAAACACCCTTTCCCGTTAAACGGACGCGTCCGTCCGTTAACGGTCATAAGAAAATAAACCTAACCCATTTTGTTTGAACCAAAATATATTAAAAAACTAAACCAATTGAATTTGTCCCAAAATAATATTATCTTGTTGACCCAACCTAACCCAACCCGGCCAGACGAACGATGACGGCGGCGGCGCATGTAGGTTAGCCCACCTAGGTACATGGGTTCAACATCTCTCTCCCCCACAAAAGTGGGGTGGCCCTTGGGCTTAACTTCAAAGGCCTAACTTAGACCTTATATACCATCAACAACACCCCCTTTGTGTGGATGTGAGACTACTCATTCCTTCACCTAATTCACTCATTCATATCAAAAGTAAGTGGGTTTTAATATGAGTTATTGTACTCACTTCTAACATACTGGTACTCTTAATGCATAAAATTACTCGCTTACCTAATTGGGCATCTCTACTGAAATGTGCGTATTCACTTACTTCACTTGTTAAATGATTTAGAATTGATCACTTCATACCACTTATATATCAATTCAACTAATAGGCTCAATAAGAGGGGTAAAGTTTTTATGGGGTAAAGTGTGGCTTAGCCATGTGGAAAATTGAAAGTCCGCGAAAGAGAAGAGGCGAACCAAAAAGAAACTTTTCAAGACTTGAAGTGAGGAGCTTCTGCTCTTCATGGAAGCAACCCAGTAGCTTTACCAAGTTTCTGTGTTGCAGTTTGGCAACCAAAGCTACTTCATTCCGTAGCCTTGACTTGAAGTGGCTTGAAGCTTTTTCACTGCTATTTCTTGTCCGTCGCACAGTATTCCCCGTCCACAGATTGTTGCATGTATATATGTTTAATGAACAAACAAGCAATACTGGAATGGCCGTTGAGCATTTTCCTTGTACACTGGACCGAAGCCGCCTTGCCCAAGTTTGTTTGCATCAGAGAAGTTGTCTGTTGCAGCTCTGATCTCACTGAGGTAAAAAAATAGCTGTTTGGAGTCTTCGAGGTTCTCTCTCTTCCAACCTACAACAGAGGAATCCGAATTGTTATCTGGATTTTCATACCAGTAAAACAAAAACTTCTCTGTGTATGTGTTCTGTGTCTCTCCGAGTAGTCAACATTTCTTATCACAAGCTACATAGCTTTAGCAAAAACTGCTTAATCACATATTATATGAGTATAAAATACTTGTTGTTAAAAAGAATAGTATACACTACATACCTATTAATCCTCTCGCACGCTTCTTTCTTGTTATCCACAAGAAGTAAATGATGATGATTAAAGCCGATGCAAGAGTCACAGTTACACCACCGGTTCCTATATTTGCAGTAAAGCACGCTTCATTGGTGAGTTTCTTGCAAAAAAGATGTAAAGCTTACACTTAAATACAGACTTGTGAAAGACACCAACGTTGTTGTTTAGCCTGTGGCGGTGGAGGTGAAACATGTGCAGGAGTTGGAGGAGGCAGGGAATGTAACACCCAGTACTAGAGGAGGGCCAGGTGTAATGGGGTTGATAACAGGTGCAGGAACCTGCTAGCTGAGGGGGTATTTCACACTGGAATCACTCGACTAAGCAAATAGCACAACCGTTTTGCTGCCGAAGCTGGTTGGAGCAGGGGCTACCTCCGGTGATGCAGTGAAGTTTTCAGGCTTTCTTAAAGAACAAGGGTATTTGGATAATTTCAGGTGGCATTTCAAAATTGAAGGCTGTTAGCTCCTTACAGTGGGAAGATCCAGTAGTCTTGCCTATAAATAGAGGTCCAATCTTCCATTTGCAGGGGCTTGAATTCTCATGTGTGAATTGGAGTTTGTTCTTGGAGCTTAGCTCAGATCTAGCCATGGATTTGGTTGTGGCTCATTGATGGATTTCAGTGAGTCTTTCTTTCTCATTTTCTTCTTGTGATTTTGAATTTCGAATTTGGTTCAACTTCTCCTGTTTCTTCAGCCATGGATTTAGTATCTCTTCTCAGCTGAAGAATTTCAGCTAAGTTTCTGTTCTTCTTACTCTATTCCTCTGTATTCTTTGTTTTCTCTGTTTTGGTTCTGTTTGATAGAGATTGGTGTATGTTCATTTCTGTTTTGTAGTAAAGAAGAAAATCCTGAAATCAAATGTACTGATTTGAATTCTGCAATACAAGTTGCATTTAGCAAATCTGCTATTATTCTTTGTTGAAATCAACTCCTACGAAATCCAACTGCATCAAGTGGTATCAGAGCCCTGTTTGGCTTCCTTCTATGGCGACCGACGATCTTATGATTCAAGTCTCTCTCAAGCAGTGGCAGCAGATGTAAATCAGTGTTCAATAAATTTCAAAATGGCTTTGGCAAGAAGTGAGGCAAGATGCAAATGATTTCTGGAGTAGCCTTGCCAATGATATCAACTACTATAAATTTGAGCTATGTCAGCTACGGGAAATAGAATTTCAGCCAACTCAAATAGAAGATCGACTCGAAGAGTTCGATCTATGCTTGAAGCAGAATTTCGATTGGTTTGATCAAGGTATGAACAGTTTACTTTCTGAAATTAAGAAAATCATTAGAATTTGAAGCTTGTTACTTCAGACACTGTTGATCAGTCACTTAAGCTAGTTCATGACAATCACACTGAGTCATTTGAAAGAAAAACAGAGAATTTAAAATTTGTGGATTTGGTGGAAAATAATGGAGTAGAAGGAAAATCCATCTTTATTTGCGTCTCTGTATGTTTCTGAGCAGCTTCAGAGACAAGGCTTTGATTCAGATCCGAAAATTGTGGCATCAGGAAAAGAGGATATGTCAGATCCGAATTTTGTGGAGATAGAAAAAGAAATTGTTTTAGATAAGAAATTGGTAAATCTGAAATTTGCAGATCAAGCAGATCCTTGTTCAAATTCAATTATGTTGGAAGACACTGGAGTCCCACAAAATTCTCCATCCATTTTGTTGTCGATTGAAACATAAAAGGTACTTTTGGACTTTTCATATATGAAAGGGAATTCTTCTGTAACTACAAATGTGAGTTTTGGAAAAGAAGAAAATCAGAGACTGAATGAGCAATCTCTTTCTTTTCCTTATGATCCTGGAGGAAACAGTTTGTTATTACCATCTGAAGGACACTATTTGGACCATGGGACATTTGAAGGAATGTCTCAACCAAATCTAATTTCACTTGCCCACCGGATGTTTGAGAATATGCCCAAAGAGGTAACACACAGTTCCCACTGCCAAAATTCTTATAAAGATTTTCTCCATGCAGCTTATACAAATGGGGGCACAATTAGAGATATTTTTGAAGCTACAGAGAGCTCTTTGATTGAAGAACTTTTTTATGACCTTTGTGCAATTAATTTCAACAGAGATACATTTACAGTTCAAGATGAAAAGGCACCTGTGTCTTATTGCAAAAGTGAACAATTTGGGTATGGTAACTATAAATAACTAATGGAGGATATATCTGATGTACCAAATTGTTCATCTAAATATGGCGGGACCATAATTGCTGCATCATTTTTTCCCATCTTCAGATGCTACAGTTCTCTAACAAGTTCAATTGGAGCTTCAGGCAAAGTGAGCAAACATGATGCGCTTAAGGAGCAACCACTAGTCGCTCAAGGTCTCAAGGGACTCCTTCAAAGGAGTTTGTCTCCTATGAGAGTGAAACTTGAGTGTCACAAAATTATCCAGTGGCTCTTACGTGCAATTAGTTTTGGTGCCTGTAAGTTTGCTATTCTCTTCGAGTTGATGAAAGATGTAGCAAATAGTGTGGGAAAGGGAAATCTCTTACTCCGTGTTCATTTTGATAAGCCTGACAAAGCAGATAAAAAAATGGGGAGAGGTGAGATGAATGATAAAGAAGTTCTTTCGGATTCTGTTAGCTTGCTTGATACAGTTGGTTGCCTGGATGAAGACATGGCTGTAAGATGCTCTCTTGGGACAGATTTATTGGCAAGTGAAATCTGGCACTCCTCAAACCAAAACAACAACACAATTCATTTTGTGCCATTTGTTTACAAGACAAATGCCACAGGAAATCAAAAGTACGCATTCAACAAGGTGTGAGTCCAAAAAAATGTGATTGCAATGGTGAAGAGTTTGTTGATAAGCAAAAGCAAAAGCAAGAAAAGAAACTTCAGACATCAGTACTGTGGAAGATTAAGGACGGTCAAACTGCTTTTGATCTTGTTGTAGATAAGAAGAGTAATACAAGGACTGAGACTGAGATAAGGATTAGAGAGATCACAAGTCAAACTTTTGAACAATTATAGCATGGAGAAGGCTTGACAATTGATATGGAAGTTAACAGTTTACAATCTGAAAAGCATCATGTATTCAGGAATGTCTATAATGGCGCAGAAGTATGTAACCTACTTAAGTTGGGTAATGAGTATGGAAATATAGATAGGGTACAAGGATTCAGCACTGTGGCTACTACTGTTGGCCATATTATTTCCCCTGACACAAGTCTGCCCAACCATCTGACCACTGCCAAGCAAATGCAATCCATTGAACTGAAATCCAATGTCTCCACAGAATCCGAGTCGGGGGTTAGTTTGGAAAGTATTGGATTTTTGGATGTTATTGCTTATAGTTCCACTAGAAGTTACATGGTGCTACTCTATGCAGCTTATGTCTTTGAGCAAGTGGCAATGAAAACCTTCGAAGAAATTGTCGTATATGTTGCAAGCGACATCAAGTTAGTTTGTTGGAGCAGCATTGGCATGGGAAACGATACAATGCATTCTCCAATACACTTAGATTCAATCAAATATGGGATGCCAATTTAACATCTCTCCAAAAGTCTGGTTTCTTGTTGGTGACAGAAAATGGTTTCTGTCCAACCCTCTTGCATACAATATTATTTTTAAATTGCATATTACAGTGCTACAATGCATTTTAATTTGGTTTGAGGCGCCTCCTCCTTTTCGTTCCAACATATACTGGTTATTCCTATTCATGTCAACTCGAGGACGAGTTTATTTTTCAAGAGGGGAAGAATTGATGCAGTGAAGTCTTCAAGCTTTCTTAAAGAACAAGGGTATTTAGGTAATTTTAGATGGCATTTCAAAATTGAAGGCTGTTAGCTCCTTACAGTGGGAAGACCCAGTGGTCTTGCTTATAAATAGAGGTCCTATCTTCCATTTGCAGGGGGTTGAATTCTCATGTGTGAATTGGAGTTTGTTCCTCGAGCTTAGCTCAGAACTAGCCATGGATTTGGTTGTGGCTCTGATTGATTGAATTTTTAACTATTTACTCGCAATCGCACGAGACTACGTATAGACTAGTGGTAACGAGGTCGAACCCAAAGGACTTGGAAGATTAATCTAATTCTAATGAAAAGATTGAATTTTAATGATTTAATTAACTAAAGAAAATAAAATTTAATAAGAAATCAGATGAATAAGAATATCAAAGCGTCGAATCCACCACTAAACATGCAATTACTACTCTCAATTATTATCTCCACAAATTGATAAGATACAGTAATTTATGTTCTTGGCCGGACACACAAATTACCAGTGAATGAACTACACGTTCTTGTCCAGACACGAAAAATTCATCCACTATAAATTAATATAACTAACTCTATCCTTGGCCGGGCATAGAATCAATTATAATCCCGTTATTATCTAGACACAGGATATATCAAAATCAAATTCCATTAATCTTTCATTAAGTTTCGGTCAAAGCACTTAAGAGGAACAATAACGAAATCGCATTAAGCATAAAGAATCATTATCAACTTTCACTAAATTAAACAAATAAGAGTAGTAAATACAAATTTAGGGCTTCATCTAGCCTTGATAAGAAAACTAGCCAGACATAGAATAAGAGAAAGAAATAGCCTGATTTGTCGGATTCATTGAAACACTGCTCACAAAATCACTATTCACAATACTGTTCACAGAACACTGTTCACAGCACTATTCATCGTCTCTCCCAATTCGCAGACACTGTAGCAGTTGAAATAGTGGTGCAAAATCCGGCCAAAATCCGGCCTTTTCCTCTCCTATCTTCTTCTTCTCTTCCTCCGGCGAATACCTTGTCGAAATCCGGCGTGAACAGCACCCAAAGGCTCGGTTTTTCCGGACGGAAGTCCGCTCTGCTTTTCTGCAAAACCAGTCTCTGTTCTCCTCTGTTTTTCGTCTCAAAAACTCTTTGTTTTTATAGACCTCGACTAAGAGAGTCCTTCTCCCTGCTTCCTCTTTGAGATGAGCCCAAATCCGCCTGAAAAAAATCTAATCTTTCCTATAGTTTCTGAGTTGAACACAGTTCTGTTTCGTATGAGTCCCTATTGAGCACGGCTCTTCGTTTCCAAATCCTATTCCAGCATCGACTTCATCTTCTGCACCGCCACCGGACCTCGCCTACAATCTCATCTTCTCCGGCATCGTCATGCTCGCCCCGCCATGAAAGCCGCTTCTCTGCCGTCGCCGTCTCGAGCTTGCCGTTTCGATTTCCTGTCGAAGCCGCCGGAATCCGAGCTCCCTCTTCCGCCGTGACCTCGCCCAGGCCGCCGCCGATTCAAGCATCGCCTGATCTTGCCGCCGTCCGCCGTCCACCGCCCCAGCTCATCTTTTCCGGCGAGCTCCAAAACAGAGCATCGCTCTGTTTTCTGGAACGGAAGACCCGAGCGCCCGAGCTTCGGCTCGGGCCGGGTTTTTTTTATTATTTTTTTTTCTTTTTTTTACTGAACCGGACCGGATTTTGAACCGGTCATTATTATTATTTTTTTTCTTTTTCTTCTTTAAAACCCGTCGTATTGCTCTCGTTCATCGGATCTCATCTTGACGGCTCCTTTCTTTAATCGTGTCTCTTTCGCGCGCGATATTTCAAATGCTCATAACTTTTTGCTCAGAACTCCGAATTGCGAACAGTCAGTGGCGTTGGAAAGCTGACTTCGTGAACTTTAACATGCAGCTTAAATCAGTTCCATCAGAGATATGCAATCGAAGTTATTAATATTAAATCATTTGAGTCGCGTTTTGCCCCATATCTGCATTTTACTCTTATTTCCTACAAAAACCAAAAACTATATTAAAGTAGCAATAATTCTAAACAAACACTAGCAGAAACATAAGTTTAAGAGATAATAAAATGTATATTTCATGTATAGATCAGGCTCATTGATGGATTTCAGTGAGTCTTTCTTTCTCATTTTCTTCTTGTGATTTTGAATTTCGAATTTGGTTCAACTTCTCCTGTTTCTTTAGCCATGGATTTGGCATCTCTTCTCAGCTGAAGAATTTCAGCTAAGTTTCTGTTCTTCTTACTCTATTCCTCTGTATTCTTTGTTTTCTCTGTTTCTGTTCTGTTTGACAGAGATTGGTGTATGTTCATTTTTGTTTTGTTGTAAAGAAGGAAATCCTGAAATCAAAAGTGCTGATTTGAATTCTGCAATACAAGTTGGATTTAGCAAATCTGCTATTATTCTTTGTTGAAATCAACTCCTACGAAATCCAACTGCATCATCCGGCAACCTCGACGAACTCCGGCGATCTCCGATGGGCGGCGATTTGATATCAACGAGCATGCAAGGTTGGATCCCGTAACCTTTTCATTTGATTTGTATTCTTCTTTGCTTTTCTGTCGGTAGAGTCGATATTGGCGCCGGTGGGTGAAACCGCGGCACCAGTAGTGCGAGTTGAGGGTGGCACTACCAAGCTCCCCGCGGCACGGGCCTACTGGCAGTGCTGCGACGGAACTGTCATGAAGAGGAAGAGGTGGCGGGGGGGACCAAGCCGGTGAAACATTCGCCAGACCCCACCGCCAGTAGGAGGTCGAGAAAGCATTCGCACCGGTCGAAAGGACCTTGGCCGTTGCATGTTCTCCTTCTTTTCCTTCCTCGATCTGCCCATGCCTTGTGCAAACGATGGAGTGGGCGGAAAAGAAGATGGCGGCTCGTCGGGAGGCCAGCAGGAAGCTCCAATGAGATGGCGAAATTTTCGCCGGCCCAGAAAGTCGCCAACTTGGGGGCGAGCCGTCGCGACAAAAATCACGACACTTGAGCCACCAAGCAACTCGAGGCAGGCACGATGGAGGGCGAGATCACCGGGTGATGGGTCTATCGACAATCGTCGTAACGGCAACCCATCGCCAGAGAAGCCAGCCCCGGTGACGGCGGTGGCCAGCGCTTGCCGCCGCCATAACCACATCTGGTTGTCTCGTTGGGAGAGACGACCGATCTGGTTCAGGCACATGCCAGACCAGACCGGTCCATTACCAGATCGATTCGGTTTGATAAATAGGCCGGTTCAAGAATAGGCCAGACCGGACCAGTCCACCCCCAGACCGAACCCGGTTCACTTTAAGACGGAACCCGGTTCACTTTCAGACCAAAACGGCCCAATTAATAGACCCAGTTTACAAATCAGTTTAGATTTGAACTGTCGGTAGACATCCACCGACAGTTAAAACTACTTACAACTAACGGTTGAAGTCGACTGACTGTTTATTTTAGTGTTGTATAGTACATACGAAGCCAGTATGGTACATAAGCATATTTTATTGGTTTTGGGCTATGTGATAAATGATTTCAAGCCCTAATTGGCGTATTAGCTTTAAGTGTTTGATGTAATTGTATTAAAGGCATTTGTCCCTCTTTTTATGCTGACCGATAAATGAAGACTTTAATGATAAGGAAAAACTTGAGTAATAAACCTAGATGGTTTAGAGATTTAATCATTTTATGAAAAATAATAAAATGATGACTTGAGAGCTAAGCTTGAGAGTTGGGAAGAACCTAATCAAAATAAAGACTAAAATGCCCTTGGGATTGGGAGTCATTATATGAGTGTGAGTGACTTCTGATTAAGCGACCGAATGACTATTAAGTCAAATGTCAGACTATTTGTTGAGCTATTGAGCCAACAGTTGTGAATTGTATGTTATAACTCTAAGAGGGGTTCATACTAGTAATACCGTGATACCTGTTAAGGATCATAAGGTATTGATTGAGGTGGTGTTGCATCTTCTAACGGATGAAAGCTTTGCCGTTTGTATCTTTTCTATAGATTTTAGAGATAGCATTCACATCTTCCCATTGGTAGAAGCTCTATGTCATAGTACCTAATAAGGACCAACTTCTTATAGCCAGGCTTAAGCTGTTGTATCTTTCTATGGATTTTAGAGAGGGCATGTACTTTTTATTTTGGCCGATGTTTGCATCTTTCTATAGATTTTAGAGAGAGCATTACATCTTCTATTGGCCAAGCTTAAGCGGTTTGCCTCTTCTCTATGGATTTTAGAGAGAGAGCTTGCTTTTTCTCTATTGATTTTAGAGAGAGTATTTGTATCTTCTCTTTGGTGGAAGCTCTGCACCCACCCCACCCAGAGCTATTGATGCTAGGTGGTTTATTGTGCACATTGGAGACGTTAGCATCCTAGAAGGCTCCGTTTCCCGACCCACATCGAGTCTAGGAGCTGATGTGGAGCCAGACCCTTCTGACGGTCATAGCTTCTAAGGTAAGGAATAAGTGAGACAGTCACGCTTGAGGGATTCATGGCGTGCTGTGATTACCGGTATTAACCGGAGTAGTAGTCACAGTGTTTTCATGTTGTCTGTCATGTAGGAATGACATTCAGTGAGTCTGTCTATATGGGACAAAGACTTAATTATTGAACATGAACCTGGGAAGCAATAAAAGACTTTGCTTGAAAGATTAATAAAAGAATCAAGTGGAACTCTGTAATAGGCTGCATAAGATATTAATGCAACTATTGACTTGTGGATTTTGATGTGCTAATGGTTGGGTTGTGGTATCCCACTGAGTATTTTTATACTCAGCATCGTTATGTGATGCAGGTGCTGTTGTGGAAGATTGACTTCACGTGGCACTTGGGAGCTTGGTGGTAAGGACGTTTAGATAGCTGCTTAGCATATCTCCTTCTCCTGGTTTGTTCTAGACCTTGTATTAAGGCATGAGCGCCAACTATTTTCTAGTATATCTTGAGTTGGATTACAGACTTGCACTTAAAGGGCTTGTGTTGGTTTAATCAACGTTGCATCTTCTAATACTATATGTATATATGGTTTCCCCAATTATTACGACCAAGATGCTTAGTCGAAAATTTTTAACCAATGATTTATCGCATAGAAGAATAATCCTTTGATTTTTCGCTACTACTCTGTTTTAAAAATGGTTTTAAAAATACAGGCTATGACAGGGAAGGTTGAGCTGACAACTTAAACACCGGATAGACGGGATAAACCTCGTACCGTATATTAGAACTTAGGAAGTAGACATTTCTGTTAGAAATAAATGTGTTTCAAAAGAAAAAACAAAACGGCTAATTGATGAGCCATTTTAAGATGCCTTTCCATATTTGTCCTCTTGAATGTGGGTTTTATAAATCTAACCAGAAAAAGAGGTCTTCTCTTTCCAATTACTCTCCATTATTTTTGAGTTCTCAATTAGTGTTCTTGTAGTCGGATTTTTGCGTCGATTTTGTGTATGAGCAATACACTCTTTTCGGGTTCGCGATCGAATTCTTTGGAGTGCACCAAAGTTTGAGAGAGGTTTGTTGTATCTCTTGATCGATCGCCGATGAAGCATTGCACTAGGTGGCGAATATTCGTTCAAGGACAGTTTTAAAGGGCATTTCGGATCGCATTGAGTACAAGTTTCTTATTTCGGATAATTTGGGAATTAAAAGGAGGAAGCTTTATAATTGCAAGGGCTGATTCTTATCTATTGATTGTTCTACATCAACAATTTGATAACTTCTACACATTCTTATCTATTAGTTTGTGGTTAATTAGATAATTGTTCCAACAATTTCCACCTTACTTATTGTGACAACTATGTTTCTCTGAGATTGCCTCGCCATAGGAGTTGCTGCTGGTCAAGTCTGGTGCATTGCACCAACCTGTAAATATCGTCCTCATAGTCAGTGCATTTGGCAGTTCCAGTGGCAATTCTGGATGTGACAACGGCCGCCTTCTTCGACAAGTTTCTCATGAGGAGCCCCAATTGCTTGTTGAATAGGGCAGGCTCTGACGTGTTGGCAACATGCTAGAGAGTCACCACCGTACTCTTATCATGCTGGGAGAGGAAGGACTGGTTGTAGTGCAGGGTGCAATTGTAGTATATGATGAATGCATGTTTGCGATGCGGACAACTGCAGACGATCCTTGACACTAACCAGTTAAGGCAGTCATGGCACTAACGACAGTCTTGCATGGTGGCAACCGACATGCACCGATTAATGCTCCGATACTAATTGTAAGCATTAATATTATATAACATCATCATAAAATTAGAACATACTTGAATCCATGATGAAAGCTTAACTGATGAAGAGAGGGATTTCACTCCTTTGCCCTTTTCGTAATGACGATGGTCAATCGTTGGGCGCAGAGAGAACTTTCTCTTTTATTTATACTTAAATAATCATTTCTATTAAGTGATTATAACTTCTCATTTATAATTAATTAGAATTAAAATAATTAATCTTGTTATTATTTTAATTATCATGTAGGACCAATTAAAGAGTAATAATGAAATTATTTACCTTTGTAGTATGTACTTAAGTAGACCCTGGGAAGCCAAGGAAGGTTGTTCCACCTGTTGGGGGGGGGGGGGGAATTCATTGGCGATGATGACTATTGTAAATGCAGAAACAGTAGGGGCAATGTGGTGTTTGTCTACAATAATTGATACTTGGGATTGCTGACGAAAATTTCAAACATATGGCCAGATGACATGATGCTAGTTGACTCATTTCAAGCCAACTGCGTAGGCGGTCGTTAGTCAAGTACAGCAAAATTGCTAATTCGTAAATGTAGAGAAAATGGAGCGACCATAGTTTTTTTTATTTTTTTGATAGCAGGAAAAGAAGTTTTTTATAATTAATGGAGCTGCCAATCTACCATAGAGCCAATTCCAGCCGAACAAAATTCATCATATCTGGGTGAGCGACATGGATTATATATCGCTTTTAGCTTTTTATAATCAAAATGATACAAAATCTTTACAAAGAATCGTAGTGGCAAATAATGGAAAATAAGAACGGAAAATAGAAAAAATAGTGGGAAGAAAGGCTTTCTCCTTCCATTGAAAAATAAAGTAGAAAAATAATTAAAATCGCTGAAAATAAAATTGATTATGAGCGGGCCTTTTTATAGGAAATGCCCAAAAACAAGTGTGCATCTGGCGGCCTAACTTACTGGGATTGATTGACCGCGCTTGTCACATGATGGGTTTTTTGGCCACGATTCCTGGGCTTGTTCTGGTCTTGCGCTTAAAGTGAATCCTCTATTCGCGTGCTGGCCCTGGTTTCCTTAAGCAGGTTGGGCTACTGCATACATGCCTTGAACTTCTCTTTACGCCTGCATTAGTCTCACAAGCATATGTCGGGTGCGTTTGGAAAGTTGAAAAACCAATATTTCAGGGTGAAAAGAGTTTGGAACCTGAAAGGGTGACAAATGGTCGGTGACAAATTTTCACCTATCACCTGATTTGTGTTTGTTTAGTTGAAAGGGTGAATAGTGGGTCCTGACGGTGAAAGGTGATAAATTTTCACCTTTCACACCTGAAAGGCTGATTCTCCCTCGAGTGAGAATCAGCCTGACGAAAAATCACGGGCTGCCCCTCCCTCTCATTTTTTAGGGTTTTTTCCTTTCTCCTTCCTTTCATCGCTCACTCTCATCCCAGCCGCCATCACTTCCGTCCTCGACCATCTTCCTCCGACCGTCTCTCACGCGACTCCACCACCCCCCAATAAACCATTTTCCCCTCCCTCTTGCAACTCCTGCCGCCACACCGTCGTCGAAGACCGTCCCTTTTCATTGACGTGCCGGTAAGCACACGGCCCTGGTTGTTTGAATTTTGAATTTGAATCTGTCGATGTCGTATGCCTTTCTCCCTGTAATTTTTCCCATAATATGTACTCTGACTGAGCATATGTGCAAGCTAATTGGATATTACTGAAGCTCTAAAAAAATATATAAAGGATGCATATTCGTTGACGATTAGAGGAATGAATATGATGCGGGTGAATGCATATGTACTGCCTCTTCATTTAACGATTTTCGGTCGATCTGCTTATTTTAGGCCAATTTTAACAGTTTTTATTTTTTTCTGTTTTCACCTCTTACACGATCTCCTTATTTATTAATCAATACTTCTTCTTTTCGAGCCGATCGAACTCTCCCGATAAGCCACCAGGGGAATCGAGTATTCGAGTAATAGAGTACTCAATAGATCCATGTACTGTGTACCCGATTACTCGAACGTCATCCTTGGCTCAAGATCTCGTAATCGGGGTCACGGTACACACAGAAATCGACTAATCGAGGACTCGATTACTCAATATATGTGTCTATTGTGTACCCGATTACTCGATTATTCGATTTCCATGTGGTTATCGTGAGGTGTATGACGATCGAGTAATCGGGTCCACGGTACATGGATATATCAAGTACTCGATTACTCGATCTGTGTATTCCGTATAACCGATTACTCGATTACTCAATTTCCATGTGGTTATCCTGATTATACGACGTAGATGGCTCGAGATCGAGTTCACGGTACACACATAAAGCGAGTAGTCGGTTACTCGATATATGTGTCTATCGTGTACCCAATTACTCGATTAATTGATTATTTATGTGGTTATCGTGAGGTGTATGACGATCGAGTAATCGGGTACACGGTACATGGATAAATCGAGTACTCAATTACTCGATCTGTGTCTTCCGTCTACCCAGTTACTCGATTACTCAATTTCCATGTGGTTATCGCGCTTATATGATGTAGCTGGCTCGAGAACGAGTAATCGGGTAGACGGTAGACACATAAATCAAGTACTCGATTACGTCAACATCTCTCTTCTCATATGCTTCTTCTTGTGTGGTATAGATGGCAAGCCCAGCCAAGAAATCAAAGTATGTTAAACAGGTTGAGTGGAACAAGGAAGAGCACTATGCATTTATCGCATCGTATGCCGAAGCACTTATGGCGGGATTTCGTAAGGGTAAGGGTCTTCAACCCGGAGGATATGACTATGTAAGCCAAGAGTTGGCAAAGAAGGGTATAATTGTGAATGAAGAAAAAATACGCAGTCACTATGACAAGACTAGGTACCTCTACAATGCATGGAAGTGGATGTCAGATTACACTGGTTGTAGGTATAACGATGCAACCCAAACATATACCTCCGGAAATCCTAATTTTTGGAAGATTTTTAGACAGATGCGTATCGTCTGACATTTTATTCCGTAACCGTAATTTTGAATTTCTTGGAAACTCGGATACAGGATGTTTCCTTGTCATTCTAACTCTCATCTCCTTCTGCCGCAGAGACATCCAAAGGCCATGAGATTGAAGTCTTGGGGATACTCGAGAGAGATGGAGGGTCTATTATCGATAATATTTGATGGCAACCATGCTATTGGAAGTCAGGCTTATCATGGACGGCCAAAAAATCTGGTGCCCCCCAGTGCACGGCTGCCACCGGATAGTTCACATGGTACCGATGAGGATCACCCTAGGATGCATCCCAATGAATTTAATCAGTACTTAGGAGAGGATATAGGAGATAACACATACCCTCGTTCATTCTCTAACCTCCTTGATAGTGATATCCAAGCAAGCCCAATCGGCCCTGGCCCCTCAGTACGTCCTACTTGCAACCTATCTCAGGTACACAAACATGAACCCTCGATACTGTGATACCATCATCCGCTTGTATCATGTCATCGATATGTATTTGTATCTGTCTTATATTTTTTGTGATAATAACATTATTCATGTTCTGGTTTGTAGGAGCCTCTGAATGCCGACTCTCCTGCTTCCCAAACTCCCCTACAGATGCCTCCACACGACACCAGTGATCCCCTCAGGCCTACCCCTCCTACCCCTGGTGCCCAGCGTAAGACTTCGAAGAGGAAGACTAAATCCTCTTCTGAAATATCTACCGACTTCCAGTCGCTGTCTGACGCTATGATGGCAAGAAATGCGCTTGCTGAGAAGCACGATCGTATGCTGTCCGAGGCGAAGCTCGCAGATAAGCAAGCACAGACTGATGAAATCAACAGATGTTTTCGTTTACTACGCTGCCTCCCTGGATATGACCACTCTAACCCAATGTACAGTTTTGCAATAACATTATTATCAACGGAGACTAATAGACAGCTGTGGCTGCACCTAGAAGACGATGAATATTTTGCTGAGCAGTGGTTGAAGAACCTGTGGAATGGGAAGACACCGCCATCTATATGCGTGCATCACTATTGATTTCAAGAAACTTGTGATTTTATGACTGTTGTATAAGATGTTATCCACTTTATACATTTGTGGACTTCATGTGGGGTGAACTATTTTTTTTTCCTGCCTACTATTCTCTATGTGATTATTATCCTTTATGATACTGTATGCATGTGACTCCTCTGACCTATGTGTAGGCCATGAGTGTGTGGTGAATGATTTTCTCCATGTCAGTATTGCCTTCTCTCGTACTGTTTGCATGTGAGTCCGGGAATGCTTATATATACATCTTTTAGGTGCACCTCATTACTTATATGTCTTCTACCTTTCCTCCGCCGACCACGGTAATGGAGGCTATCGTGTAATTGCATTGACGATAGACACCCGAAGGCTTATGTACATTTGATTACACGAGTATCTTTTGATACTTCCTGGTTAGGGAACCCATGGACCCTATGGTAAGCAAAGCATTCATGTTCATTTCAGCAGTATTAACATTTATTATTTGTCAATCAGTAGTATGTTCATTTCGTTATTCTCACTTTCTAAAGGTAGAAGTATTTTGGCGACGACAATGAGGATGCTGCAATAGTTAATCAGTGAGCCATTGTTATGGAATATTTATCAAATCCTCCATCTCGTAATGTTGTTCACCCACATCGCCACAGGGGAGAGGAGTTGGTACGTGACATGTTATATACTGTTACGAATGATCGAATGTGCAGGGACGTCTGTCGTATGAACAAACAGATGTTCGCTGAATTATGCAGACATGCTAGAGCATCCGGTCTGGAAGATAGTCAAGGCATATCTGTTGAAGAACAACTCATGATATTTTGTCAGCTCATGGGTCATGGTACATCTGTTCGTAAGTTGGGCATGAATTTTCCCACTCAGAAGAGACCATACATCGGTATGTGTATAAGGTGTTCACCACGTTAGAGCAATGGTTCCATGTTAGAATCTCCACCATGGTTCCACTCGAGCACATGCCATCTTACATTTGGAATAATAGAAAATTTTATCCATATTTCAAAGATTGCGTTGGGGTAATAGATGGCACGCATCTCATGGCGAGGTGAAGTCGGATGTGTCAAACGCATATAGGGGTAAACAAAAGGTCACTACACATAATGTCATGTGTGTGTGCAATTTCAGCATGCGTTTCACTTATGTCGTCACAGGGTGGGAGGGGTCCGCCCATGATCAGCGAATTCTTGACTCAGTGTTAGAAGACGAAAATTCTGCTTTCCCACGACCACCGTCGGGCAAGTATTACGCGGTTGACGCAGGATATGCGAACAAGCTAGGTTTCCTCGGTCCTTACAAGGGGCAAGGTCACAGGTATCATGTTGCTTCTTTCCAACAACGACGGCCAACTGGAAGGCATGAGATGTACAACTACAAACATGCGTCTCTCCAGAATATAATTGAGCGTGCGTTTGGGGCATTAAAAAAACGTTGGCACATTATGGAAAACATGCCCCCTTATCCAATTGAGATGCAAGCAAAGTTTGTGTGTGCTTGTGCCGCATTGCACAACTTTATTCACGAGCAACACAATCGTGCCACTGATTCTGACATGAGAGATTGGTTGCTGCCCGCGTACAAAACAGATGAAGCCTTCCGAGTGATAGAAGAACCATCTAATGACAATCATCCGTCTAGTAGTCATGCTGGGGAATGGTCGGGGCCAGATGATGGAGTAATGGTTCAGCTGCGAGATCGAATCCGAGATGAGATCGAGAACTCCCATGATATCCCCCCTGATCCACCAGCCAGTCAGCCATGCCGTCGACGGTAAATGTGTGTCATTTACTACTCCTTGCCATGCATATCGAGCAATCGAGGTCAAGATAAGCACATCAGTCGAGTCATCGACGGTACGAAATGGTCCTGCCCATGCAAGTCGAGCAATCGAGGTAACGCTAAGCTCTTCAGTCGAGTCATCGACGTGATGATCGTGGTCCTTGCCTGGATCGAGATTGAGCAATCGAGGTCACGATAAGCTCTTTAGTCGAGTCATCTCAGGCACGACAGTGGTCCTTGCCATGCATATCGAGCAATTGTGTTCACGATAAGCTCTTCTGTCGAGTCATCGATTGGTTGATATAGGTGACGGAATTGCAAATCATGTAAGGGCAAGTATTAATAAATGAATCTATCATTATGTACATGAATCTATCATTAGGTACATGGCAATGTCTATATGTAAAGTAATGAACATATCCTTAGGGATACTTTAATATCATTATGTATAGTAGTTTCGCTATTTCTAGTACACTACTATCTTTTAGCGGCCAATGCGATGTCCTGTAAACCTTCTGCTGCTACGTTGTCAAATTCCGTCTCGATACTTCCCCTTAACAGGACTGCCGTGATCATCGGCCGATAGAGCATTGTTATGGCCGTCTGATAAAAAACTGGTTTGACGACCCCCAACGCCAACTGTGCTGCGTACATCATTACGTATATTCTGAAGTCTGCGGAATTACGTTGGAAGGGTGCATCCCTTATTTGGGACATAAACCAGCCGGCAGCTCCCTTCATCTTTAATTGGTTTGCTAGGATCTTACCCAGGCAGGCAACTACACGATCCACAGCCAGCTTATGGTGTGGATGCGTCGCTGGATGGCCGCTAAGAGGATTGTAGAAGCGCCACCGTAGGGTGGGGAAGTGTAGAATCAGCAAGCAGTAATGGGTATTTATGTGAATTGGGAAGAAGGCATACGTCATTTTTATGTCGATTCCCTTCAGCAGGCTATTTTACCAACTTATCTATAAGCTGTTTATTATCAGCGGCGGGCCTGAACTCCTACATAAGAATGAAATATGAGATGAGAAGTATATATATTAGATGATTGCCGATAGCACCATGTAAAAATAAGAAGAGGTCACACACTTACTAGTTCAATATATTTAGTGGCCATGATTCCTCCAAAGAAGCAGTATGGATACATCAATACATCCTTGTTCATCTGTTGCCTCTTCCGGAGTAGCTCAAAGAACGTATCAATGAACTGCATGTATTTGATTAAAACAACCATCGAGTATTTCAATCAACGAAATACCATCGAATAAATTAGCATCATGTGCATGTATCGTGTAGTTTATTTCCTCGGTCTGTAGCAAACTTAAGTAGTCTGCATCGTATAATGAATCTAGTGGATACTTCTGCCTTGGGTGCCTCATCCAGTGCATAATCGTCGTTCGATCTTTAGGCGACAACACATCCATTTCGAAGCATATCTTAGTTCCCACGTAGTCGGTGGGTACGTCTGTCGTCTGACAAACTTCTGCTATTTCAGCTTCCATTACTTGCTCCTTTCCCTTTCTGCCAAGGTGAGCATCGTCACCCTTCTCTTCAGACGGCCGGGTCTCATCAGGTCGCACAGCTGCTCGAGGGGTCGGTCGATCCGGGAAGGCCTTAACTAATCGCCTTTGTTTTCCTTTCGGCACGAGAGGACCGGGTGGGAAGGCAGAAGTGGGGGCAGGTTCGTCTTCAACTTCAGTGCGTAACTTTTGGAGGAAGCTATGTACAAGTTGAGCATTCCCGTGCATAAACTTTGGAATAACCAACGGTGGCGCTGCCTCGGCGCGAGTCCTCTGTGCCCTAGATGCTAAAAAGATGAAAAATGCAATGACGGACATGAGGATTCCCATTTAGAGGAATGTATAACGTGCAACTACGATAGAGTAGCCATCGTGCAATCGAATACATGACGGGCACCTCTATCATACAATCGAATACATGACGGGCACCTCTATCGTACAATCGATTACACGATTGACAGATCTATCGTGTCATCAATTATATGATGGAGACATCTATCGAGTAATTGAGTACTTGATTGGCATATATATGATGAATTATATCGGGTGGGTGATAGGGAAATTACCTGCTTTTGTTGTCTTGTGGGCGGGCACCTTGTGCCGGGTAGGAATGGCCGGCAATATAGGCGATTCCGTTGGAGGCCGTTTTGCCTCAGGTCGGGGTGGCACATCCGGTTGGTTCATTTTGGGCCTCTCGGCCGGCATCGTAGGGGGGGACTGACGAACATGTGCTAGCAGCGTAGTTGTTGTTGACGGCATCCGACTCGACTCACCGCGTATGGGGTGTGGCCGCTTTCGGCCGACATGCCCAGGCGGATGAACCTTCTGGGGTGGTTGCCGGGGAGCTTCTGGTACGGCAACTCCCAGTTTGTCAACTAGGCTTCTGACTGAGTGATTCCACTCCTGCATTTTTTGAATACTCTCAATAATCTGAGGGACTCTGAAGCCTCGACTTTCCATCATATCGTTCTGTTCGAGGGCGACATTGCATGGAAGTGACATGATGGTGGACAGTTGATGTCTGTGTCGACCTCGGTGACGTCAGAGGTTGAGGTTGGTGAAGGGGGATGAGAGATGACTCTTCCGATAATGGGGTTATGACATCAACGACGTCGGTTTGGACATCCAACGTCTCTAATAGGTGAACGTAATACGGTCAAAATCGGTGATGGAATTGAATTCCCTTATTTGCTTTATCCACCAGCACCCCAGCTCCGGGCCACCTTCTCACTCTTGGACTGCTTGGACCCATAGTGGAGTGAAACAGATTGGTGTGCTCGAAGAACCATATCTGCGGAATGAGAACAGAAATAATTAGCCACTAATGGATATATACAATGATACCGAGTCATCGAGTACACGATAGACAAGACAACCGCGTAATTGACTACATGATATCCATAATAGTCGAGTAATCGATTACAAGGTATAGATGCATATGGTCCCATGTCATGATACACAAGCATCGATTAATCGATTACACGGTAGAGATGTATATCGAGTAATCGAGGGGACGATATCCACTACCATCAAGTACTCGATGTGACGAAATCTACATGAATCGAGTTATCAATTACACTATAAGCTGAATATAAGGACTCACCTGTAATACATACGCGGCTCCTGCCAGAGTCCCGCCACTACTCGTCTCTTCGGAAGATCTAGAGTGCAAACATCTAGATGAATGTGACATTTTCGAGACAAGCATTTTATGGATGGCGCCTGGCCAATTATACTTGGACAGTTGGGAGAGGTCGTCTAGATAGTCGCATAGTTTTGTAGGGACTGATCTTGACGATTGTGTGAAAAGCGTGGTTGAAAATATGTAGAGGACGATAATACGAACCATGTCATCATCTGAAAGATCTGCTACCCCCCGCAGACATTTATCAAGTAGTTCTTCAATGGATTGCCTATCCGGTCTCTGTGTGGAGAAGAACTTATGGTAGAATGAGCCTTCCGGGGCTAGAAGTTTACCGTCAGGGGATTTCCAATTAACAATCTCACCAGATGCCCGCAACCCAGTGATGAGGGCAACATCCTGCTCAGTGAAGGATAACCTTCTCCCCTTGATGTTGAACACCATCAGACTCTCATCCCAACAGTCCAACAAAACATCAAGCAAATTTCTAGCCACAAGTACATGACGGCCTTCGAATAACAAATGAAAAGCCATCTCTTTCAATAGGTCCATGCAGCGTGGGTAACGCTCTGCAACTTGTAGAGACTTGGTGAGAGTGCCGGGTGTACACTGGGTTCGAAGGCTTGGCCTCGCGTTATACTTCCTCGGGGACTGGGAAGATCGCTTCTCTTGGGTGGGATTTGGCGATGGATTCATCTAGTCTGGGAACGCATCCAGTAGGATTTGAAATCAGGTTACGATATTGACAGCATCGGGATCCAGTGACACGATATGCGAGCGCAATTGTGCCATCGAGCACACGAAATAAAAAAAACAAAAAAATGTCGGATTTTTAAATCTTACCGGTGGGTGGATGTGTCTTTGGAGGAATGGTCAGCTCGACGATAACTTGACACCCTGAGGAGGGATACCCTGCAGATCGACTGGAGGCCTATCTACGCCGCTGGCAATATGGAACCCTGCTGCTGTCGGAAAGTGGAATCGCGAAAACTTAACTGAGTAGTCACAGTTGCGCAGTGGCGATGAAGCTCCGGAAATGGGTATTAATAATTGGGTAAGGGCGAGAGCAATTTGGGTAAGTAGGCGTCGGGGGTGACGGGTTCGATGATTGATTGATTTTTCTACTATTTTTACTCGCAATCGCACGAGACTCAGTATAGTCTAGTGGTAACGAGGTCGAACTCAAAGGACTTGGACTGATTCAACTTAATTCTAATGAAAGATTTGATTTTTTTTATGAAACTAGTTATAACAGAATGAAAAGTTCTAATTTGACAAAGCAATGAAATTTATGTGAAAATAATATGATGAGAAATATACTAAGACTTCGAATCCACCCAAACCAAATAACTATCCTCTCCGTTAAACCCGTACAATTCCAAGTGATCAATTATCCGTGCCCCTCTCGAAGTCACGAATAATCGTAATGTGTGCAGCCCTCTCGAACATGCAACTAAACAATTAAATCTAACTTAATTAATCTCCCTCTCTAGAGCAAAGATCAATCATAAAAATGCAATCTTTATTCAAATAATACCTTGGAATTCGCTAAGACCTCTCGAACATTAACAAACCCTTAACTAACAATTACTCTACCCTCTCTCGAGCAACAGAATAATCGTAACAAAATATTAAGCATATGGAATAAAAATCACAATTTTAGAGTTGCAAATAAATATTGAGAGTCAAACAATCAGTAGGGCTTCATCTAGTCTTAGTACAATGAAATTTAGCTAGACATGGAATAAGATAAAGAAATAGCCTGATTCGTCGGATTCATCAAAACACTGCTCACAAAATCACTATTCACAGTACTGTTCACAAAATACTGTTCATGGCACTATTCATCGTCTCTCCCACTGAGCATGTGCACTGTAGCACAAAGAGCAGTACTGTTTTTCGTCCAAAATCCGGCCCTTTTCTTCTCCCTTCCTCCTTCTCTTGCTCCGGCCTCTTACTCCGACTAAAAGCACACCGGAATCCGGCTGCAATCCGCTTCGAAAGCTCTGTTTTTTTTCTTTCCGGCGGCTCTGTCAAAACCCTCTCTGTTTTCGTCTCTCGGCCGCTCTTCTATTTTCTTCGTTCTCTCCCACGACCGGCCAAAGCTCTCTTTTTTTATACTTCCTAAGAGTCCCAAATATTAGAACGATTCCAAATCCATAACTTCCATATCGAGCACACTTCATTCCGTTTCCAAATCGAGCATGATCTTCCATTTTCAATTCCAGCACGTTTCCCGTTTATGCCTTGCCGCCATTCTGCAGTCGCCGTCTCGAGCTCCGTCAAGTGTCCGCCGTCAAGACCCACCGGAGCTCAGCCCACCTCATCAAAGCAGAGCATCGTCTGCTCCGGAACGAAGGCACGGCTCCTCTGCCGTCACCGCCGTGAGATCTTCAGTCATCAAGCTCGACACCGCCGTGGCCATCACCATCGCCGCTCTTTGCCGGCGCTCCGCTCGATCCGCTGCCTCGCCGCTCTTTGCCGGCGCTCGAGCTCGAGCGCTGCTCTGTTTCTGCAACAGACCGCCCGAGCAGAGCTCGGGTCGTCTTTTTATTTTTATTTTTTTTCTTTTAAAACCGAACTGGTACTGAACCGGTAGGTTCAGATTCAATTTCTTTTTTTTTTCTTTTTCTTCTTTATAACCCGTCGTATTGATCTCATCCATCCAATCTCATCTTGACGGTTCTTCTCTTTAATCGTGTCTCTTTCGCGCGCGATATTTCAAATGCTCATAACTTTTTGCTCAGAACTCCGAATTGCGAACAGTCAGTGGCGTTGGAAAGCTGACTTCGTGTACTTTAACATGAAGCTTAAATCAGTCCCATCAGAGATATGCAATCGAAGTTGTAAATATTCAATCATTAGAGTCGCGTTTTATCCCATTTCTGCGTTTTGCTCTTGTTTCCTACAAAAACCAAAAACTATATTAAAGTAGCAATAATTCTAAACAAACACTAGCAGAAACATAAGTTTAGGAGATAATAAAATGCATATTTCATGTACAGATCATTCGGCATGCACTCTGACACGTGCGTTGAGTTACTCGGCACCCATGCATAATGACACGATGAAGGGTACACGGCACTCAGACATAATGAGACATTTGACGTGGCGGTCACGAAAGCAAATAATAGAAAACCTCTGATAACGAGTAATCGATTACTCGATGAGCACCAAATTCGAGTAATCGAAACCACGATAGATGCCCAGGCGATGAGGTGGAGACCGAGTAACCAATTACACGTTGAGCAAGTACTTCGACATCCCGATTACACGATAGAGAAGGGTTTTCAAGAGCGGACTAGATGATGGGCACATAAATCGAGTAATCGAATTCTCAATGAGAAACGCAATCAAGTAATTGTACCAACGATAGATGCCCACGGCGTGATGTGGATAACGAATAATCGATTACACGATGAGCAAGGCTCCCATCCGGCGTCTCTAGCCGCAGAACCCTACCTCATATTTTGGGGATATATGTTGGCAATTGATATATTAGCAAGGGATATTTTCGGTATATTTATGCCCTGACAGGGTGTTTCTCACGGTGCTTCCCAAACGTAAAGCAGTCTGATAAATTTTCATGCTCCCAAACAGAAATCAGTTGAGCTAAAACAGAGTGAAACTTGTCACCTTTCACCCATGTTTTTTTTCAACTTCCAAACATACGTCAACTATCAGCCTTGAAAATTTTCACCCTTGAAAATTTTCACCCTGTTTTATTTTCTGCTTCCAAACGCACCCTTCACCAACATCAGACAGAGTTTTTGTTTATTCGTAACCAACAGAGTCTTTTTCTCTTTGGTAAAGCAAAATGCTAGTACATAGGTGTACCAAGAAAATGCTAACATGGTTGTACGTTGTGTTTGTCTGGTCGCAATCTCGTGAGCGATGTATTAGGATTTATTAGGGTAATTTTTTAAGTAGTAATTTATTTTGAGAAAAGTAGCTTAGAAATTTTATTAGAAAAATGTTCTATCCTGTTACGCCTGGTCATCTGAACTGCCAAGTGCATTGCGATGGCCAACACCTGGTCGTTTGAACCGCCGGGTGCACTGCAATGGCCAGCAAGTGGTCATCTTCCTCATATGTGCACCCTCATGCAGAACCCATTTCGAACCCAACCAGCAGAGAAAGCTACTTGCTATTCGAGAGGAGGCCATTGAAGGCAGTCAAAGTTAGTTGAGCTGAGGCGACTCTGGTGAGCTCCGACGATATCGAGCGATATCCAGCAACCCCCGGCGATCACGACGACTCCGGCGACTTCAAGGACCTCCAGTGGGCAACGATTTGGATTTCGTAACATGCTTTCATCTGAGTTATGTTTTTGTTGGGTTGCTATTCCGATGGTGGTGTCGGTCGGGGAAACTATAGCACCAGTTGCGCGAACCGACGGAGGGCGATGCAACAGTGAGAAGTCAAGCTCCCTGCGGCACTGGCCGACTGGTAGTGCCGTGGCCGAACTGTGGCTTCCAGCTGATCCTGTCTTGTTAGACATGATTGATTTTGATGTAATCCTAGGCATGGACTGGCTTTTTGTATATACTACATTAGTAGATTGCAGGAAAAAAAGAGTAACCCTTACCATTCCTGGGGAGGAATCTTTTATTTTCCAAGGAGTGAAGTCAAAAGATAATGCATGTATAATCTCAGCCTTGAAGGCGCATAAGCTTTTGATGAAGGGATGTGCTGCCTATTTAGCGAGTGTAATCACCTTGGAATCAGCACAACTAAAGTTGGAAGATATACCAGTAGTGTCTCGATTTTCTGACGTGTTTCCTGAGGAACTACCTGGCCTACCTCCTAGAAGAGAAGTTGACTTCACCATAGAGCTGTGTCCTGAAACAACACCAGTGTCCAAGGCACCGTACAGGATGGCTCCAGCGGAGTTGAATGAGTTGAAGAAGCAATTACAAGAGTTGCTCGACAAGGGATTTATTCGTCCAAGTGTCTTGCCTTGGGGAGCACCAGTTCTCTTTGTCAAGAAGAAAAATGGTTCTCTCAGATTGTGCATCAATTACATGATGTTGAACAAGGTGACTGTTAAAAATAAATACCCCTTGCCTCGGATAGATGATCTATTTGACCCGTTGCATTCAGCCAAAGTTTTCTCTCGAATTACCTTCGCTCGGGCTATCATCAGTTGAGGATTCAAGATGAAGATATCCCTAAGACTGCCTCTAGGACCAGGTATGGTCATTATGAATTCCTAGTAATGCTCTTTGGATTAACCAATGCTCCTACAACCTTTATGGATTTGATGAATAGAATTTATCAACCTTGGTTAGACCAGTTTGTCATTGTCTTCGTCGATGACATCCTTATCTACTCGTCATCCTTCGAGGACTGTGCAAAACATTTGGAACGAGTATTAGACGTGTTGAGGTGGCATCAGTTGTATGCCAAGTTTAGCAAGTGTAACTTTTGGCTGGAAAGCATTAATTTCCTGGGGCATATTATTTCAAAGAATGGCATATCTGTTGATCCATCTAAGATTGAGGCTATAATCAATTGGGGGAGGCCTAAAACAGTCACCGAGATTAGAAGTTTTCTGGGATTGGCAGGGTATTATAAAAGATTCATTGAAGGTTTTTCTACTATTGCCCTACCTTTGACCAAATTGACAAGGAAGGATGCGAAGTTTATTTGGGATGAAAATGTGAAAATAGTTTCTTGGTGTTGAAGAATAGATTAACTAGTGCACCAATTCTTACTCTTCCTTCAGGAGAAGAGGGTTTGGTGGTGTATTGTGATGCTTCTGGAAAAGGCTTAGGTTGTGTACTCATGCAGCATGGCAAAGTTGTAGCTTATGGCTCAAGACAACTAAAGCCACATGAGAGAAACTACCCAACACATGACATAGAACTAGCTGCAGTGGTGTTTGCATTGAAGTTGTGGAGGCACTATCTTTATGGTGTGCAGTTTGAAGTCTTTACAGATCATCAAAACTTGAAGTATATTTTCTCTCAGATAGATCTGAATTTGAGAGAAAGGCGTTGGCTCGAGTATATCAAAGATTATGACTTCTCTATAGCTTACCATCCTGGCAAAGCTAAAGTGGTGGCAGATGCACTTAGTAGAAAATCAGAAACCCTTGTTGCCTTTATGATGGTAAAAGAGTGGAAATTACTAGAATCTATGGCAAGCCTACACATAGAACCTTCATCCAAAGGAGGGAAGTCTTTTGTGGCCAACTTTGTAGTACAATCTGGAATTGTTGAACATATTATTTTAGCACAGGCAACATATTCAGAAGTCTAGAACTTACCCAAAAAGATAGGTTCTGTTAGAGGAGCTGATGGGGCAATTCGATTCAAAGGTCGATTGGTAGTCCCAGCTGTCTCAGAATTGCGTAGAGAATTATTAAGTGAGGCTCATCATTCCAAGTACACCATTCATCCAGGTGGGACAAAGATGTTCAAAGATTTGAAGCGTAACTTCTGGTGGGATGGAATGAAGAAGGATATTGGTCAGTTTGTAGCCAGATGTCTCACTTGTCAGCAAGTTAAAGCAGAGACCTGGAGGACTTTTGCAACCACTAGAGATTCCTCAATAGAAGTGGGAGCACATCACTATGGATTTTGTAGTGGGCTTACCTTCTACTCAGAAGAAGCATAATGCTATTTGGGTGATAGTAGATCAGTTGACCAAGTCTGCACACTTCTTACCAATTCGGTGGAAGCATACTCCAGAAAGCTTGACTCAGCTCTATATCCGAGAAATTGTAAGATTGCATTGTGCCCCTCTCTCCATAGTGTCTGATAGGGATCCTAGATTCACGTCACGCTATTGGAGGAGTATACAAGATGCTTTGGGCACTGCACTCAATTTCAGCACAGCGTATCACCCTCAGTCTGATGGACAATCAGAAAGGACAATTCAGACTTTGGAGGACATGCTTAGAGCATGCGTGTTGGATTGGAAAGGTAATTGGGATGACCATTTACCCTTGATTGAATTTACCTACAACAACAGCTACCATTCTAGTATTGAGATGGCTCCATATGAAGCTCTCTATGGACGTCCATGTAGATCTCCGACTTGTTGGAATGAAGTCGGTGAGAAAGTTATGATCAAGTCAGAGATGTTTCAGCTGTGTGCTGACAAGGTGAAATTCATTCGGGAAAAGCTTCGGTTGGCCCATGAACGGCAAAAACATTATGCAAATAGAAGGCATAGAGATCTTGAGTTTCAGATTGGTGACCATGTGTTTTTGAAGGTCTCACCCACACTTGGAGTCTTGCGATTTGGAAAGAAAGGAAAATTAAGTCCTCGTTTCGTAGGTCCTTTTGAAATCCTCGAGCGGATTGGTAACTCAGTATATCTACTTGCTTTACCTCCTAATCTAGAGCAGGTGCATAATGTGTTTCACGTCTCGCAGTTGAGGAAGTACTGTCGGGATGATGCACATGTGGTTGACTATTCCATGCTGGAACTAAAACCTGATTTGACCTATGAAATAAAGCCTATCAGGATTAAAGATCGAAGAAATCAGGTACTCCGGAATAGAGTGATTCCGTTAGTCCTGGTTCAGTGGTGTAATGATAAATTTGAGGAACTCACCTGGGAAACGGAAGAAGAAATGCAGTGTACTTACCCAGAGTTGTTTGGGGAAGAATTTACCTGAATTTTGAGGACAAAATTCTTTTAAGGAGGGAAGAATGTAATGCTTGGTCATCTAAACTGCCAGGTGCATTGCGGTGGCCAACACCTAGTCGTCTGAACCACCAGGTGCACTGCAATGGCCAGCAGGTGGTCATCTTCCTCATATGTGCCTTCACCCTCAAGCAGAACCCATTTCGAACCCAACCAGCAGAGAAAGCTTCTTGCTATTCGAGAGGAGGCCATTGAAGGCTGTCGAAGTTAGTTGAGCTGAGGCGACTCTGGTGAGCTCCGGCGACATCCAGCGATATCCAGCAACCCCCGGCGATCACGACGACTCCGGTGACTTCAAGGACCTCCGGCGGGCGACGATTCGACATGCAAGGTCAGATTTCATAACGTGCTTTCAACTGAGTTATGTTTTTGTTGGGTTGCTATTCCGACGGTGGAGGCGATGGTGGCGTCGGTCGGGGAAACAGCAGCACCAGTTGCACGAACTGACGGAGGGCGCTGCAACAGTGAGAAGTCGAGCTCCCTACAGCAATGGCCGACTGGTAGTGCCGCGGCAGAACTGTGGCGAAGAGGAAGTGATGGAGGCGGGAACTAAGCCGGCGGGACATCTGCTGTCCTCCCACCGCCTTGGGAAGGCTGGAAACGTCGAGCACCAGTCTCGGCGACGGAGATGGCGAAGGCGACAACCCAAAAAGGTGTCGCCTTTGCCATCGTATGGAGGGTGAAAGGCACGAAGGAGGTGACGGGGAGGATGGCCAAAGCTATCGAAAGGCCCCTCCAGCCCGAAATGGCTATCGGCAGTGACGGCGGCCGAAAGGCATAAGCTTTGCCACTACCGTCTTTTCTTTCTCTGATTAGCTCAACCCCAGACAGAGGAAAGGAGGAGAGTCGGAGAGCACCTATTGCGGGTTACCGAATCGACCGGCCCCGCTGTCGGCGGCGGGTGGCGACAGAGCTTGCTGCCGCCATGACTAATCGTCTGGTTGAGGAAGACGATCGGTCCGATTCAGGCGCAGGCCGGACCGGACCGATCCATTACCAAGTCAACCCAGTTCGGTCTAGAGTCAGACCGAACCCAGTTCATGCCTAGACCAAACCCGGTCTGGTCCACCTTCAAACTGAACCCGGTCCACCTTCAGACCGAACCCAGTTCAATAATAAACCCGGTTTATAAGCCGATTTAGGTTTTGAACTGCCGGTGGACCTCAACTGACAGTTAAAAATGCCTACAACTGACGGTCGAACTTGACTGTCTGTGTATTTTTGTGCAGCGTGGTACATACAGAGCCAGTTTGGTACATGGCTCTTATTATTGATTTTGGGCTGTTTAATAAATAATTTTAAGCCCTAACTGGCATGTTATTGGTATGTGTTTGTGTTTTTATATCTAAGGGCATTTGTCCCTCATGTTATGCTGACTGATAGCAAAGGTCTTAAATGATAAGAAAAACCTGACTAATAAACCTAGTTGGTTTAGAGGCTTAATCATTTTATGAAAGATAATAAAATGATGACTTGAGGGCTAAGCTTGAGGGTTGAGAAGAACTTAATCAAGGTAAAGACTAAAATACATTTGGAATTGGGAGTCAGTGTGTGAGTGTGAGTGACTTCCGATCAAGCGACCAAATGACTATTAAGTCAAAAGTCAAGCTAACTGTTGAGTTATTAAGCCAATAATTGTAAATGGTATGTTATAACTCTAAGAAGGGTTCATACTAGTAATACCGTGATACCTGTTAAGGATCACAAGGTATAGATTGGAGTAGTGTTGCATCTTCCGACTGGTGGAAGCACTGTGTCATGGTACCTAATAAGGACCAACTTCTATTGGCCAGGCTTAAACTGTTATATCTTTCTATGGATTTTAGAGAGAGCATTTACATGTTATTTTGGCTCATGTTTGCATCTTTCTATGGATTTTAGAGAGAGCATTACATATTATATTGGTCAGGCTTAAGCTGTTACCTCTTCTCTATGGATTTTAGAGAGAGCTTTTGCATCTTCCGACCGGTGGAAACTCTGCACACATCCTGAGCCTTGGTTGCCAGGTAGTTTACTATGCACATTGGATACGTTAGAATCCAAGAAGGCTGCGTTTCCCGACCCACATCGAGTCTAGGAGCTGATGTGGAGCCAGACCCTTCCAACGGTCATACCTTTTAAGATAAGGAATGGGTAAGGCAATCACCCTTGAGGGATTCAGGGCGTGCCGTGATTACCGGTATTAACCGAAGTGATAGTCACGGTGTTTTCGTGCTGTCTGTCTGTAGGTATGACATTCAGTGAGTCTGTCTATATGGGACAAAGACTTAATTATTGAATTTGAATTTGGGAATCAATAAAAGATTCAAGTGGAATCTTGTAATAGGTGGCATAATATGCTAATGCAAATCCTAGTTTATTGTAATGTTGACGATTGTGTTATGTTGACGATTGTGTTATGGATTTTTAAGAGAAGAAGATTATTCTCTTGATAAGAGACTCAAGAAACAAGGCTAAGTGATAGTAATAAGCAAAGGGGCTCATATTTCATTGATATTTGATACACAAGTGAGAGAGTGTAAATAGAGCTGTTATGTCAAATCCGGGATTAACTAGATACATGCACTTAATTAATAGTAATTAATGCAGAACATAGAAAAGCCAAAAGGTGTGCACCATACTAAGAGGTATGTGGACAATTCTAAGAGCTATGAGCAAAATACTCTAAATCCGGTCAATTTTGTATTTCTCAAAGCCTTCTACAGTCATCTAGCTTCTAACACAGACAAGGTTTTACGTGTCATCAATAGTTCGTGTCTTCGGGATGCTAATGCCTTTCTCATAGCCAAGGGGATCGGCCCAAAGTTCATAGCAAAATAGCCAAAGGCCTAGCAGCGGGCATGAGCTAGTATAATGATACTAATAATATATCTACCTTTTATCAAACAAAAAAATAATAGATACCTCCCCGAGGTCGCATCACAGACTAGTAACTTCCTTCTGTCACTGAAGATATATTGATAGTTTGATATGAGCATGTACCTAGAAACAGAAAGGGAAACGATATTTGTACATCAGATTTTCTACACATTTCCATACACAGCAGCTGTGTATGGAAATGAGTGGGTGAACTGATGTGGGGTCAAATCAGTTCACCCACTTATTTCCATACACATCAGCTGTGTATGGTAAATGAGCACTGTATTGTCTCATGAGCCAGGCGCGCCACTGTGCTGTGTGCACGAGAGCGCGCTATGTCTTCTTCAAAACTAGTGTAAAAGGTTGTCTCCGTTCAATCACTTACATTCTAAGATCACTAAGGAGACGTTCCATCCATTCACATTTCTTTACGACCATGCATGACAAAGCAAAGTGGTATATACTCCGAAGTTATCCTTTCCCAAGTTCTTTTATAAATGAACGTATACGCACGGAAGCAAGAGTTAATGCAACAGGGTAGATCAAGGAATTCCGTATCGGATATCGGTAAAATATCGGTCGGCCTAAGAGATAAAATATCGGAGATATATCGGAGATATTTGTAAAAAAATATCGATGGCCGAAAACTAGTTTTTATTATATATTTTCACATTATGACTCTTCAAAGGAGTGACACTAATCTTTTACAAGCAAAATAAGCATTCTTATATGAATATATTTCTATAAAAATTTCGACAGCATCTCCCCTGTATTTTTAATCATATGTGCAAAATGCATTCCATGTAAAAGTTCAATCACCTGTCATAATCAACAATGAATGTAAAAGTTCAATCACCTGTCACAATCAATAATGATATAATCAATAATAGTAACAATCATCACAATCCAAGTTTTGTCACTACTTAAAATAAGAAAAAGACATAAGTATTACAACATAAGGCATAAGAAATAAGACATTATTTTAAATCATAAACCAATAAAATCTTACACATGGAAGAAAAAGAGTATCTTACAAAGCATACTCACTTACTAATAGTAGTTCGAATGGCGTGGAAGCTGAAAGTCTTCTTGAACCTGATATGAACTCGCATAAACGAAATCTAAATGGGCACAATATTGCTCCCAAGTCATGCTTGTCTGGTATGCACGGAGAAACTCTGTTACATAGTAATGGTATTGCTCATAAGGCATACTGTGTAGGATTCCAAGCGGTGGGAATGACGAGTTGTGCATCACATGAGAAAATGCACCCATCTCTGAACCACTGTAACCATATGACGATGAACTCGCAGAATTAGGTCTTCCTCCCCAACCATCACTAGAGGAGATTTCCATTGATGAGAACTGTTGTGAAAGGTTGTCTTCCATCTCACATTGCATTCTTTGCCTCCTTCGGTTCATTTGTCTCTCACTGGCCGTCCTACCCCTCCCTTGTGCATGAATGGCTCGGTTCCGGCTAGTTGAGGGAGCCTGTCTTGAGCCATGGTCAGAATCTTGTGTAGCATGTGTATATTCATCCTCACCGGTGAATGGACTCAAATAATAAGTGTATATTCTACTTGTGACATTAGTTCAAATTTGTCCAACGGATCTTCTTCACCTTCGCCATGTCTCATTTGATCATGCTCCATTGACCTTATAATTAACTTCATGTTGTAATGACAGTACACTAACTTTCTCAACTTTTCATACGACAACCTATTCCTTGGTTTTGTGTGGATGAGAGCGAACGTGCTCCAATTTCGCTCACATGGTGAGGACGATGCTGTTTGAGAAAGAATTCGAACTGCCAACAATCTCAAGCTTGGGCACTTATCTCCATATTGGGACCACCAATTGGCTAAACCAAAAAAAAATTTCAATTAGCACATAACATCTCTAAAATATGGACATATACTAAAAATCATAAGACCAACATATATCTTTCCGACAAAACACTTACCGTGTAACGTCTTTTTTCGTGCATCTATTACATAGAATTCTCCAAACCGGCCACGTGCTTCTCGAAAAAGGGAAATCTGTGAATCAATTTTAAATCATGAATAATTTGAGACCGAAATACCAGTTATTGAGCAGTTATACATCATGTGATTGCACTAACATACTTCATTGGCGATGTCGCTCGCCGTGGGTGACATTGGGAATAATTTGTTATACACCTCATGCACTGCTGTAATCAATTCTAGTTTATATCCAAGATTTTCATCATAATGGTACTTGGGATTGAGGTAATATGCTGCATAAAAGAGCAAACAAATAAGATTCAAATAGATGGTACATAATAAAGGAAAGAGGATTAATTAAAAATCATACCAGCTTTGTATAACGGTTCATCCATTGATTTCATCCACCTTTGGTCTATAATTTTGTTAACCCATTTGTAAGACATAGGTGATGCTATTTTAATAGCCTTTTTCATCGCTTGTATTGCATGATAAACTCCACCTAATGTAGGATACCTTTCATTATCCAAGACCCGTAGAATCTCATGCATTGGTGTCATGATGGCTAATGTATGTCTAACTCCTTCCCAAAAATCATTGTCAAATAGAATTGCCTCTACAAGAAGACCAGTTGGGTGATTATTAAAACCACAAGCCTCCCATGTATCACTAGAGAAAAAACTTCGTAATCTACCCTTTTCCCTTAGCAAGCTTTCCAAAGCTAGGTAATTTGTAGCAAATCTTGTGGCCCCAGGTCGAACTAAATCACGACCACATGCATTCCTCACTTCATGAACAAGTTTGTCATGGTTGTAGATGAACCGGGTCACTTCTTTTCCTTTTCCTACAGTTGTTGCCACGAAATCATGCTTGCCAACAGCCTCAAACATAAGGTCAAGGCAATGCGCACCACAAGGTGTCCAGTACAAGTTGTATTCCTCCATCAATAACTTGCCTGCTTTCTTAAAGTTGGAGGCATTGTCTGTAATAATTTGTATCACATAGTCCTTACCAACTTTGTGAATTTGCTCCTCAATTATGGACTTGATGTAGTTTGCATTCTTCTCTTTGCCCGATGCATCAACCGAGTTAAGGAAGCATACGCTTCCATTGCAGTAGACCATAAAGTTGATTATAGACATTTTAGTTGGCCCCGTCCATCCATCACACAAGATAGAGACACCATATTCTTTCCACTCTAACTCCATCCCTTTTATTCTTTTATCAATATCAGCCACCTCTTGATCCAAATATGTACCGAGTATCTCTTTTGGGGTAGGAGGAGATACTCCTTTTCCAATGTCTTGAGCCTCCCTTATCATGTTACGAAAGTGATAATCATTTGCAGCAGCTGCAGGGACATGATTGTAGATGAAAAACTTAGACACTGCCTTTTTAAACCTTTCTTTCAAGCCAGGTTTGAATGCAGTTGGTAGATACTGTTGGACACTACTAGAACTTGCATGTCCCTTGCTACTCTGGCTTCGTTTCAACCAAACACTTTTACCACTTTGAGGTATAGCTCCACTACTTTGACATTCTGTTTGGTCATCTTGTCTCCTTGCTTCGCCATGTTCATTGTCATCAGACACACTAATTTCAACATTTGGCGTATGTCCAAAGTGTCTAAGCTCATCGAGAACTCTTTTCTTCGTTTCTTTAAGTTGAACCGCCTTCTTTTTATTTGCTTCTTTTAATGCTAAGAATTCTTTACGAACATGGGGAGGACACTCTTTGCATTTTGCCACATCTTTCCCACTACCGGCCAAATGGTCCTTCAACCTCGTAACTCCGCCAGTTTTCATAACTTTTAGGCAATAGTTACATCGTGAGCCATTGGTGCCTACTTGACTGCCATGCTCCCAACCTTTGTCCATTTGGTCTCCAATCAATAACAGGTCAGCCTTTGTCTCCTCTTTGTCAACCTCCTCCTTCCCTACACCGAGAAACCCCTCACCACCAAGAAATTACACAACCAGTGTACTGTGAGAATTTCAAAACTGTTTTCATCAATATCATGATTCCTGGAAAAAATCAGTAGTTTATAATTTGTCAAGCAATAGGCAAACAGCCAAAAAGAGATCCTCATCTAAATACATAACACAACTTACAGGCAGTAGATCCTCATACTATAAGAATATAATCAGGTCATGTTATCCAAAAACAGACAATGCTCTTTTTGGATCAGGTCATGTTAAATACACAATATAAGAATATAATCTGTTTTATCACTCCAATAAGAATTCACACATCTTGCGTACTCGTTTAACCCCCTCACTTAACCATCTTACTCCCATTTTGTAGCCTTGAAGCACACTAGTACTCATGCTTATTGCAAGCCTTGTCACAGTAAGTAAAAGGTAAAAACTGAATGAAATATAATAAGTGTTACAGACTCATCCAAACAACATTCATGTGGGCTGAAACAGTTGTAATCGTTGGAGCATGGATTTGCATATATACATAGACCAGCAAATTAGCAAAACTATAAATTGGTAATGCACCAGAATATCTGGTACATCCCAGTAGGTTGGCCCGAGCCATACAAGCTTATAGACGCACTCATTTCAACCTATTGGGATGTACGGTGCCAGAAATTCAGGAGCATAACAACCTCAAAATTTTCAAAAAGGAGCTCAAAAAGATCAGTTTTTTACAGGGAATTTAGAAGTAGGATGATCAGAGAGACCTCGCTGAAGTAAAAAAGAGATGAATGAAGGTAAGGGACTTACATGATCTAAAGATGAGAGCCAACCTAGGGGGCATCTATAAGCTTGTATGGGCTCAGTAGGTTGGCCCGACCTCAGTTCGTCGCCGCCCTCAGATCGTCATTGCCCTCAGTTCGTCGCTGCCGGGATTCGGATCCTCTTCGTCGCCGCCTTTCCCCCAGGTCCTCAGTCCGGAATCTCACCCCTCCGTCTCCTCCGCCTCCGCCGTAGTCCTTGATTAAGTTCTTTGGGACAAAAGGGGAAGGTTGCTGGGGAATGGAGGCAATGGTTGGAAAGGCGTCAGAACTCAGAACCCTACTGATCGAGCTCTCCCCCTTCGATTCAGTTCTGCCCCAGAGTCCCGACGGCTCGAGCCTTTAAAAAAAAATCGAACCGATATATCGCCGAAACCCGATATATCATCTCTGTTTCGGCGATATATCGGCGATTTTTGTAAAAAAGCTCCCGACCGAAATTTAACAGTCTCGTTTTATCGGTTCAGGACCAAATCGATATTTCGCCGAAAAATCGGCGAAATATCGCTGAGACGGAATTCCTTGGTCCCGACGGCTCGAGCCTTTAAAAAAAAAATCGAACCGATATATCGCCGAAACCCGATATATCGTCTCTGTTTCGGCGATATATCGGCGATTTTTGTAAAAAAACTCCCGACCGAAATTTAACAGTCTCGTTTTATCGGTTCAGGACCGAAATCGATATATCGCCGAGACGGAATTCCTTGGGGTAGATACATTACATATTTTAGTGCTTGTGTGAGGTCTTTAATGGGGCCATCAAATAAGTTAACCACCAAATGCATAGTCCTCGGCTGGACCTTATTAATTTGGGAGAGAATTGTTTTTTTTTTCTGATGATGCAAGCTAGCAACCCACCGAGAAGTGGCGATGGCCCACTCCCACAAGACTTCCACGACTCCAATGGCTTCTTCCATTCCATTTCTTCCAATTTTTTCTATCCCAGACGTTAGACTATAACCATCATCCGCACTCATCTTAGAGAGATAAATGTAAAAGGTTAGGGGCTGTTTGGGAGGCCATTTGAAGAGAGTAGGAAAGGAAAAAATTTTCATTTTCATTTGATGATGTAAGCATGGGTTTTGGGGATTCAAAAGGAAGACATAAATGATGGAAGGGTATTTATGGTCATTTGTCACAAGATTCCCATTTAAAAACCCATTTGACAAGTGAATGTCCTCATGAGGACATTCACCTAGAGAATGAAAATGACCATTATGATCATTCACCTACTAAATGTAAATGAAAATGAAAATGGCCTCCCAAACACTTTTTAGTGGAAAATGATGGGAAATGGTGGAAAATGAAGTGGGAAATGGCCTCCCAAACAGCCCCTTAATGCCTCAGCTAGAGCCGAAAATCTTAAGGATACTTGTTCCGTGATGCGGCACTTCTCATGCTAATTTATGGGACTCTACCAGTTCATCCTCTTGCTTCCACTATTGCTGCTCAATCTCGCTGATTTCGCCTCCTCCTCTCCGCTCTACTACAGCTGCTCAGGAACTGGCAACTTCCCATCCAACGGCAGCTATGCCACCAATCTTGATGGCCTCCTTCGGTCATTAGCATCCACCGGGCCAGTCAACGGCTTCAGCAACAACACGCGCGGCAGCGAGCCGGACCGAGTGTACGGCCTAGTCCTCTGCAGGGGAGACGTGACCCGGGATGCCTGCAGAACGTGCCTCCAGACAGGAATCACGGAGATGAGGCAGCTGTGCCCCAATAGACCCGGTGCAGGCATATGGTACGACGACTGCCGCCTGCGCTACTCCGACCAGAACTTCTTCTCCAAGGTGGACGACTCCGGGAAGGTCAATTTGGGGAGCAATGAGAACATTTCCGACCCGCTACCATTCAATCGCATCCTGGGGGAGATGTTGAGGAACTTGTCAAGAGAGGCTGCATTCAATCGCTCGAGCCGGATGTTTGCCACTGGAGAGGCGTCTTTCAATGGGTCCAATAAGTTGTATGGGCTTGTGCAGTGCTCACGGGATTTGCAGCCTGGTGACTGCAGCAAGTGCCTTAATTCGACTTTAACCGATCTTGAGAGCTGCTGTTTTGGCAAACAAGGGGGCAGGATTCTGGGGCTCAGCTGCAATTTGAGGTTCGAGCTCTATCGTTTCTTCGGCGGCCCGGCATCGCCCCCTCCTACTACGGGACCTCAAGGTAACCTTTATATCATGGAGATCAAACATCTTCATACTTTAAAAGGCCAAATTTATAAGACTTCTTATATGGTCTCTAGTACATGCATATATGCAGGTGGAAATGCAAGCACGTCGAGGAAGATGATTAAAATTATACTTCCAACCATCGCTGCCGTAGCACTTCTATGTGGCTTGAGCGTTTACTTGGTAAAACGAAAGGAGGAGATGGTAATAAGGGGTAAGTTAAAAGAACGAAAGCTTTCTTTTGTTCATTGGATTTGCTTAAACGATATAGGTGGTCGGTGTATATACTGTTGGTACTAGTAATTGCCAACAAGTTGCTATACGTTTGGTTTGTTGTAGAATGGCAGGAGAAGAATGAGGAACTTGTGGACAGAAGTGTGATAGCCGCGTTGGAGAGCAATGAGGATCCCTTGCAGTTCGAGTTCGAGACGATTAAAGCAGCTACGAACAACTTCTCTCCGTCTTGTAAACTTGGTGAAGGAGGCTTTGGTCCAGTTTACCAGGTCGGAGTTAATTCCATAAACTTAATTTATGTCACTAATTCCATGAACTAATATAATGAAGGACTATCTAAAGTCTAAACATTCGCAACAAAATATTCAATCTTAATGGCTGGAAGGTTCCGGAGGCTGACCGCTGTTGAATTAGCCGGCTATCCAATCAGCTGAAAAGGTGGTCCTGATTGATAACGAATTTCACAACAAAATATTCAATCTTAATGGCTGGAAGGTTCCCGAGACTGACCGCGGTTGAATTATTCGGCTATCCAATCAGCTGAAAAGGTGGGAATTTTCAAAGAAAACCAATTAATTCCGAGGGGACGGTTTAGGGGCCGTTTGGGGCGTGAAAGAAGCGAAACATCTACAGTGGATTGGGATGTTTCAACTTTCAAGCACGAGGTGTTTCAGTTGAAAGTTGAAAATATCCTAAAATAAATATTCAGCTAAATTTTTTTCTGTTAGATGTTTGCTTTTAATCACAAACCAAACACCCGTTAGATGAGATTATTCTCATGTAAGAACATGAAGCCAATTTTTTGGGTTCTGATAAGGTTGGTATCAAATCAATGAATAATTAAATATATCAAATCAATGAGTAAATGAGGTAACTATCAGATTAAGATCACATTTAAACTTTTCCGTACCATGGCTGATATTTTAGCCTAAATGTCCATGGATCGAAAGCAACCTCAAGACTAACATGGCCAACCAACCTTGTTGATTAGGTGGTCAGTTTAATGACTGCTGGTACCATGCATTACATTAGTCGACAAAGCAAACTAGATAGGAGTATAGCATGGGGCCTGCTTATCAAATTGGCAGCGAAAGGATCATATGTGTAGCATCGAGTTTGAGTAGTTGTTCTTTTAGAGAAATCTATAAGAGGAACAGTTTGTTTGACTTTCTTCATTAAGCTGCATGCTTACTTTTCCTTTGTACAATTGTTTTTACACAGGGAAGACTAGCAAGTGGACGAGAAATAGCGGTGAAGAGATTGTCCGGGAACTCGGGGCAAGGGATTGAAGAGTTTAGGAACGAGGTTTTGCTGATCGCGAAGCTGCAGCACCGTAATTTGGTGAGACACTTTGGTTTCTGTGTGCAAGGAGACGAAAAGATACTTATCTACGAATTCGTTCACAACAAAAGCCTCGATTACTTTCTCTTCGGTATGCAATACAATTACTTCTTTGTCAATAACTACACTATTTATACCATAAAAAAGGACCTACGGTCCTACACTATTTAATTTGGTTTTGTGCGGCCGCGAAACTAGTTTTGTTTTCTTGTCACAATATCACTAGAGTTAACCTTGTTTGGTAGTTTGTTAAAAAAAAAGTGATGCGTACGTACCACATGATACTCCTGTTGCCAAGCATGAACAGTCATCATCAAATGGTATTATAAGAATAACATTGCAATCGATGGAACTAACAATTTTTGTTGCTAAACGTACATTTTAGATCGAAATAAACGTGGGCATTTGGATTGGGAAATTCGTACCAAAATTATAGAAGGCATTGCTCGAGGTCTTCTCTATCTTCATGAAGATTCTCGGCTGAAGATCATTCACCGTGATCTAAAAGCTAGCAACATTTTGCTTGATAGAGAGATGAACCCCAAAATAGCGGACTTTGGCATGTCTAGAATATTTAAAGCTGATCAGACAACGGGTAATACCAGTAGAATCGCAGGAACATTGTGAGTCTTCTCTGATTATCATTAGTTTACTCTTAGATCATCAAATTAATCAATGGCCTTCATCTCTTGTTTAAAGTTCCAGACTAGAGGCATTTATCAGCATTTAGTAATTTTGGTTACATGCATTGATGGCCTAGTGGATACATGTCCCCGGAATATGCAATGCACGGCCAGTTTTCGCCCAAATCTGATGTCTACAGCTTTGGTGTCCTTGTCCTTGAAATATTAAGTGGCCAGAAGAATACCAATTTCTACCAATCAACTGGAGCCGAGGACCTTCTTAGCTATGTAAGCACGAAGACAACTCCCCAAGTTGTCAAAGCTAGCTACTTCCGATAATCTTCAAATTTACAAAATTAAGTTGATGATTTCTACTTAACTCGTTCATGCAGGCATGGAGACTCTGGAAAGGGGGGATGGTCTTGGACCTTCTTGACCCATGTCTGAAAGAAAGCTGCCCGACAACTGAAGCGATGAGGTTTGTGCACATTGGGCTCTTATGTGTTCAAGAAAATGTTATAGATAGACCCAGCATGTCTACAGTTGTTCTCATGCTGAATAGCGGCTCAGTCACGGTGCCTGCACCTTGCCCTCCTGCTTACTTTGTATCCAGCAAAATAGCATCAGACATCTTCTCCAAAGAGTTCGATTGGCAGGTGAGCCAGTCAGATGCTTCAATGAGTAAATTGGGTACGGTGTCCACCAATGACAATTCAGTCACCCAATTGTACCCTAGATAGCAAAGAGAGGAACGATGCGCCATTGTGCTTGCCTGCTAAATTGGTTTAAGTTTTCTTCCTTGTGTAAGTTGGATATTGGCGTAGGAGAGCATCTTGTAAAAGAATGGTCAAATGTATATAACTACAATATGTGACCATGCTCAAAAACCACATTCTTGTGTGCAAGTAGTAATTGAAAGAAGGGAGAAAGCATTACTCCCTCCGTCTGCAATTATTATCACCATAAGGTTTTCAAAAATGGACTAAAAATTAGTTCATTTTGAAAAATCTTAAGGTGATAATAATTCCGAACGGATGTATGTAACAGACTAACAGTAGTGATTAGAAAGGGCAGTACGTAATCCCCTTGTATAAGTCGTGGTGTTTGAGGAACTATCATATCAATTGAACAAATATAGCTTAAATAAAAGATGCGGCATATCTGCTAAATGCGTTGGGGTTTGACATGCCTAATGAGATGAACCTACAGTGGCAGTCACATACATCGATCTTGTGTGTGATCGCCTTCTGTTCTATGCCATTTTCAACCAAATCATTATGGCTTGTTTGGATAGGGATAGCTAAAGAATTTGAAAGAAGTTCTCGCCAAAAAAATTTGACATTTCGTAGACTAGATTATGAACAGTCTCATATCCCTACTACAACATGGTATGGCAGCGAAAGCAATGAGGTTTTATTTTTTTCTATTGCTACATCGAAGGCAGTGAGTTACCTTATAGCAAGATGAATTTCACCTACAACTTCAACTACGTGTGCAGGCACACGTGGCCGCTAAGTATTGGACCCATTACTTTGATAGTTAAAAGCCCAAAACTCAATTTTACCATGTATGCATGAAAAGGCAAGTATGCCAAAACTAGAAAGAGCACAATCGGGAGAATCCATGGCACCCCGTCCCAGGATATCAACATTAAATATAGAATATCCAGGGTTTCCTAAGTAATGGTCACACGCATGCACGAGTGCAAGCCTACCCTTAACATGTAAGATAAATTGCCTTGCAAATCCTGACTGATAACCATTAGAATGCTTGCTGCAATAACTATTTTGTTGGTTTAACGCAAGCTTTGCTCCATTTCATCCCGTTTTACGAGTTGTGAGAGTTTACTCTTGTTGTCTCTCCTTGCCTTTCTAACTGCCTGGCCTTTCCCATCGTCTTCTCCAATTAAGCATTTAACTGCGCCATTAGATCAGCCCCTACAACAACTCAGATCAAAATAAGTCTTTTCTACCTCTCCACCCTATATCATGGACATCAACAAAAGCCTTCCCGAGGAGATAATCTTTAAAATGATCTCCATTTTGAACCTGAGGGAAGGAGCAAGGGCGTCCAACGAATGCAGAAGTTGGCAAGATTTCTGGCTCACGACCGACAATGTCGACCTGGACGAGAATAAGTTCTTCGACGTTATGGAGAGGATCAACCTCATCTGTCAGGGCAAGAACGCCGAGGCGTCTTCTCTGAAGACGATTGGCCAATGGAAATTCCTCACCACGGCCAGCCAGATTCTGCTCAAGCATAAATTTGGCAGCTTAGAGGTGTTCCAAAACACATGAAAAAGATAATAATTAGGAGCTTCAAAGGTGGACCCAATGAACTGGAACTTATAATATTTTTGTTGAAGAGTGGAAAAGAAGCCTGCCGAGTTGAAATGCGAAAAGTACGCAAATTTGAAAGATCTCCTAATGTTAAGATCTCATTCTAGTAGGAATAGTATCTCTGGATTGGGGAAGCTATTGGAGACTTATAAACAAGAGATGCTGTTGCAAATTCTTTTAGTTTTTATTAAGGTGATCATTTTAAATAGACTCTTAGAGAGTCATCTTTTTAAAAGTGATTTATAGTAGCTTTCTTTTCTTCAGTTTGATCAAGACAAATTTTCATTATCAACAATTATGTAGTATAATATATGACTTCCTATATATATTTTCATAATGTCCTGATTTAATTTTTTATGTTGCATGCTTAAGATGTCGTTGTGTTGTCTTAATTAAAGTCTCTAGTAATGCCTCGGCGCAGTTGGAGACAATTGGCCTCAATTGCCTGCTTACGTAAATTGAAATGGCTAAAGCATAGCAATGGACATTTGGCAAAGTATTTGTCACCGAAATATGGAATCCAAAATCTCTTAACTCTGTGGACAATATGGAGAAGGTTGTCCTCACACTGATCCTTCTATTTTTCCTTGCAACAATTTTAAGGCAAATTTTTTAGGATTTGTGATAATACTTCTCTCTTACTTTGTGATACCAAACCAAATTTTAGTCTTTAGCCTCTTAGGGAATCAGAATTAGGTGTTACCAAACACATTTCTCCACACATCCGACCAAATCGCATGACATGTCCATTGTCAAATGCCCCGAGTGTGGTTGTCCACCACGCAGGACAAGAAGGATTCTAGTGGTTAGACATGAACATCATATTGTTAGAAATAAAAATTGTAACTATTAAATCTGCAGTTACAACTACTAATGTAACTCCAACTTGAGAAAATGAGATAATTACTTACAGTAGACTTGACTAGAATTTACAAACCTTCATGTTTAGCTATGCTAAAATTGCTCAGCAAATAACAATCTCTGCTGCAAATAAGTAAGGAACTCAGCAGCAAAAGGCTCTCAACTAGGATACTATATATAAAAGCTCCTCTTCCTTGTGTTTCTCTTCTTCTTTTGCATCACTTTACATACACAATTTAGTACCTAGTAAGTTGATTTGCAAAACTTAAACCTCCTTCGCTCTGAAAAAATTATCAAATTGCAGAATGATTTTGCAAACTTGAACCTCTCACTATGCAACATTATTTTCAAATTTTCTTTCGCGGACAAATTATTTTCCAGAGTTACTCCTATCAATTCGTAACTCCAAAAGCAATAATAGATCTTGAGCAACTTTCAGAAAGATCCCCAATGAGCACTTCACTATCTGTGCAGTCCATTTGCACCAAATAGATACGCACAAAAGCACATAATAAAAGAAAGACCCTGAATATGCAAGAGGACCAGATCTCACAAAAGAGTACCTTTTTTTTTCTTACAAAAGAGTACCTTGAATTATCCAGAAACGTAACAAAGAAGAAAGTGAATTGCTTATTACCATTTATACAAGATCTGCAATACTGAATCCCAAGGTCCATCCTTGTCCGGCCTTAAACAAGGAAAAGATCTCGACTGAATTTTCAGCTTCAAGCAACTGGTGGACGCAGAACATGGTCCTGAGAGGTATCAACGGCCGCAGGTGGCATGAATTGCCACATAGCAACACCTGGATAGCCGATGAAGGGCATCAGTTTATTACCAGCTGCTTGGCTATGAGCTGTGAATGTGGCTGTGATTGCCGAAGCATGCGGTAAAAAGCCCGGTTGTGTAGCACTCATCGTCTTGAGTTGTTTCTCAAGTTGATATTTTTCCACTTTTAATCTCTGCTTTTCATCACGAAGTTCATTCTTCTCAGCCTAACAAAACAGGACACAAGATTCCCAACAGTTGAACAAAGATTTAAATAAAGAAGTAAGCTACATTTTCTATCAATGCCTTTATTTTCCCTTACAACTGTACAACAACTATAGGCATTTTAAACAAATGAAACATTTTAGTCCTTGCCAAAAAAAGAAAGACGCACAACTAGTCCCTAATTTGCAAGGAGATGGGAAACGTCTAACAAGAAGCTGGATACAGACCTTCAGCTCTTTGATCTTCTCCTGAAGATTATCATTTGACTCCTTCAGCTGATTTGCTTCACTTCGCAACTGAGTAACCACTCGAACAGCATCATTCAAAATAGTTGCTTTGTCCATTTTGGGTTGTTTTCCAGGATCCATAATAGAAGCCAATTCCAGAAACCTTGTGAAGGAAACGATTTTAGTAAAGAGGGAAATAAGCTCACCATTTTGAGTGGAAATAGCAAATAATACCTATCATTGAGCATATCCCTTCGCCTCTTTTCTCTGCATGCTTTGGAGCCAGATCCATTACAAGATTCAGGTCTTTGGCTGAAAGAGAATATGATGCATACGCTGATAAATAAATGTGTAAATAAAAAGGTTAATGTTCCTAAAGCAGGCAATTGAAGGTAAAACACTGTGGTAAAACCGTTTCTGAGTTCCTGATGTTTTTAAGATATCTGAGACCAAGCCCTCGCACGAGTCACCAATTTCCGCACTGACATCAAAACAGTACTGGTCAGATAAATAATAGTTGAGAAATAATGTTAAGAAAGTGTATAAGCTCATTTGAAAACTGAATAAACTGTAACTAAATGGAATAGACAACTAGGTACCAACAACTTGTCATAAAACAAAGAAAAACTGAGATTGCACTTCCATCCCTGAATAATGTCAAATATGTACATGAATTCTTGAATTCTGATGAAAAAAACTGTGAATAACTCCTATGACTAACGGAAAAGGTTGTTTTAAAAATTTTCTAGATGATTTTACCCTTCCAAACATTACTTAGCTTTCTGCACGTTTCCATCTACATTAAAACTTTTATCAACTCTGATATGGCCCACAATCCTGAGCTCCTTCTAATTTAAACCGACCTTTTCATGGTCAGAGCAAAAACCTATTCCTGCTTCTTTTGCTAAAGGATTCGCTGCATAAACCCTCATTTTAAGAGTGCATGAGACATAGTTTAAGGACTTGCTGGCTTTGGTTGATCTCTCAACACCACAGTAGAACAAAAGAAACCATCTAAGGGTAAGTAAACCAGACCAGCTATAAAGCTGCACACTTCTGTTGATTCCATAAACGAAATAAATAACCTTTTCTTAAAAATATCCATGCCAAAACTAATGTCGTAATGAGCCATGCTCTAACCAGGCGGCCACATAAGATCATTCTCAGCATCAGGCACCATGGCTTCTGAATCCCTCAAATCAAAATGCTGCTTTCAACAAATGGTGAGACTGGCAACAAGCAAGTCAGACCAATGCAACCCATTTGAGCCTAACCCTCAATTTCAGCATCCTGCACCATTTTTCATGGGTGGGTATTTACTCATGAATAATCCCTTCTTCTTCGTCCTCTACAGCCTCATACAGAGTTCTGGAGTTCACAGTAGTTTTATGAGGCTTATGGGAATACCAGTAGGAAACCCATATGGGAAACCCTGATGTGATGAACAGGGCGGTGACCAATTATTTGCCATCATATTGTAGCTCTCTTCGACTAAATTAGCTGAAGGAGGAAGGGCTGTTCTAGAAACCTTGACTTGGGTTTCAAGTAGACAGACCCAGAAAGAGAGTTATTGGCTAAGGTTTCGTGTGGATGCCTCATAAGCTTATTGGCAGTTGGAATGAGTTTGCAAGCATTATCATGTGGATGGCTGTTGATGAAATTGGAGATTTAGACATTGCGTCTCAGGCTGATTGATCTGTAAATGCTCTCCACCGGAGTCCTGTTCTTCCCTGTGGAACGGTTGTACAGAGAATTGGAGCCTTTGGAGGTGGAGCAAGATCCTGTGTCTGTAGAGAATTTCTCTTCTTAAATCTTACACGGATGTTATTACAAATAGAACCTCTCCCTTCTTGCCTATTGGCAATTGCGAATTTTAGCTTTCCATTTTGACAGATTCAGATGAATATAACCTGATACTTATATCAATGAACGCAACATTAGTTGGTAGATGCATTTTAGTGAGAGGATTTATGAGAAGCAGGACGAGAACTGCTTCCTACTTTAAGAGTTGGGAAATGTAAAGGAGAGGTAAAAGGCAGGAAACCTTCAGAAGGACATATTACAGTGAAGTTCTCTCAAATTACCCAAAGAACATTTAAATGAGAGATTAGAATGAAAAAGCACATGAGCATGATCTTCAGAAAAATTGGAATACATTAGTTGAAGTTCAAAAACCACAACCTGAAGGAACAAAAAAACACATATGCAAATGGTTATGAGGACTATTCAGCATAAGCTTGTAAAGTAATATTGTAACAAAAATGATGTTTTCCGTTTGGCATGGGGGACCATGTGCAGGTTTCCATAATACAGGTGGGTTGTGTGCAATTTTTTGCCATAACGAATAACTCAGAGGTACAAATTACCCAAAAATAAAGGCGAGTTGCATGTATCCCAAGTATATGCACGAAAAGGGAAAAAGTTCACTTTTGAGGAAAAAACTAGTAAGAAGTAAATCAAGCTCGAAAAACTCGACTTGGCTTGTGTTTGAGATCGTCAAGACAAGCTCAATCATACCTGTCTCGACTCGGCTCAAAGCTCGAGATAAGCTTGAACTCACTGTATGTATACTGCTTTTTCAAATATGCACATGCATATATTACAATCTACTCTCAAATGTCAACTCCTTCCATCAATTATATCATTTTTTCACTTTTCCAATGCAGTCTTTTTGTTAGAGGAAATAGGTGATGTGTCTAATGAGAACTAGGACCATTTTTTCACTTCTATAAATTCCACAACTAAATAAAACCCACATATAATACTCCCTCCATCCTGTATCAATAGTAGGGAGTAGAAAATGAGCATCAACTAAAATCTAATCTAACACGTTGGCCCACTTTTGACCATGCTCATATAAGTGATTTTTTCTCTAAATACCTCTATGCCACCAATCACAGAACCAAGTCGGCTCACAAGCTAAAAGCTACTCGAACTTGAAGTTGAAATTTCAAGTTCAAGCCAAATCAGCCTAAAGCTCGACTGGGCTTGGCTCAAGTCCTGACTCTTTATTTTGGAAAGACGAAAGGAGAAGAAGATAGACACCAAGAACTCCCTCATTATATTATGAATCGTCAGCCACCTCTCCTATTGCCATCAGCCTCTTCACTTAGTAGTTTTAAATTACGACTCTTTATCATTATTATCTTTCCTAGTTTAATAGACTTCATGTAACACCTGGTATCTGGAGAAGTTATTACCTGCGCGCCGCGCATGGTAACAGTGTGCTCATCACCAATGGGTGATGAGCACGTCTCCCTACTTGTGGGTCCCTTTGGGACAATCATTACAAGCCGGGGAGAGGTGCCCATCACCCATTGGTGATGAGCACACTGTTCCCCCTGTGCGGCTCGTAGCCAATAATTTTCGCTGGTACCTGGAGGAAGGCCAGGTGGAATGGGGTTGATACCAGGTGTTACAGTGGGAACCAGGTGGCTTTCGTTCTGGTTTTAATAAAGAAAAGGGGGTGAAGGAGCTGAAGTTTCTGGTTCTGAACAGAAGAATTTGGGAGAGAGGCAGAGTGAGGGAGAAGTCGAGCAGCAGCAGGGGGAGTGCCAGTGACCTCGGATAATGCTGGCGACAACGGCGAGTTCGACGACCTCCAGCTTTCGGCGACTCCCAGCGATCTCAAGCGAAGAGTGGACCATCGTCAGTGCATGCTTAAGGTCGAATTTCGTAACATATTTCATCTCATTTGTATTTTTGTTGTGGCTGTTATTCCGACAGTGGAGTCAATGGTGGCATCAGTAGAGGAAACAACAACACCAGCTGCGCAAGCCAAGGGATGGCGCTGCTATAGTGAAGAGTCGAGCTCCCCGCAACATGGGCCGATCGGCAGCACTGCGGTGGAGTGCAGATGAGTGTTGATCGAACTCCCCGCGGCATGGGCCGATCGGCAGTACTTCGACGGAGTGGTGTTGGAGAATCAGAGGAGCAATGCCAGTAGAACTTCCTCCAGACCCCCCCCCCCCCCCCACCTTGGGGAGGCTGGGAATACCAAGCACCAATCCCGGCGACGGAGATGGCGAAGGCGACAACCCAAAAAGATGTCGCCTTTGCCATCATATGGAGGGTGAAAGGCATGAAGGAGGTGACGGGGAGGAGGGCCAAAGCTATCAGAAGGCCCTCCGGCCCGAAATGGCTGACGCGGCAGTGGCGGCGGCCGAAAGGCGTCAGCTTTGCCACTGCCGTCTTTTCTTTCTCCGACGAGCTCAACCCCAGACAGAGGAAGGGAGGAGGGGAGTTGGATCACCAAGAGCGGGTCACCGAATCGACCGGCCGCCAGAAGCGGCAGCAGCGGCAGCAAGCAGAGCTTGCTGCCGCCATGTCCGATCGTCTGCTTGAGGAAGATGATAAGTTCGGTTCGGGCACATGCCGGACCGGACCATTCCATTACCAAACCAAACCAGTTCGGTTTGGAGTCTGACCCGAACCCGGTCTGGTTCACTTTCAAACTCGGTCTGGTTCACCTTCAAACTCGGTCTGGTCCATCTTCAAACCGAACCCAGTCTACCTTCAGACCGAACCCGGTTCGATAATAAACCCGATTTATAAACCGGTTTAGATTTTGAACTACCCACAACTAACTGTGAAGCTTAACTGTCTGTGTAATTGAATGCAGTATGGTACATACAGAGCCAATAAGGTACATAGGCTCATTTTATTAGTTTTGGGCTATATGATAAATAATTTCAAGCCCTAATTGGGATATTAGCTTCATGTGTTTGATGTTATTGTATTAAGGGCAATTTGTCCCTCTTTTTATGCTGAATGATAGCTGAGCACTTAAATAATAAGAAAAACCTGACTAATAAACCTAGATGGTTTAGAGACTTAATCATTTTATGAAAGATAATAAAATGATGACTTGAGGGTTGGGAAGAACCTAATTAAGATAAAGATTAAAATGCCCTTGGGATTGGGAGTCAGTGTATGAGTGTGAGTGACTTCCGATCAAGCGACCAAATGACTATTAAGTCAAAGGTTAGGTTATCTGTTGAGCTATTAAGCCAACAATTGTGAATAATATGTTATAACTCTAAGAAGGGTTCATACTAGTAATACCGTGATACCTGTTAAGGATCACAAGGTATAGATTGGGGTGGTGTTGCATCTTCCGACTGGTGGAAGCTCTGCCGTCTGTATCTCTCTATGGATTTTAGAGAGCATTCACATCTTCCGACTGGTGGAAGCTCTATGTCATGGTACATAATAAGGACCGACTTCTATTGGTCAGGCTTAAGCTGTTATATCTTTCTATGGATTTTAGAGAGAGCATTTACATGTTATTTTGGCCCATGTTTGCATCTTTCTATAGATTTTAGAGAGAGTATTACATATTCTATTGGCCAGGCTTAAGCTGTTACCTCTTCTCTATGGATTTTAGAGAGAGCTTTTGCATCTTTCGACCGGTGGAAGCTCTGCACACATCCTGAACCTTGGTTGACAGGTGGTTTACTGTGCACATTGGAGACGTTTGCATCCTAGAAGGCTGCGTTTCCCGACCCACATTGAGTCTAGGAGCTGATGTGGAGCCAGACCCTTCTGACGGTCATACCTTTTAAGGTAAGGAACGGGCGAGGCAGTCACCCTTGAGGGATTCAGGGCGTGCCGTGATGTTATAATCAGTCTAGGAATATGAAAGGTCAGGAATGTTGTAATCAGTCTAGGAAGATGAAGAGTCAATCTAGGAATATGAAAAGTCACATCTTGTAATCAGTCTTGGAAGATGCGCCTCTCCTTCCTTATAAGGAGGACGTCTTCCTCCTTCTGGGTATGAAATATTAAGAACTATTCCTTCCCTCTCAAATCTCTTCTTCTCCTCTTTTGCGGATTCCAATACTTGTGATCCTTACGGGTCACAACATTGGTATCAGAGCGTTGATCCACGAGAATTCATGCCTCCTCGCAAGCCACCCACAATGACTCAAGAAGCTCCACCGGAGCCGGAGATCGCCAAGGATCCTGCGAGCCCAAAAGCTAATCCCGATCCTACCCAGGCTGCCTTGCTGTCCGTCCTAACGGAGATTCAAAAGGAGCTCTGGGAGATTAAGCTTGCTCAGGCTCCTTCTCAGCCGCTCAAATCAGCCGCCGTGACTCCACCACCACGAGAGATGGGCAGCTCCAGCCGCCAAGATGGATTCCCTGGCATGGGAGCCTCTCTGCTCGGCAAGGCCAGCGGACAGTCCCTACCTTATGGGATTAAGTTGGGCTCACTCAACTCCAACGCCGACGGAGGGCGCCAGAGCGCCACCACAAGGGATACGCAAGGTGTTCGACGAAATGCTACAATGAACAACTGTGACCGGGCCTTGCATGACGAGTTGGACGATGCTTGGGATGAACCCCAGATGCCTCGCGGAGGCCAACGGAACAGCGCCGAGCCCTGATTGGCTTGCTTGCAGTTTCCTTGGTACAATGGAGAAGACGACCCTGTTGAATGGCTCTATAGAGCTGACAAATTTTTCTCCTACCAAGGCACCTACTCGGATGAGGAACGCTTACGAGTGGCAGCGTTCCACCTGGATGGTGATGCCTCCATATGGTATCAAGCGTTCGAAAAGGAGATCCGCTTTCCCATATGGGTGTCTTTCTCTGACGAACTGTGTATTCAATTCGGACCGAACGAGTTCCAAGACTTCAATGAGATGCTGTCCACCTTGAAACAAACAACTTCGGTAAGAGCATATTACTCGAAATTCATGAAAATTGCTAACAGGTTACCGGACTGGCCGGTGGCGGCATTAGTCGGTACATTCAAGCGCGGATTGAAGCCTGAGATAGCGGATGAAATGCGCCATTTTCCTTGCCACACAATGCGGGATGTGGTGCGGCATGCCCCAATTGAGGAAGAGAAATTGGGTCGTCAGAAGCGCGGAGGGCGAGGGGCCTGGAGCCCACGGCCACTTAGTCAACCCTCATCGTCAGCGGCTCCTGTTGTCAGTGCCAGTCCCAACCGGACCCCCTTGTCAGGCTCCATTCCCACTCCTATTCACCGCTTAACCCAAGCTCAAATGGCAGATCGGAGGGCCAAGGGCCTATGTTTCAACTGCGATGAAAAGTATGTCCAGAGCCATCAATGTGCGGCTCGGGGCAGCTTACTTATTGAGGAGGTTGAGAAAGAGGAACCTGCTCCGGCTGAGGACTTCACCCCTGTATGTGACCCATTCCAGCCAGAGATCTCGGTGCACGCGTATTCCGGCACTTTTACTCCACGCACCATGCGTGTGCAAGGCATGTTAAAACGACAGCCAGTGGCAATTCTGATTGACAGTGGTTCGACACATAATTTCATTAATGACAGGGTGGCTCATCGACTGGGTTGCTATGTTTCTGACACCACCCCATTTGATGTCCTTATTGGCGATGGCAAACATCTCCGAAGCTCGGGTGTGTGTGCTCAAGCCTCCCTCACCATTCAAGAGCATACCTTTACCACCGACCTGTTTCTCCTTCCAACCAAAGGAGCAGATGTGGTGTTAGGCGTGCAATGGCTCCAAGAATTGGGCGATGTAATGTGGAACTTCCGCGAGCTAACCATGGACTTTGACGTCAAAGGGAAAAGGGTCCGTATACAGGGAACCCAACCCGGCACCCTTCACTCAGCCCAGGCCGTAGACTCCTTCAGACGGTTCACACCTCAAGGTATGTTTCTACAACAGCGATCAATGGGGGATGTGGAGCAAGGGGAACTTCCTCCGGACATGCGTATACTTCTGGAGGAACATGCGGATATCTTCTCTGAGCCCACCAGCCTTCCTCCCCAGCGGGCCCATGACCATCACATTCCTCTGGTTCCAGGGGCTCAGCCGACGAACATCCGGCCATACCGCTACCCCCACATTCAGAAGGCTGAGATCGAGCGGCTGGTGGGAAATATGCTGACCACAGGTATTATTCGTCCCAGCAACAGTTCCTTTTCTTCACCAGTTTTGCTTGTGCGTAAGAAAGACGGCACCTGGCGCTTCTGCGTGGATTATCGCGCCCTGAATGCTATTACCGTCAAAGACAAATACCCCATTCTGGTGATTGAAGAATTGCTTGACGAATTAGCAAGCGCACAGGTCTTTAGCAAGCTTGACTTGCGTTCTGGGTATCACCAAATCAGGATGCAGGTTTCGGATGCGCACAAAACTGCGTTTCGGACCCATGATGGCCACTTCGAATTTTTGGTAATGCCATTTGGGCTGACCAATGCCCCCGCCACTTTCCAGAGTTTGATGAATGACATTTTCCGGCCATTTCTCCGACAGTTTGTATTGGTATTCTTCGACGACATTCTTATCTACAGCAGAACTTGGGAGGAGTATTTGGGTCACCTCAGGTCGGTCTTCTCGCTCCTAAGAGCTAATTCTTTATTTCTAAAACGTTCGAAGTGTTCGTTTGGCAGTTCTCAGGTGGAATACCTTGGTCATATCATCTCATGTGATGGTGTCACCACAGACCCTTCCAAAGTAGCCACCATGTTATCCTGGCCGGCTCCCAAGTGCGTCAAGGCGTTGCGCGGCTTCTTAGGGCTGACAGGCTATTATCGCCGTTTTATTAGTCACTATGGAACTATTGCAGCACCACTCACGGCTTTGTTAAAGAAGGGTGCCTTCAACTGGACCAATGAGGCACAAATGGCCTTCGACCGACTCAAACAGGCTATGGCCCATGCGCCAGTATTGGGACTTCCTAACTTCAATCTTCCGTTTGTGGTGGAGACTGATGCTTCTGGTACTGGTCTTGGGGCCGTCCTCTTGCAACAGGACCGTCCAATTGCCTTTCTGAGCAAAGCTTTGTCGGGCCGCACTCTTTCCTTATCGGCCTATGAACGGGAGATGTTAGCCATTATTCATGCTGTGACCAAATGGCGCCCATATCTGTTGGGCCGGCGGTTTACCATACGGACCGACCATCAACCTCTGAAATATTTCTTAGAGCAAAGGGTGTCTACTCCGGCCCAGCAACGATGGGTCTACAAGCTGTTGGGTTATGATTATAAGATTATTTATAAGAAAGGAGCCGAGAACACTGTTGCAGATGCACTCTCTCGACGGCCCATGCCAGACTCTTGTATGGTCTTATCCGGCCCCACTTGTCCGTTCATTCCGGACCTTCAACAAGCATACGCGGAGGACCCGCCCACCAAGGAGTTGGTCCGTCGTATCCAAGCTCAACCAGCCGCTGAACCCCCCTATGTGTGGCGGCATAACCTGTTGTTTTGGAAGGATCGCTTGTGGGTGCCCAATTATGCTAACTTGCGTCGACGCATCATTTCACATTTCCATGACACACCCAGTGCAGGCCATGAGGGATCATTTCGCACATATAAGAGGGTGAGCCAGAGTTTTCTGTGGAAAGGGCTACGTCGTGCCGTGCAGGATTATGTATCCACTTGTGATATTTGCCAACGTTCCAAGTCCATGACCACGTCTCCTGCCGGCCTTCTTCAGCCATTACCTATTCCGGCTAATATTTGGGAGGATGTTTCTATGGATTTCATTGAAGCTTTACCACTCGTTCAGGGCAAATCTGTCATCTTGGTAGTTGTTGACCGGCTATCGAAATATGCTCACTTTTGTGCCTTGAGCCATCCTTTTACGGCTCGTACGGTTGCGGAGGTCTATGTGCGCGAGGTCGCTAAGCTCCATGGTATGCCCAAGACCATTGTGTCCGACCGCGACCGTGTCTTCTTGTCTAATTTCTGGCGTGAATTCTTTGCTCTCCAAGGTACGCAATTACATATGAGTACAGCCTACCATCCACAGACAGATGGGCAAACAGAGGTGGTGAATCGCTGTTTAGAGTAGTATTTGAGGTGTTTCGTGGACGATCAACCCCGCCGTTGGCTTCAGCTCCTACCGTGGGCTGAGTGGTCCTACAACACCGCCTACCATACTCGTGCGGGCTTTACTCCCTTCGAGGTTGTGTACGGTCGTCCTCTGACGACGGTTCTTTCTTATGTTCCCCATCGTTCAGCTATTGCTGAAGTGGATTATATGCTTCAAACTCGTGATGAGGTGTTGCGGCAACTTCGGCGCAACTTACAATCGGCTCAGAATCGTATGAAACAGGTTTATGATCGCCACCATACTGATCGCGTATTTCAGGTGGGCTCACTGGTCTATGTGTCCCTTATGCCCTTGCGCCAAACTTCCTTAGCTTCTATTGACAACAGCAAACTGGCCCATCGTTATCATGGACCTTATGAAGTGATTGAGCGCATTGGGCCGGTGGCGTATCGTCTTGCTTTGCCACCGGGCTCCTTGGTACATCCGGTGTTCCATGTGTCTCGTCTCCGTCAGTTTATGGGTGATCCCCTTTCTGTGGCTAACGTTGCACCTGTTCCACTCCTTGAACCAGCGGCTTCGGAAGTTCCATCCCCTGCATTTATTATCGATCGCCGTCGTGTTCGTCGTTCGGGCCGCATTGTGACGGAGGTGTTAGTCGCTTGGCAGGGTCAGCCATTAGAAGATGCAACCTGGCTCCTCGAGGATGACTTTCTGGCACGATTTCCATCATGGACGCCTTGAGGACAAGGCTGCAGCGGAGCGTGGTGGAATGTTGTAATCAGTCTAGGAATATGAAAGGTCAGGAATGTTGTAATCAGTCTAGGAAGATGAAGAGTCAGTCTAGGAATATGAAAAGTCACATCTTGTAATCAGTCTTGGAAGATGCGCCTCTCCTTCCTTATAAGGAGGACGTCTTCCTCCTTCTGGGTATGAAATATTAAGAACTATTCCTTCCCTCTCAAATCTCTTCTTCTCCTCTTTTGTGGATTCCAGTACTTGTGATCCTTACGGGTCACAACACGTGATTACCGGTATTAACCGGAGTGATAGTCACGGTGTTTTCGTGCTGTCTGTCATGTAGGTATGACATTCAGTGAGTCTGTCTTTGGGACAAAGACTTAATTATTGAACTTGAACTTGGGAAGCAATAAAAGACTTGCTTGAAAGATTAATAAAAGATTCAAGTGGAACTCCGTAATAGGTTGCATAATATGTTAATGCAAATCCTGGTTTATTGTAATGTTGATGACTGTGTTATGGTATCCCACTGAGTATTTTTATACTCAGCATCCTTATGTGATGTAGGTGCTGCTGTGGAGGATTGACTTCACGTGCACTTGGGAGCTAGGCGGTGAGGACGTTCAGATTGCTGAGCATATATCCTGCTTCGAGTTTGCTCTAGACTCTGTTGTAAGGCGTGAGCGCCAACTATTTCGAGTTTATTTTGAGATGGATGACAGACTTGCACTTAGAGGACTTGCGTTGGTTTAATCGACTTTGCATCTTGTAGTACTATATATATATGGTTTTATATCCGTATTTGTGAACCCCAGTTATCACGGTCTAGATGCTTAGTCGAAAATTTTTCAACTCATGATTTATCGTATAGAGGAGTAATCCTCTGGTTTTCCGCTACTACTCTGATTTAAAAATGGTTTTAAAAACCCGGGCCGTGACACTTCAAGGCATATTTATCTATGATAGGATTCTAGTACGAAAATATTCTATGTGATTCTATTAAAAGAAGTCTTGGAAGGCTATATATATATGTGGTACGTACATACATTGAGAAAAGCAATGAGTATTCAAGTATATTAAAATTTTAATTATCTCTCCGTCTTTCTAGCTCTATCTTCCCTTTCTTTATAATTTCCTACTATGATGCTACATCAAGTTCCTTGTGCACCACTGCGTTCCCAACACATTACTATAACTGATAAGATATCTGTGACAAAGTTACATGTGAAAGAAGTAATTAGCCTATCTAAGGAATGGAAAGCATAAATAGATACCATAAACGACTGTCAAACTAAGCTTTCATTGACTCTTATAGAATAAGAGTCTTCACATAGAACAAAACAGTTAAGTACATCCTGTCCTCATTATCTAAAAATTTTGAACTAGATGATGCAAACTGAATACTCTATTTTTTGGTTTTTCCAGATTCATTAAGGTTGGACATTTTGTAAGGACTTTCCAAATCCATATTATTTGTATGTGGTTAGATAGTACGCTTCTCTAGAAAAAATCCACTGTTCCATGCTGCAATATTTGAACTTTCCAAATTACCCAAAAAAATATATTTGAGCTTTCCAGCTATTGCAAGAAGCTCATGTTACTGAGAACAAAGACTCCACTAATAGAATAAATATCAGCCGCTCTCTGATCAGCAGTATTTCTGTTGAACGATCTGCATATTTTTTTTCTAAACTCAAGAGTGAAAATCGTGATATTTGTTGAAATAGAGTTAGAGATGCCTGAACATTTGGCCGCTTTATATATCTTCAGCACAAAAAGAATATAGAGGAAAAGTGTACACATTCTAATTAGAAACAACAAATGCTCATTAAACGTGAAGAGAGTCTGGGTTAGTCAAAGAAGACAGGAGATGCATTTGTAAAGTGTAGAATCAGCATAAAAGTAGAGAACCGAATAACAGAATTTTCGCATCAGCACAAAGAAGTTGGAACAAAAAGATCACTGGAATGATGTAACAGTTTTTAGGCTCAACAATTGTTCATGCGACAATGAAAAGAAAGTTTGCATAATACAAGTCATAAAGTGCTAATATAACAACATTTCGAGAAGCAGGAAATTTCCTGAATTTCACCAAATACAATTATACACAACTGCCAGACGAGAATTAAACACAATCAGGAGAGAACAGCGGATGCGCTCTTCATTTCTGGACTAATACGTTGACAGGACGCTAAAGTGGAGGGAAATTTTCCAGACGAGGAAAAGAAGAGATAACGAGAAAACACAATTTTAATAGAGTTTCGACAACAAGTGCAATTTAAGGACAAGCTTCCAGAACAATACACTCATTTTCCCTACTGAAATCCTTCAACATCAGAATTACGATCCAAAACATGACACTCCCGACTAACGAAAGACAATCAAAGAAAGCCAAGCGAATTTTTAACAGCATAAAGGTCATCCATTTAAAGGGGCTACCCAAGTCATTAAACTTCGGAATTTTTCCATCACATTTAAGAGCATACAGCATACAGCTGTCAGTTGTTAGCACAGAAACAGTTACCTGAATTCATTGGAGCCGCGGATATTCTGGGACGGCCAACAGAACGTAGTCGTCGCAACAGTCGCCGGAAAATCTCCACAAAGAAGCAGGCTGTCGTGGATAAGGCCGCAGTCGAAGACCCAGTTGGCGTTTTCCGGGGAATCCATCAGTTAGCTAGCTAGTTGGCCTGCCTATTGAGCCTTCTTCCCGACCAGCTTCATCGGACAGGAGGAACCAGGACAGGGCAGTTGATAAACTAAAACGTATCCAACCAAACACCAGACAGGTAGCTTACGTAAGCAAGAGTTGACCTTTGATGGTCGATGGATGATGTTGTATCAGTTGGGCCTATGCTCTTCCCGTCTTGGCCCAACCGAAAGCCCCAACTCGAGCCCATTTGTCGCTGCTTGGAACTTTGGATAATGAACTGAATGGCCGTGGAAGCTGAAGATCGCTTCAGCTGAAATAATTCTGGCAGCTTCTCACTGAAGCTGGATTGGATATCGTCTGGATACTGATTTTGAAGGTGAAGCAGAAAAAAATGAATTTTGCTGAAGTCCCTGCCCTGGTTCAGCCTGCGTCCAACATTTGTTGGAGTATCTTATTAAATCGAGCCCATTTTTCTGTTTCCAAAAAATGTTGATCTTTTTTCTGTTCTGTTTTTCTCTGGGGTCAAAAGCAAATGACGCAATGCAAGTTGCTTATATACATTAGTGTGGGTACGGCGCAACTGATGATAAGAGCGGCAATTGTTTTAGGGGAGTTCTTACCGACATCCATAAGCGAACCCATTAGAATTCTATGTTGTAATATCATAATCAGCAGCAAAAGACAATACCTCAACAATTAACCATAAAGAAATTTATAGTAATCCACACTAATGAGGCAAATTAAAATCCCTAAGGCTTGAAGATTTGGTCTCTGATAGGTGGTAGTTTTAATTTATGGACGAAAATATTATATAACAAAAGAAAATTATGCTCCAGGATTTGGAATTCGTGGCTCCCTTCATTTATTTTTAGAGAAAACTACATAACCCTTCAACTCCAAGAGGTGTTTCAGCTGGATATATAAAACATCCAGATGCTACAGTGTAGATGGGATGTTTTGCTTTTAATCACGCCCCAAACGGCCCCTTAATCATGTTTTATTTCTTTCTTTTTTTTTGTGATAGACGATGAAGCTGAAGTTGCAAGTTACCAGGACCCCACATCAGTTCACCCACTCATTTCCATACACATCAGCTGTGTATGGAAATGTGTAGGAATCTGCTGTAGGGTTATCAAAAAATGCCAATGACTCGATCATTGGGACTCTCGCTGAAACGCCCACCAATGACCAATTTGGCATAGAAGCCATGGTTTCAGATTCCAAGACCACCAACTACATTATGAAAACATTCTTTTTTGTTTTTGAAGTACACAACACTCATGTCATGATGCATTAACCAGCTAGCAAATTATGAACTAACTGCTGCTCCCCATCTTGTACGAACGCAAGGTTTCAGCAAAGCCATCTACCCTTTTCCTAATTTCATCCGGATTTGCTCCGACAAACTTATCCACTTGGACTCCTTCCCTCATCAGCATAAATGTTGGCATGGCTTTCACCTCCATCTTCGATGCTATCCCCTGCTCCACCACACCCACATAATCATAACCACTTCTCTTCTACCTTTATTCTATTCAAAGTACTAAATCATCAAAGCATGCATAATACCCATTATTAGCCGGAAAATTAATATGCAAGTCTAAATACTCCGAATTGGGAGATATATTCACCTTCAGGTCGTCAACGTCGACCAACATGAACTGGATATCGTGATAATTCAGAGCCAGTTCTTCAAAGAAAGGGTTCATTGCCAAGGACGGCACGCACCAGGAGGCTGTGAAATGAACCACGACCTAGCTCATGATCAACAATATGTTAATACGCCACTTAATTATGTCAACAGGCTTGGGAAGACAACAGATGATCACATGAAATTAGAATTGATGACAAGTAATAGGATTACAAAAGTTACGAAATTAAAAAACCCAACACGAAGTAATGAACTTCTGGCAAGTTCTAATATTGGTTAAGACTTATCACTCAAGTTGTGAATCATCTGATGAGCAAGAGAAGAGAAGAGGAAAATTAGACTTACAGGACATCCTTGGCTAGTAGCCTGTGTCAGGGAAAGATTCCACGACTCCTCTGAATCAACCTTGACAACCCTCGACTTAACAAGCTGCTCTTGGCTTTGCATATCTCCTCCAGCACTATCTTCCTTCACACTTTTACCTGTATAGAAGACGAGGATGGGGATTGAGACGGTGTGTTCTTCCTCTAGCAATTCAGAGGGAACTGTTGGTTTCAGTGTGGGTGGCAACACAAAGCAGGGGCATTTTGTCTTTGATTAGCCCGGGCCCCACATTACTTGGGGATGCATATGCTCTTATTTTTTAATTAAAGATAAAGATGCTGACCATTCATCCACTCTTAAACAAACCTCAATAATCGTAAAATATCTTGCCTAGTTACAAACTGTAGAATAACACGCATAAGAATATGGACGAAGCACCAAATCATGCTTTAAGAAGTTTTAGCATTAAACCATTGGCGTCTCAGATATGTTTACAGAATGTCGTCGCCTTGTGGATGTGGTACCCCACACCACTCAAAAACAAACAAAAAATCTCGCCTGCGCTTATCCTAAACATTACTGGAGATGTTGATGAGTGCACCGACGCAGGCAGCCAATGTCCGTAAGCCACTGTGGGGACTGATTGACAGCTTGTTTCTAATATGGACGAATTTCTTGAACATATTTCGCATTGGGCAGTGATAACCTTACATCAGATTCTTACACGTGTATAGAAATGAGTGGTTTCCATACACATCAGCTGTGTATAGAAATATGTAAAAAAATCTGATATACAAATATCGTTTTCCTTTCGCGGAACTGAAATCGCCAGCCCTATCGCTGAAACATAAACTGAATTATCAAACAACAACAAAAAAACTGAATTATTCAATACGACCATGAAGTTTTGGTCGCCCAAATTCAATTTCTTCACTGTTATGGCAATCTTATCAGCTCAGGCCTGCATCAAAAAATATCTTATCAGCTCAGGCCGATGGGCCTATCCTTCTACCTCGGTGTATATATATATATATATATATATATATATATATATATATATATATATATATATATATATAGGAAAAAGTTTAAATGAGATCGCTCTCATATTGCTTATATATATATATATATATATATATATATATATATATATAAGTTTACATGAGATCGTTCTCATATAAGGAGCATGAGGCCAATCTTTATTGTCGTTAGATTCCGATCGGAGGGTGGATATCAAATCAATGGGTAGGTGAGTGTGTCACATCAAGGAGTGGGTGAGATGATTATGGATATTTGTAGCCGTTAGATCAAGATCCAATGGTTATGATTCAAAGTGGCCTCATATAAGCAATATGAGAGCGATCTCATTTAAACTTTTTCCATATATATCCTGGGGGCTGGGACACACTGTTCGTAGTAGAGTCCGGTACACCAGTGTTTTTGTCTAGTGTGCTGGATGTGATCTTATTGCAATACTCCAATATGTAACGAAGCAAAATTCTACACCAATGTTTTTGTCTAGGATGTGCTGGATGTGATCTTATTGCAATACTCCAATATGTAACGAAACAAAATTCTACACCAGTGTTTTTGTCTAGGATGTGCTGGACGTGATCTTATTGCAATACTCCAATATGTAACGAAACAAAATTCTTACTTCCCTCTTTACCCCCCAAAAAATACATACTTCTTTGTCTCAAATTAAGTGTCCTATTTCATGCTAACTTAATCTCCATCTATACCATATCTGGTTAAGGGTCGTGGGTCTATCTCTGGTTAAGGTTTTGGGGACAGACTCCCTCAATATTTGCATGTCCAATAACTCTACTGAAACCTATTATCGTGCAACATTTTATTGTTGTGAATGTATGATTCATAATTATAATTATAATCAAATAGCGTCTTTTTCCAACTATTTGGGGTCGGCGATACAGATCTTACTCCTCCATTTAAGCATATTTTGGGCTATCTCTTTTGTAAGAGATAGTAAAGTCAAATAATTTTTTATTAATTTCATCCAAGTTCTCTTAGGTCTCCTTCTCCCTCTTTTAACATCATTTACATGTGTCCTCTTTAATCTTCTCACAGGGGCATCTAATGGTCTTCTTTGCATATGCCTATACCAACGCAACCTACTTTCTCTCAGCTTCTCCCATAAAGAAGTTACTCATAAACTCTCACGAATATATTCATTTCTAATCATATCTCTCCTAATTATCTCACTCATCCACCTTAACATTCTCATTTCGGCTACATTGAACTTATCTATATGACTACTTTTTTATGAACAATCTGCTCCATAGAGTATTGCAGGCTTAATGGCTGTCCTATAGACCTTGTCTTTAAACCTTTTCGGAACACGTCTATCACACAACACTCCCGATGCTACCTTCCACTTTACCCACCCCGCATTTATCCTATGCAACATATCACTATCAATATCCCCTTCTTTATGAATAATGGATCCTAAGTAATGAAATTAATCACACCTTGGCACTTCTTGCCCATCTATTTCAACTAAGGCTCTATCTATAGTTCTACCTTTCTTAAAATTAAATTCCATATACTCCGTCTTAGTCCTACTTATTTTAAAACCTTTTGATTCTAGAGCATCCCTCTACAATTTCAGTTTCTCATTCAAACCTACTTTACTCTCATCAATTAAAACTATATAATTTGCAAATGACTAGTAAACTCATCTATAACTAAGGTGTTATAAAAGGCATACACCAAGGTATATTATCTTGTAAATGACTAGTAAACTCATCCATAACTAAAGTGAAAAGATAAGGACTTAAGAATGATACTTGATGAAGACCTACCGTAACCAGAAACTCCTTAGTTTCCCCCAATAGTCCGCACACTAGTCACAACCCCCTCATACATATCATTTATGATATCTATGTAACCTCTTATGACACTCTTTTTCTTCAAAATATTCCAAATAAGCTCTCTCGGCACTCTATCGTAGGTTTTTTCCGTTGTGAATGTATGATTGCATAAGAGAAAACTCATTTTTAAGTAATTCCTTTAAATTAGTCATAAAAACCTACTTTAGCTTATTTATTGATGTAAACTCAAATGATGGATGCATTAACGGGCGCTAATGTGTGCATTAACGGGCACTAGTGTGTGCATTATATTAAACTAGATATCATGCGAACACTAGGTTGGAGATCCGAAAAAACTTCCTCTGTGTGAGCAGATTGTATCCTCAAAACAACATTTCAACATAAAGGCACTTAGAAATTATTCACAATTGCCAATAATATTTAGGTTTTAAATAGTCAAGCTTGAGGATGAGTTAATATCCTTATTCTAGGTTGTCTTCATTAGATTCTTCCTTCATGAAATACCCTTGACTGATTTATACCAGTATAATTGTTTTTTTTTAATTTTCCATGTCCAGTAATTTTAAACACCATTTCAAGTATGTCAATTATTTTAATTTTTCGGTACAAAAAAAAGACTAAATTACTCATAGTAGCACACTAACACTTACATAGATGAACCCAAATAGCATTTGTAGTGAATAAAAACATGCATTTGATAAATGATCAAATAAGCCTCAATAAATTCAGGGGACTTTCTTCAAAACATTACTAATTGTACTTTTCTTTAGATCAAATTTTTGCGTGATATCTCCCCGAGATCTCACATTTTTTGGCTTACCGAGACAAGACCAAGATCAGAGATGGCGAGCCATGGCTATGGGGCGACGGAAACCGGTTTAAAATAAAACACTTCTAAGCAATGCGATATAACAGATCTTGACCAAGGCACATAGCTCAGAAAAGCCTCGGCAATGCTAGAAAAACTAAAGGGCGAAGGAAGTCTTATTACTTCTGTAGAGTAAAAAGGAACTGCTATTACTATATGTTCCCACGGGAGTCACGTTGGATATGAGAGTTATCCTCGGATATACATGGGCCGTACGTCCGTCACCAGGATAGATGGTGCACACACTGTTAGCACAGATCATCACCAAGATCAACTGCTTCTGTAGTGTGGAAAATATCCCGGAAGATAGCGTCGGGAGAATAAAAAATTCTTCCGCGTTTGTCACTTGAGATATGAAAAGTTTTTCTATATTATGCTGCTTGTGTCGGTCCTTGATCTCATAATCAGCCACAGGAATAATCCAGTTCTATATCTGTACAATCATTTAGAAGCTAAAATTGCTATCTCTTTTTTAGGTGAAGTGCAACAACCAAAAAAGGAAAATGCGAAATTAACATCTGAAAAGCAACAGTCTGCTTCAATTCTTTGATAATCATCAGTTACTAGTTACAATGATGCACGATCCAGTCTTACGAACAAAGAAGGAGAAGATGCTAGCAAACTATGTACCCGTCTATGTTATGCTTCCGGTATGTACACAACTACATTACAATCTTCTCCTTTTTTCCAAAATTTTGTTACTTGAATTCTTTTCTTTAAGGTTAATTATACTCCTTGTGGGTGTCGAAGAACAGTTGGACGTTATTTCAATTGAGAATGTATTGGAGAAGAAAGAAACTCTAGGGCAGCAGCTCAAGCAACTGAAAGCAGCAGATGTGGATGGAGTAATGGTAGATGTTTGGTGGGGCATCGTAGAGCAAAAGGGTCCAAAGAAATATGACTGGAGCGCCTACAAAAGCTTGTTTGAGCTTGTCCAAAGTTGTGGATTGAAAATGCAAGCTATCATGTCTTGTCATCAATGTGGGGGGAATGTTGGGGATGCTGTTAACATCCCAATACCGCAGTGGGTGCGTGATATAGGAGAAGCAGATCCGGACATTTTCTACACTAATAAAAAAGGGACAAGAAACATCGAGTATCTTACCATTGGAGTAGACAATCAGCCCATCTTCCATGGCCGCACGGCTATAGAGGTTCGCTTGCTTGTAGTTCTTAATTTAGATTAATTAATTTCGTTTAACATGGAAGAGTTGTTCATATATAGGGGAGTTAAAGAATGGTGATTGCAGATTTACGGCGACTACATGAAGAGCTTCAGGGAGGAGATGGCAGACTTGTTGAACGCCGACCTCTTTACAGACATTGAAGTGGGGCTTGGACCAGCTGGTGAGCTTAGATATCCCTCATATCCCCAAAATCAAGGCTGGGTTTTTCCAGGCATTGGCGAGTTTCAGGTCACGACACTCCTACATTTGCAATATTAAGACTTGTACATAGAGACTAGAATTAGCTACTCCTGGAGTAGAGCAAAGTTGAGGAACATTGGAAAATGTTTATTTGATTTTATTTTGCAGATAAAAATAAATATTTGTTTCCTATATTTTTTTGTTATATATATATATAGGAAAAATTGAAATAAGATCATTCTCCTATGGCTAATCTTGAGCCGCCATATCAAAAGTTAACGGTGGTGATGATTTGCACTCACACACCTAATGATTTGACATTCATCGTCAAATCTTGAACTGACAGAAGGAGATGGTTTGGCTGACGACCTCATGGGTGTGTTTGGTTAGTTTGGTTAGCAAGAAAGAAAAAAAAAAGTGAGAAAAGTCAAAGTCTTTTTTTAAGTGTTTGGATGGAGAAAAAAGTCTGACGGTTGAAAATTGTTTTTCTCTCTCGTGGAGACCACATAAAAATTTTAATTATATTTTTTTTTTAAATTAAAAGAAAATGAGAGAAAAGTCCAACTCCCAATCATTTTTCTTTTCTTCTTTTTTCTCATTGGACTTTGTTTTTCTCTAACCGAACAGACCCGGTGTAAACCGCCTCTCTCTCTCTCTGTATATGTATATATATTCCAATGAAGAATACATGATTGAGCTAGGCCTTTTTGTCTAACGATGTGCCTACATAAATTGGGAATTTGACGATACTCCACACTTCATGAATGTGTAGTGCTACGACAAGTATCTGACAGCGGAGTTTAAAGAGGCGGGCACTTTAGCGGGCCACCCTGAATGGGATCTACCAGATGATGCAGGGGAGTACAATGACTTGCCCGACTCAACAGACTTCTTCGGCAAAAATGGGACCTACTTGACGGAGAAGGGGAAATTCTTCATTACTTGGTACTCTAACAGGCTAATACATCACGGAGATCAGATTCTAGATGTAGCAAATCAAGCCTTTATAGGATGTAAAATCAAGCTAGCTGCAAAGGTAATTGATTATAGAACAAGTCTACATAACCATTCCATTCTAGCTGTATATACCTGCATACAATTATTATACATGGATTTGTCATCTGAAAGTATTAGTGAACAGGTGTCCGGAATTCATTGGTGGTACAAATATGAAAGTCATGCAGCAGAGATCACGGCAGGGTACTACAATTTGGACGACCGAGATGGGTACAGGTCTATAGCAAGAATGTTAACGAGGCATTATGCAATTTTGAACTTCACCTGTGTTGAGATGAGAGACTCTGAACAGCCCGCAACTGCCAAGAGTGGACCTGAGGAGCTTGTTCAACAGGTAATTCGGCCAAAATTTATACCAATTATACAATCAATAAGTGGGGTGATGACCAGACGCATAATATTTCATCGTAGTAATATGTGGTTTATAATTAAGTAGGTGTTCAGTGCGGCTTGGAAGGAGAAGATCGAAGTGGCATGTGAAAATGCGCTCTCTAGGTATGATAAAGATGCTTACAACCAGATCCTCAAGAATGCCAGGCCTAAGGGAGTAAACAGAAACGGTCCGCCAAAACTGAGGATTGCTGCTATGACTTACCTTCGGCTGTCAGATGATATGCTGATGGAAACAAATTTCAACATATTCAAGATATTTGTCAAGAAAATGCATGCAGATCAGGTAACCCACATTTATATTTTAAATACTAGGAGCAGATCGCGAATGAAAGAAATTTGCCAATAATCATCTGTAGGATAACAGTATTCATCTTCTTAAAGTACTTGCCACTAATCCCTTTGACTCCACATGCTAGCAAGATTTCGATCATTAAATCTTCTTTACATGGACGTAACTGACGTAAAACTACGACTGTTTTGTGTCAGGAGTATTGCCCAGACCCAGAGAAGTATTACCACCCACTCGTACCCTTGAAAAGATCAAAGCCAGAGATCCCAATGGATGTCGTCATGGAAGCAACAAAGAAAGAGAAGCCATTCGAGTTCGATGCCGAAACAGACATGAAAATTGGTGGCAGCATCGTTGACTGGTTGGGGGGCCTAGCGTCTAGTGTGGCCTCAACAATCGGTTCTCTTCTAAAGAAATCAAATTAATGACAATCGCATAAGGATGTTGATAGAGTTTGTCAAGACTCTATTTGTACATTACTTAAATATGTGTTGTTATGTAAATAAGTGTATGTGGTGTGAGAGTGCACTAAATAAAACAGAGCCAATGTCACGAAAGCCTTGGCGTAGAAGCAGTTATGGAGATGGAAGTGGGTGTAACTGCCACAACTGCATGTCTCTTTGTACAAAACTGTCAAATGTTTTTGGGAGAGGTATGTTATGAAATCTACAGAAAACTAGTGATCTAGACCAAATACCCTGCCTTCTTTTGCTTTTTCCTTAATTTCTTTATGTGTGATTCCCAACCAGCAAGATAGATTGACCAAAGAAAAAGGTTGTTATCAATTTGGTATTAGAGCCAGACATGGAGGAACGCCAGGATGAGGTGGAAGAGGATTATCTTCCCATGGGTTCACATCGTGTTCTTAGCAAGAATGATCGTGATAATGCAACCTTGCAGGCACATATGGGAACTATGCAAAGTTAATATACTGAAATCATCAAGCAACTCCAAATTCTAAATTCTAGAACTGATTCGAATCCTCCTAACCGTGGAAAAAGTTTGGAAAACAATGGACCTGCTCGTTTTCAGAGGGAAAGAGGAGAGAGTTCACAAAGTCACAACACTGGTGATCATAGTTTGGGCAGTCGAATTCCCTTAAATGCTGATGAAGAATGTGGAGAATCCTTGGTCTTCTCTAATGCCGCTCGCCAGATCAAATTGTAATTCCCTAAGTATGATGGTTCTGAAGATCCAACGAGTTGGGTTTGTTAAGTGGATTAATTTTGTGACTTCTATTTTGTTCCGAGAGAAGAAAGAGTCGCCATGGTGTCTTTCCATCTCTTTGGCGATGCACAATTATGGTTTCAGAATTTGAAGGATTTCATGGGCGTACCATCATGGTTGGAGTTCAAATCTCATATATTCACCAGGTTCGGCCCTAGTCAATACTTAAATTTTTATGGGGAATTAACTAAACTACAATAGGTTGGTTTTGTTCAAGAATATCAAACAACATATGAGCATTTATTGCCAAAGGCAGGAGCTTTATTAGTCTCTCAACAAGTAGGTGGATTTGTGAGCGGACTCAAAGAATCAATCAAGGCAGAAATTCTAGCCGGTCGTCCTGCAAATTTAGTGGAGGCTGTAGGACTTGCTAAATTGTATGAAGCACGTACTTTGAAAACAAAAAATTTCCAAAGGGCTTCTCTAGATATCCAAATGTATTCCAGCCCTGCACCAAAAAATTTGTATCAGCTGTATCCTGTCAAAAGAATGACTCCTGCAGAATTGCAAGAAAGGCACTTACAAGGCTTTTGCTTCCACTGTAATGATAAGTTTGTTCTGGGACATCGTTGCAAGAAGTTGTTTTTTATAGAAGCCTGCTGGGATGAAGAAGAAATCAAACTACAGAATGATGATGAAAATTCTCATGTTGAAGACATCCCCGAAATTTCTTTCAATGCAATTACAAGAACAACGGCTCAGCAAACTATGCATGTTATTGGATGGATAAATGGTATTACCTGCACCATTCTCATTGATTCTGGTTCTACTCATAATTTCATGAGTGAACGATTGGCTTCAAAGGCGGGGCTCTGTCCTATCAAACAAGATGTATTTCTGGTGACGGTGGCCAATGGAAATAAAATAAGAAGTGTTAGTCAGTGTGTGGATGCCCAACTTAATGTGCAGGATATTTCTCTCATAGTGGATCTTTATTTGTTGCCTATTTCTGGTTATGAAGTCGTGTTGGGAGCACAATGGCTGCGAATGTTGGGGCTGATATATTGGGATTTTGATAAAGTACAAATGCAGTTTTGTTTCAATGGCAAGGATGTAATGTTGAAGGGTATCAAATCTCCAGAAGATAAATATATGGAAGACTATCAGATCGGCAAGGAATTAAGAAAAAAAGGGATGTATTTTTTATTAACATGATTTCTTTGGGGGACTCACAAATATATTCTGCTAAAACTGTTCCTTTCTAGTTGGCGCCAATCCTTAGTAAATATACTGAAATATTTGTTGAGCCAAAAGAATTGCCACCTCAATGACAGCAAGACCACTATATTAATCTTCTGCCAGATTGCGGACCCGTCTCCATCAGGCCTTATCGATACCCACATTTTCAGTAAATTAAAAATATTGTGTCTGATATGCTTAAGTCCAGAACAATCCAACACAGCAACAACCCTTACTCATCGCTTATTCTTTTGGTAAAAAAACACGATGGTTCATGGAGGATGAGCGTGGATTATAGGGCCCTAAATAAAATTACTGTAAAGGACAAGTTTCCAATTCCTGTTGTTGATGAATTATTGGATGAACTATATGGTGCTAATGTCTTTACAAAATTGGATCTCCGATCGGGTTATCTTCAAATCAGAATTTTTCCTCCCGACGACGAGGAAGCAGAAGAGTAAGAAGGGTTTAGTGTCGGGTAAAAGTGAGCCTACATTGTCGAGGAAGGATACGGATGGGAAGATGGAGGAGTTGGATGGGATGAAGAGGAAGCTGAGGGAGTTCGAGGAGGATGAGAAGATGCTGAGGCAGAATGCGATTCTCAAGAAGCCATTGACGACGGAGAAGAGGGATTGGATTGGTGCAAGCGTGGCTGGAGGGCTTACTTCTTTGTTTGGTGGGTATAAGCCTGTAGTGGTATATAGGGGGAAGAGGAACGCGGATTTGATACGGGAAAAGGCGGTTAGGGTGGAGGATGGTTCGAGCAGTGAGGTGGAAGTGTTGCCGGAAGCGGTTGCAAGAGGATGGGTACTTGAGCAATGTGATTTTGATACAAGATGGGAAGATAGTGTGTGATTGTCCTGGCAAGGGCACTTATGCTCAAAATATGTTGAAATCTGCTGCAGAGAAGTTTGGTATCGAACATCAAGAGATTGCAAAGTAAGTGTATTTTGGCTCTCTTTTTTTCATATTGTTCTTCATTTTCGGATTATATAGGCTCTTGTTTTGTAGTATCTTTTAGTATTTTAAGCTACTAAGGAAGAAGACACTTTATTTTGAATTAATGATACACTTTTGTTATTTTGATCTAATGATACATTTTTGTTATATTGAATTTTCAATTTTATTACTTCCCCATACTTTTCGTGTATTTTTCCCGTATATTCCGTTTTCTTCTGTATCTTATCGTACGCTAGCCTGAGCCGTATGATTGTCGTACCCGTACTTGGTCACTTATTAGTTTCTCACAGCCTTATCCATGCCTTCTCCTCATTGGTTGGAGCCAATTAAAAAAATAAATATAGAAGATCTTTTTTTCAAGCGCCAGCATGAAAATTATTTGAAGGATAAGTTGCAACCTCCATGGGATGTCAAAAACAAATTGCTCTTTTATAAGGAGCACATTTATTTACCTGCTGACTCGGACTTAGTGCATGATATATTGGACCAGTTTCACAGTTCTACACATGAAGGGTTCCAGAAGACTCTCCAACGGTTGCGAAAGGTTTTTCATTGGGTTGGATTAAAGCAAGCAGTGAAAATTTTTATTCAGAATTGTGATGTTTGTCAGCGCCACAAATATGAGACAATAAAACCAGCGGAATTTCTACAACCTTTGCCTATTCCAGCACAAATATGGGAAGATATTTCCATGGACTTCATTGAAGGGTTGCCAAAATCAGCGGGTAAGTCAACAATTCTCACAGTGGTGGATAGGTTGAGCAAATATGCTCATTTCATTGCATTGTCTCATCCTTATACAGCACAAAGTGTGGCTAAGATCTTCTTTGATCAAAATTTTAAATTGCATGGAATGCCTCATTCTATTGTGTGTGATCGAGACCCACTTTTCACAAGTGCCTTTTGGAAGGAGTTATTCAATAAAAATGGGACATGCCCCCCCATCAAGCTAGAGGCCCCCCACCCCACCCCCGGCCCCGCCGCAGGGGCGGCCCCACGAGGCAGAGCCCCCGAGGGGTGACCCATCTTTTTTTTAATGACATCAGCAACCTGGGTTGAACCCCGGTTAGACCTACCCGGCAGGAATTTCAGGTCGATGTCCGGTCCGGTTTTTAAAACCTTGAGTTAACATGCGCCTTGACTCGTGCCCTCTCTCGTTCCAAGTTCCAACTGCCCTCTTTAAAAAGGGGAGTGGGCGGGAGATTGCCCCTTATATTAACACACGTCGATGGATCAAAATCGGATCGCTTGCGCTAACTTGGCTCTTTTTCTAGAAACCATTATTTCTCACTATTGTTGGCATGATAGAATAAGAAAAACATACTTCAAAGAAGTCCTTAACAATTACTCACAGAACGCTCGTGTACATAAATCAGAGAAACATGCACTAGTATGCTCCTCCAGCATTCACCTGTACCTGGTATGTCATGGCCCGTATTTTTAAAACCATTTTTAAATCTAAGTAGTAGTGGAAAATCAGAGGATTATTCCTCTATGCGATAAATCAGTAGTTCAAAATTTTCAACTAAGCATCTAGGCCGTGATAACTGGGGTTCACAAATATTGATATAAAACCATATATACATATAGTATTACAAGATGCAAAGTCGATTAAACCAACACAAGTCCTCTAAGTGCAAGTCTGTCATCCATCTCAAAATACACTAGAAAATAGTTGGCGCTCACGCCTTACAACAAGGTCTAGAACAAATCCGATAGTGAAGAAGTACTATGCAGCTTCCTGAACGTCTTCACAACTAAGCCACCAAATCCCCGAGTGCCATGCGAAGTCAACCTTCCACAGCAGCACCTACATCACATAAGGATGCTGAGTATAAAAATACTCAGTGGGATACCATAACCCAATCATCGTATCAAAATCAACAAGTCAAAAGTTGCATTAATATCTTATGCAGCCTATTACAGAGTTCCACTTAAATTCTTTTATTAATCTTTCAAGCAAAGTCTTTTATTGCTTCCCAAGTTCAAGTTTAATAATTAAGTCTTTGTCCTATATAGACAGACTCAGTGAATGTCATACCTACATGACAGACAGCATGAAAACACTGTGACTATCATTGCGGTTAATACCGATAATCACGACATGCCCTGAATCCCTCAAGGGTGACTGCCTCGCCCATTCCTTACATTAGAAGGTATGACCGTCGGAAGGGTCTGGCTCCACATCAGTTCCTGGGCTCGATGTGGTTCGGAAGAACGCAGCCTTCCAGGATGCTAGCGCCTCCAATGTGCACAGTAATCCACCTGGCAACCACGGCTCAGGATGAGTGCAGAGCTTCCATCAAGAGAAGATGCAAAAGCTCTCTCTAAAATCCACAGAGAAGAGGTAACAGCTTAAGCCTGGCCAATAGAATATGTAATGCTCTCTCTCTAAAATCCATAGAAAGATGCAAACATGGGCCAAAATAACATGTAAATGCTCTCTCTAAAATCCATAGAAAGATACAACAGCTTAAGCCTGGCCAATAGAAGTTGGTTCTCATTAGGTACCATGACACAGAGCTTCCACCAATGGGAAGATGTGAATGTCATCTCTAAAATCCATAGAGAAGATACAGACGGCAGAGCTTCCACCAGTCGGAAGATGCAACACCACCTCAATTAATACCTTGTGATCCTTAACAGGTATCACGGCATTACTAGTATGAACCATTCTTAGAGTTACAACATACAATTCACAACTGGTGGCTCAATAGCTCAACAGATAGTCTGACCTTTGACTTAATAGTCATTCGATCGCATAATCGGAAGTCCCTCACACTCATACACTGACTCCTAATCCTAAGGGCATTTTGGTCTTTATCTTGATTAAGTTCTTCCCAACCCTCAAGCTTTGCGCTCATGTCATCATTTTATTATCTTTCATAAAATGATTAAGTCTCTAAACCAACTAGGTTTATTAGTCGGATTTTTTCTTATCATTTAAGTCCTCAGCTATCAGTCAGCATAAAATTAGGGACAAATGCCCTTAAATATAAAAATATCAAACATGTAAAGATAATATGCTAATTAGGGCTTTGAATCATTTATCAAATAGCCCAAAATCACTAAAAGGAGCCTATGTACCATACTGGCTTTGTATGTACCATATTGCACAAAAATACACAGACGGGCAAGGAAGTTGTAATCAATTCTAACTGTCGGTGGATAAGGAAGTTGTAATCAATTCTAATTGTCGGTGGATGTCCACCGACAGTTCAAATCTATACCAATTTATGAACTGGGTCTATTTCTTGGACAAGGGTTTGGTTTGGAATTGGTCTGGGGTTCGGTCTGACTCTGGACCGAACGGTTCACTCTCTCTGAATCTGGACCGAACCGGTCGTCTCCACCAAGGAGATGACTAGTTCTGGTCGTCCTCCGCTCGCGCCAGGGTGGGCAGCCGCCACGACGGCTGTCTTCGTGGCGCTCCTGCCTGGTCGGCACCCTCCTCCACTGCCGCCTTGGGCTCTCTGTCGGCCTTCCTGTGCCATCAATATCTCCCCCGCCTGCTCAACTACGCCCATGGTCATGGCAGATCGGAGACTTTGCAGTGGGAAAGGCGGCGCCTTTCGGCTACCGCCACTGTCGCATCGACCACTCATGGTCGCTGGGGAGCTGTTGATGGCTCTGCCCTTTTTTCGGCGTCCACTGTGGCACTGATTTTTGACCCCCTCCATCTCCTACATCACTGCCTTGACCCAAAAGGCATCAAAGGCGGTGCCTTTCGGCAAGCACCATTGCCTTCTCAGCCTTCTACGGACGGTGGAAGGTCTGGCTGAAATTCCGCCGGCATGGTCCCAACCGCCACCTCCTTTTTCCCTTGCCATTGTGGCGTCGCCCGTCTGCTCGCACCACACGTCGGCCAGCACTGGCACTACTTCCTCTACAAGTGCCGTCATCGCCTCCATCGGCGGGAGAAAAGAAAAAGGAAAAATTAAAACTTGATGAAAGGGGTATGGGATCCTACCTTGCATGTTAACGAGTCGCCGTCCGTTGGAGGTCGTCGAGCTCGCCGGAGTCGTCGTCGCCGTCAGCATTGCCCGAGGTTACTGACACTCTCCCCCAGCTGCTCCTCATGTCTCCCCCGGCTCCCCCTCTGCTTCTCTCTTTTAAAACCAGTAGCCGGAGTCATTGAGGTTGCCGGAGGTCGACGGGGGAGTCGTCGGAGAGTTGGCGGAGTCGTCGAATGCTAGATGTCGATGCTTTTTGCCCCCCCTCTACTGCTCATCTCATCTCGTCTATGTTATAACTGGGAAGAAAGGCTAGTGAGTTACCACAGCCCGTCCAGGTGCCCATTCAGCCCATCCAAGTGTCCATCCTATTCAGCCCATCCAAGTGTCCATCCTATTTTAACAGGTGTTACATGGTATTGGACGTTTGCCAATCAAGTTGAGTAGATAATTTACTTGATGAAGATTACAGCAAGTGCATTATTTTTCTCAATTACATAAAATGCATGAAGCAACATGAGCTATTGAAAATTCCTCCATAGTGTTTAATAGAGGCATGCAACGCTATCGCCACCCAAAACCAAGTAACGTACGTAGTTGCCACAAGGATAAAACCAGTGACATGCCTGCCATGAGCCAAGAGATATATGCACGTGATCGACAAAAGGATGGTGGTGCAAATGATCCAATGTCTCCTACCACAGGCTTTTCGTTTAGATAAACGCTCCAACATTTTTTTCTTTGAAAGGATAAATGCTCTAACTAAAGAACACGGAAAAACATATGCTCCTATAGAAAATTTGATGCGGATTGCCTTGGGTTTGCAGATTCTGAAAAAAAAATTGACGCTTGATCTGTCTCTTTCTTTCCTCAATGCTTTATATGTCTTAACGGACCAGAATACTCGGTTTTTAACGACCATCTGCTTGAGTATGTAAAATCAGGACCGCATAAAACTCACAGAAAAGTTGAAACTCAGGAGAAAACTAAAAGTTTATAAAAGAAATGGGGGTTAAGCTTTCTCCTTTCTCTTTTCTGTCTTGGGAAGAGATCAAGAGAATCCCCACCATGCATTTCTTCTACCTGGAGATCAGTAGAGAGCACTCCCTTCCTTTTTGCGCTACATCTCTTGGGATCTATATATATGTTTTCCATGAAGCATTCTGCTGTAAGCTGATCTAAGCATCTGGTTCTCGCCTCTTGGAACTAGATGGCTACCATTTTCCGTTCACAGCTTGAGCCATTGGAGAAGAGCTCCCTCCTCGAGAGGTCGACATCTCGGCGGAAAGCACGTCAGGAGAATGGAGTTGTGGGGAGACAGACACTGAGTCTTAGGACACCGCACCACATAGACCGAAGATGTTTCTTATCACTGATGGCTTCAACCACAACATCCGGAGTTGCTGCTTCTGAAGCGCCTCCGACTGGAACCTCTGAAATCGAGGTAATTTTTAAGTTTAGCTCACGTAAACAGTGAACGAGACATTGCATGGTCTGGCCCGCTACAGTCAAATTTTCAATTTTCGTTGTTGTAGTGGGACGCGCGAAAGTAAATTACAGTGTTCTTGTACTAATGCCCCAGGTCTTTCACTCTACGAGTAGTAGGACCTACTCGCACCAATCAGCAGATTGTTCAGTAGAATTGTCTTCTAGTAGTGATTAACCACATTATCAGAGGAATAAAATAAGTTATTGCAGATATTATTCTTTTAATATCTAAAAAGTTAAAAACATGATTCTAGTGAACTGGAACTGGAGAAACTAGTTTTTTTATGTCAATAATATTATAACATAAGAAAAGGTCAGTAATATGAGTGTGTAGCATGCAGCATGCGTCGATGCTTGATATCCAACTCCGGAAGATTAATTATAGTTATGTACTTGTACAACATTTGGAAACTAAAGCTACTAAATTTTTAATTGTTAAGTGCGGCAAGGAAGCTGCAGTAATATTTGAAAGCTTTTCGATATGCATCAGTTACCAGTTTCTATGATGCAGGATCTAGCCTTAATAACCAAGAAGGAGAAGCTGCTAGCAAACTATGTACCTGTCTATGTTATGCTTCCGGTACGTATACAACCACATCTCCACTTGTGCTTAAATTTACTACTGTCAATTCTCCTCTTCAAGGTTTTCTTGTCTGTCTCGAAAAATAGTTGGACGTAATTTCAATTGAGAACGGGCTAAAGAAGAAACAAACGCTAACAAAGGAGCTCATGCAACTGAAATCAGCAGATGTGGATGGAGTAATGGTAGATGTATGGTGGGGCATAGTAGAGAACAAGGGTCCCAAGGAGTATGACTGGAGCGCCTACAGAAGCTTGTTTGAGCTAGTCCAAATTTGTGGATTGAAACTACAAGCTATTATGTCGTTTCACCAATGTGGAGGGAATATTGGTGACGCTGTGAACATTCCCATACCACAATGGGTGCGTGATATAGGAGAAGCAGTTCCGGACATTTTTTACACCAATAAAAGAGGGACGAGAAACAGCGAGTATCTTACCATAGGAGTAGACAATCAGCCCATCTTTCATGGCCGTACGGCTATAGAGGTTTCAATTTCTTCTTGAAATTTTCTTAAACATTAGAAGAGGAGTTGTCCATGAGGACCCTTTTCACGTTAAGGAGTTAAAAGATGATGATTGCAGATTTACAGCGACTACATGAAGAGCTTCAGGGAGGTGATGGACGACTTCTTGGACGCCAACCTCTTTACAGACATTGAGGTTGGGCTTGGACCAGCTGGCGAGCTTAGATACCCCTCATATCCCCAAAATCAAGGCTGGATTTTTCCCGGAATTGGCGAGTTTCAGGTGCACTCCTGTTACATATTTACTTGTAACAATGGACTTGTAGCTATTACAAGCAGCTGCTGATCTACATATTATAGTAGAGCAAGGTAGTGGATTAGATATCTCGTGTCTTTTTGCCTTGCGATATATACCCACATACATTGGTAATTACTGGGGGCTTTGTCGACAATCATACCTGGAAATGCAGGGTTACGACAAGTTTCTGAGAGCGGAGTTTAAAGAGGCGGCCACACGTGAGGGACACCTTGAATGGGATCTACCAGATGATGCAGGGGAGTACAATGACAGACCTGACTCAACAGACTTCTTCCGCAAAAATGGGACCTACGGGACGGAGAAGGGTAAATACTTCCTTACTTGGTACTCTAACAGGCTAATACATCATGGAGATCAGATTATGGATGCAGCAAATCAAGCCTTCCAAGGATGTAAGCTCAAGCTAGCTGCAAAGGTGAGTAGAACAAGTCCATCTTTCCAATTACTCCCTCTGTCCAGAAGTACCTGTCCTCATTAGAAAACCAAAATGAGGACAGGTACTTTTGGACAGAGTATTATCTTTCAGCTTCACCTCTAATGTATTGTACGTAGGGGTTTGACAGCTGAAAGTGATTGATGAACAGGTATCAGGAATTCATTGGTGGTACAAAACTCCAAATCATGCAGCAGAGCTCACGGCAGGGTACTACAATTTGGACGATCGAGAAGGTTACAGGCCCATAGCAAGAATGCTATCGAGGCACTATGCCCTTCTGAACTTTACCTGTGTTGAGATGAGAAACTATGAACAGCCCGCCAGAGCCAAGAGTAACCCTGAAGAACTTGTTCAACAGGTAAAGTAAGTTGGACCCAATTTATGCAGTATCCTGCCTGCTCTGCCTCCTGACAAACGAGTTGCGAAACTTGCCATGGATTCTATAGTGACAATTAATGATGACTATATGCGTATAATTTAGGTGTTCAGTGCCGCTTGGAGGGAGAACATCGAAGTGGCATGTGAAAATGCACTCCCAAGGTATGATCGAAATGCTTACAACCAGATCCTCAAGAATGCGAGGCCTAAGGGTGTAGATAGAAATGGTCCGCCAAAGTTGAGGGCTGCTGCCATGACTTACCTTCGGCTGTCAGATGAAATACTCAAGGAAAGAAAGTTCAACACATTTAAGACGTTTGTGAGGAAAATGCATGCAGATCAGGTAACTCTCATTTATACGTACTTTAACTAACAGCTTTAATGAAGGAAAGTTGCACTACCCCTCGCCAAACCTTCTTAAAAACTCTATTGGCAACAATCCTTTGGACTTAAAATGCAAACAACAAAACTGTTCCACAAGATATCATGTGACGTGAAATTACGGCCGTTTTGTTACAGGACTATTGCCCAGACCCATACAAGTATTACAACCCACTCGTCCCCTTGGAAAGATCGAAACCAGAGATCCCATTGGAAGTTCTCATGGAAGCAACAAAGAAAGAGAAGTCATTCGAGTTCGATGCTGAAACAGATATGAATGTTGGAGGCAACTTCGTTGACTATTTGCTGGAGTTAGCAGACAGCATGACCTCAGTCGTCGATTCTGTTGTAAATAAACTGGCAAATCCTTGACAATTGATGTAAATACACATTTTTTCATGTTCTAAACCATTGAAGTTGGTTGACCTTGTCTGTCAACTACGTACATTTATGCGGACAGCGCATACATCTCACTCCTCAAAATTGAGTTTCAGCCCTCTCTAGCTCAAGGCGATTCTTAATCTTATGGTTGGCAAAGTCCCAACAAAATAAGGATCTATCTTATTTTTGTTTTTTAGTAACTCAAATTTAATTAAATGTGAGTAAGGTAGAGCAGTGATGGGCCGCTGATAGAAAGTCTTTGTCCCACATCGTAAGGGTCGGAATAATGTTAGTGGGAACGGTGGCTATAAGATATGAGGATAGCGGTGCATGGAAGGCATCTTTGCGCTTGGGGCAATGACGCAGCTAGTGAGGTTACACCGAGGCGCGTCTATTGCTGGTTGAAAACTATTTCCAAACCCCCTCTTTGGCCTACTCTGTAGGCCACTGAGAATTTCTGGAAGGGCTCCCTCTCTGAGGGTAAAGCCCTACAATCTTAGTTTTCTAAATTTTTTTGACACAATCAAGAGCTAAAACGACCAATTCCTTCCTTCAGGGGAGGGATGTACCAGCCTAGGAAGACTGCATCAAACCTATAAATACATGGCTGCAATCCCCAACCTCTATAGCAATAGAATCCCACTAGCGCAAGAGTCGAAGCTCAGTTTTACTATTTGTTCGCACGTGTAACGTTGGCAATTGGCAATACTGGATAACAGTTGAAGCTTGAATGGTAGGGAGTTTTCCATTCCATTGCCCGCTTCTGTCTGAACTATTTGTCTGTCATGGCTCGCCTTGCCGACTTTACTCGATTTTCCGATGGCCTCGCCCCCAAGCCGGACTTGTTCGACTGTAGAAAGATCAAACATTCAACTGTTACCGGACTTGCTCGCGAATGCCAACCTCAGCTTCAGCCTCCCATGACGAAGCATGGAATCTCACTGGACACCACGAGAAGAGCTGTGATTGGACTCGGCATTGCTGTTCTAACAGGACAAACCGGCAGCACTATCTCGCTCGCTGAAGAAGGAAATGGGCTGTGGCTAGACGGGCCTCTGCCAGTGCCCACCGCCACCAACAGTAAGTGATCATCAGCCAGCGGTTTCCATAATCAAGACACTTCTTTTTGCTCTACAAATTACATGTTCAGCTGCATCAGTGAAAATTATGAATTTGGTGATTCTGAGTTCTAACTGGTTGATTTGATAACAGAGATTGCGAACGAAGCGACGGGTACGAGATCCTTCCTGAGGTTTGGGATTTACATGGCCAATATTGGTCCAGAGGGAAGCCAGTATAGGTTAAGGAAGTATGCTTTTGAGCTGCTTGGGTTGGGTGATTTGATTGGAAAAGATGCATGGAATTACATGAGGAAATACCTCCGTTTCAAGTCTACCTTCATGTATTATGATTTCGACAAAGTAATTTCAGCAGCTCCAGTTGATGACAAGGAGTCGCTAACTGACCTAGCCAATAGGCTTTTTGACAGCGTGGAAAAGGTAAGGACTGCATTTTATCATATGATATGGATTTAAAGGCGAAAAAATGTTACATCCATGAATAGCATTAATATTGTTAAGTATAAGTTCATAAACGCTGTGAAATGATGAAGTTTGGATTCAGAGGAGGCTGAGAATACACCATCTATTTTACAATGCAATGTCAGTTTCCACCGCATAAGAGTGTATATAACCCGATTGATAGATTGTCAAGAAGTTTCATGACAGAAAAAGTGCTGCAAACTAAATCCTCGCATGTTCTTGTTAAACATGTAACTAAATTTTACTAACATCTTTTGAATTCTTGATAGGAAGATATTCACAGGTTTCAGTGTGCAGCAATGTACATATTGAGGACTGAAACCATGGGAAGTTAATGATCTCCAATTCAACGAGAAATGGGCGGAGTTGAATCCCCTGTCAACCTGATCCGTAGTGACCTTCCCCTACACCTTTACAATTGAGAGACTTATACAAAATTAAACCTCCGATATAATGTAATCGAATAGTAAACTTTTGTAAGCTTTCTGTGTAATTTCAATTTATCAACCAAAGTAGGACAGCTACTTACAAAATAAAATTCTGACACAAACATAATGATTAAGGCCAGATAGGAAAGTGGAATTTGATAGGTGATCAAGCGAATGTTTGCCATTGAAAACAACCTGTTTCCATAAATAATCTGAATGGCATCATGTAAAAGTTTCAGAATCAGCATGGTTTTCTCTATTTGTTCATATATGATGCATGTGTTCACAGCTTGAAGATGCCGTGAAAAAGCATAAGGAGCCAGAAACTATAGCATGTTATGAAGATACCACAACTTTGCTCAAAGAGGTGATGACTAGAATGGCGTAGAACATGGAAGCCATCCATTGAAGTTGCTTTATTTATGTTATTCTTGTACGGGGAGTTTAACTAAAAGATGGTATTAGTTTTTTATGAATTATGTTTGAAATCCATTCGAAAACTTTGGCCTCAACATTTGATATTTGCAACATCAGAAACCTAAAGTTTCAAAAGAAGCGAAAATTACAGAATTAGTAGCAATTTCCAAATATACTTGAAAGAAAAGCTGTATTACTTACAGATGAGGCACCAGTAGGAAGCAGATATGTGAGGAATGAGAACTTTAAATGGATGCTTTGGTCTGTTATTTTGATCGGCCTCTACAGACAATGGTGCAAGTGGTTTAGCTAATTATTTCTCTTGTTTAACTATTGATTATATGTGCACATTACCACACAATGTGCCCAGGTACACTAGTCTATGCTTCCTTGCCTTTTCAGTTGTGATTGATATTTTAGTTTCTCGACATAAACCACCACCTGAGATTAGTGAATTCGATTTCCCAATTTTGACATAGAGTTCCAAGTGCCAGAATTCAGTGCCAGCTTTCATCAAATAATACTGCTAAATTGTGCATTTTCAATTGGTTAGTATTTATTAGGTTTTATTTTTCCACTACAAAATATATACAGACGATGCTGTAATAAGTGGAACTCTGTGTGGTTTCTCCGACCACCTCCTGCCATCCATCTTAACATCTATAAGTTAGCTGCAATTAATTTTATTATATTGACTTCGTTAGTTGCCTTGCTCTGTTAAAAAGTTCAAGTTTCACTAATTCATTGTTGATATACACTAAGATTAACTAGGAACGATTCCTATGATTTCCGCCATTTTATATTCTGATGGGGATCATAAAAGTGGAAAAGGCTTCTCAGACTAGGTCTACAAATTTGAAGCTTGTTGATAACCAAGCACAGACAAAGTTATGATTTATCACCTTTTAGGTGCTAATCCAAATTTAATAGTAAAGTAAACAGAACCTTGAGGACATCTCGATCGGCTGTTGGTCCAGTGTATTGGATGAAAACTTACTTTATGCATTGTCAATACAGAGATTATTCCTCTTCGTTTTTTTAAGATTTCAATTGAGAGATGTTTGTCACTGCAACCTTATGATTTCTATTGCCGATACACAGTTCCATTCTACTTTAAAAATTTTCATTGCAACTCCTCTTTAATCTATCATTCACCCCTCACCTTGGCAACCGATGACACCATTAGTACCAAAAAAATAAAAACAACTGATGGCACCACGGTGCTCTTTTTAATTCTCACCCCTTAGCATATCAAGTCCCAGATCAGTAGCGACAATCACGTCCTTTCTACTTTTAAAATCAGTGATTCAGTAACAGTTGTGGTAAGTAGTTTTGTAGAAATCACATCCACCTCGACTCAAGTAGTTTACACGAATTTATCTCCAAGATGCAAATGTACCAAGTCTTATGCACCAAATTTGATCAACTTGTACGTAATACTCCATTTCCATAGGACAATCAAACTCTCCGACCAAGAGCCATGATTTCACACGCAGGGCCCCCACCAAATCCAATAAACTTGAAGAAGCTTTGCCCACTGACACTTGTCAATATCCTAATGGCTGAATCTAGCCTCGCCTTATCCAATGAAGGCCACTGGCAGATAAGGCAGCCAGGATCTCCTCATCACAAAAATATGTGACCAAAACACAAACAGCTGATCATAAACGCTCTCCCAATCAAAATCACTTTACTACCCATTTTGCTCCGCTCCCCCCAAGCTTAAGGAGGACGTCAACGAGATAGATAAGCAGATCAACAGATGGCGCAGGCTATGGCGTCAGTTGCTGGCTTACGCAGCTCCTCTCACTCCGTCCTAGAGGGCAGTCTGCATATCAGTGGCTCTAGCCCCTTGACTGGGGCCTCCAGTAGACGGGTGGCAGTGTCCCGGCCGACCTTGGCCACGATCAGAGCGCAGCAGCAGTCTGAAGAGACCGAGGCTGCAGTCCAAAGCAGCCGCCGAGCTGTCGTGGGACTATTTGCTGCTGGAATCACCAGTGTGTCTTTCGCCGGCGCCGTCCTTGCCGCTGCCAAGTCCATTAAGGTCGGCCCACCTCCCCCGCCGTCCGGTGGACTGCGTAAGTTCCCGGCCCCTCCTCCTCTTCCTCCTAGTATATCTTATTCTTTTAAGTACTAGCAATTTAGCCCTGAACATGCTAATTACCCTGATGAGAAGAGAATGTGCAAACAAATAGGAAGTCTACTGATAGCAAAATCATATGATCAATTAACTTAAATAATTAGTGTACAAGAAGAATATTATTTGTTTGATGGTTAGTTCATGGGGAAACTAAATAAATGTACTCATGCAGCTGGGACATTGAACTCGGACGAGGCAAGGGACCTGGATCTGCCGCTCAAGAACCGGTTCTACCTGCAGCCTCTAACACCGCAACAGGCTGCGGCGAGGGCCAAGGAGTCGGCCAAAGAGATTCTAAACGTCAAGAGCCTGATCGACAAGAAGGCGTGGCCGTATGTGATGAACGATCTGCGTCTCAGGGCGGAATACCTGCGGTACGACCTCAACACCGTCATTGCCGCCAAGGCCAAGGATGAGAAGAAGCCCCTCAAAGAGCTCACCGGCAAGCTCTTTGCCACGATCGACGACGTGAGTAGATAGATATAACTTCATGCATTTGGCATACTTGGGTTCTCTTATACTGAATTCATATTTTCTTATTTTTTTCACCTCTGTTTTTTTCATATGAATTGAGCAATGTTTTGCAAGTATGGGTTTAGTGACAAGGATTATTAAGGTTGGCGTGTTTATGTTTGTGATCAGCTGGACCATGCAGCAAAGATCAAAAGCAGCCCGGAAGCTGAGAAGTACTACGCCGAGACTGTGACAGCTCTTAACGACGTTCTTGCCAAGATAGGCTAAGCCAGCAGCGTTAGAAGCCAACCACTTTTGTAACCCCAAATTAAGCACGCTTCTTCCTCTTTGTGTATTTGCGTTCTTGTCAGTTTGTCACATATATGTGCATCTATCTTAATTGCGAATCAAGTTTTAGAGAATATTTCCGAGCAAATAAGTTGCAAAAGATATTGGCATTGTGAGGATACTATCCACTCCTAGGCACTTTGAAATCGAACAAATGTTAACTCTTGTATGAGTAGTAAGGACTTAAGGAGGCAACGCTGGGCAGTTGCTAGTCAAGTCGGATATGAAGTATAAATCGCATAGAGGCCGCAAATTATTCCACAAGCCAAATTTTGTGATCAACGGGTCAATTCTTGTGCTCACATATCCAAGCAAGTGAAAATACATCTAATTCAAAGTGGTTTTGAGAAGGAGAAGGTCACTTTGGTTTAGAGTCTTATGCTTAAAGAAGTTGTTTTGTGCCGACTGCTGAGCTGAGGACATGGGAGCGCACAAAACAGTTGCAATATTGGTTTTGCAAAACGAATTGCAATGTAAAATGTAACTTCATTAGCTAATGAGAAAATTGCTAGGATTGTTTGAGTTAGAAGTGATAATGTTGGTAAGAGAATAAAATGGAAGAGTAGAACATTCAGTCGCCAATCACCTATTCATATAATTGTTTCCCTAATAAGGTGACAACAATGGTAAATTAAGAAGCGTCAATCTAAAAATTAGTTGAAATGAAATAGAAATCATTTTATTATGCATTGACCTTAAAATTAACTTTTCATTTCTGGCATCATGAACTTCAAATTAACTTTCAACGATATCTTGCATACACATTTTACCAGGGTCATTTCATTACACCTCTTGTTTTCGGCAGAACTTGCAGCTTGTGAGCCCACAGAGCCTACGTCCCGAAAGTATTTTGTGAGCCCAATCCACTTAAAACCAAACGAAGCCCATGAATATTAAGCAAGTCTCTAATTTATAGTGAAGCTGAAGCCCACCGTCACCCTAGCCAATCAAAGTTGCTCTCTTCCAGTCCGGATTCGGAAGCCACCCTTTCTGCGGCAGCCGCTAGAACCCTAGCAAGCCATCCCTCGGCGATCCCCGGGAATCCGAAGCCATGGGTCTCCTCTCTTGGTGGAGACAGAAGGAACCGACTCCCGCCGATTCGAAGCCGAAGCAATCCAGCGGCTCGAAGCAAGCATCGTCGGGTCGTGCAGAAGACGAAACCTCGGGCTTGAATGGGGCGGTAGAAGTTCGCCGGCCGGGTGACGCCACCGTTTTCGAATTCGGCGCTTCGTCCGGCGTGACCATCGCCGGATACTGCCCGGTGTCCGACGAGCTGGAGCCGTGCCGCTGGGAGATTTTGCCCTCTACTGGCGACAACGCCCCACAGTTTCGGGTGGTTTTCTGAATTCTCACTCCTTTTTATGTAAAACCTAGAACTGTATTATGTTCAATCTTGTGGGGATGTATCAATATGGAAATGGAAGTAACCCAGTTGTTCCAAGTGAATCCTTCAGTTATTAACCGTTAATTGCTCTGTTGTCTCCATCAGTTGGCTAAAATTTGTGGAAACTTTTTTAACATTTATTCCGCTGAACATGAGTCGAGTTCATCTTCCTTGCTCCTTAATCAATATATGAACCTATACTATACCTCTAGATTCTGTACAGGCTGGGACATTTTTTGCTCACTGATCTCTAAACCCTAAAGGGAGAACTCTGTTCGATGAAAAATGAGTGTTCGATATTACTGTGAGGTTTTTTAGCTCTTTTCAGGTGCAGGCGTGTGGGCTTCAACCTTTCCGATCTGCTGCAACCAGTTGAAGGCAACTGACAGTGGATGGTCTGTTTTAATACCATTTTTGTAGATTGTTATGAGGAGAATACGCATTGGATTTATGTTAAGTGTCAAATAAACTATTACTCTCTTACTCAAATTAAGTTGCTTTGATATCTTAGCAGCTAAATACTGCGGTTGAATTGGATATGCATAAAGAAAGGCATGAAGAAGTGAGGAATTTTGTTGATGAAAATTTGTATTTGACGAAATTGTCTGTTCGCTGTTCCTTAGGTGCATGCATTGGGACCTGGCCTTTCCAATATGCAAAAACTAGTTAAAAGCGACTAGAAAGTGGATTGTTTGTTCAAAAACGAATCATCTATATAGTCATGATGAATTGTTTCTACAGTATGAGTGTCAAATAAAATTTATTACTCAAAATTTAGTTGATTTAACCATTTTAGCAGTCTTCTTGGATGTGTTGATTTCCCATGTAAGTGAAAACTTTATATATATGGTGATCGCATGGTCTTGATGCTTGATTTCACATATATTACTCCCTCCATTCCAAAATACCATGTACATTTGAAAATATTCACTGTTCCAAAATACTATGTATATTTTGCCAAATCACGTGACTTTCTCTTTCCAAAATTGGAGGAGACTTGAAGAATTGACTTGAATTTGGTTCGTGAACGAGCATATGAGTTGGACGGGTGTGACTTCCTTGCAGGTTTCACGGTCCAATAAAAATGAGAATTTTCTCAAATGTACACAGTATTTTGGAATGGAGGGAGTATTTTTTAGGCAATGTGGCTATGAAAATGTGGTTTATTTGTAGTGTCTGTAGGATTGGATGCAGTTTAATGAACTCTTGTATCTAAACCTGATTCAGAGGTATTGCCTTAAAGGGGCGATGTCAGGATAACTTCTACTAATATACTAACTTGTTAGAATGTTCTCCTCGAGCTAGTTTGATCCTCAGCATGTTTAGTTCAGCATTGCCAAGTTTTTAAGCTCATCAATTGCAAATTCATCAGATAGTACTGGAGGTCTGGCCTTGGTGTACACATTGGCTGCCTTATGAGTTTTCTACTGCCTTTTTTTCATGTGTTCGTTTGCATGTCATTTGGAATGGTTTACAAATTTTAAAGGGCTCTGAGTAATGCTTTGAGGGCATATACTACCCTGTCTTCCAGAAGCAGAAGGCACATGCTACAGTATCGGACGCACCCTCAGCCAATTATAGAGAAAATGATATGCACGATCAGCTTTGAAAGAAAATTGGATTTATCTATAGTAAGAAAAAAAAAAGAGAGGGCAAATCGAAGCTCATGATCGCATTTATAATTTAAGTTCGAGACTGAAAATGAATTGTACTCCCTCTATCTCGTGTTAAGTGTCTAATCTGGTTATGAAACGAACTGAAATTACTTGCTTTTAAAAACCAAAAGGGGATCATAACACCGGACTCTAGTTATTCCCTCCGATTCGGAATTATTATTATCATAAGGATTTGCATAATGAACTAAAATGAGTTTCTTTTGAAAAGTAATAATAATTCCGGTGGGATGGAGTATTTTCGACTCTCAGATAGCCTGGACATACTTTCATGAGGGAAGATATAAAAGATCCTTAATTACAGCGCAGTGTCGCACCTCAGACGCCCATAGACAAAATTATGTGGGTAGTACAAGTGGAGGAAATATTGATAGGCCCATAATGTGGAAGAGTAAAAACAGAAATGGAAAAACACTATTTTGTCAGAAGTGGGATTTGAACCCACGCCCTCTCACGAGGACCAGAACTTGAGTCTGGCGCCTTAGACCACTCGGCCATCCTGACTGTTTTACTTGTTTGTGTAAGAATATATTAACATCAAATTGACAGATAAAAACCTATATCAAATCCGGAGTCTCGGCCCAAACGAAACTGCTCTCGTTTCAGGCTCCTGCATCAGATGGCGCCGAAGCGCTCGGCGAATCTGGCTCCGGCCAAGGGCCAGCCCGCTTCATCCTCGGATGAAGATGATGAAGAGACCACCTCCTCCTCTCCCCCTCCCGCTTCCCCTCCTCCTTCCAAGAAGAAGCCCCCCCACTCCAAACCCCCCAAAAAACCTAAACCCTCTCCCACCCCGGCCAACATCATCCCCCAGCCCACAGACCGGAAGAGCTCCTCCTCCGATGAGGACGATTCTTCCGATAATGAAGCCCCCAGCAAGTTCACCATCAAACCCTCCAAGCCCACCGCTGCTGCTGACTCCGATTCCAGCTCCTCCTCTGAGTCTGACTCGCCGCCCCCATCTCAGAAGACCAAGACTGTGAAGCCTATCAGCACCAAGCCCATGGACACCACCAAGACTAGCGGCGGCGAGCAGAGCAAGGCGAAGAAGTCGTCGGCCTCAGCCACGCCCGCCAAGCGTGCACTTGCTGGCTCTGACAACGAGGAGCCTGCGGCGAAGAAGATGCCGTTCCAGCGGCTGTGGAGCGGGGAGGATGAGGCGAAGATCTTGAAGGGCATGCGCGATTACATTAGGAAAGGCAAGGACCCGGTGGCCGACATGGCGGGCTTCTTCAATTTCATTAAGGAGTCGCTCAAGGCTGACTGCAAGCAGGCCCAGCTGGCTGACAAGATCCGGAGGCTCAAGAAGAAATTTGAGACGAGTTTGGCAAGGGTCAAGGAGGGCAAAGAGCCAGCGTTTTCTAAGCCCCAGGAGAAGATTGCCTTTGAGCTTTCTCAGGCAATTTGGGGTTCGAAGCAGGAGGAAGCTAACATTGGAGGCGAAGCAGCAGTAAAAGATAATGGGAAAATGAATGATCCTGCAAGTTTTGATGGGAAGGACGGGAGTCGAGCTAAAGATTCTGCAATATCTGATGGGAAGAATGGGAGTCCAGCTAAAGGTGGCCGGAGGGCTTTGCCAAACGTTCAGGCAGTAGCTGTGGAAAATGCCAGTGGAGGAGAAGTCCGCAGTGGTATGCTATTTTCACGCCTGAAAGAGTCGGGTCTGTGTGAGGATCTGGTGAAGGAGGGGCTGAGCTTGTTGGATGCGTCAAAGGTGGCGGAGTACGAGGATGAGTGGAAGAAGTTGCAAATCATGGAAGTTGAGATCCAGTTGAAGCGTGCTGACTTGGTGAAGAAACAAATGAAGGCTATTCTGGAAGCGCTCAAGAAAACGAGGTCTCAGAGGAGGTAACTTGTCATATCAAAAAAGTAGTATCTGCAGATTAGTGGTAGTAGAAGAAGAAGAAGATGATGACGAAGAACAAGAAGAGGTAAATTGTCTTGGATTGCGGATGCTGTTAATTGTTGTTTTTCCATAGGTTTGGCTCAGGCCTCAGATTAGGAGTTCTGTGTTTCATTGGCTCAGTCAAATGTTGTATCTGTTGATTCTGTTTTTGTGACAGAAACAGTGATGTTACATACTCGAACAATTGAAATCGTTGGCTCTGTGCCTATCTTTCTTTCTTTCGTTCTGATAGCCTGATTGTACTTCATTCTATGCATTATACGAGATGTTCAATCAGATTGTCGCTGAACACACGGTCTGCAATTGAAACAGAGAAACAACACTAATCTGCATTTCGGCATAATAACAAGACATTTCCACTCGAAGAGATATCTCCACTTCCGTCCCAAGTTAGCTTTATCCAAGTTGTTTTTGGATTTCGGTTGTCTTCCTAGAAAACATTGGCAGTGATGTTTACATAAACAAATGCATCCTCAAGTCTTTTACATCATCAGTTATCTAAAAAAACCTCTTTACACCCTCAACAAAGCTTTTGGACTGTGACAAGTGCTCAGTTCTCTTCCAATTGTGCGCCATTAATTTTGATCTCAAGTCTCGTTCATGTATTTAGGATGAAACAGTGCCAGTCAAATTGCCAAATGACGAGAATTCATTCAACAATTTTTTTTAATGCGCATTTAACAGTCATGTAGACCCATTTAACCAGTTTATCTCAAAGGGAAGAGAGTGAAGTATGCCAAATACAAGATCCATGTATTTACCTTAAAAATAAAAAAAAAAATACAAGCTCAAAGTTATATACACCTTTTCTAGCGCATCGGGCCAACTATTGGCGTCAAAAAACAATGGGTGAACTTGATGGAGTTGAAGATGGGAGCTGCTGTCCGATTTCATCAAAGGAGACTTGATGCGCCACAGAATTGTATCAAAAGTTCCGTTGAGAACATAAAATATATATATGTATAAAATAAACATCAGCTGTAAAATCACGTGCTAGAAATCCATCGTACTGATAGTTACTTTGGTCTGCCATGGAACTGGACCATCCTCTCTGATGCCAAAAGTTGAAGCTTGCGGAAGCTGGAAACACTTGAAGAACAGTAAAAAAAATGCAAATGTTAAGTGATAGACGTGTATTGATTCAATCAGCACCACACACCAGCTCTGATTTCAATTGTCCCCATATCCATGAGAAGGAAGGAACAAACGAGCTCTGATTTTCGACAACTTCGTCTTGAATTTGCGAGTGGCAATGAACAGAAACCCCCACTCAATTCCACATGTATGAACAATCCATAAGCAGAGCTCAGACAATACAATTTCTGTAACTCCTTTCAAAATACGATAACCAAAACGATATCATCTTACATATCTATTTCAGTATATTAATCACCAGCTAAACTTGACTTTTGTCGTCGCATTTGGACTTAATACTGATATTGCTTCCACCAGAATTGGAGGTTGGTGCAAAAGGTGAGTCTTTTCTTCCAGCGGAGTTATTTGATGCAAGCTGAAAGTGACGACTCCCCACTTACTAACAAAAAATAAAGTAAATTTCCTATATCACCCTCCAATTTGGCGAGTTGGGAACGAGTGTTTGATGAAATGCACAGCTAAAGCCTTCCCTTGTTCTTCTTCTTCCAGATTAAGAGTGAGAACTGCCATTCCACAATATTTTCCGGACGACCAAGCAACCTCGACAATTTGATTCCTTGAAGCAAAAAATCATATGGTGTACAAATCATTATTCTTCGTCAATTCCAATAATGCATGTGTTTTCAAATTTTTAAGTTCTAACAGCTTGTATCCCAGTCCAAACACTGTTCAAAGAAAGAGTCTTGTGCTGACTTTGATATCATAGACAAGCTCCAAAGAACAGCATACATGCTCTTTTGTAGAAAATGTGATACGTCGCCACTATCAAATTCACACTCTACCATCTATTTCAATTATGCTCATATCGGTTTCCTTTCTCATGCCTCTGATGTTTATAAATCGCCTTACACTTGATGCCTGTTCCCACATTCCAGCATCCGCATAAATATTTGACAAGAGAATATAAACACTGCACTCATCGGATTTGAGCTCTGCCAATCGTTGGAATGAAATCTCTGCCAAATCTACACGATGGTGGATTCTGCATGCGGCGAGCAGAGATCCCCATAATGCAGCGTGCGCTCTAAAAGCCATGGTTTCAATTATCTGTCTAGCCTCATCTAATTTTCCTATTCGAGCAAGTAGATCTACTAAGCAACCATAATGTTCTACCTTAGGTTCATGATCATAAACAGTCTTCATTCTTTCAAAAACTTGAAGACCATCATTTACTAAACCTGCATGACTGCAAGCACATAAAACACCTAGGAAGATCAGCTCATCTACTAATTTACCTTCTTTTCCATTAAATTGAACATCTTGAGAGCTTCTTCGCCACAACCATCAATACCAAGTCTAGCAATCGTGACATTCCAAGTAACCACATTTCTTTCAGGCATCTCATAAAAAACTCTTGTAGCAAGCTCCGGCCTTCCACATTTCATGTACATATCGATGATTGCGGTTTGAACTACCACGTCAAGTGCCACTTTTTTCTCTTTAATATACACGTGGAGCCAGGGGCGGATGCAAGATTCTCAGCCATGGGTCAAAACTAACTAAGCTTTGATTTTTTTTAGAAAGTTAAGCAAAATGACTCAAATGCATCTTGAGCCACTTAATATGGGTCAGGATATAATAACCCTTCCTTTTTCTAGCCCAGGCGGACAGGTATAATAGAAGGGGGTTTGGAAAAAATCTAAAGCCATGGGGTCAATTGACCACCATAGCTATAACATGGATCCGCCCCTGCATGGAGCCAACTACCCTGATAAAGAGCACCTAGTTGAGCACATGCCATGAGAATATCAACAACTGCAATCTTATCAGGTGTAATCTTCTCCTGAAGCATCTGAGCAAAAAGATTCAAAGCATGCATTGGTCTCCCATCGTATGCATAGCCCTCGATCATGACACTCCAAGAAATCATGTTCCTCACTGGCATTTCTTGAAACAGCTCCCTTGTACACGTCATATCTCTGATAGAAATATAACTACCGATCATAGAGTTTCAACATGCCTCATCTCTTACAGGCATTTGGTCAAATAGCAGCCGGTCTTGAGCAACATCACCAATCTTCTGCAAGTAATCAAACCAAAAGGGTTAGGCAGATTTTGCAGGGGCAAGTTGTCAATTAGGCGCAACTCATTTTTTCATTATCATTCATAAAGGAAACACAACTTCCGATAACCATCAATCATCATTGCCCACGAGAAAACATCCCCCTCAGGCATTTGATCAAACAAAGTCCGAGCTGCCACATCTCTCCAACGGCAACATATCCGTTGATCACCGTATTCTAGGAAACCAAATCTCGTGCATCCATTTCGGTTGGGGATTACGAGTATTCTCACACTCACAAGTAATCAAACATATGGGGAGACAAAGAGATTTACATAGTTCGGCACTTTGTTTGCGTTCACAGAGGAATACATACTTTCACTACACTGGAGAAGGATTACAATTATGTATAAACTCTCCCTCTCGGAGGATGAGCAAGTAGCTGAACTTTACTCTAGCTCTCAGTGTGTTTCACTCTCTCCAGGCACTCTCCGTCTCACATCTTCTCTAGATGTATTCATCACACTCTTCACCAAGAGTGTACAAATTCTCAACACTCTCACCGGAAGAGTAAGTTATTCAACTCTACTTTAGCTCTAAATGTGTGTGTCTCTCTCTCTATACAATTTTTCTGTGTCTCATATCTTCTCTCGATGTATTCACCGCAGTCTTTACCACCACTTGTGCTGCCTGTGCTGCCAGATATCCAAGATTGCAAACGTTACTTCCTCGTGGTCCATAGCTTGGACTAAAGAGCTTTGCACCAGGTAGTTAGCCAAAAAAGTATGCCTAATAGGAGGCCTAATAGACACCACTCTTTCATTCCAATTCCAAACGAAAGGCATTACAATAAACTCCAATGAGCCATAATATTGATTTATGATGCCTACTCTCGTGCAAGCACTGCTAAAACCCTACAGCTGTGGAAATGTGTTTTGGATATTTGCCAAATATTGGCAGTTATTATTTGCCAAACACTAAGCTCTATGTCACACCTTTTTCATGGCCATGTATGTGGACTTGTATTTTTCTACAATTATCACTCTGGTGCAAGCTTAAAATGGAGTTGGAAATCGCAAAGGACATTTTTCTATTATTTCTTTGTGGAGAATTGAGACATTGCTAACATAAAATGTTCTTCCTTTCCCACATGCCACTGTACCTATTTCTTTTATCTTGAGGCTTTAGAAGAACCATTTTTTTCGGAAAAGTTACTGCTTCTTATAAGAATTCTTTCAACTTACAGGATTATTTCTGATTCCTGCAATATAGAAACTCTTATTTCTTCTTCTTTTTGATGTCTGATTTGTATATATTTGCATTTGTTCTCTGATTTGCCTCCTCTAGCGGTGTGGTATACCACAATGGAGATCTCGTCCCTTATATAGGGACAGGAGAGGGAAAGAAAAATGAATAAACAATTAAGGAGCAATGAAAAGTCTTGGGGACACATGATTCGACAATTTGTCTATACGCACTGTCTCCTATTTGGTTGTATGATTGTGTGTGAGTGAAAATACATGGTCCATCCCCAAAAATTTCATCAAATACCCTTCGTCCTAAGCCCAATTCGCCACATTTGCAATACATATTAATCAAACTATTCTTCAAAATCAGATCGGTATTAAACCCTCTCTTCATAACCTCGCCGTGTATCGCCGCTCCGTCTCTCTGATCCAATACAAGTCCACAAGCCTTGAGAACAAAGGAATAGGTGTAGTTGTCGGTCAGAATGCCATTCGTTGCGCATCCGAGTGAAGACAACCAGGGCCTGTCGGGGGTTCAAGCTGCCAGCATGGGCTCGGATTAATGCGTTACAAGAGAAAGGTGTTGGGTTGGGGAATGTGGGAGAAGAGCAGTTCCGCATAGTAGAGTGAGTCTACAGAGGCTAGGAGAAGCCGGCTTGCCGCGAAGTGATCAGAAATGAAGCCCGTGACGACCATTTGGGCGTGGATTTGGAGGAGGTGAGACATTGTTGTTCATCTTCGGCGAGAAGTGGGCTCTTCCTCTTCGTTAGGAGCTAGAAGAACCGAGGGAAATGCCCCCCATTACACTGGAGATATTTGATTTGGCCTTTTCCCATTTTTCGTAAAAGTTCAATGTCCAATTTTTTATATTACAAAAGTCAAGGGGTATCCATGATCCCAACTCTAACCAGCCGGTTGTATCCATGATCCGCCAACCACACACTAGAACACCATCCAGCCGCCGATTGTCCTTGAAAACGGACGGTTCAAGATGACGATCCGCAAGCTCTCTCTCCATTGGCTACTCGGTCGTTAACTCAAAACTATAAAACCCCCACCCCCACCAGTCCGGAGCCTTTATCGAAGCGCACAACCCCTTGCTTCTCCTTCGTTGTCGCCTCTGAAATTCCTTGGTTGCATAAGAGATGGCAGGTCGCGGGAAATCACTGGGATCGGGAGCATCCAAGAAGGCCACTTCCAGGAGCAGCAAAGCCGGCCTCCAGTTCCCCGTCGGTCGAATCGCTCGTTTTCTCAAGGCCGGCAAGTACGCCGAGAGGGTCGGCGCCGGGGCCCCCGTTTACCTCGCTGCCGTCCTTGAATACCTTGCTGCCGAAGTATGTCTATTGTTTTTTTACTATCTAGCAAGGATTGTGGTTTTGATTATTTAAATTAGGGATCTGACACGGGTTGGTGACGATTGATGAAGGTGTTGGAGCTTGCGGGAAATGCAGCGAGGGACAACAAGAAGACGAGAATAGTCCCGAGGCACATCCAGCTTGCGGTGAGGAACGACGAGGAGCTGAGCAAGTTGTTGGGGGCGGTGACGATCGCGAATGGTGGTGTCATGCCCAACATCCACAGCCTCTTGCTTCCTAAAAAGACCGGAGCCGGCTCTGCCAAATCCTCTGCTGCCGATGATGACAATTAAAATATATAGTTTCTCCTTTAGAAACCTACCACATACTATATATCTGTGGCTTTTGTTTTTTTGCATATATCTTAGTCATCTCCTTTAGATAAGCTCCTTTTGTTCTAATGGTTTATTGGAAATACTTAGCCCCTGTTTTGGCTAATGTTTGTAAGGAATTCATGTGCGTAATAGAATCAAGTTTTTGGATTGAATCGATTTGAGTGCTTGTTCAATTACATGGTGCAGTTTTAGATCAAAGTTCGCAAAAGAGATAAATTCAATTACTGCCAAAAAATGGGAAATTAGTAACGTTTATTTGTCAAGCTTTGCGATTTCGCCAAAATTTAACATACTGGAGCCAAATTTCAAAAAAATGTGCGAAAAGAGGTAATGCATGCACCTAGTTCGAAACCAATACGAAGTGCTGCTGTCATGTCATCGTTCTATTTCTAACTCTCTAGACCATGTTCGATGTCGGAAGGGCAAGTGACACTCGTATCTTTTTGGATTCGACCAAATGGCGTGGGCCTTTAGACAGTTTGGGCCCTGGGCCTTGGGTTTTGATTGACGTCGTCCTTCACCACAGAAGCGGCAGAAACGTAGTAAGCACTGTAGAGAAGCCCATGGACAAAGCACAAAATTCCGCCAATGGACAGCAATTTGTGGTGGATAAGCGAAATTCCGCATGTGGATTTTGACCTGGAATTGGCCATTGCTCCGACCATCAACACGATGAACCCCACCGCAAATACGATCCTGTTGAGTTGCACAAGAGACATCGTTATTCCCAAGAACCGTTGTTTATTGACTAATTGCTACTTATTGCACGGTTTATATGGGTTACTTCGTGTATGACATAGAGCCCAGTGCCTTTAAGTTTGCATCATGCAATGTTAATTAAGGGCCTGTTTGGCAGTAACTACATACCTAGATTTTAGAAGAATTCAACTTTTTTATGAAAATCTACTCTAAAAGAATTTAATTTTCACTTCATTGACTTTTTCTATTGATATTTTTTATAATTTTGTAAAAAAGATAAGCACATAATAAGAAAAACTGCATTTTCAATCATGAAAACGTGTTCTTATTATGTGTACTTGCCTTTCATTTTTATTTATAAAACATGCCACCGGGTCCTAAATTTTTCTTTAAAAGTTTATTATTCCCAACCAAACACAATGATTCTTCCCTACTTTCTTCCCTAAAATTCAGCCTTCCCACTCCAGAAATCATCTCCCAAACATACCCTAAACTCCATTTAAGTAGTAGGAGTTTACCATGAGAAAAATGAGGAAGCTGCAGCAAGGAGTCGATTGGTGGAGGATTTTTGGAGCTCCTCTACCGAACATATGCACATGCAGCCAGAGAGCAGGGTTCCTACAACATGAGCCAAAGCTAGGATCACCGCTGCAGCCAAGCCCAGCTTGAATGCTTGTTGGCTCGGTTCCCGGCACTCGAATATTATGAACCTGCGGTGGTGAGTCTGCAATTGTATTGAGATTATAATTACATGTGTTGCTAATGTACGTTGTTCAAAAAAGTGATGATGATCATGATTTGCTCTAATTCAAGAGAATGTACCTTGTTCTGCGAGATTTCGCCTTCAATGCCGAGAATTCCTGCTACTATGTCCATTATTAGAATCACAATACATACAGCAACACCCTCGAACTTCGTCATTGTTTTGGTTCAAACTAGACTGTCCTATGCAAGAAGTGGATGTGGTATCAGGAGATGGCTGGTTCTTATTTGGCCTTCAATGTTTTTAAGTTGTTTAAGGCGAAATCAAAATACATGGGAACGTAGAGAGGATGGATTAATGAGGAGATTGAGAACAGTGGAGTACTCCGCGAACAAGCAACGTAGAAAGTAAAAGATAGCCTAATCTTCTAAGGAAAGACGATGCTGACTTCTGCCTTTCATCTTCCTTGGTTCTTTGTGTGAAGTTTTTGGAATGTCTTCCTCACGTTCTTTAGAGGAGACGATGTATATTAAAATGATGTGTGCGCTCCAATCAAGGAGATTACATGCGACACAAATATACAATTATACTAAAGATACAATAGAATGGTGTCATTCTTGCTGTTGACGTCTCCAATAAGTTGGCAGGATCCCATGATTTTGGTGAGACACGGTAGGAAAGAGAATCTTCTTTGAATTGAACATTGGCGCCAGAACCTGTACAATAATATATCCAAACAGCTCGAGCTTTTGGGAAAATGGAAGAAAATAGACTGTTCTTTGCAATTAGGACTGTGACAACTAACATCTGCATTCTGCATACTTTAATGGGTTCTATAACTTTTACCAGCTGCTAATAATTGATTCCCCTTATCTTGACTTTGATTTCATGCAGAGAAGGCAAAACCCAAAGTCATGGATTTTCTTCTTCTGTCCTGTTGTTTAAACATTAGAGAGATTACTATTCACTCATCTTTCAATCGATGTCACCCTGCCACGAGACAGCAAAGAGAGGATTAATATGGAACATTATTGTTTGACTTGGGACATATTTAACATAATTGCATGCGAGGGGTGTTGGAAAACTTATATGATAGTACTCAAGAGGGATTGCACGTTATCCGTTGTGTTGAATTGTACACAAATAGAACTTGAAATGAAATTGAAATTGAAATCGACACGTTCGAGGCACATCAATTACACTGCCGACTTCGAAATAGATATTGTCACCCTCTTGTGTACGGGCTTTCTCCAACAATCTATTCCCAAGATACAACGGACCAGTTTGACAAGCGGTGCACTTCTTCTCGTCAAACTCAAACTCAGAGAAAAGAATCTATTGCCTTTTTGAAAGAAGAATCACCGATGAAGAAGAAGGCGAAAAATCAAGAGCAATTTGTGTTCTATTTGTTGTTTTTGTGTTTTTCCCATTCGTATTATATAGCAGACTCAATTGGGTTCTTTCTGTAAAGAAATAACGCAACTTTTAGAAGAAAACGCAAGAAACCGCACAGTTCTTTTGATCGCCTCTGGCGCTTCTCAATATTTTCGTTTTTCACAGTAGATACGATCGATCACTTTTTGTGTCCGATCAATCACTTAAATCAAGCCGATCGATCGATCGCGTTTACAAGATCGATCGGCTCGTAATCTTTAAAAATTAAATAGCTGTTTGATAAAAAATCAAAGGCTCTATATGCGAGTGTTATGTGCGCTACAATGTGCCCAGTCGCCCACGCTACGCGCGCGCATGTGTATACCATAAGGTACATCAACGAATGTGTACACCATCAATTGGGAAGATTCTCCACAACCATAAGATACACATAGAGAAAGATTTTTTTCTTATATATGCCTTATCACACTTAAGCGTGCTTCCTATGTGGGACTAAAGGAATCTCCCAATTAACTTAGCATAATCAACTTAGCACAAAATTAATATTAAATTACTACTAATCCTATTTCAATCACTCAATCAAATGTGGGCCTTAGATGGGCCTATCTAATACATGTGGGCCCATCATTCCACAACTAAAACCCAAAATCCCATCGTTCAACAACTAAAACCCAACAAGGGGAAAGACAAGAGTGGTGAGACATGAGTTGCTAGAGAAGTGGTAGTCATAGGTCAGTCACTACTAGGATCCTTCTCTTAAAATCATACACTAGTTGAGAAGGACGATGCCATGCTATTGGGCTGGAAGAACAGAAGCTTAATCTCGGCATCAGCATGGCATTGAAAGAGATGGCAATTGGAACCTAACCATTAAATGCTTTGTTGTGCTCAATGTTATATATCAGAAGCAGCGACTCTCTTACCTCTGTTACGAGTTATTTCGTTTTGTTAGGGCATTCCCTGTTCGGTTATTTAATTTCCTGTCGTTTGCTATCATCAGTGCAGATGACAAACATTTCTGTACCATTTACCATAGACGGTAATGTCCTGATTTGATTCCAGTTCCCTTTCAGCATAAGTAGAGCTATGTAATCGCCGAGATTCCATATACAGCAAGATATTGTGAAAAAAATATCCAATTCTACATTGGTATCATTTTTAAGGTATTCTCAGTATTAAGGACAGAAACATCAAACATGACAGAGAGAGAAGTCATAACTATTGTTCCACACTTCCTAAGTCGCCTCACACTCCCAAATAGCACGCAAAACTGCTTCCAGAAGCAACCTGTCATCCCTCACAGTTCACAAACACAATTTGATATAACCGTTCTATTACATAGAATACTCATTGATTTTCCCTTTCCTATGACTACTCATGTGCCGTACTTTCCTCCGGAAATTTTTGCCGTTGACATGATTTAAGCTTTTCAGCAGTGTTCCTAGGCTTGCACGTAATCACAAACAATAGGATAAGCACATTTCAGTGAATTATCCATGCCCGTATGAACACATGTTCAAGGAAATCAAAACAAACAGGAATAATGACGATAATCTCCAAGGAATTCGCCCTTTCTATAACACTTTCCTTTCTATAACACGCGCAACAGAGACGACGACTTGGAAAGCTAGACGATGTAGTTTACAGTCCCAGCTCAAGTAAGTTTAATCATCTTTATTTTAATTCAGTATATTACGTTATTTTTAGTGAGATGCACAGTATAGATGAGTCTGAAGGGGAACTAGGCAAGATCTTGTACTACAAAATTGTTAACCGCTTTGCTTTGCTTTGGTCAATTGGCTAGCACGCGCTGGAGGGCATGACCTGACATTTCTTTCTTCTTTTTCAGCTGCTTTTGGTTAACAACTGAACGTGCGAGGTAGGACTGCGTGTTCATGGCCGACTCATGCATCCTCTCTCTCACCGTCGTCATTCCCATCCATCATTCTCTGACGTCGGCGTCCGTTAACTCTTCTCACGTCAACTCGTTGTGTACTTACAAATACAGGAGTACCCAAAGTAGACGGCGTCTGCCCAAAGTAACGTGAACGGAGAGCAACCCAGGGACGAGTGATGTCAGAAATCGGACACCTGTCCTAACTCCGTACAAAATGCAAATCATACCAATTCCATAAAAAAGCACTCGGCTGCCGCCTTCTTCGCCCATCCCCAGCCCTTCGTCTTTAGTACTTCCTCCACATCCACTAATCTCAACCGTCCATCTTTCTTCGCCCCATTTCTGGTGCCAAAACATCCCACACTGCCATCATCTCCGGTGACAGCTCCATAAAGCAGCAGCAACGCCCCCAACAGAACCTGCCACTCTCCCTCCCCAATTTCTTCCATTTCTTTGTCTTTTCTCCGGTCTCACCCTAATGTAATCTTCTGCAGCCTTCCTTCCATTTTGGCAGTGTTTTCCATTCACAATGGATCCCCATACCATGATGAAGCGGTTCCTCGACAGCTCCACCTCCTACGGTGACGAGCGACCTTCTTTCGTGGTCTCTTTTCCGGCGAGTCGTCCTCCCACCCTCTTCTTCTGGTCTCTTCTGGAAAGACGCCTCCTCCTCCACTACTCCCTCCCCACTCGCCATCCTCCCTCCTACTTGTCCATCCCCCTAGTTTGCTCATCTCCTCCCCACCACCGGCCTCCTCTCCTTTCCCAAGAGGAGGCTTCCTCAACTCCCGACCCTGGAATACCATCCATCTCCACCGCCTAAGCTCAAACACCCCAAGCTCGAACGCTCTGACGATTTTGAATCCATCTTTTCCACTGCTAGATCATCCGATTATCCCATTTCTTACTTACCGATCAATTTCTCTGAGAGCGAGGGTTCCTCTTCCATTCCCTTGAAGCCGTGCTCGTCGACCTGCCCTTTCCATCGACTGCCCCATCTTCTCGAGAAGCATTCCTCTATGGCGTTTTCCAACTATCTTGCAGAGAGTAGTGCAGCTCTGCCTCCTCTGGTGGATCCGTACAAGGAGCCACCTCCGGGGGTCCTCCAAGTCGACCAACCCTCTAAAGGAGAGGGCATTCCAGAGGCGAAAACTGATAAGGGACAAGTTCCACAGCCTGGAGAGGCTGCTTCCATATGGGAGGAAGCTCGACACAGCCTCCATGCTTGAGGAGGCTCACAAGTACATTATGTTCCTGGAGGCGCAGGTTGGCGCGCTCAAGTGGATGCAGCATACAGCGACGGCGTCGCACGCCGTACCTGAGTGGTTGAATAGGGAGCAGTTGCTGCACATGATGGTGAACTCGACGGCGGTGCAGGCGCGGCTGTCCGAGAAGGAATGGTGTATCGTCTCGGCCGAGCAGGCGGATGCACTCATGCTGGCGATACAGAGGCTGATTGTCAAGCAGCAAATGATAAACTAACCATCCTCTTACACTCGAATGCTTCTTTCTCATTATAAGTGCTAAGATAAGCTACTTTTTGGATTTTAATCAAAGAATTAACAGGTTAGATCTGTATTCCGGACATCATCACTTCTGCATAAAGCTGCTGAGGCAGCTGTAAGTAGAGATGCACAGGTAAACAGTGTGTATATTTTTTGCTTCTCTTTGTCTGAACCTCTGAGGGCATCCAGTTTTCATCTTTGGCCATGTATATCTGGCTCATTTTAGGGTTTTGTCTCTACAGTTAGTCCAGGTAGGCGATAGCTCGTCCCTTGTTTTCATGTAAGCCCTGTCAGTTTTCTTGTAATGAACTAATGGAAGACTTAAAAGAGCTTTTCTGCCAGTAATTCTGATTTAATCTCTCATTCTAAATTGCACCTTTAAGTGTTTGAATTTACGTATGTAAATTCAAATCTTCATTTGAGCTTGGGAAGGTTTTTATAATAAATATAGTCCAATAATGGCAAGACTGAATAACAGTCGAATCCATGTGGTCGAATTTGGACATGTTAATTAGGGCTATCGTCCCCGGCTTCTACCTATGACAGCTAGAAATCGTTGATGATGTAGCTCTACCTCAGAGTACAGATATATGTTAGATTAGTATGATTGACTAACACTTGATTATTGTCTGATTGAACTCATTTTTTTGTTTTCGTTATCTGTACAAGTCTGCCAAAACTAGATAAGTTGGAGTTGATACAACACTACTTAGACCTGCGTGTAAGTGAGACCATGATCAGATGCTACCAGTTTAGACTTAAACCATGCACCTGATTTACATATTTTAGGCAGCCGATGATCTATTCATGCCACAATCATCATATATGGTTTCTGACATCTATTTAGACCAGCAACCTAGCTGGATATGCTTTGTTTCCTGGATGAGAATAAATGTTTGAGCCTTTACAGTCGCTTAATCTTCATCCCGTCACGCGCTCAGCCATGCTCCGAGGAAAGCAAAGGATTGTTCTGAATGTCGCACATGGGGGGGAGTGTCTCTATCTATTATTAAGAGAGATCACTTGCTCTCGCGACTAATTGTATCGTGTTAAAACAGTGATATCTGCTGAAAATAGTAAACAAATACGCCACCTGAAAGACGAAATATAAGTTGATAGGCGAAATAAATGTTAGTCCCTACAAAAAGATGTGTGGATGTTCCCTGACAGCATTAAGCGCACTATAATTATGTAATGTTGGCCCTCTCTTGAACTGAGCAGTGAACTGACCTAATGAAAAGGCTGCATCAAAGCCTGAAATGGAAACTGCATAAAGCATTGAAAGGCTTTGATTCTTTCCCTTTTGATTTGTCTGCAATGCAATCGTACTCCCTGCCCCCAAAAATGCCATAATAAGGCAAAAGATTGTTCCAGCTTGATTTCCACGTCCCTATGAGGAGCTTCTCCTTAGCTCTCCGCCGCTTGATCATTCATGGGACGAGGCGGGGAGTTTATGTTTGTCAGAGCCTGCAGTTTACATGCGTGAAGAAGAACACGGCTGGGATGCTATGGGAGTTGAGACTCCAAAGAGGCTAAGATATTGCTTCAAATTGGACACTGAGAAGTTAGATGAGTTTGGCCATACTGCCTGATTGGTCCTGCGGGAGGGTGGGGCTAATGGCACGGAGAAGATTGTCGGACTGGAATTAATGTGGCTTCCTTATAAACAGGGAGGAAGTTTACAGGGAGGAAGTATTAGGCGAGGGCAAATTAATGCTCCCTCTGGTACTTGTGGGGAATATGTTATTACTAAAAATTACTTACTGCTACTCTCTCAAGGATGAGAACAAAGACGAAAAAAACGTTAGAAGAAATTTACGATCGAATCAAGCGAAGCACTTTGTCCTTAAGACAGAATGCGCCCTCCCTACGGTGCTTAGAACTCGTGGGCGTCTGCCTCCCAGGATAAGACGATCAACCACGTACTGTAGGAGCACTCCAAACAGCACGCGCATCGAACCACAAATTTGTAATGCTTTCACAGAAGAGAGGAAGAAGGAAGAAGATGAAGTGCACGAAAAAATCCGTACAGAAAAACCCATTTTCTCAAGCTTTATAGAAAACCCGTTTGAAAACACACCATTTTCTATTAAACCAAACCAATAGAATTTGTTCCAAAATAATATTTTCTTTGTTGACCCAACCCGACCCGACCCGAACCGGCCGGACGACGACGGGCGCGCGCGTGTGTGGGCTAGCCCACCTAGGTGCATGGGTCCAACATCTCTCTCCCCCACCAAAATGGGGGTGGCCCTTGGGCCTAACTTCTAAGGCCAACATTGGACCTCATATACCATCCACAACTCCTCTTTGGTGTGGATGTGGGATTATTCATCCTTCACCCAATTCACTCATTCACATCAATATAAGTGAGTTTTAACATGGGTTAGTATACCCACTTCTAACATATGTATGGTAGAGTCCGGATCTGCTGGTGATGCTTCACCAGCTGTCGATTGAACAGAATCGACGGCCATACGGATATGATGTGCGCTCGGCAAAAAAAAAATGCTTTTTTGACCGAGCCGACGATTCCGTACAATCAACGGCGGAGCTGATCGGATGTGTCGGCTAAGGGCAACTTCCATTTCACAGAGCCCATGTTTAGCTTAGCACTTTGGCGGAACATGGACCAGAAATTCGACTCATTCGTATCGTGGCAGCTAACTTGGCTCACTTTGCTTTGCAGTCAGATTTGGCTGGCTGATTTTATAGCAAAAAAACAAAAGATTTGGCGGGCTGATGAATGCATGCATGTGAATCGTACCGTATCAGTCATAGAGCTTGTCTCTACTCTCTACCTAACCAAATACTCTGTTAGGTGACCTCCGCGGCTAAGCAACTGAGTACGGCTTCTCCTACATTATACTTGATCCCATTCCTTAAGCGGGGAAGGCTTTCCGGTACCATCATTATGGACTTTGCTAATGGGAAAGGGTCAATGAGCAACACGAGGATGACTGAGGAATTCTGCAAAGGAAAAAAGACTCTACAGCTGTGTCCGCGTGTTTGAGAAACACGATAGCAGGCTCCAACTGAACCTTATGAATTTGTGGTCAGAAAAGCTAAACTTACAGAATTTTGGCAACATTGACATGAACAAGGTAAAACACTCGCTGGAGGGATCATGTTGAGCTAGCTTCAATTTTTAGGTTTGAGAAGGGAAGGCCTAGGAAGTTAGCCCATGGCCAGGCCCATCCTTATAGATATATAGCTAAATGGAAAAGACGATTTGGAGATCATCTGCTTCTTGTCTAACTGAGACATTCAGGCAGTCTGGTCAATCGCTAGTTCGCTACATCCTGTTTTGAGAAACCAGCTGCAAGTCAATAGTCTTGCAATTTAACCAAGAAAAAACAGAATTAACAGTGCTTATCTCGTGCAAATATCAAGGCGTTCCTTTTGGTGAGTTGAGGAGCAGGGGAGAAAGAGTTAATATACTCCCTAAGCCCTACAGATATCCTCGTTTCTCTAAACTAGAATGTGGCAGCTTTTCGTATAATACAAAAATTCTGCACGACTAAATCACAGTTCAATTTTGCTAAGAAGTTAATCTACGTAATAGAAATAAAATAAAATTACAAATTGGATTGCTATTGGCAAAAGGACTACTGCCAACCAATTACTTCAAATTGGTCATCCTTGGTATTTAAGCCATTGTGTATCAAGTTGTAGCCAGGCCAGCCACTTGCTTGTGATGAACATGTTATGAACAAGTATGCGATCTCCTGTGATGACTGATCAGCAGGTATATTTAAAAGAAGAATGCCGTTGAGTTGAAGGCAGGGACACCCACGCCACAATACCTGGTTGACAAGTCACATATGAATTTGTCATTAAAATCAAAGAACAATTTAATCATAAGCAGATAGAACGGACAAAAAGGGCAGATCCTCTCAAGTCTCACCCCAGCCCCAAATCATTATGTCGCTGAGTGTTCACCATAGCCGCAGGTCTTCCCCTTGCAACGGGCCTCTTGGCTGCTCCTGTTCTTCTCGGCCGGTGGCACCTCTTGGCGTCCGGGGTTGGAGATGGAGATACGACGCAATTCTCAGAGATGGGACCGAGAGACGGCCGCCATATAGGCCTGCTCCGGGACCCTTTTCTTGGATGAGCATTACTTTTCCTGTCGGCGTTGGCGTCAGCTGGGATGCTTGTGGTGGGCACAAGGCCCTCCATTTGGATCGTTTCTTGTATACGACGGAGAGACGACGAGACCGGCAGCACTGCCGGTTGTACGGCGGACGTCGGGTGGAGCCAACGAGGAACTAGCCTTGAGAATTTCATTGTTTTTTCAAAGTTAATTAGGGCTATTGTCCCGGCTTCTACCTATGACAGCTAGAAATCGTTGGTGATGTAGCTCTACCTCAGAGTACAGATATATGTTAGATTGGTATGATTGACTACCACTTGATTATTGTCTGATTGAACTCATTTTTTGTTTTCGTTATCTGTACATGTCTCACAAAACTAGATAAGTTGGAGTTGATACAACACTACTTAGACCCGCGTGTAAGTGAGACCATGATCAGATGCTACCAAGTTTAGACTTAAACCATGCACCTGATTTACATATTTTAGGCAGCGGATGATCTATTCATGCCACAATCATCATATATGGTTTCTGACATCTATTTAGACCAGTAACCTAGCTGGATATGCCTTGTTTCCTGGATGAGAATAAATGTTTGAGCCTTTACAGTCGCTTAATCTTCATCCCGTCAGGCAAGCAAAGGATTGTTCTGAATGTCGCACATGGGGGGGAGTGTCTCTATCTATTATTAAGAGAGATCACTTGCTCTCGCGACTAATTGTATCGTGTTAAAACAGTGATATCTGCTGAAAATAGTAAACAAATACGCCACCTGAAAGACGAAATATAAGTTGATGAGCGAAATAAATGTTAGTCCCTACAAAAAAGATGTGTGGATGTTCCTGACTGCATAAAGCACTATAATTATGTAATGTTGGCCCTCTCTTGAACTGAGCAGTGAACTGACCTAATGAAAAGGCTGCATCAAAGCCTGAAATGGAAACTGCATAAAGCATTGAAAGCTTTGATTCTTTCCCTTTTGATTTGTCTGCAATGCAATCGTACTCCCTGCCCCCAAAAAATGCCATACTAAGGCAAAAGATTGTTCCAGCTTGATTTCCACGTCCCTATGAGGAGCTTCTCCTTAGCTCTCCGCTGCTTGATTATTCATGGGACGAGGCGGGGAGTTTATGTCTGTCAGAGCCTGCAGTTTACATGCGTGAAGAAGAAACACGGCTGAGATGCTATGGGAGTTGAGACTCCAAAGAGGCTAAGATATTGCTTCAAATTCTTCAAGTTGGACACTGAGAAGTTAGATGAGTTTGGCCATACTGCCTGATTGGTCCTCCGGGAGGGTGGGCCTAATGGCACGGAGAAGGTTGTCGGACTGGAATTAATATGGCTTCCTTATAAACAGGGAGGAAGTATTCGGCGAGGGCAAATTAATGCTCCCTCTTGTACTTGTGGGCATGGAAAATCGTCTCGCCGATATATCGATATCGGACACAAACCGATACACCGATACCACATAATCTCGATTTTTTAAAATTTTCCAAATCGGTTTCGGACCGATATATCGGTATTTTTTTAAAAAAAAACTTTCATGTTTGTTTTCTATCCTAATATGCATTTTATACATATTTTGAAATGTATTCTTTGTTTAAATTAGTATAACTCATTTTAGAAGTTAGATTGTGAAAATATATGGTAAAAACTAGTTTTTAACGACCGATATTTTTTTACACAATATCTCCGATATTTCGTCTCTTTGGCTGACCGATATTTTATTGATATCCGATACGATATTCTATGCTTGTGGGGAATATGTATGCTGGAGTCCGGATCTGCTGGTGCCAGCCGTCGATTGTACGGAATCGACGGCTCGCACGGATATGATGTGCGCTCGGCCAAAAAAATACTTTTTTGACTGAGCCGTCGATTCCGTACAATCGACGGCTGGTGAAGTGACAGCTGGTCACCAGCGGCTTCACCAGCAGATCCGGTTCCTGTATGTTGGTAGCCTGGGACGTACAAAGAGAACTAGCCTGGCGGAGCTGATCGAATGTGTCGGCTTAAGGGCAACTTCCATTTCACAGAGCCCATGTTTAGCTTAGCACTTTGGCGGAACATGGACCAGAAATTCGACTCATTCGTATCGTGGCAGCTAACTTGGCTCACTTTGCTTTGCAGTCAGATTTGGCTGTCTGATTTTATAGCAAAAAAAAAAAAGATTTGGCGGGCTGATGAATGCATGCATGTGCATCGTTATGCGTACCGTATCAGTCATAGAGCTTGTCTCTACTCTCTACCTTCTCTACTCATAGAGCTTGTCTCTACTCCCTTAGAGTAGGCCATTGAGGAATTCTGCGAAGGAAAAAAGACTCTACAGCTGTGTCCGCGTGTTTGAGAAACATGATAGCAGGCTCCAACTTAACCTTATAAATTTGTGGCCAGAAAAGCTAAACTTCAAGAATTTTGGCAACATTGACATGAACAAGGTAAAACACTCGCTGGAGGGACCATGTTGAGCTAGCTTCAATTTTTAGGTTTGAGAAGGGAAGGCCTAGGAAGTTAGCCCATGGCCAGGCCCATCCTTATATATATATAGCTAAATGGAAAAGCCGATTTGGAGATCATCTGCTTCTTGTCTAACTGAGACATTTAGGCAGTCTGGTCAATCGCTAGTTCGCTACGTCCTGTTTTGAGAAACCAGCTGCAAGTCAATTGTCACGCCCCAAATTTCAAAACCTCGAATAATACGCAAAAGCACTAACTCATTTAAGGTCATGAAGCTGAAACCCGGGACGCGACCGAATACTCGATCACACTACTTTCTCATTCCAGAATGCTTAACCAATTTTCGTTATACAAAAATCTTAAATAATAAAACTACGCTATTACAATAATCTAGTCAATAATTCATTGAACATCAAAATAAATTCAGCACGTAGGCTGATTAGCTCTCTATGAACAAGAAATTTAAAAACGATAAATAAATCCACTGCTATCAACTTTTCACCATCGAGCTCCTTCGCACGTACCTTGTTAGTTCCTTTCCACTTTGAGTCCTGCATCGAGAGATGCATGAGTATTTCGAAAGAAATACCCAGTAGGAGCCAAGAAAAATCCACAACATAATAATAATAAAGGAAATGCTGACAACATGGTATAAAGACACGTTTAGAAAGATCAGGTTGAGCAAATACGGAGTTCACTTACCTGGACTATAATCATCATCAAAGACCATCAACAGTCGAGAATAAATAAACATTAACTCAGATCCCAAACGTACAAAGCATCGGGAGGAAATAATAATGAATACTGACTCCAAACATACAGAGTGTCGGATATAACAATTTCTGCTCTCTGTTCAGTCCACTTCCCCTATGGACATCAATACCAGATCATCCTAGAGGTTCTACAGAGGAACCCGGCCATGTGTCTAGGGATGCTGGCCCCATCGGTGCTTACGGGCACAATGGGCTGAGACTGCAGACCTTCCGTAATATCATACAGTCTAAAGCGCACGCGTTGCCGTCATCGGCTGAACTACAGAGGTTCATATATCATCTGAGATCACAAAGGATCTAGCAATGGCTCGTGAGCATACTATGAATCCAACTAAGATTGTTCATCAGAACTCCTAGTGGAGAAACAATTTACATAGAACTGAATCAATCTAGAAATATCAAGTGCTCTCTCATCTAGAAACTCAAACATCAATCTTCCAAAATATGACTCACCGAGGAGTAAAGTAACAATCTCATTGATATAATCTGAATTGACTCTCATAGGAGTGAGTACTCAAGAAATACAGTCTGAATTGACTCACATAGGAGTAACCAAAGAATTCTCAATGTTCAATCACAGGATGACTCAAGACTGAGACTCATCAGAAATAACTCATTAAACACCTTCGCCATGCATAGCTCCAATCAAGACATCATCGATTCTGACAATATTGAGGATTATATGACGTTGGTATAAGATGGTAGGGTCTAGGAAACTAAACCCTAACCGAGAATCTAAGATTTCAAGTTCGACGCCAAAGATACTATATTGGTAGAACAATGCCCCACGAAGGAATGACTCGGTCCAACATGACTCACTCTCTGGATTGGATCAATTACTAGACGTTACTGACTTCATCTCTCTGAATTTTATATAGTTACTACAATTTATTATTAGGTATATCACATAGGTTTTAATATAAGGTATAGTTTAAACAACCCGGAAATATACTGTTATCTGCACAATAGCTCCATTCTAAGGCTCACCACGGTCTGTACAGAACATATTCTAGTCTCAAATTTTTATGACCGACAGCGACATGTCTCTAGTTTCTAACCCAATTGACGGCATAATTTTCCGAGTTTTCTACATTTAATTATAATTTTTCTATCACAGTCTGTCGGCACAAGACTAAGTCTGGCCGAGATCATTAATTATAAACTTACTTAATCAATACAGTCTATTACTCAATTAAACACTTATTAATGCATTCTAGACTTATTACATTATTCTCCTGGGCATTTATTAACTCTCAATTATTCTGCAATTAATTAGATTCTTAACTACATTGTTAATCCCAAAACTGATTGTACATATTCATACGGTTTAGACATGTAGACTGTAATTAGGACTATTAATTCAGGACATACCCATACTAAATCATGAGATAATTAGGGTACAATAAATCTCAAACTCCAGTAACTCTTTTTCACAAAAATTGTTACTTTAATAATTAGTATCATAAGGTATGTATCATTTTGCCAAAACAATTTTATACAAATACTTCCCTTTATTGGCCGATATGACCCAAAATAGACAATTAACGTGAGACATGAAAACTGACGACCCAAAGCTAATCTTGGAGGCTGAAATATCTGAATACCAGTATGCATTAACCACAAGTTTCAAACTTTAAGGATTAATCACAGCATATGATTGAAATTCTGAATCCGGTATGACACCACATGATCATCGATGACATATAACAACGAAACTAAGGAAAGAAGACATCCATATAAGGACATACAATTGTACAATGTCCAACAGAATGTACTCATCTCGACCAAAGCAGCAAGCATACGGTGAGATCTAAGTGGAGCCGTGCATGAGAAGTATTTAATTTATTAGGATCGGGTGCAATAGTCCTCATGTTCAAAATAATAAATGGTAAACCATTGAATTGAACGACACCAATATCAAACGGATCATCATTCATATAGGTATTCACATCAGTGCTCAAGTATCATATTCATCACGAAATATCACAATTTATAGTATGGAATTGTGGAAAAAAGAGCACCTACCTCGCAAGACAAAAAAATCCGATTTTTCTTTTACGCGAGTTGTCTCCTTCGAATCACTTCTCTTGCTTTCGTGATCCAAGCACTACGGCTCGCACTACCACCCCTTAGGTCACAGTAGAAGGCTGAAAGGAGAATGGACGAGACCCCCTTTGCTGGTTTGCACGTCTCTCAAAGTCTCAAAGGGATGGCGGTCTCTCACTTAGTGAGTTTAAATAGCAAGTGTCCTATTCTCCTAGGACACATCTCCACCGTCGATTTTCTCCTAATCCAAAGGCCACGAATGATCACCAAAAATAAGCCTTCCACTTGCCCAAGACGTTCCCCCAAATTAATTCCTCATTTAGTTAGGATTTTCTTTAATTAAGGAGTTTCAAAACTCTAATTCGGTTAGACATAATTAAGACAATTTTTTTCCAAATTGGATTCAACCTTCCACCATTGATGGCTACCTAATCTAAGGCCACGATCTACCCCAAATCAAGGCACGATCTCCCTCTTGAATGCCATCACTACTTCTAGCAGTTTCCCAATTCCAATGGATGCCCAATTGCCTTGATCATCTCGTCTAAAATCGGCTAGTAAATCTTGGGTAACCTCTTTATTAAACTCTAATTGACTCTCCATACTAATTGACGTAACCTATCCCATTTAGTTAGGGGATTAAGTCAAATCAAGTAGTTACTTAAAATAGGATTTGTAACTTCTGAATTGAAAACCAATTCCACCATCTTCTCCCATCTCTATACGTGTCATTAATGAGTTTAGTAACTGCCAATTACCGCACTAATCACGTCCAAAATTTCCTTCCTTCGGATTCCTTAAATTTCCAATTTAAAAGTCCCAATTCTAATCAAATTCAAACCGGGTTTTTAATTCTATTTCAAATCTTTTCAAACCACCAATCATAATTCATCAAATTAAGAGAATTACCTGCTTACCTTGCATAAGATTTTCCCATTTTAATAAATAAAAAATTCCGGGTATTACATCAATAGTCTTGCAATTTAACCAAGAAAAACCAGAATTAACAGTGTTTATCTTGTGCAAATATCAAGGAGTTCCTTTTGGTGAGTTGAGGAGCAGGGGAGAAAGAGTTAATATACTCCCTAAGACCTACATATATCCTCGTTTCTCTAAACTAGAATGTGGCAGCTTTTCGTATAATACAAAAATTCTGCACGACTAAATCACAGTTCAATTTTGCTAAGAAGCTAATCTACGTAATAGAAATAAAATAAAATTACAAATTGGATTGCTATTAGCAAAAGGACTACTGCCAACCAATTACTTCAAATTGGTCATCCTTGGTATTTAAGCCATTGTGTATCAAGTTGTAGCCAGGCCAGCCACTTGCTTGTGATGAACATGTTATGAACAAGTATGCGATCTCCTGTGATGACTGATCAGCAGGTATATTTAAAAGAAGAATGCCGTTGAGTTGAAGGCAGGGACACCCACGCCACAATACCTGGTTGACAAGTCACATATGAATTTGTCATTAAAATCAAAGAACAATTTAATCATAAGCAGATAGAACGGACAAAAAGGGCAGATCCTCTCAAGTCTCACCCCAGCCCCAAATCATTATGTCGCTGAGTGTTCACCATAGCCGCAGGTCTTCCCCTTGCAACGGGCCTCTTGGCTGCTCCTGTTCTTCTCGGCCGGTGGCACCTCTTGGCGTCCGGGGTTGGAGATGGAGATACGACGCAATTCTCAGAGATGGGACCGAGAGACGGCCGCCATATAGGCCTGCTCCGGGACCCTTTTCTTGGATGAGCATTACTTTTCCTGTCGGCGTTGGCGTCAGCTGGGATGCTTGTGGTGGGCACAAGGCCCTCCATTTGGATCGTTTCTTGTATACGACGGAGAGATGATGAGACCGGCAGCACTGCCGGTTGTACGGCGGACGTCGGGTGGAGCCAACGAGGAACTAGCCTTGAGAATTTCATTGTTTTTTCAAAGTTCTGCAGTAAAACGAAGGCAGGCTCTTGGACTTGTGTGAGACAAGAAGGCAAAAACTGGTATAAGCGGATAATTGAATGTTTGGCATGCAATTAGCACTCCACAGATCTCGTTCCTGTTATATATGATGCAAATTGCTTGCAGGTCTCATACTTATCCGGATCCTAGTCAAGGACGCAATACTTTGCTGTATGTCTATTTCAATGCCAAAGCTGTGGGCAACCACATACTTATCCTTTGAAATTATTCACCTTAGTTGCTTCTCTTTTCCTTTTTTTTTTCAATAAAACCTCAGTTGCTTCTCGCTTGTAAAGCAGTGGACCCGTTTTAGCGACACCTGAATTATAAATCTGAGGGCACTAATCTTGGCTTTGCAGTAGTATAAGATGAGAATAAGAACAACTCTTTGATCTCAAAGGGATCCGGAGTGGGCCTCTATAAGGCGATATGACATGCCACCAAATTCTTCTAATGCTATGGGCTTAAACCAGTGGCTTGAAGGGCGTTGGTTGGTAGTTGGTACTCGGGTGTCATCAACATGAGCCGGCTGCAGGTTGAGCGGGGATAGAGCTCTGCATAACTTTGACTTACAAGTTAAAGTGAAGCTTCAATTATCAGAAGATTTCCTTCTGCTATGGACCTACGCCCCCTGTGACGTCAGCGTCATCTCATCACTGGATAGAGCTCCATACCATAGGCCTGGTGGGTTCTGTCGTAGGAGTATTTTGGTGTGCCTGTTAGTTCCTACTGCCGTTCATCCTCCAGAGCTATCTTACCTGTTTCTTTCAATTAAAAACTTCTACCATCATCCAATAGCCCCTATTTCCATGTCTTTTGTGATTTGCCTGATAAGCGTGGGACTAATTGTGCTCACAAGCCAATAACAAGTTCATATCGCCAGCATTCGAGTCCAATCAAGCTGTACTACGTAAGCTGTTCACTCAGTCTGCTGGAACCAAAAAGGGTTTGGGGTTTCCATAACAAGTGCAGTGAGTTACTTCTTTTGGTTGTCAAGGATCAAGTCAATCATTCATCTTTCTACTACTTAAAATGTACAGTTGTAAATTGTAATCATTCCCTGCCTCTACTTAAATGTACAGTTTTCTAATCATTCATATCTTGGTTGCTAATTAACGTTTATAGAACTCTTTTCCTCAGAAAACTCCCTGCCCTTCTGCCCATCCAATTATCTTCTTACGCTTATCTTTTATTGGAAAAGAGACCCATTCAAAATGCTAACCATACCAAAACGTATCAACGTCCTTTCCTATTTGGCTGGACTATCAACGCACTTTCCTAAGGCCCAGCTGTTGGGAAGTCCACTCGAGTCAATTTGATGCAAATTTAGTTATTGTTATTTGCGACTCGGTTTAGCTCGTTTTAGAAACAAACTCCAAATTATGCCAGTTGGTTCTTCTGTTTGACTTGTCCAGTCATGGCAAGTTGCCAAGTTTGCTTGGGCCCGAAGTGATAATGTGATCTTTAAAGAGCTTTAGAAAGCTCCATTGGAAAGTATCATACTTTCTTCATGTGCTAATCAGCTCCCTGATTTGACATAACTTATATTATTGGCTCGTAGATCCCAAATGTTACGTTGATAAATGTTTCCCATCAACGGAAACGCGGATGCCGCTGTGATTTGGGACGGTTCAAAGAGAAAAACCAAAAAGCTTTATCCACACATCTTTGAGACACTTGACAAATTACAACTACCTAACACGTTCTAAATTTCTAACCAAGTGCTTTCTCCCGTGAATGCTGATCAACATGCTCTTCACCTTCATTTGCATAATCCCTGCGATAGGAGTGTGAACGCGTTAACATGGTTGCACAAAGACTTGATTATCATTTTGACGGTAGTTATATAGAAGTTAACTAAATTAATTATGAAACGCCCACCATTTCCCACGTCCTAAGTGTACCAAATTCAACTGAGATGTCTTCACCAATATAAGACAAGAGCTTTGCCAGTCCGACGTCCCACAATCCCCACAACAAAAAGGAACATAGTAGTAAACTTGCATCCGGCGCCGTTATATAAGCAAAAGTTGATTAAAAAAACTGAGTCAGAAGGCACTTCTGCCATTCATTCGGGAGAAAACAAAGGAACAGAGTGAAGTTGCAGGAATGTCAGTCAACACAACTGTTAGCCTTTACTTTATAACCCACTATGGCCTCTAACCCCTTAAAAACTGCTGCTCTTTTTTCCTCTTCCTGGACTTCACCCTCTTGTCTCGACGTTCTCCGCCTGTCCTTGGAAGAATATATTGTCCTGCTGGCCTTCTCAGCTTCTCTTCCTTTCCTTAACTGCACCCTCCTGTTTCTCCATATGTCTCATTATTGGTGGGATTGACGAGAGAGAGCAGCCGCCCGGAATTCTGCTCCATAAGCTGTTTCAGAAGCTCCCTGTTCTTTCATCGTTCGTCTGTTAACATGGGCTTTGTTCTGGAAATAGAAGTTAATGGAGAAGGGGTCTTTGTGGTTGACAAGGTACGTTATTCCCCTCAAGTGATTATTCCTTTGTACTCTGTGTAGTGCGCGTGCCCATGATTTTGGTTCACCTGGACTGCTTAAAATGTGGTTCTCTTATGATTCTTCTGCTAACTAACTATTGTGTTTTCTGTGTTTCATTTCATTAACTTAGTTTTTTTTATACAAATTTCAGTAATTTAGTTTGTGATACGTTGGAAGCTTAATATCCAATGCTGTCTGCTTAGCTCTTCTTGGATTCTACTTTTTTTTTTGTGCTTCTTTTTCAGTTTGTATTTGTCTCCAACTTATGTAATGATTTTGTTATTTACAGTTAGACTGGATTTTTTTACAATACGTCCTTCTCCCTCTCTCTCGATTTCTATTGCTGCGGTTCTCTAAAATTTCTTTTGAGATGTTTCATATATGTTCTTCTTTTTCTCTTGAATCCGTTGCTCATGGAGGAACTTCCAGTTCTTGTATGCAAGATTAGCTTAACATTCCACTTTTCACACAAATTTAATGCTTTGCCGGCTCCGCTGAAATTAACTGTGGATTGGTTTACAATAGATTGCTCCTCACATGTGCTAAATGGCATTATGCAGGGGATCCTTTCCAGCTTCTCAGGCAAATTGAGCAAATTATTTTACAAAGCAAAGCCCACCAGCAACCTCAAAGTAGTTTTTCATGACTTGCCTGGCGGAGCCAAGGCGTTCGAGCTAATGGCACGGTTCTGTTACCTCAGTGGACAGTTTCCAATCACTCCTTCTAACGCCTGCCTTCTCTACTCGGTTGCTCATTTCATGGAGATGACCGAAGACATTCGTTCTCACAATTTGATAGAGCAGTCCGAGCAATTTCTGCAGGGAATTGAATATTTGACGTGGTCAGAGGTCATGCTGCTCTTGAAACAATGCCAGCACTTGTATCCTTCAGTAAATTCATCAGGTCTCCTTGCCAAATGTTTGAACTGTTTGGTTCAGAAAATCAGTGCAGCTTATGAAACTAATAGCCCTTCTGCTTCTTCACCGGATAGTAGTAGCTTCCGCCTTTCCTGTGATACCAAAAGCCCCGAAAGTACTAAAATCAGCAGCCACAAAACTTATTGGTATGAAGAATTTCTGATTTTAATCGCGGAGATCATTGACATGCTGGTTCGACTAATGATGTCTCACAAAGTCGATCACCAGTTGATTAGTCGGTTCCTATTTTACTACTTCAGATCAAGGGTCCCAACTGTTGAATCCTGCGAGAAGCGCAAGATTGTGGAGACTCTAATAAATCTTATCTTTCTCCTTGATCCAATTTCAGTAGGTTGCAAGAGTTTATTTGAGGTGCTTCGAGTTGCTTCAGGATTGAACACAAGCAAATGTTGTATGGACAAGTTGGAAAAGATGATAGGCTCGCGTCTTGATCAGGCCACACTGGATAATCTGCTCGTCCCTGCACCGATTGGGCTTGGTTATCTTTATGATGTTGACCTAGTTTTGAGATTTTTGAAGACATGTATCAGTCAAGCATCTCCTACCACATTGAAGAAGGTGGCCAATGTAATGGACATGTACATGGTCGAAGTGTCACCAGATCCTTGTTTAAGGCCACCAAAATTCATTGCTCTCGCCAAGGCTCTACCGGATTCCGCACGAGATTCTTCTGATAGAATTGTTAGTGCAGTTGACATCTACCTACAGGTAGTCATATTCTTCTCGAAGCTATCTAAATTTTTCTGATGTTCTTCTCTTTTACAATACCATTTCTTTTCCATAGGTCCACTCTGAGTTATCTGTGGAAGAGCAGATGGAAGTATATTGTGCATTCAATTATGAAAAACTGTCGGCAGAGGCTTTCAATCATCAGGTTGGAAAACAAAAATTCCAAGTAATTAGCTCTCAACAGTCAAAGAGCAAGAGCTTGCCGGTGGAAACCAATAGTCACAAAGGCCCGAACAATTTACAATATGGTTGCAGAGGACATTCAGGCAGAAGAGAGGAATACATAATTGACAACAATCATGTCAATCTCTGTGCAAAAGAAGTGGACCCTTCGGTGCAAAGTGAAGGTCTTGTAGCTCATTTGCAGGGGATGCAGTTGAGAGTGATGGAACTCGAGAAAATTTGTAGGAAAATGCAGGCCCAAATGTCAAAGATTAAAAAATCTAGATCTTCAACTAACAAGAGGTCATTACCCAGATTATGTTCCTAAGTGCCTTTTGCAGTGGAAAAGGGAAATTATTCCATTTTCTTTCCCTTATATACTTTGTATACATTTGTTTAAGATCTATTGTACAGTAAAGTATATATGTCAAGTCTATTTCAATAGTGCTCTTCCTTTTAAGAAGTTATATGTAAGTGATAAAAAGGACCAGAGCCATCGGCCTTTCCTCCCTTTCTTGGTGGAAAGTAGTTTGCTTTTGGAGCATTTTTCATGCATGGCTAGCTGGTTCTGGTGATTTTCATTCTTTCTATATGATGGGCAATCAATTGTTACGTCCCTGTCAGAGCCCACCTCGTTGTTTCGCACTATAACGCAAGTCGACGACAAGGATCGGCGTAGATAGTTAATCCACACTCGGTGGGTTGGGTGTTGGCGAGAGGGCCTGCCAATTGCCAATGGCTGTACACTGAGAGAGAGCTCCGAGTCTTCTGACTAATGCTGAATAATGGTTCTCCTAATACGTACACACAAAAAAATAAGCGAGCAGTTGAACTTATACCATGTCAACAGACTCCTAATTACTCACTATCATATCTTATATGATGATGATGATGGCAAAAGAGAATCAGATGCTAGTTTCAGAGTCAAGGTCCGCCCTAGTGATGACAGTGTTCTGTAGTACAAGTCAGCTTCATCAAATCTGAGTCATAGGATGGTGGTTCTTTAGTCTTATTTTTTTGTTTATCATACGAGTTGTGTACTGTATTGGATTAGGAAAAAGCAATGCAATGTGACTTAGCTGATAAACATGTAATATTTGATAATGTGTTGTTGACTGAGTAAAAAACAAGTCACCTTAAGTTGGGTTAAGACGTGGGACATTGATTATTTGTGTGAAATGGACTGGTGAAAGCAACATGTGAAGGTAATTAATGAGGTTGATCTTTTCAAAACAGGAGCCATGCATTATACTTGTGCAGCAGCAGGCTCTAGAAATGACAGTGGGAAAATCTTACCAGGACAGCAATCACAGCTTGGATGATCGAGGTCCAAATGCGCAAGCAAAGTGCATAAACAAGAGCACAAACACTTGAAATTGCGGGGAGAGCCATTAATGCGGCAAAGATGCTTTGCACGGGGCTTGGGGGAAGGATGAAGCAAAACAGAAACAGAAGACCAACATTGCATTGCAATTAACGTTACTGCAATTAAAGTGGTCGCCTCGGCCATTGACGCGGTAAAAGAGAGCAGCATCCGCCGGTTGCGCTCAAGCATTTAATGCCCTCACCCTAAGACCCCTCTCCCACAAAAGAGATGCTGACTCCTTTTTTAACTGGTAGTATAAAACATTCCAGAACATATATCTCTTCATTGATATAGGAAAAGTACATGATCAATATAAAGGAAAAGTGCATTAATATAAAGGCGTTTGTATATCGCCTGGTTTGTGTATGAAGGGAATTTCACTCATTTTGTTGGGTGATATGTCAAATTTTACAAATTCCATTTGAAGAAGAGAACGACATATTTTCTAATTTGGGCTTGTCTTCTTTTGGTACATCATGAAACCCCACCCCCTTACCTATCCCCCAATGTGCCACAGAACTGAGCAAAGCTCAAACCTGGGTTCTCTCCTCGAATCTCGATTGGTGAGAGGCCCTACAACCATGCCACTTGGTGTTCGGGCTAATTTGGACCGGTTGGGTTTGGGCTTTAAAAGGGCATCACTCAGAACATGTATTTATGGATTTTGAAACGACGTCTAAAGAAAGCAATCAGCTGACGTCTGGATGCAGAGATTTCGTGGACTAGCTAACAGGTGTTTCTTATATTTATTTCATGTCTGAAATAAATCTTCTTTTTATACGCTAATGGTAGATTTTAGATATCATATTCGTAAAAAAAAGGGTTAACATGTGAAGACTTGGGAAAGTCCCCTTCATGTTGTTCTTGTCGACACCGCCCAGTGCTCAGCGATTCCTTTGTCTCCTTCCTTCCTTGGTGGGACTCTGGGGTTGCTTTCTCCGTTCTCGCAAGGCAATAGGCGGTGTATGCATGGGCCCCTCCCATCTAATAAAACCTGGCTCACTTCCTCTCTACTCTGGGTATGCATGGGACCGACCGACCGACCGCCCAACCAACATCACACCTTCCTCATGAAATACGGAAATTAACAGGCATGAGATCACATATATTAGTGAACAACAAATGGGTGGATTGAGGTCAGTCTTACAGAGAAAATACAGTAAGGTTCGGTCAATGCGTGTTACCTGCATACTGCGTGCTGAAGCTAGCATGACATGCCACTACGCTTTCTACAAGGAACTAAATTTTTTGGGAGAGAATTGGACGCCGTGTAGTTTTATCTACTTCTTCCGTCGTAAATAAGCAACAATTGGCATTGGAATTTTAGTCAGTCATGTGTAGAGAAGAATCCAAAGTTAGTTCTGCAAGTATCTTTAAACAATTACGTTTCGCGTCAAGTGGGAGATGACAACCTCCTCCCATTTCCTTGATTTAACAAAATTTGTCAATTGCGGATCTGATACTGCCCATTTTGAGTCACACTCCGTCACTGGTCCTGGATTGGGACTCTAAATGACATGATGCTCTGCACCGGACGAGTCACTGTATGATTGTTGTTGTTCCATATATATTCTGGAGTTAGACGTGACTCAGTTGATTATCGACAAGCTGAGGAGCTAAAAATTATTGCACGAGGTGCCTATGGTCCCATTTCATTAACTACAACATAGAGTAACGGCATTTTCCAGGTGGAGGCAAGTATAAAATTGCTTATCTAAATGCGCATTACTTTATGCTAGATACTTTGTGGCATTGGAGGAGCGTCAAAATGAAGGAATGGAGGCTTTGAGAGAAGAACCAGCATGGGTTTGTGGACGTTGGCAGATACCACGACATTGGGAATCGCAAGCTCTCTCTCCCTCTCTTTGAGCAAAGAAGGGCGAGCTCCATCCCGGTTTATACTGTTGCGTAGTTGATTAATTTTTTGCATAATGTAGGCCAATTCAAAACTTTTCAAAACCTCGTTTTGAAAGGTGAATCTGCTAGCTTGTCAGCTGCCCATAATCAAACTATCATTCTCTATCCTATAGGGTAGAACGGCTAAAAAGCCCGTCCTTATTTCCTTACATGTTAGTTCCTGATGCAGATAGAATTTTAACATATATACAATGGCAGGGGCATTTGAGTAACTTTACACCATTTCACCATTTCAGTTAGTTACAACAGAAAAACGATCGGATTTCCCACCAAAAGGAGGACTTTGAATTTTGAATTTCATAGCATTCAGAATGCTATAAATAGGAGAGAGTTTTATGCTGAAAAGGGGGTTGTTTTTGAAATCTGTGGCTAAATGCTGTTGAATTTGGAGCAGGATTGCTCTGTTCTGTTCTAGCTGATTTTTTTCAGCTGTGATCTTCCCTGAGATTGGGTTAGATCTTTCTTTCTCCCTTCTCTTTAGTTTCTTCGAGTTGTATTTGTAATAGTAGTCTTGTTGATTGAAAAGAATACAGAAAAGAGCAATTGTAATCAATTCTGTAATAGCTGCATATTAATACAAAGTTACAGTTGTTCAAATTACAGTTGTTACAAAGAATAGCAGATAAGTTTACTGTCGACAGATATCTTCGGAATTCTGTAAATTCCATTTCTGTTAACAATTACAGTCATCTTCAGAATTAAATCTGTGAAATCTAGCTGCTACAGATTCTTCAAAATTCTGCTGTTGCTCTTCATCAAATTGTCTGTTATTATTCTGCTCAGCTGTTTCAGAATCCTTCTCTACAAATTCCTGCTGCGCCAATTGGTATCAGAGCTGTCTCAGAAGTCTTCTAATGGCTTCTACCAATCCTGTGGAAGATGACAGTGTTCAACAACAAATGTTGCAGATGATGCAACAATTACTTCTGGAGATTTGTAATTTAGGCAACCACCTACCTCCGCAAGTTCCGGATCATAATCCTGAAGTTGGTTCTCAAAATCCTACAAATATAACTCGAAGGCAAACTACAGCCAGGCTCTATAATGAATATCGAACTGCATAAAATAGATCGCAAGGTGTCCAATCTACTCCTGTGGCCAGATCCGAGGAAGTATATTCGAGTGATGAAGAAGAGGAGATTTTAATCCCTGCACATACTAGAGGTATGGTGTCAGACACTTTCAAATTCAGACCAAAATTAGAGTTGTCTACATTTAACGGACAGATGAATGTGGAAGAACTTTTGGATTGGCTTTTCGAAGTTGAAAATTATTTTGATTGTATGGAGGTTCCAGATGAATATAAAGTGAAGATAATTACATGTAAATTGAAGCATGGAGCAGCTGCTTGGTGGAGTCAGGTTCAGTTTCAAAGAACTCAGTTAGGCAAACATCCAATTAGATCATGGCCCCGCATGAAAAATATGATCAGGTCTCGATTTTTACCTACTGACTTTGAACAATCCTTATTCCGACAGCTACAAGATTGCAGACAAAATAACTGTTCTGTTTCAGATTATCTGGCTGAATTCCAAAGGCTAGTGGCTAGAACCAATTTACAAGAAAATGAGCAGTTCAAGATTGCTCGATTTACTAGAGGATTGAGGATGGAGTTACAGCTGAGATTAGCTAATCAAACACTTCGAACTTTTAATGAAGCTGTTCAAGCTGCTTTGAAGCATGAGACATTATCTTTACAGGCTAGCAGAACACCATCTTTTATCAGAAACCATGTTGAAACTTCTCAAGCCCCGCGACCCAAATCTTTTGAGTCCAATACCACATCTTCATCAGTATCCAAGGAAAGAATTCAACCTCCACTTTCAACTGTGAAACCTCCTCTCAATTCCAATTTCAGAACTACAGTTGGTGTTAATAATCCCAAGCACAATCCTTATGCCTTTCCAACTCCTAAAATTTGTTACAGGTGTCAACAACCTGGTCATGTATCCAATACTTGTCCATTAAGAGATCAACCTCGTAAATCTACAGCTGCAGTGGCTATTCCAGCTGATGAATCTGTTGAAAATGAAAATGATGAATTTGAGACAGAAATAGAAGAAGTTGGAGATGAAGGATTGAATTGGGATGAAGGACCTCCTCAGACTTTGGTAATTGAGAAAATTCTTTGTTCTGCTATTACATCCTATGAGAATCAGAGACACAATATTTTCCGAATTCAGGGAACTGTGAATCAAAGAGTTTGTTCAGTTATTATTGATGGAGGAAGCTGTGAAAATATTGTTTCAAAAAGTATGGTGGCAAAATTGCAGTTATCAGTACAAAAAAAATCCACACCTTATACTCTTGGATGGATTAATGCTACTGGTCCACTACTTGTCACTCAATCGTGTATATTTCCCTTCTCTATTGGCAAATATTATAAAACCCAGCTTGAATGTGATGTAATTGAGATGACTGCCTGTCAGGTCCTTCTTGGAAGACCATGGTTATATGATGTGGAAGCTATACATAATGGACGACTGAACACTTATACTTTCTATTTTGAAGGAACCAAAATTACATTGCAGCCAAAATCTCACTTCTCCATTGGTGTTTCTAAATCTGGAAGTAACAGCGCAGAATCATCCAAATCTGTCAGTCGACTTGATTATCAGACAGCTCAACACTCTCTTCAGAATTCTGCAACAAATATTCCGAAACATAAGCCTCTTTTCCTTGTACAGAATATTGGAAAAGATATTAAACAAGCTGCAGCAGTGATAGCTTTTATCACTTTATTAACTCCTTCCACAACCAGTCTACAAACTTCTCAACTTCATCCAGAGATACAGCAGCTCTTACAAGAGTTTCAATCTTTATTACCTGAGAATTTTGATTCTCTTCCTCCAATGAGAGATATCCAGCATGCAATCGATTTTATACCTGGATCTACAATACCCAACTTACCTCATTACAGACTCAGTCCTAAAGAACATCAGATTTTACAAGAACAAGTGGAAGAATTGTTGTCTAAGGGTTTGATCCGAGACTCTCTCAGTCCTTGTGCTGTTCCTTCATTGTTGGTGCCAAAGAAAGATGGCACCTGGCGTATGTGTATTGATAGTAGGGCTGTCAACAAAATTACTATCAAATATAGGTTCCCAATTCCTCGATTAGATGATATGTTAGACAACTTGGTGGGATCAAAAGTATTCTCTAAACTGGATTTAAAGAGTGGATATCATCAAATTCGAATCAGACCAGGAGATGAGTGGAAAACAGCATTTAAAACTAAAGAAGGTTTGTATGAATGGTTGGTCATGCCTTTTGGATTGTCGAATGCCCCTAGTACTTTTATGAGGCTTATGACACAGGTATTGAAACCATTTTTGGGACACTATGTAGTAGTTTATTTTGATGATATCTTGATATATAGCAAGTCCCGAGAAGACCATCTTATTCATCTTCGAACTGTCCTGGAAGTTTTAAAACAAACTGCATTATTCCTCAACCTCCAAAAATGCTCATTTATGACCACAAAAATACTCTTCTTAGGGTATGTTATCAGTGCTGAAGGTATACATGTTGATTCAGAAAAGATTGCTGCTATTCGTGATTGGTCAGTACCCACAACAGTGACTCAATTACGAAGCTTTTTGGGGTTAGCTACATTTTATAGAAGATTTGTAAGAAACTTTGCTATTATAGCAGCTCCTCTTACAGATTGCTTAAAGAAGAACAATTTTCATTGGACTGTTGAAGCTCAACAAAGTTTTGATTCCTTGAAAAACAGACTTTGTTCCACTCCAATTTTAACTCTACCTGACTTTGATAAGGTCTTTGAAATTGATTGTGATGCATCATGCTCCGGTATTGGTGCTGTTCTTAGTCAAAATGGTAGACCTGTTGCATATTACAGTGAAAAACTGTCTACAACAAAGCAGAAGTGGAGCACATACAAACTCGAACTGTTTGCTTTGGTACAGTCTTTGAAGCATTGGCGCCATTATCTTGTTCATCGAGAATTCATTGTCCACACTGATCATCAAGCCTTGAAATATCTGCAAGGTCAAACAAAACTTGACAGATTGCATGCCAAATGGGTGACTGAACTTCAAGAATATACCTTTTCTATTAAACACAAAGCTGGAAAACTGAATAGAGTGGCTGATGCTCTCAGTAGAAAAGACTCTCTTTTGACTTCTCTTCAATTAGAAGTGTTTGGATTTGAATGCATCAAGGATCTTTATCGGATGGACAAAGATTTTTCATTTATTTGGGAATCCTGCTTCAGTAACAATAACAAATTTGAAGATTATTTGTTATCTAATGGATATCTTTTCAAAGGCAATACTCTCTGCATCCCTGAACACTCTCTTAGAACCAAATTACTGTTAGAATTACACGGTGGAGGTATGGCTGGACATTTTGGAAAAGATAAAACCTTACTCTTAGCTAAACAGAGATTCTTTTGGCCTTCCTTAAATCGAGATGTGGTTCGTATTGTTAGACAATGCTTTTAGCTGTCAGCAAAATAAAGGAGGAGTTCATAATACAGGATTATATACTCCTTTACCCATTCCCAATCACCCCTGGGAAGATGTTTCTATGGACTTCATATTGGGGCTTCCAAGGACTCAAAAAGGTACTGACTCTATATTTGTAGTTGTGGATCGATTTTCCAAAATGGCACACTTTGTTGCTTGCAAGAAAACTGATGATGCCTCTCGAGTTGCTAAGCTATATTTTCAAGAAATCATGAAGCTCCATGGTGTTCCTCTTACTATCACTTCTGATCGCGACTCTCGATTTTTAAGCAACTTTTGGAAAGCATTATGGACAAGACTTAATACATCTCTACATTTCAGTACTACGTGCCATCCACAGACTGATGGCCAAACAGAAGTTACAAATCGAACCCTGGGAAATATACTTCGGTGTTTGTCTAATGGGCATCCAAAGCAATGGGACACTATCCTGTGCCAAGCAGAATTTGCATATAATTCTGCTCCTCATCGATCGACTGGATATTCTCCTTTTGAGATTTTATATGGTCACAATCCCAGACAAGTTTTAGATTTACCATTGGTTCAGTCCACAGTTCGACCATCTTCTTCTGCTGTACAAGTATTTTCTCATATTTCAGATATACAGCAGACTGTTCGAAACAATCTGCAGAAATCTTCCCTTCAGTATAAAACTGCTGCCGATCTTTCTCGTCGAGAACAAGTCTTTAATCCTGGTGATTTAGTAATGGTCTATCTAAGAAAAGAACGCCTACCTGCTGGTTCTTATAACAAGTTACATCCTCGCAAAATTGGTCCATTTCCAATTATTAAGCGCCTGGGTTCGAATGCATATGTTCTTGATTTGCCTCCTGCATACAACATTTCTTCTACCTTCAATGTTGCTGATCTTACTGCATATCATCCACCTCTTCCTGCACCTCGAGACGAGGTTCATTTTCAAGGGGGGGAGAATTGATGCAGATAGAATTTTAACATATATACAATGGCAGGGGCATTTGAGTAACTTTACACCATTTCACCATTTCAGTTAGTTACAACAGAAAAACGATCGGATTTCCCACCAAAAGGAGGACTTTGAATTTTGAATTTCATAGCATTCAGAATGCTATAAATAGGAGAGAGTTTTATGCTGAAAAGGGGGTTGTTTTTGAAATCTGTGGCTAAATGCTGTTGAATTTGGAGCAGGATTGCTCTGTTCTGTTCTAGCTGATTTTTTTCAGCTGTGATCTTCCCTGAGATTGGGTTAGATCTTTCTTTCTCCCTTCTCTTTAGTTTCTTCGAGTTGTATTTGTAATAGTAGTCTTGTTGATTGAAAAGAATACAGAAAAGAGCAATTGTAATCAATTCTGTAATAGCTGCATATTAATACAAAGTTACAGTTGTTCAAATTACAGTTGTTACAAAGAATAGCAGATAAGTTTACTGTCGACAGATATCTTCGGAATTCTGTAAATTCCATTTCTGTTAACAATTACAGTCATCTTCAGAATTAAATCTGTGAAATCTAGCTGCTACAGATTCTTCAAAATTCTGCTGTTGCTCTTCATCAAATTGTCTGTTATTATTCTGCTCAGCTGTTTCAGAATCCTTCTCTACAAATTCCTGCTGCGCCAATTGGTATCAGAGCTGTCTCAGAAGTCTTCTAATGGCTTCTACCAATCCTGTGGAAGATGACAGTGTTCAACAACAAATGTTGCAGATGATGCAACAATTACTTCTGGAGATTCGTAATTTAGGCAACCGCCTACCTCCGCAAGTTCCGGATCATAATCCTGAAGTTGGTTCTCAAAATCCTACAAATATAACTCGAAGGCAAACTACAGCCAGGCTCTATAATGAATATCGAACTGCATAAAATAGATCGCAAGGTGTCCAATCTACTCCTGTGGCCAGATCCGAGGAAGTATATTCGAGTGATGAAGAAGAGGAGATTTTAATCCCTGCACATACTAGAGGTATGGTGTCAGACACTTTCAAATTCAGACCAAAATTAGAGTTGTCTACATTTAACGGACAGATGAATGTGGAAGAACTTTTGGATTGGCTTTTCGAAGTTGAAAATTATTTTGATTGTATGGAGGTTCCAGATGAATATAAAGTGAAGATAATTACATGTAAATTGAAGCATGGAGCAGCTGCTTGGTGGAGTCAGGTTCAGTTTCAAAGAACTCAGTTAGGCAAACATCCAATTAGATCATGGCCCCGCATGAAAAATATGATCAGGTCTCGATTTTTACCTACTGACTTTGAACAATCCTTATTCCGACATCTACAAGATTGCAGACAAAATAACTGTTCTGTTTCAGATTATCTGGCTGAATTCCAAAGGCTAGTGGCTAGAACCAATTTACAAGAAAATGAGCAGTTCAAGATTGCTCGATTTACTAGAGGATTGAGGATGGAGTTACAGCTGAGATTAGCTAATCAAACACTTCGGACTTTTAATGAAGCTGTTCAAGCTACTTTGAAGCATGAGACATTATCTTTACAGGCTAGCAGAACACCATCTTTTATCAGAAACCATGTTGAAACTTCTCAAGCCCCGCGACCCAAATCTTTTGAGTCCAATACCACATCTTCATCAGTATCCAAGGAAAGAATTCAACCTCCACTTTCAACTGTGAAACCTCCTCTCAATTCCAATTTCAGAACTACAGTTGGTGTTAATAATCCCAAGCACAATCCTTATGCCTTTCCAACTCCTAAAATTTGTTACAGGTGTCAACAACCTGGTCATGTATCCAATACTTGTCCATTAAGAGATCAACCTCGTAAATCTACAGCTGCAGTGGCTATTCCAGCTGATGAATCTGTTGAAAATGAAAATGATGAATTTGAGACAGAAATAGAAGAAGTTGGAGATGAAGGATTGAATTGGGATGAAGGACCTCCTCAGACTTTGGTAATTGAGAAAATTCTTTGTTCTGCTATTACATCCTATGAGAATCAGAGACACAATATTTTCCGAATTCAGGGAACTGTGAATCAAAGAGTTTGTTCAGTTATTATTGATGGAGGAAGCTGTGAAAATATTGTTTCAAAAAGTATGGTGGCAAAATTGCAGTTATCAGTACAAAAAAAATCCACACCTTATACTCTTGGATGGATTAATGCTACTGGTCCACTACTTGTCACTCAATCGTGTATATTTCCCTTCTCTATTGGCAAATATTATAAAACCCAGCTTGAATGTGATGTAATTGAGATGACTGCCTGTCAGGTCCTTCTTGGAAGACCATGGTTATATGATGTGGAAGCTATACATAATGGACGACTGAACACTTATACTTTCTATTTTGAAGGAACCAAAATTACATTGCAGCCAAAATCTCACTTCTCCATTGGTGTTTCTAAATCTGGAAGTAACAGCGCAGAATCATCCAAATCTGTCAGTCGACTTGATTATCAGACAGCTCAACACTCTCTTCAGAATTCTGCAACAAATATTCCGAAACATAAGCCTCTTTTCCTTGTACAGAATATTGGAAAAGATATTAAACAAGCTGCAGCAGTGATAGCTTTTATCACTTTATTAACTCCTTCCACAACCAGTCTACAAACTTCTCAACTTCATCCAGAGATACAGCAGCTCTTACAAGAGTTTCAATCTTTATTACCTGAGAATTTTGATTCTCTTCCTCCAATGAGAGATATCCAGCATGCAATCGATTTTATACCTGGATCTACAATACCCAACTTACCTCATTACAGACTCAGTCCTAAAGAACATCAGATTTTACAAGAACAAGTGGAAGAATTGTTGTCTAAGGGTTTGATCCGAGACTCTCTCAGTCCTTGTGCTGTTCCTTCATTGTTGGTGCCAAAGAAAGATGGCACCTGGCGTATGTGTATTGATAGTAGGGCTGTCAACAAAATTACTATCAAATATAGGTTCCCAATTCCTCGATTAGATGATATGTTAGACAACTTGGTGGGATCAAAAGTATTCTCTAAACTGGATTTAAAGAGTGGATATCATCAAATTCGAATCAGACCAGGAGATGAGTGGAAAACAGCATTTAAAACTAAAGAAGGTTTGTATGAATGGTTGGTCATGCCTTTTGGATTGTCGAATGCCCCTAGTACTTTTATGAGGCTTATGACACAGGTATTGAAACCATTTTTGGGACACTATGTAGTAGTTTATTTTGATGATATCTTGATATATAGCAAGTCCCGAGAAGACCATCTTATTCATCTTCGAACTGTCCTGGAAGTTTTAAAACAAACTGCATTATTCCTCAACCTCCAAAAATGCTCATTTATGACCACAAAAATACTCTTCTTAGGGTATGTTATCAGTGCTGAAGGTATACATGTTGATTCAGAAAAGATTGCTGCTATTCGTGATTGGTCAGTACCCACAACAGTGACTCAATTACGAAGCTTTTTGGGGTTAGCTACATTTTATAGAAGATTTGTAAGAAACTTTGCTATTATAGCAGCTCCTCTTACAGATTGCTTAAAGAAGAACAATTTTCATTGGACTGTTGAAGCTCAACAAAGTTTTGATTCCTTGAAAAACAGACTTTGTTCCACTCCAATTTTAACTCTACCTGACTTTGATAAGGTCTTTGAAATTGATTGTGATGCATCATGCTCCGGTATTGGTGCTGTTCTTAGTCAAAATGGTAGACCTGTTGCATATTACAGTGAAAAACTGTCTACAACAAAGCAGAAGTGGAGCACATACAAACTCGAACTGTTTGCTTTGGTACAGTCTTTGAAGCATTGGCGCCATTATCTTGTTCATCGAGAATTCATTGTCCACACTGATCATCAAGCCTTGAAATATCTGCAAGGTCAAACAAAACTTGACAGATTGCATGCCAAATGGGTGACTGAACTTCAAGAATATACCTTTTCTATTAAACACAAAGCTGGAAAACTGAATAGAGTGGCTGATGCTCTCAGTAGAAAAGACTCTCTTTTGACTTCTCTTCAATTAGAAGTGTTTGGATTTGAATGCATCAAGGATCTTTATCGGATGGACAAAGATTTTTCATTTATTTGGGAATCCTGCTTCAGTAACAATAACAAATTTGAAGATTATTTGTTATCTAATGGATATCTTTTCAAAGGCAATACTCTCTGCATCCCTGAACACTCTCTTAGAACCAAATTACTGTTAGAATTACACGGTGGAGGTATGGCTGGACATTTTGGAAAAGATAAAACCTTACTCTTAGCTAAACAGAGATTCTTTTGGCCTTCCTTAAATCGAGATGTGGTTCGTATTGTTAGACAATGCTTTTAGCTGTCAGCAAAATAAAGGAGGAGTTCATAATACAGGATTATATACTCCTTTACCCATTCCCAATCACCCCTGGGAAGATGTTTCTATGGACTTCATATTGGGGCTTCCAAGGACTCAAAAAGGTACTGACTCTATATTTGTAGTTGTGGATCGATTTTCCAAAATGGCACACTTTGTTGCTTGCAAGAAAACTGATGATGCCTCTCGAGTTGCTAAGCTATATTTTCAAGAAATCATGAAGCTCCATGGTGTTCCTCTTACTATCACTTCTGATCGCGACTCTCGATTTTTAAGCAACTTTTGGAAAGCATTATGGACAAGACTTAATACATCTCTACATTTCAGTACTACGTGCCATCCACAGACTGATGGCCAAACAGAAGTTACAAATCGAACCCTGGGAAATATACTTCGGTGTTTGTCTAATGGGCATCCAAAGCAATGGGACACTATCCTGTGCCAAGCAGAATTTGCATATAATTCTGCTCCTCATCGATCGACTGGATATTCTCCTTTTGAGATTTTATATGGTCACAATCCCAGACAAGTTTTAGATTTACCATTGGTTCAGTCCACAGTTCGACCATCTTCTTCTGCTGTACAAGTATTTTCTCATATTTCAGATATACAGCAGACTGTTCGAAACAATCTGCAGAAATCTTCCCTTCAGTATAAAACTGCTGCTGATCTTTCTCGTCGAGAACAAGTCTTTAATCCTGGTGATTTAGTAATGGTCTATCTAAGAAAAGAACGCCTACCTGCTGGTTCTTATAACAAGTTACATCCTCGCAAAATTGGTCCATTTCCAATTATTAAGCGCCTGGGTTCGAATGCATATGTTCTTGATTTGCCTCCTGCATACAACATTTCTTCTACCTTCAATGTTGCTGATCTTACTGCATATCATCCACCTCTTCCTGCACCTCGAGACGAGGTTCATTTTCAAGGGGGGGAGAATTGATGCAGATAGAATTTTAACATATATACAATGGCAGGGGCATTTGAGTAACTTTACACCATTTCACCATTTCAGTTAGTTACAACAGAAAAACGATCGGATTTCCCACCAAAAGGAGGACTTTGAATTTTGAATTTCATAGCATTCAGAATGCTATAAATAGGAGAGAGTTTTATGCTGAAAAGGGGGTTGTTTTTGAAATCTGTGGCTAAATGCTGTTGAATTTGGAGCAAGATTGCTCTGTTCTGTTCTAGCTGATTTTTTTCAGCTGTGATCTTCCCTGAGATTGGGTTAGATCTTTCTTTCTCCCTTCTCTTTAGTTTCTTCGAGTTGTATTTGTAATAGTAGTCTTGTTGATTGAAAAGAATACAGAAAAGAGCAATTGTAATCAATTCTGTAATAGCTGCATATTAATACAAAGTTACAGTTGTTCAAATTACAGTTGTTACAAAGAATAGCAGATAAGTTTACTGTCGACAGATATCTTCGAAATTCTGTAAATTCCATTTCTGTTAACAATTACAGTCATCTTCAGAATTAAATCTGTGAAATCTAGCTGCTACAGATTCTTCAAAATTCTGCTGTTGCTCTTCATCAAATTGTCTGTTATTATTCTGCTCAGCTGTTTCAGAATCCTTCTCTACAAATTCCTGCTGCGCCAGTTCCTTACATGTTAGTGTTGATCTTAGCAGCCTTCTTTCAAAAGTACTTACAACTTACATGGTCGTAGATGAGAAACAAGTTCCAGGGGTTGAGCACCCACAAAGGCCTATTTAGGAAAAGAATGGGGAAATTGAAATAATAACCGTATCCAGGTTCAAAACTAAGCCTTTATCCGGCCACGGACTCTGAGTTCTCTGCCCTGATGGAAGCAAACATCTGCTCGAGCAAGCCCCACACGAAATCTGACACCACCGCAAACTCAATCTTCCAAACCCTTAAGGGTTTTCAAGAAAACATCATGGGAAATGTTTTAATACAAGAATCTTCGATCTCCTAGGGAACTTCTGAAACTTTTCCTGCAACTAATGCTGCTGCGCTTGCATTTAGTTTGAAGTTGGGCCAGAACGATTTGGGGCGGCTCAGAAGTGCAGGAGTAAAAAGAAGGGCTTCTGCAAGTGATGAAGGCAATAAGGTAGTGATAGGTGAGGAGGTGGTGGCAAGCCGAAGATGGAAGATGGATACTGAATAGCAGAAGGGTGTACAATGGAAGAGAGGCTTGGGGGTCTAATGACCCTCTTGCCCCAAACCCATCAGCACAACGAGCATCTTCAGAAAATTAAATCAACTGTAAGGGTGTTTTATTCTTGGGGATATTTTATACGACATCCTGAACCGTCTTTAAAGTTAAAAAGCTCACTGCCAGGCAAGTTTTTCGCTCATTTGCTCCCAAATTCAAATTTTGGGAAGAAAGAGCCTACACGCTCCCAAGCAGGGTGTTTAAGTACGAATCGTCTCTACCTTTAAATCCATGTCTTCGAGTGATACGTTTGGATTGCAGTCAGAACATGTATGATCAAACAAAATACTGTAAACAACATGAAAAAGCTTTTGTTTTCTCTTTTTTTGTTCAACTCTTCCTTTTCAATTAAAAAAGAAAAGTTTAGTTGGTCTAGGTGTGCATATAGTTCTCAGAGAACACAGACTATGTAAAAAAAGTAAATTTTAAGATGATAGAGAAAATGTCCAATACAGTTTCTATTACGATGCACTCATCAAAATATATTTTTAAGATTACTAAATAAAGAGCTAATAATAGTAACGAACTCCAAATTATTAACTACTAATAAAGAGGCTACTCATAACAAGGACCGCCAAGATGCACACATATGACTGCTAACTTCGAAAGCTTGAACAAATTTTCACGCGAATCAAGTTACATAATGATCAACCATCATATGTTCAATAAATGCAGGAAGCAGATAATTGAGAAACTTTATATGAAGACAAATCACTTGTTGTCCAGTTGTGGAGTGGTATGGAATTCAAACCAGATAGTGGCACCACTAAGTCTAAAATAATCTTAAAAATATAAAATCCTATTAATATCCAAGTTCACTGTTTTTAAAATTATGATCCGACAAATCTGTCCCCCCTCGTTTATGATTAGATACGGTAATAGTAATAGCCCAGGGGTTGTATCTTTCACAGAAAACAGCAAGTTATAGCTTCTTAGACAAAAAAGAGGACCAGAAACAAGTAATTAATACTTTCGTCATACTCGACCAATATGCTCAGATCAAGCGAGTTTGCGATGGAAAACCTGATGCAGGAGATTTGGTAGCCTGAGATGCAGGTGATGTTTCTGGTGCTCTTGCATACTCCGCAAAAATGACCCACCCATCCAGACACCACTAAAAAAAGAAAAGAGATGATAAAGATGATGTCAAAACCTCACTTCATGTAAACTAAAGAATTATCTATTGCCAGAATTTTATAATCATTAATTCAACTTAAAACTGACATCAAACTTAAAACAGATATGCAGTCAACAATATGGTAAAAGATTGCATCAATCTTCAAGTGATTTTCTATCAAGGTTACCTTGCCATCCATCCCTTTTATAGCTCCAGCTGCCTCTTCAAGTGTAGCATACCGCACAAATCCAAAACCTTTTGAGAAACCTGAATTAGCGTCTGTAACAACTCTTGCTGAAGACACCATCACTTAAGAATTAGCTTCATGTACATGAGAGAGAGAGCATCAGACGTCAAGAAAAATCCACACCCTACTGCTGTCAACTCGACCAAATTTGCCAAATGCTTCTGAGTCCATCCGTGGTTGTGACTTTGGAGAGCCCTATAGAATTATTAGTGTGAATATCATTCTTCCATGAATATCAAATGATTCAAAATTGATGTCAGAGATTCTTAAAACGGCTGGGGTGGAGACAGGGTGTAAAAGGTATTGGATTATAATTGAAAGCATAAACTAACATATTAGACTTTCTACCTGACACTGAACATTATTATTTTGAATTCCTTTACGCATAATATTGACGTGGTTCTTCCTCTACTTTCTCATTAAATGCAAAGAGTTAAAGGCCCCTTCAAGTAGTTACTTCTAAACTACATGAAAACGTGAATTTTAAGTTTGACTTAAGGTGAATTAACAGTACCTGTCAAACAAACAAGGGTAATTGCTTGGCATATGCCACTTCTGACATCTCATATGGGCAATCTATAAAAATTAGAGACAAGAAATGCAAGAACTAAAAAAATCAAACGCAAGATACATATGACAACTAAGTGAACCAATGAGATTAGAAATTAATTCCAACATATAGAAGTTATACGTGAATGATTGATCATTCCTCAGCGTATTCTGACTTCAGTATTTGCTTGAGATTCTAGGAGAACTAAGGGAGAAAATAGGCTAAGGTATTTCCTTTCCATTTTTTGGCAAAAAGCCACTCTGCTCTGATAATTGAAGAAGAACGAATTTTTCAGTGGCAAGGACGAAGGAGAAGAGATTCACTTCTCTAAGTAACTTGTCAAATAAAAAGTAAATAATAGACAGCAGCTTTCTAGTATGTTACATGCTGGAAACTTATAGAACATCTTATCTAGGTAGCGCACAGACACATCCTCACACTCTACACACCAATGTGAGCGATCCAACTGACACAATCCTAGAACGCTCTCAGCTTATAGGCTATGCTTGCAAGCCAATGCACAAAAGGGACAAAGTTCCACGTATCTTTTTCCAAAATTTCTCGTTAGCAGAGACCACAGTAGCGCATAGCATTTGATGCCCTTCTTTAAATTTACATAACGACAGCAAACATGGGTGTACCTCAATTACAGTTTCAATCATCAGCATAACATAAACAAAAACAGAAAAACACATGAGTCCTCATCCACAAGCATCGACTAACTTTCGAAACATGGGAACTGGAATAGATGACAGAAAATGAACGAGAGAGAGAGAGAGGTTGCCTGAGACGAAGAGATTGGGAGAGGGTTCTGCAGGCGGTTTAGGAGGTCGAGCAGGAGCCCTCCCGGCGAAAGGGAAGGTAGAGAAGAAGCGCTTCACTCCCTCCAAGCCTCGCCGCCATCGCCATTCGTCGCCCCGCCCCGCCCCGACGGCGAAAAGGGGGCAAAATTGTCCGAAGGTTTTATTTAATTACTGTAAACTTTGGACGCGTGTGATGGGCTAATGGCAAAGCCGTATTCAATCGAAAACCCAAGCCCATTATCAATGGAGAAACAAACACCCAAAAGGCCCACAAGGGATCACGCAGAAACCCTAGATCGGCCCTTCACAGGCGGAAGAGTGGGAGGCGGCGAAAACCGGCGGGGGAAATGGGAAGGGTGATTAGGGCGCAGCGTAAGGGAGCCGGGTCGGTGTTCAAATCGCACACCCACCGCCGCAAGGGCGCCGCCAGGTTCCGCTCCCTCGACTTCGGCGAGCGCAACGGCTACCTCAAGGGCGTCGTCACCGACATCATCCATGACCCCGGCCGCGGCGCCCCTCTCGCCAAGGTCACCTTCCGGCACCCCTTCCGATTTCAGCACCAGAAGGAGCTCTTCGTCGCCGCCGAGGGCATGTACACGGGACAGTTCGTCTATTGCGGTAAGAAGGCCAACCTCATGGTCGGTAACGTCCTCCCACTCCGCTCCCTCCCTGAGGGTGCTGTCGTCTGCAACGTCGAGCACCATGTCGGTGACCGCGGCACCCTCGCTAGGGCATCTGGTGACTACGCCATCGTCATCAGCCACAATCCTGACAACGGGACCACCAGGTGCGGGCTTCTCCACTAACGCGTTTTCAGTTGTTTTTTCATTTAGCAATGCGGATTTGCTCTTCATTTGTCTTGATTAGAGTTTGATGATTGTTTGATCGCATGAAATTAGCTTAGCTTCAAAAATATCTGGTCTGATCAGCAGTGAATGTTTTGATTATCTAGTATTCAACAATTGGTAGTTCAAATCAGTTGTAGGTAGGTGGCCTAATATGTATTGCAGGTTCAGTGGTGAACATATGTATGGTGCTGTCACTGGAGTTCTCTATGCTTTTTAATTCCTAGTTGTTCATCACATAATTTCCAGTTATAGAATTGGTCTTAATATTTCCCAATTGTGTTCGATCATTTAGCTTATTGTTGATGCTTGTACATGGGATGTGAATGTAAAACATTACAAGTTATTGAGATGTTTTTTTAGCATCTAGTAAACAATTGGAGTCATTCATGCGTTTTTGTTGTTCTGCTGGAGGAAAATGTAGCTAGGGACCTCTAATTATACGATTCTGTTGTATCTTAAACTTTTAAAGCTTATTATCAATTACTTTTGAGAAGTTTTTGTTATACCTTGGTAAAAATTTTCCCACCTGAATCATGTTAGAATCAAGCTTCCTTCTGGGGCCAAGAAGATTGTGCCCAGTGGGTGTCGGGCCATGATTGGTCAGGTTGCAGGAGGTGGCCGAACTGAGAAGCCCCTGCTTAAGGCAGGAAATGCTTATCACAAGTACCGAGTGAAGAGGAACTGCTGGCCTAAGGTGCGTGGTGTGGCCATGAACCCGGTGGAGCATCCCCATGGAGGTGGTAACCACCAACATATTGGTCATGCGAGTACTGTACGTCGTGATGCTCCACCAGGCCAGAAGGTGGGTCTTATTGCTGCTAGGAGAACCGGTCGTCTCCGTGGTCAGGCTGCTGCAACTGCTTCCAAGGCTGACAAAGCTTAATGCGGTTAAGGTTAGATCCTTTGTTTTCAGAGTATTTTGTTATTATCAGTTTGGTTCAGACATTTGATGTTCCAGAATTATAACGTTTTTCCAAGAACCTTAAAGATTTTCTTGTTTTTCTTTCTTTCTGAAAGTAGGAATATTAAGGATTGCATTGTCATGGATTGAGGGTTTAATGTTCTCAGTTTCAAATTTAAAACTCCCTATTCTGCCTCTTGATATGATACTTTTTGTGGTTTGAAAAGAAAAGTTCTGGCAAAATCACGATTAATCTGCCAGCAGCCAGTCCGCCACTTATCTTATTCAGCCAAGTAAATCTGGAGCACCCATTCCCCCAGCTTTTTGTATGTTTTCTGGTTTCGTCGTTCTTTTAGGCAATTCGATGCCCAACTAGTGTAACTACAAATTTGGAGGTTAAGGTCGTAGTAAATTAGTATACAGGAAATTCACTAGATTTATGCTCCTTCCTCATTGATTAGTACTTAGTCTGATATGATTTCCATTAGGTGCGAAGCAAATTGGTCCTAAGAAGATGTGTGTTCAAATGAAGGCATATACCAAAAATGAATTAATGGAGACTTGCACAATGGATGTAAACAGTAGAGATTACTTTCTAAAATTCGTAGTATATAAAAAGGCAATGAATTAACCCGTGTGTGAGAGAAAGTATATTTGGAATTTTTTTTCCCAACTGTGATTTGTGGCTTGCTAATGTTCATAAGATCTATATTTGAGCAATCAATTTGAGATGAGGTTATTAATATAAAAGGGATGATTCCAAGTGGCTGTTAAAATGATAGATACGAGTGAGCAAGGGGGTAAAGCTTCCACACTGATTCCCATGTTCCGTATGAAATTCGTACTAAAGCTTAACCGGAATGAAACAAAAAAATTTTTGTGTAGGAGGTAGCAATGTTTCGTTTAAGTTGGTCATCCTTCAGTAGTTAGTCCAATCGTTTGATTGCTTTCAGCTTGAGTACACAAATTTGAAACTAATTTTTTTAAGTGAAAAATCATATCTACGGGTGAAAGAACAAGTGATTTTTTTAACTAATAAAGAACAAGTGAAATTGGATATGATTTTCCTGAACAATATAATTGCATAAATGGTTTTCCGGAACTAAAATTGACTATTGGTTCTCTGGTTTTCTTATATATATAACGAATTTTAAAAGGCCACCAACATAATTTCTACTAGTCTTGAGAGATATATATATATATTAGACGGTGTACATTTTTCCACCAGATTGCGAGCGCCCATCACTTGCAGCAGCCATTCCCTTGTTCTTTTTGGGCCACTATATCCTCCCTACCCTGCCAATTTATCATATAACTTACAAAAACAGACGAAAAATAATATAGAATTCCTTAAATTTGGAGATCTATCACACACTGCAATCATTTTTAAGCACCGTCACTGATTAAATGCTTTCCTCAAGGGACAGGGTTTGTGTATACCAAAAAATTAATGTACTCTTCTCTGGTTGTATTTAGTTGGATGGAATACTGTTTGAGGCCTAATAATTCTGTGCATGCATTCTCACCATAGGATGACCATATAATGGTTTTACAATGATGCAACCTAGTGAAAGGGGTAATCCCGGTATTCAGTTTTTTAACCTAACACTGTTAAATTTCACCGTTAAGGACCCATGGTTATGTGGAAGGTTTGATAATACATGGAAGTTAAGTATTTTTTTTGTCATAATTCATGGGAGCTATGTGCAATTTATCTTATTTAATACAAGAAGAATGTTGGTGGTGCTGCCTTAGAAATGCCAATTGGTTAAGAGTCCCATTTTACTACTTTTTGTGCCCTTGGTGAGTGGAAGATGAGCATTGTAAAAGGCAGAAAAAGAGTGGAGAATGAATATTGTTTCCGAGAGGGTGATCCTAATGGAAGTTTTGTGATAAAGCCGGCGATGAATAGTAATTTAGAGAGCATGTCATCCCACCTCCACCGTGAAGATGTGCATAATAACTCCTTGGAACACAGCCACATTGTTGTCAGTCACCTCCAAACCAACACGACTCAGAGCTTCCAACAATGTCAGGAACCCTGCCGCCGTATTTTCGCAAATTATCCTTACGTCCAACTTGTTACCACTGGCAGGGCTCACCCAAACCTCTTCCTGTGACATACACGAGTAATAATTAGAGTTGTATCACATTCAGACGAACTTTAGATGAAAATGGCACCGTAAGATCTTTGGAGCTTGCATATGAAGAGGGAATGCAATTGGTACATGAGAAAATGAAGTAGTCCTTGTTTTATACCTGGCAGTGAATTGGAGGAAGATGATGGACTATGCTGGCAGCGGTTCCCTGGTAGCCTAGTTGTTGTTGTTGTTCATCATCTTCTTCAGGTAGCTAGCTGAGTTCCCTCTCAAGCTTGTCAACTTGGTTCTGCAGCTCTTCAATGTAATTGATGGCATCGTCAATGGTCGATTCCTTGCTCATCTAAGCACACAAAATGGAAAACGTGTAATAAAGGCCAGTGGAAGTAGTAATGTCAAGTCATTTAAGAGGAAATCGAGCAAATGAGATTAGACACTTGTAACACCAAATTGACGTAATTAATTACCTTTGTAATTTTGGGGACCAAGGTTCGAAGAGCGTAAATCTTTTCCTTGAGTTTACTTCTTCTCCTCTCAGCATGTAGGTTCTTGGCCTTGTATTCCTTTTCGACAAATGGCTGAGAAGACTCCATTGTACTGTCTCCTTCCATCACCTTGAGAAACTCAGCCAGTCTCTGAAGGGTAATTGTGCCACAACGGAAGCGAATTTAGGATTTTAATCCGTTTGATGTGGGTTCTCAAACTTGGGTGTTTTCCTTAAATCAACAAATAAAACTCAAAGATTATGAAATTAGAAACACCAACCTTCGGCCTTTGTGCCTACGAATCACTCCACGGATTTGAATATGTCCGAGAACACCAAATCCTTCACCGATCGAGTGTAGAACCTTGTGAAAAGCTATATTCCCCGAATTAGCTTTTTCACCCAACGAAATCAAGATCACCAAACTCAACATGATTTCAACCAAAAGTCGCCCTTTTTCCTTGGCATTGAGGGCGTCCCCTCTATTGCCCTTAATAAGGCATAAATCCGTTACAAATCATGCCAATTTCGGTTTCCCGAAATTGCTCAACATAATTTCCAAGATGGTGACTCATATTTGACAATTCCATTTTGGTCGTACCAAAACGGTTAATTCCAAATAAGTGATTTCCGGATCGGTGATGATTACAGTGTCTCTTCCAATTTAGTGTGGACCGGGCCCACGGAAGCCTAACTACTCCACATGCCTACACACGCACGAGAGAGCCGACTCCTCTCAATCAAGACAAGTAAAATGGGACAAGAACCCATATTTACTTACATCCCCCACTATGGGTTCTTTGTTCATATTTGCGATCCACAGTGACTCGTGCACTAGTCCTGTCGTAATCCAAAACTATGAACATGTTTTACAAATAGATCCGTCGTTAAGGCCTTCGTTAACGGATCAGCTAACATCTCAACCGTAGGAAGATGACTCACTGTCAACTTTCCCCGTTGTAGCATGTCAAACACATAAAAGTAATGCACCTCTATGTGCTTAGCTCTTGAACTGATCTCCCCATTACGGAGTGTCGACACAGTTGCCAAATTATCACAATAAATTTGGACAGGAGCATCAGTCCACTGTTCTAGCTGTAACCCAGCTAGAAACTGTTTAATCCAAACTGCCTCGGAAGCTGCTAAACTGCATGCAACAAACTCAGCTTCCATCGTGGACTTAGTAACGCATTTCTGCTTCTTACTAGCCCATGCCACGGCGCCGCCACCAAGCATAAAAACATAACCGGCAGTGGATTTCCTGTCATCCTTACACCCGGCATAGTCTGAATCACTATAGCCTTCCAATGACAGGTTCTCAGCCTGATATGTGAGTTTCATATCCTTGGTACCCAGCAAGTATCTGAACACCCGCTTTATAGCTTGCCAGTGTTGCATACCTGGGTTAGCCTGATATCGACTCACAAGGCTTACTACAAAAGCCAAATCAGGTCGAGTGCAGTTCATGGCATACATCAAGCTGCCAATAGCCTGCGCATATGGCACAGATTGCATCTTCAGACGTTCCTCGTCTGATGCAGGTGCCATTCTTTCGGACAAAACTGTCCCTTTATAAATGGGTGAATCTATGGTCTTCCAACCAATCACATCAAAGCGTTTCAATACACTCTCAATGTACGATTCTTGAGATATACTTAGCCTCCTCGCTTTTCTATATCTCTCAATCTTCATCCCGAGGATGTAAGATGCTTCACCCATATCTTTCATTTCAAATTGGGTCTTGAGCCATTCTTTAAGACTGAGAATCATACTAGTGTCATTCCCCATTAATAATATGTCATCTACATATAGTGACAATATCATAAATATACTCCCATCTCTAAAGGAGTATACACAATGGTCATAGTCATTGGCCACAAAGCCATATTCACTTATCACCTTGTGAAAAGTGAAATACCATTGTCTTGGCGATTGTTTCAGTCCATACAATGATTTAATAAGCTTGCACACTTTAGTTTCCTCTCCGGAAACTACAAACCCCTCGGGTTGTTCCATGTAAATCTCCTCCTCTAAATCACCATTTAGGAAGGCAGTCTTTACATCCATCTGGTGCAACTCTAAATCTAAGTATGACACAATTGCCAACAAACATCGGATCGAGATGAACCTGGACACTGGAGAATAAGTCTCCTTGAAGTCTATGCCCTCTACTTGTGTGAAACCTTTCGCCACAAGTCTAGCTTTGTACTTCTCTATTGATCCATCAGCTTTGAGCTTCTTCTTGAAGATCCATTTACACCCAATGGGTTTCCGTTCATCTGGTAAGTCAACAATCTCCCAAACTTTGTTCTTCAAGATTGAATCCATTTCCTCTTGAACAGCCTTCTGCCATTCCTTGGAATCTGGACTACACATCGCTTGCTCAAATGTGACTGGATCACTAAGTACAGGTTCATCTATCGATATCTCATCTTCACCAAGCATGGCATAGTAATCCTTCAACAAAATTGAAGGTCTACGCTCTCTTGATGCTCGAGTTTCAACATCCTCATTGGATGTGTTACCTATCACTTGTTCATTACTAGTGACAGTAACTTTCTCTTTCTCAATTTCAAAGAGTTCCACTTTCTGACTAGGAGTTTGTAGGTCTATATCTTCCTCAAGAAAATAAGCATCTCTAGACTCTATAACCCCCACTGTCCCATCATCATGGTGTACTACAAATCGATACCCTTTCGAATGGTCACAATAACCTATAAAATTACATTTTATGGTTTTGGGATCCAACTTAGTTCTTAGTTGATCAGGCACCCTCACATGGGCCTTTGACCCCCACACTCTCAAGTTCGAAAAGTTTGGACGTCTTCCCGTCCATAACTCATATGGGGTCAATTTGATCGACTTAGAAGGTATCCGATTTAGTACATAGACAGCGGTGTCTAGTGCTTCACCCCAAAACTGAGTTCCTAGTTCAGAGTGGTTTAACATGGACCTTACCATGTCCAACAATGTCCTATTACGTCTTTCAGCGACTCCATTCTGCTGAGGGGTATACGGTAAAGTATACTGATGCACTATTCCTTGGTTTGTACAATAGTCCTTGAACAAATCAGATGTGTACTCACCACCTCTGTCTGTTCTCAGAACTTTAATCTTCCGTCCTAATTGGTTCTCAACCTCAGCCTTAAATTCCTTGAATTTTCTAAGGCATCGGACTTTCTCGATAACAAGTACACATAACCATATCTTGAATAGTCATCTATAAATGTAATAAAATACATCATACCCCTTTGAGTCTTGACGTTTATAGGCCCACAAATATCTGAGTGAATGACCTCTAAAAGGTCAATTGCTCGTTGCCCTTTCGGAAAGGGTAGCCTAGTCATTTTGCCAGATAGGCAATCTTCACACATGCGCAAATTATCACTTATTCTAGGTAGTAACCCACTACCCGACATTCGGTGTAATTTTGTCGCATTCACATGACAAAGGCGTAAATGCCATAACAATGCATTATCAACAGCAACACAAGCAACATACTCAGAATCAATCATTTCATTATTAGCAAAATCATTGGATACATCAAGTTTGAATAAACCATCAACTAAAGAAGCAGTAAATAAAATATTATTTTTCTGCCCCACAGTTCCCTTGCCATCCTTGAACCTGACTTCAAATCCCTTTTGAGTCAGAAGAGGGATTGAAATCAGATTCCTACGAATAGTAGGTGCATACAAGACATCTGTGAGGACCAGGGTGTTTCCTCCTAAGAGAGGAACACGAACAGAGCCAATCCCCAGCACGTCACAATAGGTGTTATTCCCCATGTAGATCTTGTGCTCTCCGGGACTAATCTCTTTCATCTCAGCAAAAGACTCCTTTGCCATTGCCACATGACGGGTTGCAGCCGAGTCAAGCCACCAACCTCTAGTGTTAGTGTTCACAATCAGTGCCTCAGAAATCATACAAACTATGTCCTTTCCTCCACCCTGCTGTTTCTTTTTCTCGTTGCCCTGGGAGCCATTAGGACAGTTCCTGCTAAAGTGACCCATCTGGCCACAAGTAAAGCAGGCTCCCTTCTTCTTGTTCTTCGCCTTGTCTCCACCCTGGAATTGAGGCTTCTTTCCTTTCCTCTTGAAGTTCTTCTTTGAAGTGCCAGCATAGGACCCACCTTTCTTAGAGCCAACATGGTGAGCAAGGTTGGCAGATGCATTAGAGGCCTTCATATGCTCTCTCCTTTCCTGCTCCAAGCCCAGCTTGGCAGTAAGGTCATCGAGAGTGAGTTTCTTGTCACTCAGGTTCAACGCCACCACAACTGCTTCCCATGATGAAGGGAGGCTAGTGAGTATCGTAGACACTTGGACCCCCAATGAAATTGGATCTCCAAGCATCTCCAACTCACTAGCAATAATAGTCATGGCATTTATGTGCTCAAGCACATTCTTGCCCTCCTCCATCCTCATGTTGGTATAGCGAGTGTGGAGCAACCTGATATGTGCCTCAGTATGCTCTCCATACCTCCTCTCAATGGCCTGATACATTTCTTTGGCCGATTTGTGCTTCTCAAAAAGCAACTCCATAGAAGGCTCCATAAAGGTAAGCATCGTGGTCCTTGCTCGTGCATCCTCCTTCCTGAACTTCTCGTACTCTCTCTTTTGAGCAGGAGTACTACTTTCACCCGAAGGTTCAATAACTTGGTCTAGTACATGACCCAAGTCGTCAAGGAATAGAATGTGCCGGATGCGCCTCTTCCAGGTAACAAAATTGGTGGCATTCAACTTCTCAGTCTTTGCCAACTCACTGGAGACCATACGGGAAGCCATTGCAACTTTTATGAAATCAGCAAATGTTTCAATCAAATTGAAGATAAAAATCTTCAATCAATGGAACAGGACAATCAGTGTAAAAAAAATAGGACAGTTTGAATCACTAATAACTATCAACAATTATATTATCAAGTGGCACAAATACTGCTTCAATATTAATTAGTTTTTCAAATTTTATCCCGCCGATCGATCGTGTCAAATACCCGATCGATCGCAGCTTTTCGCTGTCAATTTTGTTCAACTTCCAGTAGATACGATCGATCGCAATTCGTGCCGATCGATCGTTTCCCTTTTTCAAAGCAAATCAATGATCGACGCCGATCGATGCCGAACGATGGCGATCGATGCCGATCGAAGCCGAACGATGCCGAACGATGGCGATCGATGCCGATCGAAGCCGAACGATGGCGATCGATGCCGAACGATGGCGATCGATGCCGATCGATCGTTTTCCCTTTTCAAGAGACTTAACGATCGATGCCGAACGATGTCTGTCGATCGTGACCAGTCGTCTTCTCCGATTTTACCTTAGCGCGATCGATCGCTCTTGACGCCGATCGATCGCGACTGTAAAAAATGAGATTTTCAGTCGGCAAAAACCGCGAGGAAAATTCCCACAAATTTCATGGAACCCTCACACCACCACGGAATCAAAGCTCCGATACCACTGAAGGGTAATTGTGCCACAACGGAAGCGAATTTAGGATTTTAATCCGTTTGATGTGGGTTCTCAAATTTGGGTGTTTTCCTTAAATCAACAAATAAAACTCAAAGATTATGAAATTAGAAACACCAACCTTCGCCCTTTGTGCCTACGAATCACTCCACGGATTTGAATATGTCCGAGAACACCAAATCCTTCACCGATCGAGTGTAGAACCTTGTGAAAAGCTATATTCCCCGAATTAGCTTTTTCACCCAACGAAATCAAGATCACCAAACTCAATATGATTTCAACCAAAAGTCGCCCTTTTTCCTTGGCATTGAGGGCGTCCCCTCTATTGCCCTTAATAAGGCATAAATCCGTTACAAATCATGCCAATTTCGGTTTCCCGAAATTGCTCAACATAATTTCCAAGATGGTGACTCATATTTGACAATTCCATTTTGGTCGTACCAAAACGGTTAATTCCAAATAAGTGATTTCCGGATCGGTGATGATTACAGTGTCTCTTCCAATTTAGTGTGGACCGGGCCCACGGAAGCCTAACTACTCCACATGCCTACACACGCACGAGAGAGCCGACTCCTCTCAATCAAGACAAGTAAAATGGGACAAGAACCCATATTTACTTACAGTCTCAAAACGGGAGAACTTTTTAACAGCCAAAGCCACCGCACACAGCCGTTCATACGGGCGGCAATCCATGGGGGGAGAGCTTTTATAGGAACAGGGTGGAATCTTTGGTAGGTCCTACTGTAACCACTTTTCAGTTTTACGACTTACCACCAAAAAACAAAAACAAAAATTACCGGTTTCCCTTCTGCCTCTCCTGAATATCGATACTATTCAACCAATTAATCATGTCAAAATAATCAAGTCGGCTTGACCGGAATTTCTCTCGGACAAGAAATGCATGCTAGCAATTCCCTACTTTTTCTTTATCAGAGAATAACCTCTACATTACCCTAACTTTCCAAAGTGCAAAAGGCCTGACTGGAACCTTGGATCTCATCCTATGACAAAGAGAGGTCCAACCACCATACCAAAGAACCTCAATAGTTTTCTGTTTTAATTGAATGAAAGTTATACGCCCTCACCTTAAACCCAGGCTCTGCCGCCCGCCTTTGTATTACTTCGTTTCGTTCCAAGAATTTGCATCTCACGCGAAGGGCAGAGGCTTAGGAGGGGGGATAGGGGTGTAGATGGCCCGTGGGAAAACATTGTCGCCCAATGCCCATGACAAATCCGAGCAGTCCATGACTCGTAGGACCGACAGTAGTTGCATGCGCCAAAGAATGAAATTCTTGGGACTTGGGAGCAAGTTTCACGGACACTTCTTGGGAGATGGACTTCACCAACACCACTGGAAGACCAGAAGTAGGAATGTGGTGGTGCTTGCCAACAGCAAGGACGCATGAGGAGGCAGTCGGCACTTTGGCAGACCTTGTCGCCGGGAGGGCATGAAAGACTGGTATGATAGGCGTCTCTTCATTTTTGTTTTTTTTGTAAATGGGTAACGCTAGGGACACGCAAGCAGCCATGTCAGTGTCGCATTAGTGTCCAATAAATTTAAGATCTGCCGGTGCAGCTGTTGAAGTTTCACCCGCCTTGATCATACGAAATCGACTGCACACACAGAAATATATATGATCAGCGGCCGATGAAATTTCACCAATGGATCCCATCTCGATACAAGACCGATTTTTGCACGTCCATGCTTCCTGGCTATTATTAATAAATTTAAGGGTAATTACACTTGACCCCTATGTACTATTGCAAGATTATAGTTGACCTCATAACTTATGAAAAATATGATCTTAATCCTAATGACTTATACGATGAAACAATTTTACCCTTTCTCTTTACTAATAAATTCACGTTCTTCCTCCATTCACCATCCCCACCTGGCAAAAACGGTACTCAAAGATTGTCAATATATTACTCCACAATGGCAATGCGCCAATCTTGCTTTTCTCAAAAAAATTACCTACTTGTCATGGTCTCCATAGTTACCATAGACGCTAAAATTGAAGTAAAATTGGTAAGAACTGTCATATAGATTAAGTCTATATTTTCATAATTCATAGGGGTTAAATACAATTCTACCGTAATTCATAGAGTGCAATTTACCCAAACATTCTCAAAAGGACGCATGGAGTTATTGGTAAGTGGGAAACTGCCCACATACATGATCCTAAATTTATACATTCACCATAAATTTAAGACGGAACCATGAAAACTAAAGATTCATGCACAATATAACAAACTATCTCTGCCTAGCGTCACGTGCCAAGTCAAGCAACAGAGAGGATTACAATTACTAATGACTGCAGCATCCACTTACATATTTGTACTGCCTATGAAATGTCGGCCGATTAGATGATGTTTATCATCTTTTCCACACACAATTTGGCTCTTACCTTTTAAAGAGTACCACAATGATTGCTAAGATTGCCAATGCCATGAATGAGGCCCCGATGGTTTTATCAATGAAGTCAGCGGACCTGCTGTTAATGTCAGCCCGATTGCTCTCTTCTTCCCCTTTTCCTATCACGTCTTGTAAAAAATCAGATATGTTGGACACCATTTCCAGCACTTTAAGTTTTACATTCCTAAACAGCCCTGCGACACCACCTTCAGTAGGATGATCAACATAACAGTTGAAATTATCAGTATCGCTAGCAGCAACAGGTTCAGCTGAATCTGTAACATATTGTTACGAGGATTAGGCCAAAAAAAAAACATAACGAGGCCAGCTACCTCGAATGAATGGATGAGATAATACACACAGTTATGATGCAAACGGTAGAACTCCACCACTTTCTCGTTCTTCATCACTGCCTCCCAGACATTCACATCTGAAGCAAGTGCAGCGACAACGCCCTGTCCAACAATTTGAAGTAAAAATCATCAGCAGAAATCGTGAGTACCAAAAGAATCTTGCAGAAATCAATGGAAAACATGGCTCTAAAGACACAACAAAAACAGAAAACTATTAGCAATATTATTACACAATTATAGCATAGGTCCAGGCAAATGGAAGCTATTTAAAAATATCAAAAAAATCAGATGTTCACACAACTTGTTAATGATCAAAACAGAACCTTAATTAACCAAATTTTATTTCTCGCCTAATTGCCAAAGCACAACACGATTTTTTGTTCTCACAACTTGTGAATGATCAAAACAGAAACATCATTAACTAAATTTCATTTCTCGCCTAATTGTCAAAACACAACACATTTTTTGTTTATGGTAATTAACAGAACACTCTTTCATTTCACCACCCTTCCACAGGATCCTTTAAGTTGGGTAATTTCATATAACAAAATCTTAATTTCCAAATATTTGCAATCCTTCAAGGAGTTCTATAGAATTCTAACCACAGTTTATTAAAAGGTGATTTCATAAGAGCACACGAGATCAAGAAAATAGGAAATAAATACATAAATGGACCTTTCTACGAAGTTTCAAGAGTTTAATTGTCACCAGAAGTTTAAAAACAAGGTGAATAATATACCTCGGCTTGAGGGCTTTCTTTAAGCAAGGAAAATGCATTCATAACATGTTTTGGAACTGAAGGTAAAGTGGCAATACTCTGACTGGAAACACAACGTTTTGTTATTGAATTTTCTGTGCCATGTCTAGAAAAAATTGACTTATTTCCAGCAGAACGTGAGAAGCATATCCTGCACATTTCAAATATTTCATAAAACAGCTATAACAGTGAAGATATTGACGCTACAAAAGAGATAAAGTTTTGAAGAAAGAAACAGATGTAGCAACACTAACAGACATTTTCAGTGAACCCTTCAGCACCTCAAATCTCTGGAACTGCATGAATTATAGAAAATTGCAATCACATTGCCAAATCACTAGCCAACTCAATTTGATAGGAAAGAAAAGCAACACCCTCCATCCGAAAAAGATAGGTCCAGTGTGCAGAAACAACTTTTTAAGCCATAGTGAATCCACAAGTGGGAAAATCCTCTGTGGCTGACAAATAAGCTTAACTGTATCTATTTTTTCGGACGCAGAAAAAAAAGGAACTGTACTTATTTTTACGGACGGACGGAGTACTTGATTATTTACATTGCTAAATTGCAGTGACATTTCTTGAAGACAATGAACAGCATGCCAAAATGGCAAATGAGAATAGATCTCTCAATGGCATAAATTGGGTGTGAAATGAAAAGCCAAAGTCATTATAGAAGCTCATCCCAGTACCATAGAAACATATATAACAAAAATAACAGAAAAAGAGACCAGTGTCCAAGCATTAGGATAGAGGAGGAGGCTTCAACAAGAGAAACATCAAAGCACTAGAAGTCAAATTCATGGGCCATTAAAATACACGCAGAAAAGTGAAAAGCTCTTAGAGCAACCACCATGATAAATTAAAACTTTAAGGTAAATGCTCTGCAATGATGAAACATAACTATGTAAGAAAATCTTTTGGAATCCGGAAGAAGGCAGCATATCACACATAAACAAGCGATGCAGGAAGAAGCAGGAATTACAGCAGGTACCAAAAGAAAATGTTAATTTTTTTACTACTAGAAGGATATGCTGATGTTTTCGTTACTTTAGTTACTATGCTTTATTAATGGTAATTCATAGGTGGAACAAACTTTAGGATGTCTCAGCTTAGTTGGTTACTTATACATAAGATTGGTAGACGGGAATGTTTATTTTAGATCCTTTGAACCACTGAAACACTCTCTGCTCTTTTTCTTAGTAATGTGCAGAGTTTCCATGGTGTCAAAATTGTCAAGTTTTCAGCACTGTACCCACCCCCCTAACTGAGTGTTTGAAGCAACACCAGCTCATACGGATCCCTGATGCTATAGAGTGCTTAAACCTGATCAAGAAAAAGTTCAACATCACCGCCCTATCTTGGTTCTACCAAATTTGCAATATTTGGAGTAGATTGTAACACTTCCATTGTTAGGATTGGTGTTCTTCGTGACACCTTAATCATTGGGATTGTCGGTGTTTTGTCTCAGGAAAGAAGTCAGGAGGCTTACCACAGTGAAAAGCTAAGTAACATGAGATGGACTACATATGAGCTGGAACTGTAAGCAGTGATTGAAGCATTTCCACATTAGAAGATTATTACCCTAAAAAAAGGGAAATTGGAAGATTTATCTAGTGTAAGAGGTAACCATCCCTCAAGTTCTGAGTTTGTTCATTGTAAACTTCAGGGCGAGTTTAATTTAAAAAAAGGAGTGACTAATGTGGCATCTAGCATGATTCTGGAATAAGGAAGAAGGCAAGCATATCACACAACATGGGAAGGAACAGCAATTACAGAAGAAGCAGCAATTGATTATTGGTGAAAATGCAACTACGTCTGGAACCAGCATGGAAAGAAGGATACCTTAAAATATTTTCTACTTTCATTAATCATTAGTATGGTAATCTTCTCACAATAAGTAGTGGTTATCACTGATACAGTGGTACAGCATAATCTTCTTAACATAAGTGCAATGAAAGCATCGTGTACAACAACATAAATAGAAAGAGTTATCCATACTTCAAAACAAAGAAATACAATGAAAATTCTCATGTGCCAGTATTGTTGAAACAAATACTAAACAGGACTTATAAAACAGTTATTAAAACCCATGAACAGTTCCTAACTTTCTTCTGCTCTCACTTCGTAAATCGCCACAATATTATTCAACAAAAGGAAGTATGAAATAGAAGTATTCAATGTAATCGTAACACAAAAATTGCAGCTAGTCGTCAATCGTCAATAAAAATACTATCTTGTAATCTAACTAAAGACGACCAATAACCAATAGAGCCAACATATGATAAGTACACAAAATAAAAAGAGGAAAAAAAACATAAGAGGAGGAATTGGATGCGAGAGAAAGAAAGAGAAGCAAGAACGAAGAGTATTTACTCTTCGAGAGCATCTTTAAGATCGGAAGTAGCGTTTTTGGCCTCGTCAAGCGATGGAACAGGCCCAAAAACGACGGGTGGTGGGGGGCGGGTAGGCGGTGGAGGATCACGAAAGAGATGCTCATCACCGGCGAATTCCCAACCGTCATCAAAATCCCAGACAGGCCTTGGCCCGGATAGAGGGGCGTCAGAAGTCCCGCAGACAGCGGAGGAAGAGTGGAGTGCGGGAGCCGAAACAGAGGCCAGGCCCAAAGCCCCCGAGACAGAAACACGGCGATCGACGGTGCCGTGGTCGACCAGAGGCACCGGCGACCGGAAAGCGGTTACCCCCACGTACTTGGCAGCCGAACGCATCGCTCCTCCTCCTCCCATCGCTTCCTTGCCTCCCTCTTTCCCCTCCGACTTTGCTTTTCCTTAATTTCCTTCTCCTATTCGATTGGTAGAAGAAGAAGATATAGGAAATGAAAGTATGTGACCGAAGAGAGACGCCGGGAAGGGATCGGGGAGCGGCAAGAGGATGGGGGATAGGACTGGGACTTTGATCGAGGTTTTGCGTTTATCTTCCTGTCGAAGGGCTATCCAGACTCTGGTTAACCGGCACACTCCCAACCTTGGACAACAATTAAAAGTAGATTTGATTGATTTTAGCCTATCCAGAAACTCTACATCGTACGTTCTAGTCAGGAAAAATCCAAAGCAAAGCGGAGATATTTTGCCATAAAAAAAATTATTTTGGTAAAAACCGAAGCTAAGGGGCGGTTTGGACCTTGGGGTGTCATTAAAAACAAGACATCCACGGTAACATTCATGTTTTAAACGTATCCGTAGACCTCCAAAATCCACTCTGAATATTTAGCCTTTTTCAGAATCTTATTAAAAAGTATTTTTTTAACCAAATTATATGAACAGAATTGTGTGACTAAAAAGCAAGACCCAAGACAAGTGGCGGAGAATATAAGAATCTTATGTTAATTTATAATTTCTTCTAATTTGATTCGTGCGCGAACGAATATACTAATGAATCTGATTCGAGCGCCAACGAATAAACTAATGAATCTGATACGTGCGCACAGCAGATCAGCGTCATTGTCGAAGGTCAGTAAGATTCGTTAATGCAAGTAAATCAATTACCAATCAATTATTTCAAGCGCGAACGCAGCATCGTGTCTGGGCTCTCAAAAACACCCCACGCTTGGCTTGAGCATGGCAGACATGATGCTTCCAGGGAGTACACAAGTTGTATTAGGTAGAGTCGACAGACCCAAAAGCTTTGAGATATTCAAGTCGCTTTGTCAGAATTAACCAACGCAATAAATCGATAGTTAATGAAGATCAACCTAGGCGTTGCCTGCCAACTACCAACAATGCCGGATCATGAGTCCATAGCGACATCATATAAACATTTACTGCCGCAGGCTTGCAGCACTAATCCCAACAACAGGAAGCTTCGTTCCAGCAATACAGTCAGTCTCCAGTCCCCTGCACCTCTAGCAAAGAACAACCACAATTTCTAGATTAATAATTCTGCAGCATGCAAATGAGAAGAAAGAGACGTCATAAATGCTATATATAGCCTATCGGTAACCATAGCCTCGATCTGTATACAGCCTTCCCTCTCCTTCGCTTAATTAATCTCTATCTCCATCTCCCTCATATAATCTCCAGCACCGCCTTTGTCAAATGACGAGACAAGTCCTCTTTATTTGCATGATGTTTTTGACTCATTTGATCCTTGGATCCGTTGGTGTGATGTGCCGGAAACAAGTGGATCAGGTCACTCAAGGGCCCAGCGCCGCTTCTGTTCTATCAGGCTCGACTGCGAACGACCACCACATTGAGGTGACTGTTGCAGAAGCGCCTTGGATTGGGATTGGGAGTCACCCAGTTGCACGGCAATCGCGGGAGCATGCAACGGATAAATCAATAGCCGGAGGAGGTGTCATCCTTGGGGGACTTGCCACCATGATGCTTGCTGCCGTCTTCTGCTACATCAGGGTCACCAGGAAAAAGCCCGTTCACAATCCCGTCTAAATTACCCAGTTTCATGTACAGAACCAGTAGAATCATGAGCATTGTGAGATGGAATGAAATTAAAGTTATAGAGAAAAAAGAGATACTTTGTTACCATTGTATACTACATCTTTTATCTCGCAGACCACGCCATTTTCTAATTATTCGAGAAAATCTAATGGATTTGCGATCTTAATTTCCAAAAAAAAACAGTAGTTTGATAGTTTACTTCCTTCAGTGTGGGTTTCATAAAGATCTCGTTAGCGAATCCCATTTGCCACCAGCAAAGAAGAAAGCTAGGTATGCATCATGTAATCTATAAGCTTCCAAATCCCGCGAAAAGGAGAAAACATTATAGAAGAGGCTTTCCTCTTTAATAATCGCTCAAGAACTACAGAGTGAGTTTCAGATATAACTCATGCAAATGTATACCTAAAAATTCTTCTTGACAGCGAGAGCAAAGACGAGACTCGCCAACAAACGTCCCACCTAATTAATGTCCTGGTCAGCTTCTCCATTATGCATGCAAAATCATATCAAGGTAAGGATAATGATAATGTACAAGTTCAACTAACTTCATTGGAAAACGATGAAAGGCTGTTGAGTGTTGATGTCACTCGAATGACCAGCTCATCTCCAGCGTGCAATTCTTGAATAAGATGGGACGCGATATTCTAGAATTTTGATAGCTGTTAGCTAGTTTACTTAAACCAGAGTGAGGGAAGGGAGGGGAGTATATGATGTGTGGCCAGTAATGTTTACTAGGTCACAACTGTGTTTCCAGATTATTGTCACCTCTGATTGGTAAAAATTCAAATTTCATTTCTGTATTTGTCTTCATTTCTCGCACAACTTTTTTGTCTTCACCTCGTACTTTGAAAGCATCACACTCTCATGAATCTCTCATTCTTGGTTTCTAGGCTTCTAGCCCAATGTTCCAGCCCCTCTCCTCTTGTTGAACGGTAAGAACTTTACGAGAGCCGAAGTCCCTGTTAATTTTCTGAGTCACCGTTGACGCAAAAAAAAAAAAACGTTCTGACCTCTGAAACACCGACCTTCCTCTATCTGTGGGCAAGTAGAAAACATTTTGACTGTCTTGCTCCACCATAATGGTTCCCTGTCAAGGAGTGGACGGTGGAGTCCTTTCCTTTACCAGCTGGTCGTCCAAAGACATGAAGTTGAAATTGATGAGTTAACGAATGCCAAGGCCAAGAACATTAATAGCGGTGGAATTGGAACACTTCAATATAACCATCAAAATTTCCCTCCTCCACTGCGCAAAATAAGTGCTGAAAGGTACATTATACGGGGCTACTCTACCACGCCATGAACTATTTCTCCAATGATTAAAGACATCCGGTCTATCTTAGCTACATTTTTCTCAAGTTAGCATTAGTCATGTGTACAGGGACGGCAATCGGGTATTGACTCAATTGTCAACTCTGTTTCTTCTCATGGCTCTTGTGTGTGGGATTAACTCTCCTTCAACCTTGCTTGTATTGTTGTTTGTGCTTATAGAAATGAATGTTTTTATAACGAAAAAAAGGTACATAATACAGAGAAAAGAATATGCGATCATTTGCGACCACCTGTTTGCTCCTATTGCGACCCACAATCAATTTTCAACTCCTTGCGCTTACCTTCTCTTAAGACATGGGCAAATGGTGGTTTTGTCAGCATTACCGTAGACATATTTATGTACACGAAAAGTTTAAATGAGATCGCTCTCATATCACTTATATGAGGCCAATTCAATTTGTGGTAGTTGGATCTTGATCTGGCGGCTACAAATAGCTACAATGAACTCAGACATACTCACCTACCCACTTATTTTTTTGATATCCACCCTCGGATCAGAATCTAACGACCCAAAAGATTGACTTCATGCTCCTTATATGAGAATGATCTCATGTAAACCGTTCTTATACATATATGGTTGTAATTCTAACTATAAGAAATTAATAATTATTGATAATTGTAACAACAAACGACACTGAGAATTGGTAGCTATGGTTACAAATACATGATGGACTAGTTTTCCGTTGTTATTTGCATCCCCAAAAGTAAAATTCCCCATTGTTATTGCTTTTTGTCAATTGTGATGAGCTAATGAGACTATGAGAGCTCTCTCCTAGCCCAAATGTTGTCCTTGTCCGGTGGCTGGCTCTCGTAGTCCAAAGACCAATGCCATACTGTACATCTCCAGCTGTCTTGCCGAGTGAAAATAAAGAACTAGTACTATAAGAAGAAGTCACCTACTTCATCAATCCCCAGTCCAACTCTGCACCATTACTTCCAACGGGAACTGGGAACTGGCAACTGGCAATGACACCACCAAATACCACCTTCCTGACTCCCTCCAAGTCCTACCGGCTCAACAGTAGGACGAACAGAAAATTTGCAATAAAGAAGCTTCCATCAGCCTCCCAAGTCCCAACCTATTAATGAAACCTTGTGGAAGGGCAATCCCCATAAAAGGCTATAAATACAACTCACATGATCTGCCCACGCACTCGGAGTTCTCTCCCCTTCAACGCTATTGCCTGACTTCATATCCCATATTCTCGAGGATGCCGTGGTCTCTGCATCTGCTGCTCTGCTTCCTTCTAAGTCAGGCTCTATTGGCGGAGCTAGCCACTGCAGGTAGACCCGTCCACCCCGTGGCCAGAAATGTGGTTGAGCATGAGAAATCCACGCTAGTGGTTTCGACTGATCCGCCGCGTTCTAGCCACTCTATCGACCTTGTCCATTCCGAGTCAGAAGCTTCAGAAGCGCCGGAGACTTACCCAAAACACCACCACTCGATCGACGCTTCGGTTGCAGGGGGAGGAGTCATCCTCGGAGGCCTTGCCACCGCCATCCTTGCTGCCGTCTTTTGCTACATCCGGGTTACTAGAAAGCGAGACGAGCAGAAGCCCGTCTAGCATGGCAATAGTAGCCATGTAGCATATGGTTACAGTGGCGTTCTTCGGGAGCTGGAACTGATTTTGATTGGTTATAGTGTAAAAGAGTAGGACTTGTAGGTTGTAAATCAGTGGATACACATAGATAGGGGTGAATTACTTATAGATGTGAAAACAAAAGATGCGGTGAAATGGAATTTCGTTTTGTTGTCGTCATTTCCTCATTCTTCTTCTAGTCCTGGCCTTTTCGTTTCTTTTGAAAACAGAGAAGTTCATCACTTAATGAAGCGAGGAGTGCCCGTAAACCATACATTTTGTTCCAGTGAGTTGCTTGCTTATTGTTTCATTTCATCATTCATTCAATCATCTTACAAACTTTATATAAAAGTTCATCTTATAAACTAATTATTTTTGGTATATATTTATATAAGATGTGTGCTTGCTCTGTATATTTTTCTCCTATAGATGTGTCATCTATCACCTCTTTTTCAAGGCCTTCTTCCGAAGTTCGACTCTTCAGGCCGGTTCTTTCATTTAATATCTATGAATGGATCTAAAATCTTACTCCCTCCGTTCCAAAATAATGTGTAAATTTGAGAAAATTTTCATTTTTATTGGACCATGAGTTCTTTATTCATGGACAAAGAAGTTCGTCTCCCTGATATCCCGTCCAACTCTATGTTCGTTCATGAACCAAGTTCAACTCAATCCTTCCAAGTCTCCTCCAATTTTAAAAAGAGTAAGTTAGATGATTTGGCAAAATGTACACAATATTTTAGAATAGTGAATATTTATAAATGTACAATTGTACATCCAAGGGAGTATTTTTCTAATGGACAATATCTTGCAAGATTCGTGGTTGTTTTTATATGCTTACTAAGGCATTGGTCTTCGGGTTGTTCACTTCTTGAGCATTGCAAAACACAGTTCAATAATAGAATAAGTATTTGAGTTGTTCATTATTTTTTCTAACTGGTTTCTTCACTTGTTCGTGTGATATTTTGATGCTTTCTCCTTCGACCTTTTAGTTCTTATATTCTTTGTATTTATCTCACACAAATGAAGAATTTTTTTTTGAATTGACACAAAAAAAGATTTACAATAGGAGAGATGATGATATAAAAAAGAGGACTGAGAAAGGGTATAAAGCCTTGGCACCATCGCTTTCCTCGCGGCCCGTGCACTGTGTACCTGGGATTGATCATTTGAACTCGGTTGGACTTGTGTATGGCCGACCTTTTCATCACATTCGAGAGCTTACATTATTTCAAACCTCTCAGGTTCTCACACCATGCCCACATCGGCCTTGGTCCTTTAATCTGGTATTGAAACATTTCTCATATTTGAACCCCCTGATAAGTTGCCTCGATATGCTTCATCAATTTGACATTAGTTTTTCATGAATAGGTCCACCGACTCGTACTTCCCTAAATCTATTGAGAAAAAGTAGCAAGTACGCAGGAGAAACAGAGAAGATGCCGACTCCCGTGACCCGTTAATTGTGCTCCAACCCAAGAGAAAGGCTAGACATGTCATGTTTCCGCCACCCTTTAAGACTTCTCGTGAAGTTCTACCACAGTTTTGCCAAATGGCAAAATTTGAGGAAACTAATTAAATGACGCCAAGAGATAAACTTAAGCCAGTTTATCTGAGTGTCATTTTTATACCACAGTTTCGCCAGGTGGCACATTTTAAGGAAACTAATTAAATGACACCAAGATATAAACGTTAGCCTTTACTTTTTGCTACTTCGAATATGTATTGCTAAGTTTCAGGTTGCCGTTAGCTTACTGACTGATATTTTTTTTAGAAAGTCCTTCGATCTCACCCACCCTTGCTACTGTCAGCAATATAAGGCTCATATTTGTGCCTCATGTGTGGTCTCCTATTAGTCCCTTGAGCAAGAAGAATGACGGGGATATCACACGGGCTTTACAAAAGTTTGAATCACAACCATACATAAATGAGTACTCCTTACAATCAACGGTTGTAAAGGATCATGTGGGTTCATTTCATGGCTGCATTAGACGTGAGAGTAGCACTACTTCTTCAGCAACGATGTGCTAGCTTTTCTTTTTTCATTGTTCTCTTTTTAATCTCCATACTCTTTCTCTCTTACATATTCATGCACGTTTTCTTTTATATCTTTCTGTTTTTTTGTTCTTTTATTGCACATCTCATTCACTCTATACATACAGATTGAAAAGGGAAGAAATTAACATGATGGTCATGCGCCATGGTATTATGAGCCGTTGAATCGAGAATCGACAGCACGCATTAATAGAGGGGTAGGCAGATGATTCAAATATAGCACTCTATCGGAACTAGCCTTATCCCAATTCATAATAATGTTTTTTATTTAAACCATTACATAATATAGGTAAAAGCAAGCATGATGTACTTAGAAATCTATAAACATTGAAGTCCCAATGCCTAATCTATTGGGAATATACTCCCTCCATCCTGCATAAGTTGTCCGGATTAGAGAAAGAAAATGAATTGATGTTTGTTTTCTAATCCACACAATTAATGTGAGACAGGAGTACTAATTTTAAGCCCATTTTGACACGTAAAACATTGAACCCGGACATACAAGTTGTGACATAAACGCCTGTGATGAGTGTGTTGCTTAGATGGATGAGCTGGTTGCATTTAGCAGCCATGATTTTCCCCGGTGGGGTACATACACAAGGCGCTTTTATGTAATGAAATCTCGTGCTTTGAGTGCGTCGACCCAATATTCCAGCTGGCCATTGGATCCCTCTTCACATGATGAAACACCACGATAAAAAAGGCGTCTGCCCCACCCCGATAGTATTAGTTGGTGTTCACTGTTTATTATAGCTCATTTTAGTTGAGATATAAAATGAGAAGAAGAAAGCAGATGGAAACCCCTCTATGAATTAGTTTACCCAATCCAGCTTGACAAGTTATTTGTTCATGAGCGTATTTCACCTGCTTTAGATCTTCTTCAGGACGACAGCAGACTCCCAGGGTTAAATCCTCCCCATCCCCAATGTTCATTCGGCTGTTGGGTCGCCTTCTGGGAAACTGGCAAATTCTGGACCACCTGAACCCCTGGTTGCAAGTTTAGTTCACGAGGAAATCTGTCCAGAATGAGATGGTAATGGTAGTACAACCGTTCAATTTTTCATTTAAAAAATGTGCAGATCAATTAGTATGCGCATTCCATTAGAAATAAGTAGCGTAGTATTATCTATGACAAGTTCCAACTTGGAAGTTGTTTTCCTGTCACTGTTTTCTTTTTGTGCGCACTTGCAACTGGCTTGATAACAAATACTCCGTAGATTACAATTCCTTAAAAAGCCATTGATTGAACAAATGAAGACCTCTCAAACATATGAGAGAGAGAGGTAATGCCAATGATTAGAGGGACTGTGACAAAAAAGGCAAAGAGAAATATACGAAAGATATCTGTGAATTGTATCAATGGGATTCCAGCGAGCGACAGAGGAGACATTGGAGCTTGGAGAGCTTCCCCACCAGATGACAACCAACCAAACATATCAAATCAAGGCAATAAGAGGGGGAATATGACTATATGAGTGAAGTTGGCAGAGGGGTCCTCTACCATGTGCTTTGGCAACTGTGGCTTCACGTGGTTAGCAAAGCAAGACTGCGCATTTCCTATTATCATATCCCCGTCCGGAGAAGACAGAGAGCTGTTAGACAACAAATGCGCATTCATCACCGGGACTACCCCTAAGTTCCTACTACATTATTGAAACTTGACTCGTTACCAAATCCACTCAGAAACAAAGCTCACCATTTCGAGAGTTGAGGCCCTCCTTCGGTACAAAGCTTCGCCCACTTCATCCCCAATCAAAATATATTTACAGAATAGTAGAGATTACAAACAGACCCAAGAGGGCAAAACAACAATAATGTGACACAAAGTTCAAGCGAATAAAAATCTGCAGTCCTACAACTATAACTATTGCATCATCATATTCGTATTATCTGTACAATAACTTTGAACGCAAGCTCCTCACCTAACTTACTTTTCTCTGAACCTGAATCGCAAACACCTATTTTCCATAACTCCCAACTGTCGTCACCCTTCACGAACTAAAACCTGGAAAACTCACTGCAAAAACTAGTACTCATACTTTTCATCTCAATGCGGCATGTTGCTCCGACATGTTCTCATCCAATCACCGAAATTCCTGCAGGCCACCTGTACAGCTGATTAACACAACTTTTTAATACCAAAATTCCGAAACCTCAAAAAAATTGATATGGTAAAACATGGAAAAATCATCCGACAGATCCAAAATGTAATCTTCTATCGAGTTTATTTGTAAGATATCAAATCAGCTGAGGATGATGGAGAGTGGAAAATAGAGTAACTGACAGAAGATGAAGATGTAAGAACGTTCTTAATAAATTCTAAGTAAATGCAGACGATCATGACAGAAAATCTGATCGCCCTCGAAAGGCGTAACAGACTTGTAGCTAATATTGAATGGAGAATAAAAAACGGAAGCTCTCAAATCGCCCACACTTACAAGTTGCAATCTTTACCGTTTCGACAGCGTTATGAAACATCCATTGTTTCATCAAGCAAAGTTTCCATATTCCAGCACATATTATGAGTTTTTTAAGAAAGAAAGTTGAACAAAAAGAAAAATGTGAAACCCATAATGATTCGTTTCTTAAAAAAAATGAAAGAAATAAGAAAAGCAAAATTAAGAGATGTAGAGATGGACCTGATCAGAGAGAGGAGAAGAGACGGGAGGCGAGGACAGATGAGGGAGGCGAGAGGAGATTGGAAACGACGGGCTTGCAGTCTGGAGGGTCTTCAAATAGGGAGAGGGAGAGCTGCTTGTGAGCGACGACAATGTCGAAGAGAATGAGGCCGGAGGACGGATCAGAGACGATTATGTCTTTGACAGGCAGCCAGAGGAAGAGCTCCAACTGGGAGAGGCCGGAGACGTTGGAGAGCTGACCGTAGGTGAGATTGGCCCTGACGACGCTTTCGAAGTAGACCCTGTCTTCGTACTTGGTCAGGCAGGGGCCGTCGAGGAAGACCTCGAGACCGCCGTCGTCGGCCAGGGTGAAGGACTCGACGGCCTTGGGGAGGAGGCCCGGGGGGAGGCCATTGCTCTGGAGGACGTCGTGGATCGTCTTGTCGGCAGCGGCTTGGGCCAGAGGAAGTAGAAGGATGAGGCAGGCCATTAGACTTGTTGTTAATGCTGTGAGGGTGGATGGGAAAGCTGAGTGTTTGGCCATGGTTGAGAGAGAGAGAGAGAGGCCAAGCAGGGGTTTAAGGTGGGTTTAAGTGGGAAAAGAGAGGAAGACTGAAAAGAAGAGGGAGTAGCGATGGATGACTGAAAGAGAAAAATGGGATTGGAATCTGAGGGAGGGAGGAAGAAAGAGAGGGCACTGGCGAGGGAGGGAGGGAGGGAGAGGGGTTAACTTGGGTGTATCTATTTTAGCTAATAATAACTTGCTCACGTTTTTGGCCTTTGGCGTGAATGGCGTGAGCGTCTGTCGTTAAGCAAGACAGAATGGTTTTAAAAAGGCAATTTGTTTTAGGGATTTTTTTTAAGTTCGTCGTAACAAAAAATTAGCATTCATACGTTGTGACTTACCAATCCTAGAGACTTGTACAAAAAATAAATACAGAAAATCTAGCGACTAGGCCAAGGAAAGTTTCCGTAAGTACTGCTTGCTGTGCTGGTAGACAAAGGAGAGAAGTCGAATTTTAGCGTTCTCACGCAGTCAATGCAATTGGAGAAGCGTGGGATCCGGATTTGGAAGCCAGACAGACACTTGGGGGAAGAGAAGTCTACTCCTGCCAGGCCTACGCTATCGTCTTCTTACGTAACTGAAAGATTGGAACGCATCATTATGAAAAAAAATTTAGTTGTGCAGAAGATTTCATGATAACCAATATATAGAGGACACGATGTAATTCTCATTTCAATATGCTTCCGATACTTAACGAGAGTATATGCCTTCGATACTCACTAGAAAGGGGAAGTCAACAGCACCTCCACTCTTATTTGCGTTAAAAAGCTTCAAGCTCTAGTAACAACGTGCCTTTCTTATCTCTCGAAACTAGTCCATTATGCAATCTCGGCATGCCTTGCTTTAATCTTCTCTTTTGTTCAGGGCCACATGACCTTCCTGTTGGTGAATTACAAATCTGGAGCAAATTTTTTAATACTCCGTATATTTTATGAACTAAATCCAACGAAACAGAAGGAGAAATAATATAATGTCGCCATGATATTTTCACTCTGATAAGGACATTTCAAATGTAGCAAAGAAAAGAAAACAGATAACTACACTTCCAATCCATATATTAAGATTTTGTTTTGTAACGTGAAATCCATTATGAGATTTGATTTAAGTTGATCGGTGTCCCCATATGATAACTGCTTTTATTCGGTTTGTTATACCGCTTTAACTATTAAGCCGCGTCACCTTTGCTCCCCAAGCTCGTGTTTCTCAACAAAATTGGGGGTTTTCTCTTCGGTATGGTAGCTCAATTAAATTGATTAACACTGAAGAAATAAGTGTGTCGGTTGGGTTCCACTTTGACTAGTCTTTTGTGTGCCAGGTGCCCACAAGCAGTTCGCCAATGGCCATCATTGTTACTTCGTAATTATCACAACTTGTCCCTACGCGATTGGAATGTCGAGGATATCACCCTTCTAACCACCTGCTTCTCGTCTTCTGATGATGCGGCTCAATCTCCATAACTCCTCTACTTGTGGTCAGTCCACAGATGCCTTGCAGTTTTATCCGTTTTCATGAACAAACCAGGTAATTTATATGCTCCTTAGTGTATTTAGCTTTAAAATCCGATGGTGCATGTTAATAGAGGAGATGGCTAGTTCTCACTTAAGGGTTCCAGCAACCAGGTCACCGTCAACAAGGCCGGCTTGGCCAAATCTCGCAACAGCTGCCATTAGAGGAAAAGGTGATGTTCTTTTTATCTCTAAAACTAAACCGGGGTGAACTGGCACAAAACTACACAAAATGGGTCCTCACTGGGTTATTAGAAAATATCCTATATCTAGTTCAGAAAAATTTGTGCACCTATCACCACCTCTCTTCTTTTTATCTATCTAGAGTTCTTGGTTTACGAGATCACTAGTTATTCCTCAAAAGCTCTACTAAAATATAGCCCATAGAAGTATTTTCCAATGCATCGTTCATCATACTAACTAAGCCCATTCACACACAAAGTCCGTCCACAAGCAATCAGAAATCATGGCGGCGCAGCTGACCACATAGAGAGTATTAAAGGCACTATATAATCGTACGCGCTCGATCAAACTCCAACTTGCCATTAAATTCTCGCAAAATCCATCTCTTGTACCCTAAATGAAGCGTCTAACAAGATCAGAGAGTCAGGAGTTCGCTAATAGAGATGCCATAGACATCTGAAAGTGAATTGATACAACCAGTTCCACTGAAAAACGAAACAAAGACATCCCAACTACAAAGATTACACAGCACGGGTGTCTCCGCTAGTATAAACTATCAAGCAGATCGTTTGCAAGGTCATTTTCTGCATTATTGAACTCAAAAGGTAGCCTAATCATAGTAAAAACGATTGGAACAACATTCCAAAATTAACAAAAGTTGCAGGACACTTAGTATCACCAACCCAGCGGCAGGAAGCCATATCCAGTGGCTACAATCAAGAAAGAAGTCTGACAGGAAAATGATGCAGTCATATAAAACTCGATGACAGCACCCAAGAAAAAGTATGGAAAATCTTTTTTTTTTCTGGTAAACAAAACAATATGGAAAATCATGTAACAACTCGGCAAGAACGCCTCCCTTCGAAATGAGCCATGCTTATGAAAAATAACAGTTCCATCTCGTACTACTGAGCAAAAAGTATGGCACAAAATAAGATTGTCCAATAATCATATATATTTCACAAGTGGTTAAAATCAATCGTACTCACTACTCTTAAGAAACATACTCCTTCCAATATGGTTCTAAACCATACAGACTCAAATATTACTTCCCCACCATTCTCAGTACATAACGAGCAAAAATTAGAAGCAAAGTTAACCTGAACATAATTCTCGTAAGCATTAAAAGTTGGAACCCAGGATGTCATAATAAATGTCAACAGAATGAAGAAAATTTTGTCTGCCTAACTTAAGACGAGTCTGATTGAGATGCTTCTTGTCTGGGTTTCCTCCTCTCTGGTGGGGGGCCATCCCTCCTCCTTTCATACCTTCTGCTTTCATACTTTGAGCTGTTCCGCTGCTTCGGTTGATAAGTGGGATATTTACAGGGAATTATCTCCCCATTTATATATTTATCTCCTGAGAGAAGCAAAAGTTTAGGAAATGCAGGAAGAAGATTAGAAAAATGAAATAGCACAAAGAAAGAAGATAGTCTTAGAGATAAAACCAACCTCCATAATCCTTATTCTTTACATCAATGTACGAATCAGGTAGCACCCAGAGAACTCCAGGCAATCCTACATGCAAAAGTTAAGCTATTAAGAGGCCAGTGAAACTGGCTTGTGTTATTTGGTTTTTTCAAGAATGAGATGCCAGGATATTAGCATATATAAGAGGCTATTACGAGGATACAGATCAACTTACCTTTAAATTTCTCAGATGTTTCTTCAGAGACTGTGCATTGGAATCCAGTGTAAGTGGTCGTGCTGAACGCATACATATTTTTCTTGGCTTCTTCCATGCTGAAGCGAGATGAAAATAGGAGGCAAAGAAACCATAAATTAACAAATATTGTGAAATGCTCAAGTGAAAATCACATAGTTGTCTCATGTCTGGCTGAAAAAAAGTTAAATATAGCTGTCCAGCCGAATATAATTAAAATGAATAGCCAAAATCACAAGACACGGGTAGTATGCTTTGGTTAAAAGGCATAAAATTCTATGTCCAAAAGGAAGAGCCGCCGCATGTTAATGCTAAACATTAATAATGAACTCTCATGACCAGTCAAAAAGAAAATAATGAACTTTTCATTAATAAATGACTCCTTGCCAAAAGGGACTTTTCTGAACCCTCGACTCTCCATTTAAAAGAAAGAGGGAGGACAAGAGGAAAAGGCACATTGGTAGAATTTGGGTTAAGTTCAATTTCATGAACTTCAACAATGTCATAATCACTTAAGAGAACACCTCATCCAAACAAAAAACTAGAAGCGGATTTCAAAAAAATAATTGTCACAATTTATGTGTTTCGGTTGAAATGCATAGGTAGCATGTTGTCTACTCTAATTTCAAAAGCAAGAACCATGGCATATTAGAAAAGAAATTCATGCAAAACAGGAAATCAGACATTAAATCTACGCAGGTGACCTGTATCTTAGTAATTAGTCCACTATTGGCAGCAAAATTCAGCAGCAGCGCCTTCTCAAAACACACAATTAATTTTCCTATTAAGCACATGATATATAGAAGATGAGCTGCGGATTAAGTGCCCACCAACCACATTGTATAATGGAATTGCGATGGACTGGGTAGAAGTATAAATACATATACTCCCTCCGATCGCTTTTAATCGATACAGTTTTTTTTCAAATGAACTAAATTCTTAGTGTATTTGAAAAAAACTGTATCTATTAAAAGTGACAGGAGGGAGTAGCTTTAAACCACTTCATGTTGTTTTTTATCCTGAAAGCTTTAAACACTTCAATCGCAATCCTTGAGACTAGCAAGTAAAAGTTATAGAAGCATGAAGAAAAGCAATCAAAACAAGCAAGTATAGTGATTAAAGTTTGAGATGGATAAAAGCCGAAAGTTAATGTTTTTTTTTTGTTTCTTAAAGAAAGACTTTACCTTCCGAGGACAGTAGCTAGGGTGTTAAGATAGGTGTCGATCATTTGCTCTCGGGTGGGAGCAGGGTCCTTGGGGAACTCCATAACGATGAGCCAGTGGTTGTAGTCACATCCGGGGAGCAGAATCGTCTCCCTAGGCTCGCTGCTGCTGCTCCGCCTGGAAGAATACTGTCCATCAACAGCGCGAGCGGTGAAACTGGCGGAACCGGACCGGCTGTCTTTAAAGCTACAGAAAGTAGGGGAAGTGGAGGAAGAAAGGAGAGGAAAGCGAGCGAGGGCGGAGGAAAAGAGAGGGATTGAGTCGGGAAGGCGAGCAGAAGAGAAGGAAAGGAAGGCTCTTGGGAGAATAGAGGCGTTAATGGAAGCCATTTTCGAGATGTTGGGGTTTGAGTGGGGATGGAAGCACACCAAGAAGCGGCAGCAGCAGAAGAAGATAATGTGACCAAGAAAGAAATATCTGTGTCAGTCGGGTATGGGCGGGCAGCTAGGACAGGATATCTTGAGGGTTTTAGACCCGGGTAGGGTTTAAAGGGAAGATGATCCAACGATGTGGTCCGACAGATTTCTATCTTATTGAAGTCTCTATTCCCGTTGTGATATAATTCTACATGTTTTTCATGGAAAGCAAATCTACATGATTCTAGTGATACTTTAGTCTTAATTTTTTTTTTTGTCTTTTGAAGTGGTTTTTGTTTGGATACAAAACAAAGTTTATGAGTTGATCCGAATATAAAACAGAGCTGCAGAATTGATCAGGATATGTGTTTGCACTGCAAATGCTACAATCTAGTTTGCAAATAACCATTTCTTATGTTGAAAGCATCAATGCTTGAACCTTGGGTAACAGCTCATCCAGAGCTGTGATCCGATATGTGCTGCCTCATCTCGATACAATGATAATACCCAAAGCTGAAATTGTGCTACTGAATGCAGTCATGATTTTAGAGTCGACTGAAGCTTGTGGACATGGCTTCAGGTCCACCGAGGGCGGATGCAGAGGGCAGCCACATAATTTATATACCAGTGATACTCTCATTTGATTTTTCTTAAATAAGCACATGGAGGGCCTAAGCAATTCACATGACGGTTTAGAAATTTTTATGCACAACTATGCTTCCTAATTGAGATGGTATTCAAATCTATCCGGCCTCAAAACTTCTCTGTGTCCATTTGCTCATATAGATCATATCATACCAAGCAAATAGTCGGCTTATTGAGGACATTAACAAACAAATAAAACAACGAACTTAGAAAAATGTTATTCACATACAGCAACATCCCCACCCCAACTGCAAGAAGCTATAACATTAGGAAAGATAGGATGGAATGCAACATCAATACATGCCTGTTCATAGGCGTTAATTGTTCTCAGTAAATTAGAGGAACTGTAACTATAAAAGTATATACGTCCATCAGAAGATCCTGAGGCGAGCATTTCACCGTCCAGACTAAAATTACACTTAATAGGGAAACCTGACACTCCATGCTTCTCGTATCTCATGTACTGGTTTAACTTGAAAGGAGGCCTTGAAGAGAATATAGCAATGTAATTACCATTTGATTGGGCAACGAAGCAGGAATCAATTGGGTGATACCTAATACATGGGCAAGTGTAGGCTTCCACATATACCTGCCAAAAATAAAATGGTTGCTGAGAGTTCCGAAGTTATTCAGTACAGCTGGAAAATTAAAGTGCCCCTATCCTTTTAGAAAAGAACATATGCAAATAAACGGTTTTGATAACAACCTAGCTTTGACATGCCATTCATTGAGAATTGATTAAATTTTGTGAAACATTGTCCTTGGCATATGGTCAAACAGTTTGAAGACACCTTTCTCTATTGAGACTGTAGACGTCTCAATAGAGAACCAAATGTCAATAAGAATGACAAAAACAAGATATATCCTCTGATTTGCAGCTCCCGCTTGAACCAGGACAGGAGATAACTCTTTCTACAGGATAGGATGCCCCAAGTCGACTTCTAGACTTAATGTGCCAAATTTCCTTCTCTTTCTATATAAGTTCCTTTTAATATTCAATAATGGAATGCATGTTTCTTTTATTTTCAACTCATTGATTGGGCTTACATGAAGAAGTTCGCATGAAATCATATACAACACACTCTCAGTCTATTTCATAAATGTATCTTCTATGTCAGCGAATTATGAACTTCACTAGCTACCTTATACATTTCATTTAGAATGCTCGAAAGAGTACAGTGCAATACCGAATATTCCTTCTAAATGAACCATAAACCTTTGGAGATGAATCTTTCGCTTTTCCTACAGATTTAACACCTTCCTACAAACTTAATTCATCTCAGATTCCTGGTTTCATGCTACCTCTTTAAAGCAACGCATGAGAGCAAAAAATTCCAAATATGCATTTTGTACTAACTACATCTTGATTGAAGTTTTTGTGTCAAAATTACTGCAGAGAGATTACAATTTCATTTATAAGCAATGATGCATCTGTGCACAAATTCCCTAAGACAGATTTAATACATTTAATGCATTAGGACCGAAACAATTGCCTATGGGATGACTACAAACAACATGAAAAAAAAAAACAGACAAGGTATATCATTTATGCCAATTTTTTTCCATTCATATTGTACTAACTCATTCCAATTTGAACCCATCCAACCAAACAATTCTGATTACTTATAATTATCAGAAAAAAGTAGATATTCAAGCAGTAGACAGAAGATGTAGGAAAATTAGATTACCTGATTAGAAAGAGGAACCTGCCGCCGGACATCCCAAACAATGATAGCATTTTCACTTAGGTTGCTTCCTGAAACATCACTTGATGAGATGAATTGCTTGCCATCACCACTAAATTCAATATCAAGGATGGGTCCCAGATCCCGAATGTATTCATGGATTATCTTGTCAGCTCTTATATCCCATAGTCTTAAAGAGCCTTTTAAACCTCCAGAAAGAAAGAGATTACAATTGTTCGGATGGAACCTAAGGGAGCAAACCACTTGATCTTCCTTAAAAGTCTTTGTCAGTGTCCCCTTCTCAACATCAACTAACCTTGTTGAACAATCATACCCACAAGAAAGCAAAGACAAGCCTTGTGGGGACCATTTTACATCTTTGACTGCAGCACTGTGGTAGTTCAGGACTCGTGCCTTCGGTTGATCTCCCTTCCAAACATTCCATACACAAACAGTCTGATCCATCCCAGCCGAAGCAAGAAGATGAGCTGTGGAAGACGTTTTTCTGCTTATATTATAAGGCCATCATAGTTGCAAAGGCATGAATAAGTATGGCTTACAGTGTTGAGCACATAATAAGATGTACAGCTCAGCATCCATTACATTCTACTCCCTCCGTCCCATGTTAAGAGTACTATTGGTAAGTTGTTCCTGCCACTGGTAAACTTCTGTATAACGATTATAGTAAAGGTTGTTTTGACACGACAGAACATTTACAGGTGAGAATTTTAGTTTCCCTTACTATAAATTTGTCATTTCCTTCCTTAAAGAGTACCAATGGGTAAGATAGAGGCAAATTTGATTAATGGTTCTTTCGCTAAGGATGATATTAGAAGAGAGGTATTGCAATCATAATTTTTTTATCTACTTTAAATTGATTGAGCATTGATGAATTGCATTTTTCAACTCTCTAAGTTAAATCTTTGCTTTATTCAGAAAAATGATAAAGGTCAATTTTGTGAATACTGTAATGAGAAACAAGGATGATGAATCTAGTATAGTTCAGCAAGTACATCACAAGTACCTCTTGAAATCGCAGTATAGCAAATAAGACCGACCACATGACGAATGAAGATACACATACAGACTTCAAAGTCATCAATGATAACGAGCAGATGAAGAGGAGTTGTAGCACTAACCATGAGTAGGTGACCAGTGAATCGCATTAACTGCTTTTGTGTGTCCTTTTAACAAAATAGACATCTTCTCTGGTATCCCGCGGAGCTTAAAGCCGCCATTCGTCTGACCATTCAATGAAGATAAGATATGACTTGGTAAATCAGAACGGGAGATACTGCCCGTAACTGAAAGCAAAGGAAGAGAAACAAATTAATCCATCAATTCAACATCTCAGTTGCTGTTGCCCAGAATTTATATGAACCTTTTCATAATCCGGATCGTTGCTCTTCTGCTTTAATTGAAGCTGATCACAGTTCTAGTCAATTTTTTTTTTATTTCTCTCAAAATAAAACGAAGAGCACTATTTAAAACTGTTTTGCCGCCAAAACATACCCGCCAACAGAGTAGCAATTAGCACACTTTTCGCATTCGAAAATCAAACTTTAGTCTTGAATCAAGAATAAAAAGTTTGCGAGCTGATACAGCAATTTGTAAAGACCATATCGGAAGAAAAAGAGAAGAAAAGAAGTGTAGCATAGCGCGAAGAGTAGGTAATACCAGGAGATGACGCGAGTATAGAAGAGGAAGGGGAGGAACTATGGGGAGCCGAAGTTGGAGCAGCGGCTGAGGAAACAGCTCTCTCTCTCTTGGAGACATATCTACCGGGAACAGGAGCCGGAGCTTCTTGTACCCGATCGGACGGCGAGCCGGAAGGACACTCCAGCAGAAGCCCATTCCTGCGTTGAGATGGAGGAGGCCATCGGGGTGGTTCTCGTCTGAGCCGCTTTGGAGGAGGTGGAGATTGAGGAGGGAGCTCGTCCTCATCCTCGTCGGAACCATTGGCGTAAGCTCCTCGCAGAAGATCCATCTTTCTCGCCTTCCTCTGCCTTCGCCGATCAGGAGTCACCCCCGCTAGTGGGTTGCAGCGCGCGTTTTGCGTTTTGAGGGGAATCTCGCGCGATTAGCATTGACGAGAGCAGCGTCCGCGTCACTGGCTTCCACTGTTGCCAAGTGATTCGCCCGCCCCTCCATCTGCTAAAAGCAATTACTTTATAGCCTGCCCGCAGGCGCAGCAGGGATTGTGCTAGTTTTTTTATCGAAACAGTGGGCGTCCATATCCTTATAATCCCCACAAGGAAAGTAGAGAGCCCGCGCAACGTTGGGGACGACGAAGCGTCTCTGCAAACCCGGCGGCGAGGTGGTGGACTAAAGACTGAGCACGAGAGGGCCCTGGCCCAATCTTCTGCACCGTAGATCCATTTTCGTCGACTCTGAAAGGTCTTTTGCGCTCGTCTCACCTTCTCCAAACCCTACGAGAGGCGGCACATTATATGGTATTGTTTTCCTCCGACAACCAGCTGCGGTTCAATTACGTTCATTGTTTCCTGTTTTCTTTTGGTATGGATTGTTCATTACTACGTATTCACCGCTTCAGTCACTGCATTCGATCCCCTTCTCTTTCTCATAATTTGGCTTCCTCTGTTTTGTTGCTTCTTGCGCAAGAAACAACCAGCCGCTCTGTCAATTCGCTCCTCTTTCCATCCATTTTGAATTGAAATAGTTGCCGAGTTTCTGAGCAACAATACCTTCATTTTTGCAGAGATGAATGCATCACTGCTTAAGGGATCATCCATCACTGGATTCGCAACTGATGCATCTGAATTGAAGCCGGCAAATAAGGCATCTTGGTCCTTGTATCCTGATTGTAGGTTAATTACTAGGAGAAGATTCGCTGGTGAATGTATTGTGGGACGGTCCCATTTTTATACCGAGCTTGGGAGGTTGTCAGTGACTGCAAACATTGTCAGCGAAAGGCGGAATCTTGTTGCAGCTAGAAGCCATGCATGCTCGAATTGTGGTGCGGAGGCATATCACGAGGAGGAGAATTCTACTTCAAATGAAGTCAGTCTTTTTGGCAGCCTCAAGGAAGCCCTCTAGTAAGCGCTCAATACGATCTTCCGCTACTCTAACTTAATTAGTATTTCTCCTGTCTACCATATTGTTCACCCATTTTGTAACACATAGCAACTGTTTTGGCGGAATGTCAGCTTAAAATTAACGCTTTTTAGCTCGGTGTTTTATTTCTTTTCACCTTGTCTATTGATTTCTGTCGTATCTAATTCTTCTTCTTGTTGTAGCTCATATGTGCTTATTGACATTTTCATTGCCATCACTATGGCTTACTCTTTTAAGTTTCATGTGTCTGAACTGCAACTCACTATCCGTGAAAATTTGGCCATTCCAACTGTCATTCTATATAAAACAAACGGGACCTTTCTGATTCAACTACCTAATTGTTATACAATGAAACTGAACATACTCTGGCTTCCTTTTTTTTTTGTCAAAATCTCCTCTTCACCCAGGAGTTTGGACGCATAGTATAAGACTAGCTGAACACAAGTATCTATTTGTCTGTGCTCTGATGTTGAAATGGTATAACGTCGGTTGAATGTTTATTTGCTCACTCATTATAAGCTAAAAAAATCCTACTGGAGCTGTTCCCCTACTGTATGTTGGATTTTTCACTTCTCTACTTCAAAAAGAATCTTCTAACATTCTGTCCATTCAATTGATGACATTCCGGTTGATGTTTCCACAGTGAACTGGTTGGAGTTCCTATCACTGGTCCACGTGCTAGAAGTGTAGTGAGCGACCTTACAGTACTTGCTTTGCCTGCAATAGTGGGACAAGCTATTGAACCTCTGGCACAGTTGATGGAAACGGCTTATGTTGGCAGACTAGGTACTACTATGCTTATTAATTTGGGGATTGAATGTAGTTGAATGAAACTATGCTGACCTTGTTATTGTATGCTGCAAATAATGTTATCGAGACAATGAATATAATTAAATTTTGTCTTCTCATGGAACTTCTATTTTCTAGGAGCTCTCACTTCGTTTCCTCGTTTCGTGTCTATGGATATAATTATTTCACTGACAACCATAATTGTCAAGGTAGAAACTTCGATATTTAGACACTTTAGTAGTCTCCATTAGTCAAACGTCAACAAAATGCTGTCCTCTCGTTTCTTATGCCAATAAATTGATGACTGCAATCAGTTCCACACTTGATAAGCATTAGTTTTGCAGTGGATACATGGTGTCTCTATATCATCTTAAGATTATTATGTATGTTCTCGTCAGCATAAAACCCAAAAAACTCGAAACTATGTTCCATTTTTATGGTTTCTTTCAGGTCCAGTTGAGTTGGCTTCTGCGGGCGTTTCTGTTTCAATCTTTAATATCATATCAAAACTCTTTAATATTCCTCTTCTGGGTGTTACTACCTCCTTTGTGGCTAAAGACATTGCAAGGAATGCTAACACAGATACTAATTCAGGTCAGCTTAGTTTAATGTAAAGTACATCCTGATGAAACACTTTAGTTCTGTTCTTCTTTGCTGGAATGTTACTTTATAGTTGATCCTTCTTTTCAACAGATTCTAGTTCTAATCAAGAGGCAAAGGATATTAAAATTCCCGTTGACATAGAAAAGAGGATGCAACTACCATCTGTTGCCAGTGCGTTAGTTTTGGCTACGGGAATTGGTATCATTGAAGCTGTGGCTTTGTATTTTGGGGCTGGATCTTTTCTCAACTTGATGGGGCTGCCATCTGTATGCAAAAGATGCAAACTTTCTGCCCTGCATACATTTTAGTCTTCTATATATGATGCATCTATCTTTATATAAGTAGCATCAAGAATCTTCGGTCCTGCTCCTTCTTTAGGGTGACCCTGTTTAATTCTTTATTTGCTAGGGTGTAACAAGAATGAACTAACAGTAGATTGAGAGTTCCCTTTTTATTTGACCATGCTTTTGTGTTCATAAGTGAGTAAATCAATAAAATTTTATTGCACAAGAGCTACCTTCCTCAATTTAGAAATTCTATTAAAGTTCGTATGGTTCCCTTCCATTTAGAAAGGAGTACCTGAAACTGTAACGAGAATACACTAAAAGTGAACTGACGGTTTTCTTTTTCCTTTGTCCATGCCCTTGGACTATAAGTGAACTGACAGTTCTCTTTTTCCTTTGTCCATGCCCTTTTGTTGAATGAGGGAGTGAATCAATAAAACCTTATTGCACAAGAGCTCCCTCTTCAATCTTCAAATCTACTTTAAATTTGTATAGTGATACATATTTGACTTTCCATTTTGAGGGGAGTACCTGAAACTAATTTTACAAACAGGCTTCGCCTATGCGCAATCCAGCACAAAAATTTCTTTCCCTGAGAGCACTTGGAGCTCCTGCAGTTGTAATTTCCTTGGCTATCCAGGGTGTTTTTCGAGGATTTAAGGATACTAAGACGCCCTTATTATGCTTAGGCAAGTTTCTAGCTCCTTTTCATGCACAAATTTTACATAATAAAGGCTTTTATTTCAGTTACTTTGCATGGTTGCCTTTGGCAATTCCGTCTTTTTTTATTATGATTGGAAGCTAAGTGCTTTTGAGGTTGATCACCAGTTATGATATTGATTGTTTGAGGAATCGTTGCTTTTGGCAATTGCTTGGCCTAGTTGGTCATATTATTAGGAGCTTTAAAAGCATAAATGGAAATTTAAGCTGTCATTTTGAGCAAATAAAGAAAAAGTTTTTCTGAAGTAAATGGTTTTCTGCTGTTGGTCAATGCTCTTTTCTCCAATTTATTGTGATTCTTTGCTAATTTATTTTTTTATTATATATACAGGAGTGGGCAATCTTTCTGCTGTCATATTTCTCCCCATACTAATTTATTCTTTTAACTTGGGAATAACTGGTGCGGCCTTTGCCACTGTTGCATCGCAGTATGTTGAGTATCACTGCATATGTTCCTCTATTGATGTTTTTTCCGGAATTTTGAAATTAATTTCTTTGATGTAATGTTCCTTTGTACTGAAGTTTAATTAGTCCCTTTGTTGCTGCTGGACCCTAGTTGATAATCCACTTGAGCAATTTCCTCTGTATGATGTTCATATTAAATTGCGAGTTTTCATACTTATCTGTAGGGCCTCTAGTCAAAATACTTAAATCATTTCCTTTTGGGGATTCTTGCTTTGATTCAGTGACATTTGTAATTTTGTATGTGCATTGATCTCTAATCACTTAAAGAGCAGCTCTTCTTCAAGCTATCGAGTTTTATTGTATTTAAAGGTGGGCTTATCTCTTTAATTTTGATTGCATTTCCTACAGATACATTATATGCTTTATGCTTCTTTGGTTTCTCAACAAAAGGGCAGTATTATTGCCACCCAAAATGGAGGACTTGCAGTTTGGTGGTTATGTCAAATCTGGTGAGTCATGACTTTGTGGTCTGAGCGAGTACTAGCTCTCAATGTACTTGGCATCCTGATATCCTGTCCACATGTTTTCACAAGATTTTGCTTCTTCGTCCTTATATAAGCATGACATGCACTATGTCTATAGTATGGAAATAATAGTTGTAGCATTCTGATGCCCGGTAAATGTTTATTAGGATTTTGCATCTTCGTCTTTACATAAGCATGACATGTGTGAAAAACTGGTCCTTTTTTTCTGAATGATGGCAAATTTTTGTTTTCTTGTTCTCTCTAGATATATCCATTTTTGCATAAAATTGGCATTGATGCTATATGTTTTCTTTTGGTTTTAGGGGGATTACTTCTAGGAAGAACTTCAGCAGTTCTTGTGACTATGACTCTGGGGACGTCAATGGCTGCCCGGCAGGGCCCTGTAGCAATGGCTGCCCATCAAATATGCTTGCAAGTGTGGTTAGCAGTATCTTTGCTTTCAGATGCATTAGCTTTGTCGGCACAGGTATAGATGTATATGATTTGCTTTATACTAAATGCATTCTTTGTACTGCTTATCTGAATTTTTGAAGCCCTTTTATTGTTTCAGGCTTTGATTGCAAGTTCCTTCTCAAATGGTGATCTCAAAAGAGTGAAAGAGATTACCTACAGCGTGCTTAAGGTGATTACCTCCCTTTATAATGTTGTTATCACTTCATCTGCAATCTGTACAAAACAACTGCAACCGAGAGTGTGGTTTGCTTTTGATGCTAAAAGAGGGAGAGGGAGACCTAAGAGAACTTGGATGGAGTTAATAAGAAAGGATTTGACTTTACTATCCCTTACAAAAGAGGTAGCCCAAAACAGGCTGGAATGGAGGAGTAAGATCCGTGTCGCCGACCCCAAATAGTTGGGAAAAGGCGCTACTTGATTATGATTATGATTATGATTGTGATTTTCTTGGACAACTGTTTTAGCTGTTATATGACTCTGACTATATGCATCTTTGTGTTTTCTGTTGCAGACTGGACTCTTCACTGGTGTTGCCTTAGCTATTATACTCTCCACCTGGTTTGATTCTATTGCTCAGTTATTCACAAAGGACATGCAAGTGATTCAACTTGTTAAATCTGGAGTTCTGGTGGGCACAATCTTCTCTGTTCAGTGATTTTTTATTGGATATTATCCTTTAACAATCTCTTATCAATTCTTTCCAGTTTGTGTGTGCCAGCCAACCCATCAATGCGTTGGCGTTTATTTTTGACGGCCTTCATTATGGTGTGTCAGACTTTTCATATGCGGCTATTGCTATGGTATATTCAACGCTAAATGAAAGATGCATCTTTGAACCTTTGACTTGCTTTTTAATCATAATGATCTCATTTGAGCCCATGCTTATTAAATAAATTTTGAATCACACAGATGGTGATAGGTGCAATGTCTTCCTCCATTTTGCTATATGCCCCAACAAAATTTGGCCTCCCAGGCGTCTGGTCTGCTTTAACTATTTTTATGGCATTGCGTATGCTAGCTGGTTTCTGGAGGTATTTTGTTAACATGTGTTGGTTCTAATTTCTATATTTATTGGTGACATAGATGGATTCATGTGTTGAGCTTGATCTCTTCTGCTATTCTATACATGTGTTTTGTTTCTTTGTCTTCTTTTTAAAGATTTGGACTGAGAATTGTTATTCTGAATGGGCCCTTTCTTGATGAACAATCCCTTGGTGAATTTTGCATGTATAACTGAAGCATATGTCGTAATTGACACCCTTCCTGCTTTCTTATTTCTTTTCAGGCTTGGATCAAGAACTGGTCCATGGTGGTTCTTGCATCAGGATATGCAGAAATCTGAGGTGGGGGACTGGTCTCTATAGCTCATGCATGTGTATCCATTATTTTCTAACTTAGAGCTGGGCACTTGTCTTAATTATTTTCAGATGGACTATTGGTATGAGTTATTATTTCCTCTTCTTATTCTGAGAAATGGTCATAAAATGTCCTCATCCTCTTTCTGCCAGGGTGTCAGCTGATGAAGTCCAGATTAGTGCAGTATCATTTTTGGGCTAACATAAGGGTTTGAAGTAGATTTGCCTTCAATTTCAGAAGCTAGATATAATTTCTACAAGTTTATCCTTGCAGTTGGTTTCTTATTGTTGATGTCGAGACAAGAATCTTTTTTGTATTAGGGCTTGTACCTGTGATTTTTGGGTCTTTTTAAAAAAAAATTTAGTTGTTCTTTTGATCTATTTCATAGTCGGATAGTTATGACGTGAGTTTTGGCAATTTGATTATTGACCAAAATCTATATGGCCCAATTTTAGCCCTCAATTTACAGTAGTAAACATAATGACCCAAAAACCATCATCTTGTTGGTGGCTCTCACCAAGGGTAGCTCTCATTTAAGCAAAAAACCATATTCAATGAGTGCTAAACTTAGTGGGCAGCCACACACGGATTGATGGTTTTTATGCATTATGACGAGATATATTATTAAATTACTTCAGAAATAAGAAAGAGAGAAGGTTGAGTTTACTCTTTTGCAATTACGATTTAGACACTTGTATCAATAGAGATTTATTTTCTGCTGGTATTGATTTCATCTAATGTGTTCATGCTTTTAGTGATATTCAGTGATCAATTTTGTTAATGTATTGATCTCATGAATGTGGTCATACCATTAGTGATAAAGCGATCGATATTGTTCATTTATTCAGTTATTTTAATGGACTGGGAAATGCAGTTGTGAACAGACTTGTTTGTGGTAGTGGGATTTTTTCACCAGTGTTCATTGGTTCTTGTTCAGTCAGATCTGATTCCTGTGCGAAACTAAGATTATGTTACTATTCCAATGGCCAGATCATTTTCAAGCTTTAGAATAGAGTACATTGATGAAGTTAATCTGTAACTCGTTTCTTTTTTAAAAATCTTATCTTTATTTTATACGGGGAGTTTACAACGAAGTAGATGTATTTGGGCTGTTGCTCGTACAGGGAAAGCAAATCGAAATAAAGAATCTCGTAGCCCTGTCTGCTTGAGGGATTGAGCTCAATTCCAGCTGGTTTGTGTCCCGACCTATTTTTCCGCAAATCTGACATTTTGGTATTGGGCAAAGCTAATAATCAAGCTAGATCGAGGTCTACAGGTAGGCTACCGAACGTGATTGACTTGCACAAGGCACCAGTAGAAACAGCTCTTCTTTTTGTAAGATGATTGCTTCGGCCCTCTGTTTTTTCTTAGCAATGGAAAGCGACATCCTGGCTTTGACGGTGAAATGTATCTGAAACCTGACATACAATAAATAGATGGGAAAATAATATAATAAATCATCAAAAAAAATTATGAAAATGACACACTGTAGAAAATATTTGCAAAATAAGGTATCTGACAAGCCACACAGGCGCCCGCGTGGCGCGGGCGCTTGCGTGGCTTTTTTTTTAAAATCAAACCGAAAGGCGTCAGTTGAACCGACGCCTCTCGGTTAAAAGAGAAAGGCGTCGGTTCAACCGACGCTTTTTACTGTCTTAAAGATTTTCTGTCCCATTTTAAATAGACACTCACTTCAATGATACATATCTCTCATTTTTAACCCATTTTTGCCATTTTTTTTTCACTCTTCCTTATTTTTAGTGCTCTTTCTAGTCATTATAATATCACAAAGATGTTGAGCCATCACATACTATTTATCGTAGTTTTTGTAGTATTTTTTTCGATAAATAGCATAAGATGGATCAACATCTTTGCGTTATCATTATGAACAGAAAGACCACTAAAAATAGTGAAGAATGAAAAAAAAATGGGCGAAAATGGATAAAGAATGAGAGAGATATGCATCATTGAAGTTATCACCCCTTTAAAATGGGATAGATTTGTTTTAGTGGGACAAATTTCAATTATGCATATCTCCCATTCTTCATCTATTTTTGCCCATTTTTTTTTCATTCTTCCTTATTTTTAGTGGTCTTTCTGGTCATAATGATATCGCAAAGATATTGATCCATCGCATGCTATTTATCGAAAAAAATACTACAAAAACTACGATAAATGGTATGTGATGGCTCAACATCTTTGTGATATTATAATGACTAGAAAGAGCACTAAAAATAAGGAAGAGTGAAAAAAAAATTGGCGAAAATGGGTTAGAAATGAGAGAGATATGTATCGTTGAAGTGAGTGCCTATTTAAAATGGGACGGAAAATCTTTAAGGCAGTAAAAGGCGTCGGTTCAACCGATGTCTTTCTCTTTTAACCGAGAGGAGTCGGTTTTCGGTTTGGTTTTAAAAAAAAAAGCCACGCGGGCGCCTGCGTGGCTTGTCGGATACCCTATTTTGCAAATATTTTCTACAGTGTGTCATTTTCATAATTTTTTTTTTTACAATTTATTATATAAATTCCCCTAAATAGATTGACTCCATTACTGTTTCAAATTTGATTGGAGTCTTGGACCTTCTGGGTTCAGTTTCAGGCAAATTCTCAGAATTTTTATATTGGCTGTTTAGCAGCAAATCATTTGTATTGAACGCCATAAGGATAAGCTAATTAGTTTAAAGGCAGTGTGACTCGAGCAATGCCTGCTGATTGCATATGCTAATGACAGGAACCCAGAACCCAGAAAGAATGTCGTGCGCGACCCCCCGTCGCTTCCAATGGCCACGACTTTGACCAAAGCAATTGGACACGACGAGCGATTCAAGTTGGGAATGCGAACTTCCAGGGTCCGTGCTCAATTGCAAGGAACACGAGTGTTTGGCGATAGATACTCTTCTTTGGATCAGACTCGGAAATAGGGTGAAGAAGAAACATTTAGTTCTCACTGCACACATGTAACAAGCTTTTTTCATGTCTCCGAGGCTTGAACACCTCTACCCACGGCTTTAGAATTTCAGGACGGCGTAGCAATTTCATTTCTTTTTTAAGATTGGTAATTAGCAACTTATGCTACTTCCTTTTTGCATTGGTCATTATTAGCAGTCGTCTAGGGTCTACCTTAAAAACTAAAAATTTTAGTCGATTGAAGGAGACCAGACAATTCAGGCGACCTTGACGAGAATCGCCGTTATGAACCCAGACGGTACGACACACCTACTCCAGTCCAGCTGCAGCAAAATCTCGAGTTGAATCTGAAAGTCTGGACTAATAAGTAGTTGGTTTCGGTAATTTAACGCAAAACAGAGTGCAGGAGCCAAATCATATTAGAGAGGAGTGCTTGTTCAAAATTGGGCGGCCGCCTTGACAAAATGGCATAAGACCGGCCATGATCCATTTTTTGGCATTTTTGCCTCTTGCCTGTGGCCAGTAGAAAGCCAGGGTCAAGCGTCGGCTTCCCCATTCATGCCAGTAACCATCCTCTCGCATGCATTGAAATAAACTTCCTCTTGAGTTATATTATTATTATTATGATGATGATGTCTCAGTAGTGGAGTAGAAAAATCATGGCCAGCTGCATGAAGCTGCAGAGCTCAAAACGAGGCTTAGCTATGAGCAGCACTACTACCGCAACTGGTACTATCCGTCTTTCGCTTTTGGCAATCTTGGTCTATCTTGCATGCCTCTCCCGGATCACTGCTGCCAGGGACGCTGTCACGAGCGCCGAGTCCCTTAAGGATGGAGCCACTCTGGTCTCATCCGGAGAGACTTTCGAATTGGGCTTCTTCGGCGATTCGGCCTGCCAACACATATCTGGGGATATGGTACAAGCAAGTCTCGGATAAAACCGTGGTGTGGGTCGCCAACAGAGAACGCCCGTTGACGGATTCTGCTGGAGTTCTTAAGATTGGCGATCTAGGAAATGTTGTCCTCGTCAAAGGGAGCGGTGGCATCGTCTGGTCGTCGAATCAGACCAGCGCCAAAAACCCGGTCCTTCAGCTGCTAGACTCGGGAAATTTGGTGCTGAGAGAAGCAGATGAAGAAGTTGACGAGAGCAGCTACCTGTGGCAGAGCTTCGACTACCCGTCCGACACTCTGCTACCTGGGATGAAGCTCGGGTGGGACATGAAGATCGGGTTTAACCGGAAGCTGACCTGCTGGAAGAGCGCCACCGACCCATCCCCGGGGGACTACACGTTCGAGGTCGACCACAACGGGCTGCCTCAAGCATACCTCCGCCACCGTACGCTGCCAAAGTACCGGAGCGGGCCCTGGAACGGGCTTCGCTTCAGCGGGGTGCCGGAAATGAAACCCAACTACATCTTCCAGTTCAAGTTCGTGGCCAACGCGGAGGAGGTGTACTACGCGTACGGCCTCGTCAACCCCACCCTGCTGTCGCGGCTTACGGTGACCCACGACGGGGTGCTGAAGCGGTTCACCTGGGTGGAAGAGAGCAAGAGCTGGAACCTCTTCTGGTCGGCGCCCAAGGACCAGTGCGACGACTACGCCAAGTGCGGGCCCTACGGGGCGTGCAACTCCAACGACTCGCCGGTATGCAAGTGCCTGCGGGGGTTCCAGCCCAAAACGCCGGCGGCGTGGTACCTGCTGGACGGGAAGGACGGGTGCGTGAGGAGCAGCCCGCTGGAGTGCGGGAAGGGGGACGGGTTCAAGAAGCTAAAGGGGATGAAGCTGCCGGACACGAGGGTGGCGTTTGTAGACAAGGGGATGAGCCTGGGGGAGTGCGAAGAGGCGTGCCGGAGGAACTGCACGTGCATGGGTTACGCGAGCGCGGACGTGAGCGGGGGAGGGAGCGGGTGCGTCACTTGGGATGCCGACCTGATCGACCTCAGGGCCTACGACACAGATGGCGGCCAAGACCTGTATGTGCGTCTGCCCGCTTCTCAACTTGGTGTGCCTCTCTTCTCTTTTTCTTCTTCATTTTCGTTTTCCAAGTTTTCCAGATTTCTTTTTTCCCATGTGCCAGTGTTTCATTTCATTCATCTTATCATTTAAAATGCAAACCAGGTGGAAGTTTTCTAGTAGCGAGATTTCCTAGTGGGAATGTCCTCTTTATAAGTAAAAAAAAAATTTCTAGTGGGAAATGTTTGGTAGATGTAGGATGATTTGATTTTTTATGGAATAGAGACGAATCAGGATTCAGGAATGAGCAGTTCGAGTCGGTAGAGCTAGGTTAATTAATAGCTGAAAGGAATTGGATTCAGGGGATTCGGAGATGAGTGCGTGGGGAACTGCGCTTGTCATGTGAAAAGGAAACCAAATATGAGCCGCAATGCTGTACTTTGGTTCATTTTTAAGGCATGCAAGCCAGCCATTACATGGTCCACACTCCACATGCTAGTGTACTTTGGTTCATTCAAGCCGAATGTTCTGACTTGGATTGGGGTGAATCCAATCCAATCCAAGTCAAACAACTCTCGCTCCACCAATGCAGCGCCTTTCACGGGTGTCTTAAATGATGACGAAGACGGTGACCTCAGGCTGTTTAAGTGGGGGTCGTCGTTTTTATTTTCAACTTTGTAACCAAAAGGCCCCAAAAGCCAAGGAGGAAGATGAGATGACCTCAAACAAAAAGGGAAGACGGCCTCTAGTCCTCGAATCTTTCAATTTGTTGTCATAATTCTATTTTTACAAGGTAAAGGTTTTGGACTTCCTATTCACACGCTTACTATAAAAGTTGTGCCAACCCGTTTTAATTGACAAACATTTTTCTTTATAAATGGTCATTGACAAACATATCACTTCAGGGAGTAGGATTTGATTTTCATTCTTACAATAAAAAAATAGACCCCAAGTTCGACAGAATAAGCCATCAATGAACGAACCTTTTTTTTTTATATATATGTATATGAATGAACGAACCTCGATGTCCAAGGTCCTGATTTTCTGAATAAAACTTGCCAGGGAAAGCTACCAGATGATCAAGAGATAGCCGTTAAAAGACTCTCAAAGAATTCTGGGCAAGGTCTACATGAATTCAAAAATGAGATGAAAATGATTGCCAAGCTTCAGCATAGGAATCTCGTCAGGCTGTTGGGTTGTTGCATCCAAGGGGAAGAAAAGATGCTTGTGTACGAGTACATGCCCAATAAAAGCTTGGACTTTTTCATTTTTGGTAAGCTAGCTACCAGCTCCTTGTAGTGTATGTGTAGGTTTATTCCTTCTCATATGAATGAACTCATTCGAGGTCCTTACTGGGGCTGCAGTAATCAGATCACTCTTGTAATACTTCAGTATCTTAGATTACAATGTTTGGCGTAATCTGATTGCACAAAACTAGTCTCATTCATGTCCTAACTTCTGTTTGATGGGATTTTTAATCAGACTTAACTAAGAAGGCAATGCTGGACTGGCGAAAGCGGTTTGACATAATTATGGGGATTGCTCGGGGACTTCTCTATCTGCATCAAGATTCTAGATTTCGGATCATACACAGGGATCTTAAGGCTAGCAATATTCTATTGGATAGTAAGTTGATTCCGAAAATTTCAGACTTCGGCATTGCGAGGATTTTTGGTAGTGACCAAACGGAAGCAAATACCAAGAGAGTGGTTGGGACATAGTAATTTATCACCCTTTTCCTAATTGATAATTTTTGTTTTTGATCTAGTCTATCCATACATGTCACTCTTGTGATTCTGCTTTGGCTTCCACGTACTATTGAAGTAACCTATCTCGTTCCAAATTGTTTTTCGTTTTACATCCTTTTAACATGCATGTTTGGAATGATGGACATGCAGTGGATACATGTCACCAGAGTATGCAATGGACGGACTCTTCTCAGTGAAATCTGATGTTTTCAGCTTTGGAGTTCTAGTCCTGGAAATAGTAAGCGGAAAGAAAAATCGAGGGTTCTATCAGATGGAGCGTGACCTTAACTTGCTAGCTTGGGTAATTACTGATTGGCTGATAAGTTTCTATTTACTCCATTACCAATTTACCAGGAGTTCGAATGCTAAAAACATTATAATGCAATTACTTTAGGCTTGGAGACTCTGGAAAGAAGGAGAAGGACTGAAACTCATGGATACGTCCATTATGAACGATTCATGTCCCATTTCTGAGGTTTTAAGATGCATACAAGTTGGGCTTTTATGCGTGCAAGAAAGAGCAGAAGACAGACCCACAATGTCAACGGTGGTTTTTATGTTGGGTAGCGAAAATCCTACATTACCACAACCCAAACAACCAGGTTTTTGTACAGGAAGAAACCAAGCCGAGACTGACTTGTCTTCCAGTAAACTAGAAACTAGTACCACAGTAAATCATGTGACTGTTACAATGATTGAAGGTCGATAGAGAACAGTGTCAAATTGGATCATTCTTGTAAGTGTTCTTCTTGTGAGCAATAGGTGTTATAATCCAGTCATATTCTGTAAATTGAATTTTGGGAAGAACTTTGTTTTGCTCATCGTCCTACTAACCTCATCTGCAAATGTTCATAATCGTATTCTAGGTGTTTCAACATCCACAGTGAAAAATCCGGAATGAATAGTGAAAGTGAATTTTTCACTGTGGATGTTTTGGATTTTTCACGATCCAAACGGCTATCTATAGTTGGATAGGAACAATGAAACTTATTAATATCAGTCAAAAGTGACTATAGTGTGACGATAGTGATAGGAAACATGAAAACTTAATCCAAGACAGACTCCAGCTTGTATATACTTCCTTCGAAAATTGCTACTGCTCCATTAGAATATTCCTTGAATTATTTCTTTTGATACAGAGTGATCTTGTCGGTTTGGCCGTGCGTCTGCAAGTATATACTTCCTTTGAAAATTGATACTGCTCCATTAGTTTTTTTATCACCCTAAGATTATTCCTCTTGCTCCCTCCCTCCCTGCAGAGGTGTTGTAAAGATGTGCTTGTTGCCGAATGGCTTCTAGTTTTGTAAGTCAAGAGAAACATGCCGGACTGTCTTGAATGCCTCCTTCCTGGTGGATTGCAAGACAAATACATTTGTTTCTTCGACCTGCATGTTGAGCTTAAGCTTTTTTTAGAAACAAAATTATGTTGAGCTTAAGCGATTTGATAGAAGTTAAGCTTCATCCAGCTTTTTCAGTACAAGTATTTACAGATTCCTCAGAAAATTTACACGCGCGGGCTTGATTCTTCATCATACAGTAATAAGGCTGGGAATCAGACTCGCAATGAAACCTTATACTAGGTGAAAACATTGGCTCATGGTGTGTTTAGTACGTTCCAAGAGTGGAGTGCCATTTGATCCAGTCCAAGGGGTTGGCTATTAGGAAAACTCCACATCCGTTGGCTGTTCTCTAGTTATATTATATTAATAGAGCGCCAGCCGTGCATAAAAAAGTGAGAGTGCCATGGATTGATGAGTATAAAATAACGGATGAGACAGGGCGTGCCTTGCGGAGGAGGAGGCGGCTGGGAGCGAATAAAAGAGCTAGCTGGCTGAGGCATTTGTATTCCTCTTGCCCCCTTGCCGGATAAGCTTCTCTTTTTTTTTCTTTTGTTTAAACATTTAATACAGGAAAGTACTGAACCAGCAGGATCAAATTGGTTTATTTTTTCTATTTGTCAGAAAAAAAAAAGTTCTATCTTCTACACAATCTTTTCTATCCACATGGGACGAAATTAAGACCTTTTTATTGACAGAACGAGTAAAGCAAATTCCAATTCCTTGAACTAGGGAAAAGCTCCAATAAAAAGTTTTCAAAATAGAAGAAATTAAATAAAGAAAAAGACAAGAAAAGTGGGAATCGAGGCACAATACGAGGAAGCTCATGTGGACGAGATTAATTAGATTGAGCGACCGTGGGACCTGACAACGTGTAGGTTGGTTGGCTTCGCCTTCCCCCGTCTCGTCGGTGCTTGTCGTCGCATAGACGATGGGCCTATTCTGCTTGAAGTTTCCCAGCATTGCCCCCAACGACCTCTCTTCTTCTTTTACCCTTACCCAGCCCAACAACTCTTTTGACTTGGTCTTTGTGCTAAAGTCCGGGTCATCCAATACAACCCCTCACTTGCCCTTCGCCATCACTCGTGAAATCCCATTTATTATTCTGCTTCTGCATGTAATTTGATGCGGACCCCATCATACAATTAAGGCCATAAAGCCTTTACAAAAATTGGCAAGCAAAAGAATCGATGAGATTTTCCTGGTCGCTGTTGCTGACGCTTAAGGATTATTCCATGGCCCCTTCTGCACTCCAAGGATTGTTCAAAAGGGTCTTCTGATATTTACAACAAAAAGGCCCAAGGGTAAGAGGGTCTTTGTCGAGGGTCTGATGCCTGTGGTAGGGTAGCGGTAACACAAAAGAGGAAATGTCATTGGCGGTGAGTTTTCTGACATTTACCAAATCTAGCCTTGACAGCTTCTGCGAAGGAGATGCGTTGCTGCCTCTGCGCCAGTCGAAGAATCCCAACGCTTCGGACACGCCCCCCCCCCCCCCCCCCCCGCAGTCGAACTGTTTCCTGGTTGTCATCCAAATGCCATTACCACCCACCTTCCTCGAAACCCTTCTTTACCCTTCTCCCTCCCTCTTATATAATGATAACCCGGCTTCCCTCATGGCATTCATCATACAGCCAGCCAGCAGCCTTATCTCACAAGTTGCAACTTTGCAAGCCTCTAATACGAGAAAAGTGTGATTGCTATGGCGTCAACGAGGCCCATGGAATTCGAAGACTTCTTGCCAACAATGGCTGACAAACTGGGCGGAGAGGGGCTCATGGGTGAGCTCTGCAACGGCTTCAACTTGCTCATGGATCAGAACAAGGGTGTAATCACTTTTGACAGCTTGAAGAGGAATTCGGCCCTTTTGGGCTTGAGCGGTTTGAAGGACGACGAGCTGCGGAGTATGTTGATGGAGGGGGACACCGACGGTGATGGGGCACTCAATCAGATGGAGTTTTGCATCCTCATGTTCAGATTGAGTCCGGATCTTATGGAAGAGTCGAGGAGATGGTTGGACGCTGCTCTAGAGCAGGAGCTGGAGAATTTCATGACTAGTTAGTTCATTCTTTGTAGATGTTTCCACTTTATTTTGACATCCACAACTTCTTCCTTTTTCTGTGGTTTGTCTCTGTAATTTATGAGAAATTAACTCGCTGTATGTGGCAAGTATATACATTTGTTGCTTGGCATACACCCAATTTCTGATAACAATAATAACAAATTGATGAAAAATTGATCAAATGAAGTGTCTATTTTCCCACTTTTATTCTCTATCAAATTTGAAAATCTGATTGCTTTAACAACCGAAGCGGTTTCAGGGGATATCAGCAAAATGTGATTTCTCGACCATTGACATATTCGACGACTCTTCCCTAACTTCTGTCATATGACTGCTTTGGTAGTCGTCTGCATCTTCATGACACTTTAAAAACTCTCAAATTGTTACCATTATGTTTAATCCGTAGGTAATTGTTTAGTTCGGCGCCGGGGCAATAGCTAATCCTAAAAAAAGTCAGTTGGCTGGAGAGAAAGTTCCAAGTTGTTGCCTTCGTCCATTAAAAATTTAAAATCAGTTATGACTTTTCCTCTCTTTCATTTCCTGGTATTCAAGTTCAGAGATAGAATTTGTTGGTGCGGAACTTCAAAGAAGAGAAAATTAGGAACTGATTTACAGAGCATCAGGATTGACAGCGCACACACATAACTTGTGCGGTCAGCTAAAAATGGGTTGCTGTAATATTGATCACAGTACTGTGAAGTTGGGATACAATAAGGACAACCTTCATGTAAGAGTAAAGTGGAGGAAGGTATGGCAAGCCCTTTGGCAATTAAAATTTCAAAGGCAAAGCATATGTATGGAGACTCTGTAGGGACATAATTCCTTTCAAGACCAATCTGTTTAGGACTTGGAGTGGTCACAAACGATCTGTGTGAGCGGTGTGGAACGGTACTGTCAACGGTGACAACAATTCAGGCTCTGTTGGCTTGCGAAAAAGCCAAGAGGTGCTGCTTGTAGTTGAAATAAGAGCGCTCCGATTCATCCAGGGAGGTAAGGATCTTTCATCCTTTAGTTATATGAGAGTTGATTATGGCCAAAAGAAAGTTATGAGAATTGATCAAGAAAAAATATGAATGCTACAGTGGACATCCAAAATCAACTATGGCTTTTTCACGCCCCAACATTTCCAGCCTTTCTTTTCCTTGTGATCTGAAGCTCTTCAATTTTTCCGAAAGAACCCGGATGCGAAGATCCCACATGGAAAACACGTTTTACCGCAGAGCCCCAACGGGAAACACGTGGCAGGGAGGCGTACATGGTGGGTTCAAAGCCGAGGAACGAGGGCCACGAAAAAACACAATTAGAAAGAGAAAATGAGCACCGGCAACCACCAAAAGTGTGTTTCACACCCGAAGGCCTCCGGTGGGCTGGGCTGCTTGCTCTTTCTTCCGAATCAATATCTGATGCAGTCACGTCGTTGATCGTTAAGCTCACGGGGCGGGGACAAAAAGACAAACTTTCCTCGATTTCTTTCCTGTTATTTTTCTTTCTTCCACAAAATCCAAAAGCAAAGCCTTTCATTTCATTTCACTTCCACATCCCTTCCTCGCTTCTTCTTCCTCCTAGCTAGTACCTACTAACCCTCGCAACCTAATAATATCCTAGGGTAATGCTATATCTCCCGCTTGTTTATCACGGACAGCCTCACGGGCTAAAAGGTGGGCTAAGATGGGCCCGCAGGGCACGTGAGGTGGCCGTGAGAAAAAAGCGTGAGGAGGATTTTCCAATATCCTATGCCCTTCCTCTTCAATAACCCCACGCCACAAAGTCAACGCCATCCGACTTTCCTCCTCCTCGTCTGCTTCCCTTCCACCCCAGCGGCCACATCGTATTTCCCTTTTTCTCTCTTGCAAGTCTTCCGATTGTTTGGTCATAATAAGACGGGAAAATAGTGGATACTCTGAGAGAGAGAGAGAGAGAGAGAGAGTGTGTGTGGATGGAGGAGGCTCAGGTGCCAGACGACTTCAAGTGCCCGATTTCTCTAGAGCTCATGTCTGACCCCGTCATCCTATCCTCCGGCCACACCTTCGACCGCCACTCCATCCAGCGCTGGCTCGACTCCGGCAACCGCACTTGCCCCATCTCCAAGCTCTCCCTCTCCCCTCATCCCACTCTCATCCCCAACCACGCCCTTCGCAGCCTCATCTCCAACTTCACCTCCTCCTCCCCTTCTTCTTCCCGCAATACTACACAACAACTGCGTCCTTCCCCGCACTCCCTCCTCTCCACCCTCGCCTCCCCTTTCTCCTCTCCTCCCGCTCAGCTCGACTCCCTCCGCACCCTCCATCGCCTCTTTAGGACCACTCCCGCCATCTGCCGCCAAATCGCCGACTCCGGCGCCGTCTCTACCATCCTCCGCCTCGTCGGTTCCCAAGACCCGGCCTTGCAGGAGTCGGCCCTGCTCGTACTCTTCGACATCTCTTTAGACGACGACAACAAGGTCGGCCTGGTGGCCGAAGGCGCCGTCTCCCAAATAGTCTCCGTGCTGCGCGCCGGCTCCCACGCGTCCCGGACCCTGGCCGCCACCACCCTCACCAGCCTCGCCGTGGTTGACGTTAACAAGGGCACGATCGGAGACTACCCATTTGCGATAGACGCTCTAGTGGACCTCCTGAGGGAAGGGGAAGGGAGGGGGAAGCGAGAGGCTGCCACAGCAATGTATACTCTGTGCTCGTTCCCGGAGAACCAGAAGAAGGTGGTTAGGGCCGGGGCCATCCCGGTGTTGGTCGAGCTTGCCGGGTCCGGATTAGAGCGGGCGGTGGAGGTGCTGGCGCTGCTGGCGAAATGCCGGCAAGGAAGAGAGCGGATGGAGAAGGCGGAAGGATTTGCAGAGACGGTGGTGGGCATCCTGAGGCGAGGGAGTCAAAGGAGCACGGTGCACGCGCTGGCGACTTTGGCGTCGGTGTGTGGGGAGAGCCAGAGGATGACTTGGGAGGTAACGAGACAAGGGGTGTTGGAGCTTTGTGTGGGAATAATGGCTGCGGATGAGAGCGACGACAAGGTGAGGCGAAATGCAACGCGTTTGATTCAATTGCTGAGACGGTGCAATTGCCAGGCCTGAAATCACCATGGATTGCATTGGAAGTTTGCACAATTTTTTACTATCTTGTACATAAAAAAGTGAGTCTAGTAGTATGTTTTACCTTGTCTTTTTAGATTTGATCCTGCCTGATGTGATGTGGGTCGATAGCATGTGCAAAGTTGTGCAACTAGTGCTGCATATGGAAGACGCTGCGGCCATTGGGATTGCTTTTATTTTTCAGATAAAGGTACTGAAGGCTATGAACTATGCAAGTAAAATCAGCTCATGGTTATGCTACCTGTTGGAGCGAAATTTTAAGTTGTGGGCGGGCAAGTTCTTGTTTACACTTTACATCGAGCGTTTTTTAAGTTAAGCAGTTAAAAACCGAGCAAAAGCAAAAGCATCGACTGAATCTCTCATTGGATAATGTACCATAAGATTCAACATTTCTAATGATGGTCCTTGTGGTCTGAGGCCTGCTCCATATAATCTGAGAAGGAAAAAAACAGGTCTTACTCTATGACCTAACTACATGAAAGAGTCTCGAGCTACTGAATATCGGATGTAAGTGTTACTTTGGGGGTAATTAAGAACCATTAACATCGTCTTGCGGTGGAAATGGATACCGAGTTATGAAGTAGAATTTTTTTGAACCTGACTTGCAAATGTTGCAAAGTGGAAAAAGGCGGAGAAACATAGTTTGTTCATCTAAATTTAAGTCCTATACTTGAGAAGTTGATGAGTGGCAAAAAAAAGGCCCCACCCAAGGCTCAATTACGAGGTCAAGAACAGAGCACCGTTGTAAATTAATGAGAATCGTTTAGAGTTCTATCACCCCTCCACCAATCGTTTTATGTTCTATCAACCCTCCACCAACTCGCATAGACAGGAACAAAATTACCAATATATAAGCTCCTTCAATGGACCCCATTATCTTACTCCCTCCGGTCACTTTTAATAGATGCAATTTTTTTTCAAATACACTAAAAATGGTGTATTTGAAAAAAAACTGCATCTATTAAAAGTGACAGGAGGGAGTAGCATTTTATTAAGAGACTCGGCTATTTTAGAAATAGAGAAAACTTATGTAACATTATTACCAAAAGACACTTCCTTAATCGCCAGGTTTTCTAAGCATAATAGCTCTTGTTTGTTACCAATCAAATGAATCCTTATTATTATAAGAACCCAACAAGTTCAATCCCCAGCGAGTGCACTAGTTAAAATTCTTTCGAACCCAAATGCGCAGCCTATCAACCCCGTCAAGCAACAGTAACTAACATGGAGAATGCTAAAAGAGCAAGATGGGTAGCATTATAGGCAAACACGACCTATTAATCCAGAATCAGTATATATGGCATCCCATATAGTCGCTCAACTCGCAGATGCATAAAGGATGACATCCAATAAACAGAGAGGACCGCTTACTTTAGTACAAAATGGACACAGAAAAGGACCATAAATGCCACTTGCAACATTCAAACATGAAAGACAATATTATCCTCATCTAGCAGAGTCATTCATTAAGTTCACAATCAAGGTGGCCGATCACAAATACTGAAAATAGTAGTACTCATGTCCAAACTTACTGATGCAGCTTCACAAGCGAATCATCTCTTGAAGGCAGCAGTGGTCTACAAACTGCACTAAAGGATGGAGTCCACAAGTAAATCACCAGAAATTATGTCCAATGGAGCTAAACACTTTTGAATAAATAAATAAAAATTAACTCCTTCAGTATTCTACGCATAGATAAAAGCTCTAAAAGCATTAAAATTATAGTATACTGTTTGGCTCCAGCAAGCATCTAGTAAATGGCCATTACTTTCCTATAAAAAAATGGCGTTCAAAAACCATTTAAACAAATACGCTTCGGTAATCACTACCAGAAGATTAACATTCTAAAGAGGAAGATGAGCCTGCACAAAATCATAATTACCAGACTCCCTAAATGTGCGGCGACTCCAGCCTCCGTCGACTCCATTAGATTGAATAGTGAAATGTATCGATGTCAAGTGATTGAAGCAATACTGTTAAATACCCAAAAAGAGAAAGCAATGAAGACACCACCATGTTTACATTGTAAATCTACTTATGATCTTTTGCTTATTTGAGATCAATACTGGTCTTTTTAGATATTAATCTGTTTTGTTTTCCTGAATACCCATTCATTAGATCCCCAATATAGGTAATTATGTTCGCATAAGTATATTTTCGTGATTCCATGCTTGTCCAAGATCAACAATACCTCTTCTAGATGTTATATTGTGAAACTACTAGTTAAATACCCAATATCATTTTACACGAAATCTCCGATGTCTCTAATAATTTATTTGGCCAACTCAGGTATGGTTTTCCTTGGTAGAGCCTAATCCAACTATCTCCTAATTCCAATTTAAGACAGCACCAAGTCACAACATAATTGGTCCAACACCAGAAAGGAACAAGAACTTTAGGCGCAAGGACACTGAGAACAAAAAAGTACCAAGGACAATTACAAATACAAGAAAAAGATATTTATGCCGAGAAGCTTAGAAGAAAACGATTATGGGAAGTTGCGTGCATTAGATGTTATTGGCAATCACACACCATTACCATTACTCATAGGTACATGTATGGAAAACTCTGAATTATTTTCTTCTTTTTAGTTTCCCAAATAAACAATGTCATTTCTACATCCACTTCTCCACAAGATGAACCCAGCCGTTGATCAGTGGGGCCCTTGCAATACACAACAACGATTAGGATTCTTGGACTGTTCATATCCCAAAGACAACAGCCTGTAGGAGTTAATAAATTCATTGCCCAAATGACAACTCAAAAAGGACAAACCATAGCTTACCCTTTTTCAGTTCACCTCACCCCTCTACTTCTAAGAAAAAAAAGCTAACTGCTGACAAATCCTTTTAAGCCACATAATTTGTACATTCTATCTCCCAGTCAAAGGCCATTGGTTTCAATTGTTCACACAGCAAAAAGAAAAAGAAGCCAAGCCATTGCTAGAATCAAGATGGCTTCCAGCCACGAGTCAAAGCAGCTTGTTACTAAACCTACTCATGCCATTTAAACATACGACGTTTTTCATAATCATTTTTCTAAGTTACACTGGTTAGGGACATAACAGGCACTACAATTCAAAGAGAAACCAGAAACTTTCATCATGAGTATTTGCTACAATTTCTAGAGATTGAATACTATCCAGAAATTGCAATAATTCAATTTTACCATTAATAGGATTCGAGTACTAAAAATAGGTTCCGAGTGTTAATTTGCATTGTTTTAGAGCTTCAGATTGCTATTCTAATACTTTCTCAAAATCTAGGTACTCTTGAGTTTGACATGTTAAAGCAGGTGAACGTTTCTATAAAAAATAGAAATCGTTAATTTAAAAGAGTAGGTCATATCAATTGTCTAGAATTAGAAGTTTGAAGCGGTCACATCTACAATAACAAGAGAGCATGCATGTATTAATGATCCAGTTGTTATGCATAAAGTACTGAGTCGTTTCAGTTATATAGCTGAATCTCTATTTTACTCCATTTTTTGCTTTCTTCCCCATCCTATTTTGGCTGTAAAAAGTCAAAAGTTCAACACTAATCCAGACCCGGAGCAAAATTCATTATTGTTTGATCCCATGAAATTTCAAATAACCCAATGGTGGTCTCATCTCAAAGCTAATAACCTACTCCATCTCCATCCATCCCATACTAATTATCTGTACCGAAATAACATTCATTCCATATTAATTGTCCAATTTCAGGTTATCTTTCTCAATTAGTGGATGGGCTAAAACGGATTAGTGGATAGAGTAAAAGGTTAATTAATTGTAATTTTTAAGACCTTCAAATGAATGATCATAATGACAAGGATCTTCAATTATGAGAAACTGACTTTCATGTGGTTTCCAGTGCCAGTTAAACAGAAAAGGTGACCAGCTAAAATAGCAGTTTGTATGTGCTTGTGACAACCTAGTATATAATGCTAACTGCACAGTTCAAGTGCTGCAACCGCATATGCACAAACTAACAGGGTCCCAATAAAGAACAATACCAGATTCAATGCATAGAAAATCTCAACAAAAGAGCATAAAATCAAACTCAACCAGACCCTAAAATGTAATACACTTCATTCAAACAGAATAACAATTACCTGGATTCAAAGAGATGACACCACGGATTAAACGCCTCTCAAGCATCTATCACAAAAACAGGAAAGAATACCTTTCAGAAAACGAATGCAACCAACAAGTTTACATTACATCATCACTATTTCCATAGTTGCTGATCATATATTACCAGACCTATGATGACATCCACATGTTATGTTAATTCATCTATCAACACAACTGACAAGCCAATTTTATCCACTTTATCCATGCATATAACCAGAATCATCAGGAGATACTATGCCTCGTATATAAGGCATATATAATACAAAATAGGTCCCAGTCGGCTGACAAAAGGGCATCTCAAAGAAATCTAAGAAAGATCTTGAATAGATGCAAATCGCTCAAGATGTTGCAAATCACGTCAATTAATGTCAACATAGTAGGATTATAAAATTGCTGCTGAATAACTACTCATTACGATATGCATTTGCATTGCAATACTAGAAAAAGACACAACATATATACAATGTGCATATTTTAGAAAAAGTAACTACAAAAAAGTTATATGTGATTGGCTAAGAAAATTGAATGACGGAGTGATCTTAGCTAAAATATCTCCTTGGGTATCTAACTTTCCACTCTGGCAAAACATAGATCTCATCGGGAATTTGAATATGGAATACCCTGATTGTTTTGCCATTTCGGGGTTAATAGTAATCAAACAAGTATTATTTGTTCTAACCAACTTGATGCATTGACTTGAAATCACAAAGAATGTGGTCAAGGATCTCTTCAGTAGGTTTATTAAAGAGTTTTATTTAGCTTCAACAAAGACTAGTTTCAGGACAACCGTACAAGCAGTAGCTGCATATATAGGAATAAAATGATTGAGCAGCCACAGAATCCCTCTGTGCCTCACACATTAATAGCTCCATTTGGAGCAACTTAAGCAGCAAGGTATTTAACGATGAAGCTCTTTCCATTCTCTTAGCTGTATGTCCCAACATTCAATAAATAGCATTTGGCTCAATTTAAGTGGCTGGGTATTTAACGGCCGAGCTTTTTCCATTCTCTAAGCTGTGGGTTCTACCATTTAATAAAAATAATATTTACTAAATGGAGCTATCAATATAGGACGGAAGGAGTAGAAAACGTATTCAGACAATTGTTCGCACTGTGTAAAAATTATTCAAGTAATTTTTCCTTCTTTTGTATGTGTGGGGGGGGGTGGGGGGGGGCGCACCGTAGACCAGCCTTCCCGGTTCCACTACTGTACATAATCCATTACATAGTTGTCTAAGCAATTTTCGATCGCCTAATTGACTTAAAAAGAACGTTCTTCAGAAGATCTTATAAGAAGCTTCACAAATGAAATTAAAGCTAGATGTAATTTTGGCAGATCCATTATGCTACATTCCACGTGTCTTGATCCTTATGCTAGTTTCTTTATGCCACTTGAACCATTACGCTAGGCATTTGATTCACTGCTAGATTTCAGCAGCACGGTGTTATATATATAGCTAGGCTAGTTATTATGTAATAGGTTATGAGAAAGTTATTATCTTAATTAGTTAAAGAGTAGTTATATGAAGGGTGGTTACTGTACGTAACTGTATGTGTATAAGTCTTTAAATATGTAAAGGATGAATGAATGAATATAGAAGATCTTAATCAGTAACTTGGACGAGTCCCAATTGGAGGTTTCGTTTCCCTCGAAGAAATGTATGGGAGGTCCAATATCCCTTGAAGAAGACCGTAACAATTGGTGGAGATGTCATTCGATCCGATCTCAGTGAAGGAAGTCATTCTCTACTATGTTTCTCCTTCTTTTGAGAAGAGGAATGTAGCATAATAATTGGTTTCAAATTGTTAGAAAAACTTAATCAATTGATTCATCTATACTAGCAACATGACTATGATAACAATAATCATGGCAATGTTATGAAGATTAATGGCACAGAAACAACAACTGTTACACTTACTACCACTACTACTACAACAACAAGCCGAGCCAAAATAAAACTACATCATCAATTATAGCAACAACAATAGTAGTTGTAGTAAGAATAACAACAACAATAGTAGTTGTAGTAGCAATAACAACGACAATAGTAGTTATAGTAGCAATAACTACAACAATAAAACTTACAACGATTAAACTGATTTCTGGAGTTTGTAAGGGAAATCTGCTAGACATTGTCCAAAACAAGAAATGCATAACACCATGTAGATATTGCATGCAGCTAAACGTAGGAAGAATGCCAAAAGTAGCCAAGTGCAAACCTTTGTCATCGGACGCCTCATGGATCGCCGGTTCCTCTTCAGGCAAGGGTCCTAGGTCCAACTCCTTGTTCCTGAAGGAAGCAACCCCAGTCAGAGAAGACCCTCCTGGAGAGTCCTTTTCGTCAGGATAGCGGACGACCACAACAGGGCAAACGCAGTGGTGGACACAATAATCACTGACGCTTCCAAGGCGGCCCTTGGTGGCCCTCCGGGATGCGCCGAACCCGCGGCTGCCCATGATGACGGCGCTAAGGCCGAGGCGCTCGACCTCAAGGCAGAGGCGCTCCTTCATGTCATGGTCCTTGACGATATGGAGCTTGAAGGGGATGCGGGCCTCGACGAGGGGCTGAGCGAGGTCATTCGCCTTGGTGGTGGTGAAGGCGTCGAAATCATCCTCGAGCTTCCGCTGGGACTCCTCGTCGGTGTCAGCAGCGCAGACGGAGAGGTCGACAGATCCCCAGTCGGCGCCGTAGAGGACAGAGGTGGGGCGGACATGGAGGAGGATGACGGCGTCGCCGGGGCGAAGGTAGTTCTGGACAGCCCACTTGACGGCGAAGGCGGACTCGTCACTGAGGTCAACAGCGATGGCGATCTTGCGCTGGGCACCGGAGACGGGGGTGGAGGGGGTGAAGCGAGGGGAGGAGGGCTGGATGACCTCCGCCGTGGGGGACTTAGGGGACTGGTGAGCTTGCATGATTTGATTGACTGCTTCCCAAATAGGCCTTCACTTAACCTGGCAGGGTTTTCCCCAAGTTTAAAAGCAGCACGGCACGGCAGGCAGACAGGAAAATGAGGAGGGGAAGTCAGATGCTTTGGGAGACAGGGAATGGTCACGAGGGGGGGGGGGGGGAGTTTGGAGAGAGGGAAGAAGGGGCAGCGGCGGCAGAGGCTGAGGTTCGAGGAAGGAAGAAGAAAGACAACGAGGCTCTGCTCTGGATTAGCGATCGAGCACCGCCCTCGTCCGTCAATTGGCCCATGGAATGTCAGATCGTCGATATATCGCCGATATATCGATATCGGACACAAACCGATACGCCGATACCATTAAGTATCGGATTTCAGGTTTTTTCCAAATATCGCCGATATATCGGTTTCGGACCGATATATCGACCTTTTTTGAAAAAAAAAAAAAATTTTTCAAATTTTTTTTTTTTTTTTTTGGGAAAAAAAAACTTTCATGTTTGTTTTCTATCCTAATATGCATATTTTGAAATCTATTCTTTGTTTAAATTAGTATAACTCATTTTAGATGTTAGATTGTGAAAATATATGGTAAAAACTAGTTTTTGACGACCGATATTTTTTTACACAATATCTCCGATATTTCGTCTCTTAGGCCGACCGATATTTTACCGATATCCAATACGACATTCCATGAATTGGCCTTTTATTTTATTTGTGGAATGAATTGGGGCGAAAGCTTTCTTTCCTTCCTGTTTGTATTTGATATGTGCGTTTGCCGAGCCAGAGGCCTAGCCTGCACCTGCGTTACTCTCTTTTTTTTCCCTTTTTTATAATAATATTTTTTTGGTAAATCTTTTATTTATCGAAATAATATAAGTCCGGGTGCCAAGTCATCTCGTTACGAATTTTGATCTACAAAATCAATGGATAAGTGAGTGTGAATCATCACCCACCCTTATTTGTATCCGTCAGATCAAGATCCAACAGCTCAAGAATATTTGGACTCATACAAGCCGAAAACAAGTCTCATTTAAAAACAAATAGTATCCTATAATAAAAAAAAGGTTTCCAACATTTCTTTTTGTACATGTTTGTTACTGTGCTAAAGTTCGAGAAAAAATTGTCGTTGATATCATGAAAATAATGTGAATGTGGTGATGAGTCGTCGGGGTTAGTCAAAACTTTCACTACTAATATTAATATGGGTACTGTTATAAAAAAACTATTAATATGGGTACTTTGTAATTTAGGGGCCGTTTGGGGCGTGATTATTGCAAAACATCCAGACTGGATTCTGGATATCTACTGTAGCATCCAGGTGGATTTTTACATCCAGCTGAAACACGTCCTGAGGCGTTTCAGCTGGATAAATAAATATCCAGATGCTACAGTGTAGCAAAACATCCCATCTGGATGTTTTGCTTTTAATCACGCCCCAAACGGCCTATTAGCCCCCATCCTTCTCCAGTTTTCTTTTGGCAGCATAGGGTGTATGGTTTTGTATACAGTGTTACCTTGTCTTTGCCAACTGTATACAGTGTTATCGATCCATGGTAACATCTTGCGTTTAGCCCTTGAAGAAGATGATGCTGATATAAAATTTGAATAACTTTTTCACCTGGATTGTAGCTCACTTGGATTTTGACTATTCATTCATTACTAGGTCTGTTTTCATGACTGTGCGTCCAAACCCGGCCCCGTTGGACTTGGGATTATTTATTTAAAAGAAAGAAAAAAAGATTCATTGTTTTTGTTACAATTATTACTAGGTTCAGTTTCATTCGAAAACTGAACCAATGTAAACAAAAGCAGAGAGTAGGAAACCACTGTCCAATTATAATTTACTACAAGGGGCGATCGAGGATAAGATAGTGTGCATGCATGTCACAAATCAAGCAAAACACCGTTGTTGGCTTGTCATTACTTCTTCCCAACCAAACTATTGGCCTTATCCTGGATCAACTCCCAGGCCGCAACCACGTGCGAGTCTTTGGTCATGGTGGCTCCCACGGCGAACCGCAGCACATAGATCTTGCCCACCACCGTGTGCGTCGCGTACATCTTTCCAGTCGAGTTCACCTCCTCCAGCAGCACCCGGTTCAGTTCATTCACCCGGTTCGGATCCCCGTCCCCCATGCCCAAGCCCCGCGGTGCCAGCCGGAAGCAAACCAGCCCGAACCGCCTCGGCACCACAACCTCGAACCGCGGGTCACTCCTCACAAAGCCCTCGAACATGCAGGCCATCCGCACGTCTGAGCGGATGTGGGCCTGCAGGTTGGCCACCCCGTAGCTGCGCAGCACCAGCCACAGGCGCAGCGCCCGGAAGCGGCGCCCCACCCCGACCTGCCAATCCTTGTACTCCACCACTGACCGTGCGTCGCTGGCCTTGTTCCGCAGGTACTCCGGATCGGTTCTTAGTCCCTTGGTGAAGGACGCGGCGCTCCTCACCCACAGGCAGCAGCAGTCAAGGTGCGCCAGCAGCCACTTGTGGGGGCTCATGCTAAACGAGTCCACCTTCTCCACCCCGTCCAGGTGGTGCCGGAACTCCGGGCATATGCACGCGCTGCCAGCGTAGGCCGCGTCCACGTGAACCCACGCTCCGTACTCCTTCGCTACGTCTGCCAGCTCACCCAACGGGTCCACCGCCGTCGTCGACGTGGTTCCCACGGTGGCGCAGACGAAGAGTGGCACCAGCCCGTTCGCTGCGTCGGTTTCCATGGCTTTCCGGAGCCGGGCGGGGGAGAACGCCAGGTAGGAGTCGTCTACGGACGTGGGGATGGAACGGATGTTCCGGGGCAGAATGCCCGCGATGCGACAAGCCTTGGCGTACGCGGAGTGCGTCTGGTCCGAGCCATAAACGACCAGCTTCGTGACGTCCAAGCCAGGTGGGCCGTGGGCTAAGGCACAGTCCCGGGCCGCAACGACCGCGCAGAGGATCGCCTCGGTGGTGGTGACCTGTATGACGCCGCCGCCCCCGGCGGCGCTGGAGAAGAGGAAGAAGTTGGGGAGGCGGAGGAGCTTGGCCAGCCAGTCCATGACGGCGGTCTCCAGCTCGGTGGCGGCGGGGGAAGCGAGCCAATTGAAGCAGACGGCATTGAATGAGGTGGAGAGCATCTCGCCGAGGAAGGCGGGGGTGCTGATGGTGGCGGGGAAGTAGGCGAAGAAGTTGGGGTTGGCCCAGTGGGTCATCCCAGGTATAATGAGCTTCTCTACGTCACCCAAAATGGCTTCCAGCGGCTCCGGGTGGAGGGGAGCCCCGTCCGGAATCCGGTTCTGGAGATAACCCGGTTCGACTTGGCTCAGGACCGGGTAGGAATCAATGTTTTTGTAGTAGTCGGCTATGAAATCCACCACTTGATGGGCTTGTTTCCGAAACTCTTCTGGGTCCAAAGGCTGGAAATCATCGGCAAATATGGCTGCTGGTGTCTCAGGGAATTCCTTCCCTTCAAGGCTTCCCATTGTTGTTAGCAGCTGAACAAAGGTAAAACGCAATGGCTTTACATATGGTGGGGGGGGGAAGAGGTTGGCTTTATGTAGCTCTAGAGGAGAGTGTGATACAAGTGTGTAGATATATAGGAGTCGGGGATGTGGGAGCGAGAGCAGGGGGATTTCTGAAGAAGAAACAGACGTCGCAGTGTTCGACTTGTCCCCTGCAATCTGTTATCCACGTTTCTAGTTAATAATAAGGTAGTTCGTAGTTGACTTCGACAGTACAGTGAACGGGCACGTGGTGACAAGATGGTTGGGATTTTGGGTCGACGTCCAGCGGTCTCTCGTGTCACGGAGGCCGTCAATTATTTTTTCTCTTTTTCAAATAAGCGGGGAGTTGTCTTTGGACTCCTGCTTGACTCTATCTTTAGTTACACACTTCTTTTTTCTGTTACATTATTAGTAGGGTAATGATATTCCGCCTTCATTACCAAAAAAAAAAATATTCCACTCCACCTTTTTATTACATTTTGCTTGCACAAGTTGATAGGTCCGTCAACTCATGAACCCACTACTCACCACATGGGTTCAGATAGTGATTTGGTGCCACATAAACAGAGTACGAAAATGGAGCTGAAAAGTGAAGGAGTAATATCAACCGTCTTTCATTTCAGACTTTCATTAATTAGTTCCGATTGATTTTTACTTTTGCCCATATTAATAGCTACGTTTGGAAAAAATGGTTCTCATATTAGTTGCATCTCAGAAGCTTCTTACAACTCTTCCAGCTTAGCTATTGAGAATTGAGATCAGTTGTAACTGTGAGATGTTTTTTAAATACCCATCCAAACATTTACCGAATGATATACTCTCTCCGTTCCAAAATACTATATACATTTAAGAAAATTCTTATTTTTATTGGACCATGAAGCCCGCAAGGAAATCACATGACTTCTTCTCCTTCATATCCCGTCCAACTCATATGCTCGTTCACGAACTAAATTCAAGTCAATCTTTTCAAATCTCTTCTAATTTTGAAAAGAAGAAGTCACATAATTTGGCAAAATGTACACAATATTTTCTAAAATGAATATTTCTAAATGTACATAGTAATTTGGAACGGAGGGAGTAACATTTTTTGAAAGAAGTGCTAAGAAAGTGTTTGGTTACACGTTTGTGCTGCAAAGGTTCTTGGGTGTGAGTGCATGTAGCAGTTTTAAAAAAAGAACATCACATTGTTGTAGAGGGAGGTGGTGAGTTAGACATTGGAGCACAATCTGACGCTGTCGACGTCTCCCTTCCATTTTCTTTCATCCCTTTATAGAAATGAAATTCTAAATGTATATTGCATTAGATTCTGTCAGCCTATGAGTGAAAAAAGGCTATACGGATCAGCTGATCGCATGAAAAATAAAATGTTTGGTGGATATTAGATGCAATAAAACATCTAATTTACAAGATAGTTGAAATTTATCAATCCAGGGGAACCTCATTTCCACCGTATTTTTTATGATCCCATGGTGATCGGGGCTAAAAGAGCAGGAGGCATTAATATACATTCATAACCAACGAAGTTTAGTATTGCTGAAACACTAAAATTAACATTATTGTAATTCATGTACAATACCTAAAAGAATGTTTCTCTTTTTCTCCCTTATTTTGGTTTGCTGCGGCAGGGCCAAAAGCGCGGCCTTTTGGTCATGTTGGCCACGAGCCTATATTTGGCTGCCGCCAGGCCTGATCTGGCCTAGTCATGGATAGCACGGCCGGGCCGATGGCCGCCACCGCGAAGAAATAAATAAAGAAGTTGAGAGAGAGAAAAGAATAAAGGGGTGGCGGAGGCGGCCACGACTATTAGGGCAATGTTCTGGGGTTGTTTGGCTCGGAACCGGATCCTGTGGTGAAGCTTCACCAGCGAGGCCGCTGGTGAAGCTTCACCAGCCGTCGATCATAAGGAATCGACGGCGCACACGGTTTCCTTGTGCGCTCGGCCAAAAGACACGCTTTTGGCTGAGCGCACATCATATCCGTGTGCGCCGTCGATTCCGTACGATCGACGGCTGGTGAAGCTTCACCAGCGGCCTCGCTGGTGAAGCTTCACCAGAGGATCCGGACTCGTTTGGCTCCCCTTTGAGTTCGAAAGGCAAAGTTTTTTTTCCTGCCTTGACCCTCAGCATGAGGAGGGTTAGCATTTTAAAATAAAAGAAGTAAATTGTGGATGTGACGTTTTGGTTAGGATAGTGAACCCATTCAGAGTGCCAAACATTCGAGGAGAAGAAGTAAATGGGGAAAGTGGGAGAAAAGGATATTCCCAAAGTGGGGTATAAGTGAGAGCTTTTAAGGCTATGTTTGGCATCCCTTTTAAGGAGCTGGATTCTTAAATAATTCAACTTCTTTTGGGAAATATCCTCACCTAAGGAGATTTCTCAAAAGAAATTGATTTTAGTTCTTCTAATGGGATATCCAATAATTTTCACAAGAAGACAGAGGCATTTTTTAAAAAAAAAACAGGGTTTCATCATAAATCGCATTTTTTTATTTTATAATTGCACTTGTCCTTTTGTGACAATTACAAATCCTGCCATCGACATCAAAATTCTTCCAAATAATCAGATTCTTCACAACCAAACAGCTTATTTTGTAACCTTAACTTCAAAAAACAAATCTGGATTTCCTACTTCTAAAATCCCTAACCAAACAGGGCCTAACTATTATAGGTGGGGTGCACAAGTACAAGGAGTCTAGGAGACACAGTAGACTATTGGGGTCCGAAATCCCAATAGTACCATTCGGCCTCAAATACTCCCCCATACATATGAAAAATACACAAAATTACCAGCTCATCTATCTTATTTCACTTCATTCATACCGATTGGGAAAATATCACTGACGAAGTCTAATTGTCAAGGGGGCCATGGCTATCCCCAACCTCCTAGCTTTGTCCTCGATGACTGCGATGATGTTGTTAAGAAAATTGCACTTTTTCCCTCTTTTGAGTTTGCCAAGATACACAATTAAATATACACATTTCCACACCCACAATGATGCAAGTGAGTTTTCCACACTTCTTTGATGTAGGATGTACAAGTTACCACACATAAAGCAAGATTAACAAATAAATATTTCATCAAATACATAGGAGAGACAAATTTAATGTGGTTAACCGTAAAGAGAACGACTATGTCCATGAGGTATAAAGACTAAATCCAATACTATCAACTTTGGATACAATCTACTTAGTAGAAATTATAAAAATATTTAATGATGAAGACTCTCTTACATGATATGGTGAAATTTTACCATTACGTGGAATGCACAAAGAATATAGTTAAAATGAATTACTACAAATTATTAATAATTTATTTTCTCTATCATAAGTGTCACGCCCCGAATTTCATAACCTCTAATAATGCGCGGAAGCACTAACACAATTAAGGTCATGAGGCTGAAATCCGGGCCATGACCGAATACTCAATCACAACATCATCTTTGTCCAGAATGCTTAAACAATTTTTTTGTTCTACAAGAATCTTAAATAATAAAAACATTACGAGCTCCACTACTGAAATACATTAATCCAGTCAACAATTCATTAAGCAACAAAATAAATTCAGCACACAGGCTGATAAGTTCTCTGCGAATAAGAAAATAAAAATGATAAATAAATTCACATCTTATCGACTTCCGTCATCGAGCTCCAAACACGAACCTTGCTAGTTCTTCTCCACTTTAATTCCTGCATCGAGAGATGCGTGAGTATTTCGAAAGAAATACCCAATAGGAGCCAAGAAAAACCCACAACATGTAACAAAATAGAATACTGAAGAAATGAGCATTAACGACACATTTAAGAATATCAGGTAGAGTAAATACAAGGTTCACTTACCTGCTCAAAATCAATATCAGAGACCATCAGCGGTCAAGAATAAACATAACTCGAACTCTAGGGACCATCAATGGTCAAGAATAGATAAACCATAACTCAATTTCCAAACGTACAGAGCGTCAGGAAGATTTGATTTCTTTTCAATCTAAGGATACAACTCGACTTAAAAAGGAAGGATCTCCCAATTAGGGACGTGACCAAATCTATTAGTCAAGTTAGTTATACTCTGATTAAGGTGGAGATCTTGATCAAATCCGGTTGACTGCTCTGTTTTCTGCACAACATCACACTTTCGAGTCTCACAATAATTTTTACAGTTCGAATCTGGCCCTGAAAATTTTACTGTATATTCCCCAAAGAGTCTACAATCCAACCCAACTGGAATCATATTTTTACGAATTATCTTGAATTAGTTACGATTTTTCTCCTGCGGTCTGTCTGTGCAGGGAAAAACTGGCCAAGGCTAATTAACCTTGATTAACTCCCAATTAGCACAATCTCCTCTCTTGCCACATGGCGCCCCCACTTAATTTGGTAACAGCCCATCATCAACCCCTAATCACATCCCCAATCATTCCTTTTTGTTTTTAAATTCCCAAATTTAAGGAATCTCAATTTCCCTCCAAAATCAAATCGGTTTTGGAATTAAATTCAAAATTCCCAAATTTACTTGATTCTCTCTCTCCTAACCAAATATTCACATGTCAACCACGTGTACAGTGCCCAGGGCGCTGTGTCCACGTGGTTCTGGCCCTCAGGTGTTCCTGCGCCTGGTGCATGGCACACAGATGGACGGCTCCGATGTCCCGCGAATGCAATGTTCAAAACTTACCAAATATAACATCTTGCATTACGATGATCCAATCTAGCAAATTAAAATATTCAAAGGAGTCTCTACACACTGATCTCACACCCTGGCGCCTGGCCCCCACTCCTGGCGTCAGGTGTACTCAGCCCCTGGCGCCAGGTTGAACCCAGCGCCTGGGCTAGTCCTCGCACCCTGGTGTACTGCCTAATCTATAAGCATCACGAAACCAAATCAACACACGAGATTAAAAGATTTTACAACGGCAGCAAAACTTTCCTATTTTAGAACAGTTTCTTAAAATAGCAATTTTGGTAAACTTACAGAATTTTCGGGTGTTACAATAAGAGAAATGCCTTACACTTGAAAAACTCTTTATTTTTTTCTCATTTTTCCTCTAATAAATCTCCCTTTCTTAAATTCCAAAGCTCATTCAAATTTGTAATTTTTTTTCCTATATTCTCTACTCCGAAAGAACCAACTTTTAAGAAAAATAGGTTTTTCAAAAATAAACTCTTCATTACTTTAGCAAATTATATTTAACCTTAAATCTGGCAACGTAGTGGGCCTATGGAAGGCCAACAACCATTAACCTCACATTAGGAGGGAAAAAACCAACAGATGTTAGTCATGGGTTTGAAGGGCATGCCATTGTTTTTTGGATAGATTTGATTGTGACCTACCCAGCTACCTAGTCTGTTGCAGGGGGGGGGGGGGGGGGGGTCGGAGGAAGCGGTAGACATCTGGGTGCACGAGGGAGGAAGTGTAGCGACCGTAAATTTTATATAATAATAAAGTCGAATTTTATGGTTCAAATGGAGTAATTTTGAATTTTAGAAAACTCTTTAAAATTGAAAAATTTAAAATTTTTCCGTCAGACCGATCGATCGCTTTTGTATGGCATCGATCGCAGGACGATCGATCGCGTATACGGACCGATCGATCGCCGTTAATTTCACATTTTTCAAGGCAATCCATTGGGGAACCTCTTGGGCTGATTTTGGGAGATCTTTGGAGGACGTGTCTTACCTAATTAGCCATATTCAACGGATTTACATCTTGGTAAGTGTTTCAAATTGAAAACCCTAATTTCTAGCTAATTAAAAATCTATTTAAATGGAGAATTAGCTATGGAAAAGAATGAGATTTTTTTTGAGAGTTTATGAACGTGTTTGGGATGAGATTATGGCCCTTTTCATGTGAATGAAGGATGCCATATGTCAAGGAATTAAAATAGGAATAATTATTTTCAATTAAGATATTTACTTGAATTCGATTTGGTAACTAAGTGATTTGGTCAAAGATACTTACCAACCAAGATGTGAATTTGTTGGATGGTTTGATCACGTCCCTAGCTGAGGGATTCTCCCTTATTTCTTGTGGATTGTGGCCCTTGGATGAGGGTTTAATCAATGGTGGAGGTTTGCTCTAGAGATTTAAGCTTTTTCTATTTAAACCCTCCATAAGAGAGACTGACACCCTTTTTGGTGAGCTTTGGAGAATGTGCCAGCAAGAGGGAAGAGCAACCAGCCTCCTCTTTTGTTCGTCCAAGGTGGTGGTGAGTCCATCGGTGGTTTTCGTAGTGCTTGCGCGAAGAAGAAGAGTCTCAAGAGCGAGTAGAAACCGATTTATGATTTTCGGGTATCGGATTCCACAAGGTAGGATAATCTTTTACCATAATTCTTTTTCTCTAATTTTCATATGATCATGAGTGTATGATGTTGCTAAGTTCATATCCTACATCATGTTCTATTTACATATCTTACCATTGTTGTTAATGCGATAAATGTTGTATGCTTTAGTTGGCATGTTCTAATGTATTGGATCGCATGTGCATGCCAATTCTTCTCGTTCTATGCTTAGATGACATCCCCACTTCACTCGACCTGAAAAGATATGTTCTTTATGCTCTGTGAGTTGTGCTTGACGTCTGTCCAGAATTAGTTGTCCTTTTTATTTGATGATTGTGCATCATGTTGATAGTAAGCATAACCGATTGTCTAAAATCGGAGTGATCCTTTATCGTACATCTTTCAAATGTGATCAAAGTACCTATCTAAGTCTCTGATGTTGAAAAGTTGTGATCTTTAAGTCAGAGTCCAGCATGATAGAGTGTTGTATGTCTGAGTTTAGGTGTCCTAATTATGATTACATAAGACTATCATACTAGTATGCATGTTCGCTAATCGAGTAATGTATCTAAGTACATATCATGCTAAATAATGAATTAATTAACTCAAAATTTATATGAGTCTCTCTGTCGTACAACTGGAGTCTGACATCATGTCAGGACATCATTGTTCATTGTGGTGTCCGGGAATACTTGGCTTAATTGTAAGACGTGAGAAATAGTTTAAAGTGGAGGAAATCACTAATCGGGTTGTGAAGTCGTAGCAGAAAATGATTGAAATTAATGAATTTCGGAACCATTTGGGTTATGTAAAAGTTATTAAGATGGTTAAGATAATGTCAGAAAGGATCATTAAGGAATTAATTAAGTTTGTAACAACAGTTAATTAGTATAACTCAAGTTAATGGTTCTTGGCCAGGACTATTCCTGCACCGACGAACCCTAATCGGAAAATGATAACTAATTGTACAAAAAGTTATAAAATATGCCGTCAGTCAGGTTGTAAACTAGACTTCCAGGGCTATCTGTAATAAAACTTTTAGAGGTTGATTTGCTCTGTACAAAAAGTGGTGATCGTTTGAATTGGACTGTTCTATTTGGGACAGAACACTATTTTTAGATCTAAAAACCCTAAACTGTAATATTACTATTAATTTCGGATTAAGACATTATTTAAAACACTAATTAAATGTGTTAAGACGTCTAGGGTCTTTGTAACATTAACTATAAAAGTTTACTTTTGGGTCTTAGAGCAGAGAACATTTGTCCGTAATTAATCGTCCTTTGTGTTTCTTATCTTGAACAATCCTTTGTTCAAGAGGCCTCATTGCTTGACTTGTATTCAATGCCTATGATATGATCTATCATGGGCATGTTATTCAAACCTTCTATGTCGTGGATTGTCAACTATAGGGCTAGGTACGGTGAAGGTGACAGAACGTGATCTTTGGCGAATCTTGTGGCGTATCTCATTGATGAGTCATTTTGTCGGGTCTCAGTTGAGTTCCCAGACTTAATTGTTTCAAGATATTGAACACTCCTTTATGAGTCAATTCGAGTTTTGTTCAAACATGGTCTTTCACTCCTACGAAGAGTCGAATTTAGAATGGCATGTTCCAAGCCTCTTAATGAGATGGCTCAGATATATTTTAGTGTCACTCGGTTGAAATATTTGTTTCTTCGCTAAGAGTCATTATGAGAATTCTTAGTTGGAATCATAGTATGCTCATGAGCCATAGCTAGACCCATAGTGGTCTCAGATTTATTGAACCTCTGTAGTTCAGCCGATGACAGCAATCGCGTGCACTTTAGATTGTATGACATTACGGAAGGTCTGCAATCTCCGCCCATTGTGCCCGTAAGCACCGATGGGGCCAGCATCCCTAGACGCATGGCCGGGTTCCTCTGTAGAACCTCTAGGATGTTCTAGTATTGATGTCCATAGGGGAAGTGGACAGAGCTGAGAGCAGAAATTATTATCTCCAACCCTTTTTGATATTTGGAGCAGATACTCTTGTGACATCTCCTTACTCTCTGTAAGTTTGGAATTACTTATATTGATTTTATCCTTCCTTGACCTTTGAGAGTCTCGGATGATGATCGGTTTCCTGGTAAGCAAACTGCATAATTGTTGATCTTGAGTCTATTTGTACTTGTCTTCAATCTTTAAATCATTTGGTATTTAAATTATTATTCTATTGTGGGTTTTCTTGTATCCTACTGGGTATTTCATATGAAATACCCATGCATCCTCTGATGTAGGGATTAAGCTGGAACGGAAGTAATCGACTATTGTTTAAAGTGGTATTGGGCGTTGAAGTCAGAAGACGAGTTATCTTTAATTTATTATTTATGTTGATGATTGTGGACTTGCGGCCTGTGTGCCATTTTATTTTATTTTTAGTTGTGGAGATTTATCGAATAATGTAATAATTAACTTAGACTTCGTTTTGTTATTCTATATCATGTGCGTGGATATGGTTTAAGTCTTATCGATCCAGTATGACCCAAGCATGTAATAATTGGGTATGTGATGATTCGAGTATTCGGTCCGTCCCAGATTCCTACCCTTATAACCTTAATTAGATTATCGCTTCCGCGCATATTGGGGTTGTAGAATTTGGGGCATGATAGGAAGAGATGTCGAGGGTGTTATGAAGAGTGGAAATTAGTTGCCTGGGTCATGGGGTGATTCGAAAAGTTTCAATATCTCTGGGTGTGTTTAGTTAGCCGGTGAAAATTATTTTTTTCTCTCGTGGAGACTACAAAAAAATTTCAGTTATAGTTTTTTCTTTCCCAGATAGAAAGAAAACAAGAGAAAAATCCATCTGCCCCACATTTTTTTTTCTTATTTAATTTTTTTTTCTTTTTCTCCCTAACCAAACAGACCATTTGTGTCTTGTACAATTTGCTCAATAATAACAAAAAAAAAAAAAAAAAACAACAGAAAGTATGAAACTGGGTCATCTGGAGTCCGGGGCTCGTGCAAAGGCGGGAAGGGTAAAACTTGGGCACGGAGGAGAGGGGGACTAAAAACGACTGAAAATGGGATGGACTTGAATGAATCGGGGGCACCTGAAGCATCTTCTCCCCCAGACCAACAGCCACAGAGTTCACCCTTCGGCCATACCATACCACACCATACCAGTCCCCAGTCCGGTCCACTACCTAAATCACTCCATCCTGGAGTATTAATTTCATTTCCATCGCCAAAACTCCAACGCGAGCCTCGCCATCATCACCCATAAAAGAGCCTGCCCCAATCACCCCCCCCTTCTGTTCTGGGTTTGCAATTTGCATGGCCGGACCCCTTCTTCCCCGGCCCCACATTTACTCCTCCAGTCCCACGCCTAAGCTCTCCTCCGACTGGAGCTGATCACTGACGCTTCTGCAACTCTGCCTCCCCAGCAAGCAATGGCTGCAGGCGGTGTTCCACCCGATCATCTCCGTTGTCGGCGCAGCGACGGCCGTCAATGGCGCTGCGTCAGGCGCGCCATGGAGAACAAGGGCTTCTGCGAGTTGCATTTCCTCCAATCTCGCTTCCACCAGACCAAGCAGGCGGTCCCCCTCTCCATGAAGCTCCAACGCAAGAGGAGGTCCTCCGCTCTAAAAGCTCGCAAGTTCATCCCCACCCCCGCCACCGCCGTCGCCGCTGCTCCTCCGCCGAAACGGCCGTGCAAAATCTGGGGTAAGCTCAAGAAGAAAGAAAATTCTGCATTGTGGTTGCAGCTTGTCTCCATGGTCCTGCGCCGTCTGATCGAGAAGGACCAATGCCGCCGCAGTTCAGACGGCCAAGTACTGGAACAAGAGGAGAACCTCTTGGTTCGGAACCTGCCTAACGGCACCATGTCCATATCTCCGCGTCCCCAGCCTAACTCGAATAATGTTGCCAATTCTGCGCCATCGGTTGACAAAAAACTAGGTCTAGACGAAAACCTGTTCTTGCGTAGATGCTTTCGGTCCAAGAATGTCGAACCAGTCCCACTAAGCGGCTTCCGGGTGATTGCTTTAACCCACTCTCCTCTGCAAAATTTTACATTTGCCTTCTCTCAACACATTCGTTTCCACTTGTTTTCAGGTTGTGCCTTGCACTCGTAAGATGAAGTCAAAGTGCCACCAATGCGGGAAGGCCGGTGTCTCCAGTTCTCTTCGATGTTCAAAGTGTGAAAAGGAGCTTTACTGTAAGAATTGCTTCCAACTGTGGTAAGTTTGGTTCCCATTTTGATTTTGGCCCTTTTTGGAAGTTAATATACTCCATTCATGTCATGACTCATAAACACAAGTACATTCTGTATATTGTTTCTCTCTTTGCTATCTAGTTACTCCCAGATGTCGGCAGAAGAATTCGAAATTGCATGTCCCCTTTGTCATGGCTGTTGCACTTGTAAGAATTGTAGAAACAGCGAACCTAAAGTAACTGGATGTAAGGTCTGATTTCTCTGACCTTCCTTTTTTTTTGATAGTTTTAAGATTAGAGCTTTAGCTTTATTTGCTAACAATGGTTGATGGCTGCCTTTTGAGCTGATTTTGCAACTTGCTTCAGGAGCTGACCCAAGATGACAAAGTGGTAGACAGAATTTTGAACGCCCATTACATGATTTGTCTGCTTCTTCCTATTCTGAAACAGATAAATCAGGATCAGAAAACTGAATTTGATGCGGAGTCAAGACTGCCGGGTGTGTGCATTACTGTGCATCCTTTCTAGTTCATAAGTTCCGTGCCTTTTGTTGAACATTTTTTTTATGATAGGTTTGTGTCCATCCGCTGCACTTCAACAGGCAGATTGTGATGCCAATCTTTGCTGGTATACCTAACATTCGTGCTCAGTTTTGCATTATCTTGTAATTCTATCTACAGAATTATCCTACTTCTCATGTATCTGATATTGGCTTTTTGACTCTCCCATGGTACAGTGACTACTGCAAAGCTTCGATTGTTGATATCCACAGAAGCTGCTCAAATTGTTCATTTAACGTTTGCATAAATTGTTGCCAAGAAATAAGGACAGGGAACTTAGTCGGTGGCATTGGAAAAAGATCAAATCGCTGCATTAAGTTGAAGATGAATAATCAATGTGAAAAGTTACATTCAAAAACAGGTTGGAGATCAATTGGACCTGAATGGAAAGTTAATCAGGCCAATGGGACCATCCCCTGCCCGCCAAAGGAACTTGGAGGCTGTGGAAAGAATATACTTGAATTGAGATGTATTTTCCCGTTAAATTGGATGCAGAACCTAGAAATAATTGCAGAGGAAATTGCTTGCAGCTACGATCTCCCTGCACTGTTAGATATTCCTTCCTGCTGTTCACTTTGTTCTAAGAGCTATAATAATGATCAAGTAATTGATGGCAGTCTGAGACAAGCATCTTGGAGAGAAGATTCTGATGACAATTATCTATACTCTCCGAGTATGGAGGCCATCAAGGTTGATGGTGTTGAACATTTTCAGCAGCATTGGATCAGGGGTCATCCAGTTATAGTTCGTGACATCATTGGATGTACAACAGAATTGAGTTGGGACCCACTTGTACTCTTTCAGTCACTTCTAGGAATAAATGAAACAGACGCAAAGATGGTAAAATGATTGTTTTTCTGATAAATTGTCTCTGGACAATGTACAATGCCATGGTTTCATATTGGTATTGAAAGAAAGTGAAAGGACATTTTTCAAACAGTATGCTTTATTATTCAATTTTGCAGGTAGACATCCGTATTGAAAACCAGTTTAATGGTTACTTAAGAGGACAGACTCATGATAATCTGTACCCCAATATGCGGAAACTCATGGAGTGGCCACCATCATGTTTGTTGCGAGAACAATTCCCTAAACATTATGCCGAGGTTGAACATGGTTTACCATTTCAACAGTATACTCATCCTAGCTCTGGTTTCTTCAATCTTGCTGTGAAGTTACCCAGTGATTCACCCAAGCCTGAGCTTGGGCCATGGATGGATATTTTTGATGGGTTTGGCGAAGGCCTTAGGCAGGCTAATCCTACAACAAAGCTTCGTGTTGGAATATCTGATGTGGTTAGCCCTTCATCCCAGTGACTTCACTACTGTCATTTGTACTAGACTTCTATTACCTGGTAAAATATGCTCTTCTGTTGTTTTCTTAACTAGGTGAATGTTCTAATGCACACATCAGAGTTAGCAACTGCTGAGAGGCAAATTGGCAAAATTGAAAACAAGAAAAGAAGGCTCATAGCTAAGGACAAGATGGAATCCTTTGGAAGATCTTTTATGCAACATATGACCGTGGATAAAATCAAACAAGAGCCACTTCTATTTGGTGAAAGCTTGAGAAAGCAAAAAAAATCGAGGGAAGGACCTAAGAATGGAAAAAGTGTTATTCACTTCAAAAGGGGAAAATTGCTTGATGCTGTGAATTGTGAAAAAGGTGTGAAATGTGAGGTGGGAAACAAGCTAGATCAAAACGAAAATAAAAGATCACCCCATTTTGGTGAAGAAGTAATCACTGATTCATCTGGAGTCCAATGGGACGTTTTTCGCAGAGAGGATGCTCCAAAGCTGGCAGCATATATCAACAAGCACTTTAATATATCTTGGCACAACGGTTACTCTTTGGTTAAACATGTACATACAATAAACTAAGTGTTTGCCATTAGTAAAGTAGTTTTAACTAAATCGGGCATATGCTGCTGTAACCTGCTTATATTTTGTAGTGTTATGTCTAGTATGTTCATTTACAAAGAAAACCATTTTATTGGCTATAATCTGAAGGCCGAACCAGGTGTCTATGTGCATAGTGCATCTATGATAGGCTGCTATCAGATGACAACAAATTTATTGTTATTTGATAGGCTTTAGTATTGGTATTTGTTAACAAATAAAGTCTGACACTGGTTTTTATCTGCTGGTACAACAGGCTTCTTATCCAATTCATGATCGACGTTTTTTCCTTGATACAGCTCACAAAAGAAGGCTTAAGGAAGAGTTTGGTAAGCAGCAATTTTATTTTGCTTTTTACATTTTTCTCTTTGATCAGAAAGGTGTGGCAGAATTGTTGTTCTTAATTTTCGTATTTTCCCAGAAGTGGAGCCTTGGACATTTGTTCAGCACGCTGGAGAGGCGGTTATTATCCCTGCTGGATGTCCATATCAGCTTAAAAATTTTAAGGTAATATCTGGTATTACATAACCTGTGATGCATGTCTTTTTTGTATAGAAAGCTTAAGGTAATGTTATTTTCTTGCATGGAAAACCATATTCCCTTCAGACGATACTAGGTGTGATCCATGGTCCTGTATGTGTTACTGCCATGCAGCAATATTCCAGATTGAACATCATGTCACACAATCAATTTAATTGCTAAGGAAGTTTCTTGTTTAATTTTATCGTCGACTGTATGTGATGATGAGAATCTCATTATTATGAGATGAGTCTTAATATAACAACAATCTGTAATTACACTAAGAACAGAATAAGCTTTTTGGGACACAGTATGTTTTTTGTTATATCTATATCTTGCAGAGCTCTAATCTAATTCTACTTTAGACTGTTATTGTTCCTTTGAGATTGTTGGCATTCATTATTCCTTAGAGATTGTACGTATTGATAAAGAGAATTGCTTTATAATTGGCAAGGTAAAACTTAGTGCAGTGAAAAGCCGGCAGGAACCTTCTTATATATGTATTCAGTTTTTTTATATCTTCTGCTTGTATAATACACTAATGTCATTAGTCTACAACTTTACTTCTATGAACATTGGTGGTGTTATACTTGTACATCAAAACAAAGTGATGGTACGAAATTCTAAGAGCAAAACAAGGTCCAACTTTGTGTTATTGCATGAACTTGATTATTTTTTATGGAAACCTGTAACCTTACGTCTCACAAATCAAAATATTATACACTTTTGTATCAAAATGTGCACAGGTAACAGTCAATTCTATGGATGTTAAAGTTAGCTGTCACTTATGCACCCGCACCCTGAAGACTAGTTGCATTTTCCTCACAGAATCTCTTGAATCCCTTTCCACAATAATCTTATGGTTAAAACTATGTTCAGTGTTGCACAAAAGTGGTGATAGACTTTATATCGCCTGAAAGTGGGTGGGAATGTGTCCAGTTGGTTGATGAACTCCGACTGCTGCCCGGTAACCATAAAGCTAAGCAAAATACAATTGAGGTAAATGCTGAAGCTACCCTACTACATTATGCTGTTCCAGCTCTTTGGGAACTTTTTCTTCTTTTTTTTTCCTCTTATTTTAACACACCGGTATTACTGCTGATAGTGTATTTTTACTCATGGCAGGTTAAAAAAATGATCCTTTATAGTATAAATGCTGCTGTTCAGGAAATTCGGGACTTGACATAAAGTAAAATGTAAGTTTTGCCATGAAATTTAAGCGAGCTTTAATCATTTAAAATTAATGATTATCTGCTTAATGCTACATATGCTTGGTGAATGTTATCCGTTGAATTTCAAAATATTTAATAGCAGCTTCGGGCCATCATTCTCTGCCTGTGCATGTTTTAAAAGGTAAACTGCACCTACCTCCCATGAGCTATGTGAAAACTGCATATAAAATCCCATATTGAAAATTGCACATAATTCCCATCACCTATTGAGAATACTGCACATAACCCCCATAACTTAACTTTCATCAAATTTAAATAGTTTTAAGATAATATTACCGTCATCAGTTAATACCGTGATACGTTAAAATGTCAATAAAAAAACTTAGAGATATTATATTGAACATAGATATTTAATGCTACAGTTAATAATTAGTCTACTCCACCTAAAGCAGCTAATGTAAACTTGCTAAAAAAGATTTGAGAAGTGTGTACATAACATTAAGCTGTTATGAAAGACTTTCCAAATTTAGAATTATATGCTAAGTTATGGGGTAAAATTGTTTTGAATAATTTAAATTTGATGGAAGTTAAGTTTCGGGGATATGTGCAGTTTATTTGAATAGGTGATAGGAGTCACGTGCAATCTTCAATAGGTAATGGGGATTATGTGCAGTTATGATATTGATCATGTTGGGTATGCGCAACATGACCTTTTAAGGTAATATTAATTGGTGAGCATGGTAAAAGATCGGCTCTTGTCAGAAAGCTGATGAAATCATAGTTATAGCCATATCTTCTGCCTTTTTTTTTAATAAAAGAGAAATTCATAGTTTTGCATCCCATGTACAATGTTCCTGTTCCCTGTGGTACCTGGAGCGGATATGGTGACTTAGGAGTAGAATAGTCCCATTGTCTTCCACTGCGGATGGGAAGTTTGATTGATACTTGCGTATTATGTTCTTCATAATTTTATATGGATACTCAAAACTTCTATGTATACAGTGGTTTGACCTGTTATAAGTGTTTCTCGACCTAAATAAATGCTTCAAACATTAAAGCATGCATTGGTATATCTGTTAAGGTGTTTTTTGTAGTGTTTAAAGTTGCGGAGATAGTAATCCAGCTGATATTAGTTACCAAAAAAAAAATCCAGCTGACTTTTCGTATAAAAAGTTCACAAAAAATGTAAACAATATAAGGGAGGATGATACGATATACATCATGGCAAAGAGTTATAACACTTCCATGAATAGTTGACCTCTGGATTACACGTGCAATTATGGGTCTTTCCAGGTTAGGTTTCGTTACTCAAAAGCAGACCTTGGTGATTGGTTTGGGGCATACAAATGTCATGAAAGTCATATGCAATTGTTGGATGCCAGTTAGGATATACATGTGTGTATGCCTAGTAATCATTATTTTTAGTTGCATCACCTTGCATCATTGTGTTGACTCTTATTTTTCCAACTTTTGACTGCTTGAATGTTTGCATTGCACAGTGGTGTTGGCTAATTTTTCTCTGTTTATGTTATTTGTACAGTTTCCCGCAATAATGTAATGCGCAATGCATATCTTGGAAAATTGGAGTTAGCTTGATAGGTGGTTTACAGATCCTTCTACAAATCATTACTGAGGTTTAACCAGCCTTGAGTCTTGTTTCATGCATTTTGATAGCAGGTTAGTTTGTTTTATCCTCTATTTTTTTTTTTGAGAACGCAAAATTATAGTATGTTGTTCATATGATTTGTATTAAGAAAGCTGAAATACTGGAAATTGTTCAAAAGGCTTCAACTCTGTGAAATTTTTTACTTGAAAGACATATTGACAATTAAGGAGAAGGCAAGTAATCTCGATTGTTTAGGATTTGCTACTTATGTATATTTGAAGGCATATATATTTAATGATGTGTTTTCCTAAGATGTGTGGAAAAAAGTACTGGGCCTTTATAATGCTTGAACATGTCAACATACAAGTCAAACGACCCTTTGGAGTATGGTACATAGAGTCAGTATGTGACTGCTCAATAAAGAAGTTTTTATCCCCAATGTGCATTAGAAACACTTCATTCAGTACGAGCACTTGAATCAGAGTACAAGCCTAGATGCAATTTTACATCTGTGAGCAGTCAGTAAAAGCAGACTGGTCTTGATTGTTACCAGCTTTGTGATGGAAGATGGCTATATTAATATTTCATGTGCAACCATCATGTCATGAAGCCAATCTACATAGTTGGAAAGGTGTATGATGAATATGATGATGTTGAATCTCCTTATCATTGTCCCCTTTTCAGAGGGTTGCGTCAGGAAGGGCATCCGGCGTAAAAACTTGCCACTATGTTTCTTTGTATGGATTTTGTACCATTTTGATTCCGATAAGAGTCAAATGCGGGATATAATCCATGCCGCCGACCCCAGATAGCTGGGATAAGGCGTATGATGATGATGATGATGATGATGAGCAGTCAGTAAAACGAGAGTGAAGTAGCCAAAACTTGAATAACTGGAATTTGTTAAGTTCTCTCAGAATGATTAACTTTTTTATTAGAAAGGGAAAATTTGTCAACAAAGCAAAGAGATGACAAGATTCTGCTACAAATTTTGTTTTTTGCTAACAAAAAAAAATGTCATAGAAAAAAACATATAAGGATTGTCTACTCGGTCTAGACTATGCAAATGATCGAATGAACAATTAAGTGTGAACATCTATAGTGCTGAAGGCAGGATCAAGATTTCTAGGTACTATGACGGTGTAAATTTGAGTTAGGAAAAGAGAAGATTAGATCCAAATCTTCGATTTCTGAACAAATTTATTATCTAGCATCATTTGAGGACTTTGCTAAAATTCCGTACTTGTGGCTTTCTAGGTGACATGCACAACTAGGTGTCAGTGGAACAGGACTCTACGGCAGCAACCTGGTTCATCCAATTTTGCCCGTGTTGTTTTTTTCTCTAGCTTCATTTAGCAATTATTAGTATCTTATACAATTTTATTTCTCATCCAATCTGAGCTTCTAAGCTTAGCTCTGGTATGCATGTATAGTCTCCCTGTCATCGACGACTTTTTGGTAGCATGTAGTAATTCATTTGGTAGCTTGTAAATCAGTTTTTTTTCTCGATTACTTTTGCATGTGTTTCATGTGAGCTCTGCTGAGTATGGATAGGCTAGCATATATGATAAACAGAGTTCGAGTTTTATATTCGTGGGTTTAGTTGTTTTTTATGCTAACCCCACCTTGCAAAAAGATAATTGATCCTTATCATCTTCTTCCATACATGCTTTTGTCACATGACAAAACTTGGAATGCAACGACCTAGAATAGGTCAGGTTGCGGATTTCTGTTGTAATCTGCTAGCAGAATCCCTAACAAGGACCAAAGAACAAGTTATTCTAAGAATTTGGTCCTTGTGCGCCTCAAAGCCCTGTTACATTCCACTTTGATCAATTATGTGGGAATTCTCCTTTCAAAGTCGGCACACCATCATATTATATTATGCTCTCTGTGATCCAGTGTCTTTGGCTCTTGAACAAACTCACCATTTTGTACGACCGCACCGAATCTGATCCATACATGGGCCGAAGCACGAGCCCATCTGGAGTCAGGACTAACATGGATCGGATTAGTCCCCGACGGGGATAAAAAAGCAGTGTTAGTCAACATTGCAATCATGAAACACAAGATTCTTCTCTCTTTTTTTTTTAAACGAACTAAAGATTCTTACTTCAAGAAAAGAAACACGAGAGAAAAATCATGAAATACGGCTAAAATGGGGGGCCCTTTGTTGGAACAGCGCAAATACATAACGATGTATACCCGTGGAGGGGCTTGGCCCCATGTATGCAACCACTTCTCTACCTGCATGAGCCCCCCAACCACAGCACAAGAAGCACTTCAGCTCTAGTACTACATGTCCTTTTGATTCAGAAGCAAATAGGAAATGTGATGTGATTGAATCGAATGCTTTTATTTTATACTAGAGAAAATAAAAAACCTTTTGTGGCGTCTATCCCTCCCGGTATGTCGACCACAATCCTGCAGAAGCTGTGGCTTGTCTCAATGAGTTATATAATTATAGAAGCTAAAGTGGTAAGATGTATATATATATAAATTTAAATGAGATCGTCCTCATATAGTTTATAAATATCAATTCATGTTGTAGCCATTGGATTTTAATTTGATGGCTATAAAAAACTCATTTATTGATTTGACACTTACTTACCTAATGATTTAATATCCGGTCTCGTATGACACAAAAGATTGACCTCATACTCTTTATACGAGAACGATCTCATATAAATTGTCTTTTTATAATTGGAGCATCGGGATCTGTCATCACCTTCACAATTGGTTTTCTTATCATTGAAAATGCAAAATCAAAGAAAATGGAAATAACTCACATTAGAATCATTTCTAATTTAGTAAGCAGTGTATCGAGTTTTTTTTACCTGAACAGTTAGTCCAGAGAATGCTGCTAGACAGCCGTTTTATTGCTAGCAATGCAGCCAGTATAAGCCTCCAGCCATAGAGGATTTTAAATGACAAAGGTGACAACGCGACATATCGGGTCCCTCCCTTCCGTCTCACTTATATAAGTAAGATGATTCAATACTTCCTTACTGAAAGAAGGCGAAAACAAAAATACAGGACCATCACGCGCAGAAGTAACGAAGTAAGGATACAGAAAAATCGCTGCCGTATCTATATCTAATATGTATCGGACACGGATATAAGAGTGTTATGGATGTGTATTTGATATAAAATATATCTTTTCGGGAGTTTATATCACCATTAAAGGTGTTGTAGCATAATGGTAAAAGCAATGCCTTTTCAGGCATTTTGCTTACTAAAAATAATTTAAAGTTTGTAATTGTAATTTTTATAAGGTTTGAGAGGAAAAAAGTGGTAATATAATATTAAATATATATTTAAATTTTATATAAATAATTATTTATTAGTCATGTCCGTATTTTTTTAAAATATAATATCTCCATAATTGTATGATGTATCCGTATTCCTAACTGTAGAGCTAATGGAGGGTGGAAGTACCTGGACTGGAATCGAAGTTTGATGTTGATGGAGGGGGGAAAATCATGAACTGAAAGAAAGTAAGCGCCACGTTGCGGGGTTATTGTCTTATTGACAGGGACTGGGAGTGGCACACTGCTTGTCTTCTAGAAGGGAGACGTGGCGAGAAACGATGAATCTGGCGTTCGTGACGTCTAAGCCCACGTTTTGTGATGTAATTGACAGCTGAATACGAGTTTTGTTGTTGGGTCCAATAGGAAATAGGAGAACGACCACAAGTTTGCATGACAAAGGCAGGCACAAGGAGCAGCGGATGGTCTCTAACCTCTTGAACGATAATAGATACCCAGTCTAGCTTCGCAATGTCAATAAGACAAGATAAGATGATCATTTGTGTAGAAAAAATGATGAACTTCCAACTAAGAAGTCAAACATATTAGCATAAGAACTTAAGCTGATCATAGTGCCAAGACAAGGGAAAAAAAGCTCGATCAATTACACTCTCTCCTCAGAGGCTGATGGATGGGAAGAAGAAATTGGTGTTGATTGGGTTAAGGGATCGTATAGAGTACTTTTCAATGTTTCATACAGGATACTGATAACTAGGGGTGTTCACGGACGTCCGTGTCCGTAAGTCCGTCCATGTCCGTGTCCGTCTGTTATTTAACGGACGGTCCGTATGTACTACGGACTGGACACGGAAGGAAGTTTTTTGTCCGTTTTAATGGGGTACAACGGATATTGTCCGTGTCCGCGGACGTCCGTGTCCGTTACCCCATAAAAAAAAACCCGAGGCCAAAGCCCCTGCCCACTGCCCAGCTCACTCCCCGGTGCCGTAGCACCACCAGCCCTTCTCCATCGTGGCCCCCTTCTCCAGCATGCTCTATCGTCTCAGCAGCTCCGACGATGATGACGCTCCTCAGGTACGCCCTCCCCCTCCCCCCCCCCCCCCAAATTTCTTTTTTTTTTCTTGGTGGGGGGCTGTGGAATTAGAACTCCGCCTTGCAGGCTGAGATTGCTCGGTAGTGATGGTGCCAAGACGATGGGTTTCTGGTCTTTTTTGGGGTGTTGAAAATAGTAGTTTGTAAGAAGAAGATAAGGGGGGATTTTGGGGTCGGTGATTTTGGTTCTTTTTGTATGTAAATGAAGACAAAAACAAAGAGAAAGGAAAGGCTAACCAGGAAGAAAAAGCACACCCACACAGCAGTAGAACAAGTGTAGGAGCAGGAAAGCAGAGACAGAAGCAGCTTTTAATGTAATTACCTTTTTTTTGTAGCACACGAATGGCAAAAATTTCATTGTTTTGAAATGCTTTCTTTGGTCATCTTTAAATTTGTCGTGTTTGTTGGGTTAGCGTCTTTCTTTTGCCTTCTTTCATTCTTTCTTTTGTTTTTGGTGCAAGAATTCTTTCCTATTCATTCTTGTGTGTTATTTTTGTATGGTGTTGATCCCATCGAACATTTGGGTGGAGAAGCTGAAAAGCGAAAAGGGCCTGAACTTCTCTATTTTTTTATGAAATTATGTTGAAATAAACACTTTTGTGATGAAATTTCATTTATGAGGAAAATGTGATTATGAGAGGATGATTAGAATATCTAACATGCAATCCGGCTCAAACGCGATGGCTTGCGCTGAGGCAGTAATCAGTTTGTAAGGGGCTTTTTACATATTACCTGGCGCCAAGTATGGTTTTATCATATTACCAGGTTTTTCTTCTGACTTCTCATATGACCTGGAATCGGCACCTAAAGTACCGAAAATGCCCTTCTTTTACGTTTTTTATGCATTTTGTATCCGAAATGCTTCATTCTTCCCAAAATTAACGATTTATAGGATCATCAAGTTGGGGAAGAAGATATTCCGGCAAAGATCCATCCATAATCGCAGTTCAAACCATCGTCGGCGCCGTCCAACCCGGAAAAAAAAATTTCATGCCCAAAAACTGTAAAAACAGCGGGAAAGACGAAAAAAAATCTATGATGAATGGATTTTGATGTAAGAGCAGTGGGAAAGCCCTCCCAACTATAAAAATTAAGATCTACATGTAAAGAAACACATATAAAGATCACCCATTGGTGTTCGACTGCTCCTGGACATGAAATAAAAGGATAAAAATGGGCAAAAACGTGAAATACTCGTCGGCGGGCGACAAGTTCCATTTATATATCTTTCTGTGATACTAATGAGGTGGAAGAGGAGGAAAAATAAGGAAGAACGAAAAAAAAATGGGCAAAAACGGATAAAAAATGAGCAACTTATGACATTTTGAAGATTGTCATTTATCGTGTTGTCGACGACACGACTTGATTCAAGTCGTGTACTATTCAACACGACTTGAATCCAAGTCGTGTTATATGCAACACGACTTGAATTTAAGTCGCGTTGAATAGTACACGACTTGAATCAAGTCGTGTCGTCGACAACACGATAAATGATAATCTTTAAAATGTCATAACTTGCTCATTTTTTATCCGTTTTTGCCCATTTTTTTTTTTTCGTTCTTCCTTATTTTTCCTCCTCTTCCACCTCATTAGTATCATAGAAAGATATAGGATGGAAAAAGAAGAAAAAATAATAAGAAAGAAAAAATAAAATGATAAAAATGGGCAAAAACGTGAAATACTCGTCGGTGGGCGACAAGTTCCATTTATATATCTTTCTGTGACACTAATGAGGTGGAAGAGGAGGAAAAATAAGGAAGAACGAAAAAAAATGGACAAAAACGGATAAAAAATGAGCAAGTTATGACATTTTGACGATTGTCATTTATCGTGTTGTCGACGACACGACTTGATTCAAGTCGTGTACTATTCAACACGACTTGAATCCAAGTCATGTTATATGCAACACGACTTGAATTTAAGTCGTGTTGAATAGTACACGACTTGAATCAAGTCGTGTCGTCGACAACACGATAAATGATAATCTTTAAAATGTCATAACTTGCTCATTTTTTATCCGTTTTTGCCCATTTTTTTTCGTTCTTCCTTATTTTTCCTCCTCTTCCACCTCATTAGTATCATAGAAAGATATAGGATAGAAAACGAAGAAAAAATAATAAGAAAGAAGAAAGTGAAATGATAAAAATCGGCAAAAACGTGAAATACTCGTCGGCGGGCAACAAGTTCCATTTATATATCTTTCTGTGACACTAATGAGGTGGAAGAGGAGGAAAAATAAGGAAGAATGAAAAAAAAATGGGCAAAAACGGATAAAAAATAAGCAAGTTATGACATTTTGAAGATTGTCATTTATAGTGTTGTCGACGACACGACTTGATTCAAGTCGTGTACTATTCAACACGACTTGAATCCAAGTCGTGTTATATGCAACACGACTTGAATTTAAGTCGTGTTGAATAGTACACGACTTGAATCAAGTCGTGTCGTCGACAACACGATAAATGATAATCTTCAAAATGTCATAACTTGCTCATTTTTTATCCGTTTTTGCCCATTTTTTTTTCGTTCTTCCTTATTTTTCCTCCTCTTCCACCTCATTAGTATCATAGAAAGATATAGGATGGAAAAAGAAGAAAAAATAATAAGAAAGAAGAAAATGAAATGATAAAAATGGGCAAAAACGTGAAATACTCGTCGGTGGGCGACAAGTTCCATTTATATATCTTTCTGTGACACTAATGAGGTGGAAGAGGAGGAAAAATAAGGAAGAACGAAAAAAAAATGGACAAAAATGGATAAAAAATGAGCAAGTTATGACATTTTGAAGATTGTCATTTATCGTGTTGAATAGTACACGACTTGAATCAAGTCGTGTCGTCGACAACACGATAAATGACAATCTTCAAAATGTCATAACTTGCTCATTTTTTATCCATTTTTGTCCATTTTTTTTTCGTTCTTCCTTATTTTTCCTCCTCTTCCACCTCATTAGTGTCACAGAAAGATATATAAATGGAACTTGTCGACCACCGACGAGTATTTCACGTTTTTGCCCATTTTTATCATTTCATTTTCTTCTTTCTTATTATTTTTTCTTCTTTTTCCATCCTATATCTTTCTATGATACTAATGAGGTGGAAGAGGAGGAAAAATAAGGAAGAACGAAAAAAAAATGGACAAAAATGGATAAAAAATGAGCAAGTTATGACATTTTGAAGATTGTCATTTATCGTGTTGTCGACGACACGACTTGATTCAAGTCGTGTACTATTCAACACGATAAATGACAATCTTCAAAATGTCATAACTTGCTCATTTTTTATCCGTTTTTGTCCATTTTTTTTTCGTTCTTCCTTATTTTTCCTCATCTTCCACCTCATTAGTATCACAGAAAGATATATAAATGGAACTTGTCATCCGCCGACGAGTATTTCACGTTTTTGCCCATTTTTATCCTTTTATTTCATGTCCAGGAGCAGTCGAACACCAATGGGTGATCTTTATATGTGTTTCTTTACATGTAGATCTTAATTTTTGTAGTTGGGAGGGCTTTCCCACTGCGCTTACATCAAAATCCATTCATCATAGATTTTTTTTCGTCTTTCCCGCTGTTTTTACAGTTTTGGGGCATGAAATTTTTTTTTCCGGGTTGGACGGCGCCGACGATGGTTTGAACTGCGATTATGGATGGATCTTTGCCGGAATATCTTCTTCCCCAACTTGATGATCCTATAAATCGTTAATTTTGGGAAGAATGAAGCATTTCGGATACAAAATGCATAAAAAACGTAAAAGAAGGGCATTTTCGGTACTTTAGGTGCCGATTCCAGGTCATATGAGAAGTCAGAAGAAAAACCAGGTAATATGATAAAACCATACTTGGCGCCAGGTAATATGTAAAAAGCCCGTTTGTAAGTGTCCGTGGACGTCCACGGACAACAATGGACGGACACGGACAATTTTTTTAACGGACAATTACAGACACGGACGGACTGGACAACACCCTCTTTTATTGCGGACTGACACGGACGGATAGTTGTCCGTGTCCGTCCGTGTCCGTGAACACCCCTACTGATAACTGTAATAACTGAGCCAAAATTGGCTGAGTGCAACCGCTGTGTTTTTGAAGTTCTATAGAACCCCCCACTCGTTGGCTACTATCATTGTCAAACAAGTGAGGGCCACTATTGCCGCTTTATGGACTTCTCCAGATTTGTGCACTGCAGGGTTCATATTTTTAGCAGTTCAGAGTGGGCCTATTTGTAGACCCAAGCCACATATGCGTCAGAGCAGCATAACGTAACAGTGCTGGTTTGCGTTTGGAGCCTTGGAACAGGGAAGGTCACTCCTTTGGCGGGGATCAGGGAAGACAGCTCCCGAGTTTGAGCGCCATAAAAGAGGTTGTAGCCACTGATCCTATTGAAAATAAATTAACAAGTAATGACATTCAAGTTTTGATAAGGTTTAGAAATCTATCTCTGAGGCTGACTTAAGGGCTTCTTTAACTAATCTTAAAGAGTCAACTTCCTACTGGGCATCTCATGCCTCATAGGGCTCATGTCCCATCTATCGTCTCCCAGTGGATCCTTTTTATTTAACTTAGGAACCACCAGCTCGTTCACATCACACAACATACACCACACATCATACATGTCAGTAATATCATAAATAACATACAAGTGGCATTCAATCAACTATATTCCTAATGCATATTTAAGGCATTAAACAAGCTTCTAAGCTACCACGCAATCATACTTCTTGATTAATCCTCCATAAGAAACCTATCACAAAAGCCTGCAGTTTTCCTTCGCCCAGATAATAATTATTGAATTTATATATGCTATATATAATTGAGAGATGAAATCTCCGAGTCAGCCCAGCTTTGCATTACATGGTTGTCCTCTGACCTTTTGAGTCCCCAGGTCAAAGGTTTTGGTCGAACTTTCATAGGTGGGGTTTGATAAGGCTGAACTGAACGAGGGTGCAGTGAAAAGTAACTAAAAAAGAGTCTGAACCACGACGTTAGAATGGCTGAAGCGATTACATATTACGTCTGAAATCAAATTGACCCATTTAGCTGACTTTTCGTGATTTTCAAGGGCTTCCATAATCTTTTTAGCCTCGTTCGTCACTATCAAATGCAACCTGAATCTTACTTTCTATATAGGTAACCTAAATGTTACTTTGTTTTCAACCGAGACAAAAGGCTTTGCTTTGTCCATGTTGTACGTTACTTGAACCCATAAAAATCGAGAGTCTCGAGTATGGTACCATTTACATATGTATAAGTTTGTAGTTGGTTCGGTTTGTCATAGGTTAGTTCGGTTGTTATCTATCCCAATCGAATTGGTCTAATAGGCATAAGGGAAGGGAGCTCCCGTCAACTCGCAGTTATAACGTGGCGGGAGTGAAGACAAAAGAGCGCTTTAATCTGTCGCAGCTGTCCAAGACTTATCCCCCAAAACAAGTAAGTAGACAAAAAAGCACCTTTCTTCCTATGAAGGTGTTGCTAAATTCTTGGTTTGGGCGGTGGCGCAGCACCATGTTTCTTGCATGAATGACTTATAGTCTGAAAAAACATGGGAGCTCCCGTATTGAGCTTCATTTGTCAGGCCATCCAATAATATGCTGCATACTTTTGTTCGGCCTTTGGGCCTGGCTGAACAAACTGCATACTGTTGTGCGAATACTAGGGGCGGCAACTGGGGAAATCTTCTTTTTATTTTTGGAAAAACAACTGCCATGACTTGGATTCAACGTTCTGAGGACTGTTGATCTCTTGGATTTGTCTTTGCCCTCTAAAAAATGTAGGTTCTAGCTTGACCTTACGTTCACAGCCGAATGAGTAATGAGAACTGAGAAGCCAGACAAACGATGCATTTTAGCTTTAGAAAACAGTCGCACGCACTTCTAGGCGTGAGAGACCTCCCTTTGTTTTGTGTATGCATGCAATATAATTTCCGTAGATTTAAATTATGATAGACTTTAGTTTTCAATTGACATCAAATGTAAATAATATTATGACCTTTACCTACCGCTTGCTGATGCATGGATTGAGCCCGGGATCGAAAGGATAAACATGAACAGTGACAACAGCTAGCACTCACGAAAGTATAATATATGGACCAACCGAACACCTTAAATATATTGAAAAAGCCATAAATGTCTTCCCTCACATGAACTCGTCCAGGTCCAACAGATCGGGGATTTCAAACTTCAACATGTTACTGCAGTTGCTGTCCCTTTCATCTTCTGTGCTACTGATGATGCAAGTTGAGGACGGCGTGGTGTTTCCACTCCCGTTGATATAAGAATTGAAATGAGTTGGGCTCGATGCTGGTGTTGATACAACTGAAGAAAAACTGAAATCTTGGTTGTCAGAGCTTAGTTGAAAGTTGGATGCCCCGGAGCGTGGATTCAGAATCGCTTGATCAGGTGTGCACAGATTGAAGCAGCTACTTGGCACCGACCTATGAGCTTCCAAGCTTGAAAACATATCATTTCCTTGCCAGAGGTTTGGCTGAGTGATCTGGCAGTTCAAGTCGGTGGAGTACTTGGACACGAACTGATCATCTGTATTGCCTCGTTGCATGAGTTGGACGTTATCGAAAAATTGAGCGTTTGATGTGGTGGAGTTTGGAAGCTGATCCGGTACTACTGCGTTCTGCAACGAGGAATATGTATTCTGAATCTGGGATGGATTCTGGAACTGATTTTGTACTTGAAGACAGTATTGGGCAAGCAGATTGGGATGTTCATTTTGCGTCGACGACGATAAGATGTTGGTGGCGAGCCTCAGAAGCTCAGAATTGACAAGGGGTTCGATCCCGAGCAATCTAGACAAGTTGAGTTGGTTCGGGTTGCACAGAGACGACGAGCCCACTAGTATGGATGAAAGGTCCATGAGGTCGAACCTTGGGCTATGGGTAACAGGGTCGATGCCCATCCGGAGGAGCCGCTTTCGGATGTGGGTGTTCCAGTAGTTTTTAATTTCATTGTCCGTTCTTCCCGGCAAGCGAGCTGCAATGGCTGACCATCTATAACCACAAGAAAAATTAACAGATTAAAACTTTGATCTGTCAGCAATGATGCAAATATACCACGTTTTTTAATTCAAATAAGGTAAATGCACAGTTCTACTTTTTAATTCAGTAATCAGGGATCATTCAAGTTTCTTTTTGTTTTTAGCTTAGGCAAATGAAGAGATTAATGTTCACTGATTAGGAGCTCGTGTGCTTTTGTGTAAATGTATCTGTTTTTTCTCAGGAGGGATATAACCCCTCTGGGGAAAATTAAAAAGAAAAGAAAAGCGGCTAAAGAGAACGAGAATATTACTTGTTTCCAAGTATACTGTGGAGCTGAATTATGCTCTCTTCTTCCTCAAAAGAGAACCGTCCTCTCTTAATTTCAGGCCTGAGATAGTTTGTCCAGCGGAGCCTGCAACTCTTTCCGCACCTAGCCAAACCTGCAGATATTAAGAAATTTGAAACTCAGTAGTGGACTCTGCACACCCAAAATGAAGTGTTTGCAATATAATGTGAAAATTTTCACGTGCTAGCAGCGCTTTAATTATGACATGTAGATGCTGTTCACGGACAAGCTTAATATAAAGGAAGACAGTATTGTAGCGGTCAAACAGAAGCACAGACGTACCAGCATTCTTGGGGAGCGTTCTCCAGCTCCCATGTCCATTCTTTTGAATGTAATCTACCAGCTTCTGGTCCTCTTCTGAAGTCCATGGTCCTTTTTTCAGGCCAGTTTTGTCACAGCAGGGTGCTCTCCCCATCTCGCCGTGGAAGCGAAGAAGATAGTGCTGGTGTGATTAGTTGGTAAGAATGGGTGATCCGCAGAGAAGTAAATTATAAAGAGGAAGGAGTGTATGTGTGGGGTGGAATTGAAGTGGAGGAAGAAATCCCAGTCCCTACTCCGCAACAAAAGTCCTAATGTAGTGTGTAGGCGGACAACAGACCGATATATAAAGAGAAGAAAGGGCGGAAGGTCAAAAGGATTGGGTACCGGCCTTTGTTTATCAAACTACCTACGTGTCCCTTTCTGAGGTTAATGATCCTCCTCTCTCTGGTATTCTGGTCTCAATTCAGAAGTCTCAAGTGATGATTTCTCGCCGTGGTCCTTTCATTTTCTTCTGTCCACATTATGTAGCTGTTTTCAAGCGGTGAAGGCCACGTAATATTTAGGCAATGAGTATGGCTTGCCCTAAACCCCAGGTGAATAAGCTTGTATTATCGGAGAATTACTAGAAAAACCTAACCTCATAACATCAACTTCATTTTTAAACTTCTCCGGGGACCAGCTAGATCTAAAACCACTTAGAGGGAATTTATAATTGCTGCAGGGAGATAAGGAAACCTTAATGTTGGAAAGGGGGATTTTGTGGTCAATGCTGCCACATGATGATCAGTTCATGAGAAGATTTAATTTCAGAGAAAAGCTTCCATTAGAAAAGATGTCGGGTTGACTTGTTTATGAGTGGAAGCTAGCGTACCAATAATAGCATCCATTGTTCAAGCATATGGAGCAACTTTTCGTTAAATTTTTTGACTTGTTATCTTAAAACAAATTAAGTTCATCATTTCTCAAAATGATATCGGGAAAAAAGCAAAATATAATAAATTCATTGATCCATTTCCTTCAGGCTAAAATTTAAATGAGATTTATCAAACAGCAGCTGCACGACGACCTTCCTCCTCATCCAAGATTAAAAGTGTAATAAGATGTGGAGCACTTTCTAGTTTCTCCTCGACGTGTCTCCTTTCTATCTCTCTGCGGACCCTAACATGTCCCCATTTGGTCATCAACAGCTCGCAGTTAGCGCCGCCTGTCCAGTCTACAACCACTCTGACCTCACCATCACCAAGTGTTTCCTTCCTCTCAAGTTTCTCCCAAGCGAAATTACAAGCATGATGTCCATTGTTTTATATGACGGCCCATTATTTTAGCAGTCTTTTGAAAATAAAACTGTCTCTTTTCTTCGGGGAGTATCAGAGCCACTGTCTCATCTTGTCTTGACAATAACATATATAAGGCGGTCAAACAATATTTTAGTTAACTCTTTTCCTCACCGGCTAAAGCAATTAATTCTTGCTCAATGAAGGAAACAAATTGTACATATATGACGAAAGGAAGGAAGGAAACAAATGCTCTAGTTATTTCTGTGAAATGTATACTGAATATATTGAAGCCCAAAGTACAAATGGAAGAATGTAATCGTTCTTCCGGTATGCGGCTGATCACAGAGCAAAAACGTAGGAATTTCGCAATTTTGTTAAGTTTGTATTCTGGAGAAGCTATGATCTCAAGCTTAGTTGCAACTATTTCTTATAACCTTTCTTCTTATTTTATGATAATGTTGTAGAAAGTAAGTTCCTTTTGAAAAACCAAAAAAGAAATTTACTATTGGACGGAGGGAGTATAACTTATGCGTCTAATAGTCTCTCTAGATAATTTTTACAATGGGTTTCGCCTAGAGCAGCAGGAGAAGTCATAGTTTAGTAGGAAGGATGTTTCGATTGTTCAAGATTAGGTGAACGTGTACGTACTACGTACCACTTGTTTCATGTCAAGGAGACACGTTTTTCTATTACTAAAAAGCTTCTCAAAGAGGGGATATGCTTTAGTATAATAATTGATTGTTTAAGCTGGGTGAACAGAATTGAGAGGAAGAATTAAAAGGGAAAGGAGCAGATCTGGCTCAGATCCATTAAGGTTTTGTTACACATTCCAGAGGAGATGAGGCTTATTAGATGACTAATCTAAGCATTATCTGTGACCTACGCGTCCATGCTTGGTGTTGTGGAGACATGCTATTTAATTATGAACATCTCTAATCAGGCGCATACTTTGGTGGTCATGCTTAGATCATATGCTCTTCTCGAGGTATTACATGGCAAAACATGAAAGCTTTCCTTGTGCATGGCTTGCATGAAAGTCTTGGACGCCTTCAAGTTGACTTCATATGTATGCATAGAAAAGTGTGTACATACAACAATGGCTTTCATATGGTGCATGATTTCTGGTGAGTAGCCCGTATGAGTTGTCCAACAGACCCAACGAACTTAGACGTTATTAAAGAAAACATGAATTACAGGTAAACGAATTTTTATTCATTTCACTACCTATTTTTAACCCTGCCATTTGCATTCTTTATAATTGTCAAGATACGTGATCTTGCATTCCACTATACATCAATCTAACAGACATGACCCGATGACCGTACCTAGATATCATAAAGAATAAGTTACGTAAATACTTATCTGATAGGGTAGTCAATAATACAGCACCATGCACATTTTCTAAACAAAACTTACGTAGTCATGCATTAGGTGTAGCCAAAATGGGAAGACCATGCAAGATCACGGTCCATCGCTCTAATAGGAAAACGATCTAGTGAATCATACTCTAATGGGAGTGGTGTATATTAACTACCAAACACAGTGTTCATATAGCTTGTCATGCCTAGCTATGCAATCGAGAAACTTCCAAAAAGTTGACATTTCTCGTGTAAATTTGTCATCTACGTTCTTAGGTTGCTATTTTTAATGATTTTTTTCCACTATAGTTTAAAATTCATCTTGTAACTGAGATGAAAGTTGACACAGTTTCAACTTTAATTGAAATACTTATGTGCATTGAGCCATAAGTCTAAGAAGTGAGATTTACGAATGTATATGTACAGTACTAAAAGAAATTTACTCTCTCCTACTCTCATATAGGACTGTCAGAAATAAGAAGTTTCAGCATGGAACATACGACTCTTTGCGATGGGCCCACAAAAACTCATGGCCATGCGTTCTGTTGGGCTTCATGGTTCCATGAACTTTTCAACTCAGTTGATGTGTGGGCTATCTTCGCTGCAATCCGCTCAATTTTGGCTTCGTTCCAAGGTCCATGTTCCAACAGCCAAAATCAAAGTTGAAATCATAATGACATAATTCGGCGAAGTTCGCCCATTCCGCTGAATTGAGCACTGCCCGCCTTTCGGGAGAAATTCGCCAATTCGGTTGAAATTCGCCGAATCTGTCATAAAATAATAAGAAAGGTTATAAGAAACAAAAAAGCTAATTACTATAGAATCCTCATATGAGTGGCCGAATTTTGATGAACTGCTGAATTTTCCCAAACCGTACCGGACTGACCCCTTGCCGAATTGAGGCCAAACTGCCGATTTGTCACTGCGGTTGAAATGCGTTTGCTTCGGTTGTACATTATTTCCTTTATTGATCAATTTCTAAGGTTTATTACGTCCAACAGTTAAATAATTTTGCCAATCCAGCTTTAGTCGGGCTGGTTCGATATCGCCCCTCCATTGTTGAAGAGGTCCAAGGACCACAGTCTACAATGCCCAAACGTGTGTGCCATTTTATGATCCACAGCCCCTATCTGCCCAGATATCTTGGCAGATGTCCTGCCCGATGAAGAAAAAATTTACCAAATGCTGTTAGCATGGCCCTGCAAGTGGGCTATGGCTCGCGTTGCGTTTTTTTTCGAACAAGCGGTGCTTGAATCCTTCAAATCTGACTAGAACGGGCAGGGAACTGGCGGGGTGGGTGCTCAACAAAACGGACAAGGGTTGGAATTAAGAAGCTTTGCTTGGGGAAGCGTGTCCTGGTAGTTTTTTAAACCCAATTTAAACTTTATTATGTCCACGTGCTCCCATGCAAACGAATGTGGACACACCTTAATAAATATAATAGCGTACAAAGAGGAAAGTTGGTCTACTATCATATTTAATTATCATTAGTTTTTATGTCCACCTTAATAGTGTAATAATTAATGAATAATAGAAGAAGGGAAAAGTTTAAATGAGATCGCTCTCATATTGTTTATATGAGGCCACTTTGAATCGTAGCCATTGGATCTTAGTCTGACGGTTATAAATATCCATAATGATCTCACCCACTCCTTGATGTGACACACTCACTTATCCACTGATTTGATATCCACCCTCCGATCAGAATCTAACGGTAAGAAAGATTGACCTCATGCTCTCATATAAACTCATCTCATAGAAGAAATGTCGTGTTGCCAAACGCTGAGATAGATAATGGACAGAAGTTGGGCTAAATACGAGCAAAGACGAAAGAGAACATTCATTCCATTCAAATTTCAAGCCCAGGATTTTTTGGTTGGGTCATAAACGGTTGGCGTCACCACATTCGGCTGCAGGCTTTTTGCTTCAAGTTCGGAATTTGGACCTTCCTAATGGACTTGGAAGAAAGCTTCCAATGATCTTCTTCTAGTAACGAAATGGTGTGCAGCGTACCTGAGCTTTGCATGGAAGCAGAAGAAGCTTCCCAGCATGAGCCTGTCCAGTGTTTGGACTTTGAACGAAGGCAAAAAGGGGGAGAAGAGGTTCGTTCAGCCGTCACCTCCTCCTCTTCCTCTGTTTATTACACCTTCAATTTATATCCAGAAGGGAGAAAAGGGGTGTCTGACCACGAGCGCCACGACCTCGTCTTCTTCTTCTTCTTCGGAAAGCTATGCCGTTGATTGACAAGTTGGACAAGGCATCTCCTCCTCTTTTATAAATTAAAGTGCCTTGGAACTTGGCTTCTCTTTCTGTCTTTTCAAGTCGCTCTCTTTCTTTCTTTGTCCCGAGTCCCCTGACCTGGTAAGCTCTCTCTGGCTTTTGTTCCTCATCCCTCCTCGCTACCCAAGCTTCACCCTTCCGGTCATCCCTACCCATTTCACCACAATTCCACTTCCCTTGATGTCCGAATCTCGTAGTCTCAGATGCGGCTTCAGAGTCTTGTTCCCCGGTCTGCGTCCCAAAAGGTAATTTACATCCATTTCCTTATCGAACGTACATCACATTCTGTCTATCTGCAATCTTCTGGAGCCACCCAATTTAGATTATAGACGTAGTTCTTCACTAATTATACTTACAGACAGTTGAAATGTCATCCCTACATGCATATTCCGATTAATTTGTGCTCATTTATGTGCTAAGATAATAAAAGGAATTATCTGTCATTTTCAGTCCCCACACTAGGTTAACCTAACATCGAACATGCCATTTACATTCGTTACATTCAGCTGCAGAACAACAAATGAGCAAATGTGGTGTTTCAAACCTGGGGGTATTGACAGCATTGTATCCATTAATTTTGGCTGTCCATTTTAGGCATTTCAATTACTAAATTCGGCTGTTATTGTCATGAAGCAGGTGTAATTTTGCCTTTTCTTTTTCATTCTGTGTTAAAATTAGTGTAACTATATGTTTAGAGCGAAATTCATGGTGCATACTCAAATGATGTGAATTACTGTCATGATATTGAGTAGAGTGGGTGTCTTTAGCTGCACGATAGGTATAAAATCTTGACTAGTTGTTGAATGGAGGAGCACTATTGAGCTCGTTTTAGTTCTCAAACAAGCGGATTCTGGTTTTCCCTTTCGCACATAACAGTACCTTGCTTCTACTAATGCAGTTGTGACAAGGGAATGGGTGATATAAGGTCAGATGACGCGTTTCTGAAGCTTTTTCGTATCCCGGATTACATACTGGTACCATCACAAAGTAATGAAGTTTCTATGAGTCCTCCTGAATGTCCTGTAATAGTGTTTATTAATTCCAAAAGTGGTGGTAAACTTGGTGGTAATCTGCTAGCTACCTATCGTCAACTACTCAATAAAGCTCAGGTAATTTCTTTTTCCTTGAAATTTACCTTGGAAAGACAGGACATGATTATATCTAAGTGATTTATTTTGGTTTGAGAGCTTTTTTCTGTACAATTGCACAATCCAAATGCCCATTATTTATCAGGTCTTTGATTTGGAAGAAGAAGCTCCTGACAAGGTTCTACATAAGGTCTATGGAAATTTAGAAAAACTCAAGTCCGCTGGTGACATTCTTGCTGCTGAAATTCAGAAGAGGTTGAGACTAATAGTAAGTTTCATCTTGGTGATTGGTTTAGAAGCAAAATGAATTTGTATATGAAACCCCATATATATCGTATCAGCCCTGAGGGTCTTTTTATTATACTTCTTAAGGCAATTTACATATTTGATGTCCATATATTTGCAAAAGGTTGCAGGTGGAGATGGCACGGCAAGTTGGTTGCTTGGAGTAGTTTCTGATCTTAAACTAGCTCAGCCCCCATCCATTGCCACTGTGCCACTTGGAACAGGAAACAATCTTCCATTTTCATTTGGCTGGGTATATTTCTTTAACTCTACATATGATAGCTTTTACAAGTGAGATGTTAACAGAAAAGGCAAATTTCGTTTCTGATAGATCCATTATAAATTCTTATTTTGTTAACTACATCATTTCTATTGCTATTTTGTAACTTCAGATGTGTGCAACTAATTAAATGAAATTAACTGAGACTATTAACTGTTACAAAAATGGTTATAAATTGGAAATATCACTTTATCAGATTATGGAAATGTCATTTTTACTAGTCTCAGTTTTTAAGCTTAATAAAATTCCTTACTGATCTATGCATATTTGTTTGCTGTTTGCAGGGAAAGATAAATCCTGGCACAGACCCTCGCTCAGTGAAAGCATTTTTGGCTAAAGTTTTAAAGGCAAGAGAAATAAAAATAGACAGGTCTCAGTTCTTGCTGAAGTATTCCACCTTGGGAGCTGATTTTATTTTCTTCTGTTTGTGGTAATATGTTCATTTTTTCTTTTGGAATGGATTCTAGCTGGCACATTATCATGACAATGAAAGCTCCCAAAGAAGGTTCCTGTGATCCAATTGCACCTCTGGAGTTGCCACATTGTTTACATGCCTTTCGTCGTGTTTATGACACTGAGACAATGAATGAGGTAGTGTAACTTTCAAATTTCCTCTAACAGTTACTTGATTATCTGGTTAGAATGAGTTTGAGCATGCTGAAGAACTCAGTAATGGAATCCAGCTTGTGTTGAATTTTCTGAGTGTGCAGATACCAAGTTTATTTGACAATAAAACACGTGAAGCTCTAAATATAGATCACTAGCACTTTTCTTTACCATTATTTTTTGTATTGAATATTTTGGTAGAAGTCTTGAGTTTTTGCGTTCTTTAGTGGGATTGTTAAAAATGGAATAACTTGGTTTGTATTCCTAATTTTTTTCTTAAACATTTTCCATAGGAAGGTATTCACACATTTCGTGGAGGATTCTGGAACTACTTTGGAATGGGTAAAAGATTTTCTTGTAACTATCTGCATTTCAATTTAAGTGTGGAAATGACCACTAAGAGTACGCCAATGAAAAAGTGGCTGAGTGCAAATGCAACCCTATGATAGTATGAGATAGAAAAGCTTCAATTTGATTCAGGCCTTCAATGAAGGTTTGTTTTGTTATATACATGCTCAGTGGATTTCCGAGTATGCCCGAGTGACCTGCTGCAAGTACAGCCTCTCACCATTAGTACCTAAAGGAGCTTCAAACTGTTTCAGGATTAAATCGAGTGTAAGACTGTCAGTCCATGTTTGTTCAGGAAATTCATATGGATAATGCTTGCTAATTCCATATGAGGCAGAGTATATAGTGAGAGAAAATATAGACTACATCAAAAGAGTGAAGTATAGATTATTTGAAGTGCCAGAAAGTATAAATTATTTGAAAAACCAAAATACAAGTATACATAGCCAAACTATTTATAATGTGCCTGGGAAAATTCAAATGGACAAGTAACAACCAGCTGGTATAGACATCTCCATTTATTTTGACTGTCTATCTGAATATGCATATAGTTCTTCTACCACAACAGGGTTGTCTTGCGTGGATGGTAGTCATTGATGGAGAGATCGAAATTACCACTTGGATTTCTGTCTTGCCGAACTTTCCCTTAGCCCTAGATGTTTTATCATGATGTAGTGATTCAAAGTGATTTTAAACTACTAGGAGCGATATATGAATATTTTTCTAGGTTAGATCATTCTTCTCCTAGTGAGCTTTTTGTAGGATTTTGAATATATTCGCGTACAATTTGAATCTTTAAAAAAAAACACTGAACTCAATTATTCTCAGATCATGCTGTGTGCTAGTGTTGTTTATTCACATCGCAAATAATTTAACAAAATAGGGAAATGAAGAGGACAAAAATGAAACGGCATGTGAATAATACTTTCGTCAAGTTTTAATATGCTCACATGGGAGAAGATGCCATAAAAAAAATTGATTTTGTTGTTTGTGTTTCTTGAACAAATTTTCATCAACATGGTTTGGGGAGAAGATTAATTATTTGCGTACTGAAACAAGAAATACTGCTGCTAACTGAACTTCAATAATTCTGTTTTCTCTAGGAATGGATGCCCAAGTATCTTATGCATTTCATTCAGAGCGTAAATTGCATCCAGAAAAATTCAGAAATCAGTTAGTCAACCAGGTATGCCCATTCCCCGTGGATACTTACTATCTCTGAGACACATTCTAACCTCATGCGACAACTTGCAACAAAACAGAGCATGTATGCTAAGCTTGGATGTACACAGGGGTGGTTTTGTGCTTCCCTCTGCCATCCTTCATCAAGGTGTTGTTCTGTTGCTAATCTGTTATCATCCTTCTATTGCTTACTTGTTTTGTTCTTGAGAATAACTAGCTGATATCCTTATTAGGAATATTGCTCATCTTACAAAAATTAAGATAATGAAAAGGGAAGGATCCTGGCAGGACCTTGAAATTCCCAGCAGGTAATTCATATGCCCGGAAGAAAATTCCCACGTCTTTTTTTATGTATAAATTGGTACTATAGTGTTATTCTTTCTTTTTGATAATTTACTATAGTGTTTTTCTTGCATATACTTTTTGTATGCATCATCATGAAATTTTTATTATAGTTTTTAAACTGAATTTACCTCTCCTCTATTAACAGTATCAGATCAATTGTATGCCTCAACCTACCCAGCTTTTCTGGTGGTTTTAACCCTTGGGGTACACCGAATGAGAAAAAAGTTCGTGACGTGAGTGTCTTATCTTGAGTAGAGTTGTTTCTATTGGTTACTACGGTTGATATTCATGTGGTTCATTTGGAAAAAATGAACAGAAAAAATCTCAGAAATAACAATGTTTCTGTTGTCTGTGCAGAGAGATTTGACCCCTCCATATGTAGATGATGGGCTTCTTGAGGTTGTGGGCTTTAGAGATGCTTGGCATGGGCTTGTTCTGCTTGCTCCGAAAGGACACGGAACCCGTCTTGCACAGGTTTTAAACTTTTAATTAATGTTTATTACATTACATGAGACCCGATCACCTAAACAAATTCACCTTGTACTTAAGTTCTATGGAAGTGAACTGCTTTATTTTTCTCTCCCAGAGAGAGGGATCTGACAATTTAATCTTGTTATGAGATCAGGCACACAGGATCCGTTTTGAATTTCAGAAGGGCGCTGCGAATCATACATACATGAGAATCGACGGAGAGCCCTGGAAACAACCTTTACCTGTTGATGATGATACAGTTGTGGTTGAGATTTCAAATCTTGGTCAAATCAACATGCTGGCCACTCAAGGTTGCAGGTCTAGAAGCATTAACGAGTCCATACCTTCCTTATATAGCCATCCTCATGATGAGGACGTGGACAGTAGTAAAGACAAAGAAGAATCAGAAGAGAGGAGGAAGTTTGGTGCAGCTGATACATTTAGAATGCCAGATGATGTCCATATTTCTCAAATCATTTAGGCTTCACTTTTCCGGAGTCTGCTCTCATTTTTTCTGTACATCACCTTTTTTGTTTGATCAGTATTTTTCTGTACATCGCCTTAGTATAGAAGAATTTGTATTTTTTGCCATGTTCTGGTATCTATTTTTCTGTGTAAAAATTCATGAGGAATCAAAAAATAGGTAGTGTGTAAGGGAAGATACTAGCGGTGCGTTTTGAAGTTGAAGAAATTAGTTTTTCAAGGTGAAAAATCAGTGTTCCAGCGTTTGGAAGGTAAAATGTGAAAATTGTGTCAGAGTTGTCAACAATTTTTACATTTCACCCTGAAAGATTTAAAAAATTTAAAATACACAATGTTGTGTATCAATTGTGACAGAAATCTCTCACAACTGAAAATTATTTATTGAAGTAAGCTCTCCTTTCAAGGTAAAAAATTTCAGTCAAGAAAATTTTTTGTCTTAAATTCTTTTCAGCTTTCAAACGCATCCGTGATCGGATTGTAAGTTTCGGAGTCATGTAGCATTTGAAAGAAAGCTATGGGGCCGATGCTGACGTAATGAGCGTGGTTTGCATAGATGATGAAAAGTGATAGACCATACAAGGTAGTGGATGTGCAGCAAAACATAGATGATGAAAAGTGATAGACCATACTAGGTAGTGGATGTGCAGCAAAAAAAAAAAAAAATACAAGGTTGTCGAGTAATTCTCCCACTTTGCGTAAAATATTAAACTATCAAATCAATTTAAGCACGAAAAAAACACCTCTTAAATAAATTGTCAACTTAAACAGCATAGAGTATTTTAAGACTCGATGGGCCGCAAGTTTGTATCCAATGGTCCGGTCCACACGTTAGCTAATGGGTTTCTTTCACAGGTCACAAGAGTTATTGGGCTTTCTCCTCCAACTCGACCAAATTCAACTCTCGGACCGGCTAAAAAAATGTCAAAAAGTCGTCGTCGCCGCCGTCAGGCAAATCGTAAATATGATGATCGTCATCCATCCGAGCCGAGGAGAATGGCGGCGATGAGCCCTCCCTCCCTCACGCACTTCCCTTGGTCTGCTCAGACGGACATCTGAGACGCATATACCAGTCGACTCGCGCCTCTAAGAAGTCTCCTAATTCACCCAAGAGTGACTCTCGATCATCTTCAGCTGTCTCCTCCTCCTCCTCCTCACCACTCCAAAACTCCTCTCATTTGGTCCCAAATTTTTGCGACGGCGCAACTCCTCGGAGCTTCTAGAAACCCCCATCTCTGCCCTCTCTGTTGCTCCAAGCCCACAACCCACCGATTTTACTGGTATAATCTGTCTTTCTGCTGATTGAAGTCGGAGCTGATCTGGTACACACACACACACACACGAGAATAAATTCTCTTCAAGTTAAAAAAAAGGTTCTCTTTCTTTTGTTTGGATTGCCTATTGCCTTTGCTAGTTCGAAGCCTGCTGGAAAGATAAGAGGTAATGGCGATGGCGGGAGGGGAGAGGTCTCCTCGTGGTAACAGAGTTTGGAGGTTGTGTCCTGTTCTGTTTTGGCGGAAAACTCCTTCTCCTGCTTCCTCCTCGGCCTCTTCCCAGAATCTTCGCCGCCAACTCAATTCCAGCAATCCCCCCAATGCGGACCACCCTGCTCCCTCCACCACCTCCGTTTCTTCCGTTGCCAGGTCCATCCTCCCCGCAAGACGCAGGTTGAAGCTCGATCCCGCCCGCAAGCTCTACTTTCCTTGTGAGCCTCTTTATTCGCTTTCGCCCCATCCTTTTCTCTAAATTTAATCATTCTGCCCTGTTATTGAATTTATGCTCATTTTGGTAGTGCCCCCTGTTGCTTATGCTGGCTTCAAACTATCAAATTTTCTTAAAATAAGCTACCACTAAATTGGAGGGTTTGCAGTCATTTACATCTTAGAACTTGTGCTCATCTTTTCATCTGATATGCCTTTTTCAGTTACTGAAGAGGATTTTATCAAGTTAGTCGTGCCTAGTGTTGAACTTGTGCTGTTTGTTCGATGCCTGTTCGTTATCATATTTTGCTACTCTTAAAGCTTTAAGATATGTACTTTTGACTCGTGTTTTCATCTTAGAAAGATTTGCGGTCGACTTGAGAAATTATAACCAACCAGGAAAGCTTGCCTCTTTTTTCTCACTAGCTTAGAGGCTTTCACATATCCCATCTCTTCTTCTATTCTTCCATGTCCTCCCTATGTGGTTATTTTGTTTAAATCGCATTTGCTTACTAAATGTGCCCACGGTTTGTAACTGCCCTTTCTTTATTTTACTTCTTTCTCCTTCTCTCATCTAATACTAAATACAACATGCTGAATGCTATAGTTATAGTTCTTAGTTTACGATTTTGGGTATATTTACATTTGATGATTTTACTTGTTAGGACTCTTTATTTCAATTAGTATTTTTTCACAATGCTTGGAGCATCAAATATGTAATCACAATTTTGTTTTCTTTTGGGATTTTAGATGAACCTGGTAAACAGGTGAAAAGCGCAATTCGGATAAAAAATACGAGCAAATCTCATGTGGCATTCAAGGTCAGCAGTGTGGTGCCTATATGCTCTTATTTTTTGTCTATTTTCAGCTATTACTGGTGACTTTGTATTTTAGTTTCTTTGCGAACTCTGCGGAGATTTTAAGTAGATAATTTGTTTTGTTCTTAGTCCCTGAGCTTAGGCCTTAATTTCTTCAATGGCTGGAATTGGTTTATTGTTTCGTTATTCCTCATTATTATTGAACTCTCCTTGACATTAAGAATTTGAGCAATCTCTTGTTTATGTTGATATAGTTTCAAACAACTGCTCCTAAAAGCTGCTTTATGCGTCCACCAGGAGGCATACTTTCCCCCGGTGAAAGCATAATAGCAACTGGTATGATGGACCTTGCATGATAACTTCATTTTCTTCTTAACAAATTGAAATATACTTCCTTTGAAAAGGGAATTGGGTTCTCATCCGCTTTTTGTTTGCTGTTTTGTTCTCCAAATCATTAGTATTTAAATTTGTGGAGCTTCCAGAAAACAATGAGAAACAATCTGACCAGAAGAGGAAGATTAAATTTAAGATTGTGAGCTTGAAGGTAAAAGGAGGAATCGAGTATGTACCAGAATTGGTGAGTCCTCTGGATTCATAATTTTAATAGTTGCACATTTCAATTTTATAATTTTCCTTTTAAATTGTTTGACTGCAATTTGAATTACTTTTCTGATTGCATATTCATCTAGAAGATAACTTGTAGATCCTATAGGTCTAACTGACTGAGCGTCAGTTTGAGTGCAAATTTGCTGATCCTTACCCATTGGATCTGATTCATTTCCTTCAGTGTGAACAAAAAATGCTATGTATGCTTGCACCGGGTACCACTCACCGCACTCTTGCCACAATGGCCCGCTTGTGGGCATGGAGTCCATGTATGGGGTCTGCACATCTTGGTGAGAGTACAGTGAGCAGACTGGGGCATGAGCTTATGTAGCATTTCTCTATAGGAATAATCTATCTCCGTGTTTCACATGGATTTTAGGTTCATGTTTTAATTTGATTTGTCTGATGAAATATATAGATTAACTTTTAATGCACATACCTTTTTATGTGTCTGATTCTGGGAAAAAGAATGAAGCGATTTTATCCAACCAACAGTTTGACAAGCTGTCTCAAACTTATTAGCTATCTGTTAGCGCTAATAAAAGCTGTGAGCCCTGATTGACCACATATTCTCTGGTTTTGGGCGAGATGGAGGAGAAGAAGAGAAAAGAAGGCATTCATGAGTGTTCAGTACTTTTTTTGCAACAATATAATGTGGGCATTTTATATTTGAAGGGCCTGCATCAGGCCAGTCACCATGAGGGCAGATATTGGAAGAGGATCACTTGAGTAGAGGCATCAAGTTTTACCTCATGGTGAAGTGTGGGTCCATATACCTAGTCACTGTGAAAACAGCACCAAATTGGGGCTAATTTATATGAATTCATGCCATTCATGTAAGGGTCGCACTTCACTATTGGATTCAGTTTTATGGGGCATCTTTCCATGGTGCACAAGCTGAAATGCACACAACAATGCTACGTGCGCCAGCATATAAAATCCTTTCTGGATGGAATAACCTATGGAATGTGTTGTGTGATACATTTTTGTGCTATTCTTGTGAACTTAGAAATGACAACATAGATAAATAAACATAGTACATACAGTGGTCATAACCGGTTGTTCATTATAACATTGGCCCAATAATTTTTTCGTATTTTCCTGCCATCATCAACAGTCCTTTTATTTTGCTAGAGTTGTTAATTATCATTTTTTAACCCTATTTGTGCTTCGTCCTTCTATCATTTCTTTGGTGATCTGCTAAAAGTATCCCTGCCCAGTGCTGCCAAAAGTTGCACTCCCAGCATTTTCATCTAAGAAAATCGTTAGCATTTACGGGCAAATACTTCTGCTGAACCCATCGAGTAAGATTTCATTCGGGTTTTTCACAAGTCAAACCTAATGGGTCAATGGACCCCTCATATGGCTAGTCATGAACTACTTTAGCTCTTTTTGTTAGCATCATATTTTGTGAAACAATCACTATTCAGCAATTTGTTTCTTAATGCGATCTGCAATCTGATTGTTGCATGCTCAGTTTGAGGAGGAAAAAGAACAGGTGGCTTCTGAACAAATTCTGCAGGTGGTATTCCTGGATGCGGAACACCCTAGCCCGGTAAGCATTGGATTTTCAATTTTTCTTAACACACTAATTTCCTAATTGCAAACTTTTCTCTGTAGTATATAAGTGAACTCTCATCTCATCTTAACTGGACGTACTATTCAAATATGTTAAATAATTGGACAGTAATGCCTCCTCATAGATTTAGTGTGAACATAGTATATCAAATATGAACCAATGATATTTTATTTTTATGCTTTTGTGGTCAAATTTTGAGATAGTCTATTGGTGATACTTTTTATGGTAATTTCTTGCTGCCGAAGACACAAGAGCCAATTTATGCTTGAGTCCACCATCGTGTGTGCCATAGCCTCAATCACTACTTCTTAAGTATGGTCTAACACTTTGTATTGTAAGATGGAGGTGCCATTTTGATTCCGATAAGAGTCAAACACAGTATATAATCCATGCCACCGACCGCAGATAGCTGGGATAAGGCGTATGATGATGATGATGATGAATCTTTCAATTTATCTATCTACATTACTTGAGAAAAAAACCGGACGTGTAACATTTCATTTTAAATTAAAGCAGTCGCTTTTATTTGAAATTAAGAGCAATCACTTATCTTGTCTCCAGCATGTAAAATCCCTTCTGATTCCTAAGGGTGTCTCACCCTGGGAAAATGTATTGGTCCTCCTGGAGGATGTCTTTGTTATCTATACACAAACTCAGGATCCACTTAAATAGTGGATCATACCTAGGTGTGTTTGACGTCTTTTTTTCGAAAAATGGATCAGATTATCTCATTGATCTTGAGTGACGCCTATGAATAATATTGAAGCATTGTCTTCCTTCCCAATCTAACTTAGCAAGTTGACTTGAGTTATGGAAAACATAATTAGCTGTGGAAGAAGGTAATCTGGAGTAGGATAACTTGCTTGATTCATGCATGTGCCACTTGCCCCATGATAAGCTGAGTATGTTAGTATACTTCTAGAAATATTTGTCCAAGGCAAGCATCAATGTTAGTATTAGTTACCTGGAGTATTGCTGAGACTATGGTACTGTCTTAGGCTCTGGAAAAGTTAAAGCGCCAAGTAGCTGAGGCTGAGGCTGCCATTGAGGCACGGAAAAAGCCTCCTGAGGACACTGGGCCCCGAATGGTTGGCGAAGGACTTGTTATCGATGAATGGGTAATCAGGCAATGCATCATATTGGATCTACGTGGTTATATATGTCATGAATAATTTTTTACTTATGGTTTTGTGTCTTTGCTTTGTAGAAAGAGAGGAGAGAAAGATATCTTGCTAAACAGCAGGTGGAAGGGGCCGAGTCAGTCTAAAGGCTTAATTGTTTATATAAGCATCGGAGTTGCTTAGAATGGAGGGGTGTGGATTTGTGTAATTTATAAGTGGAGAGGATTAGATGTACCTACCTCTTTTTTTTTATGGGTTGAGGGCTGTTCGCCATCAGTGCAGAAATAAGCAGTCATAAGTTGGTCGTAGAGAATGTGTGGCATGATCATAATGGTTTGGTGTAGAGGTCATTCAGGCCGTTGGCCTACTTGTATGTATAACTGAGTTAACCCTTGCCAACTGAGTTGTTTACTTGAAGTGCCTCCAGCGAGATTGTTCAATATTACCTGGCCAATGAACCTGGAATGTCATGCTACCTGATTTTTTTAGCTCATGCCATATAACCTGATTTTCTCATTTTGCCCTTTGCCTTAATACTTCGTGTGTTATCCGCCTTGAGCCTCGCCTTATTTCACACAAGCTTCCCAATAATTATATGACGCGAAAGTTTCTTGTCTGAGGCCGAGACTTGTAGGTGGAGAGATAGTGTTGTGGCAGGCACATTTTTTATAGCTTTATCGGGTCAGACCATTTTTTCTACTCGTGAGTAGGTAGAAAAAGTTGGTGAAGAAGAATTTTTACAACTTCCTAATTTTATTGCAGAAGTGGTTTGACAACTCAAAATTAGTATTTTTTTATTTACACGTTATACGAATGAAGAAAGTTAAAATTTTATGTCGAGAAGTATTAGTGGCCGAGTGGCAAATTACCCTTTGTAAATTTGTCGTTCTCATAAAAAGGTGTCTTAAGGAATTTAAGATCTTTATAGATTGAAAGATGAGAAAAAATATAGAATAATGTAAAAGGAATGGGCAAAAATTGATTAGACATGACTGACATATGATGAAATTGAATATTGCCCTCAAATTGTGTATTTAAATATACGATAGCATTGGTATTTTGTGTTTCAGCAATGCTATTGTGTAATCGAGGAAACAATATGAGAAAAGTCATGTTTTTTAAGACACAGTTCCTCAAATACAAACACGATACTTGTCTTTCGTGTGTTTAAGCACACGACTAATAAAAAACATGTTAACTGATATTTTTTACAAATGTATTGTGTATATGAAAAATGTGTATATGAACAAAATAGAAAAAATTTAAACTGCATTTTGTAATTTGTATTGTGTATTTTGACTTACAAGTAACAAATAGTGAGTCATGCCCTCAAAGACATGATCCCTAAAATACATACTTGATACATTTGTATCCCGTGTGTTCAAGCACACGACAAATAAAAAACGTGTTGACTGGCATTCTTACACATGTATTGTGTATATGAACAAAATAAAAAAAATTTAAACGTGCATTTTATAATTTGTATTGTGTATTATGAATTACAAGTAACAGACAGTGAGTAATGTCACCTACTCAATGAGAGTCGTCGTCAAATTCCTTCTCAATCTTACCCTAGAGCAGAACTGCAATTATTACAAGCCAGAATAACATTGTTATGGCCGTCTGATCAAATATTGGTTGTTCTATCTAGATGTTAATTGAGTCGCGTATATCATTACAACGATTCTACAGTCGGAGGAATTCTTTTGGAAGGGTGCATCCTTGATCTGAGAGTTCCATTGCTTAGCTCCATTGATTTTGAAATGTATTTAGAGCAGGTCATTCATGAATTCCATTACAACTGCCACAACCTCCTTGTGGTGGGGGTACGATTATAGATTCCCCCCTAGAGGACTGTAGAAAAGCCAACGTTGCGTGAGAAGTGTATAATTAGCATGTAGAAATAGTTAGAAGTATGGATTGGAAAGAAACCATAGTGCATGTGTTTTGTGATTCCTTTAAGCAAGTTCTCTAGTAATTTATGTGTCAGCTTTGAATTATCCCTCATGAGGATAAACTCCTACAAAATAGTATAATTTGTCATGGTTAAAATATGGCATTGTTTATAATACCAGTGTAAAAAAACGTGACTTTAGCAAGCTTACGTATTCGAGTTATTTTTGAATGACGAGGCTTCTAAAAAAGAGAGAATGAATACAACCTACATTGTTCTCATTCATCTGCTTTAGCAATTGCAAGAATTCATCAATCACCTGCATGGATTTGAACACAATAAGGGGTTAATGTAGATATCGTGGCAACATACACACGATATTACAAATAGTCATGTATTCGAATACGCGACTTTATAAGTATAGAAAAGGATAATCATATATACATACATCATAGTTTATTTTGGCCGTTTGCAACAGGCTCAGGTAGTCTGTATCCGTTAGTATATCCAGTGGATATGGAGCCCTTGGCTTAATCAGCCAGTTCATAATTGTCTATTGATCTTTTGCTTCTAAAACGGTCATTTCGAAGCAGGGCTGATTGTCCAAATATTCATTGGGCAGGTATTCAGGAGGGGCACTTCTAGTATCATGTCAGAAGGTTGTTCATAATCGAATACTGTTTCTTCGGACTCCACCTTCTTCTCTTCTACTTTCTTCCCCATAATAAAACTCAGGCTGGTAAGCACTTTTGGGTTGTCACCAAGAATGAACAATCAACATCCTTTTTATCCTTCTTAGGAGACATCTCTTCCTCCTTAGGAGACTTCTTCTCGGCTTGTTTATCTAGTGGAGGTGCCTTTCTAACCTCATTTGCCTTCACTAAATGTCTCATTTTTCCTTTCGGCACATGAGAAACTTCTAGGAATAAAGATGTTTGCCTAAGTTGCTCTTCAACTTCTTCACATAATTGTAGGAGAAAGTTCTCTACGTTTTCTGCCTTGTCGCAGTAACCTTCATCTTTGCAACATGGTAAAACGACTTAAAGATGAGCTTATAAAAATATTGTGTCATGGATGACACAACTTCAAACATATCGTGCATTTGAAAACATGATAGCACTACTATCGTGTTCTCAATAACACAATACCACTGCTATCATGTCATCAATTACATAGTAACGAGGCTATCATATTAACGAGGTGTGTTTCAATAGTGCTATTGTGTATTCGAGGATACAATACGAGAAAGGTCGTGTTCTCCCAGACACAAACATCTTGTCATCAATGACCCGACTATACATACCTATATTGAAAAATACAAAATTACCTCCTTTGATTTATTTGTGTGTCAGGTGAAGACAGAATTGGTGGTATTTTTTCCTCTTCCATTGCGGCCGTCTCTGGTGCCATCTCCATTGGAAGCTGCTCTGCCTACTTCTCTGTGGGTGCCTTCTCCGTAGGGGTTACCTCTGGCTGCTTCTCCATTGGAGGTTTCTTTTCCCTCTTCTTACTTTGTTATTTAGGTACCCATATTTGGCTGGCCTTCAAAAGCTTCTGAGCCCTCGGTGTGTGTTCTCTTGAAATCATTGCTTCGTATCTAAGTTGTCTACTAGCAAGGTCACTATGTTAACATACTCCTTCATTCTTTGAAGAACCTTAACTACAAGTCCTACCCTCAAGCCCTACATGTCCATCCTATCTGACTTTTCTAGGGTGACCTTAATTAGGATACTGATACCTTGAAGAATCCCCTGTAAAGCGGTTGTTGGATGAGTATACTTCTCCGTCCTCTTCCTCGGTGAGGGCGCACTAAGAGGCTATTTTTGCGTTTCCTTAGGGGAATGCGCAATGAGGTCTACCTCTTCAGCAAGTGTGCAAATGACATTTACAACTTCTGTTTGGACATGCAACCTTTGAAATAAGTCAACGTAATATTTGTGAATCGATGATGTACTTAGATTCCCTCCTTGGCTTCACCTCAAGACACCATGATCCAGACCACCTTCTAACTCTCGGACTATATGGATTCATTATGGAGTGAAAGATAGTAGTGTGCACTAAAAACCATGTCTGCGTAATCAATTAAACAACATTAGGCAACTACCATATAAGAAAACACACTTTAAGCATATCGTGTTCCTAAGAACTCGACTAGCACTGCTATCGTGTTCTTGAAGACATGACTTAAATCTATCATGATGACATGATACCGAGGCTATTGTGTCCTTGATGACATGATACCAATGTTGTAATCTTGCGACAGGTTGAAACATGTGGAGATAAAATTGGATTTCGATTAAATCTATCCAAATATTTGTAAGCATTACATGTAATAAAAAAGCTGCTCCTTGTAGAGTGCTGCCGCCACCCGCATCTCCTTCAGATCTAACTTGTATGCTTCTGAATGAGTGTGATATCTTAGCCGTGAGCATTTTTTAATAGATAGAGCCCAATTGTATGTTGACACTATTGAAAGGTCTTCAATATAATCCAAAGCTTTGGTTGTACCAATCTGCTGCTTTGTACAAACAACACACATCAAAATATGTGGAAGGTGATCAACCATACTATATCATCATCTTTAACATATTTTTCCCCGCTCAATATTTGATCTAGGATCTCTTTAATGTATTGCTTTTCGGGTTTCCTCATAGAGAAAAACTTTTTGTCGAATTCACCTTCTGCACAGAGGATTTTGCCATCAGGAGCTAAATACGTCACTTTCTCACGAGATGTCTACAAGCCAGTGATGAGGGCAACTTCCTGCTCAGTCAGGATTAACCTTCTCCTCTTAATGTTAAACAACTTCTCATAGTCATCCAAATACTCCAATAGAACATCAAGCATGTTTTTAGCCACCACTACGTCTACGCATTCGAAGATGCAAGTAAAACCCCATATGTTGTAATCGTCATTTACACTCTAGGTACAACTCTACAACTTTCATACCTTACTAGGAGCTCTTGGGTTACAGTGTGTCTAGATACATGGCCGAGGTTTATATCTCCTCTTAATTGCAAGAGGAGGAGTCATCCTTCTTGTTCTTCATAGCGTTCTTCTCTTGAGTTTTGATTGTTTGTGTATCCATCTATTATAAAAAAAAACAGTAGTTGTCATCGTTAACAGGATTATCATTAGGGTCGTGTTCTTAGTGACTCGGATACATGACATCAAACCTAAGCAAAAATATAAAATTTAGCATATTAACATAAGGAGATTTGAAGTGTATAAGTGGGATGAGTGGTCTTTAGTGTTTATATTGGCAGTTCATGCGATTTTGCAATCATCGGCCCAAACCTAACCCTTTTCCACAAAAAAAATGCTACTCCCTCTTCCCCCAATACTGTCACCATCTTCCCTCTCAAAAAGACATTTATATGTATTTACTGTCTGAGACACGATACCTGACAGGGAGGGCATTTTTCAAATTTGACCGTCGAGGCTTCCATGACACAATTCACTGCCTAAATAGACGATACCATTGCTATCATGTCCTCAATGACACATTATCATTGCTATCGTGTCCTCGATGACATGATACCACTGCTATCGTGTGTTTCAGTAGTGCTATCGTATAATCGAGGACACAATAGCAAGGCAAAATTCAACGAGTCATATCTCCCTCATTTCTTATCCATTTTCACCCATTCTTTTTTCGTTATTCTTTATTTTTTATCCTCTTTACATTTGATGGATACAACTGTATTGTATCTTTATTTGAGGGACCGTGTCTTCAAGGACACGACTTTTCTCCTATTGTGTCCTTGATGACACGATAACAGTGCTACTGTGTATTCGAGGACATGATAGCAGTACTATCATGTGTAATACACACTTAATATGCATAATGTCTGTTACTTGTAATTCAAAATACTCAATACAAATTGAAAATTGCATGCTTGAATTTCTTTTATTCTGTTCATATATATGTTTTTCATCTACACAATACATTTGAAGGATCATGCGATCATGGCTTCGAGGACACGACTTTTATCATATCGTGTCATCGATGACATGATAGCACTGCCCAAACACACAAAAGCAGTAGTACCGTGTATTCGAGGACACGATAATGGTTCTATCGTGTATTCGAGGACATGATAGTTGTGCTATTGTGTGTTTAAATACACGCTTAATTTACATATTATTTATTACTTGTTATTCAAAATACACAATATAAATTAAAAATTACACGCTTGAATTTCTTCTATTCTATTCATATACAAGTTTTTCATATACACAATAAATTTGAGGGATCGTGAGATCATGTCTTCGAGGACACAACTTTTCTCCTATCATGTCTTCGATGACATGACTCACTATGTGTTACATGTAATGTTCACTATCGTTATATTTTATTTACATAAAGAATGGAGGAGGATGTGGAAATCCAAAACGATGTTTCCTTGAAGTCGGATTTGTTAAATTTATGGTTGAACGCTTTCTTCGATGCTTAGGTTTTTTCTCAACTGTAGGGTTATTACAATTGGTTCGGTTGTGATCAAGCTGACAACAGTTACTACATCTCCTTGGGTCCTTAGGGGGTTTCGGCAGTGACTCAATTTTGTTCACCCTTGCCCACCTTTATGCTTTTCCACAATTGGTAGTTCATATTTTGACAAACCCTATGATCTAACTATTGATGTCTGTCTAACGTTGGTAGAATTGACTCTTTATATGTTGTGTAGTAAGTCTTCGTGTAGTACTACTTCTCACAATGGCATTGGGTCCAAACTCCTATGATCAATTGACGCTATAACATGTTTACAAAGAAGTCCCATGCTATGAAACTCTCCGTATGTGCATGCCTTCTTTAGAAAGTTCACGTAGTCTTGAGAAATCACACAACCCAAAATAAGTCGTATTTAATTTACACGATAATTAAGTAATGATCACATTGAACGTACCACATGGTGGAGAGAATTCACTGAAATTTGTACAATGATATGGCCACTCGAACTGTACAACTCTGATCCACCTTATCATTTATATATTTCTGGGCATATTTTCTTAAGGGAGTTGTTAGCTATTGACCTTCGTATCTACGTCTCTCAAAGTGAGTTATAGTAGTAGTATGTGTTTGCTCGATCGATATAGTGATTGACCAACTCTGGGCCTTCAAGAACATACTGTTCACACTCTTTGATCTTGTTTGAGGTGAGAGTACCATATCTTCTACCAAGGAATTTAGCATTAGCCCAGTTTATATAGTTGATGTTGTGAATGTATTTAAATGCCTCCTCATTTTGTTGGTTAATTTATTTTATGACCCCATCAAAATATGATCTTCTGAAATTATGAGCGGCTTTGAATAAGAGGTTGTTCAAGTGTGTGTCTTTCCATTTTTCTAGAATATTATGTCCTATATGACAGAGGCAAAACCCATGATGAGCCTCCAGGAAGACATCGGGGACTGCTTTGTGAAGTCCCTTTACTTTGTCAAAAACAATTGTGTCTAGTCATGTTCACAATGAAACGATTACAATTAATTATTGTTCTTCAACTTACTAAGTGTTTCTTGTCTCTGTCTCAACAACAAAGTATGCAATGCACACCATTTGTTGATTACCATCAATGGTTGTAGCAATCAATAGACATCCGAAATAATTTCCTTTAAGAATGTTTCATCCACAGTTAAAAGAAGCCTAAGTGAACTTCTGAAAGCTCTTGCAATGGGGCCAAGCATCTAAAACGCACATTTGAAATCGTATCCACCTAACTTTATTTTAGGTATATCAGAAGACCTTTCTATAACCACATAGGTTCCTGGATTAGACCTTTCTAATTCCTTGTCGTATGCAGGCAAAATGCGATATGAATCGACTCCGATAAATCTTCTTTCGCCCGCTATGCTTTCTTATAGTTGACTGTGATGCCCAATATGTCTTAATGTACCTTATGATATTCTCTGGTGTGATAATATTTGACTCCTTATGTAGACCATGACATTTACTTGAAATTCACATGCGTGAAACTAAAAGGTGATCTTTCGTTCCTAGCTTTATGTCGCATGCATGCTCAACCTCCCACCTTGTGACGCTAACAACAATTGACTTGTTTGACGTCCGAATATAACACTTGCACCTATTCTCCTTGCACTTTGCAGCAAATGTATCATTGTTCTCATCAACCATAGTACAAGTGAACCTCCTCTTTATTGACAAATCAACAAAAGTTCTCTTGAAATGCTTGATGCTTTCGAACTGAGCCCCTAACACAAGAAGAGCCTCGTAGTTGGTTGCTTGCAAACTGCTGCTCACCATCACCTCCTCTTCGTATGTCTCCAGCTCCTCATCCAAACCATACTCAATGCCTCAATCCCAATCTCCATCTTCTTCAATATGAATAAACTCTGCGTCCAATGATTCCTAGTTATCGGATATAACAACATTCTTCCATTTCCACGTGGATGGTTTTGTAGCAGTCACGTTTAGAAATTCTTCATACTCAGACGAATCAATTTCTAGATAAACGAAATGTTAGAATATCGTGTTATCACTTACACGATATCCTACAACTGCGACTTTGAGTCATGTCATCGTACACATGACTTGTTTATAGTCGTGTCATCATCAACACGATACGATGTTGCATATATAATACACTATAACTTGTAGAGTTGTGTCACCGATGATGAGATATTGTGTTCTTATCTTGTTGTTTCAAATACAAGCTCTGACTGTTTCCTTCATTCACCTCTTGATGATTTAAGGTCATCATATACCAAGTGAACATATTGATCTGATGGGGATATCCTCTCCTTATTGACATTGAAAGTCCTCTCCATATATAACTCTAACACTTCCCTCTTTGCCTTCTTATGAATGTTAAAGACAATTTCTATATCTCCATCATCCCTCAGGACGTATGGTATGCATGGAGTTGCTAATGCAACTAAATATTTGAGGGGCAGGTTACCCATTGCAGACTTGCACCCTAATCTTTATTCAACTTAAATAAACAGATTTAAGAACTTCGCCCACTTACTCATGAGGACTTCCAAATAATCCATTATAGTATAGACAAACATCCATTTTTTTTTCATTACTACAAGTCACCCCTAAGATCAAAAATAAGAAATATTGTCAAGGACACATAATATCTATAATTCAAATATCGTGTACTCACTGTCATGAGGTCGTGTTCACTACATGCTTAATTCATTGACATTGGAGTCACAAAAAATTCATCATGGTCATTAGAAATTGTGTAAAGAAATATTAGGATATCCTCATAGGGAGAAAGAGGAAACGATAAAGAAGGAAAAAAGAATGGGCAAAATAGATAAAAAAATATGGAGATATGACTAGTTGAGTACATGATAACAGTGGTTATCGTGCCATCGAGGACACAATAACAGTGGTTTCGTGTCATCGAGGATATGATAGCAATGGTATCATGTCATTGATGACACAATGACAGTGTTATCATGTATTTAAATACATGAATTGAGGGCAACATTCAATCTCATAATATCATTTATGATTCATTTTTTCTCATTCTTTTTGTATTATTCTATATTTTTTCTCCTCTTTCTCCCCATGAGGATATCTCAAATTCCTTGAGACACCTTCTTGTGGAGATAACAAATTTACAAAGAATAGTTCGCCACTTGGCTAAAAGTATTTTTCGCTGCAAAATTTGAACTTTCTTCGTTCCCAAAATTTGTGAATAAAAAAATAATGATTCTTAGTTGTAGAACCACTTTTACAATAAAATGGAGAGGTTGTGAAAGTGATTATTCGGGCAGTGTTAGCGAGCTTCTTCTGCCTACTCACTAGTAGAAGAGGTGGTCTGACCTGAAAAAACTGCCAAAAATATTTGTGTTTGCCACACAATGTCTTCTCTCCACTGTCAAGCATTTGCCTCAGACAGAGAACTTCCTCGCTGTATGATCATGCAAGGGAAGCTTGTATGAAATGGGGCTCAGGGCGGGTAACAAATGAAGTATTGGGCGGGAGGGCAAAGTAGGAAAACTAGGTCCTGAAACTAGTTTATATGGCATGAGCCCGAAAAAACTAGGTAATATGGCATTCCGGGCTCATTTGGCAGGTAATATGGAAAAATCTTGCCTCTAAAAGAATCATGATAAATCTGTTGTTCCGAGGATATGGGAGGCTAATTACCCAAAAGAAGATTATGGAAGACTTGAATTTGCTTTTTATAAAATGACTGAAGTTTTTTTAAAAAAAATATATCATCTATACCTAAGTAGTGGTGATTAACTTAGCCATTGGTTCATGTTTCTCGGCTGTGTGGCTTCGTGAGTACGTCAATTTCTGGTTATGTATGGTTAAAGTCGGGCCGAACTGTCTGATCAATCTGATCTGATTGGGTAGAACTTTGTGTATCGATAGTGCCAATTAGTCATAGTATTAATGTACATAGATAGGTCAAAAAGAATCGGAAGCACATGCACGCATCTACAAAGCGGGTTTATTTTTAAGATATCCAGATATCTTTGTTTTTTCTACATATCCAGATATCAAAACCCTGTCGAAGCCACCTAAAATCATTTTCTCATTAGAACATCTACGTAGTGTTTTCTGATACATATTGTTTGCAGTTGCTTATTTACTTTTCGCTAAAACTATTGAAATTAATTCCAAATGTTAGTAGTATGTAGTAAGACAGTACTGAAAAGAAGTACCAAAAGTGAAACTCCAGACACAATCTATGGCATACAGAAGTATGCCAATCTCCTTCAACATTTCCCGTTTTGCATGACGCAGACATTGCGTGCGTAAGAATTGCAGTTTTATTTTCCTCTAGCAGCCGTAGAAAATGATGAAGTAATGTTTCACTTACTAGTCTGAGTCAGTGGCTACTTTTTTTTTTTTATAATAATGAGTCAGTGGCTACTTAATTACGTGGGATGTGCTTAGCAGAAAAGGAATACGGAAAGAAAAAGCTGTGGGTCTGCTGATGAACGAGGTTGAAAGGAAGTATAAGCAGATAAGACAATGATGGACCAGCAACAGGTCTCTCTCTACTCTGGGGGCTGGGCGGTACGGAAGAGTTAAAATCTCAAGGATAAAACAAAAGCAACAAAAAAAAAAAGAACATGGCCTCATCCACCCCCGTACGACACCCCCTGGTTTCGTTCGCGCTATTGGTTTCCCCAAAAACCACGACTTGAGCCGCAGCCAGTGTCACTTGAGTGAAATGCAAAATCAGTTCGATCAGTTCTTGGCTAGCCTATATATGAAAGCAAAGAGTCATCTCCCCCGGAAGTGTATCCTACATGAGCAGTTGAGCAATCTCGCTAAAACCGTTGTTACAAATACTAGTGAACATGAAACCCATCAACAAGGCTTGCCTGGTTATGACCTTGGGAGCCGCTCTGGGACTCAAGGATCAGGCATTTAAGCCAAATTCCTCCTCTCTCAACCAATGTTGGGCGGCAGTTTTTGGGTCATCTTCCGGCCATTTGAGATTCATGTCCGATGCCCTTGGACAGTTGAAGAAGAAGCAGACCCACGATGAGACGCGCAAGGATGCGGAAGATTCGTTACGAATGGTGTTCTACTTAAGTTGTTGGGGGCCCAACTGATTTGCATGCAGTTTTATGGCTTTGCTCATGAAGAAAGATGATACTCCAGGGATGCGCCACTCAGGAGCCTTCAGAAAGAGATTTGGTAGTCTAAGGCTAACTGAGGACTACAGTACTTGGTAGCCATAGAAGAATATTTGGAAGCAACAAAGGGGAACATAATCGCCAACGTCCATGCTACAAGAAGACAGTTTGTATGGTCGAATCTGTTCCCTGCAACGGATGATACTTGTATGTAAATTAAACAGCAATACGAGATGTAAGAAAATAAAGGAGGATTAAGATGCTAAATACAAGGCTTTCTTTTTTTGCTATAGCTAAATACAAGGCATTGTTTCTTTTCATGAATCACGAGTGTATCTTTTTCCCCCCCGAAAACAGTCTATGCTGACCTTATATTGGTCTTTTTTGTCCCGAAACTAGGGTTATATGGCATGAGCTCAAAGATGGATGCACTGCTTCAGCTGTATAGCTGACCTGATGCTGCTACATTTGACTCTTTCTATCATGGATTACAAAACTGCTGCAGTTGTTATAAACTTATAATGTGCACCCCTCCAAATTAGTCTTTGCAAATTCTTGAATGTGACGTGCGTTCAAAGTTGATCATCCGTGGGGAAATGGAAAACCTTGATACTTTCTCCTGATGGGTAATCGAGCCGCAACGGAAGCGAATTTAGGATTTTTATCCGTTTGATGTGGGTTCTCAAAAATTGGGTTTTTCCTTAAATCAACAAATAAAGCTCAAAGATTATCAAATTAGAATCACTAACCTTCGACCTTTGTGCCTACGAATCACTCCACGGATTAGAATATGTCCGAGAACACCAAATCCCTCACCGATCGAGTGTAGAACGTTGTGAAAAATTAGATTCCCCGAATTTGCTTTTTCACCCAACGAAATCAAGATCACCAAAACCAAATCGATTTCAACCAAAAGTCGCCCTTTTTCTTGGCCTTGAGGGCGTCCCCTCTATTGGCCTTAAAAGGGGCGAAAATCAGTTACAAAATCATGCCTTTTCGGTTTCCCGAAATTGCTCAACTGTTTTCCAAGATGGTGACTCTTATTTGACAATTCCATTTTGGTCGTACCAAAATAGCTAATTCCAAATAAGTGATTTCCGGATCGGTGATGATTACAGTGTCTCTTCCAATTTAGTGTGGACCGGGCCCACGGAAGCCTAACTACTCCACATGCCTACACTTGCACGAGAGAGCCGACTCCTCTAAATCAAGACAAGTAAAATGGGACAAGAACCCATATTTACTTACATCCCCCACTATGGGTTCTTTGTTCATATTTGCGATCCACAGTGACTCGTGCACTAGTCCTGTCGTAATCCAAAACTATGAACATGTTTTACAAATAGATCCGTCGTTAAGGCCTTCGTTAACGGATCAGCTAACATCTCAACCGTAGGAAGATGACTCACCGTCAACTTTCCCCGTTGTAGCATGTCAAACACATAAAAGTAATGCACCTCTATGTGCTTAGCTCTTGAACTGATCTCCCCATTACGGAGTGTCGACACAGTTGCCAAATTATCACAATAAATTTGGACAGGAGCATCAGTCCACTGTTCTAGTTGTAACCCAGCTAGAAACTCTTTAATCCAAACTGCCTCGGAAGCTGCTAAACTGCATGCAACAAACTCAGCTTCCATCGTGGACTTAGTAACGCATTTCTGCTTCTTACTAGCCCATGCCACGGCGCTGCCACCAAGCATAAAAACATAACCGGCAGTGGATTTTCTGTCATCCTTACACCCGGCATAGTCTGAATCACTATAGCCTTCCAATGACAGGTTCTCAGCCTGATATGTGAGTTTCATATCCTTGGTACCCAGCAAGTATCTGAACACCCGCTTTATAGCTTGCCAGTGTTGCATACCTGGGTTAGCCTGATATCGACTCACAAGGCTTACTACAAAAACCAAATCAGGTCGAGTGCAGTTCATGGCATACATCAAGCTGCCAATAGCCTGCGCATATGGCACAGATTGCATCTTCAGACGTTCCTCGTCTGATGCAGGTGCCATTCTTTCAGACAAAACTGTCCCTTTATAAATGGGCGAATCTATGGTCTTCCAACCAAGTACGTCAAAGCGTTTCAATACACTCTCAATGTACGATTCTTGAGATATACTTAGCCTCCTCGCTTTTCTATCTCTCTCAATCTTCATCCCGAGGATGTAAGATGCTTCACCCATATCTTTCATTTCAAATTGGGTCTTGAGCCATTCTTTAAGACTGAGAATCATACTAGTGTCATTCCCCATTAATAATATGTCATCTACATATAGTAACAATATCATAAATCTACTCCCATCTCTAAAGGAGTATACACAATGGTCATAGTCATTGGCCACAAAGCCATATTCACTTATCACCTTGTGAAAAGTGAAATACCATTGTCTTGGCGACTGTTTCAGTCCATACAATGATTTAATAAGCTTGCACACTTTAGTTTCCTCTCCGGAAACAACAAACCCCTCGGGTTGTTCCATGTAAATCTCCTCCTCTAAATCACCATTTAGGAAGGCAGTCTTTACATCCATCTGGTGCAACTCTAAATCTAAGTATGATACAATTGCCAACAAACATCGAATCGAGATGAACCTGGACACAGGAGAATAAGTCTCCTTGAAGTCTATGCCCTTTACTTGTGTGAAACCTTTCGCCACAAGTCTAGCTTTGTACTTCTCTATTGATCCATCGGCTTTGAGCTTCTTCTTGAAGATCCACTTACACCCAATGGGTTTCCGTTCGTCTGGTAAGTCAACAATCTCCCAAACTTTGTTCTTCAAGATTGAATTCATTTCCTCTTGAACAGCCTTCCGCCATTCCTTGGAATCTGGACTACACATCGCCTGCTCAAATGTGACTGGATCACTAAGTACAGGTTCATCTATCGATATCTCATCTTCACCAAGCATGGCATAGTAATCCTTCAACAAAATCGAAGGTCTACGCTCTCTTGATGCTCGAGTTTCAACATCCTCATTGGATGTGTTACCTATCACTTGTTCATTACTAGTGACAGTAACTTTCTCTTTCTCAATTTCAAAGAGTTCCACTTTCTGACTAGGAGTTTTAAGGTCTATATCTTCTTCAAGAAAATAAGCATCTCTAGACTCTATAACCCCCACTGTCCCATCATCATGGTGTACTACAAATCGATACCCTTTTGAATGGTCACAATAACCTATAAAATTACATTTTATGGTCTTGGGATCCAACTTAGTTCTTAGTTGATCAGGTACCCTTACATGGGCCTTTGACCCCCACACTCTCAAGTTCGAAAAGTTTGGACGTCTTCCCGTCCATAACTCATATGGGGTCAATTTGATCGACTTAGAAGGTATCCGATTTAGTACATAGACAGCGGTGTCTAGTGCTTCACCCTAAAACTACGTTCAACATGGACCTTACCATGTCCATCAATGTCCTATTACGTCTTTCAGCGACTCCATTCTGCTGAGGGGTATACGGTAAAGTATACTGATGCACTATTCCTTGGTTTGTACAATAGTCCTTGAACAAATCAGATGTGTACTCACCACCTCTGTCTGTTCTCAGAACTTTGATCTTCCGTCCTAATTGGTTCTCAACCTCAGCCTTAAATTCCTTGAATTTTTCTAAGGCATCGGACTTTCTCGATAACAAGTACACATAACCATATCTTGAATAGTCATCTATAAATGTAATGAAATACATCATACCCCTTTGAGTCTTGACGTTTATAGGCCCACAAATATCTGAGTGAATGACCTCTAAAAGGTCAATTGCTCGTTGCCCTTTCGGAAAGGGTAGCCTAGTCATTTTGCCAGATAGGCAATCCTCACACATGCGCAAATTATCACTTATTCTAAGTAGTAACCCACTACCCGACATTCGGTGTAATTTTGTCGCATTCATATGACAAAGGCGTAAATGCCACAACAATGCATTATCAACAGTAACACAAGCAACATACTCAGAATCAATCATTTCATTATTAGCAAAGTCATTGGATACATCAAGTTTGAATAAACCATCAACTAAAGAAGCAGTAAATAAAATATTATTCTTCTGCCCCACAGTTCCCTTGCCACCCTTGAACCTGACTTCAAATCGCTTTTGAGTCAGAAGAGGGATTGAAATCAGATTCCTACGAATAGTAGGTGCATACAAGACATCTGTGAGGACCAGGGTGTTTCCTCCTAAGAGAGGAACACGAACATAGCCAATCCCCAGCACGTCACAATAGGTGTTATTCCCCATGTAGATCTTGTGCTCTCCGGGACTAATCTCTTTCATCTCAGCAAAAGACTCCTTTGCCATAGCCACATGACGGGTTGCAGCCGAGTCAAGCCACCAACCTCTAGTGTTAGTGTTCACAATCAGTGCCTCAGAAATCATACAAACTATGTCCTTTCCTCCACCCTGCTGTTTCTTTTTCTCGTTGCCCTGGGAGCCATTAGGACAGTTCCTGCTAAAGTGACCCATCTGGCCACAAGTAAAGCAGGCTCCCTTCTTCTTGTTTTTGGCCTTGTCTCCTCCCTGGAATTGAGGCTTCTTTCCTTTCCTCTTGAAGTTCTTCTTTGAAGTGCCTGCATAGGACCCACCTTTCTTAGAGCCAACATGGTGAGCAAGGTTGGCAGATACATTAGAGGCCCTCATATGCTCTCTCCTTTCCTGCTCCAAGCCCAGCTTGGCAGTAAGGTCATCGAGAGTGAGTTTTTTATCACTCAGGTTCAACGCCACCACAACTGCTTCCCATGATGGAGGGAGGCTAGTGAGTATCGTAGACACTTGGACCCCCAATGAAATTGGATCTCCAAGCATCTCCAACTCACTAGCAATAATAGTCATGGCATTTATGTGCTCAAGCACATTCTTGCCCTCCTCCATCCTCATGTTGGTATAGCGAGTGTGGAGCAACCTGATGTGTGCCTCAGTATGCTCTCCATACCTCCTCTCAATGGCCTCATACATTTCTTTGGTCGTTTTGTGCTTCTCAAAAAGCAACTCCATGGTAGGCTCCATAAAGGTAAGCATCGTGGTCCTTGCACGTGCATCCTCCATCCAGAACTTCTCGTACTCTCTCTTTTGAGCAGTAGTACTCTGTTCACCCGTAGGTTCAACAACTTGGTCTAGCACATGACCCAAGTCGTCAAGGAACAGAATGTGACGGATGCGCCTCTTCCAGGTAACAAAATTAGTGGCATTCAACTTTTCAGTCTTTGCCAACTCACTGGAGACCATTCGGGAAGCCATTGCAACTTTTATGAAATCAAGCAAGTATTCCAATCAAATTGAAGATAAAAATCTACAATCAATGGAACAGGACAATTAGTGTAAAAACAGCACAGTTTGAATCACTAATTAACTATCAACAATTATATAATCAAGTGGCACAAATACTGCTTCAATATTAATTAGTTTTTCAAATTTTATCCCGCCGATCGATCGTGTCAAATACCCGATCGATCGCAGCTTTCCGCTGTCAATTTTGCTCAACTTCCAGTAGATACGATCGATCGCAATTCGTGCCGATCGATCGTTTCCCTCTTTCAAAGCAAATCAACGATCGACGCCGATCGATGCCGAACGATGGCGATCGATGGCGATCGAAGCCGAACGATGCCGAACGATGGCGATCGATGCCGATCGAAGCCGAACGATGGCGATCGATGCCGATCGAAGCCGAACGATGCCGATCGAAGCCGATCGACCGTTTTTCCCTTTTTAAGAGACTTAACGATCGATGGCGAACGATGGCGAACGATGGCGATCGATGCCGATCGAAGCCGATCGATCGTGACCAGTCGTCTTCTCCGATTTTACTTCCGTGCGATCGATCGCGACTGTAAAAATCGTGATTTTCAGTCTGCAAAAACCGCGAGGAAAATTCCCACAAATTTCTTGGAACCCTCACACCACCACGGAATCAAGGCTCTGATACCACTGATGGGTAATCCAGCCGCAACGGAAGCGAATTTAGGATTTTTATCCGTTTGATGTGGGTTCTCAAAAATTGGGTTTTTCCTTAAATCAACAAATAAAGCTCAAAGATTATCAAATTGGAATCACTAACCTTCGGCCTTTGTGCCTACGAATCACTCCACGGATTAGAATATATCCGAGAACACCAAATCCCTCACCGATCGAGTGTAGAACGTTGTGAAAAGCTAGATCCCCGAATTTGCTTTTTCACCCAACGAAATCAAGATCACCAAAACCAAATCGATTTCAACCAAAAGTCGCCCTTTTTCTTGGCCTTGAGGGCGTCCCCTCTATTGGCCTTAAAAAGGGCGAAAATCAGTTACAAAATCATGCCTTTTCGGTTTCCCGAAATTGCTCAAATGTTTTCCAAGATGGTGACTCTTATTTGACAATTCCATTTTGGTCGTACCAAAATAGCTAATTCCAAATAAGTGATTTCCGGATCGGTGATGATTACAGTGTCTCTTCCAATTTAGTGTGGACCGGGCCCACGGAAGCCTAACTACTCCACATGCCTACACTTGCACGAGAGAGCCGACTCCTCTAAATCAAGACAAGTAAAATGGGACAAGAACCCATATTTACTTACATCTCGGTCCAAGTTTACTGCAATTATTTTTGTTCATTTTGGTTCTCTAATCCAGACAGTTAAATTGGACGGAAGGAGTATATAAACTTATGACCACATTTCCTTGGACCTTTGGAGGTTGATCATGACGTGTATTGATATTCTGGGCCCATAAATCAATGCTTGTGGAGCATGAAGTAGGCTCATGTGTGTGAATATTGAAGTAAGAACTAGAAATAGCCTAGTAGAGCTTGTGTTCTGTTGTGATGTTTTGATCTCCCTCAGCATTGAGGGAGAGGTCCCAGGGTGGAATCTCAGCGAAGACTGTGCTGCGTACAATATCATACACCATTTGTACTAATAACATTTCTTGACATCAAAGTTAATCATCAAAATAAAGCAATACATATGTTGGGATTCAAATGGTATAAAGAATCCTTGCCTGATTAGTAGCTATAACAAGTACTCTATTAGCACAACCCAAATATAATACGAAATAATTAATCCAGCAACCAATTACAAGCAACAAATAAATGAATCATAGAGACCGTGGTTTGACTTCTTGCCATACTCTAAGCCACAACAAAAAAACAAACTTTATTGATTAAAAGATTACAATGAATTTATATAATTTTGTGACACAAAAATACCTCAATTCCCTTGTTACAAATGTCTCACCAAACTTACCTATCTCCTCTCTTTACAAGCGTAGTATAAACTCTAAGAACCTTTTTTGAGTCCTTTATACCTATTAGAGAGTCGTGACCTAGCTTATACTTAAATTAGGAATGAAAGCTCACGTCAAAACACAACTAGGAAGTTTGTCCCATAATGTCCAGTCAACTGCTAGCTGGTAGTGGTTGATTGCTAAGCCTATCTTTCGACGCATCCTCCAATAAGCATTCCAGTAGACTGCTTTGAGATAGCGGTCTACCACTCCCTCCATTGCTTCCTCCACTAGGTCCTCTGGTCGACCTCTAGCTGAGGCCGGTCGACCACTGTCCTCTAACGTAAACGAGCATTCCAGTCTACCACAAACTCTTAGCAGTAGACTGGTCTTGGATCTGTCTTCCACGTCTTAAATTATTTTGCTACTGGTCGACCGCTAATGTCCATTGAATCGTATATGACTCAATTACCTTAACAACATAGACATCAATGTACAAGAAGATTACATGGTAAAGAGAACTTCAGTTTTGGTCAATGGAGATGTCAATGGCCTTTTTTACTGGAACAGTGATAAGCCCATTGTGTGTCTTGGGCTTATCCTTTCGAGGTAAAGTATATATTTCTATCATCTTGTTCCTTGACCATTATACCTGGGCCACGTATTAAATAATTCCACTCTTCCAGAACACCACATTATGGTGCAGCATGGGCCAAACGTCCTTCACCATCTTCCAGTTTTGATATGGATAATTATTCCTGCTACCGGTTTCATAATGCGAGTTAGGATGCCGAATAAGGAGCACACCACTTTCCAGGCTTTGATAATGTACTCATCCATACATGTATTGTTATGATTATATCAACAAATTTAACGTGCCCCTGTGTCTAATAAAACTACTCAAAATATGTCTTCTGCATATACATCAATAGCCCGCAAAAGAGGAGGAATGATCATTCCGCGTACTTTATACAAAACAATATGGATATCTCTTTAAATAAAACAATAGGAATATTTGAATTGGTAAAGGAAAGAATAACTATTACTCCAGAGAAAAGCTAGACAAGAACATCAAGTCATCAACTTAATGCATGCCGATAGAATACTCAAACGTTGCGGGCCAAATCAAGTTGCTGGCCTAAGGTCCAGAGGGAAGAGGCGTTTTGAACAAAGAGAGGGATGTTAGAAGTGGGTGTTAAAGAGGGAATTAGAACCCATTAAAACCCACATAGTTTGAATGAGTGAATTGGGTGAAGGAATGAATAGTTTCACATCTACACAAAGGAGGTGTTGTTGATGGTATATAAGGTCCAAGTTAGGTCTTTGAAGTTAGGCTCAAGGGTCACCCCACTTTTGTGGGGGAGAGAGATGTTGAACTTATGCACCTAGGTGGGCTAACCCACACACGCGCGTGCTGCCGGCTCGGTTCGCACATGCGGCCGGCCGGGTCGGGTTGGGTCAACAAGATAATATTATTTTGGGACAAATTCAATTTGTTTGGTTTTCTAATTTATTTTGATTCAACCAAGTTTATTTTCTTATGACCGTTAACGGACGGACGCGTCCGTTTAACAAGAAAGAGTATTTTCACTTTATTATCATCTTTGCGAAAGGTACACAGAGATCATCCTTAAGACAAGTAGTAGTAAGATATATTTATAACAAGGGACGCCGCACCCGCTGCTCTTGAAGCCTTCCCAGAGCGGAAAATTGACGGTTCCGGTGACAGTCTTCTTGGCAGATACGTCTTTGACGGTGGAGAGCTTGGCGAGCCCCCGGACGGCATAGTCTGTTCTCCCCCTTGGTGCATTCCGTCACCACTCCCCTCTCGTAGAGGGGCTACCATCACGTCAGCCCTGTCACCATCGACCTTCGTCCTCAAGGCTCCCGATAGAGAGACTTGGATGGTGTCCGCGGATGGCCGGTGGAAGCTTGCCTGCTCCATTATTTATGCATGGGATGGTCATTAGTCAGCATCGTTACCTAATCGCGGCAGTTATTTCTTCCTCGTCTACAAATATAATGCTGGGAAAACTATATATCTCGTGTATAATTGCACACCGTAAACTACTTTAGCGACGACGTGAAAGATGTCCAGCTGGGATTGCAGCTACTCCATATAAAATACACTATAAGGGCAGCTACTCTATAAAATATGCAAGAACATACAGATGGACCGGAGGTCATATACGATGTGTTATATGTTAAAGGGCCGGAATACATATGGGTAAATTAGGCTACTAATTACTAATAGGCTTGGTGTATTGGCAGGGACAACGTTCCTTTATTTGTTCCCTATTTGCATCAAGAAGAAACATCTTAGATCTGAAGTTTCAACTGTTCTTGTCTTGCAGGCTGTCAATTCTCAATTCCCTGAACTTGATGACCGTGTCACAATGATGGGCACATATGTCCCAATGGTCATAGAAGCAGGTACTAATTAACAAAGGTTTTTTGTGTAGGTGGAGCCTGGTTGCCCTTGCCATTGCCACGTTTTGCCTGATCAGTGGAAGTAAAAATGCTCGGAGGTTCCATTCGTTTCTCTTCTTCTCTTCTTATTTATGGAAACAAAAAATTCAAATCACTATTCAGACTCCATACATGTTGGTCATTAGAGATTTAAGTCATTAAAGATTTGAAAGTTGTGGCTTGTAATTCAAATACACCCATTTGGTGTGTTGTTCGGATGTTTGCAGCAGTGAATGTATCAGCCAATGCCCTTTCGGCAAATGATATTTTCCTTTGTGACCTTATTATATGCCTTCTGCTAGGCGTAGCCATCTCATGCCTATGTGCTTCCCAAACGAAAGGATCTGTTTTTCTCTTCACAATCAATTGTGCAGGGCACTGTTCTCGTACTTGTCCCCGTCGTCTTTTCACTTCACCCTTCTTGAGTTCATCCTTTTTATCGGTCCGCCCTTCTTTATAGCATACAAAAGATTTCCATTTTACTTGTCTTTATCATATCTGCAAGAACTAAGACGCACGCTAAAACCAACAAGTCGTGCATAATTGTTGTAGAACTCATGGGCATCATCCTGGTCTATAAATGTCATTCCTACTTTGGGCTTTTTGGTATCGTCCTCTAATGGAGGTGAAAAGACTACGTGTGCGAGGTGGAGTCGTTGTCCTTATAGACTCGGGTCTATTTTGGGTAAGCTCTTCTGTCTCTTCCATGCTGCAACACATATACTAAATTGGTACACCTTCCCGCTATAAAGCACAAATAAATATAATAAAGATTTAGGTCAATGAAAATTATATCCGAAAGCAAAAACAATACCCTTTAGATTCTTTACATGTAACTACCACAAGCTTCAAGTCTTAGGTATCTATGCTAATAACCTTGAGAGACGAACTAACAACATTTGCTTATATGAACTACTTGGACCAAGTGGAATATGTATACTATAGAAAGAAAACATGGAGAACGGATCATATTGCATGAAGTGGTTTTTTTCAGTTAATGAGGAGAAAAACAAGACTCACTCACTATTCCAAGATGACTATACATCTAATTAGCATAGGGGCTTTCAAGACTACCTAGAAAAATCACTTATATTTGTGTGATTCATTGGGTTCTATAGAATGTAAAAACCCAGAGAAACTTAAATACACAAAGAAAAAGAGTAACATATAGCGCCTACATATAGCAATTATATTAATTCAAACCCATCAGCAGCCAACTTCATTCCTCAGGCTACTATATGGAACAAACAGAACAAAAAAGCATATTTAAAAAGTAAACAACTTAATGATCAATTAAGTAAAATTAATTATAAGGTGAGTCGGCTTTTTTGGTGCATCCAAAAATATAAAATCCTTCTATTGACACCAATCACTTGAAAGATGCATTGAGAATTCTTTTGGCAGGAAGCAATACTAAAAATTGGTTATAGCAATTTTAAACACAATTGTAATGATACATTTAATCACAGATGCTTACTCAACCATAATTTATTTGCAAACATTAAAGCCTTCAACTTGGGAAAGGAAAACCAGTGATGACCAGAGAAAGACTTGCACATGAACTTATATTACCTTGCCCCAAGGTCTGTTTTTGTCATCACTGAGACCACTTTCTATCCCCACCATGCATACAGCTTGTATCTTCACCTACATCACATAATGCTTACCTCAAGAAGGCATTTAAAAGCCTCAAATGGACAACCACAGCTTGTAACACACACAGACACACACACACACACACACAGAGAGAGAGAGAGAGAGAGAGAGAGAGAGAGAGAGAGAGAGAGAGAGAGATCGTACGAGGACTCACATTATCACTTTCAATCTCCACATAAGTTTCTCTGTGCAAGCCAATAGTATCGAAAGCCACATTTTTTCCATGAAGATCCTCATGCAGGCTAATATATCCTGAATGTTGTGAGCCTTATAAGAAAATAAATTTAACTCCTTTTTTAATGCAGCCAGGGTTTTTTTAGTGGAGTATAATTTAAGATAAAAAAGCAAAATAATTGTTACATTTTTAAGGAAAAATAGTGGTTGCAACTTCTATCTTTTGCTTCCATATTAGGGGGGTATTAGTGAATGTGAAAATAAATTCAGATGAAAAAATTCTTTGACTTTCACAATGAATGTGAAATACGTTTGGATAGTGAAAATTTTTACACGAATGAAATGGGTAGCATGTTTGGATACTGAATGTGAAACAGAAAAAAAAAATTATGAGGGTATCAGGGTCACTTGAAGAAGTTACCCTACAATAACTAGATTTAAATCAAACCCTCAAAATTGAAATGCTCAAGAATTAAACAGAATGTTGTCCAAGGTCTAGAAAGCGTAGCCTTCAAATATCAAAAGAAAAAAGAAAAGAAAGAGTAGCTTTCGTTCTTACTTTTTTTTAGGGAAAACGAAACACTCTATTATTATAACTGTAGAGAGAAATCCACACTAGATAACCCCTAGTAAACTAGTGGCCAAGCATAATTCGGCATAAACCAGCAAACAACTAACAAAACCCCTTTTAGAGCCCATTTTATTTTTTAGTTTCACGTGTTTTGTATTAATGCATGGGGACCTGACTCGGACTTTCTAGAACCTAACATCTCTGTTTGAGCTTTTCCCTTTACACTTCCAAATTGATATATCCACTTATCCAAATGTTTATCCATGCTTTTGGCCCTCCTTTTAATATTCAGCTGGTACATTTCCGTGAACATTTATATAATGGTTCTTCTTCTTCAAAAATTGTTCACATGCACTCGATAAAACGTGACTTCTGTCCTGAGCATTGACAATAATAGTTCCATTATAATTTTTTGTTTAGTAACTTTTTCATAATTTTTAGAATAACTTTTCTTTTTTTTCATTCATAATAACTTTTCAGTATTGGGAACTATTTTCCTATTCATGAATTCCCGAGGAGCTTATTTTATCTTCACGTCCAAACCTATACAATTTAAGGTTGCTAAGCAAGCCAATTTAAGTACAAGGTGAATTAGCTCGAACCTGATCTCCAAAAAGTAACTCAAATTCGTATAACATTAAGGCTAAAGGTAGTTTAGATGTTTTGTTTTGGTCAAAATCTTAGTTAATATAATCTCTCTCTCTCTCTCTCTCCTATATTAATTGCCTCATAAATATTAAAACTTATCCCACATTGGTTGTGCCATATGCATGTCAGACTACTCTTAATATGGATCCAGCACACTCAGTGCATTAAAATTGTGCGACCTACATGATAGCGGTTTCTATAACTAGCCAACCCATAATTACCTGTGCCATCGGATTTTGGTTTGAAGGCTTGGGATGTGCCCATATTAATTTGTTTTAGAATTTTCTGAAATATATATGTTAAATATTTAGTTATGCTGGTAGGCTCTCATCTACATTGGCCACGAAGAAGGAATAATAGATGGCTTAGGGCTAGTTTGGGAGACCACTTTTTGGCTCCAAACTACAAAATCGTGTTTGGAAGCCAGTTTTTGTACAAAGCGATTTTGCTATAAGAAAAAACGGTTTTTTATTGGAACTTGGTCCTAAAGCCACTTTTTAAAAAGAAGATTTTGTACAAAAGTGGCTTTAATGTGGGAAATAATGTGGAAATAACTTTATTTGCCCCTCCCTCATGATTAAATGGATGGATGAGTTTTATTCTTTGTTTCTCTCATTAAGGGTAAAATTATCACATGAGGCATTTATTTTTTATCCAAACTCAACCCAATCCAAACAGGTTTTAGGGATTGGCTTTTGACAAAATTGTTTTAAGGGTGGGCAATACCATATGAGTTACGCTTTAACTTTGCTATAACTAAAACTGTTTTTTGCAAAAACAAAAGCGGTTGCCAAACACACCCTTAGTGTATTATCATTGAGTCCGGGCTAGTAGATAGAGCATGTTGTGAGTGGTCTTATCTCTCTTTTGGGATTCAATATTTTTTATTTTTGGTACAAGATTCAAGAGTTAAATATAATTGACATGTGAAATTCGATTCACACTATCATAAGGTAGACTAGAATCTCTTATCAAGCTTTTCAGCGAAAAGAAAAAATCTAGTACCTACTAGTCGGTTATAGGGGAAAAAAGGACAGTTGGCCGGCCCAGGGTAACTACTAATATAAGAGATACCATTTCTTGATTTGTGCAAAATAGAAGATATTGTTCTTCCTTTTCAATTTTGATAAGAACTCAAATAAATTATTTTTTTTTCGATAAGAATATTTAGAATAGATTGTCGATGCCCCTATAAAGTGCGACAACATCTACTATAAAATTTATTTGCTGTAGAATATCATGAACAACTTTACCTGTCCGCAACGAGAGAGTATTTTTATAATGCATTTGGCCACCACTTTTGCTTTTGTAAAAAGCGGCTATTGGACAAAATCGCTTTTGTTATAGCAAATGTAAAGCGTGACCAGTACGGTAATACCTACCCATAAAATTTTTTTGTTATAAGCCAACCCCCTGAAACTTGTTTAGATGTGGTTGATTTTGGATAAAGAATAAATGCCTCATGTGATGATTTTACCTTTCATGAAAGAAACAAATAATGAAGCTCCTTCATCTATTTAATGAGAGAAGAGAAAATAGAGTCATTTCCACATTATTCCCGACATTAAAGCCATTTTTGTTCAAAATTTCCTAAAAAGCAGCTTTAGAACCAAAATCAGCTTTAAGTGTTCGAGTACTGCTACATAAGAGATTATTTTGGCGAAGGAAATGAAAAAATGGGCCCCACATGTTTGACGTGAGGTTGGCTGTGATAAAAAAGGGGAAGAAGAATCATTTTCTTAAGTGTTATCAAACGAATTGAGCTGTCTTTCGCTACTCGCCTGACCTTTACTTTCTTCACATGCCAGAATAAGAATCTAAAACACGTCGTTGTATAAAGTGTAAACCAATCTAATTTCGTCATCAGTACGCGAGTAGAGACGGTGCATAGAGTAATTCTTTTTTTTTCTTTGAAAATGTTTGTTCAGAATTTGGACTACGACCATGATCGGATCATGGAAGAAAGGACCGCTACTCGGAGCTAAATGAAAAATGTTTTTGTCCGAGCTAATTTTGCCCTGAATTTGGTGAGCTCCACGCCCACATGGCGGGGGGTGACGGAGTTGGGTGATGATTTTTGGTGATGCTAGACGTACTCGAGCTAAATTGAGGGATGTTTCGACTCCCAAATTAACTGTTTTAAGGAAAGTGAACCAAAGTACAGGTGTGTGGATCGGATGAGCAACGCAAGCATTTGACTCTTTCATTTCCGTCTTTGTAAAACAATTACAAGTTTTCTTGGTACAGCTTTGACCTCACTAATGCAAGACAATTCGACCTTCCACTTCCTATTTTAAGGAACAGCTTTTTCCTACGTAATCCATGACAATTCGACTTTCACTTCCTATTTTAAATACAATATACAGGAGTCTAACTCCATTTTTCATAACAGGGAGTTGAAGGTCCTTCAAGAACAACCTAATACATATGTGACAGCAAAGGTATAAAATAGATAGTAAAAGGACCAAAGCAGGGGAAGCAGGAAAGTTTATGAGAAAGGAAGAGGGTGTGGAGACGACGAGAACTAATCAAACCGTCAGTTTTTTCTGGCCGTTGGCCATCTCAAGTCCTTTAGGTATATCGTGGTCGGAGACATACTTGCCCCAGAACCAGTGACGCTTCCAAACGAAGACCATTTCCTCAATGGGGATGTTTTTGGTCTCAGGCAGGAAGAAGAAAATGAAGGTGGTCATGAGGAAGACGAAGAAGGCGAAGAATAAGAAGAGGAAGTACTTGAGGTGGCACAGCATGGTGAGGAAGACTTGCGCAATGAGGAAGGTGAAGAACATGTTTACCGACACGTTGATACTTTGCCCCGCCGACCGGATCTCGAGCGGGAAGATCTCGCTGGGAACCAGCCACCCCAGCGGGCCCCATGACCAGGCGAAGCCTGAGACGTAGATGCAGATGAAGGCCACCACGGCGTTAGCGTAGCTCTTTGACAGATGGGCCACCCCATTCAGCCCAAACTTCATCCCTATCAAAACTGCAATAATAATCTGCAACCCAAAATCAAACGCAACATATCATGGTCAACACAGTTGTTACTAGCCATATATAACGTACAGTAGTAAAGTGAACATGTAATGTGGGTTTACCTGACAGATAAACATTTGAATCCCGCCCTCGAGGAAGAGAAACCTCCTTCCGACCCTGTCCACAGTGAGGATGGAGGCGAAAGTGGCGAAGACATTGACGCCGCCGGTGATGACGGCGGAGTAGAGGGAAGCGTCGCTACCGAAGCCGATGGTCTTGAACAAGACAGGGGCGTAGAACATGATGACGTTGATCCCCGTCAGCTGCTGGAAGAAGGGGATCATGATGGACATGACGAGTTGAGGACGGTTCTTGCGCTGGCGGATGTTCCTCCATGGGTGCTCCACCTTCTTGGACTCCTCGCTAGCGGTCACCAGGTCCTTGTATTCCTCCTCGATGTCGTCCGTCCCTCGGATCTTCCTAAGCATCTCTCTGGCAAGATGGGCCTCCCCACGATCGATGAGAGAGTTGGGAGTGTCTGGCAGGAAGAGGGATCCGACGGTGATGATGAGGGCCGGGACGGCGGCGCCACCCAGGCCGATACGCCAACCCCAGCCGCCCTCGATCTTGGCCGACAGATAGTTGATTATGTTGGCCACGAGGATGCCAATAGTGATCATGAGCTGGAAGATGATGTTGAGCATCCCTCGGAGCCGCGCCGGGGCCATCTCCGACAGGTAAAGAGGGACCGACTGTGGTATCCATAACACGAGCAAACCACGATTATTAGCTCATTAATTATCATAATACTGACAGCTTTTTATCTAAATAATTTCACACTTCTTTTTTTCCAAAAGATCTGAACACGATACTAGCAGCGGCGGGCCTACTTAACTGGGGGCAGAGGCGAACCAACGTGTAAGGGATGGTGGTCAGATTTCTAGTGAACGCCACCTATATTTTAGTACGGGGGTTGGGCTAGAAATTGCCTTAATTCCGTTAACCTTAATTCCATCTCAAAATTACCCGACCCCATTGCTAGCCCAACTCTAATCACATGCTGTAAAAATTACAATTAGATCTAAAGTAACCCAACTGTAATCACATACTACATACTAGATTTAACGAACCAGCTCGAGTAAACCAACTCAACCACAAGAGTAGGACACTAGGACGTGACAATATTTCGAGGCCGTTTTTTTTTTTTTTTTGCTATAAGAATATTTCGACGCCGTTGCTTGCACTCCAAAGAGTAGGAAAGGAATCAAAAGGGAAGTAAAAAGTCTTGAAGATGGGACACTGTTGATAATGATATGGAAGTGGACGTTGGCTTATGTCAGTGTTGGAAAGAGCCAAGGCCCCGATGTTGACCCTCATGCATTCATTGATCTATTTTCTAGTCAAGTAGGAGTATATGATCATGAAAAAACTACGGCCAAAATCGTCAATTTTATCGGTAGAAAAGGAAAGTGGGGAACACGTTAGCCAAAATTTGGACTATGCTCAGTCTACAAATACAATTGTTTGGCTGTATAGAAGGGAGTATTACATTTTAATATCTCAATGTATTCTATAATTATATAATACAGACAAACGGTTTGAAAAGAAAGCCCATAAATAATAAAAATTCTTTTAACACAAAGACGCACAAAGCAACCAAGCTCACAAAAGAAATCCAAGTATAGGTTGTACCTGAAAACAAAGAAGAAAACCAAGTATACAAGCACAAAAGGTAAGAAGACCCGAACGTGTTTGGCGGGTCTGTGTTTTAAAGTACATTAATTTTTTATTGAAAAAAAGGTGCATTGATTTTTATTTTTTCAGAAAAGAGGAAACTTTTTGAAAAGATCAAAGTGCTCCAGTTGCAAACGACCGGAAGATTTATATGAAGAAGAAAATTAAATAAGTGGAATAGAGAAGAAATTTAAGGCACACCTGGTTAGCAAAGCCGACACCTATACCGAGCAAGATCCGGCCAATGATGAGCATGGCCACATTCTCGGCGGCACCGTTGAGAACCGCTCCGACAAGGAAGACGGATCCCCCGAAGAGCATGGATATCTTACGGCCGTACTTCCTGGTCACGGTGGAGGCGAAGAAAGAGGCGACCAAGGCGGCCAGGTAGAGGGATGACGTGAAGGCCGTCAGCAGTTGACTGTCGAACTTGCAGTATTGGCTCGTCTGAGTTTCTCTCTTCTCCTTCCGATAAACCGACGGGAAGAACTTCTTCAAAAACGAGTCCATTGATGTAACACCACCTGCAGGAAAATAACGAACAAAAATTTGCTGCTCACTACACTCATTAAATTAAACGAAAATTTGCAGATCCACTCATGGGCTGGCTTTTTTAGATTGAAAAATACAGAGATGAGTTAGTACCTGAGATTCCAATGTCGTAGCCGAAGATCAAACCACCGGAGGAGGCCACAAGACAAGCAAAGAAAACATAAGCAGTCATCTTCCCGGGGTAATCTTTTTGGCCTCCGGCGGAGACAAACCCACCCCCAGCCATTTTTCAAGCTAATTAGACACTAGTTTCTTTCAAGTACTCGGGAGTATATGCGAGAAAGACAAAGTTACAGAAAGCGCAGAACTTTGAAAAGGAAGGGAAGCGAGAATGAGAAAAAAAGTACAGAGAGGAGAGAATAGGTAGGAGCAGGGCAATGAGGATTTGCGAGTATATATAAGCCAAGTTGTGTGTGGGGGGTTGTAGTTAAGGGAAGCACATGCTTAGTTGTCAGTTAATTATCCCACTCTCAGTATTGGAATAATTTCTCTTTTCATTATTTCTGCAGAGTAATAATTCAGCTCCCTCTGCCAGCAGTTTTCAGTCTTTTTAACGGCACAGTGTGATTGAGAGGGAAAGCTACTCAGGAATGATGACCGGTTTACTAAGCTAAAAAAGACTTGGCCACATAGCATCACGAAAATACCACGTTAGCTGAGTCTTATTAGGATGCAAGCAATTGATTTTTTTTAATGAAACATGCAATGGAATTCACATGTTACTATGAAGAAAGTGCACTAGAAAGCTTTGGATAAAACTGAAGATGCGTGTTTTATTTTTGGATAAGGAAGCATATCGTATCAGGCTTGCAAGTAATGAAAGAAAGGCCGGTTAGGTAAGATCCAACTCAGACACACACACTCTTCCCATGATTCTCTTGTCATCCTAAGGTCGAGAACCCACAAATTGGGAACCCAATTAATTCTCAAGAAAAAAAACACAAGTATGACAGTGAAAAGCAGAGTACGTAATGTAGACCCGTGAAAAGAAATCAAAATGTGAAGCTAGCCTTCGAAACCACGTGACTTGATGTCTAAGATCGACTTTCACTTGCACGCTCCTACATGTGTATGTGTGTGCCTTGAGATAGAGACTACAAATTTCCGACAGATGGTTTTTCTTTAGAGAGAGAGAGAGAGAGAGAGAGAGAGAGAGAGAGAGAGAGAGAACACACAGCAATATCTTCACTTATATGTATGGTGGCACCCGTTTTCAGTTTTCAGATTGCTGAAAAGTCTTTCATAAAAAAACAGAAAAAAAGGAAGAAAAGTCTTTCAGATGTCCATGGTCACCTTGGGTGAGGTAGCCGACCTTCTAATCCAAGGGAACACCATTCTTATCTAATTTAAGCAGTAAATGAGGAGACCAAGTTCTGAAGTGTCAACATATATTTGCATCAAAGGCCCATGCATGCTTATGCTGATCATCTCTCGTTGTCAAAGAGGGAGAGACTTTGCTCCCCCAATATTGATTAGCAGACGCATAGACCCACTATGAAGCATTGGACTTGTACATAGCGGTATCAATCTAATTTACATGGGGATGGAGAGTCAATAAGTTTACAAGGCCCAGCCTCGGTCAACGGCATTTATGCAATCCACTTATGTCCAATCCAAACGCCCCCAGGATATATGCATAGAAGGTCCTAAGAAGTGTGTATGGTATGGGCCAGGGACCGTTCTATATTCATGGCTGTAGAGAATGGGCGGCAAAACCATGGCGATTCAGGTGCTCTTGTCATGCATCGTAGCATTTAAAGCCCCACTTTCATTGCACGCGGTTTGACTACTATGAATGCCCCCGCCTCCCATCTTGTTTAAGCACAGATTATCATAGTAACACACTAATATAGAACAAGGCATCACAAATTAGAAAGGCCATTAGAGCTTATGCATTCAAGCACGGAGGCTTGACTTACATGAAACGACTTGCAGTTGGAGTTGGAGTCAAGCGGAAAACATGTAGCACCACCCATAAGTCTTCCCCTCTTCGTCGTTTGGCTTCCTATCTTTCTGATTTGTCGGTATTTAGAATACAGACCAGCAGATGTCTGAACTGAAGTTGCAATGCGGAATTATCACCTACGCTGAATGTGTAGTCGCTTTCTTTTCACATAATTAATTTAGTCGTTTCCTCTCTCCATCTTGAGTAGTTCACTTCACATTCAAATGGAAAAAAACACTTTTAACCATCTTTTAGTCCGTTTGCTGGACCTGCTAATCTTATCAATGGTCCCCGCCCTCTGTGATAAGATGCTTCGTTTATTTTTTTGTACATCGGAAACCCCCCATCCTCAAGCTACCCCCCGGTGCCACAGGTTGAGCAAGGCTGGAACCTGGGACCTATCCCTCAACAGGGATATGCCCTGCCACACGGTGCCACAGGTTGACTAGAGAAGATAACTAAATGTATGGAGACATTGAGTGAGCAAGAAGTCATATTCACACTGTACTCCATACTCTGTATTTCACACGATCAGGTTAGGATGACTGCACGCAGAGTAGTACCGATCGAACCAAAACAAAGGGAATACATACAGATCAGAAGACGGCTACTTCCATTCTGTAGCGTGTATAGGTTGGTCCATCAGTATGATTCGCCGTGATACTCTCTAATCCTTGAAATTGTGAGAAGTCTTGGGGCGTGGCATGGACTGTTAGCTCATAGCTATGTCCATGCTTTTGCACTTTCACACATTCAAAATTCATAGCTACCACTTTGTCAGCTGTAAGCCATTCCCTCCGGTTACTTTTAATTGAGACTCTTACATGGTAGTCAATTTTATTGAGATGTGCGGTCCATAGTAAGAGCCTAAGCTTTTCGAGCGAGTAAGTCACCTTTCATCGCGGAGGCATCTCGACCTCGACCTAGGGTCAGCTGCAATGTCCGAGTCAGGGCCAACTTGGCCATATAAAAATATTCTTCACATCAACGGAAAGCATTAAAGCGTCAGTTCCCCAATCTCCACCACGTTGTCACTTTTTTTTTGCTCATGTATATTCTTCAAAAAATTAATGGAATTATCCAGAAATGTATATTTTTTTGTCAATATAAATTGGGAAAAGTTTAAATGAGATCGCTCTCATTTGACTTATATGAGGCAAGTTTAAGTCGTAGCCGTTGGATCTTAATCTGATGGCTACAAGGGTGAGTGATGTTCACACTCACCTACCCACTGATTTAATACCCATCGTCGGATGGGGATCCAACAACCCAATAGAAATGTTTCATATAAATTGGGCATATGTAAATGTCTCTGTATATATGTATGTGTATTTTTTAGATATATATAGAAAAAAGTTTAAATAAGACATTGGGTAGCAAAACTGCAAAACTGATGCTTACTACACCCACAAGTTTATGTACACCATCTAGATTTAATAGTCTGGATTTCCTTTCTCATGTGAACAGATTATAGGCGTGACTAATCCCATCCCACCCTTATCTGTTTAATTGGAAATCTAGGACAAAGGGAGCATTAACAGACAGAAAAGTTAAATTAATGTATGTTCGGAATGGACTCTGCAAGGAATTGTGTCCTTAGACCGTACACTACCTAGCTAATAAACCATTAACCTGAGGGATAACTTTTCAGCATCCAACATTCAGTGTAGCACTCACACCCATGGCCATGCTGCTTTTGGTGCTATCAAGCGAATCTTGGGTGCTATATCTCAAGCCAACCTCTGCTTTTATATAAGGTCTTATGCTAATCTCACAGAATTTGAAATTAGGGGACCCTTTTTAATCAAGTAAGGCAGTCATCACCGTCTTCAATTCCGGTAGAAGAATAACTAGGGAACGACATCATCTAATTTTGAAACTCATATTTTTGCTAATTGTCTCATGATAGGAGGGAGTACTATCTTTGGTGAGTTTTTTTTGTTCTTGGCTTCTTCGTTTTTTTAAAGGGCAATTTTAATGGGATTAGTAGGACTTGTAAGCTTATTCCTACTGATGGAAGTGTATTCCTCCCTTCCTCCAATGAAGCTTGTGGTTTGAAAAAAGACGGCTCCAACAGTACGTGGTTTGGGTTTGCTCTTTCGAGACCAAAAACCAAAGGGAGAGGGAGAAAAACTCTGTTCATTTGTACCGGTTTTGGAGTCCAGTAAACCTTACCCATTTTGTAATACATATGCGCTTCATTGGATGGAGAGACTATTGGGGTTATTGAGGGAGTATTTTCATCATTTTTAAGTACAACTTTGGATACCAGAGAAAAAAAGGAAACTTGATTTACCAAGTTCCTAAAGGACTTGGGCCTAATATGGGTTAGAACTTAATAGGTGTCAATTTACAATCATTCATGGGAGGTGAAGTAGGGGTTGTTTGGTGTGTGAATTTGGCTCCAAATTAAGCATAAATTAGGAGAGAATAACGTGAATCATGTTTCATTTAAGAATTTGGACTAAATTTAAAATTCAGCCTGAAAGAGGATATTTCCCCAATTCATGCTTAATTTGCTCATCTCTTCATAAGGAGATTCACTAAATTAAGGGGTTGTTTGGTTCATAAATTTTAGTGAATTTAATTCTTAATTTAGAGAGAATTAATTCGGGCTTAATTGGTGTAAAATTTGAATCTCGCTTGGTTGTTGAATTTAAGACTCACAATTCAATCTGAATTATGTTTGGTTTGTGAATTTGATAGAAGGAAAGAATTTTATACTTGTGCACACAAAAAACCCCCAAAAATGCCCTTACATCATACAAACCATGCAAGTGAAATTTCAGAAGCATGAGAAAAATATTGTCCCAAATTATTAGATACATTTGGTTTTTGTAAATGTCGAGTTCATTTCCAGAAAATATATCTATTAATCCCAGACAGTGAGTATAATTTTTTTAACTTGTTTTCCATTATCACAAGATTCATAACAACCAAGAACATAAAAAAAGACTAGTTCATTTTCAAAAACCAAAAATATCTATTAATTCCAGACGGAGAAGTACAATTCTTGAAATTGTTTTCCACTATCACAAGATTCAAAACAACAAAAAGACTCGAAGAAAGACATATCCACTAGATTCATAGACCAAAACAACCAAACCATATAACACCCAAATCCCAATAAACCTAATAATGATCAAATTTCATAAAAAATATAGTGAAAAAAGCATAAAGTAGAAAGAAAAGTAGTGTGAGAACAAAAAAGAGGAACCTTTTAGCCCTTTCAAGGTCCATCAATGCCAGCTCTGCCAGCTTATCTGTCGGCATCGCCTTCTTCGTGAAATCCAAAGACGCAGACTTTGACTCTAGCAGTTCGTTGACCGAGCCATTGCACCAATGGCTCGACTCTGACTCTAGCACATCAAAGAAAGCGGCGTCCACGAACGGGCTCCTGAGGTGGCCCTGCAGTGGCCTAATCGACGGCTGGGGGCTTGGAGACGATGAGCGCACGGAGAAGTCAATGTCGTCATCATGAACCAAATAGGATTCAATTAGTTCTCCAAATTCAGGCAGAATTTGTTGCCAAATTCATAAACCAAACAACTCCTAAGATTGAATTGTGAATTTTCAATTCAGCAACCAAACTACAATCTCATTTTACACTAATTTAGAATAAATTCTCTTAGATACGAATTCATTAAAATTGACCAACCAAACAGCCCTAAATTCCTCCAATGGCTAGTTAATGGTGGAAAGAATGGGAGAATCCACACGTGCGTGACTATGCGTTTGCCTTGTCGACGCCTTTGGACCAACGGATTCTGGCTGGGGCCTGGGCTCGTGTGCAGGTGAGGCCCATCTGCATCCTTAATTGTTCGTACCGCATCATGGCATGGTAGTTTCCTTGTGAACTTAAATAAGTTATATGTGGGTTTTTTTGGGGGGCAATATTATATGTTGATTTTTTCTCTACAACATAAGTTACATATTGTTCTTATGCGGGAGAATTACATGTTATCTAAATGAGTGAAAATGACGAAAATGCATAGGAAAAAAGAGCAAAGACAAAAAAGGATTTAGTAACCCTTTCAATGCATACACCCATTATATAGGCAAATTCAATAGAAAAACATACTCGTAAATTGTCAATGTACTGATTTTACTATAATAACACATTACATAGTGCAATGCACCATCCGACCACTAAATAACTACTACCGTAGTCGCCAAAAATGATACCTAACGTTATTGTAGCGAGCAGAAGGGTTGGTTCTGATGCTTCCGGAAGATGATTAGGCTTTTGTGAAGACTACAAAAGCTAGGTCGCCGCTATACTAAGATGATTGCCGGCTTGAATTGGCACATCTACTGTCTAACCCGTTAAAATTACGTTTTTTTTGGTAACTCGGCTAATTGGCTACCCTGTTAAAATTGTAGGATTGATTCCTGTGTATTCATGTGTTACTCCCCCCCCTCCCGTTATAACGCAGCTGCAAGAGACGTAATATCATACAAGTATGGAATGTACAATCCATAATGGAGTATGTAACTTTTGCATTTGATCCAGGAAGATTTTCCAGGTTTATTAGGAAAAAATGAGCTTGCGGGGTTGGAGGAAACCATGGAAGAAAAATTTCTCCAAGTTCAAAGAAGAAGAAGCGAATTGAACAGCATATTTGTATTTTGCATTGCTCTTGAAGGAGCAGCAGCCTCCTAGGGAGAGCTTACACTCATTTCTCTCTACTCCATTTCCATAGAAATCAAAGGAAACAGGAACCGATAAAAGTAATCAATCAAGCATTACTCTGTCGCTTACTCATCATCATCCTCAAAGCCGAGCACCGCCTTCCTCCGCCGGCTCATAGCTGAAATACGATCTCTTTCCCTCTAATTCTACGACTCTCTTAGCGCACCCCGAATCCCGCGGGCTCATCTCCACCAACCTCACCACATTAATCCTCGAAAGCCCCTCCACCATCTCCTCCAACTCCCATGCCGACGTAGTACTAGCACTAGTACACGACGATGTCGTTGACGACATTTGATCCTCCCCCGAACCCCACGTCTTCCTCCCCCGGCCGCCGCCGCGATCCCTTCCCGATAACTCTGCGCCCTGACTCTTCCTGTCCTGAACCGATTTCTTCCGTCTCTCCTTCTCCGGTGACCTGCGAGCTCCCCGAGCCGGGATCTGATTGTAGCGGCTCGCCACCACTCGCGCGTTCTTCAATGGCTTGGACACCGACGAACTGCCGTCTCCGAATAGCTTCTTCGGCTGGAGACGACTCAGAGTGGCCTCATCCCTCTTCCCCAGAATTTTCGATCCGACCGTGGAAATTCCGCGCCGAGGATCTGGAATTTTTGACGGCCGAGTTTTCGGGCTCAAAGTCCGGGAGCCATTCTTGTTACTGACGAGACTGAGGCGACGGGGCTTGGTATCCCTAGCGCCTACCTCCTCTTCCGCAAGTGGCGGAAGTTTCCAGAAGCAAGACTTGCGGCGATTCTCCGGTTTATCCGTTGGCTGCATCAGTCGGACTCCGGCAATTTCCGCCGGGCACATGCTGACACCTCGCGGCCGAGATTTCGTGATCCCTGGCGATGCTTGAATCCTGACGACTTTCGGCGTCTTTGAGCTCTGTTTCACAGAAACAATTTCAACGCCAGCCTCCTCGATTCCGGGATTCCGATTGGCTTCCTTTTGGAGGTGAAGAGCTGTAAGTCGCTCCGACAAACGCGCCATCTCCTTCTCAATGGCGTCGATCTGGGAATCGATGGTATCAACATCATCGGCGGCAGGCTTGAGTGGAGCGAGGAGGCCCTGCTTGAAGAGAATCTTGAGTGGCTGCTTCCCTTGCAGAGGGGTTGCCGGGGATTTGCACATGTTAGGGCTCTGATTCTCCTTTCTGGCGTCGGATTCGAGCATAAGTAGGCGAGAATCATGGGAGGGGTCATCAGCGGCGTGGACGAAGGCGGCATTGTCCCACATCTGGATGGCGTTAGAGTCGCAATGGCTGGCGGTCAGGGCCATTCTATCGGCGAGGATTGAACAATAACGGAGAAGCAAAGCACTTGCAGCTTCGGTTTGTTGTCGGGAGTGACACTGGAGAGGACTGCGACTGCGATGTGCGCGCTTTTATTCCTCTTTTTTTTTTTTTTTTTTTTTTTTTTTTTCTTTGGGTGACCGTTGAAGGAGAGAGACGTTAGCGGGGTGGATTGTGGAGCGTTGGATCTGAAACCGCTCCAATCGAAACGTTCTGTCGGCCATCCAATTCCTCCTAGCTTCCCGTTCACTAGTGTCCACACGTGTGCTGTGGGCTTTGTTGCCTCCTATCTATCTTGCCAAATGGGCCTCTTATGTACTCGCATTTCATGTTGGGCTTACATGTTTGTTGAATTTCATTGACTTTCTCCTAGTACAATATACGGAGTAGTTTAGTATAGAAGATGGCCCATGGGACTTGGACATGACGCTTAACAAGTGTGGGAGGAATTAATTCCCCAAATGGTCCTGCCTTGCATATCTCACACAAAGTGTGCATGGCTCCATCTTTCTAGCCTACATGCTATGCAGGTTTCCAATCAAGCACCCTTTTTCCATTGTACAGCTTAGCTACGGACCCCTCTCGTCCTCTGGATTTCCTCGTGGTAAATTTCTTCATTTAGCTTAAGAAAAGTTGCAGAAAACATATGCAACCGAAGCTCATCCTTGGGTGGTAGTACCTGTGATGTGTTTCAACCCCATGTTTAAGTAACCCCGAAACTGAACCGTGCGCTCCAGCAGGTATTGTTTGCTGGAGCACAGAAGAAGCATGTACGCCAATAAAATCGTATGATCGATGGCTCATGGCTCCAAACAATGGAGGATTTTTTTTATACAATCCAATGGAGGATGTTGATAGACTGTAAAGTCCATCCTAAAATTGATATATCGAGGAGCCTTCCCATGTTTTCACTTTTGGGCGTTTATCATGAGGCCGGGTGAACCTTTTACACAAATTCAAACAATTGAAGTTTCAAAGAGAAAAACAATAAAAAATGGTATCAAGAAAAAAAATGAAGGGCTCACCTCATCCCATTTAAGTTGTACTGTATGACAAACAATCCAAATTCTGTAGCATTTGCATGGCAAAAAAAACAAAACAAAGGAAAAACGACGGAAAATTTTGTAGCACTTTGTTTACCTAATCCTGCTTAGTCCACGGATAGGCCTAATGTGTACACGTTTCTCATCTTTCTCACGACCACACATCTTACTGCTTCTCGTCGTTTCCCTTACATTGCCATTTCATTAGTTTCTTTTCTTTGGTTGATTCTTCCTTGCTCTCATTGGACTGGTACAGATCACTGGAAAATCCTGTCATTCCTCATCCACCATGCATGCTCGTTCCGGGCAGACCACATAGTCACGCGCCGGATTGAAGCAGCTTTGTACACTCTACTACCACCACCCATCTACCACGTGCTATGCCGGTGAAGACAGGCCAAAGCTTCCCCCTTTTGTTTCCTTCGCCACTTTTTGTATATATATATATATACGTGTGTACTATGGATTCCAAGCATCCCCCATCCGACTCCGAGGAGAGTCCTAGTGCATTACGTGACACTCGGCTCTTTTCTTGCCACCCATTTGATGCCAAGAGCCTGGAAGGAATGCTCTACTTATATCCAGACCAAAGTGACCATTCCCCACTTCCCAGTTCCCATTATTTGGCAACTTACAGTAGTTGCACGTCACTCAGAGTGTAAGCATTTCATCGTTTGGGTGACCACCTTCTAATTTAGTCCAAATACATACTATCGAAGCGGCAATCCTTGCTCTATCGGTTCTTTGCTTGGCACCTCCTCGCCTGCCAGAGGCTGAGCTAGCTTAATTAACGCCGATCAGATAAGAAAGAAAGAATGTTGGAAGGGAAGGCTGTCGTCGGGGAAACGGACATGCTCCAGGCCATGCAGAGTCATGCACTCCGCCTTGCCGCCGAGGCCCTTGATGCCTTTGACGTCATCGACTCCACTGACATCGCCCGCCACATCAAAAAGGCCAGTCTCTCTCTCTACCCTAAATCACTATTATCTACCTTCTAATTAAACTCGTGAAGTTGCTGATATGTCACGATGAATGCAAACAATTAATGCAGGAGTTTGATCGTGTATACGGGCCTGGATGGCAATGCATTGTGGGCACGGATTTCGGGTCATACGTCACCCACTGTCACGGCTGTTTCATTTCCTTCCGTATCGGCAGTCTCGCCATTCTACTCTTCAGAGGTACACCAGTTGGTCCCGACCTTGATGATGATGGCAACCAGTTTCCTGCTCTAGAGGAGACAGTCAAGGCCATGGCCTGACTAATAAATCCACTTTCAGGACCAGCTCGTTTCGTTGTTTATCCTCCCCTTAACTTTTCGGCCCCTTAAATTTGCAGATCGAGGATTATTAATTGTTTCAAGTTTCAACAGCTGAAACTGATCTTAAACAAGTATAAATGGACGGGGCTTCTAGCTTTCCCTTCTCCCTTTTCATTTTTTTTCTATTGCTTTTTCTCTCTTGTCAGTGACCCCTGCGGGTACCTCAGAATTACTTTTCTCCCATCTGACTTATCGATGAGGATAGCTGATAAGGCCTGCAAGTCCGCAACTTTGCTAGCTCACTGTGTCAGTTTTGAATTAGATTCCACTAAAAGTGATGGAGGAATATAACTACGTAGAGATGCATGCATAGTTCATAGGTCATAGAGATCGTTTCACAAATTCTCATCCCACATGTATAAAGGTTTTATGTGGATCCTCATTCATATGGCATAATTTAAAAAAGAAAGGTGACAAGGCATTGGTCCTCAAATGCGTCCTCACCTTTCTCTTCGACTTGAAGCATTGGTTGTGAGTCTTGTGACCAGATATGTTTTTGTGAATCCGCTATTGCATATTATTTGTAGGCCATATTAAGCATGTAGAACATTCGTGATAAAAATCTAGTCACTCACCATTAAATACTGGTTATTGATGCACACATAAGTCACTCCTCAAGCCCATTGCATAGGTTGTTCAAATCATGGCCAACAGCCCTCCAAACTATATAAATCATCACCCATCAAATTTGGATATCCAAATTTGTGTAAATAAATCCTTGGGTCTTCATAAAAAGCATGAAATTTTATCAAACTAGAGGCGTGTATTCATAAAGAATTAACTTAACAAAGCTTCCGGGCAAACAAATATAGATCTATGATGAGAAAATCCCTTCTTTTTTAAGGCCGTTGATGGCGAGGAGTCATTAACGACCGGCGGCGGCTGGCCGTCGTCAAACGTGTGGAGGAGGGCTGGTTACGTCTGATGGCTGGAGGCCCATCACCTTATGGTTTCCACCGCAGACCGCTGCCGATCGAGAGAAGCTGCCAGGGAATGGGTGGTGAGCTGCCCTGTTCACGGTAGCGCGAGAGGGGTTGCAAGGAGGGGTTTGAATGTTTATGGGGGGAAACTGTGACGAAAACAGTTAACGGGGTATTCAGAAGTTCCGTATGGAGTGTATTGGGTTCAAAATGACCTGTTGGTGGCATGGAATGTTGTATTGGCGATATATCACCGATGTATCGATATCGGGCCTCACCCGATAAAACAATACGGACTAATATTATTTTTAAATTTTTTTAAAAATATCACCGATAAATCACCATTTTTTTAAAAAAGAAAAAAATTAACTTTCCCATTTGTTTCCCATCCTAATATGCATATTTTAAAATCTATGCTTTGTCTAAATTAGTACAACTCATTTTAGAAGTTAGATTGTGAAAATATACGGTAAAAATTAATTTTCGACTACCAATATATTTTTTGCACACTCTCTCCGATATTGTCTCTTTGGTTCAGCACGAGGCGTGCAAAGCCGACCACCCTTTTTTGTCTCCTGCTATGTACCGTGGAGAATGCCTTTTTCCTGGTTCGAAGCATTTGAAAGGGCCATGTTGCTGGTTAGCTGCCTATGAAAACATTACTTTCTCTCTCTTTTTGGCAACAGTGAAAATGTAACTACCTAATCAGCCTTGATGTTCTACCCAAGGAGTGTTGTAATAGATATGGAGATACATTGGTGGATTAACGATATCAAATCTCGGATATATATTGAAGATATAGTGAAGCTATTGTGTAAAAAATATCAGTGCTAGTCGAAGGTTTTTAAAATGTGTTTTCACAATCTAAACATCCAAATGCACTTACACTGATCTTAAACAATTAACATAGATAAAGGGATTACATTTATGTTGATATAAGTTGTGACTTTGATTACCTAATATAGATAGATAGTAGCATCTAAAGATACATGTAATATATAGTACGTTACATTTGAAATGCATTTGAAGGTAATATAACTAAGCAAAACCTATATAAATATCTGTTTTGCTCGGTAAGGATAAGGATCAGCTCACCCATAGTTGTCAAAGTGAGTGAACTATTCTTCTGCTGCTTTGCCGTAACACCTTCCCTAAGAGCAGGAGTATATCAATATATCATCATTTCTGCAGCGCATACAGGGGTATCGATCATAATAGACAAACTGAGCCAGAGGTGTTTGAGAGCATTTGAGGTGCTTAGATTCATTATCTACCATTGGAAAGCTGTAAAGCATATAATTGGAACATCAGATAAGCTAATATTCAGTGGCCCGTGTTTGCTAACGTAAATATTGGGGAAACAAACTCGCATAAGAGGTTGGCTCCACGCATACATCTATGAATGAATAAATGTGCTCTTCCTTAGCAAAAAAAAATGGAAAAGAAGAAAATAATCGTACTCTTAGGTGCAACTAGAGTCCCTTCCAAAAACAAAACGCCTTGTCCAATCAGAGATCACCAACAGTCTTGTGCGCCAACTAATTTGTTTGCTGCAATTCAAGAGATCAATTAAACAGGCAAAAGTACAATATCGTGTATCCTGCTGTGTTATACTTCATTATAGCATATTGTAGAAACAATGAAATTTGGTCCCCGTTGATATATTATCTTCACCGATATGTCAGAATAATGAGTTAGCAGATGAAACTTATGTGGCACCATCAAAAACTTCTTGAGAACATTGTCGACATCTCAGATTGTATTAAAAGCTTGAGAACAGAGAACCCACCTAACAATTTGCCCAGATCTCCAAGGTTTTTTACTAGCAACTGACCCAACAGACTAGCTAACAATGCTTAATTGATCTTGGAATAATGAAATGTATTACACAACCATTGTTTCCCAATAGTTTAAGCTGTTACAGAATATGTCATCCATATCTATACATATATGTACATATCAAATATTTTATACTTCAACACTCCCCCACACATGCAAGCATCCCTTAAGCCTCAAGACACAGTTAAGGGAGGAAAAATGTAGGGTAAATATGACTCCACCAAAATTTAAAGCCAAGACGTCTTAGGTAGCCTTATATAGATAACCATTCATTTCTTTTCTTTTCTTTTTTCCCTTTTGTTTTCTGATCGGCAGATAGCCGTTGCTCCCCAATAACAATAAGTATTTCACACTCCAAAATAATCTAGGGTATAGGAGCAACAAATCCTTCTAAAATGTATAATTTTCACTGTCAAAAAATAGATTGGAAGTCATATATTATGCACTATACTCACTTGGTTATGAGCTATTCATCCCTCATGGCGTCATCAACTCTCTTCTTCATATAAAATAGTTTGTTCCACATGATCCACGATTTTTTACCACCTAGCTATGATACTTACTTTGAGTCCAAAAGGGAAGAAAATAGCAGAGGCAAGATAAAAATTGGCGTATCATGAAGAAATGCTAGTTAGCATCCTTTCTTGGACTCTAAAAGAAGAAAATACCATAGGCAAGATATAAATTTGTGTGTATCAAGAAACAATGCTAAAACATGGTAATCACAGGCATCTCCATCAGCAGCAAGAGTTGAAGATATGAAGTCAATAAAAACACTTAAAAAAAGATAAATGTCTGGCAGAGTAACAACATGTACAAAATGTTGAGAGTGTGACTACATACAAAGTCTCCCATAAGTCAAAAATGGATGCACGTCACAAAGAACTAAGCCAATTTGTTAATGCTAAAAAACGCATTACCTGGCATAAACCGAGTACCAAAGCCATTGGGTACTATGACCAATAGAAACCCAATCCCCAGGAAGTTCAGCTGCTGCTTGTTCTCCGCCCAATGGAGCAAACTGTCCAAAATGTTTGTACCTGGGACATAAACCTCAAAGTTTTATACAGGGAAAAAAATGGCACGCAGTCAATAACCCTCACTCGGCCCCACCCCACCCCGGTGGTGGGTAGTGCTTCTGTAAATAGATGCAAGTATTGATATAACATGCCATATTATTAGTTCTAAACTTTCAGATCAATAAAATAAAAAGTCAATAAGGAGTCCATGAATTGCCCATTTTATATGCCAATGTAAGCCGGTAGCAAATTATAAAAAAAAAGAAGCCGGTAGCATGTTATTCTACATTGCATTTCACATGCTATCTGGTTATGGCAACTTAGAGATTTATTGGCATTTTAGCCCTCTCAAATAGCCTAATAATCCACGATGTTAACATGACATATGTAGGCACTGTGACATGTGACTAGTTCCCTTGAGCGCTGTAAAAGAGTTATTACCTTCCTTAATTACTTGTTATGCCAAACTTTTGTCTACCTTTAGAACACCAATTTCATCAATAGGTAGTTGACTGGTTAACCAGTCAATTAAATGCAAATCAAATTTATAGTTGCCAGCTCCACCATTTCTTATCTTTAAGCCATAAATGTAAAATGAAATTGAAATAAGTTCCTTTGCACATATTTAAAGTTCCTGAATATTGACAAATCCAAGCAGAAGGAATTTAAACACCTTTGCGCAAACCAAACAGGACATTGAAGAGAAAAATTGAGAATTTTGATTTTACCTAAATGGTCGAAAATGATGCCGACCTGGTCCTCTGAACCGAACAGGTCCTTCAGGATTATCTTCACAATGCTTAATGTGGTTAAAGCACTTAGCAAGGTACGACCCTTGCTGGGCAGCAACCTAAAATTTCATGAAAATGACAGATTATAAAACCACGATCAAGGTTTTCTTCTTCGAAAGACAGAGTTGATTTAAGAAACCACTATTGTTTTGACCACTTTAAGTTCTTAGATGTATGTTCTAGCATTGAATGCGCTTTACAGGAAAAGCATCATCATTTAGTACACACCCAGTGATTCTTCAGAGGACTGCTCACTAGTTTCAACAAAAATTGATAAAACACGATCAGATATCACCTGTGCTGTAGAGGGCAGACTCTTCAACTGTGAGTCAGCATGAGAAAGAGCTTTCTTAAACCCATCAATATCTAGTGTTCCTGGTTCTTTTTCAGCACTCTCTTCATTCTTCATCAAATCAACTACATTCCTGATGTGCTTACTCGTCATATAGAGCTCCATTTGAGGATATCGGATACAAATATCTACAATGACATCTCTCAATTCCTTGACTGTTAATGTGCCAGATTTGTCCTTGTCCGCAATATCAAATATCAGGGAAATGTCATCCTAAAATTGCAAGTGGTGATTAAGTCATAACAGAAAGATAACCTATCAATGGTAACCACTTTTCCCAACTTTATGTAAACAAAGCAAAAATGTAATACGAAAAGAAAACTTGGAAATAGGTACTTCATTGCAAAATGCAGCAATACCCACATCTATAATCATGAAAGATGGAGTGAACTTGGCATGTTAAATAAAATAACCTATATACCATAATTTTACGTTGGTGTATTGTGGCACAATCGCCTAGTGCATATACATCAGTACATCCTTTGACTCGTAGCCATTCATCAGTTGCCAAAGCATGTCTGCCATTCTGTCAGATAACGAAGAGATAAGATCTTTGTAAATAAAGCAGCTTCAGATCATTGTAATCTACAAATTTTAAATTAAAAGGACAGACTACAAGCTATACTTAATCAAATACACCAAATTTAAAGTAATCACAATAAGCACTATCAACCGGGTCAACAAAAAAATGGTGCAGTCTAGCAATGTAAGCTGTGAATAGTTCCTTTTTACTATGTGTGGAAGACCGTAATAGGGTGTATTAGGGTCTTAATGAACTGACTTGAACAATATTATAGAAGGGTTTCACAAAATTGAATTAAGCAGAACTAGGTGACAGAGCAACAAACAAGAAGTATGACAAAAAACGGGCTCAAGTTTAATTAAAATTGACAGATTCAAATGAAAGTGTTGAATTAAAAAGCATGAATGCCAAAGAATGTTTTATGTGTTGAATATGATATCAATGCCTCCTTAAGCAACTACAGAGCCACCAATTTTGACCACAATAGCCCCATATTCATATGGAGATATAACAAAATCAAGGGCCATGGACACAAAACCTACCAAGTCCAGAAGGTCTTAATTTGTCAAAAGGTGAAAGATATTTGTATCAGATAGTACAATGATAGTAAAGCCAAAGATAACATCAATTTTATTCAAATTGGAAACAAAATTAAACAATCATAAATACCTGACCAATCTCGTTCATAAGATCTGTGACAACTGGTCGAGTACCATTACCAGTGGACCAGACCACCATTCCATGTGGGATTTTAGATATCTCTCCACTTGCCTTTTCCTTCATCGAGATGAAATCATCAGATACACTCAAAACTCGGTAACCTGTTTTTACTTCAACACCATCTCTTTGGAACTTTCCCTCAGCAAATGAACTTATTCTTGTATCGAACCTATAGAAGAGCAGTTCTATGATTGTAAGTAAAATTTTAAAGTGGTATGAATGAGCACCCAACTCCATTCATTTAATAGACGGGACCAATCATCGCTTCAATATAAATATTGACACACTATCCACTATCCATTCACAATTCACTTATATACAGTTTCGGTGGCACTCATCAATCCCAAGTAATTAGGATGCAATGATGGTAGAATACTGGTCAAATCATGGCCAATTTTTAACAAAACAAAAAATTAATAGATATAGCTTTAAAAACATTCATGTTACCTGAAGAAAGATTCAGTTAATGCTCATAATTCATATGCACGGCGTATTTATCACAATGTGCTGAATTACTCTAAGAAAAATGGATTATTATTGAAAGGTTTCTCACATGTTCAAAATGTGATCTCCAGACTGAATAATGGTTATCTTCACTAGGTCATTAACGGCAGGATATGATTTTACCAAATCTTCACACACAAAGTCATGTAATTCTGCAGCAAATTCGACACCAGTTGGGCCTCCACCAACAACTACAAAATGAAGAGCTTTCTTCCTCTCCTCTTCACTCTGATTGGGAAGACTAGCCTTCTCAAAACAATTTATAACACTTCGACGAATCTTCTGGGCATCCTCTATTTCCTGCATAAAAGTGTATATTGCCCTCAAAGTAGATTAAAATCAGAAACTGAAACATATTTGAGGAGACTAAAAGTTACAAAACTTCAAAGCTTTGTTAGCATAGACATGTTTCACAGAAGCAATTTATAATAGAGAATGTGATTTTCAAGGCAGATTTTGATAATCCGAGGCAACGCTAATTGTGTGCACAAATCAGCACTAGACACCTGCAAATGCTACCCTGATTTTAAAAACTGCTTTGGAAAAAATATTTCTCTTCATAGAAGTTAAAACATGATACATCAATCTTGACTGGACTGCTAAGATTGTTCTTTCCAAAGGTCAAAGAGGAATGTTTAATGCACAAATGCACTCAAAGATGGTTCCCTTGAATCTTACATGCATCATATTAGGGTCATCACAGATTGGATTCCCCGAAAAACATGTCTATTCTATAATAGCTTGCTGATATCATGGTAAAAATACATGCAAAAGCAACGTTGAGGTCAATTCCTACCTTTATAAAATGGCAATGCTCAGACACACCTGGAGTATTGAATGTATTAACCTGTGCTCCCAGTGCAATAATCAAGTAGTCGTAGTCCAGAGAAAATTCCGCAGTCTCAGGAATATTCAGGCCATGAGTGGAGCGACAGAAAACTTTTTTCTTTGAAGGATCTATCTTGATACACTCAGCCTCCCAAAAGCGAATACTTTCAGTTTTCTGCTAAAGGAAAAGATGCAAACATATTCTCAGTTTACATTATACATGCCAAAATAAGTCCCTTCTCCCTAATAGGATTTAAATCTTCCCTCAAATGGCACAACTGATGTGACGCTAATCCGGCTAACTTTTGTCATAGTTATTACCAAATATTTGTATCAGACAAAGTTAGGTGTTCAACTTCCTCCGCAGTTTTACCATAGTTCTCAGCTGGTTTCATGGTTTCCCTACTAACTACTCCATTGTCATACCATTGAAGAAAAAAACAAAGTATGATGATATTCTAAATATAAGTGCAACCTTTTAACCCACAACTACCATCTGCCTGGAAAATTGAAGAATTCAAAAGCATTTCATCAGCAAGGAAGTCACGAAATGAGAAGTAAATATATTGAAATTGAAAATTTTAAACAAGAAAAGATTGAATAATGCTTGCACGTGTATGGGAGTGTTGAAATATGAGCTGGAAACAAAGTGGTGTAATCATTATTCGTTGCCACGCCCCTCTTTCTCCCCTTCACCAGACTTAAGTTTGTGTTCTTCGCCCTCGCATTGCTCTTTCGGAATCGTATTGAGCCCTTAATACATGGTTATGACATGCGCAAATAGCTTGCAGCAGAATTTTAATCTTGGAAACAAGAGTTCAAGTCCAATTTTCAGGATTGGACAAATTTTCAGGCTGACCACTACATATTTGCTTACCTTTCTGATAAGGTTACGGATTGGCTCGACAATGCTCCGAGCTTCCACAGATCCACAAGTAACACTGGGCAAAAGGGGTGTAAATGAGAAATAGTTGCGGGGAGACACCACCTGGACATCAAATTGACTACTGTCAAGATCTTTTAAGAAGCTCATGCCTGCCCATCCCGTTCCAAGCACGAGCACCCTTTTCTTCTTTTCATCTGTTTGAAATGTATTATCCGCGTGGGCGGGATCTGATTTTGGGTCAGAATATGCAACAAGAGTCCCACCACTGGAAAGTGGAATTAAACCATTTTTAGAAAAGCATCGTATAAATGACTAAGTCAAACCGAAGTCAACACTTGATCTTATGAGGAAACCTCGCCAAAAAAAGAGGACTGAATAGGGAAAGTAGAGAACCTGGCAGCCAAAACAAGTGCGAGCTGCTTGGAATGAGCAGGGAAGCGTCGGGCTGAGGCGAAGAAGGAGAAGATATGCATTCTCCTCTAAAAGAAAAAAGAAAGAAAAATTCGGGTGTGCGATATCCACCCCTTGTTGTTGGGAGTTCTTTGCCAGTCTGTACTCTCTCGTTGGGAGACTTGAATCGGCTATTCGTTTGGTTCCTTGATTTGTCTTGTAAGTTTTTATTGCTTGATTGATTGATGATAAGGTTACATTCCACCTAACTAAGCCCTTGGCCTCACTAGAGTCATTACTGTGTCAGCATTGCGGGAATGAAGCCGAAGCCGAAGCCACAGCCAGGGTGACGAGACGACGGTCTCTGATTGAGTAATCCTGAGCCGGGTGGGGGTGGTCTGTTGCACAACTACCAGCCAACCCGTTATTAGTTTCTGTTGACGCTATATCGAGGTGTAATGATGCTTAATCGATGATATTATGAGAGAGGAGTGCTCCCCGAGCGGGCCGACCATTTCATAATCGGTCGTCAACTTACAAAGGTTTTGACCTTTGAGAGACCACATCCGGCCGGCCCCGGCGACTCGTGTATTACAGGTGTGCTGCGACGGAGGAGGAAAGAAGAGCGTCGTCGAAATTTCTGCTCCCGCCAATCAGTAGCCCTTCTGTTTGCTCGGTCTTTCTACTACACAAGAAGAAGAGAGCCATTTTATCAAAAAACAAAAAAAACAGAAGAAGAGAAGGAATACAGAGGAAGAGGCATGCCTATCCCATAGACCATTCCACTTCTCTTGTCGCCGATCCTCCTCCTCATCTCCTCTCCACACTTTTAAGTACCCTTCCTCCCTCCGCTTAGCTTAGGATTTGAGCCCGACCATCTCTGCATCCATCTTTTACTTCCGTTCCTCAATACCTTTGCGTTGGCTCCCTTTTTAAATTCAAGGCTAACTATTGACCGGAGGGAGTATGTTGGACTGGCGCTCATTTACTATCCATCTGCGACTGCTCATTATCAGTACCATTATTTTACCCAATTCCCTTGGATTTACCTGCATCCATTTTTCATTTACAGACAGAATGGCTATGCATGGGCTTGCCCTTTCAAGTCCCTTCATTCCGCTTTTTACTTTTTACCGAAAAAAATTATTATGGTGTATAGGAATAGGCAATCATTGATCTTCCAACAGAAAGTTAGTGACTCTCACTTCCAAGCTCATTCGTTTAACATTTTTTGCTATTCTTATGCAGCACAACTTTGATATGCTTTTTTTTGTAATACCCCCGTTCTTCATCTCTAAAGCTCCTTTGTAGTCTTTTCTCTTACAACTTCGATACGCTTGCTTTGCATGATTCTCCATTTGAAAAATTTATCTTCCAACCCTCTCTCTCTCTCTCTCTCTCTCTCTCTCAACCTTACGATAAAAGATGAAGAAATCACTATCCTACTAATCGTAGTTAGCACTAAATTTAAGATATGCCTTACGTTCGTTTTTCTTTTTGTGCTACCATGTAATCCTGAAAGCTTAATTTCAGGGATGAATGTAGCAACATGCTTCGAGTTCTTGTTGCAACAGACTGTCATCTCGGTTATATGGAGAAGGATGAAATCCGTCATTTAGATTCATTTCAGGCATTTGAGGAGATATGCTCAATAGCAGAGCAAAAACAGGTAACTTCACCTATCTGGTGTCACTTCTATATTAAGAGTTCTACGGTTTAATGTTTATTAACAAGGTCCTGGTCTAAACAATGGAGTATTTTATTTGTAATACATACAAATATATCCTCTAACAACATACAATTTATTTCTTGTTAAGCTGCTTAATCATTTAGGTCATCCATGTTATAACATGTTATTTGGTTATGTGAATGAGTGGTATTCAAGCAATATTCATCTTCATGCTGTCATTGACTGGAATGTAGGTTGATGTTTTACTACTTGGAGGCTATCTTTGCCATGAGAATAAGCCCTCCAGATCAACTTTGATAAGAAATATAGAGATACTACACCAATATTGCTTGAACGATCCTCTTTGAGGGCTCATGGTTGTGGCATGTGGGGCAATTATGAGTCCAAAAGTTATATCTTTTTGAACTATGTGATAGTTTACCTAGTCATCATACCATCTTTTATATGTGTGTCTTTTTCGTTGCATTGTTTTGCACTAATCCATTTTGAACCAATAGGACAATCTTTCTGCTATGGATATCCTTTCTGCATGCAATCTTGTAAACTATTTTTGAAAAATGAATCTAGGAGGCACAGGTGTTGGTCAGATTACCCTGTATCCAATACTGATACGGAAGGTTTGTAAGTAAATTTAATATTATTCGTATCCAATTCATGGATTAATATCTTACCTTTCCATATAAGTTATTAAAAAGTCTTCTGTGTCCAGGGTACAACATCAGTTGCTTTGTATGACCTTGGCAACATAAGAGATGAGAGGCTAAATCGAATGTTTCAGGTTTTTGTTCTTCTCTTTTGACAAGTTTATTACGTTTATAACATGTCTGTGCTTTGTGGAATTGACGTTGATTTATTTTTGCCTTCCTGATACCTCTGAAATAACATTTTGGTTATCAGATATAAGATTGAGTTTGGTTACAAGATGGAGATTTGGATGAGATACCCTGTGTTCACTGTTTTATGACATCAAAATTAGATCAAATGAAGTTGATGCAATACTAAATCAAGCCGACTGATTTCATTCTTGAAGTGTATGTTTGTAGATGAATGAATTGGCCCTTACCGTATCCAGATGCAAGCATCTTCACTTTTTCTTTTTCTCCGCTTCTCCAATGTCTATGAAGGTCATCTTTTGTAGTACCAATGTCACGCCCCATATTCTCATACCTCGATTAGAGCACGGAAGTAACCAATCAAATACAGTAAGGAGGTCAGAAACTCGGGGAGTGACCGAATACTCGATCGATCTCAACCCAATTAACAAATTGGAGCATACATAATCAATATGACAGAACAATATTCAAGTATCCAATCTTAAACATAGCATTACCAAAAGAATTACTTTGTCTATTACAGCAATCAAATAAACAATAATCCAAATATCAAGTTCCTGGTACACAGGTCAACCAGTCTAATAAAACAATCATAAGTGAAATTTAAAAGAATCTTCTACTTTGAACTTCAGCCGTCCAAAGCAACTCCAGCAACTTACCTGCTCAGCTTCACTCCCTTTTTATTCCTGCATCAGAGGATGTGTGAGTATTCTGAAGGAAATACCCACAGATAAAAGGAATGAAAATATACATACATCACGTTCTAATGAAGAATATCAAAGTTCAACAGAATCAGGAATTGGAAATACAGAGTCAATCGTTGATTGAGAAATTCTATTCATCATTCCTCTAATGAGTTGATTACTGATTGAGATATTAAAATCTCATTGGTATTCCTATGAGAGTCATTTCGTGAAAGATGAGAATCTCGAGTGATTTTGATACAACCTTTGTCGTTGTAAATTGACATTCAGTTCCCTGAAAACTATTTTTTCCATTAAGGGTTATTAATGGAACCTCTCCGAGGTGAAAATCATAGTATGCTCGCCATAGCTAGATCCATAGTGATCTCCTATTTATTATGAACCTTTATAGTTCAGCTGATGAAGGCACACCTACGTTATTAGACTGTATGATATTATGGAAGGTCTACAGTCTCCGCCCATTGTGTCTGTAAGCACCGATGGGGCCAGCATCCCTAGACGCACGTATGAGATATAATAGTAGATTTAACTTATCTAATAGATTCTCTGTGCATAGGCCTAGATAAGAATTCCCAACTCTGACTGTAGACTTCACTGGTTATCAAGCAACCAAAGAATTTGGGTTCGAGAGTACAAACCCTAATTAGAACTCTTTGACTAAATCCGTAGACAAAAACTGCAACGTGCAGGACTCAACCACGGTCGTCTTTTTAGTGAATTGTTCTTACTGTAATAACTATTACCCAAGTCTTTCCATCTTCATTAAAGGTTATCTTCACCATTAATTCTCATATAACCACGTTGTACTAAGTCATAGTGTGTAGAATCTTATTTATGTGTACTGTTATTTGCATAACAACCCACTTTTGACGCATGCCACGATTTTTACAGTTTGACTTAAGTTCTGAAATTTTTACAGTAGATTGCCCAATGAATCTATTTTCCAACCCAATAAACGGCATATTTTTCTGAATTTTTTACAATTAGTTACAATATTTTAATAACCACTTGTGGCACAAGAATAGTTCTGGCCGAGAGACTTTAATGTGTTCTTATAATATTAAATACATTATATGACATTTAATTGATGATGTTAATCATCCTTACCCATTCCCCAGGGTGTATTACAGACCCTTAAGGCTTTATTAATAAGTAATATTTCTCATACTATGATACCTTTAACTCACAACAAACTGTTATGATTATTAACTTCATATTAATATCACTTTTCACTCAAAATAGGACATTCAATCCCGGACACAAACTGAAGGCTAATCAACTGTTGAAATTATAAAAGAATCAACTTTCTTGTGAATCAAAAGTCTTGACACAAGATAGATCATTGAACATGAATATTGATCATGACACATCATGAGATGTACATACTTACCATTAATAGAGGATACTTGTTTTAGATCTCCTAGAATAACCCAACAAGGAGACAACAAATCTAGTACAGCACACTGCTTACTCACCTAAGCACCACACTCGAACATCGAAGAAGATTATTTACAATATGAGAACCATCTATGCGCTAGCACATCGAATATCAACACAACTTACCATCATGACTCATGCATGTTTAACATTCAAATCGGTATCTTTGTAAACAATGAGCATCATCACAATATGAATAAGGGATCATAATATTTCATGCAATATTTTTAGAATCATGGAACAAAGATCAATCAAGAGTGGAATAAGGAAAAACACACCTTACCACCGTATGCGACGAGTTCCTCAAGTCTTCACGTAGAACACCGCTTCCTCCTCGCGAATCCGCCTCGCTCCAAAGATCAAACGCCACCAACACTTGATGTTTAAGCAAGGGAAAAAGAAAAACTCCAAAGTCTCAAGGGCTGGACGTTCATGCACTTAGAACAACCCCTCTTAATGAGTTTTTATAGAAAAACTCTAACACAACTAGGAAATCTCTTCCCAAATCACTTTCCTCATTAGTTATATTAACTTTTAATCTTCACCGTTGATCCAAAACCTCCTCCTAACCATCTAGGACGCTCCTCCAATAATCCTCCTTGATTTGGTAGGATTTTTAACTCAAAAAGATCTCAAAAACGCAAAAATCGCAAATTGCACACGCGGGGGGCGATCGATCGCAAGCCCTGACGATCGATCGTTTGCGATCGATCAGCATAAAATTCGCAAATCACAGTAGATACGATCGATCGCTTTTCGAGGCGATCAATCGTGTCATTTTTTTTTACGGGTATCACAACCAGAAAAAAAAAAAAGAAAAGAAAAATGGCATAGTTTCATCTCATCCACTGTGTCATTCCCAAGAGAGCCAAAGTTTGAGATCCAATTGTCTTTTGAGTCTTTAAAGGACAAACTCCTGAAAAACAAAATATGGCCAATCATTGTTTATAAATGAGGCACATTGGATTTCGATCGGGCAGGGGGCTTTAATGCAGGCTGATCCAATCTGCCTCACGTAGACGCGCGTGAGCCAACACTCATAATAACTTCTCCCTGTTCAATTAGATGAGGAATAATAGTGACCACCAATAAGGGTACATTGCTTTGTAGTTGTTGACTAACGAAAATGCAATCAATACCATAGCGTTTTTCCCTACTGAGATGAATGCATGTTTTAAGTATCGAATTGGTAAGTGAGCGATTTATCAGAAAAAATAATTGGCAAGTGAGCGGCATTAATGGTTTTTGGTTAGTCAGTGGCGTCTCGCAACTGGCAACTGATCTGTTACTGTTAGTTTTTTGGCACCATCATGGCCACCACTACCACCTAGCACTTTGAAGTTTGAAGTTAAAACTTCAAATTTCTGATTGATCTCTTAAATAACTTTCAAGGTCTGGATGCATGAGCAAAATCGGTTCTTTGTATATCGATTCCGAAAAAGAGAGACAAAAAGTAGTTACGTACAGAAAAGAACTCTGAGATCAATGTCAAATTGTAATGAAATCAAATTCTTGGATTCATGACATGTTGTGCACCAATCGGTATGTCTGTCTATCGAGAAGCTCCATAGAGATCAATCTCGATCAGGCTCTCCTCCTCCCCTGCAGGGAATCCCTTTCCTCCCAACGAAATCTCGATCATGCCATCCTTCCCTGTTTCTTCTTCTTCCTCCTCCTCTTCCTCCCACCTGAACATGTCAAGGCTCCCCACGGACTCCCATGTTGGCAGCTCAGCAGGGTACTCCCTCTCCGACGAACATGAGCTTCCCGAGTCAGAGTCCGGCAGGCATAGACCCCACTCTTCCAGCCCTTGAACCTCCACCAGCCTGTCATTACTCTGCTGCCTCCCTACCAAAGAGTAGTAGTACCCCGCTGATCCAACACCCTCCTCGTCTTCTTTTTCTACCTCCGCTTCGTAATCCTCGTAGATGACCTCCAGAGGCCACTTTGGACTCCAATCCATCCTGCTGCAATTAGCAGCGCTGGTCAAGAGCGGCCTTCTGCTGCCCTCAGCCTCGGCCTCCAAGGGAGCAACTGCATCTGTTTTTGCTTTCGAATGATCACACGTTGGTGAATATGATCCAGCTGATGTTTCGCTTTTGTTTTCCAAATTAGTTTCGTCATGTTTGTCCGCAGGCAGGGCAAGGCCGACGCTGAGGCTGAGAATGAGAAAGGTGAGTACGAGGAAAATGAGTGTGTAGAACAAAACAGGGGAGAAGAAGAGGCGGATAAAGAGACGGGGAAGATAGAGAAGAATCAAAACCTGAGACGCGACGGAAAAGGAAAAGAGAGGATGCGATGAGAGGGACGAGAGACATGGACGTGTATCCAGTATGAATTTAATGCCTTTGGTTAAAATCCAAGAGAACAAGGAAGGAGGCTGTTGGTTGCCATGATCAAACTTTCCGTCGACTTCCATTTGAGCTAGTAAAAGATAGAGAGCAAAGTGGGAGAACAAATAAGTGGTCATCAGAAGATGTTGAGCGTGGACATGTTTATGGGTCGAGCCATTTGTCGGAAGAGAGACTTTTGACGACGAAACAGAAGCAACTGTAGACAGACAGATACCGGATGCGAGGAGGAGTGGAATATAAACGAAAGCAGATGACGATGCCAAAGCCATGCCTTCCCTTGCCTTTTTAGAATGTTTGGCACGGGACATGTATGCCACGCTGACAATACCCTTCTTTTCGACAATGTACAAGTACTTCGGTATTTGTGGATTAGATTGCACATATCTACACACTTAGATTGCATTCTTCGCTCTTGGCCTTGCTCATGTTTCTTCGTATTTAGAAGAGATTATTCTATTTGTATAACTACGCGCACAGCTTGAAGGATGAATTTAGAACAGGTGGGAGACAAGTGGTTACCCCTGCTAAGACATTCTAATTAAAGAGAAATTATGCACATACTATACCACACTAGTACAGCAAAAATGTGAATGGAGACGGCTGGACCCCTATGGAATATGAAGGGTAGTACTGCCCTTAATCTTCATGCTTCAGGTATACTTGAAAGTTGAAAATATTACCAGTGCATAACAAGGACACCTCATTGTCATCTCGACAATTAACGTGTTGGAACCACACACAAGATTTCATTGGAAGCCAGTTATCCTAGGGTGGAAGCTTAATGGAACAGTGGTGCACTGAATTTGCCGCTCAAACTTCCTTGGACATCATGGATGGACCAATTGCTTTTTCAGATCCTGCAGGTTCATCTTTTCCTCTCATCAGAACCTCTTTTCAAACACAGCACGGCCACCTCCTTTATCTGTTTGCCCACTTTATCTCTTTTCCTTTTTGTGAGGATGGCCAGCTGATTCGTGAATTATGATGCTACACATAATCATGGATCACCGAATCCACACAAGTAGAGAAAGTAAGGGATGTGGTGGAGCCATGATGCTCAGTTAAAAGTTTTCCTGGCTGAGCCTCAGATTCTTTTATAGCACGCAGTTTGGAAGTCGAACACTCTAAACGGCAAAAGAAATCCAGCCTTTTCAGGGACAAAGCTTGAATCAACCAAGGGTTTAATTCACGGGTGTGTAGTCTGCCACCTCACCATCCGTGTGTGGTGGGTTGGCCTGGCTTGAATAGGGTCTGGCAGCCTCTACACCCTTAGTCCACTTATATGTTTCCCACGATCTTCGTTCAGACCAATACGTATGCACTAAAATTGTTACTGCTGGAATTTAAACTTCTTTGAATGAAGTGCCCCCCCTAAATCTTGGCTCCACCCCAGCCTCTAAATTTACATATGAGCCATCCTCTTGAATTGAGGATCAGGCTTCCAATTACAAAGTGCAAACATACATGTTTATGGGTTTAAATGTCTTCCAAAATACGGGACATGACAATCTTATAGCAAATTTGCATCAATCATATGTTTCAATTACCATATTTAGTAATCTTTTAGAACCGAATTGATAATCATGAACCTTGTATTTTCGGGCAACAACCGAATTGATAATCATGAACTTTGTGAGCATCTAAGGACGGGGTCCAGGAAGATGACCTTTTTGTAAGTTGGAAAGTCAGGCAACACGAAAAGTGAAGGTGATATCTCTTTCATCTTCAGGGACAAGACCACTTCCTAGCTTTTGCATTCACGTGCATCACTACGGAGGGCGGAAAGTGAGTAAAATTCTTCACCCGCACTGTGGCCCTATATTGCAAAAAGAAGGAAGAAGGGATGAAGATACAACAACGGTTTTCTTCGAGTTCAATCTGCGAATGAGTCTGTGCCCGGCCACTATCCAAGTGGGCTATGCATGTTCCTGGTGTACAATACAGTCAACTCTGCTTTTCCTGGTTCACCATACCACTAAGTTTCTACAGGCCAACCATCTCGGGTCAGAAGCTCAGCCGTCTCTTTCTTAACTTATACAGTGTCCTCCAGCTCTATGTATAATGGGAAACGATATTTGTACAGTAGATTCCTACACATTTTCATACACAGCTGATGTGTATGGAAATGAGTGGGTGAACTGATGTGGCATCCACTCATTTCCATACACATCAGCTGTGTATGGAAATGTATAGGAATCTGCTGTAGGGTTATCACTGCCCATGTATAATGCACTCCCTTTGTTACTGGGCATTAATTTATAAGAAAGTGTTAGGAGGATGCCTTGAACTCCCTTTGTAGAGAGTGTTAGAAGTGGGTATAATAACCCATATTAAGACTCATTTACTATTGATATGAATGAGTGAATTGGGTGAAGGATGAATAGTCCCACATTCACACTAAGGAGGTGTTGTGGATGGTATATAAAGTTTAAGTTTGGCCTTTAAAGACCATTGATTGTGTATTTATTGGTTATGCCAATAATAGCAGTGTATATCGCTTTCTTGTTCATAAATCGGATATTCCTGATGTAAATGTCAATACTGTGATTGAATCAAGGAATGTTTCATTTTTTGAACATATTTTTCCGTGGAATTCTACACAAAAAGAAAGTTCTCTTATGTTGCAACGGACAATAGTGAAGGCCAAGAGGGAGAAGATGATGAACCTAGATGTAGTAAACGTGCTAGAACATCAAAATCCTTTAGTCCAGACTTTCTAACTTATTTGTTAGAAAATGAGCCTCAAAGCTTTAAAGAGGCAATGTGTCACGCCCCAAAATTCCCGGCCTCATCGGAGTGCGGAAGACATTTTTTTTTCTTTCATGAATATGTTTGAGGCCAGAAATCCTGAGATGTGACCGAATACTCGAACATCCCGTCTAATACATCACCATGAATAGATGTGTACTTGACATAACACAACTAAGTCTTTAAATAACATCATTAACACCTACGAAATGAGAACTTAATAATCTTAAATTAATCCATAATACAAGTCATCTAAAATAACTAAAAATCAAAATCATTAAAATTCTTTGGCCAACATGCCAATAATATTAACACTAAATTTAAAAATAATAAAGATAGCTTTATCTTCCACAACTGTCTTTAAGTCTTCCATTATCTGCACTTGCCATAACTATACTTTCTTCATGCCTGCATCAGAGGATGCATGAGTATTCTGAAGAAATACCCAGTAGAATGCAAAAACCCACAAGAACAGAATATACAATATAGGACAAAGAATAGGGTTTAATATGAGACAGTTGAATAATCAAGAATATTTGAACTGAGCAACAAGAATTCCATTATAAGAGGAAATAACATCATCAATGAAGACTCCTAAACATCCAAAGTGTAAGGAGAGAAATTACTATAATCCAAGACTCCGAACATCAAAGCTTCCTGACTCTCAAGTATAGAGCAAGGACAATAAATTATACGACTCCAAACAAATACCGGTATAAAGAGAGAATGGTCAAAATACCAAAGGCTCCAGGCATCTAAAGTGCAAGGAGTTACAATTTCTGCTCACTGAATTTACCGATCTCGAAAGGTAAAATATACCAGAATCATGCTAGAGGTTCTCCCTTCGGAACCCGGCCACGCGTCTAGACATGCTGGCCCCATCCGTGCTTACGGGCACAATGGGCGGAGACTGCAGACCTTCCGTAATATCATACAGCCTAAACGTACGTATTTGCCTCCTTTCGGGCAATAAGGAATCAAAATTCCATAAATATCGGAGGTCACTCATGACCTAGCAATGGCTCGTGAGCATACTATGATTCCACCGAACAATTAGTGGAGAAATAGGTCAATGTCAAACTGAACAATATTTCAACAATAGCAGAGGTCTCAACTTGCTGAGAATAGGGTGACTCTTACTTCAATGATTGACTCATGGAGTATGAATAGAACAGCAAAGACTCTTAACAACGTATGACTCACGTTCTGGAGTATGAAATAGAATAGCAAAGACTCTCAACAATGTATGACTCACATTCTGGAGTATGAAATAAAATAACAAAGACTCTCAACAATGACCATGTTACACATGCATAGCCTTAGATAAGACTTATGAAGAAAGACTTGATCAAGAATTGCCTTTCAAGACTCCAAGAAAACTCAAGTTATATCATGAAGAATATCAAGTTCTGGTTTCAAAGCAGACTTGACTCAAACAGACTCAATAACAGGTCAACTGAAGTTTCTCAAACGAATAGAATGCATTGGTCAAATTGGAATAGATGGTTCGGTTTCCAATTAGAAACACGAATCGAGTCAATATCACCAGTGGACATATAAGACTTGATGAACATCAAACCACTCTCCATTAGCCCATGATACTATAGTATTATACTTAGTCCATCCTACTGTAATACTTACTTAAAGTCTTATATAATACATATAAAGTTCTTAGTATACTTATTATAGTATAGGCTATTGTTTTGATAAAGTTTTCCCAACCTTTACCATAATTACAGTGTTCTATTTTTACATATTAGTCAACTGTCGACCATTACCAACGTCAACACAGAATGAATTAGACTCTGGAAATTTTACTGAGATTACCCCTATGTGTCTAGTTTACAACCCAACAAACGGCATATTTTTATGATTTTTATATAATTAGTTATAAATATTTTAATGAAGGTCGTTAGTACAGAAACAGTTCTAGCCGAGACCCTTAATCATAGTTCTAATCAAATTATGAGTGTGTTTATCCCATAATCCGTTCAATAATACATAGTATACTTGAATATCTTCCATATCTTACTTATTCCAGAACTTTATTAGGTATGATATATCATAATATTTATAAGGATTGAGGTGTACTTTCATTATCTTAATTCATCTCACACACATACCCTTTTTCTAGTTGAATTAGGCAAACTGGACAACTAATTAAGGACGATAAAATTTTGGACAGCAATGTCAGAGACCAAAAGGGACACAAGGAAGCTTCAAAGAGGACTCTAAATAATTCAAACTTCTCATCATTGGGCTAGCATGTGTAACAATTAGGAATTGGAACATCAAGGTTCACACGATTAAGCAACAACACGTAATAACTGGATAATTCAAAAGATTGGTACATAGCGATTGACTCTGATGAAGACTCACAATCATAAATCAATATATTGACACAAGAAGCACTTGAACAAGGTATGAAATTCAGATCTAAGAGTGTGGGAAAAATTATCCTACCTAGTCCAAACGTAGTATCTTCTTACTTCCTCGCGAAGGCTTTTGATTCCTCTACACGATGTCGCCCTTTAACACTTCGATCGTTGACTCTTGAGATGAAGGAAAAGGTATAAAGTTTGCTGGAATAAAGGAGAAGGAGAAGGAGAGAGTCTTGGGACGTTCACAAAGGATTTGGCTTGAAAAATACCAGCCAACCCTCTCTCTTGTGCTTATATAGACCCAAAACCTACTACAACTAGGATATCTCCAAATCAAGACTCCTTCCTAATCCAAACTCTCACTACCAATTAAAATCTCTCCCTCATTAGTAAGGGACGTTCAGCCATGTTAATCCATTGGGTTTTCCTCATTTAATTAGGATTTCAAATCTCTAATAAGATTCGTTCACTATCTTAATCCTAATTACAGCACACTGTCATATGCATAACAGTCTACCTACGACTCTTCCCACGGTCAGTCCAGTTGGTCTTAGACTCTGAAATTTTTATTGGAGTTAGCTATATGAGTCTAGTTTCTAACCCCACTAATTTTATATTTTTACGATTTTCCTTGAATTAGTTATGATTTAATTATGTCTGACTGTCGATACAGAAATAGTACTGGCCGAACTTACAATCTTAATCATACTTTACATATCTCGTTCCAAACTAGTAAACTACTATATCTAGGCCAACCAACTAGACGTCCCCTTCCTATTGGTTGATTAAAATGTGAAATATTTATCTCTTTTTAATTAAGATTTATCTTCCCTAATTATCTCAACCGAACTGACACTTCCCGATCCTCCGCAATACTTACCATTATTAGGTCAAATCGTAGATTTTGCTCCAAAATTCGCTCCCACCATCTGAAGATCATCTTATGGCAAGGTTACCCACGTTCATAAATCACCCCTGGGCCAGTGCCATGTGGCTCAGCGCCCAGGTCCTGCGTCTTGGCTTGAGTCCTACGCGCACAGGTCTCTGACGTCCCGCGGTTGCTCTACTTGTCATACTAACACGCGTGCATCACTAACCACACATCAAAACCAAATTCACTTTACTAATTAAGAGTAATCCACTAAACACATGCCCTGGCACCTAGCCCCTCTCCTGGCGTCAGGTGTTCTCAAACCCTGGCGTCAGGCTGGCCTCAGCGCCAGGTTGTGCCCAGCGCCAGGACCAACCCTCGCGTCCTAGTTTTCTACTACTATTAGCCATGCGATTAACAAATTATATCACATCATTAAATCGAATAACACATCAAAGCACATCACATAACCAGAAATCAAATCAGGAAATTAAACTTTCCTATTTTAGACCAGTTTCCTAAAATAGATACCTTTAGTTAACATACGAATTTTCTGGGTGTTACACAATGTCCTCTCCTGAAGCACAATATTGGAAGGAGGTTGTAAATAGTGAAATTGAATCCATTATGCAAAATCACACTTGGGAGTTGGTAGATCTACCACCAAGGAGTAAACCTCTCGGATACAAGTGGATATTCAAGAGGAAGATAAAGGCTGATGGATCAATTGACAAATATATAGTGAGACTTGTTATCAAAGGATACAAGCAAAAGGAAGGTTAATATTATTTTGATACATATTCACCAGTCATACGAATAACTTCCATTAAGATGTTAATCGCTATGGCTGCTTTGTATAATCTTGAAATACATCAAATAGATGTAAAAACAGCATTCTTGAATGGTGACTTAAATGAGGAAATATATATGCAACAACCTGAAGGGTTTGTTATACCGGGTCAAGAAAACAAAGTGTGCAGACTTGTTAAATCTCTTTATGGGCTTAAACAAGCACCAAAGCAATGGCATGAAAAATTTGACAAAATGATGATGTCAAATAGATTCAAAATCAGTGAATATGACAAATATGTTTATGTCAAAGCTAAACCTGAAGGCTATGTTATTGTATGCCTATATGTGGATGATATGCTCATTATTGGTAGCAATGATAATATCATTAAGGCTACTAAAAGGATGTTAAACAAACAGTTTGACATGAAGGATATGGGTGTTGCAGATGTTATACTAGGGATGAAAATCACCAGAACATCTGATGGATATGTGTTATCTCAATCTCATTACATTACAAAAATCCTAGACAAATTTAATGAGAATGATAATCGTCCAACGAGAACACATGTGGATGTGACATTGCATTTAAGCAAAAACACGAGTGAGAGCATATCACAACTCCAATATTCTCAAATTATTGGAAGTCTCATGTACCTCATGAATTGTACGAGACCAGACATTGCATACTCAGTAAGTAAACTGAGTAGATATAATAGCAACCCAGGGGAAGACCACTTGAAGGCTCTAGTCAGGGTTCTTAGATATCTAAGATATACCTTGAACTATGGACTGTACTATACAAGGTATCCAACAGTACTAGAGGGGTATTGTGATGCAAATTGGATATCTGATACAAGAGACTCAAAATCCACAAGTGGATATATTTTTACTCTTGGAGGTGCAGCAGTATCTTGGAAATCTTCTAAACAAACGTGCATTGCAAGATCCACAATGAAATCAGAATTCAAGGCACTTGATAAAGCGGGCGAAGAGGCTTCGTCATTTTTTAGAAGATATTCTAATGTGGGGGAAACATGTGCCACCTATATGTATCTATTGTGATACTCAATCTTCTATAGGAAGAGTACAAAGTAACTTGTATAATGGTAAGTCTCGACATATATGTCAGAGGCATAATACCATAAAACAATTGCTCTCTAGTGGAATAATTTCCATTGAGTATGTTAGGTCAAAAGAAAATATTGCAGATCCGTTTACCAAGGGTTTGACCAAAGAACAAGTCAGCAATTCATCGAGGGGAATGGGCTTGAAGCCTATACATTAAAAATCACCATAATGGCAACCCAACCTAATTGACTGGAGATCCCAAGATCTAGGTTCGAAGGGACAACCGAATTGTGGAGGATTCAAGGGGAATCACTTTTGAGATAAAATCTCATTCCCATTCCTATGATGAGATAGTGATGCTTACTAAATGAATCAGGATAAGCTTTGCTTTTAATGGTTCTTATAGCTTGACTTAGTTCAAGTGGGGTATTGCAGGATGCTCCTAATGAGAATCACCTATATGAGTGTGAAGGGGTCACTTCTATGAGGATTTTAAGGCTAAATCTTCTAGAGCATTCATGAAAATCAGGTTTGTTCGATGCCAAAATGAACAAAGTCATGAGAACCACAATGTCACGCCCCATGCACCGCCCGACCTGACCCGAACCCGGTTCACGGGCCGAATGATGTGCGGGGGCGACGGTACGTCGGACAAAGCGGAAGACTTACACCCATATACGGGCGATAACATAATTTCGGAGTTTCGCGCCGCTTTGTGTAAGAGTAAACAAGTAAAAATTCAACGAGGTATAAAATCTAGAATATCAACAAGTCTTACACCCACAATTAGATAGAGTCCGGAGCCATACACGCGGCTCAGATAACAAGTCTAAACAGTCTTAAATATAACACGACATCTACTGTAATCTCATGACAATAGAGAGTACGATAATACAACACTAATCATCATGCTCAAACTAATCCCATACTCCTTCTGGTCGCTCCTCGAAGAGAGGATCCTGCGCGTCTGCGTGTCGCACCATGCAGCCCCAAAACAAAACAAGGAAGAGGGGTGAGTATAAAACTCAGTAATGGTTTTCAAGACACATCGGAAATCCACAAGAAACATCAAAGCATGAAAGTTCATCAAATAATATACGTAATCCACGTGATAATACCGTCTAAATCATACGTCCATCTCACAACATTATATACCATGGAATTTTATCAACATACCCACTGAACATGCATACCCGTCATAAGACGATACATAATAATATCTCAACCACAAACTGTCTAAACATGCATTCCTGTGGTATGAATCTCGTACAACATGGTACACAATCATACATATATAACATGATCCACCCATCCATCACGTCACATGTGGAGCATCTACATGGTACATAATCATGCATTTATATGAACATACACTCACCCTTCACGATACACGTGGAATTTACAGGATACGCAATCATTCATAGCATTCATAATAATGCATCAATACAATGGTGAATGCCTCCATCAAGGAGTAAGCACAATATCTTTGGGACACAATCAAGCCTAAGAAGGCGTATCATGGTCCGGTTTCCTCGCTGGAAACAAGGGGGTGTCGTATACCCCAAAGTCTGTTCGCCCTGGACAGCCCTGGCCAAGGGTGCCCGAATCGCACACAACAAAACTAGAACAGGTGTGTTCGCCTTGGGTAGTCTCCTGCGGTGGGGGAGAGCCCGAATCCCGATTACACGGGACCCTAGAACACATGTGGTAGGGGGTGCACAAGCCTACCACCGGGAATACTCATGTCCCGTACGACTAATCTCAATAGTATCAACCGCAAGGCGAGTACGAAACACGCCCCCCATATCATCCATCAAACTCAACCCGGGGAGTTTCCGTGATCCACGAAGGACCAAATCGAAAATATGTCCTTTCGGACCAACCAAGTTCGATAATTCTCCTATCGATTAATCCGGCATGCAATTACATCCATTGCATACAATCGATCAACACCGATGAAGACACGGTAAAATCTCATTCATGAAGTCCGATTCATGATGCATGCTCTCAGGATACATACGTGAGAAAATCCTACGTGGGTGCCAACACATGAAACATGCTCTCAATCCATTCCCACATGCATCATAATCAAGGTATAATTACAATCTCATAGTAAATCCCCATGCATGTGTGTAGTCATGCATATCCTACTCACATGATTCATACTTATCATAACTCATAGTGTCATATTCATATGTTGAAAACTCGTTTAAGTACTGGTCACAATCCCAAAATCATGGTGAAAACCACCGTAAAAACATAACTTTACTTGCATGAACTCGACAACATTCCTACAAGCATACTCACATTTATTTTCTATAATCCAACATACATAAGGTATTATATCATCATTTCTACATATCACGTGGCCTCATTAACTCATAATATACTTCTAATGTCATTAAGTGAAGTAAATCATGGAAAAAGATGCAAAATTTCCAAAAACCCATTTAACTATAAATTTTCGAACATCACTGAGTTTATTGGAATTTTTTTGAAAGTTACTAAGTTATATGTAATTTCGAACAGTAAAGAACAATTCCATGTACCTCAGTAAAGTTCAATAATTCCAAAACACTCAGTATATCCTCATTTCGAAACTTAAACTGAAACACCATTTTCATAACTTCAAACATCAAATCGAAGCATCAAACAATATCCAAATTACACCAAACTTTCCAGAAATCCTATTTAGACCATCACAAATCAAAACCTAAAGAAAAGAAAGCATGAGATTAAGGAAAACTAATCTTACCATTAGAGACCTAAAAATGAATAAACCCCTTCAAAATACATTCATTAAAACAAGATTTACACTACCCAAGCTGAGATTAAAGAACCCATTACCTTGATTTGGATGACCACGAAGTCCAACACCTTAATCACCTTGAAGAAAATATAAATCCATTGTTAATACTCTACTAATCGCGATTAAGCTTGAAAACCCAAAATAGACCTTAAATCTAGGGCTTTTAATCATATAAAAACGAAATTTGAAGCTTAGGGTTTGAAGATACATATTAAAACAGAGATTTTTATCCTTCAAATGCTTTGAAATCATTTGAAAAATCAAGGTTTTGAATAAAGATTATTGAAAATCAAATGAAAATGAAAGATTAAGCATAGATTACTTACCTTAACTCCTTTCCTCTTTTGGAAATGGGGAAAGAGGTTGCTGCTCCAAGCCAAAACCCTTTCCCAAAATAGGGAGGGCGCAACCCTTTCCTTTTATAGAAAGTTTTGGGGTAGACCTAGGTAAAAACTGGGGTAAAATGAGTAATTTTGGCTAAAAATGGGTAATTTAGCGATTTTAATATCAAATTAAGCTCAGAAAATTCTGAAAATTTTTATAACGACTTTGTTTAATGTCTGGGGCTTTTTGGCCACAAAACCTAATTTCGTCGGCGGGGCCCGCCGAGGGTCCCGTCAAACCCTAATTTTCGGGAAAATAGGTAAAAATCAGAAGAAAAAAAATTCCAAAAATTAAGATTTGATTCTAAATCACTTAAAACTCATTTATGTGAAGTTGTTTTTTATTGAAACCATTGAAAACCATTTTTATTTTCGAAATCAACCGAATTTAATCTGAAAGTGCTTAAACCACACGATAATCCACGTTTAACAAAAATAAACCGGTTTTTAAGGTGAGGGTTCTTACACACAATGTGTCTGAGAAGTGATTGTGTGACTTCTATTGTCTTGGTTTACACAAACGGCTGAATAGTTCAAGATATCACGTTCACTGATTAGCCAGTAAATCCGATAGTCTTCACAAGGGAAGGTTCAAAGCCGAAAGCTACCTTTCTCCCATGCATGATCTTCTCAATATTTGTTTTCACAAGTTTTCTGCATTATTTTGCATAAGTTATCCAGCCAATTCTCATTCATGTGGGGGATTGTTAGAAGTGGGTATAATAACCCATATTAAAACCCACTTACTATTGATATGAATGAGTGAATTGGGTGAAGGATGAATAGTCACACATCTACACCAAGGAGGTGTTGTGGATGGTATATAAGGTCCAAGTTTGGCCTTTGAAGTTAGGCCCAAGGGCCACCCCACTTTTGTGGGGGAGAGAGATGTTGGACCCATGCACCTAGGTGGGCTAACCCACACACGCGCCCGCGCGCCGTCGTCACCATCCGTCCGGCCGGCCGGCCGGGTCGGGTCGGGTTGGGTCAACAAGATAATATTATTTTGGGACAAATTTAATTAGTTTTTCTAATTTATTTTGGTTTTCAACGGGATTTCTATAAAGCTTGAGAAAATGGGTTTTTTCTGAACGCTTTTACTTACACTTCATCTTCCTCCTTTTCTCCTCTCTTCTGTGAAAGTATTATACATATGTGGTTCGCTACGCATGCTATTTGGAGTGCTCCTGCAGTACGTGGTTGATCGTCTTATCCTGGGAGGCAGACGCCTATGAGTCCTAAGCACCGTAGGGAGGGCGCATTCTGTCTTAAGGACAAAGTGTTTCGCTTGATTCGATCATCAACTTCTTCTAATTATTTTATTATCATCTTTGCAAAGATACACAGATATCATCCTTAAGACAGTAACAGTAGGAAAATTTATAACAAAGAGTATTTTCGGTCCTGGATCGAGTGTTTATAAGGAACAAACACAATACGAAGATAATTAAGGCTGCTAACGTTCATAGCTCTAGCTCGTACCTTCGCAATTTTAGAAACAGAAGAACTGTTCAGGTTGCAAACGTTCCCGCTCGAGCAAACGTTCCCACAGTTCTTTCAAGATTCCTTGTTTCAAGCTGGTTTTCTTAAGGACTCTTGCTCTCTTTGGACTAGGGGATGGGATTTTGTCCAAGGAGTCTATATAAAATCCTAACCGTATATTCATCTCTTATTCTCATTAGGGTTTTCTCAAGAGTTTGAGTGGTAAGAGGCTTGAAGCACAAGGCTCTCTATGCTCAAGGTTGAGGTAGGATTCAACTACTAAGTGCTTATATACTACTATAAGTTTCTAAGAAAGCATCATTATACTTTTGCACCACAATATTATATCCTGGAAAAGAGAACTCTTTCTCCTGGTGAGGCGGTTTTGCCGAGCCACACCAATCCATTAACTTCATTTGTTATGTAATTGTCGAATTCTCTCAGATCGACCTTTGACCACACAAAGAATGAGTGCCCTTTTCCCCCCTCCATCATCAAAACATTCTAGTAGCCTATCTTCTCTTCTTAAACCGCTGACCTTCCCTTCAAGTAGACGGGCTTTATCTTCAGCCTTACACTTAGCCCCTAGCAAAGTTCCACATGCTGTTTCATCAACTCTAAAAACCTTCTGTTTAATTTCTTAGGTAGAAAGGATTTCCTCCCTTTCTGACAGCAAGGGAGATCATGCCTCTGTTCCTGACGTTTTGAAGAGCAAATCGAAAAAATGCCCCAAGCATTAGCTAGGCATTTGGAGTAATTGTTGTGCGTAGACAAAACAAATACCACAAAAGAAAAGGAAGAACAAAAGAGAAGAGACACAGATTTACATGGAAAAACCCCTTGCGGAGAAAAAAATCACGGGCAAACTTTCATTAATCAAATTAGAACGTAGTACAAGCTCTATCTCTCCTCACAAGATACAACAGAGAACCCAATAACGGTCACTCTTAGGGTTTTTCCTATTTATACTTTCAGAAAAGATGACAGAAAATGAAGCTAAAATAGAACCCGCAATCCGGCGATCAATCGCCCACCTTGGCGAGTTTTTCTGTCCATACTAAAACCATATGAGGATACAAGAGCAATCTCCACCTTGGCCAAAAAACACCACAAATTGCAATAAGCTACCATCAAACGGTGCATGCAGCACCTCAAACCACCACAAAATTATTTTTATCTTCTTCCCAGTTTGGTTCTCAACCTATTTGTTCCATTTTAAAAGCACATTCAAAACTTCACTCTTGTGACGCATAGTAAAAACCCACACACGCCGAGAGAAATTGCCAACAAAAGTAATAAACCAATGTTTACCTCCCATAGATGTAGTATGACTAGGTCCCCAAACATCTGAGTGCACATACTCCAAGATTCCACTAGCCCGACGAGCAGCTACTCTAAATTTATTTCTAACTTGCTTCCCCAATACATAATGCTCACAAAGCTCTAACTTAAATGGTGTTGCACCTTTCAATAGTCCTTGTTTTATCATACCATGCAATGCTTTCTCACCAGCATGTCCCAATCTCACGTGTCATAGCCATGTAGCTTTCACAAGTGATGTATCAATTTTGTCTGACACTATTGCTGGTCCACCGTTAACTACACTCCCTTGCAAGTAGTACAAATTATTCCTTCGAATACCTTTCATTGCAATGCAAGAACCCCCAACGAATCTCCATAATTCCCTTATCAAGAACAATCTTGAACCCCTTTGATTCCAATGTTCCAAGAGAGATCAAATTCTTTCTCAGGTCTGGTACATACCAGACACTTGTCAACACTCTAATTTTTCTATGATGTAATTTCAAACTGATGTCACCAATACCTTTCATTCACATGTGTTATCGTTCTCCATATACACGCATCCATATTTGATCTCTTCAAAACTGGAAAACAAATCACGGTTCGGGCACATGTGATAAGTGCAGCCAAAATCTAGTATCCAACCTTCAGATTGGCTCACCAATGATAAACTAAGGAGTGCTGGCATAGGAACATAATCCTCCTCATAAACCAAATATGCATTAGAATTAGAACTATCCTCTTTTAATAATGGGTAGTTCTTCTTCCAATGCCCTTTCTTATGACAATACGCGCATTCATCTTTGGAAATGAGGAAAAATTTCTTGTTTTCACTCCTTCCCTTTACCACTAATGCCTCGAACAATGTGTCTTTATGAACTTGTTTGTCCATTTTCCGATACTCATTGTTCACTAAAGCATTTGACACATCTTCATACTTAATACTATCATTTCCATACATTAAAATTGTAGCCAGATGTTCATACTCCTCAAGCAATGAATTTAGCAATAATAGAGCTTTATCCTCATCAAAAATTTCAACTAAATTTTGCAAATCAGCAAGAATTTTATGATAATCATATAGATGTGTAGACATGGATATACCTTCACGATACTAGAATCGGAATAGCTTCCTCTTCAAGTACAACCGATTTTCAATGCTCTTAGTCATATACTTGTCCTCCAATTTTTGCCAAAGTTCCTTTGCCTTATTCTCCTTCATAACAAAATACTTCTGATCTTTTGCAAGGCAAAGACGAATAGTATCATAAGCTTATCAATTTATTTTCTCCTACTCTTTATCAGACATCTCTTCAGGTTTCTCTTCAAGAGCCACGTCCAACTCTTGTTGCACCAAAACATCTAACATTTCACATTGCTACATGCCAAAATTGTTCTTGCCATCAAACTTTTCGATTTCAAATTTGGCATTAGAGACTAGTTCGCACTGCGGATGTTGATTTTGATTCTTCCGATTTGGAATTGGTCTCCCTTGCCTTCAACCTCTGCATTCATCCACCAAGCAGCGTGGCCAAAGAAGAACCACCCCAAAGTCACCAACTTGGCTCTGATACCACTTGTTGTGCGTAGACAAAACAAATACCACCAAAGAAAAGGAAGAACAAAAGAGAAGAGACACAGATTTACGTAAAAAACCCCCTTGCGGGAAAAAAAATAGAGGCAAACTTTCACTAATCAAATTAGAACGAAGTACAAGCTCTGTCTCTCCTCACAAGATACAGCAAAGAACCTAATAGCCGCCACTCTTAGGGTCTTTCCTATTTATTATACTATCAGAAAAGAGGACAGAAAATGAAACCAAAACAGAACCCACGATCCAGCGATCGATCGTCAAATCATACACGATCGATCGCCACTCAACCGATCGATCATAAGTACTGTAATATTTATACAAACGATCGCAATCACACTTCGCGGGTTTCAAAATCCAACAATAACTTTGAAGAGGTAGCATTTTCAGATATATTGTGGCATCGTGCTGTCCACAACACCCCTAAGTCCAAACGGCTTAAAATCATAGCTGTAATTATAGTGTCCACATGCACACCTGTGTTTACACACTGCAAATCTAGTACCTTGTGCTAATGCAATCCGACGTAATTTTTTTTTATAAATGGTAGCGTACACCATTTATAAGGAGTTGCCCATGGGTTGCTCCCCCTGTTCACCCTACTAGCGCTTTTTTGTTTTGCGCTTACGTAATAGAGAACTAGCTAAATAGCATAAATGAGTGCCATCTATATACAGAGAAAAAAAAAACACGACGAGCGGCATAAAGGAAATGAAGTTTCAACTGTTAGAAACGACAATGAAAGGCCTATACAATTGCCCGCTATCTAAGCGAAAGACAAACTAAAACAGTACAGCCACCAAGTACAACTAATAAGTCGAAGTTTCATGCAAAAGTACAAGGGTGAAACCAGTCTTCAATGAACAGGCTGAAGAAAGGACTCCTCCACAAATCTGATCTATACAACAAATGGTGCTATACAGGGTCACAAATCTATCAGTGACAAAAAAGAGGCTTGAAAAATGCCTCCCAAAGGTTCGTTCACGCCTCCTCCCACTCTGCAAACAGAGCCACACTGATCTCTGCAAGCTTCTTGCCATCAGTTGCAGAAGCCGTGGCTCTTCGAGGAGCATCAGGAGTCTCTAGATTGCAGGAGCTCCCCTGTTCCAAGTTACTAACAGACCTGACGCCAGAAATTCTTTTCGATGGAGTACTGAATGCAAAGTGTAATTGTATAGCAATCAAGGTCTGCAAATGGTAACGAGCTTACATTCAGACAAGGAAACAATGGTGAAAAATAAATCACAAAAACTAAGCAAGCATTAAGAGCTTACAGCATCTCTAAATATCTTTGAGACACGAATAAGCTGCTTCAAGTCCTCGTGATTTACTCTGCACAATACACGCACCTGCAAACATGACAAAAAAAATGCTTATACTGCAAGAGCTAAAACACTTTTAACTACAATTAAAAAGCTAAAACAGCAAGCTGAAAGCTGAATGAAGCAGCATAACATAATCGCGTACCAAGACATCATTTGGCAAGGACTCCAGGCGTGACTTTGGTGCTCTGGGCTTGTTGAGGCGCTTTGCAAATGACAAGCTCGGAGGTGAGCTGAGAGAAGGCACCTCCCCATTGGAGACAAAAACCCTCTTCCTGCCAACCATCCCAATCCCAGTCCAATTATTGAATCCTAGACCTCTTTGCTTCTGATCATCTGCTTCACAACTCTGTGATGTAAAGCAGACGGTATTTCCCAGTGCCATTATATCGTAAATACTTAACAGGCAGGGAAGGTTAAAACTGAAAGATTCTAGCAGCACAGACAACCAAATGAAACTAGAATTTGTAGCTTCCTCAACCCTGTTCAACATATGGTAGGACAGAATTAGGAACACTCCAATTCATAATTGCAAACAGAAATGATTATGGCGAACTCCGGAAATCTCTTTACTGCATTGTTCTAAATAAGGTAAGGTGAAAAAGTTAACATCAATTAAAAACAGAAAATCACAAATTTGAGACTCAAAAGAAGCATAAACTAAAAGGAGGAGGCTAAGAACCAAAGTGACAAAGAGGAAAAAAAGGCGAACAAATTTTAAGTTAGTAAACACCACAACAAGCTTGCCAACATAAAGATCTCTCAACTCCATTGCTCTTCATTTTAAGTTGAAATTGGCAACAAATCCCAGCATATCGTAAATCTTTTAAAAATAAATTTGTAAGAAATCCGAACAACTAATTGAATGAATTATAGAAAAAGATGGTTTTAAAACCAAGCATAAAGAACTGGAGAGATTAAACTCAGCCGCATTGGTCTTGGAAAGCATTATACATCATCGCTCGCAAGAATATAAGAAACTCACTACTATTCGGAAATTGGGACGAATAATACCAACTAGTCAGACCATTGAAAAAATGAGAAGAGACAAAAGGGATAATAGGGGAGGAGTAAGGAAGTTACCTGAGAGGATAATGCCCCCCAATTTTGTTCTCGAAATCAAACCCTAGTAGTAGTAGTAGTAGTAGTAGTAGTAGTAGTAGTAGTAGTAGCAAATGCTTCTCCAATTTCCTTCCTCCTTGTCGTTTTCGTGGAAATTTTCAACTCTCACTGAATCCTTCCTCGCTGAAACTGCTAAAAAAGTGGATCAATCTCTCTCTCTCTGTATCTTCCTTCACTTCACTTCACTTGACCACCACCTCTACCTGGGAATTTAGGACATCGCTCCTCCCGCGGCCGCGTACCAATTTATATAAGGGTAGTACGGAGGAAGAAAGGGAGGAAGTTGCTAGAAGAACCGTGTAGAATCCAATGGATCAGGTTCAAGCCGCCCCCGGTCTCGGATTCTCGTGGAGGCTAAAGCTATTACAAAAAGGGGGGACAAAATGGGAGATATCTACGGCCCAGGTTTTATGAGGCCAATTGTCAGCAATCTAGTGGGTGTTAGTACTAACAACACAGATCAGGCGGAGTCGTGGCAGCTACAGATACAGAGAGGGTCCGCTCCAAAAGTAGCTGACATGATTAACCATATACGCGAGGAGGGAAAAGGTACGTGCCACGTGGCCATCAAGGGGTGTCTCATGTTCTTCTGTTTTCTTTTCTATTTTCGTTTCTTTAAGTCGGTCACCGACCCGAGGGCAAAGGGAAAAAAAAATTTCTCTATATTTTTTCCTTCTCATCAGCGTCTACTATTTTCACCGTATTTCTCTTGTCCTTCTCTTCTTCCTTAGGTTTTAACTCATATAACACTTATGATATAATGTCAGAAAGTTGTTCATAATCCGATACAATTTTTTCATAGTCTACCTTCTTCTTTTCTCCTCCTACTTTTTTCTCCTTAATATAACCTATGCTATTAAACTCTACTGGGTCGGTCACAATGAATGGACAATCAAAATTAGTCAATTGATCCTTCTTATGAGACATCTCTTCCCCCTTATCCCCCTTATGATACATCTCATCCTCCTTAGGAGACTTCTCATCTGTCTGTTCAGCTACTAGATGTGTCTTTCTAATCGTGCCTACCTTCACTAAACATCTCTTTTTTCTTTTAGGCACATTAGGACCTTTTGGAAAGAAAGACGTTGGGGCCGATTGGTCTTCAACTTCCTCGCGTATTTGCTGAAGAAAGTGCTCTGCACTCTTTGTCTGGCCGTGAGTAAGCTTCTTCTCTAAAACACAGTAAAGCCAAATTAAAGATGAATTTATCAAAATATCGTGTCATTGATGACACGAATTAAACATATTGTGTCTTCAAATACACGATATTACTACTATCATGTCCTCGATGACATGATACCACTGCGATCGTATATTTGATTACACGATACCGCTGCTATCGTGTCATCAATTACACGATAACGAGGCTATCGTATCAACGAGGACACGATAGCACTGCTAGCATGTGTTTGGGCAGTGCTATCGTGGATTCGAGAACACGATATGAGAAAAAGTTGTATCCTCAAATACACAAATATCGTGTCTTCGATGATCCAACTATACATACCTGTCTTAAAAAATACGAAATTACCTTATTTGCTTGATTTGTGTGCTACAACCTTCCGCCGGGTTGAAAGAGTGGAGATAGAATAGGTTGTATTTTTTCCTTTTCCATTGCGGCTGGCTTTGGTGCCATCTCCATTAGAGGTTGCTCTGCCTGCTTCTCTATGGGGGGCACCTCTACCTACTTCTCCGTTGGTGCTTTCTCCGTGTGGGCTCCTCTTCCTGCTTCTCCATTGGGGGCTTCTTTGCCCTCTTTTCACATTGTTCTTTAAGTAACCATCTTCGGCTAACTTTCAAAAGCTTCTGAACCTTCGGTTCGTCTTCTCTTAAAACATATACTTCTTTTAGAATTTCGACGTAGATGGTTTTGAAGCAGCCACATTTAAAATTTCTTCATCCTCACATAGATCAATTTGTAGCCATCCCTGTCTAGCTCAGGGGCTTGTGTGTGTAGAGGTAACAACCACTCATCCTCGGGCTATGGATCGTCAATATCAATAAATTCTTTATCTCCATCAACACCTACATTTGATAATTGATCATCATTTTTAAATTGCTCGTTCTCTTCATTTACTGTTTTTGCTTCTTCTCATTATACTGTATTAGATCCAACCTTCTGGGTAGTGAATGTCTTTATATTTTAATTACTTTCTCCCAAACTGCAAGATATGAAAAAGGCATATCAGTATAAGTCGTGTAGATAAATATACGAAATGTAAGAATATCATGTAATCACTTGCACAAAATGTAAGAATGTGTACCTACAATTGCAATTGCAGTGCTATCCGTAGACAAAAACACTTTTTCCATTACTCCAGTCAACCCCTAAGATCATAAACAAGAACTTCCTCGTCGATGTGTGAAATGAGGCACGACTAAGGACGGTGGGTCAAACATGAATGGGCAGCTAATGGAAAATGTCGAGTTTAGGGTTTTAAGGGGGGAAGATGGAAAGACTAGGTCCTTAAACCAAGTTTTATGGCATGAGACCGGAATAACCAGGTAATATGGCATTCCAAACTCGTTGGCCAAGTAATATGAAAAAAAAAACTCGTAGAAAAGAGGTCCACTCACTCAGAAGGGGTGGGTGTGCAAAGGAAGACGGCGGCACCTCCGGCGTTTGACACCCCCACAAGTCACAACACTGTAAGGCATACCTGATCCATTACTCTCATGGGCTTCTCCACCTGTCCCCAAAGAATTCCATATTTTTTTGGTAAAAATTAATTTTCGACCACCAATATTTTTTTACAAATATCTCCGATATATCTATAATATTTTGTCTCTTAGGACGACCGATATTTTACTGATATCTGATACGGTATTCCTTGGTGGTCCCTCCTTGTTCAGGGCAGATCATGAAAACGAACACATGTTTGCCAGTTTAGATTCAACAAGTTGCCCCGCCAATAGAGACTTCTTTTTCATACTCCTACTAGACTCCCAACCCTTTTGCCAGTATAATCAACACCCTCCAAGAGAGACTTCTTTTTCAGACTAGACTCCCACCCTTCTACCAGTATAATCAACACCATCCCACATTTGTCATTCGTATCCAATCCATAGTGTAAATTGGTCCTATGATCATACTTTTTGGTCCTAAGATCATTAATACTTTTTGGAGTATTATGCTTTCTGTTGCACATATCTGGTGTAGAAGTTGTGTCAATTATTTGGTGCTTTAATTCACAGAGCATGAATTGTAAGTAATATTTTCGACTGTCAACCTGACCAAAAGGCCCAGGATAGCCAAGATTTAAACCTTCAGCACGAAATAAGAGCCATGAGGCATAGTACCAAAAATTTTAACGGGACATTAAGGAAAAGATCATCCATCCTCAAGAATATTACAATACACATTCATATATCAGGAGCTATAAATCAACCGGATTCCTAACAGTAGAAATCTGGTATGGGGCAATTATGAATGAGTTTTTTATGTCAGACTAGAACTTGGGGGCATAATATTTAATCATACGAAACTCTCAGGGAAAGAAAAACAAAATATTATCCACCATTATCCACCCTAATGTCCTCATGCACCAAAATAACATTCTTATCTTCTTCGATTTGGTAATATTCAAGAAAAAATGTACAGACATTCACATATTTATCCTAGAATGTTTCCCAAACTTAAAACCCTGTATTGCTAAATGCCTATATGATACAAGCTTGAAGGAGACCGAGTATACTCTAATCAAAATCGAACTTAAATACCTTTCTTGAATGAAATGAATCCTGCAAGAAAATGAAGGACATTACAACCAGAGAAGAAGCCTAAACAACACAGCCTACTTAAATTGTGCATATCTATTTGTGCTGTTTAACAAACATTACCATCTCATCATATTGAACCAGCTGGGCACATGTTCAACTTAAAATGAAAATGAAAATGAAAATGAAAATACGATTAAAAGGCTCAACAAGTAAATCACTCACAAGCAACTATAACCATTTACATATCTGCTAAGATAAGAAACAACACAACCAGTTGGGATAAACAAACCTATTGTCAATTCTCAGAAGTTACCACATCCAATGCTACTAGTCAGTTGGCCTCCATCATCAAAATTAAAGTTAATGTGAAAACTTCGAAGCACCAAACAATTTTATAGCAACTCAGAAATCTCTTCAAGCTCCCATGCATTAAATCCTGTTCCCATTTCTAGAAGTAACGGATTTACAGTTGGAAAATCTAATTTTAGTTCTTTTGCTGGTGTAGAATCCTGCACAGGAGAAGAATTTAGAAAAGGGCATAATATCAACAACGATAGCCCAACTGATAATTCTACACCTGATAATTGTACGCATCATATGGAACATTCAAAAAAGTTTATTACTCTTTAGCTTTATAGCAATAGAAGAAACTAGAATGAAGGGGCAAATATTTCTTTTTTGTTAACCAATAAGCCAGATAAAAAATATTGATGAATTGCATGAAAATTTCAATAGCATCTAGGAAGCACAAACATGGTAGAATGAAATAATTTCTTGTGTACCAGCAAAAACTATCAAATTTGTTCCAACTCAGGCATAGGTCAGGAAAGAAAAGAAAAAACTAAAGGCACAAGCCAACCTATGTAAAAACTTACATAACATTAATCAAGGCACCCCACAAAAATGGTGACTTACTATGGATTTTGCTAAACCAAAAAGTAAACAGATCATAAATGGCAAAGACAAATATATATATATATATATATATATATATATATATATATATATATATATGACGTCCTTCATCCAAGAGCATCATCCTTCATTTCAATTTGATTTACCCGATCTTTTGGAGGGAAAACTTTTCAGATTAGCAGAAACATAAACCAAGAATAGACATGTAATAAAATACAGCCAAAGAAACATGAATATTTGTTTTTCTTTTAAACAACTAAACAAAAAGTTCTAGTTCATCTTATGCACAGCCTATGCAATATTTACACACGATAGGCAAAATCTTAGATGCAAAAAAAAAAAATTAACAAAAAACAAATTCTTCAACATGCAGTTGACTCAAGGTAGACGGAATGTTCATGGAGAAAAAAAATTAAGCTACTGAACTTCCTGGAAACAGTATCTTATTTTTCTTACAAAGGCTTAAATTTGTAAATGTACCTATTCATAATACTACAGAAAAAAAATACTCCCTCCGCACGGAATTATTATTACCATAAGGATATTACAAAATTTAGTTCACCTGGAAAAACCTTATGGTGATAATAATTCCGGACGGAGGGAGTACTTGTATAATTATTGTCACAAGCTCCCATCATATTTATAGTAGACCATCCAACAATCCGAAGTCAGTTCCTGCAGTAATTGTCAAATTAAATAGTACCTCAAACAGAATATTTGACTTGTTAGTTTGGAAGCTTCTTGTTAGACCTAATGTGTTTTCCCCAACTACACTATCGAGCTCTTTCGGATGTAAATGATCCAAGTGCCTGTAAATAGGACAAAATAATCAAATGCATAGAAACTACAAGGAAATGAAAGACAGAATCATAGTCACCTTCTCCCAACCATTTAGGGCTGGTGAAAAAGATTCTGCTTCGCCATTATGCTTTGCTATAAGACAACATCTTTTCATGCACATTAAGTCACCTCTCACCAACTCAATTCATCTCCTCGACCTTCCTGGTAGAGGAGATGCTAAAATAAAGCAAAGAAAATTCATGGAAGCTTGATCATCTCATGGTAATTTAGAAAGACTATAAAAGAAAAAATACAGAAAATGCATAAATGACAAGAAAAGTTGAAATGAACAATGCAAAAGCAAGATGAAACATTCAACAAATTAGTATCCTCTAAATACAAGTTTGAAGTATAGCGGGGAGAAAAGAAAACAGGAAAGGAAAACATAAAGTTAAAAAAGGATATAAAGAAAGACAGAAACGACAAAATTTTGAATCTAAAATATATAACAAACAGTAAAACAAGAGACAATAATCAAAACACCAGACTGTCTGTGCAAAGTCATATGTCCACTAGAGTGAACGGCCAATAACACTTCAGCCTCTCCCAACCAAATTCCTCACCAAATGAATCGCTCTCTAAATTGAAAGGATATTCAACTCAGTTAAGATAGTCAGCTACTCAATCAAGTTTCAGTAATGCCACCTTGTGAAACCACTAAAAGAATTAGAGTTACAGTGTTCACCTCTTTAGCTGGCTCATCTCTTCCTTGACCTTCTGCAGATCTCCGGTGGCAGTTGTTTCAAGGACTGTGCCCTCGCGAAGCTTCCAGTCATCAGTTGGAACCACACAAGGATCCATGACCCCTGACATCCTCCGAAGCTCAACTAAGCATGAACTCTCAAGCCAGTACTCAATGTTTCCATCAGAATTCTTGTGCTGACATAGCCGCTCCCCTGTTTCCTTGTAAACCTTCCCAACCATGTGCTTCAACAAATGATCTAGTAGGTCCGTGTCACCAATGTGATTGAGCGCCTCCAATCTTAAAACTAGCTGCTGAATAGGATTTCCTAAAACTGCTCTCTTCTCCTTCATAATATCCAGTAGCTTTAGCTCAGCAGCCTTGTACCTGCATTACATTCCAAATTTAGCTTTCAGCACTAGTATCAGCCACGGTATTACAATGCAAAAGGTTATAGAAAGCTGCACTTGTTGTTATTTCACCTTTCATTGGACCATAAGGACACAGAATTACTATAGCTTTGTGAGGTCAAGTTTGCCTGCACACAAGACGCAGATGAGATGAAAACCAACAGACATGAGCATGACAATCATACAAGTAGGCTAATAAGCACCTCTTGAGAAGTAGTAAGTTCAGAACCACTTTGGGAACAATTAGCCAAGCTCTGACCCATATGATCAACTTCGCCTTCATTCTTATACTCAAGTAGCTGCTCCAAACGCCTGTTCATATGGAATTCTTAGCACGACTTATAAAATGTCTCTAAAAAAAGCCAATCAATATAGTGGACCAACATACATTACTAGAATTTTCACTTGGAGCAGAAAGTACAGATTGTCTTACTATGAGGCATTGTTCCAGCCTCCAATTTATGATATATATGTATTCTAGAGTAGGTAAGCATGTTATGTAATCAAAACCAAGAAAGAAGTCAAGCAAAGATGCAATGTCATTTTAATTCTTATAGAAAGAAATTCAAATGGCCAATGGACACAGCCCAAATTCGGTGATAAATAGGTTTTCATTCTCGAATCTAGTCCAGAAAGGTACCTTAAAGTGGTGATACATCTTTGAGTTCAAATCAAAGAAAGAAACTCAGAAAGACCAAACTAAAAAAGTTATCAGTATTTACATAGTCATTTTGTGCATCTCTTCCTTTAGCAGCTCTATCTCCCCGGAAGTATCAAATATCTGAGGTGGATGGTCATTGAGCTTTCCCAAGAACTGTACACCACACTGGTTCACCGCAGTCTGTCCCTTGTGCTCAACCTCATTCACACTCTCAAGCCAGCACTCCACTACACCATCCGCACCATATCGACAGCAGAAGCATTCACTCCTTTCCTCATAAACTTTGCCTTCCATGTTCTCAAGTAAATAATCCACCAGAGGCATGCTACGTATGCACTTGCCTGCTTCCAACCTCAAAGCTGACCGAAGCATGGGTCTCCTTATAGACGCTTCTTTTTCTCTCATAATATCTAGTACCTTTAGTTCTGCCGTGCCACATCTGCATTAGATAAAATGGTTCAAGCAACAACGTCAACAGCAATGCAAGGATTTGGAATTTTCAAAATTGGAAACCACATTATCTCTGCCTCACCTTTTCTTAGACCACCTGTTCTTTAGAATAATATGGGATTCCTCAGACACTCTCATCTACAAGAAGAATAAAACACGTAAACAACCAAAATAAAAACGTTTCCACAAACTTCCATCATTGCTTCTTGTGTAGGAACACAAGGAACAAGCATCTACCAATGAGTTAATCGATTCATGCTCTGGTTTGAAACCCTTGACTAATGCTTCGACATACCCTCCATCCTCAGCACCATCTTTCTTCATGAGGAGCAACAACAAATCTCTGCAAAAGGACCATAAGCCACAAAAACTTTTTAATCTCACGTTTTCAGACTGTTTGAAGACAGCCTACAACAAACTGAAGATACTGACACCATACACACGCGCACACACAGACAGAGAAAGAGGTCAAAGCACAAACACATTACCTATAGTTGGCACAAAGGATTGCAACTTGATATTACCTTTTCACATTATCAATCTCCAATTTTAACTGGTTTATGGCCCTGGAACTTTCGACATAATTATGCGGATTATCCCCCAGCTGCCATCCAGGTGGCGGAACCCAATAAGGATCCTTCACCCCTGCCTGCCTACGTAGCGCAACCATGTCTGCATTTTCCAGCCAATACTCCATTGCACCTTCTGAATTTCGATGCCGGCAAAGCCGCTCATCTTTATCTCCAAATATCTTACCTACCATGTGCTTTAGTAGGTGATCCAGAAGCCCAGTGTCACCCACATGATGGCGAGCTTCTGTCCTCAGATCTCCCCTCAAAATGGGGTTTCCAAGGAAAGCTCCTTTTTGTTTCATGATCTCTAGCAACGTCAGCTCTGCCGCCTCATATCTGCATTGAATTATACTGATAAGTTACCATTGAATGCTCCATATAACATCTGCTTCTTTCATTACAACTAAATTCTTACAATCACCTTTCTTTTGTCCACCTAAACTTCATGATACTGTCACAATGGGAAGCCTTCCTCTTCTGTAAAGGTATAGTCAACTGAAAAGAATGACTTCAGAAGTTGCAAATTACTGAGCCACAAATATCTGTTGTATGACTTTAAAAAATGCACACCGAACATAAAATCAGGTATAGTTAAGAGAATACCGCCAAAGAATTATTTGTTTCACAGGCCACTTGGGAAGGTTTAATCAAGCTGTGAGAATTTTCCTCCTCTCCGTTTCCTTGCTCTTTCAAAAGCAGCAGCTTCAAAACTCTTTCACACAAAACCAAGCATCGAAAGAAAATTGAAACAAACTCAACAAAACCAATAGACAAGCATTAAAAACTGAAAGAAGGAAAAAACATAGACATTGCAGGTGAACAATTCAATTACATTACTTTTTTAAGTTGGCCATTTCTTGCTTAAGCTGCTTGAGCTCCAAGGCAGAATTATCCTGATACGGATTGCTACCAGGCTTCCAGCCAGGAGGTGGAACCCAGTATGGGTCGTTCACACCTGCTTGCTTCCGGAGCTCGACCAGATCATCGCTCTCCAACCAAAACTCCATGGCGCCATCTGAGTTGTGGCGACGGCAGAAACGCTCTCCTCTTTCCTTGTAAACTTTGCCCACCATGTGTTTGAGTAAGTGGTCCAGCAAACCAGTGTCCCCAATGTGCTTGCGAGCCTCCGACCTCAATGCATGTCGCAGAATAGGGTTTCCGAGCACCGCCCCTCTCTCCTTCATTATGTCCAGCAATTTCAGCTCCGACCAATTGTATCTGGCAAACAAGAAGATAGAACACCCGAGTCAGAACTATTCTAAATCATAAGAGCCGGCCATGTATTAACCAATAAAGGAACTACTTCATATCACACCTTTTCTGAGACCATCTCTCAACGGCGCCAGACGAGCTACTTCTCAGATTATCATTGGGCCTCAGCTTCTTCCTGCCCCTCACCTTCTCCGTAGGTTTGCGCACCCGTTTGGTGGCTCTAGTAATCAAAGTAGGCGGCGGCGGAGCCTCCTCGTCCGCCTTCACAGGCTCGGGCAGGGGGAGACAAGGCGAGCTCTCCTCACGGCGAGCAAGGAAGTGGACCTTCCTGCGGATGCCCCAGGACTGCAAGCCGGTGCAAGAGAGGCCGGCCTTGACGGAATAGCGCAGGGGCTCGGGATGAAGTGGGGTAGGTTCCGGCCAGACGGCCCTCTCGTGGGCATTATTGGCGGGATGGACGCGGAGGGGGGAGGCCCGGCGATGGGAGACCCGTCCGGCCAGTTTTTTGCCCATTACTAACCTCTGGTCGACCAAAACATGCTCCATTCCTGGGGACAAGAATGCAAGTGAAAAAAAAACTTCATAAACCCTAAACCTAGAAACCTACCCGACGACGACGACGAGGAGAAGCCTAAGGAAGGAATAACCCACAAAAAAAAACGCTCACACACACGAGATAATAATGGCAAGTAGGGAGGATTTCCATATAAAAAAGCGGTAAAATTTAGAGAAAGGGGGGAGGGAATACCTCTAGGAAGAAGAAGGGAGGAGGCGGTGACGAAGGATCATGGTGGCGTCGTCGATTGATGAGCGCGGTTGATTTGGAGTGTTTCCGAGGGAGGGAGGGAAGATGGAAAAAGCAACACTGCACGGCAGGAGGGACAGGTTTCTTCTTTTTCTCTGTTTATTATTGTTATTGTTTATAATTATTATTCGGCGCGTCAGTAAGGCAACAAAATGCCATTAAAGAAAATAATAAAACCTCTGCAGGAAAATACTGTACTGTAGTTAAGAACAAAGGTAGAATAAAAATATTATTAATCATTATAACAAGGCATGGCAATGGAGGCGGAGTGGATTTTTGTCCAACCAACCTTTTCCAGTAGCAGAGCGGGAGACGGCGAGAAGGAAAAAGAGCGAAGTGGAGGACAAGTGGGTGTAATGGAGCCAGGGTGTTTGCGGCGGGAGCCCAAAAAAAAAAAAGAAGAGAAGAAGCTCAACAAGAAGGTGGTCGGTCTTCTACCTTAACCAGGAGAGGTCTCGTTGGCTTTGACTATTGGGGATGGATGGTGGTGGAGCATTGTCAGTGTGACTTCCCAAGGGCTTCGAGCGGGACCCAGCGGAGAAGTCTCACTTCTGTTTTTTAGGCTTTTTAGCACCGAAAACAAAAAATAAGAAGTGTGAAGGGCTCCGAAACCGGAACAAAAGATGACCGACGGACTGGTTGTGTGTGTGTGTGATTTTAGGAGTTTGGACTCTCTAGTGTTGTACGGGTCAACTGGTATGTGTAGAATGTAGTCCGGCACTACACAAGATCGATGCAATCGCAGCGGGTGAGCTGGACTCGACTGTCCACTAGGTAGGCCGTGGGCCATGATTATTTATTCTTAGATTATATAAGAAAAATGCTCATGTATATATATAGGGAAGGGTTTACATGAGATCGTTCTCATGTAAGTAGCATGAGGCCAATCTTTATAACCGTTGGATTCCGATAGGTAGATGGATATTAAATCAGTGGGTAGGTGAGTGTGTCACATCAGGGAGTGGGTGAGATCATTATGGCTATTTGTAGCCGTTAGATCAAGATCCAAGGGCTATGATTTAAAGTGGCCTCATATAAGCTATTTAAGAGCGATCTCATTTAAACTTTTTCCATATATATATATATGTAACACCCGGAAAATTCGTAAGTATTTTAAAACCCAAATTTGACCCTCTTAATGTTTGATTTGGTCGAATTGTGCCTCGTGAAAATTAAAGCTGGTGAGAAGAGCTTTCCAACGCCACCTATTATGTGCGATTTGGAGTTCGGAGTAAAAAGATATGGGAAATTGAATAAATATACCCGTAGATGCGATCGATCGCAATAAAACGATCGATCGGCATTTTGAACACGATCGATCGGCTTCGATCGGCTACGATCGGCGCCATCGCGCGATTGGTAATCAGGGCAGGACGATCGATCGCCGTATTGCCCGATCGATCGCCAGTTGCGGTTTGGCGAATTCTAACTTATTTTGAGACGGATTTGCTTGGGAAAGATACCTTATCCTAACTAAACTTATATTGCACGTACCTAGGATGATTTAGGGACCCTCCCATTGGTGGAAAGTGCCCAAGATATGGTAGAATTGATTGGGCAAAGATTTTCTAAAAACTCTATATAAACCCATAGAGTCTAGGCTTGTGCTTTTGAAAACTAAACCCTAGAACGTCCAGAGGCTTTCCCCTCTCCTTCCCACGTTCATCCCTCTCTTAGAAGACCTCTTCTAGTGGGAATTGCTCAAGAGCTTGGATCGGGAAGCTTTGAAGGAAGCGGAGGAGACGAACATCGCGTAGAAAGGCGACGTCTTTTGGTGATAAAGAGTAGGATGGTTTTTCCCTCTCTTCTTATTCTTTTCTCACATTATATGATGAGTATTCTTACTGATTTCCTTGGAGTATTGCTTTGAATCTTGCGGGATTAATGATTTATGTCTTGTTTTCCATGTGTATTGCGATACATGCATATATGCCTTCATGCTTCATGTCTAGATGGTAAATCACATCAAAGATGGATGCTTTATTAATTTTACAGAAGATAAAAGTTCTGATATTGTTCTGATTATGATGTCTAATGATTGAGTCTTATGCTTTAATGATCGATTTGCTTAAATCGACTTAATTGAAAGATATTTGGTCTAAGGTTGTGTTATATGGGGAGAAACATGATAAAAAGGGAATCTTTTTGTAATTCTAGTTAATTCCAGGATCTGTAATTGATCTAGGAGGGGAGTACTATCATCTATCATGAGTATAATATCATCTATAAGTGGTACGGTATAAGTTAATTAAAGTTTAATCAAGTTTCTCACTTTCGGCCAGAACTGTTTCTGCACGGACAGTTGACAGTGAATAATTCATAACTAATTCATATGATATCAGAAAAATATAAAACCGGTGGGGTTAGAAACTAGACTCATAAGGGTACTCTCAGTAAAAATTTCAGAAGATAATATTAACTGTACAGTGTCTGGGAGCCGCCGGAAGGGGACTGTTGTGCATAAGACAGTGAGCAGAATCTAAGTGAAAATACTATGTACTTAAGTAAAACCACTTAATAAGATGTGAAGATGATATGACGTGCTAGTAACTAATACTAGACTATATTCTTATGATTATCACAGTAAGGTTGGGTTATGGTTAATATGATAGATGGGTGATACCTATGTTAAGAATACCGTAATCGTGTATTTGAAGATAAAGCGTTTGTGTCGGTTTGAGGTTCCATTTGGAATCCAAATCATCTAGGACTCACTAATACCTTGTCTCTGATTTATATATTTCAATAAGACCTATATGATTTCCATCTAGGGCTGAGCATGAACGTATGTATGGATTGTGTTATTCTCTTTGTGTGACATTCCCACTTATACTCTGTATGTGAGTCTGTTCCGGTGATTGACACCTTATGTGGTTAGAGCGTTGCGGCCTCTATTTCCTTGAATTATTATTCATCATGATTATTTGATTGATTCCTCCACTAGAGGTCTTGCGGGATTTCTCCGGAAGTGGATTCATAGTATGCTCAAATTATGCCATTGCTTGATCTTGCGGGGTCACTAATATTCGTGGTACTGCGGTTCCACACTGCCCAAAAAGAGGCAACATACGTACGTTAGATTGTTGACATTACGGAAGGTCATCAGTCTCCGCCCATCGTGCCCGTAAGCACTGGTGGGGCCAGCATCCTAGACGCATGGCAGGGTTCCAAAAAGAGGACCCCTAGGGTGGTTCTGGTATAGTCACTTGCGGGTGATCGGTTCAGCGAGCAGAAATTGTACTCCTTTCACTTTTAATGTCTGGAGCTTTTTAATATGATTATCATTCCCTCCTTACTCATATGTGTAGTAGGAGCCTTATTGTTGTTTTCCCTACTTGCGGGTTGGAATTATTATCGACTAACCTTTCAGGTGTATAAATCCTTGGTTTAGTCCCGATGTTGCGGCATCTTCATAAACCTTTGTTATTCTTATCCTATTCATATTGTTTGTTCTAATTCAGTGGGTTTTTACATCCTACTGACTGTTTCTATGAAATACTCATGCATCCTCTGATGCAGGCGCAAATGGAAATTGAGATCAGGAAGTTGCAGTAGTGAAGCGGTCGCAGGAGCCGTGAAGATTTAGAGTTTATATTATTTACTTTGCTTATTTTGATGCTTATGACATTCAATGGCAATTGTGTGCCATAGATTCATAGGTTTATTTGATTTGACTTTCTTAAATGGATTATCAGTATTATTAAGTAAATTTCCATTCCATAGTATTCATTAATGTTTGTATGTGTATTGCACTGATTATGGGCATGTCCGATTACACATCCTTTTGAGATGATCGTAATTGGTGGTTAATTCGACAGTTCGGTCTCGCGCCCGAGATTCTCTACCTCCAAATGTATATCATTGATTGGCTTCCGCACTCCGTTCGAGGTATGGGATTTCGGGGCGTGACAATATATATGGAGAGAGAGAAAAGATAGAATTTCGTTTGATAGAATTTCGTTTGGTAGAGATTTAATTCTGACAAAATCTTAGTTTTAAGTAGATCCAGTTTCAAAGATTCCTCAAGAAGTATTTTAAGATCTTATCAAAATATGAAGTAAAGCCCTCAATCTAGACTAGTTTTAAATTCGCATAAAGTTTGGTATTTAAACTAAATTTTACACGAATCCATTAAAATCCTCCAAAATCTAAGTTTAGAGTTTGTATATCGAAACAATGCTTTAAGCATCATCAAACATATCATTTCTTCTAGGAATCATGCCACCTTGACATTTACGAGAAGAGGCTACCAGCTTTGCCAAATCCGTTGATATGCAAGGTCAGTAAAATAAAATCATGGTACTTATCCTAAAAAATAAAAAGTAATATCATGGTAGGGATGAATTTAAAACACAACTTATGTGCCATCCCGTACAATTTATGTCGTAAAACTAGCTTTTTCACTTTATTGCCCTTAAATTTTAATTTTTAGTAATTAATTACATACTTTGAATTGGGATACTCCCTGAAAGGCTTTAAAATGTGGCGGTGAAAACTGCTAGGTACTAAAAACTCATATTTTTACTTGTAGATTTTGTGGCATGAGTTAACACATAAACCTCCACAAAAAAATATCACTAATTGTTCTCACCAGTCCGGTAGATCTAGCTTTTGAAACACTAAGTTCCATGATGCATTAGATGGATAGTGCGACACGATCAACACGTACAACATCCAAAATTGCGAGAGCTTCCACCGCCTCTCACAATTGTTAGAGTTTTATTAAGGATTTTCAAGATGGAAAATCCTAAGAAGGTTAAAAACCGTTCAATGATATAAGAAAATAAGACAATGCAATAGGAAAGCAAAATCCTTTCCCGAACAACGAGCATCCATCGGCAAACCGTTCCCTTTCTCAAACCTAGCTTTGGCTCCTTTCACTCGAAAGTGGGTAGCCATTAAGGACAGTGGCTGTTGGATATTGGCTGCATGCGCATGATCCCCTTCTCCTCCTCCTCTTATTCCCCTTTTATTTCATTGCTACAACCAACAAAAAAATGGATCACAAATAATATGGTCAAAGGCACAACATTTTTTGCCACGCTGGCTGTGGCCAAGCCAAATTGAGGCTGGCCATGGCAATTATATATTTCCATCTGCAATTATAGTCTAATAAAAGTGTCATCGTTTTGCATGGAGACTTGAGTTTGCTTGATCTACTTTAGGCCATTTACTCACCCTCGAGTTTGCTTGATCTACTTTGAGCCATTTACTCACCCTTGAGTTTGCTTGATACACGTTTTGGACGTTCAGCGAGCGAACGAGAACATGTACTGTGAGCTCTTGTGATGAGTGGAAGCATAATTTGACTTGAGTCTTCATCTCTTGGGTGCAGTCAAACTATGGATCTGACTTGCGTGAAAATATTTTAGATTAAAATTTTGTTATTTTCAGGTGCAGACCGTGCAGCACATATATTTGAGCAAGTGGGAGAAATACTTGCACTGCTGACTAAACAGACGTTTAACAAAACGAAGTTCCGTAACAATGATCTACCCATGCATTAGCTTGCCTGATTCTATTAATTTTTACCTGACTAGTTATTAGAATAGCCATCTTTTTTTTCTTCTAACTGCAGTGCTAAATTGCTCAAATTTCAAATCCATCCTCATCCATTGTTAAAATGTTTTTATAGGTAAAGCATAAGCTAGAGATTACATTTGCGGGCATCAAGTTTTCTGAAACTATAATTCTATGGATTCCCGGGACAGGCGTAAGATGATGATGTCGACGAGGATGCTTCACTATGTAAAAGGGATATTGTCGTTAGTGATAACCATTGTATTCTGCATACGTGTACTTTGTTTTTCGTTATGTTCGTATGATAATTAAGTATGAGGCTAGGTGTTAATTAAGTAAGACGAGTCACTTATGCAACTTTAGAAGTGGAGACCAGTACTTTTCTTGAAATACAGTGTTTCAGAATTTGATCAGTGGAAATTTTTTTGGCTTGGGGATGAGATTCTTCTGTGTAGGTGCGTAAACTCATGTTGAACACATGAGCTTGATGATTTCATTCCGGTCTCGTCTATAGAAGCCCATGGGGTTAAGAACTAAGGAAACCGATAGATCATTATATGCCCGGGAAAGAAGCTGTCCTCGTTCCCAGTGGCACGGTTTTAACCACTTTCATTCCGTATAACAATATCCCTACACCATACATAGAAGGCGTAGAAGGCGTCACAATACATAGAGCATCTCCAACGGAGTACTCAAATAGTCAAGACTCAAATTGAGATTTGAGTACCAACATGCTGGCAAATTGATGGGAGCTAGGGATGCACTTATTTTTCCCTTCAATCAAAATCCAGTGAAGAGATTTGATATACAGATTCTAGTGTACGATTGAATTATCATTATCCTTTCCTTCCCTCGGTCACGCAATAATATACGGTTTTGAGCATTTAAGGGACCATATTTCTTATGCTTTCGATGTAGAAACTTTTTCTGGATGAGCTCAACTCATTGAATTCACTAGACGTTCATTTCATATGATAAGCTAAATAAGTTCTCATAAAAAAAAGCTAAATAAGACATGATCTTACATGCGCTCTCCTCTCATCAGCCGCTATGTGTGGGCCCTGTGGCCACGAACGGGTTTTGTGCAGCTACCTCGCTTGCTCACTCTGAGCAGACAAAATCTGGAGCACACGTTCTACAGTAATAGTTAGGGGATCACTGTCTAAGAAAAGATAGTTAAATAAATATATTTAATTAGGTAAATAGAAATACATGTACGCGACAAAGAGATGAATTTGTTAGGAACAAAAAAAAAGAAATACAAAGTGCTGGACTGGTCGAAAGAAGGCCAATGACGACTCCAAAAAAGAAAAGGAGATTTTTTTTGTTTATGTTAGGAACACATATGATTTTCGTGTAGATAAGGACTGAATCTAAAAGGGTAAAGACTTGACTATTGGTGAGCCAAAGTCCTTTGGCAAAAAAAGAAAGAAAGGAAAAAAAAAAGCTTCATCTCATAGAGCGTTGACCCTTGGATTTTAATCGGAGGGCATCTCATAGTTTCGTAAGCATGTTCGATTGGCAGAAAATAGGAGTTGGTATGGGAGTTAAAATAAGGAGTGGTGTGGAGCGTGGAGGGCAGCAGCAATTTTGGTTCACTTTCCTTCCCTCACTCCACGTCACCTCTCAGCAATTTTGGACCTTCGCCTTCTCTGCTGCGCTGTCAGCCTGTCCCTTCCAAATTCTCCCTTAGCCTAGTGCCCATTCCTCACTCACCAAATTTTCCCAGAAATTTGAAGGTCGAGGAGATGGGCTAGTCATCAATTTGGAGTACACGATGCCGCTCCTCCCCCTTACCCAAAAAAATCCTTTCAAGCAAAAGCAGCCATGGGAGTAGTCATTCATCAGTCACAACTAAAACCTTCCCTTCCCTTGGGGGAGCACAAATCTAGCCACCATTCCTAGATTGCCACGTGACCACTCGAATAGAATCCACCTTAACCCATCTGTTATCCCGTCCACGAGGACTTAACCAGCAAACCAACCCGATCGACTCTCTCCAATGTTTTCCCTCAGCATCGTTTCTCCTCACTCTCGCCTGGAATCTACCCCTCGTTGAACCCTTCACCAACATAAGCCTTGTCCCCAAGCTCGACGGATGGTTGGGTCGTTAAAGGCAAGTCTGCCAACACCGCAAAGCTCAAGCGCATCGTCGTCGCTTTAAACAGCCCTCTAGGTTGCAACTTTCTCTCTTCTTCTCTAATTTGTTTAAATTTCTGTTAGTTGCTTAAATTTTCATTTGTTGGGGAGATTCATTCATTTCGGTTCTTTAAGTTGTTCATTTCTGCTCAAATTTTTGAAATGTGAAAGATGTTACCCCATCTGTCCCATATTAATTGTTTGAATAATAAATCAAGTAGAAGAGTTAGTGGATCTTTAGCTCAAATCGGAAGAGCACTTGAGAATTAATAGAAGTTTCTTGAGAAGATGGTGGTTCAAATCCACCAAGATCTTACTTTTTTCATTGAAACAAAATAATTGGTGCATAATTATGTGCTAAACCTTATGTTAAGTTGATTGTGCTGGCTTTTTTACTTAGCATTTGATACCTATGATATCCAACAGCAAGGGGCTTGTGCTTTTTTTTTTACCCCAGGGACTTAAATACTCTAGGATATTCAATTTTACTAAAATTGACAGTGGGAAATTTCTTGCCGAATATTGTTTGTGCCCTTTTGGTTAAATTTAGCACACTACTACCTTTTTTTAGTGAAAACAAAAGCCACGAGCTTACCAATCCCATTCAAGCACAGTTATTTGTGGAAGTCCTTCTACTGCAAACAGGACTGATTTAGCTGTTGTTAGCAATTTTTTATAAACTATCTTACTGCGAACCATCCCAAGGATAGTACATGCACTATGCACTATTGACGAACACAAAATGCATTTCGAGGGTACCTGCATTATAAAGTCTGAACTACAACCACCACAATTTGAAAAGTTTGGTTGGAATTGGGCCATGCCATGCACCTTAATTGTCAATTTGAAGAACCTCTGTTTTGTGAGGAAGCACTAATCATAAAAATGATTTCTCTTGCAAGTAACATAAGTGCTAACTCTTGCTTCCAATATTACTCAAAACAAATTCAACAATTTTGCAAGGGTCTTTAAGCTGCCAAGATCAGCTTGTTGGGACATAAACACAAAAATAAAAATATATTGCAATTACTATTGCAGTTTCTTTTCCTTTTTGGCCACACTACAAGTACTTGGAATAAGTCTAATACAAAAAACAAGCTGGATAATTACACATATGCTTTGTGCCATTAAATCCACCCATAAAATGTCACCTAAACACAAAATCTAGAATTGTCATTTACAAGTGTATGCCCCAAAATAAAAATGCATGACTCAAAAACTTTGAACCAAAAAAAGCATGCCAAAACAAGTTCTCACCCAAAAAAGTGTATAATTCAACCTACTTTGCTTGATGAGAGTTGCATTCACCCATACAATGATGCCTTTCCTTTATGATATGTATATCTTGTATATGTATGAGTCATCTTAAATCAAATTGTTCTACCATAAAATATTTCATCTTTGAAATAAATGAAATTATAAAACATATTATACCTGATTCCATTAAGAGTTGTTGTTATTCAATTTCTAGGAAAAGGAGAAGAATCATCTTACATTTGTACAATTTTCATCTTATAGGCTATGCATTCAAAGATATCAAGTTTAGCAGTGATACTAGATAAAAATTTAATACCATAAGTAGTTGCATCATGTTGTAGCCATTTTGTCCACTGACCATGTGAAAAAACACATGCTAGGAGTTGAGATGATTGAATTGAGCTTAATGGATATCATTACTTGGATGACCACTTTGTGAGTCTTGTGACAAAGAAGAAAAAATAGTTTACAAGAAAAATAACACATGCAATGGACATAGTAAATTTCAAGAGCTGAAAATGAGAAGAAGAAAAGGTTGAAAGTAAATTCACATGTGCAATGTGGTTATCCATATCTAATTTAGTGGCCACTTTTTTTGAAAGATCCTTCTTCTTCTTATTTGTTTTGGGCAATTCCTTCTTTTCCTTATTCGTTTTAGGATTTTCAAGATAACCTTTTGCCCTATGTCTACCACACTTTCTTTTTTCTTTAATTTTAAAACTCTTAATGAGTGGTAAAGTTGCAGTATCACCTAAGTCATTGAGTTGTTTTTGGCCACTTCCAATGTAAGAGATGCCTTTTGAACTTGAAAGGTTTGGACTTTTCAGGAACCTTACCATTGGAGGCACCACTCTTCCACCTCTTTTAGAATCACATTAGCATGTTTTAGGACAATTGAAGTTGTTTTTTCAGTCAAAGATGCCTTTGATGTCAAGTCTCTGAAAGCTACACAACTCATTATTACGCCTTACTATAGCAGCATTTGGGTTGTAATCAATTATGGAGCCACGACGATTGGCAACACTACCCGATTTTGCTTCTTTGGTCCATCTTTTTAAAATATATTGTGAAGGCAACTCTAGGATCCTAAAATGATCCAATACCCTAAATGCATGACAACATAAAATCCCAACAAAGTTAAACTTCTTACAACTACAATCAACAGTATTGTTTAAAGGGTCAATTTTCACTGTATGTCTACGTTGTGAACGGTTCATCTCAATCGTATATTTTTGTAGCCCATCTTCAACAACCACATTTATGACAGCGCAACTTAAACTACTTATATATTCTCGTTCAATCATCTTGAATATTACTGGTGTGTATGTGCTTGCAGCATACTTCAAGATACTAGATGGCGCAACCAATGTGGGCTCACAATATTTCATTTTGAATTTAGTTGTCATTTCTTTAAGTCACCTATCAATCAAAAGCCTTTATGAGAGCAATTAAGATGCTCAGGGAATCTAGACAAATTAAGGTTATTTTTCAAGTAACGCCTCAAAACATTGCTTATACTTTCACTCCTCTGAGTGGACTTCATGTCCCCAGTAAACATATATCTCCAATAAACCATTGCCCACTTCTCTTTCTCTTTGACTATCCCATTCAACCATGGGTTTTCAAGAAGACCATATTACGCATATTGTCCCGTGCCTTGAAGAATTCATCCTCATCTACATAATAAAAAAAGCAGTTGCCAAAGTCTTGTGCAAATGCCATTTTACCCTCAATAACTAGCTTAAATACATGGTTGAGATACTTAAAAGTATTTTGGTACATATGCCAAACACATATTCGATGGTGAGTCTGAGGCCAAATTGAAGGTGCCTTATCTTGATCCATCAAAATTGTATTAAGAGGTTTACCTTCCATGATGTTTGTAAATGTCCTAAAAAGCCACTAAAAAATCTCAATTGTTTCATCATATAACAATGTTGTACCAAATATGATTGTCATTTTGTAGTGAATTAAACCAACAAAAAGACCAAATGGGCGATTGTATTTGTCCATTCTATATGTAGTGTTGAAACAAACTACATTCCCAAAATAATTGTAATCCATGATAGAAGTTGAATCAGCCCCAAAACAATTTGTTACTTTTAAATCCTCGTCAAATTGCATCTCATAAGCAAATGATGGATTTTCATTGCACCTCTTTGCCAAATACTTCTTATTGACTTGGCATCATCAAATTCAAGTGCCTTCTCACGCTTCTTTCTTAGATAATTGTTATAGTCCTTATGAAGAAAACCGAGGTTCTCAAACCTCCTACACTCTTAGCCATATATTCAACGGCTTCCCTTGGGCATATACCTAAAGCTATCTGCTGCAACAATATGAACAAGGGCCATTTTCCTCTGTGACCTAAGCCGATGAATATAACTTGGTTTGTCACGTCATGGTTATGCTCTGCAACAAAGTTCAAACACACCATGGAACATCTTGCTGCAAATTAATGACCAACATTGCTTCACATCCAACTCTCGTCTCCGGACGAGGATTACACAAACTTATTCGTCGCTTATCCACTGGGCGATGACCTTCTTTGGAATAACAAAATTTTTTGAACGTCCTTTCACCTTTACTATTGGTGCGGGAGCTAGATCGACGAATGCTAAATCCATTCCTCCGGGTGTACCTATTATAAAACTCATATGCATCATTCTCCGAAGGAAACATCCCAACCTCTAGCTCCCAAGTCTCCTTCACCTTTTGTTCCACAAGAACACTTGATTTGATAAGGTCACTCTCTGAATTTTCATTTGATTTATGGCCATTAAACTATGCTTCTTTGATGACAGTCCTCCTCCATTAAAAAAAAATCAGATTTAGTCATAATTAATTGTAAAATCCAAATATAGTGAAGGGTAATACTATTGACAAAAAATAAAATCATTGAAGTACCTTTCTCAATAATAAAATTATCTATGTATAAATTCATCTCCAAGTGTGTAGTATGAATAACACTCGCATGGTAGAATAGGATCGTTTGATAAAGGAAATATATGATAGTAGTCACAATTATGATTTTTTTCGACCAAGCACATCATTCTAAGAGCTTGTCATATGATTTTTTTTTTCTATTCAAAGCACATCATTTTAAGTGCTTACATACCAAGAATGATAATTATTATCAGTCAGGATTCCATAACATAAAAGCATAGCATGATGTCGAAATTAACCATAATCCCTCAATTGATCAAGAGGCAGTGGCCAGAGCACCATCTTCAGTCAGCAAAGGCACAAGCTTTCCTCTATTGTATGTGGTGTGCAAGCAATTGATCGGAAAAATATTAGATAAATAAAATTAGCCAAAGTATATTATATTTGGTTTAGAGGAGAGACAAAGCAGAGGCACGGTGGGAGAGAGGGAGGAGAGGCGGCTGGCGGGGAAAAGGGATGAGAGCAGAGGGGCTGGAGGAGAAAGGGAAAACCCGATAGGGTTCTAGTTTGATGGTTAACTCTTCCTAGACCGGGACAACAGATGGGTTAAAAACTTAAAGTAGATTCCGTTTGAATGGTTACGTGGAATCCAGGAATGGTAATTTGCGCTCCCCCTTGAGTGATCAGCGAAGCACGAGTCGTTAAACAGTCGTCTTTAACTTGCTTCTTCAACTCTCCACGCAACGCCAACTCTTCGTCATCTCTCTCTCTCTCTCGCGCCGCTGCAGCAGGAGCAACACTCTGCATAGTCTATTCCTTGGTCCTTGGGGATTTCTCCCGCTCATATTCACTGCCTCTTTGTTATTTCTCCCTAGCCTCTATCCAACAGTATCTACCATGTTCTAGCTACTAGGGTTTGTTTGGCCACCTGTTTTTTATTACATACATCAGAAAAAACATGTCCTTTTTGTGTGCTGTATAAATAATACATGGGCGGCTCCCCATTGAAGCCGATAGGATTTTTTCCATGTGATGTCGACCGCTTCCTCCTCTTCTCTCAAGATCTGCTTCAATCCCAACTGCAAAGACTCCAAGTCAGAACAGTGGCGCAAGGGCTGGCGCCTCCGCTCCGGCGACTTTGCTGACCTTTGCGACCGTTGCGGGTGACTTTCCTTTTCCTTTGTTGTTTCCTTTTCATTTTTTAGTTCATTTGTCCCTTTTGTTATATCCTTCCCTTCAATGAATCCTCCCGCTCCCTCCTGTTTAATTTTTCTGCTTCTACTGAGAAATTTGGGCTCTGTTTGACCCAAAGTCTGCTTATTTGCTGGCCTTCATTTAGTATGTTGCCTGTTTGGGCCTTTGTAAATCCAAGCATCTGCATACTTTGTGTTTGAATCGACCAACTGTGTTATTATCTAACCTTACAGATTGTCAATGCTATCGACTGCAGCTCTGCCTACGACGAAGTGAGGTTTTGCGCGCTTTTCCATAAAAATGCAGCTGGTTGGCGCAATTGCGAATCTTGTGGAAAGGTCCATTTTCATACTTACTGGCAACTAGTTCCGTTGCTAAGGTTTTTCGTTTTTGGTCATTCTCCATGTTTTCTTTCTACACACTTTTTTTTCTGACGAGAAATTACCTTCCTGCAGCGGGTTCACTGTGGATGTGTCGCTTCAGTTCACTGCTTCTTACTTCTGGATGCTGGGGGAATCGAATGCATGGGCTGTGCTAAGAAAAGCCTCTATAAGGTCGGTCTTGAGGATTCTGGTTTTACATTTCGTTGCCTTTATGGTTCACTTGCGAGGATATCGCTATGCATATTTGTTTACATCGAGAATCGCACATAAGTGTATGACTTGTTCCTTGTTCCGGAGCCCATTGCATTTGCATGCCAAGGCTCTTTGGCAACACAGAAGGATTTCATTTTGTTTTCTCTTCTGATTCTGTCTCCAGGGTTCTTTTTAGATGTGCTTGGTCTTGGACGCCTTTTTTATATGGGATTGCATATATTTGACCGGCCAATATATTGTATATCAGTCTCGACTGCCTGATATTCTGAGTTTAACTGATTGGTTGTTATTCCAATCCGACCAATTATTCAACTGTATTATTTTGGCACAGCTGAGTGATGCTCTATTGTGCAGCCCGTTATCTGATGATGACTACAATTTTCTTTTCAGGCATCAAATCATCTATGGCATTCTTCTCTTCTTTTTCCTCCGAATCTGCCTGAAAAGCTGAAAGACTTATCTGTAAAAAATTGGAGTCAAATCTATAGTCATGTCTCAGCGCCTGGACAGTGGCGCCAAGCAACCAGTGTATGGTCCACTGGTCAGCCTGAACTGCTGCCACGGGTTCCATTTGAAGTTGATAGATTAGTTCATGTTGATAGCTTGATTCCTGCTGACCATCCATCTGCCTCTTCCCAGGACAAGGAGAAAGTTGAAGACCTACCTGAAAGGTTGAAGCTTGCATCACTTGATAGACTTGCTACTGGTAATATTGCTTATGATGCAGTCAAATCATTTTGATCACTTAAAAGGAAGAAATGTGAACACAGAGCAAGATTATTGTCATCTCATAGGAATGACTGGTTCTGCAGATTCAAGAAAAGGTGTTGGAGCTGAGCCTGGCATGATTGGTACTGCTACTGGGTTGAGCTTTGCTACACATCCGAGTTCATGTGCTAACACTCCGCTTCAGCCATCAATTCATAAGGATAATAAACCAAATTCAACATTCGGCATTTCACTTCCTTCAGTCAATGATACTAAAGAACCAATCAGGGTAACTGGATCTCTCTTACCATGCCAAGCGCCTCCACCGTTGATGTCGAAGCAGTTATACAATAGTCCCAATAACTTAGCAGATACATCCGGGGAAATCCAAAATCATGTACGCAATGGAAGACTTCGAGCAGAAGCCCGAGGCCGAAATCAGTTGCTTCCTCGTTACTGGCCGAGGATCACTGACCAAGAGCTGCAACAAATATCAGGAGAGTATCCATCGAATTTCAGTTAATAATATTGCACAACTTCTTGCTAACAAATGGTGAATTAGAACTGTTACTATATAGGCTTTTTGAGGTGTTAAGAAATCATAATCGTAATCTTGATTATGATTATGATTATGATCAAGAAATACACCCCAAAAAGCCTATCATGTGTCTAACTTAACATTGTGCAAGCTCCAACTCTACCATCACTCCTTTGTTTGAGAAGATGTTGAGTGCCAGTGATGCAGGTCGAATAGGACGTTTGGTTCTTCCAAAAAAGTGTGCGGAGGTGGGTTTTGTCTTAACTTTATACTTTTTATGATACTGTTATCATATAGTAGTCATAAAGTGTAACCTGAACTCGTGCTCCTTTTTTTCTATCATATTTGATTAGATGGCAGTTGTAAAACAAATCTAAACTATCTATTCTTGAAAGACCTACTTCCTTCAAGCAGAATATATGGTGTTTGCTTGTTTAAGAAATTGTTTAAAGACTGTGTGTATTATGATATGGAAGGTCTAGTCGGAGTGATGATGGTCTTTTAACACATATACTACAATTTATTAAGTCTAAGAGATTTGAAACTGCTTGGTTGTTGAAATCGATGTTCTCTTGCCTTTATTCTGGATCTAGTATAATTACTTCAGTTATTGTGACAAAAATATCTAGAAATAAGACTTCTTATTATCAGATATATTCCTATTCCCTGAGCTAGAGATCTGTAGTTCTTTCAAAATATCGAAAGAATTTATCTTTCTTTAATGATGGACAGGCATACTTCCCTACAATTTCTCAGCCTGAAGGACTACCTCTGAAAGTCCAAGATGCAAGGGGTAAAGAATGGGTGTTTCAATTTCGATTTTGGCCTAACAACAACAGTAGAATGTATGTCTTGGAGGGGGTCACCCCTTGCATTCAGTCTATGCAATTGCAAGCTGGAGACATTGGTAACTTTCAATTTCTCGTAAAGACAATATATAGAGATTTATGGCTTTCTTTTTTTTGGCTAGATATGGCTCTCTTAATCTTCTGTGTTCATCAAATTGTCTCACAATCTGATATCCGGTGCTAATTATATTTATTCTGTCTTTGCTAGTGACATTTAGTCGAATGGAACCAGAGGGTAAGTTGGTCATGGGTTTCAGAAAGGCTTCAAGTGTTCCTCCTGAACAGGTGTGAATAGTTGGTTTACTTTTTTCTGTCTTTCCATCTTTTTATGCTTTTGTTAATATAGGGAAATACCGCTTGTCAGGATATTCAGACCTCTAAAACTGGTAATGGCTGCTCTACAAATGGTGATGCTAATAACAGAAGCAATAAGCCTGGTGAATCTGTCTTGTCTCTCCCTGTTCGAACTTGTAAAGGTGGTACAGAATCAAACAAGTTGTCTACAAGTCAGGCAGATTCAACAGAACCAACGTGGACAAAAACTGAGAAAGCTGGAGGCAATATGAGAGAAATGCCTGGAGATAAGTCTTTTCCTGCTAAAAAAAAAAATAGCATCCTAGGTTCAAAGAGTAAACGCCTTCGCATTGAAAATGAGGACTCCATAGAGATCAAGCTTACTTGGGAAGAAGCTCAAGGCTTTCTGCGTCCTCCTCTCAACCATGAACCCAGTATTGTGGTGGTTGAAGGCCATGAATTTGAAGAATACGAGGTATGTCTATTTAAAAGTTGTATTTAGACTTACAACTCAATCTAAATGTCCTGATGACTTTTGTACAAGTGCGAATCTTCCTTATATTCCTATTTCAATTGTGAAGAACTATAAATACATGACAACACACCCCCTTGTTTTATAGTGTTGTTTATTTGCTGTCTCATCTTTTGGCATACGGCATGTTTCTGGACTTATCTGTTTTAGGCATATGATTTGACAAGTTTTGTACAGCCATTGCTGGTTTCTTTATGTTAGCAATTGATTTGTCATTTACTGCTTTACTTGTGTTGGGGGAGTCTTGGTCAAAAACCTGATTCCTGGTTTGTGTGCGTGGTGGCGTGATTGGTTTGATTGTTTCCGCTTAGTTTACTATTCCAGTGAAAAATATTAATGAAACAAATACTGTTAAGACAACTACGTTCAATTTGCGTGGATTTGGAAAGTATATCTAAACCAACGAAATTTGGTTCTTGTTTATATATATATATATATATATATATATATATATATATGAGATCGGTTTACATGAATTCATTCTCATATAAAGGGCATGAGGCCAATCTTTTAGGTTGTTGGATTCCGATCCGACGGTGGGTATCAAATCAGCAGGTAGGTGAGTGTGAACCAATCACTCACCCTTGTAGCCGTCAGATCAAGATCCAATGGCTACAACTTGAACTTGCCTCATATAAGCTATATGAGAGCGATCTCATTTATCTTTTCCCTTCCCGAGATCGGTTTACATGAGATCATTCTCATATAAGGAGCATGAGGCCAATATTTTGGGTTGTTGGATTCCAATCCAACGGTGGGTATCAAATGAGCGGGTAGGTGAGTCTAACCCTTGTAATTGTTAGATCATGATCCAATGGCTACGACTTGAACTAGCCTCATATAAGCTATATGAGAGGGATCTCATTTAAATTTTTCCCTTTCCAAGATCGGTTTTACATGAGATTGTTCTCATATAAAAAGCATGAGGCTAATCTTTTGGGTCATTGGATTCCGTTCTGACGGTGGGCATCAAATCAGCGGGTAGGTGAGTGTAAACTATCACTCATCCTTGTAGCCATTAGATCAAGATCCAATATCTACGACTTGAACTGGCCTATATGAGAGCGATCTCATTTAAACTTCTCCCTTCCCTATATATATATATATGTGAGATTGGTTTACATGATATCGTTCTCATATAAGGGGCATGAGAACAGTCTTTTGGGTCGTTGGATTCCGATTCGACGGTGGGTATCAAATCGGTGGGTAGGTTAGTGTGACCTATCACTCACCCTTATAGCCGTTAGATCAAGATTCAACTACTACGACTTGAATTGGCCTCATATAAGCCAAATAAGAGCGATCTCTTTTAAACTTTTCCCTATATATAGATGCAGTACAGTGGGTGCGCCCTGCCAACAAGGGCAATCTGGTTTGGCAACCGCTCCCTGCCTTCCCCTATACGCAAGCCTTCAGAGATCTGACCACTCGCGACGTGCCAGGCACAATTTTTTATAATATGTGGCCTGGCACATATTAACTATTTTCTGTATACATATACCATATTAATATTTTACGTTTGAGCTTATTCGATCTTAGAATTAGCTGTGTATTGATCGTTTTAATATTAGAACCCTTGCAAGTGCACAAGGCAATTGTACTACGGTGAGTATATAAGGGTTGTTGAACCTTAGAGACGGATAAACAATCTACCAAACTCAAGAGAAAGTTGCAGTTTTTAATTAATCTAAGAAAGTAATAACTTTAACTAAATTAATTGAGATTTACTTATGTGGAGAAATGCCAAGGCTTCGAATCCACCACACAATAAACTAGTGTATCGTCTCTCTCTCTTTTGTATAGATTCCTAATTGGCTAGTATATTCCTCTCGGACATATACTTGTCAATTCAAGATATGGTGCTCTCCTCTCGGACATAACACATAAGCAATTAAAACATGAAATTGTGATCTATCTCTATCAAGCATAAACTAATGAAACTTTATTAATATATAACACCTCAGTCTACTCACGTTTTTGGTCGGACACGCAAGTATTCTTTCGGATTAAAACTCACAAGAATTCACTCTAGCCTCTCTCGAGCACATGGAATAAACCTTAATGAATTAACATTAAAACCATAACAAAGATCCATACACCAACTAGAATAAAAGTTAAGATGAGAGAAAAGAAAACAATACAACTAGTCAATTTGGGCTTCATCTAAGCCTTGGAAAGAAGTTTAGCCAAGCATTGGAGGAGAAACAATCATCATATTCTTCATAATCTTCTTATTCTCTCCTTTGCTATAGCCGTAAAAAACTCTCCAAAAGAACTCTCTAAGACTCTCTAGATCTAATCTCTAATGCTCAAAACGTCAACCTTTATATATGTATAGGGGTGAAGAAAAACCACGAAACCCCCTTCAATTCCGACTCAAAATAGGGTTTATTTCAATTTTGCGAATACGGCGATCGATCGCTACAATGCCGATTGATCGCTTACTGTTCATCCGTAAACTCCAGTAGATACGATCGATGACGATCGATCGCGAAAATTTCATTTTTTTGCTCAGGCGATCGATCGCCTCATTTGCCGATCGATCGGTTACTATTTATGTTCTGCATCACAATCTTCCAATAGTCATAACTTTTCGCTCCGAATTTTGAATTGCGCGTGGTCGGTGGCGTTGGAAAGTTGACTTCTTGAATTTTAACATGAAACTTGAATCAGTCCAATCAGAGATATACATACGAGGTTATGAAGATTCAACCATTGGAGTCATGTTTTCATCACATTTGCAACTTACGCTTGTTTTTCCTACAAAAACCAAAAACTACATTAAAGTATCACTAAAATATGATCAAACACACATAAAAATAAGTTTAGGAGCTAATAAAATGCAATATTCAAGTGTAGATCATGTGTTGAGGTCAAGTCAGCTCAACTCGGCTCAAAGTTTGACTGAGATCAAGTTGAGATGGACAAAAGCTTAACTATGGTTGAGGTTGACTCGTTATCACCATACTAACCAAGTCAGGATCTCGGTTTGGTTTGGCAGGGGGTCAATTTGAATTCAGTTTCGTTGGGAAAAGGATATGGAAAGAGTTGGTATTTATTTCCATACAATAAAAGACTAGATACTAAACTCATCGGAAGGTGAATCTCAATGCAATGACATTTCTTTACAAGGTTGAGTACAATGGCATTTATCTACATCATCAAATGGCACCGCTAAGCAAAAATGCTACTATTAAACAGAAACAAAGGACGCTGGGCAACACAAATAGGATCATCAAGAAATACTTTCAGATAACTTTTTTTATAACATTCTTTCAAATAACTTAACAATGTGATGGAGTCGATATTGCAACTGTGGTAATGAACTTAATGCAGGGTTAGGATCAAGCAAATTAAAACAAATGTTGGAAGTTCAGAAATTTTCTTAGGCTAGAATAAAGTCCAATGTGGTCAATTAGCTGCTCAAAGATTACAGCAAGTATGAATAATAAAAATATTACCGCAAACAGCTTAAAGCTAAGAAATTAAAGATGTGTCACTGTAAATTTACTGGTCCTCAAAGCAAGAGAATGCTAATGCGCCATGGCGAGTCTTACCAACTCAGAAATTCCTTGATACATGGTGTAGAATATGAGTTATCCATCCATTAGGGAGAACAAGCCCAACTTGAATAGACATTCTGGATGCAGGGCTGGTGTGACCAATGTGGGACTGCAATAAAGTAATCTGTTCTGAGCAGGAACAGTTTGTTGCAGGTGGAGGAACAACATTTGCACCTTAGATGGTGGTGGCAGCTGGGGATTGCATGCAAAAATCAAGCAGTTGGTGACTGATATCAAAGCAAGTAGAGAAACAAAAAGAAAGTAGAGAAACAGAGGTGAAGACACAGGGAACGTGGATGGGATGGGGATGCATGAAGGGGTCAGGCAGGGAGCAAACAGGGCCTGGGAAGAGAGCAGCCCTAGCCTTTTCAGTCCCGCTCATGGTTACGTCCAAAAAGAATCCTTTCGAACCAAAACCCAAACTTTATCCTATTTTAATTCGTAAAATTGTCAAAACTGCAAAATTGTGGACTTTTATTCACCTCGACTCCATTCAGCTATTTTCTAATATTTGGTAAAAGTCGGTGATTTTTGTCATTATGGTTATCAATTATCACCCCTTAAGTTTTGCAGAATGGGAAATATTGTGTAGGAAACAACATTATTATTGCTCAGATCTGTGTTACTTGCTAAAGTTTGCAATTTGCTTACATGATTTAGCTGACAAAAGATGTGTCGTTCAAATACTTACAGTCAAAAGGATGTGTATAAGGCTATAGGACGATGAAGAAACATATATTAGTTGCTCATTTGATTGCTTGTAAATTAGAAGGATGTTCCTTATCTATTACAGGTTGACTTTGTTTTTAACAATTTTGTACATATGATTCATGTGCAAACTAAGAAGGGAACGTCGTGTATCTTTGTGGTTTGTCTACTGTAATGCATGCAGCTGAACCAATAGATCAACTATCCTGCTAAAGATAATTACGTACTTTGTGTACCATTTCTGCTTGATTACAGAATGATATTCTAATGTATGAATGGACTCTTATTTGTAGGAAGCACCTATGTTGGGAAAGCCTGCCTTCTTTACAACAAACTATGCAGGGTAATTTCTTTTGTTTATATTGCACTATATATCGATTATCTTATATATGAAGTGATACTGGATTCGTCTATTGCTTCAAGTTGTGACATTTACACTATATCTTTGTTAGGTGCCAAATAGTGCCTGTACAATAATCTTGATTAATCATACAAATAAGAAGGCATCATTAATGTTTTGCACGTAAGAAGGCTGGTCTCCAAAGGATGAAAAGACTGCCAAGATATTGGAAGTTGCATATGTTAAGAATCACCTTTTAATTACAATTCCAGAGTCTAACCAAAGCCATTGGCTCAGTTGTGGGAAGATACGAGATGATGACGTTGGTGGGGATACGCCGTATGGCAAGTCTTCACGGGCCTTTGCCATGATCCTCACCAACTTCATTGTCTGAAATTTACCTTTAATTTTGAAGTTATTTGTTAAAGTTGAACAAATATTGTTAACATTTATCTGCAGCTTCTGTCAGTGGTCCTTTTCTGTTCAACTGTGAAATAGCTAGGTTTTAGATGATTTTTTTTCAATACCTTGGGATGAAAATTTGCAGCCTGGTTTTGTTTTCTGAATTAAGTTCTTCTTTGAGCTTAATTATATATTTATGTTGTTCTTACGAAGTTTGTAACAGTTGTTCAGTGTCTTTGGTTTTTGTGGTTGCTCTAGCAGAGAAAGGAATCAATGGGCCCAGTGTGAGGACTGCTCCAAGTGGCGCAAATTACCAACAGATGCCCTTTTGCCTTCAAAATTGACTTGCCATGCTAATTTATGGGATCATGAAAGGTCAGGTGATATCAAGGTTTAGGACTCTAGATTATAACTTCCATATGCATATACTCCTTAAATAGTTGGTGTTCCTGTTTTCATCCTCTGCTTTACTAATGTGTGCATAGTTCACTATCCTTTTTGATGGACCAATCTGGTTAGTGGCTGAAATGAGTCAACCAGGAAGCTTTCCTGATTGACCAGGCGGTTATATACTTTACCTAATAGTTTGAGACACAGATGCACTTTGGTCTATACATAAAAATTAACTAGACAGAGTTCTATAATGCCCTTAAGAAATTTTGAAATGTGGAAAACTTGTTTTGGTATAAAAAAGAATTAAATTTGAAAGCAAACACTTTGATTAGCTTTTACAAGGAAGGTTGATTCTTGCAAAGTCTTTGCAAGATAAGTAGGGGAACGAGAATTTTCTGCCTCAAAGGAGTCCTAATACTTTTTTGTGGGTGTGAAAAGAGTTGAGAGGGAAAACAAAGCAAAAAATAATTTTTTCCCTCTAAAAGTACTTGTCCACATTGTGACCTCTGAGCATGCCGTATTTCTTCTTTCGTTTTACTTAAGGGACCAGTCAAACTTATTAAACACCATCAAATTCCATTTTTTTCAGGTATATTTCGTATTAGTTTTTTCGTATATCTCCGTTATGAGATGTTATTTCAGGTTTTTCCCCCCATAAAATAGTTATTTTAGTTGTTCATAACATGTATCTGCAGTTACATGTTTTATTAAATTGTGAGGAGAATAAAATGTTGTCTTGCCAATTTTCACTGCCTTGCTACATATGGGCTTCTCATCTTTTGTTGGAAAAAGCAGGAGAGTTCAACAACTGAAGCTATCTTGTTGATATAACAGCTAGTAGAAAGGTGTTGGTTTAGGAGAGAAGACCTCTATAAGATGTTTATAGTTTTTGAAATCAAGAAGCCTATGATAGAGTGCCTAGACAGCTCATTTGGAGTGTCTTGAAGAAGGGAGTTATAAGAGGATATAGAGATACCACTAAAAATATGTTATATTCCCTCCGTCTCATAATACTGTGTACATTTGAAAATTATCTCTTTTCCATAATACTGTGTACATTTGTCCTAGTCACTTGATCCCTCCTTTTTTCAATATAAAGGAAAAGAAGCTGCTTTTTCAAATTCCCCCACCGGAGATTACCAGATGCTTTCCCTTTCCGTCACTCCATGCCTCCGTAAATTGGAAACCCAGATCCAGTGAAAGGTCCTTCCAATGGCCCGCCTTTTCCGGGTCAGAGGCCTGGGGGAGCTGACTAGGCAATTGGGCAGCAACGGCGGCGGTTTGGATGATTCGGGTCTGGTGTCGCCATTTGGAGAAGTGGGCTGCAGCCTCTCCGATGAGGAGCTCCGGGAGACCGCCTACGAGGTATTCGTCGGCACCTGCAAGGCCACCGGCGGAAAGTCCCTGACTTTCATATTGCAGTCGGAATGATCCAATTCTGAGAAGTCGCTCTCGCCTTCGTTGTTGGGCATACCTACGTCGTTGCAGAGATCACTCACTTCCACTGCGGCAAGTAAGGTGAAGAAGGCACTGGGTCTGAAGTCGCTTTCGCCCTCAACGAATACCAGACCTGTCGACGGAGTCGGAATTGAAGGAGGTCACGTGAGTTTCTTGTGGGCCCCATGGTCCAATAAAAACAACAATTATTTGAAATGTACACAGTATTATGGAATGGAGGGAGTATGCATGATGAGATAATGAATAGTGTGTGAACAATTGAGGGGTAAACTAATGAATTCCTGGTCATAGTAGGTCCACATTAAGAATCAGCCTTAAGCCCATATCTTAGGGATGAGTTACCTGCACATATGCAAGATAGGGACCTTGGTGCATGGTTTTGCGGATGAGGTTGTTTTACAATTGAGGGGTAAACTAATGAATTCCTGGTCACAGTAGGTCTACATTAAGAATCAACCTTAAGCCCATATCTTAGGGATGAGTTACCTGCACATATGCAAGATAGGGACCTTGGTGCATGGTTTTGCGGATGAAATTGTTTTACTGATGAGAGTAAAGTAGGTTTAAATGCAAAATTGAAATTGTGGAGGGAAGCTCTAGAACTGAAAGGTTTTAATAGTAGTACGACTAAAGCTGGGTATACAGAATGGAAAAAGTTAACATGTGACACGGCTCATGCACGTCAGTATGTGCCGAAGCATTGATAGCCATGCGATCGAGATCCAACAGTCTGCATTGATAGAGAGGTGGGTGGGTGATTCAAACCTGCCTGCCCCTTGTATTAGTGTGCGTCGCTGGACTGAAATCTGGCAGTACATAGTAGGATAAATGTGACAGTTAAGGGCAGTGTTGGGAGTTCTGTGTGATAGGTGTTCGAAATAAGTTTCAAGGCAAGTTTTATAGGAAAATCATTAGGTCTGCAATGCCCTACGTAGCAGAATGTTGGGCTCCAAAGAAAAGTCATATATTAATAAATTGAATTGGGCCAAAATGAGAATGCTAGGGCGAATGTGGGGGATAAGCAGGATAGATAAGAATAGAAAATTAGAAATGCGTATATTTATGAGAACTTTGGGTTAGTGCCTTTGGAAGAGAAGCTAAGGAATGTAGGTTGCGTTAGTATGGGCATATACAAAGAAAAGCAATGGATACCCGGTAAGAAGGTTGGAAGGAATGCATGCAAATGATGCCAAAAGAGGGAGAGAGAGATCTAAGAGAACTTGGTTGGAGTAAATAAGAAAGGATATGGCTTTGCTATCTATTACAAAAGAGTTGGCACACAACAGGCTCGAATGAGGCGTAAGATCCATGTCGCTAACCACAAATTGTTGAGAAAAGGCGCTACCTGATTATGGTTATGATTATGATTATAATTTTTGTTGGAAAAATGGTATGAAAATAGGCATAAATGATTGATATAACTCTTTTGTAAACAATTCCATTTTGCTCATTAGCAATTTTTAATTGCATATACCTGCATGAATTTGATTTGTGGATGTACCATTTGTGAAGCTTGTAGCAACCATATTGACAGTTCTCTTGTTGCAAATGTTCTAGATCTTCATGTTCTGCCCCAGAGGAAGTAACCTCCAAACAACTTGAAAATATGTTCTCTGCAAAATATGGTATGATGGAGCTTTGATTGTTTAATATAATTTGGCCAATTGCTAGTGCCTTTCTATGCTAGGTTTTGCATGGATTTTTTATTTGGACAGCTTGTCAACGATTCAGACAACAAAATGTAGTTGCAGATGACTTTTTGCTTGGGTATGAAGCATAATGATCGGAGATATTGTATCGTTTTGTGCAACAATTGAACTACCATTTCTAGCTTATCGTACACTAGTAACTCTCTTTTGCTATACTGGACCTGCCATGTGGTCGAAAAAATAGGCCACTATATACTATGAGTTAACATACTTATCTATGCGAGATATGTTTTTTTGAGTTCTATGTAGTGGTTGAGTGGAGTATGCCCTCTGTTTGGAATGTGTGGAATATTTATGGAAAATGTGTAATGTTATTTTCAGGACCACAGACGTGGCCAGAATTTGAGTTCGGAAATTTTTTAAGTTTGTTACTGTCTTCGTTGCAACATACTGGAGCTGATACTAAATCAATTGCATTACATCAATACTGATGTATATTTAACAACAAAGTTTGATAGGATAGCGATTTTAGCCTTTTTCTCTAGCTGATTTAACGGCTACCAACTGTATAGCCTGATGGGGACATGCAGTTGATATCCACTCAAAGCATGAAGTTGATCATGTCATTTGTGTTGAACTCTTGCTAGGTGTTTACTGTTTTCTGAAACAAAGAAATACGTTTAGAAATGAATGGGATGTCTTGTCAAAATTTTTAAACATTTGATTTCCTTATGCAACAGTTAGTCCTAAAAGAAAGAGGATGAAAGTAGAAGCTGAGAAGGTAGATGCATCAGAAGGTTTGGACACTCTAGCCAATGTTGCAATTCTTGGAGAAGATGGGTCTGTTCCTTCAAGCCAAGCCACCACCAAGCATCCCCGCCATCGACCTGGTTGTTCCTGCATTGTCTGCATCCAGCCTCCAAGCGGCAAAGGCCCAAAACACAAGCAGAGCTGCACTTGCAACGTTTGTCTCACTGTGAAGCGCAGATTTAGAACCCTCATGATGCGGCGGGAGAAGCGCCTTTCGGAAAAGGAAGCAGATACCAGTAAGAAGATGCAACATTTGAAATCCTCTGATAAGCCAGAGGCAGGAGAGGATGAAGAAGGAACTGAGAACAGTTACATGGATAACGGAAATTTGAACCCAGAAGTGACTATCGATGAAGTGGAAGCAACTCTGGTCAAGTTGGAAGTTTCTTCTCCACCCTTTAAAGGTCAGATTGATCTAAACATTCAACCTGAGCGGGAAGAGGAGCCATTGTCAGTGTTGGAATCAAGTAACATGATTAAGCTGCTTCAGGATGCTGTTGATTCACATCCGCAAGAGAATTTGGGGGGTCCAGATGAAAAAAAACATGGTGTTGATTGTATCATAGAGCTTGACAGTGCTGATATTGGAGGGGAGATGCTCATGAATGGTGCTCCTGAGCCACATTCTGAAGAGGATCAGCCTGTTCCTAAATCTTCCTGTGCAGCGCCTTAGGCCTTGGGCATCCTAGCAAATTATAACTGGCAGTTTCATAATCATGTCCCACTATAGTTGAGTTTGGGGCAGCTCCTGTGTACAGTTTTGCATCAGCAGTATGCAGCTTCTCATACTGCCATATCGGTAACCGGCTTTTGTATGTATATATCATGGAGAGGGAAAGATAGAGAATATAAAAGCTTAGAGCTCAAGGCATTAACTTTTAGATTTATATTCGGATCCTTTTACAGAGTTTCATGAGAAATGCAGAGCAAAGAGCATATATTTATATATTCTATGTATTATCATCTTCAACTCGCCTTGTCCTGTGTATTTTTCAGGATAAACTGTTGTATACCAGTGGAAGTCTTAAGAATTTTCGGGGATTACCGTTTGGGAAAAGTAGTGTGGCAGGATCGTGTTTTTAAGAGACTGCCTAACACGCTTGTTTGATCCTTTGTTTCTAACCCTTGCCCTGCCATTTTCATAATTAGTTATTATTCTAAAAATATGCTCCACTTTTTGGTATTTTGTCTTTTGTGCTGTTAGGGATGTTTTTGGGGCGTGAAAAATCAGTTTCATCCACGCCCAAACATCCACCTGGCAGTTGAAACACCTCATGTTAGTGGATTATCCCAAAAATTTTAACCATTTGGATTTTTTTAGCTGGATTTTTTAGGCCCCAAACGGCCCCAGCAAGAGCTATCTTTAGACCTGGGGCTTTGGACATATTGTTCTAAGATTTGATAGTGCGCCAAAACGGTATAGTCAGGACTAAACCTTAATTGAAGCATACACAATTTTTTTGGATAAGCATACAAAGTTTTTCTGAACAAGTCTTCTCTTATCACGATATAAGGTCATTTTTTTTGGTGAAAAAGAAAGGTGATAACTGATAAGGTCATTTTGACAGTAAGAAAACAACAAAGAAAAGACTGTCATTTATCAGTTCAGGACTCTAGTAAATCTAAGGTTTTAAAAATCACCCGGGGGGAGGTGTCTTGAAAAAAAAATAGAACCCCCCAATTTTGCATAGTCCAATGTTCTCTGTGTAGTAATTTAATGAATAAAATAATTACATTAAAAAAAGTGGGAGAGCTGGGCGGAGGAGTTGGTCGTTGGGCGGCGTAGAGATGAGATTAGTGATTGAAGAAAGAATGGGGGTTGAGGGGGGGGAAGGGAGTCGGGGAGACGAGGAAAGGAAATTGGGATAAAAAGGAAAAAAACCTCTGGCCTGGTCAACCAGGTCACCACTGGTTCAATCGGGCGGGTTAAACGGGGTCGATGGGGATCAATCTACCCGGATGACCCCGCTTGAAAAACCTCCCGTCTCTTATCAAACCGGCTGGGTGGGTCCGAGTTTTAAAATCATGGAGTGAATGTTGTGGTCCTCCGGTCAATGCTCTAATCCTCAGCTGCAATTTGTTGTGCTATAGATTCTACATGACCCAAATATGATAAGTTTGTACTCTAATCCTCTGTTGCAGTAGGATTGATCCATTTGCATTCTCCAATGTTATGGGCGGAAAGTGATGAAAGATTTCGTTTAATTTATTTCATTGAATGTGAGCAGAATGTTTTGGATACAGGATGGAAAATTTAAATGGGGCTGAATGTGGGAACAGCTGAATGAAGGCCTGAATGGACCGGACTATTCAGCCGAGTTTTCCATTCGGTGTCCAAGATGGTCAGAAGAGCGGGGCCGGGCCGGGGGAGGCACCATTGAAGGATAATAGTGGTGTATATAGAGTAATGAGCGGGGTGGGTTGAGAAGCAACCAATACGGATGGAAATGAAGAGATTTCCATAAAGATGACGTCAGTTTATGGGGGTGGGCTAATAAAATAGTGGGGTGGCAAAACATATACCCTTAGCATTTTCCTAATGTTATGTTTTTTTGCTGCACAGACTTTTCTGAGCATTTTCCTTTTTTTTGGTGCAAGGAAAAGAGAGAGAGGCTTTTGTGTTTTTTGGTTGACATAGCCTCTTGGATGGAGAGGGCGAGTAATTTGCCTCTCCCCAGAGATTGAGTAGACAAGTGAGATATCTATCTATCTAATCTTGAAAAACAGGTGGTGGTTGGGTCTGGGTGTGGGCTGCTTGCTTGCTTGCTTATGACAATTGTGAGCATGTCGTCGTCGTTCGCCCAAAGCTGTTGGCGCATTCCGTCCACATCTTCAGCCCGCAATCTCATTCATCCTCTTTTCGGTACTTGCTCTTCCCCCCAACCCCCTATGTCTCTTGTGTATTCTTTCACGTTCGTCTGCACTCGTTTCCATCAGAAGATTGGGTCGACAATCTTGGTACTACTATTAAGATGAATTCAGGAGCATTCTCTTCGTTTTTCATACTCTATTAGAGTGCGTGAATTATAGTTTACCGGAATGGTAATACTCAATTGTAGTTAATTATGATGCTTCCAGCTTATACAACTAAAAAAAAACGCACACACCGGTTTTAGACATCAGAACGGTTGTCTATGTTCATTGTACCTGGTTCACTTAGGTAGCGTAGTTAGCTGATTCTGATAGTGCACTTACGAAGAATAATAGGGCCTTTTCAGCTTAAATACAGCCTGCTGAAATCAGAGTGCCTCTATATATTTAACTAACCATGTTTGCGGTGATAGCACAATTAGCCGATCCTGGTTATCGCTCTAAAATTGTGTATGATAGGGATATGATAAAGATTCTGAGATGTATTCTGCTATTTTTTTAGATTCAACCAAAGTGATAGAGGAGTTTCTAAAAAAACGAGACTGCTATAGTGTAGTGAAAACGTTAGATTTGACAGATAACAATTCTATTTCCTACCTAATTGCATGCAACTTTGTTTAACACCAGGCTCATGTGAGGTACTCGTACTTTAGTAGAACATTCTTCTCAGCAATCATCTATTTCCTGTTTAATTAGTCTTATGTTTGGGTTCTTACATAAGATCGTAGGATTTGTGAGAGAAAATATGATTTGTTAGAGCAAATATACTCTACCCTAGATTATAAATTCGACAATAGTTTAGAAGGTTGCTGTTTCTTTTTCTGTATATATTATCAGAGAGGAAGCTTAAAACAAATGACAAAGTAGTTAAAAGATCCTCTATGCAAACTATTGTTACTCCTCGACAAGATGTTGCATCAGGCAAGTCTAGGAAAAGCCAAGATCGTCAATTTAAAGATTTGGCTGCTGGTATCGCAGGTATGACAAACTGTGATTTGTCCACTAGTTTCCGTTTTTCTTATATGGCCTAATAGTTTTTGTGATGTAAGAGACTCGATTTTGCTATCTGATATTTTGTGATTCTTTTATTTGCTATCAATATTGTCTAGGCATGATGGTTCCAGTGGCAAGTATATTTGCAGACGATGCAGCAAGAGCGTTATCTGTGGAGCAAATCATGGTGAGGTTGTGTCTTTTACTCATGAATTGTAATTACTCGTGAATACTTGTCATAGGAAACCAAACCAAGTGTGCTTGCACTTATTAAATTTGCCGGTGTCATCTGTTAAATCACGTCTTTGTGGACCCATTTTTCAGCATTTTGAATTATGGGCCACGTAAAAGTGGTGCCATTTTATTGTGATTCTGCATTCAAGGAGAAAAAGGTTTAGGAAAGTGAATTCAGTTAGTAACAAGAAATTTAGGTATGTTAGTGTGGAAATCGCTCATAAGATATTAGCATTATGAGGAGGTTTCCTGGATGCTGATCCAAAGTAGTTGGGTAGGCAAAATGATAATGTTCCTCGATAATTCTTAGTTTCACAGCCCTAATATTTGGGAAAAAATTACGCTATTTCATCCCAATATCCTCTGGCAGATCCTTCTCATTCTCATCTTTTGAAGTTTCATTCTTTTATATGGGTAGTTTTAGTAGACAGTTTTTGCTATTATCCGGACACTAAATGCTCATTTTCGGAAGTTCCTTATATCCTGTATCAGATCATACCTATCCAATTTGACTTCTCTGTCTGGATAATATTCTGGGTGGAATTTATACAATATTTCTTGCAGTATGCATATATTAAATCTTGTAAGTATTTGAGGAGCTAGTAAACTCTTATTTCAAGTCAGGAAGGGGGGAATATGCCCATGTTGGCTGATATAAACCTTGGGGATTGGTTCGGAGGCTTTGTATATTCTGCAGGACAACAAGCTAATGAAGCTGTTCAGAATCAGCTTTCAGCTCTTAGCTTCACAAGGTGTCTTATTTATTTTATGTAGTATGTTCAAACAGAAGAAGCAAACGGTTAATTTAAGTCCTAAAATGTATTCTCTTTTGTTGCATGTGTCTGCAGTATTTTGGTCATTTTTGGTGCAGGACTTGTGACTAGCCTTTCTCCTTGTACGCTAAGTGTGTTACCACTTACTCTTGGTTACATCGGTATGTCCTGAACTTTATTTAATCTATGAGACAATTCATAGCAAGTACCCTAAGTTATCTCAAAGCAATTGAATGTGGGGTAAACATATTTTTAGCGTGTCACAGACAACTATTTATGCCTTCATTCACAAAAAATACGCGGCCTTGTTTTTAGTCTCTTAATATGTGCAGATTGCTAGTGGAAGCATATGTATATGTATTAATGGATGGTTGAGTGTACGTAAGAGTATGTAGTGTGTTTGGATATGTAAGTTCAGCCTCACACTACCTTTGCTAATGGTAGAAATAAGGAATGTGGGCTTTTCTTGTTGGAAGAAGGTGGGACAGATAGGAATTTAAAGGACGGGGACATGGGCCACCCAATTGGCGCATTTACACATTTGGGCTCTCCAACACATCATGTCAATCACAGCTTTTTATAAATGACTGAGATAGCAATTTTCAGTTTGGTGATGTGGTTTAAATAGGAATAAGAACGGGAATTTCTTAAGGGCAGAGCCGTTGATGATGGAGGTACTCCAACACGTCATGCTCATTGCCACTTTATATAAGGTCTAAGAGAATTCTATATTTGGCCACATTTCACCAAACTGAAAACATGCTAAGTCAATATAAAAAAGGAATTCTCCAGATTCGGCCTCATTGAGTCCCACAGGGTCTCTACTTTTCAATCAATTGCCTCCACGTACACATTCAAAAGAATTTGACAGTTCTAAATAATTTTGTGCTGGATATATACAGACAAAAGACTCTTCGGCAGTGTTCTATAAATCTTTTGTAGGTATCCTTGAGGTTAGATGCAGTCAGATCACCTTGCAGCTATTTATATGAAGCATACAATACTCGAGATGTATGCTTAATTAAATTAGGAGCTCAAAAACTTGAGGTACACCATGATGTAAATTAGATGCCAGCTTTTCAGGACTAAGCTTCATGTGAATGCTAGGATGTATATATGTTAGACTGTATGATTATGTCGGTAGCATTAATCTTTTATATTAGAGAGGGTATTTTAGTCCAGTTTGGGTTATTGAGGTAATTCCCTGTTTAGTTCCTGCCATGTATTAGGAAACCTGATCTATATAAGGATCATCCTTCCTTAATGTAATTTAGACCTCTCTATGCAAAAGTACTGGTCACCTTTGAGAATTCTATCAGTGAATATATATATATATGTGTGTGTGTGTGTGTGAAATGTTTTTCATAGCTAATATTAGTTATAGTTATAAGAGAAATGTTTTTCATAGCTAATGTTGGTTATATTTTGTACATAAGGTCTACACGATAGTGCTTCACTTTTTTTATGGTGAAAAGTTTAATTCATGCATCAGCCTTTTACAATATGTTGTCCATGTTTGTTGACCATGGACGATATCCTTATGCCCACCCACCAATTTTTTCTTCATCTCTGCCTTGTCTCCTCCCTTGCCAATTTTCTACCACATCCCTCCCTAAAATGGGCCCACCTGACCACTTAGCAAACTTTTCTTCTAATCTATTTATCTATCCTAACCACATAAATGCCATAATGTAATAACTGAAAGAAGGAAAGTAAATAAGTCATTAACCATTTCGTCTTATGAAATATGCCTCTCTTTGGTAGTCCAAAGCATTTGAGTTAGTCATTCTATTTTTTTGGTTATTTCGTTTGGACACATTTGTGATTGTCTACTTTCATACCCTGGTCGATGTCAGGTCACATTGATAGAAGCCTTACATCTATTTATCAATTTGTACACGGGCCTTATATTATCTTCTTTGCAGTGGAGACTCAGATTTTTTATTTTTTCTTATAATTTGGCTGGAAACAGGAGCTTTCGGTTCTGGAAAAACCCGAATTGCGGTATATTCTCTACTTTATTACTCCCCTCTTTTAGCTTTTCGTTTTTTAGCTTTGTATGAGAAAACTGGCACTAAAAGGATGCTATTATGGTGTATGACCTTTTATTATACTTTTCCTAAAGACCTACAATTTGTTATGCAATTCTACTGGATCTTCGTGAGACTGACCAAATAGTTCAGCCTAAAGGGGTATTGGTTTCTTTCATTCTCTCTTATTTATTTGTACTTTAGTATTAATTTCTAACTATGACTTTGCAAAGCTTTTGGTTTGTGGGTCTGTTACATTGCCAGTTTGAACTCCATGCAAGGTGGGAAATTGTGATTGTTACCAAGTGGTACTGACAAGTTTTAATTTCTGAACAGTGTGTGTCACCATTTGTTAAAGATCAACTAAGCTTGTATGAGGCCATTTTTTTAGCCTCAGGAAACATAAAATTTCAATTTACTTTGCATTCATCTAAAAAATGTTCCATTTTTCAGATTATATGGGATTCAGTTGCTTTTTCTTTGGGACTTGCCACAACACTTGCAGTTCTTGGAATTGCTGCGTCATTTGCTGGAAAGGCATATGGACAAATTGGCCAGGGACTTCCTTTAGCAGCTTCTGGCTTGGCAATTGTTATGGGCTTGAATCTACTGGAGGTAATTACACATCTCATATAGTAACACGGTCTGCACCCTCTGTGCCTAGGGCTCGCAGCCCTTCCATCAACATCGTGTGGCTCCAGTAGGCCCCCCTTGTTTTTGCACCGTTGGATGGTGATCCAAACGGAGTATGATCCAAGGGCACTGTATGGGCCAAGCATGCAGAAAGCCAGTAGGAATGGCTAACTATGGGCAGTTTGGCAACAGCTTTGGGAGAGGATTTGAGAAGGATTTGTCATTATCATGTTTAGCAACATGATAAGATTAAAAAAATTGAGTGTTCATGAATCTGCAGAATTTCTGCCCAGGCAGCTTTGTTATTAACATGTTTGGCAAAACGAAATCTTGGACAAATCCAGATTGTTCAAAAAGACATTATTCATAGTGATATGACAGCTAAAAGCCATAAATCCTGATGGGTGGGGAAATCCCAATCCATCATGATTCATGGCTTTGGCAGAGATTTCGAGGTACGATTAATGAAGATGGCATTGACATTGTTGTGGAATTTATGATGAATCTCGATTGTTCACAAACTTGCTTTGTTGACAAATATTTTGGGCAAAGCTGTTGTTCCATATCATTACCTTAGCTAGAAAATGGAGAATTTCCTAGCTGTACACCAGTTGTAATTGGTTGTGTCTTTTGTCTCAATGTCATCATCATTATCATCATCATATCCCAGCTATCTGGGGTCGCCGGCATGGATTATATACCGCATTTGACTCTTATCGCATCAAAATGGTACAAAATCCATACAAAGAAACATATTGGTAAGTTTTTACGCCGGATGCCCTTCCTGACGCAACCCTCCGAAGAGGGGACAATGATAAGAAAGATTCAACATCATCATATTCATCATACACCTTTCCAAATATGTGGATTGGCTTCATGACATGATGGTTGCACATGAAATATTAATATAGCCATCTTCCATCACAAAGCTGGTAACAATGAAAACCAGTCTGCTTTTACATGGGAGCATGGCTTAATCGAAATATTAATATGTCTTTTGTCTCAATGTGTATCCGTAATATTCTATTTAAGCAATAACTTATGAAGTCACGGGAAGCTACAAGGTGACCTCAAGTACTAGTTGATTGTAAAATATTGCAAATTTAGAGATACGACTTTCAAACAACTAATATTGCAAATTTAGAGATACGACTTTCAAACAACTTGCATGGGTTATTTTCTGTGAGAACACTTGGTAGGTTTATGCAATTCATATTTTAATGTATTTTAGGTTTTTGAAATATCATATGATTGTTTGATTGGTCTTTATCCTATCAGTCCAGCATGCTAATTTATATCAACCACATCTATACATGTTCATTGGTGCTTATTTGTGTCCACCTGTTTTCAGGTAATTGAAATACAACTTCCTTCATTCTTTAATAATTTTGATGCCCGTGCAGCAGCCTCTAACTTTCCTTCAAGTAACTTTTATATTATTTAGTTTTTTTTATAATAAGACTCTAATTATACCAGCCTGTTCAGTGTATTTAATGGTGATAATTTTTTGGTTTATCTGAACACTGTCCAGGTGTGCAAGCTTATTTGGCTGGGTTAGCATTTGCCTTGGCTGCCTCTCCCTGCAGCACACCCGTTCTAGCTACTTTACTTGGATATGTTGCTGCAACTAAGGCAATCCTCATCCATCTTCCATGATCATGAGACCTTGGAAACTTATATACCAAGGATAAATGATGTGGTTAAACCTAGGACTGTCCTTGTTGGTCATGCATTTACACTCTTTAATTTGTTTTCGGATCCCCCAAAAAGGGGCTAGTTATTTGTTGTATGGCACTGAAAAATGGGCCTATTGATATCTGCAGGATCCAGTTATTGGAGGCAGCTTACTTTTGATGTACACAACTGGCTATGTTGCTCCTCTTCTGGTTGCAGCTTCTTTTGCTGGGGCCTTGCAGGTGAGATGTAAATTTTGCAAGTCTACATATTTATACAGGAATGTTGCTGGCCTATATTAACAAATGTTCAAACGTCGACATTGTATGCAGAGCCTTCTTTCTTTTCGTAAATTTTCAGCATGGATAAACCCAGTCAGGTAATTATGCCGTTCTGATTGCTGCAAAATAGATAGTACCAATGTATAGAATTAAATTCCAGAGGTGAGAGCTCAGAAGTGCTGATATTATCTCTGCCTAGTGTTCCAATGATAATATTTGTGTTGCTGTTTGTCCTCATTCGTGATGGTAGTTGGTAAGGAGAATTTCACCGCACTTCTTTATGTAGAGGAAGAATGATGAACTTCGTAGAGTTCAAAAGGGCACTATTGCACTAGAATAGGTTTAAGATAATAAGCCTCTTCACTATATAAGGAATGTAAAGAAAGCCATGGAACCAAAATGGCAGTGAAGTGATACAAAATGAAGGTTGTGAATTGTATCAATTCTGTTAATTAGAGAAAATATATGAACAAATTTAACCACTTCTTTCATTTCCTTAAATAATTAACCATCAGCCTGGAATTTTTGGGGGGTAAAAGTTGGTTATGTTGTGAAAAATACCATGCCAATTTGTGCTTCTTATATCTCCATGTTTTTTGTTTTGTTATTTGGCTGGAAAATCTGGGAAATGGTTGCTTTTGTTTGTTTTTTCCCATTTGTTTTTTGATAGTAGATGTAAGTGAACAACGGGCTAACACAAGTTGCTTTGCACCTTGACGTGAGTTTAAGGGGCTTAATAAATATTTGTTTTTTAAGGACGCTCATTTTTAATGCTTTCATTTGAAGGCCATGAGTCATTTATCTTGTTCATCCTTCAGTTAAATGTGACATGTTTTTTGTCGCAGTGGGGCACTTCTTCTGGGTGGAGGGATTTACACAGTGTTGGATAGGCTGTTTCCGGCAACGTCAATGCTGATGTAGCAAAGCAAAAGTGGGAATAGCACTAATGAGGAAGATGATATTTGTTCTTCATGTAAGCCAGATATTGGAGTACATTATAGTTAATTTTGTTGTGAAATATCACTAGTGGCTGAAACACTGGTAACCTTCATTTTGAAATTTCTGACAGTGAACATGTTAAGAAATTTATATCAGGAGTGGGCACTTCGTTGAGAAATTTCTAATAGCCATTTCAGATATGGCTATGAAGCTAGTTGTGGAACAATTTGACTCTTCGTTGCGTCATAACTGAACTAAACAGTGAACATGCTAAGAAATTTAAATCAGGAGTGGGCACTTCGTTGAGAAATTTCTAATAGCCATTTCAGATATGGCTATGAAGCAAGTTGTGGAACAATTTGACTCTTCGTCGCGTCATAACTGAACTAAAGTGCCCTCTTGAAATAATGAGGAGTGTCATTGAATAAGGCGAGTGGGCACTTCGTTGAGAAATTTCTAATAGCCATTTCAGATATGGCTATGAAGCAAGTTGTGGAACAATTTGACTCTTCGTCGCGTCATAACTGAACTAAAGTGCCCTCTTGATATAATGAGGAGTCATTGAATAAGGCTTAGAAGTAATGGTTCATTACAGAGATAATTCTAATCTTTACTGACAGTTATTTCTATATTCCATTACTTCCCAAAGGAGGGGAAGGTATGGTTCGAACCACAAAATTTTCTTCTATTGTTGCTCTATTCTCCAATTAAATTGACAACATCTATTCCTTTATTGCTTGGATTGTAATTGTGGACTGAAAAGTGACTGACCGGAACTACAATCGTCGGCCACCATTTGACCGCTAGGTTCTATCGATAGAAAGTGACTGGGGAAAGAGGTTTCTTCCTCGCACACTTTGGACCATTTCTTTCCTTTTTTCTGGAGAGGTCGTGGTGGCCGCTTGCAAACAGCAGCCACACATCACCAAAGCGTCTACTGTGCAGTACCGGCGGGATCCCCTCCACCACTCGAATAGGTCGGAAGCGATTGTAATACTAGATTAAAAGAAAACAAACAATCTGCACTCCATAATACCGGAGACCTTGCGTTTTTTTTTTGTGATTTCAACATATACAATGGAAAAAAATCATAAAATTAATCTTTTAAGGTTCTATTCCAAAAGAACAAAGCAGAAATAAAAAAGAAGAAATGATCATTTCCATCATTAGAAGAGAGAAAACGTTAAGCAATAGACCTTGCGTTTTTTTTTTGTGATTCAACATATACAATAAAAAAAAACATAAAATTAATCTTTTAAGGTTCTATTCCAAAAGAACAAAGCAGAAATAAAAAAGAAGAAATGATCATTTCCATCATTAGAAGAGAGAATACGTTAAGCACTAGACGAGAGAGAGCGAGAGTCTCCGGCCATTTGCGGTCCCAGTGTGCGGCCCCAAAACCAACCAACATATATTAGCTGCTTTCTAATGGGAAAGATATAGAGAAAAAGGAAAAAGAGAGAAGAAATGTAACAATGGCTGGCAAGTGATCAAGCCTCAGGAGGAGAAGCTGAAGGAAGTTTAGTGGACACCACGGTTAACCATTTCCATATAGTGATTGAAGGATTCCTGGCGTTGCAACCTCATCTCCTCGTTGAACTTCTTTATGAAGGCTTCCACCCGCCGGTTCAACTCGTCCTGGCTGAGCGACGCCTCCTTTCGTAGATTCCCCCCTCCTGAAGCTGAGGAGGAGGCAGGGGGTGCTGATGGAGACGGGCTCCACCTCCTCTCCTTGAACGTCTCCGACTTCTTCACCGGTGTAGCCGCCTCCATTACCGCATCTCCTCTAGTTGGCTCCATGGTCTCGCTCTTCTTCAGGTGCCGAGCCAGTGGCATAGGTCTCCCGTCCGTGATCACCTTCCATGTGCTCTCCAGGGTCTCGTTTCGCTTCGGCTTCGATACTCCCAGCAGCAGCCGGTTCCCTGTGTTCAAAACCAACCCCACATCCAATTTTTCAGCTATTCTCATTTATTTAGAGAACGAAGCCAGAAAGGGGAGGAAAAATTTAAGTTTTTTCGTTTTCCTTGTTACCTTCGGGGCTGGCTTTTACGCTTTTCCGGTAAGCAGAAAACCTTGCGGATACCAGAGTCTTCTCCACAGCAATTTCGGCAGTCGGAATGTCGATTGATTCCTTCCTAGTCAGCGATTGATCAGACCTGGAGATGACGAACTCCTCGTCGTCGTTGTCCTCAGTATTTATAGCTGGGTTCGCTGCAGCAGGGGAGGGTCCCTCCCCGGTCCTAATTAGAGGAGGAGATCCTCTGGGATCCGGCAGAGACTTGTTCGAAGGGTCGTCAGTAGAAGAAACAACAGGCCCGCCTGATCCGGGGTGGAAGCGGGAGGAGGCTGCAATGGAGACGATGATGCCATTGATGACGAGGTAGAGATAAGGGGGAGTAAGCCAGGAGAGGAGGGAGTCGTACAAGAGGGGGGTATTGCGGAACAAAAAGGAGGCAACAGAGGGAAGAGACAAGGTGAAGAGCAGGGCTGCCGACAGGATGCCGGCGGAGAGGAGAAGGGATCTAACGGAGCTGGAGGGAGCCATTTTGCTGCATACACCGGAAGCAGTCTGAGGTTAATAGGGTTTGGGATTTTTGAAGGGAAAGAGGTGAGGTGAGGTGAGCTGAGAGAGAGAGAGAGAGAGAGAGAGTGCGTTGGCGTAAGGATGGATGAGTGGAAGGATTGAGGAGGAGGAGGGGTGATGCGTCGTCGTCCAAGTGCTGCCTACTTCCTCCTCTTAATTACTAGAGGATTACGTGTTTAGGTACAGATCCACAAGAGTGGAGGCATCAGTCAATGTTTTAAAGACACATGGGCTATGGAGATTAGGCCTTGGCCTTGGTTATTGCTTGAACAACAGCTGGAGACGTTCATTTCAAAATAGAAAATAATTTGTTTTATTAATTCATTTCAGTTTCCGACGTTCTGTTCGTTGGGGTTGATCATCCTATTTTGCAGCGGTAAGAAATTCGACCGTTAGAAGGTCAGGCGAGCAGCTTTCCTTTAGCGGGACAGAGGTTTGGCCTTTGGGCCCAGCACATGTGGACGATATGATGGGCCCTTTCCTCCCTTAGGCCTCAACAATAAAAAATTGTATGCTTTCTTATTATCATCGTTATTATTTCAGATCACAGGCAACCACATGCTCTTAAATATATCCATCACTTCCCTTGTCTCCAGTCCACACCATCTCTATCGCTTCCTAAAGATTTTTAGCTGGATAGTGGGCTTCTTCTCGTTTCCGCCGGTCTCCAGAATCCCCCGGTTCGTCACCGTCCAATTACTTGCAACCTGCCACATGTCCAAAGTGCACCGACTGTAACTGACCAGCCTACACATCAGTTTGCTTCTCTCTCGCAAGTCACCAATGTCCACGTCCAAGTCGAACCTGAGAGAGTCCTAGCATGACTATGGGGCTGTTTGGATAGTGAAAGAGTAATGAATGTGAAATCAAATTCAGGTGAAAAAATTCATTGACTTTCATGATGAATGTGAAATTCGTTTGGATAGTGAAATTTTTAAGATGAATATACTTGGTCATGTGTTTGGATAGTGAATGTGATACAGTAAGTAATTTTTTACATTTTGACCATTTTACCCCTGCATGACCTCTTTTCTACACTCCGTCCGACATTAGTAATACCATATAATTTTTCAAAATGGATTAATTTTAGTTTAATTTAAAAAATTAAATCTTGGTACAAATTTGGGATGGAGGGAATACTGTTCATGAATCATGATGAGGGCAGAATTGTATTTTCGTAGATGAATTGAATTCACTTTCAGGTGAAAGTCCTCATGAGGACTTTCACCTGAAAGTGGTCTTTCACCCTGAATTTGTTCTTTCAGGTGAATTTTCTAATTCACCTGAAATTCACTACACAAACCTGTTTCACACTCTTTCACCTGAAAGAGGGCTGAATTGACAGTGAATTCAGCCCTCTTTCACTATCCAAACAGCCCCTATATCTTGAACAGATCATCCATCTCTACTGCACGTACGTGTGGTGTCGATTTATTTTAGGTGATTTTGTGATCAGGCGCAGGAGTGTAATGTTAAAAATTGACTTGAAATTAAACAAGAAATAAAATGATCGATCAGCCAAATTGACGCAATCGATTGCTAAAATAATCGATCGGCTTGATATACAGTAATAAAAGTGATCGGTCACAAAAATGATCGATTGTATCTATTGTAATTTTTGGATCTGTGTTTTGCGATTGAGCTGATCGATCGGCTTATGAAGTGATCGATCGACAGCAGCGGTTTTTGGGAAAATAAGCCATTTTAGCTTCTAAAAGTTGCGTCTTTTCTTCCAAAAACACCAGAAAAAAGTCCTCCTTTATATTGAGAATGAAAAATCTCATAGTGGGGTTACAGAAGTTGATCCAAACTCATTTTTCTTCTCTTTTAATTATTAGTCCATCATTGAGCAATATAATCTACTCTGATTGAGTTCCAGTCACTTTGATTTGAAGTGCGCATTTAAACTGACGGTGTGGTTCGTTGTATCTCGGGAACGGAATGCCTTTGATTGCCTGTGCACGGAGGGCGGCGTATCTATTTTAAGGACAGTGCATAGCGTGCCTCGAACCGGGTTTTAATCTCTTCTACTCTCTCTAGTATTTTCATATAATAATTTATCAATTGATTGTTAATAATTGGTAGTATTCTAACCCTTTTTTATGTGATAATCCCAACAATCTTGAAACAGATATTATTGTTCTTGTTGATTGAATACTACTGCAATTATGGGTGTTGACAAATCATTGAAACCTGAGAAATTTGATGATAAGAATTTCATGCGATGGCATACTAAGATGAAATTTTGACTTACTTAATTGAATATTTTCTATGTGATTTCTGATGCTGTTGCGAATAAAACTGTGTCTTCAGAATCTGATAAGACTGCTACTTCTTCTGATGTTGGAATTGCTAAGTGATCGTTTAAAATTAAAACCCTTGCAAGTGCACAAGGCAATTGTACTACGGCGAGTATTAAAGGGTTGTCGAACCTCAGGGACGGATGAATATTTTACCAAATTCAAAAGAAAGCAGTAGTGTTGATTCTAGACTAAGAAAGCAATGAACTTTAACTAAACTAAGTGAAAATTAATCAATATGGAGAAGACCAAGGCTTCAAATCCACCACAATAAACTAGTGTATCGTTTCTCTCTCTCTTTTGAATAAAGATTTCCAATTGGCTAGCATATTCCTCTCGGACATACGCTTGTCAACTCAAAATATAGTGCTCTCCTCTCGGATGTAACACATAAAACAATTAAAACATGGAATTGTGATCTATCTCTCTCGAGTATAAACCAATGAAATTTTATTGATATATAACACCTCAGTCTACTTACGTTCCTCTCGGATACGCAAGTATTCTTCGGATTGAAACTCACAAGAATTCACTCTTGTCTCTCTCGAGTACAAAGAACAAACCTTTAAATGAATTAACAATGATTACACAATAAAATTCATACACCAACTAGAGTAAAAACATAAGATGAGAGAAAAGAAACCACACAACCAGATTATTGGGCTTCATCTACGCCTTGAAAAAGTGTTTAGCCTCGCATCAGAAGAGAAATCACCATCATATTCTTCATGTTCTTCTCTCCTTTGCTCTAGCCTCCAATTTACCTCTAGTTCTCCAAGGGTTGGTCTCCAAGATAGCCCAAAACATTCTCTCATAAGGCCTATTTATAAGTTTGAAGAGAAACCGAAGTCCCCTTCTAAATTTGAGTCGAAATAGGTCTTATTTTTGGTTTTCCGCACAAGGCAATCAATCGCTCCGTATTGCCGATCGTTCGTCTACCGATCGATCGCAATTCCTTCGTTATTTTCCTCCGATCGATCACTTTGCCGATCGACGTCGTATAATACCGATCGATCGTAGTTACTATCTTGCGTGGATCAAAAATTTCAGTAGATACGATCGATTGTTTTTAGGTTCGATCGATCGTTTCCTTCAATACACTGCTTTTTGCGGCTCTGGCGATCGATGCATTGATAGCCGATCGATCGTTCTGTTCATGAACTTCAAATGACTATAACTTTCTGTCCCGAACTCCGAATTGTGCGTGGTTGGTGGCGTTGGAAAGCTGACTTCTTGAAATTTAACATAAAGCTTGAATCAATCCAATCCAACATTTGTACACGAAGTTATGATAATTTAATTATTTGAATTACTTTTCTCCTCATTTCTGTGTATTACTCTTATTTCCTACAAAAACGAAAAACTATATTAAAGTAGTAGTTATTCTAATCAAACGCTAGCATAATCATAAGTTTAGGAGAGAATAAAATGCATATTTCATGTATAGATCACTAAGTCTGTTGAAAATGATAAATTCAAACAAGATGATGAATTGTGTCATGGACAAATACTTAGTGTTTTAAGCAATGAGTTATATGATTTGCATGTAAACACTAAATCTGCTAAAGAATTATGGGATACCCTTGATAAGAAATTTGGAAAGGTGCATGAATGGGAAGAAAAATACGTCGTAGGCGAGTATTTTGACTATAAGATGGTTGATAACATCTGTTAGAGACCAGGTAGTCAAAATACAGAATTTAGTGGCTAAGATCATTGGAAAAGCATTCCCGTTGACGAGAGGCTCCAAATTCTTGCGCTTATCGACAAACTACCACCCTCATGGCAGGATTTCTAAGTGAACTTGAAGCACAGAGGGACGCAATGTCTGTTGATGACCTTATGGTGGCTATACAATTGAAGAGAAGCACATGGGCAAGATGAAAGTCTTACAGAGTTCTTCTTCTGGGGCCAAAGATAGTGCTCAAGCTAATATTTTGGAAGGAAAACCCAAGTTCTATGGCAATAAGAAGAACAACAAGAAGTTTTAGAATCGGTTTTTCAAACCTGATACCAATATCTAAAAGGACAAAAAGTCAAAGGTTTGCTGGGTTTGTGAGAAACCTGGACATTTTGCAAATAGGTGTAAAGAGAAGAAAGGTCAAGACTATAGTCATGGTGAGGCTGCATCTTCTGCTCAGGTTAACATGGTTATTTCAGATGACAGGTTAGTATTAACTAATTCTGAAATTAACTTGGCATGTGAACCTATCGATTGGTGGGTTGATACAGGGGCAACTATTCATATCGGTGTTGATGTTTCTTCTTTTTCTTTCTATCAGGAAGAAAGGATAAGACAGTGACGATGGGGAACTCCTCTAAGGCTAGAGTTTAGGGAGTTGGAAATGTGGACATCCAGTTTACATCGGGGAACACTTTGAATCTTCGTAATGTGTTGCACACGCATAGTGTGAGGAAGAACCTTGTTAGTTGAGTACTTCTTAGTCGAGAAGGATATAAATTAGTCTTTGAGTCAAATAAAGTTGTAATAACTAGACATGATATTTTTATTGGTAAAGGCTATGTGTGTGATAGCCTCTTTAAACTTAATTTGGTTTGTTTTAGTAACTCTTTATTTCATGTTAATGATTCTATGGTTTGTCATGTTGATTCTTTTGATGTATAGCGTATGAGGCTAGGACATGTGAATTCACAAACCATTAAGAGAATGATGAATCTTGATTTGATTCCCAAATTGCATGATGAAACTCTTGATAAATGTGAAATATGTATTCAAGCAAAACAACCTAGAAAACCTTATAGGTCTGTTGATAGATCTAAATGTTTGTTTGATTTAATTCATTATGATATTTGTGAATTGAATGGATTAATAACCAGGGGTGGTATGCGATATTTCATCACGTTTATTGATGATTAATCGAAATATTGTCACGTGTATTTATTAAAGTCTAAAGATGAGGCTTTTGAGAAGTTTAAGATCTATAAGATGGAGGTTGAGAATCAAACTGAGAGGCGGATTAAAAGACTTAGGTCCGATCGTGGTGGGGAGTATTGTTACCTTGAATTTTGCAAGTTTTGTGAAGATTATGGAATAATACATGAGACCACATCGCCTTACTGACTCTCCTCAATCTAATGGTGTGGCAGAAAGAAAAAATAGAACTTTCATAGACACGATTAATTATATGCTTTCCACTTCGGATTTACAGAAGAATTTATGGGGAGAAGCAATTCTTTCTGCGTGTGTGATCTCAAACCGTGTGCCTCATAAAGGACAAAATACAACCCCTTATGAATTAATGAAAGGAAGAAAATCAAGCTTAAAATTCATTAAGGTTTGAGGATGTCTTGCAAAAGTGAAAATCCTAAACGTGAAAATGGATAAGCTAAGTTTGAAAACTTATGATGCGGTGTTCATTGGTTTTGCACAAAATAGTAGAGCATATCGGTTTTTAGTAATTGGGTCTGATCGGTAGGATTATGCACCTAATACTATTAAGAAGTCCGATGATGCAACATTTTTTGAGAATGTATTTCCTATGAAGGAAAAGAGTAAAGCTCTAGTGCATAAAGAAGATGGCACATCATCTTCTATTCCAAGAATTGATGATTCAGATACCAATGTGGATGTTAGGAGATCTACCGTGAAGTCCGATATGGTGCCTTCGATATCGGTGCAGTTCCCAGTAATAGGTCTATCGTGAAGTCAACATCCCATTTTGGTGGCAAACCCGGCAACTCTTCCGGAAACACATCGGAAAATTCATTTACTACTTCAATTTCTTCTATTCTAGGAGTAGTTTTCTCTTCTGTTACTACGGAAGCTATAAAGGCTTTACACCCTTTTGCTACTAATTTCTGAACTTTCATTGCAGAAATTAGACAGTTTTCTTTCTTTAAACGAATTCCTCGGAACATTAATTCTCTCTTTCCCGGAATTCTAAAATATACTCTTTTCTTACTACAATCGACTGTAGCACCGAATCTAGCTAACCAATCCATGCCCAAAATCACATCAAAGTCAAACATCTCAAGCAGAATAAGGTTAGCAGTCAACACCACATCATCAATCACAACAGGAGAGTCCTCCAGATACTCAGTTGCTATCACTGAGTCCCCAACAGGAGTAGAAATGGAGAGATCACACTCAAGTCTAGAAGGTTTCTTTTCTAGACTGGCAGCAAACACCACAGAAATAAAGGATCTAGATGATCCCGGATCTATCAATACTCTAGCTAATCTATCCAAGACAAGTAGAGTACCTTCAATGACATCGTCCGAAGCTTGGGCGTCCGCCGAAGTCAGAGCAAAGACTCGCGCCTGAGCCTTTTTACTTGACTCCCCTCCTATTTTCTTGTCACGGTTAGGGCAGTAGGTTGCAATGTGACCAACTTCATTGCAGCTGTAACACCTCCGGGTATCCTATAGACACGGCTTCCCCGCATGAGATTGCTGCCCGCAAAATCTGCACTTGCCTCCCGCTTCTGGACCATTGTTACGCTGAGGCTGACGATAAGGAACTATCGCCCGATTCTGTCCGTTCCCGCGGTTCTGCTGAGGTTGTTGCTGTCTCTGCTGTTTGGCTGGCCCATTAATAAAACGTCCACCATTCCCGAACCTCTTAAATCCAGATCGCTTGACAATACTGTCCTGACCCTTACTGGCATTCCCTTTCCGCTCTTGGGTCCTTTTGTAACCATCTTCCAAAATAGAGGCGAGTTCGACTGCCTTTGCCACAATTGTTGGTTGCGAAACTAACACCTTCGCCCTTAAACCGTCGCGTAGACCATCCACGAACCTTCTTGCCTTCACAAGTTCGTTAGGGCAAGCATCAGTTGCAAATCGTTGCAGTTGCTCAAACTTAGTCTCGTACTGAAGTACGGACATCGATCCCTGAACCAGCTCCAGAAATTCTTTCTCCTTCCTGCGCTGCACATGAGGAGTGATCTATACATGAAATATGCATTTTATTATCTCCTAAACTTATATTTATGCTAGTGTTTGATTAGAATTATTGCTACTTTATTATAGTTTTTGGTTTTGTAGGAAAATGAGAGCAAAGATGCAAAAATAGGGTGAAATAAGACTTCAATGGTTAAACCTTCATAACTTCGTGTAAAAATGTCAGATTGGACTGATTCAAGTCTCATTTAAAGTTCAAGAAGTCAGCTTTCCAACGCCACCGACCGCGTATAATTCGGAGTTCGGAGCGAAAAGTTATGACCATTGGAAAATCGTGCTGCAAAATGAATAGTAAACCGATCGATCGGACGTGTACGCGATCGATCGTATCTACTGGAATTTGCGTATTGATCGCAAAGCGATCGATCGGCCAGAAAAGTGATTGATCGCCGTATACGCAGAATTGAAATAAGGCCTATTTTGACTTGGATTTGGAAGGGGATTTGAGGGTTTTCCTTCACCCCTATATATATGCCTTAAGGGAGAACGTATTGGGCATTAGAGAATAGAGTTTTGAGTCCCTTTGGAGGCTAGAGAGGAGCAAGAGAAGGAGCTTTTGGAGCAAAGAAGAAGAAGGATTCATGACGATGGATCTACACAAACAGGCTTTTCTTTTCTCTCTTTCTATGTGTAACTAAACTCCTATCCAAGGCATAGATGAAGCCCAATAATCTGGTTGTGTAGTTTCTTTTCTCTCATATTATTTTTACTCTAGTTGGTGTATGAACCTTTGTTATGCAATTAAAGTTAATTCATTGAGTTTATTCTTTGTGCTTGAGAGAGACAAGAGTGGATTATATGAATTTCAATCTGAAAGATTACTTGCATGTCTGAGAGGAATGTGAGTGTTCTGATTTGTCATATGTTGATAAAGTTTCATTGATTTATGCTTGAGAGAGATAGATCACAATTCCATATGCTTAATTGATTTATGTGTTACGTCCGAGAGGAGAGCACTATAATTTGAATTGACAGGTGTATGTCTGAGAGGAATACACCAGCCAATTGGAAATCTTTATTTAAAAGAGAGAGAGAGAGACTTTACACTAGTTTATTGTGGTGGATTCGAAGCCTTGGTATTCCACATATTGATTAAATCTCAGCTTAGTTTAGTTTAAAGTTCATTGCTTTCTTAGTCTAAAATCAACACTGCTATTTTCTCTTGAAATTTGGTAAAGTATTCACCGTCCATGAGGTTCGACAACCCTTATCAATACTCACCGTAGTACAATTGCCTTGTGCACTTGCAAGGGTTTATATTTAAACGATCAAGGAGGAAAGTATTTCCTGTTGAATACCTCCTTAAAATCTTCCCACGTGATGTCTTGTCCAGCCTCAAAGTTGTTTCGTTCTGCTGACTACCACCAGAAGACAGCTTCTCCCACAAACAAATAGGTTGCGAAGACCACCCTTTCATCTGTTGGAACTTTCATTCCCTTGAAAAGACGTTCCACCTCCACAATCCAGCGCTCTGCCTTCTCAGGGTTATCGTCACCCGAGAATGCAGGTCCTGCTCTCTTGAACCATTCCAGCGTTGGTGGTTTCACTTTCGGAATGTTGCTAGATCCCCTGTCGTTCCTTAACTCTCTGGCCAATTCGCGCACCATGTCAGACAGGTTTTGGCTCGATGCCTCCTCCTGCTGAGCGTTTGGTCCGGTACCCGATCGTCTGCCACGAGCTCCCGTTGTCGCCATCTCCGAAAATCTACAGTCAAGGAAAGAAGGAGAATTAGAACTTAACACCATGTTTCATTTTAATTCTTCCTCCAATCCAGGACCCCTAGCGCGACAATCAACAGTCACACAAACACAAACACGAACACAAACAACACAAGGAACACACCAGTACTGAAATCAAAATGGAGTCTTTTATTCAATTTTGATTGAAATTACATCTAATTCCCTGGAAGAAACGCAGGGTTATTTAAAATCCTACTCATTTAAAGAGCTTCCTAATCGAGTCCCTGAACACCACATCTCAGAGGTACTCATCTAAAATGGCTAAGGACACAAACATAGGTGCAAACACTAGATGACCCTCATACCAGTCTATCTCCCAATCAGTCATGTGAGGCCACCTATAACCTAGGGATTTGAACCTAAGATATAGCTCATAGAAAAGATCTGGGTCATTCTTTGCACGCACATAAACTGGGTGCTCTAAGACCTTCCGAAACTCCTGATGTATCATGTAACCAAAGAACTGCTGTTCTTCCTCAGGATCTTCTTCTGGATCTTCCTCTGTGTCTTCTTCCGGATCTTCCTCCGGATCTTCTTCCGGATCTTTATCCTCAAAGTCAGGCTCTTTTTCGACGTCGATCAGAAAAGGGTCTTCCGCAGTTCCACGCCCAACGTCCTGAAGCTTCCACTCAGCTAGCCACAGACGTGCTGCCTCCTGTCGCTCCTTCTCGTAAATTTGTCTGCTATGCGTTCTCGCCATTAACTATAGCAAAGTACTAATTAGTCCTTAGGTACAATTATGCTTCAACTCTCATTCTAGGGTTCCACACTTTATATCCCAAAGTTATTTCAAATCTTAGAACATTTATTTAGGTCATCCTGATGCTTTGATACCAAGCTGTCACGCCCCAAATCTCCAACCCCAAAATATGCGGAAGCGATAAACCAATGAAGGTAATAAGGTCACAAATCTGGGACGGACCAAATACTCAATTCATCACCATAAAACCCATACACATACACGGGAATAGCAGGATCAATATGACGTAAATAAATGTTCAAAAACTGCAGAAATGAAATAACTAAACAAAACTTACCATCTTAATCGATTTCAGTTAATCCCACGAAAGCAAATAATTAAAATAAGTGACACGCAGGCCACGGAAAACCATAAACCAAAAATCCAACAATAACAAAATAACTACTACGCTAACCAGTCTTCACGACTTTACGCTCACCAACCTCCACGTCACGAATATGCTGATCCAGCCTTAATCCCTGCATCAGAAGATGCGTGAATATTCCAGAGGAAATACTCAGTAGGATGCTAGAAAAACTCACAGTAGAAATAGGCAATAAAGGAACCAATAACAAGCAGGTCCTATAACTCAGAATAATCATAACGCAGGTGATACTTACCAGGAAAAGATACAGCACCCAAAATTTCTCGCTGATCAGGGTGGAATAAAGCACAATAATCAATATGACTCCCGACTTCCAAAGAGTATGGAGATAGGCAAAATATCTGATGTGGACAACCAATGTGTCGAAGATGACAATTTATGCTCTCTGATCAGTCCACTTCTCTATGGACTCCAATACCAGAACATCCTAGAGGTTCTACTTAGGAACCCGGCCATGCGTCTATGGATGCTGGCCCCATCGGTGCGTACAGGCACAATGAGCGGAGATTGCAGACCTTCCGTAATGTCTAACAATCTAAAGCGCACGCGTTGCCGTCATCGGCTAAACTACAGAGGTTCATAATCATCGGAGACCACCATGGGTCTAGCTATGGCTCATGAGCATACTATGATCCAATCTAAGAGTGTTCAACAAAACTCTTAGTGGAGAAACAGTTTTCATGGAACTGGATTTGTCTAACCACAACTAAGGGCATTCTCATGAATTAACAATTTCAGGAATCAGACTCTCGAAGGAGTACAATGGAATTCTCAGCATTTAACAATGACTGACTCTCAAGAGATTAACCAACAACCGGTCTGTGCCTATGCACGAACTGACTCGAAACTGAACTTTTCGGTATAGACTCAGTCAACGTCATCACCAAGCACTATTGCAATCAAGATCATCCCTGATTCTTAAGACTCTGAAGTCGATGTCTCTCAAAACTTTAAGGATAGAATTGGAAAGAATAACCCTATCCTATCATCAGGGTTTCATGGGGTCGAAGATGCACGATGTTAGGCACTGCGAGCAAGGACATTGATGACCACGACATTTGGAATAGAGACAATACTCCACACATGATACTATCATAAGTACCCTCTGGAATTCTTATGCCATAGTACCCTCCTTGCGTTATATAATATATACACATGTAATCTTAGCATAGCGTTTTATTTATAACCACAAAAGGACACTGTTATGGACACAACAGCTCCATTCCCGAATTGTTTCCAGTCTACACAGGACCTAATAGTCCCTGAAATTTTTATGACGGACAGCCGTATGTCTGTAGATCATTACTCAATTTACGGAATAATTTTCCGATATTTCTATAATTAGTTATGAATTTTTGAATGCAGTCTGTCAGTGCTGGTTACATCCTGGCCGAGAGCACTATACTAAGTAATAATCCAATTTTCACTTGTTGTTACTAATTCTAATCATAACTAAAGTCTTTTAAACTCAAAACCCTCTCACATTAGGCCTTTATTAGCTTCTGGTCAGACCATTAATTATGTATTAATCCACCTAATAGTCTCTTTTAAAACTGTTTTACATCTTAGCCTTAATGGTTCATTAACCCGCAAACTAGACAACTTTTCCAGGACACCTCAGCTCCCGGTCAGACCTATTAACAGAGGTCTTAAGGTCCACGAGCAATGATCCATAAAGATTCTCACTTTCATCTTGCTAATACATCCCTTAATCTCTTTTAGATAGTCTTATTACCTATATACTATATCAATTAGGGCAAACACTACATAAAGTAGACAGCTTTATCAGGACACAGAACAACACCACGAAGTACGACTTGTGACTCATAAGGACGCACCAAACCAGTGGAATTACTTCTAAAAGCTTGCTGCTTTTGGATGAGAAACACAAGAGTTACACCAATTAATGGATCGATTAGGTCAATACATAAAGAATGTGAGATCGGGTGACATACAATAAGAAAAGAGACAACTTTTTATAAACAGACCCTTATCTACACAAATCAGAGAATGACACTCATTGATAGACAGCAGATATATGACTCACATGAACCGAAATTAACACATACTATCAGGGATGGCTTGATCGAATTGTGCATGAGAGATTCGCATCAAGAAATCAATCGGTATATCAATAATTGAATAGATTTCAGCAAATAGAGCAATTAATCCAAGACAATATGGGTCACTCATATCACACATACATCAGAACGTGGTACTCCATATAAAGATCAAAACTTTAATGAAAGCATGCTGTGAGAAAAAGAACATTTTACCTTTGAACCGGTACTAATTGCACGTCAACCGGTTTGAATTAAAACCCGCTTCCTTGCGATCTCCACACGAACCAAAGCACACCTCTTGCACACACCACGAGGAGAGGCCTACTGATAGTTGAGAGGGAAGGAGGAGAACGTGGTAAGGTAGAAGAATCACCAAGAAAATGGAGAGAGAGGGCTGCCGGTTCCCAAAAGGGATGGCCGGCCTTCTCACATTGGGTTTATATAATTCATGCTCTTTGATCTCCACCGTCCATCTCCACTTCATCCAAGGGCCAAGGATCATCCCAGCCCCTCCCAAAACCACCAGCACGATCTCCTCTAACCCCAAGATATTCTGTTTAGATTGCATTAAGGTAAAATTTTATCTTCTCTCAAAAACTTACCAATTTACTTATGTAACTTACCAAGTAAATGAAAATCCTTAAGGACCTCTCTTGGCGCCAATTATATGCAAAGAAGGCCACTACAATCATCCCAAAAGGGCGTCCAATACTCATCTCCATATATACTTTAATTAGGCTGAGCAAGTCAGGCATGACACGCCTTCAAGAAATCCCCCAAAATAAGCCCAAGAAGTTTTCCAACGGAATTGCCTCGGGAAACGTAAAACCACCGGCGATCGATCGGTACGTATACGCGATCGATCATCTTGCGATCGATGCCTTACAAAAACGATCGATCGTCTCCCGATCGATGCCATTTGAAGGCGATCGATCGGTCTAACGAAAAAATTTCAATTTTCAATTTTTAATGAAATTTCTAGAATTCAAAATTACTCCCATTTAGCAGTAAAATTTCACTTTAATAAAATAAAATTTACGGTTACTACAACTATAATTTGAGTACTTATTGCATTGACAACTCATTATAACCTCGAGATCCATGGATGTAAAGACAACATTTTTAAATGGTGAATTAGAGGAAATATATATGGAGCAGCTTGAAGGTTTTGTAGTTCCTGGTAAAGAAAGTATGTAACTTAGTAAGATCTTTCTATGGGTTAAAACAGGCTCCTAAACAATAACATCAAAAGTTTGATGATATTCTTCTTTCAAATAATTTTGTTATGTGTACTTCTGATAAGTGTATGTATTGGAAGTCTTTTGGTGATTATTTTATTATGTTATGTTTATATGTTGATGACATTTTGATTTTTGGTGATAATGTGGATCATATCAATAAGGTTAAGGGTTTCCTTAACGAGAATTTTGATATGAAAGACTTGGGTCTTGCCAAGGTCATACTAGGCTTGAAGATTGATAGGACTTCTAAAGGATAGCGCATAGCGTGCCTCGAACCGGGTTTTAATCTCTTCTACTCTCTCTGGTATTTTCATATAATAATTTGTCAATTGATTGTTAATAATTTGTAGTATTTTAGCCCTCTTTTATGTGACAATCCCAACATGTAAAACAATATAACTAACACGATAAAATCCTAAAAGCCACAAAGCAGGAGAGGCGGCTAGGGTTTGCAACATGTGTTTCCCCTGGCAGGCTAGGGTTGTTCCACAATGGCGATGTGGTGGGAGGGAGAAGAGGCTATGTGGAACCCAGGTGCTTGTCGGTTAAAGGTATGGGCTAGGCCCACATTAATTTAATCCTAATGTAAAGAGAAGTTAGCCCTTTGGTGAGGCATGGTCACATGGAGTGTGCAAGGCTTCCATGAGCATGGTGGAGTCCACACAACATGAAGGAGACACCTAAAATGGGACAGTTATGGAAAAGTGTACGTGAGGTGTGTGGGTGGTTAGAGATAACCACCAAGAGAGATAAGGGGAAGTGGTTAGAGGATTCTTGATAAAATCCTTAACTCTCTCAGATTTGAAACATATACGAGAAGGAAAAAGAGAGAGGACGCCACTCTCTCTCTCTCTCGCCTCTCTCTCTGGCTCTCTCGATTTGACACCTTCTTCCCATACGACGATGAGAAAAGTTGATCACTTGCTCTCAGAGAAAAGTGACTCTTATCCATGCTATTTTGGTCCTCGGAGTTCTCCAACATATTTATATATTCTTATGTTTATTTCTTGGTGGATTGATCGTAGGGCCCAAAGGTTAGTAGTACTTAATCCTCTATATTTTTGTTATATGGGATATGAAATCAACTACTTGTTCATACTATTGCTCATGAGTTCTTGTATATATGTTGTTTGATGTTTTTGTGGAAGAGAAAGAACTCAAATGAACTGTTTTGGTAAAATTTGAGCATCACGACCATCGATCCATCGTGCTTCTGTTGCGCTCGTGACCCAACAGTGCTGGCCCTTTGAGGTGCTTTCATGGCCTCCACCACCTTCTCTTCCATCCAGCTGGTGGCTTTCAAGCGTCCATGACCGGCAATCTTCAGATTTTCACCATCTTAACCTCGATCTATGCCTTTCCCCCCTTCTTTTCCACCAAAGCATCTACCTTCCATTCCCCTCCTTTGCATCATCTTGACCCGCCTTCCCTCCTTCCATCTTCATCATACTCTCCCCTCTTTCCACCTTTTTCCTCCACCATGCCCACCGAAGGTTATGTTTTTTATTTTGGAGCCATATGTTTTCTTTGTAGGCATTGTGTGTTTGGGAAATCTTATATGTGGGACTTTGGTTTGGTCATCTATGGCGGTAAAGTGGAGGTCATTTTTGGGGATGCCGGTTGGTTTTTCGACGTGATGGCATTTTATGTTGGCTTTTCCCCTTTTATGTGAGGTCCATGATTATTGGGTTTCCCTCTCATGTGGGGTTAAGTGTAATGTGTAATTTGCTAAAGCAAAGGGAGGTTTATTTATAAAAAACCAATTCTTTGTAAAAGTGGGTGCTTTTAAAAAATAGAATGTGATAAAATAGGAGAAAAAATGCTACAACTTTGAAAGGGCTTGGAGTTCAAGAAAAGCGGATTTCTTAGAGAAAGATGGAGAATGAAATGAAGGGCTTTTCAAGTGCAAGAAATTCCTCTTGATAGAGAAAATAAATCCTTTGTAGTGTGGTAATTTTTTCCATCCCTATTATTTGTGTATTCTACCTAAATGTGAGATTTTTCATAGCTTGTAAGAGGGTCTTCACCATTCAATGTTGTTGTAATCTCTACTAAGTAAAGTGTATTTAAAGTTGATAGTAGTGGATTTGGTCTCTAGACCTTGTGGTTGTAGTTGTTGTCTTGACGGTGAATTACGTTAATTTGTGTTTCCTTAAGTGTTCGATGAAATATTTCTTTGTTAATCTTATTTTGTGAGTGTGATAACTTGTGCTTCCTACATCAAGGATGTGTAGAAGACTCACATAATTGTGGATGTGGAGAAATGTGTATTTGATTGTGTTTTTTAGCTAACTAAAAAAAAAGAAAATGTGTAATTTTTCCAACAAGTGGTATAAGAGCTAAGGTTGGTGGTTATCTTTGGGTTTGCTAAGATGGAGAACCACAATACAAGGATAATTAGCTTGAATGAGAGCAATTGGAAGATATAGAAAGCCAAGATGGAGGACCTTTTGTATTCTAAGGATATATTTGAATCCATTTTAGGAGTGAAGCCGGAGAAGACGAATAAAAAAGCTATAGTAAGTATTAGGCAATGGTTGGATGATGTTGTATTCTACCATATGTCTAATGGGCTTGATGCAAAAGCTCTTTGGGATAAACTACATGAGTTGTATGAAAGAAAGACCGCGGGAAACAAATCCTTCTTAATCCGGAAGCTTGTGAACTTGAAGTTCAAGGAAAATAGTTCAGTGCGAGGCATTTGAATGATGTGCAAAACATTATGAACCAAGTGACAACTATGAAGATGTTCCTGGATGATGAAGGTATTTGATTGCAAGGAACAAAGCTTTATGGCAAAACTATTGAGTGTACCTTCTTAGGATATGATGATGATGAGTTTCTTTATAGGTTATGGGACCTAAAAAATAAGAACTTCATTAGAAGTAGAGATGTGGTATTTAAAGAAGATCAAACAATTAAAGATTTGGACAAAGATGAAGCACTAAAACAAGTTGTACATGAAGTCTATGATGAGCTCCTTGTTCCACAAGCTTCATAAGGTGTTCAAGGGGAATAACATAGTGAAAGTAATGAACTTTCATATGGTGATGATGATCATGTAGAGAATGGGTTGGGACATGAATATACGGATTTCAATATTGATGATTTTTTTAAAAATTGAAGTAACTTAGATGAAGATGATGACTCTATTCAAGGTGATGTGGAAAAAGGGGGGGGGTTCTTCAAAATAAGAAGAGACAAGCTCATTGAGGAGATCAGATATAGAAATGAAGCCATCAAAGTATCATTCATCTACATATGTCACGTTCACCGAGTATGGTGAACGAAAAAGCTTTGTGGAAGCTCAAACACATGAAAATGAAGATTTACGGAAGAAAGCAATGCAAGAAGAAATGAAATCTTTGCATGAGAACTATACCTATGAGTTGGTGAAGCGATCTTTGACTTTGTCGGCATACGAGAAGGAGATGCTTGCTATTGTGCATGCTCTCTCTAAGTGGCGGCCCTACTTGCTCGGTCGATGATTCCTTATTCGGACAGATCATCAACCACTCAAATACTTCTTGGACCAACGGGTATCTACGCCATCTCAGCAGCATTGGGTCAGTAAATTATTGGGCTATGATTATAAAGTGGTATAGTGGCTGATGCCTTGTCTCGCAGGCCCAAGGAGGGGGTCTACTTAGCCTTATCTGTGCTGTGCTGCCCCTTCCTGCCAGAATTGAGAAACAACGGGGTATACCGGTTGAAGGCCGATGAGAGTAGTTCACATCTAAGATAAAAGACAATGTTGGTTGTGAAGGGCTTTAGCAAAATAAAGATGCTAATTTTGATGAGATATTCTCACCCATGGTGAAGATGTCATCCATTCAACCTGTGTTGGATTTAGCTGCTGGAATGGACCTTGAGGTTGACCAACTTGATGTTAAAACTGCCTTCCTTCATGGTGATTTGGAGAAAGAGATTTACATGGAGCAACCAGGAGGATTTAAAGTGAAAAGCAATGAGCAAATGATATGCAAGCTAAAGAAGACTTTGTATGGGTTGAAGCAAGCTCAAAGGCAATTATATAAGAAGTTTGATCCTTTATGATAGGTTATGGGTACAAGAGGATAACTTTGGATTATTATGTGTTTACTAAAAAGTTTGGTGATGGTGATTTTATTATATTATTATTTTATGTTGATGATATGTTGATTATTGGGCATGATATTAACAAGATTGTTAGGCTGAAGCATTAGTTAAGCAAGTCTTTTGCCATGAAGGACTTCGGGCCCACAAAATAAATATTGAGGACGACAATCAAGTATGATATAGAAAGGCCAAGAAGTTATGGCTATTGCAAGAGAAGTACATTGAGAAGGTACTTGAGAAATTTAATATGAAAAATGTAAAACCTATTAGCAGCACCCCACTTGAAGTTATTTCAAATTTCACAAGAAGCAAAATCCTTAAAACGAAAGGGAGAAGGAAGACATGGCTAAGATCCCCTTTGCATTGGCGATAAAGAGTTTGATGTATACAAGAATGTGTACAAGGCCAAATATTGCAAATGTCATTGGAGTTATTAGTAGACATCTTTCAAACCTGGGGAAGTTTGATTGTCATCCTCAATATTTATTTTGCGGGCTCAAAGTCCTTTATGGCAAAAAACTTGCTTAACTCATGCTTCAACCTAACAATCTTGTTATTATCATGCCTAACCATCAACATATTATCAACATAAAGCAACAATATAATAAAATTACTATCACCAAACCTCTTAGTGAACACAAAATTATCCAAAGTTATAACTATCGCAAAAGAAGTGCATTGATAAGGTAATTGAGAAATTTAATATGAAGAATGTAAAACCTGTTAGCATCCCACTTGGTCATTTCAAATTGCACAAGAAGCAAAGTCTTTGAAATGAATGAGAGAAGGAAGAAATGGCTAAGATCCCCTCGCATTGGCGATAGGGAGTTTGATGTATGCAATGGTGTGTACAAGGCCGAATATTGCACATGTCATTAGAGTTGTTTGTAGACATCTTTCAAACCCAGAGAATGAGCATTGAAATACAGTGAAGTGGCTTCTTCGGTATCTAAGAAGTTTCTCTAAGATATGTTTATGCTTTGGAGAGGTAAATCTTTGTTTAAAGGATTTACAGATTTGGATATGGCTAGAGATGTTGACTGAAAAAATGTAATACCCAAGAAAAAAAAATTTGATAAAATGAGTAGGCGATCAATCACACTGGCAGATTGAGAGTCCATAAGTTGTTGATTTCGGAAAAACCTAATCAAGGCAGGAAATTTTGATTAAGGGAGAATATTAAGGCTATCCCTATCAGCCAATCAGAGAGGAGCATCCCATTAGGTTGGTTGTCCAAGTGAATTGAGCAATTCATGGTAGTTTCCTAGTTTGGAACGAGAGATGTACAGTATGATTAAGAATTGTAAGCTCAGCCGGCACCTTTATGTGCCAACAGTCTGTACTGTAAAAATTATATCTAATTACAGAGACATCAGAAAAATAAACAGTTGGTGGGGTTAAAAACTAGACTCATAGGGCTAACTCCAATAAAAATTTCAGAGTCTAAGTCCAACTTTACTAACTGTGGGAAGAGTCAGAATTGGACTGTTATGCGTATGACAGAGTGCTATAACTAGGATTAAGGTAGGGAATGAATCTTATTAGAGATTTGAAATCCTAATTAAATGAGGAAACCGATGTATTGGACATCCATACTAAATTGGAGATCAACATCAGCCAATCAAAAGTAGGCAAGCAATTGTTTGGGACGTCCAAGTAAAGCAAGGAAAGAGTTGGCAAGTTCCTAGTTATAGTAGGAGATGGACTTGAATAGGATTAGTATCTTAATAAAATACCACAAAATCTTAACAACACAATGGATTAACATGGCTGAACATCCCTTACTAATGAGGGAGAGCTTTTAATTGGTAGTAAGAGTTTGGATTAGGAAGGAGTCTTGATTTGGAGATATCCTAGTTGTAGTAGGTTTTGGGTCTATATAAGCACAAGACAGAGGGCTGGCTGGTATTTTTCAAGTCAAATTCCTTTGTGAACGTCCCAACACTTTCTCCTTATCCTTCTCATTTGTTCCAGCAAGCTTTACACCTTTTTCCTTCGTCTCAAGAGTCAACGATCGAAGCGCTAAAGTGCGGCATCGTGTAGAGGAATCAAAAGCCTTCGCGAGGAAGCAAGAAGATACTATGTTTGGACCAGGTAGGATGATTTTTTCCACACTCTTGGATCTGAATTTCATACCTTGTTCAAGTGCTTCTTGTGTCAATATATTGATTGATGATTGTGAATATTTATGACAGTCAATAGCTAAGTACCAATCTTTTTTATCCAGTTATTACGTGTTGTTACTCAATCGTGTGAACCTTGATGTTCCAATTCCTAATTATTACACATGCTAGCCCAATGATGGAAAGTTTGAATTGTTTGGAGTCTTATTTGAAGATTCCTTGTGTTCTTTTGGTCTCTGACGTTTCTGTCCAAATTTTATTGTCCTAGTTCATCATGGAATTATGGCAACTTCCTCAATATAAGTCTTTAATAGTTGATTATGTTCATTAATGGGAACTAAAGGGGATTATTACTAGAATATACTTTATAAATTGGTGTCATGAACCTTTTGGTTGTTCGATGGAGCGTTTGTGTCAAGTCAGTTCTGTGACCTTGTGTGTTGATACGTCCTTAATTAGTTGTCCAATTTGCCTAATTCAACTAGAAAAATGGGTATGTGTGTGAGATGAATTAAGAGAATGAAAGTACACCCCAATCCTTGTAAATATTATGACATATCAGACCTAATAAAGTTCTGGAATAGGTAAGATATGGAAGATATTCAAGTATACTATGTGTTAGTGAACGGATTATGGGGTAAACACACTCACAATTTGATTAGAACTATGATTAAGGGTCTCGGCCAGAACTGTTTCTACACTAAGGACCTTCATTAAAATATTTTTAACTAATTATATAAAAATCATAAAAAAATGTCGTTTGTTGGGTTTTGAACTAGACACATAGGAGTAATCACAGTAAAATTTTCAGAGTCCAATTCCTTTTGTTTTGACGTTGGTAAGGGTTGGAAGGTTACTAATATGTAAAAATAGAACACTATAATTATGGTAAAGGTTGGGAAATCTTTATCAAAGCAATAACCTATGCTATAATAAGTATACTAAGAACTTTATATGTATTATACAAGACTTTAAGTAAGTATTATAGTAGGATGGACTAAGTATAATACTATAGTATCAGGGGCTAATGGTGAGTGGTTTGGTATTCATCAAGTCTTATATGTTCCACTGGTGATATTGACTTGATTCGTGTTTTCAATTGGAAACCGAACCATCTATTTCTCTTTAACCAAAGTTTTAAACCTTGAAGTTTGGACCAATATTGTTATGACCAAGTTGAGTTTCAACAAAATCTGTCTAGGTCACAAGTCTTTTCATCAGGTATTTGACCGATGCACTTCCATTCGTTTGAGAAACTTCAGTTGACTTATTATTGAGTCTGTTTGAGTCAAATCTTCTTTGAAACCGGAACTTGATATTTTTCATGATATAACTTGAGTTTTCTTGGAGTTTTGAAAGACAATTCTTGATCAAGTCTTTCTCCATGAGTCTTATCTAGGACTATGCATGCGTAACATGATCGTTGTTGAAATCTCTGTTGTATTCTTTTCGTGAGTCTCATGTTCATAGAGATATTAAGATCTCATTGATACTCTTTTACAAGCCGTCTGCTGATCGAGATATGGAAATCTCATTAGTACTCTTTTGGTGAGTCAACCATTGGTAAAAGATACCTTGAATCTCAGAGTATTGTAATCTCTGCCCTGCGAAAGATTTCTCATATATATATTGGATTGTTTCTCCACCAAAGATTTTACAAGGATCTCTCTGAGGTGGAATCATAGTATGCTCACGAGCCATTGCTAGGTCCAGCGTGACCTCCGATATTTAAGGAACTCGGGTTCCTCATTGCCCAAAGGGAGGCAAACACGTACGTTCAGGCTGTATGATATTACGGAAGGTCTGCAATCTCCACCCATAATGTCTGTAAACACTGATCGGGCCAGCATCCCTAGACGCATGGCCGGGTTCCGAAGGGAGAACCTCTAGGATGTTCTGATAAGTAGCCACATGGTTGGTATTCAGCGAGCAGAAATTGAATCTCTTTGCACTTTAGATACCATGAGATATTATGATGGATTATCTTCTCCCTACACTTTTGATGTTCAGAGTCTTGGATTATGGTAATTTCTCTCCTTACACTTTGGATGTTTTGGAGTCTTCATTGATGATGTTATTTCCTCTTGTAATGAAATTCTTGATGCTCAGTTCAAATATTCTTGATTATTCAACTGTCTCATATTAAACCCTACTTTTTATCCTATATGGTATATTCTATTCTTGTGGGTTTTTGCATCCTACTGAGTATTTCTTCGGAAGCATTCTCTGATGTAGGCATGAAGAAAGTATAGTTATGGCAAGTGCAGATGATGGAAGACTCGAAGACAGTCGTGGAAGACAAAGCTATCTTTATTATTTTAAATTTAGTATTAATATTATTGGCATGTTGGCCAAAGCATTTTAATGATTTTATTTTTTAGTTATTTTAGATGACTTGTATTATGGATTAATTTAAGATTGTTAAGTTCCCATTTCATATGTGTTAATGATGTTATTTAAAGACTCAGTTGTATTACGTGGAGTACACATCTATTCATGGTGATGTATTAGACGGGATGATCGAGTATTGGTCATATCTCGGGGTTTCTGGCCTCAAACATACTCATGAAAAAAAAATGTCTTCCGCACTCCGACGAGGCCGGGAATTTTGGGGCGTGACAAAAAATAGTACTTTGGGGCATTTGATTCATTTGCAGGGGGAGCCGTGTCATGACAATCAAGGTTGCAAAAATGTGTTGCATTATTTAAAAATATGGCCGAGTACATTGCAATTACTGAAGCTTACATGGAGATGCTATGGATTATGAGAATCATAGAGGAGTTGGGTCTAAAACAAGATAACTATGTTGTGCATTATGATAGTCGAATTAGCATCCATTTGAGCAAGAATCTAAGTTTTCACTGTAGGAGTAAAAATATTGATGTGAGGTATTATCAGAAAAATACGTGTTGGAGAAGAAGCTCTTAGAGTTGAGGAAGATTCATACTGACAAAAACCGATAGGATATGATAACCAAGACCATCTAAGGGTGAAGCATGAGCTTTGTAGAGATCTGGTATGGGTGTGTCACTCCCCAAATTTGCAGACACAGAAATATAAAATTTGCTTCTGAATGCTTGAAGTGTCACATTTAAGCCATCATTCACACTATTATAATAAAAAGAATGTGATGACAATCAAGCCGGATAGACTATTTGTAAATAAATTCAGAATGAAAAATAATCTAAATTGTTATGTGGGTCCAACACCTTATTACATCAATTCTAAAAAATGAATAGAAAGTTAAACAACTACTCTATATTCATCTTTGTTGCGCTTTGCTCTAACCCGCTACCCTAGATTATGAATATGCGCTAAACTTGCATCAAAGGATGCATGAGTATTTCTAGAAATACTTAGGGTGCGTTTGGAAGCTGAAAAAACCAATTTTCTGCCCTAAAGGTGAAAATTTTCACCTATTAGGGTGAAAAGTGTTTGGAAGCTGAAAGGGTGAAAAATGGTCGGTGACGGTGATAGGTGAAAATTTTCACATTTTCACCTTTCAGGCCTGAAAGGTGTTTCGCTGCTGAAAGGTTGAAAAGTGGCCCTGAAAGGTGAAATGTGACAATTCACCTTTCACCCTGAAAGGCTGATTCTCACCCGAGTGTGAATCAGGCAAACGAGGGAGAGTTGATAGAAAAAACTACACACCGCCCTCTCGCACGTCATTGGTCTCACTCGTTGTCGCCCTCTTTCTCCCTGGTGGTGATGGCGGCGACGGCCTCGTTGAACCCCCACCGGGTCGCCGCCGCCGCCGCTGCCTCATTGAGCCCCCCACCTCGACACTACCGCCGCCCCGTTGAGCCATGGGAGCCCGTGCCCCCTCATCCCGGCCAACTGTTCAGGTCGTCCAAAGCCCCCCTCACCCCGGTGTTTACCTACACCCCTACACCTCCGCCGCCACACTGTTCATATCTCCCTTAAATTTAGTCCATTTTTGCCAATTTTTCATCATTATAAGAAAGAGCCCTAAAAATGAAGAAGAATGAAAAAAAAGGGCCAAAACGGATCAAAAATGAGTAAGAAATGCATCATTGAAGTTTGTCCCATTAAAAAAGTTAACGTGTAATCGATTACACGATAGCCAGTGCTATAGTGTAATCGATTACACTATAGCACTGGTTATCGTGTGTTGTCAGCTATCATGTAATCGATTACACTATAGAGTGCTATAGTGTAATCAATTACACTATAGCACTGGATATCGTGTAATCGATTACACTATAACACTGGTTATCGTGTAATCGATTACACTATAGCACTGGCTATCGTGTAATCGATTACACTATAGCACTGGTTATCGTGTAATCAATTACACGATAATTTTTTTAATGGGACAAACTTCAACGATACGTTTCTTACTCATTTCTGATCCATTTTGACCCTTTTTTTCATTCTTCCTCATTTTTAGGGCTCTTTCTTATAATGATGAAAAAATGGCAAAAAATGGACTAAATTTAAGGGAGATATGACCGGAGGGCTCCCTCGGCTCAACGGTGCGGCGGCAGAGGCATAGGGGTGTAGGCAATCACCGAAGGGGAGGCTGTAGCGTCGAGGTAGGGGGCTCAAGGCAGCGACAGAGGGGGGGCTCAATGAGGCCGCCACCGCCATCACCACCGGGGAGAAAGAGAGCGACATCAACATGATTTATTTTCAGTTCCCAAACATATTTCACCTTTCACAAATCAGGCCTGAAAATTTTCACCATGACGCCTGATTACTTTTAGGTTCCCTAGGTTATCACCAATCAGAAAAATCCCCTTGATTATTTTTAGGCTGATATAAATTTTCAACCTTTCACCTCTTAGCATCCAAATGCACGTAGAACGTAAAACCACAATAGATATATATGAAGGAAAATCAATTATATTGCAAGGAGATGAAACACAAATAATAGAAGAGTCAATTGCAACAATATGAATTGCCAACATGGATCAACCAATAGAGACACTTCAACTCTAGCTCTAGGCAAGAAGCAAATAGATCTAAACTAGGAGTGAATGAATTTATGCTCAAACTAATCAACTGTCAAACAGACAACATAGTCCATACTCCTCTAGAGGTCTTGTAGGACCAGCCACGGGTCTAGAGACATGGGTACCATCAGTGTTCATGAACATACTGATCGGAGATTGTTGGGCCTTCCATGATGCCCAACAACCTGGTTATGCACGTTCCTCAAAAGGGCTAGGATCGACCTCCCATAATCACAGAGACCACACAGGTCTAAATCACAGCCATGGCTTTGCAGTGAGCATACTTTGAGTCACTTATGTAATATCCACTAGAAGAGAATAGACAACAAATATTTATGAAACTCTTCAAGAAAGATCTCATGTTATGCATGAAAAATACATATTTTTATATGCCTTTTTACTTATTTGTTAGTCTTAATTTCTAGTTAAAATAAGGAATAAAGTGAGTTTTAATAATTAGTTGAGTAATTAGGAATTGAATAAGTAATGTGCTCTAAATGGCTCAATTTAGATATGTTCCGTAATTTTATGAATATTTGGTGCGTCTAATTTGGAACATATTTTATTTTGTATAGGTTCAAGTGTTCGAACTGCAGAGCAGCCAAATTAAAGCCATTAGACGGGTTTTAAAGTGCCAAAGTGATCCAAGAGCTGAGATCAAGCGCATAAAAGATATGAACCGTTGATGTTCACTAATGAGGAAGACGGGCGCGGAATTAAAGGATGGGCATTCAGATTCGATCCGATGAATGAGATGGGTACAACAGGTTTTATTTGATCGAAAGAAAAAAAAAGAAAGAAAAGATTGAACCGAGCCGGTTCAATGGTCCGATTCAATGAGAAGAAAGAAAAAAAAAGAAAAAAAGATGACCTGAGCCGATGGCTCGGGTGTCTAACAGAGGAACAGAGAGGAGCTCTGTTCGAGTTGCTGACACACGAGGCACGATGACAGCGGCGGCGGAGTGAGGGCCTGGGCTCGATTGATTCTGGCGATGCCATGGTCCGACAGTGACGAGGGTTTCGACAGCTATGAGCTCGGTGATCATGACTGGTGAGAATTGACGGCTGGGTTCGGGAAACAGGGTGATGGAGGCGACGGAGCTCGAATCAGTGACCATGGGCTAGGCGGCGGTTGACAGAGCAGCGCAAGGAGGAGCAACGACAGCGGCTATGGGTTGAGGGAGCGAGAATGATGGGCAGCTATGCGACTGTGGAAGTCAAGATCGGCGACGGTGATGGTCACTCGAATCGGCGATGATCGGTGGTGGCTGAGCTCATGATCGAGCAACGGCGGCCATGACAAGGAACAGTGTAAGGACCTTCATCTTGAACCGTTTTTTTTTAATCAAAACCAACTTCACAATCATGAGTTTTAAGTGATTTTGGATCAAACCTGAATTTTTGGGATTTTTTGATATTTTCACCAATTTTCTAAAAATTAGGGTTTGGTGGGACCCCGGTGGGCTCCACCGACGAAATTAGGTTTTTATGACCAAAATGCCCCAGACATCAAAGGAAGATATTATAGAAAATTTCAGAATTTTTCTGGACCTAATGTCGAATTAAATTGCCAAATTTTCCAATTTTAGCCAAAAAACTCTATTTCTACCCCACATTTCACTTAGGTTTACCCCAACCCTTTCTATAAAAGGAAAGTGCTGTGCCATTTCCCAAATTGGGAATAAGCTTGGCCAGGAGACTTGGAGCTTATTCCCCATTAGGCTTGAAGAGCAAAGGATTAGAGGTAATTAGCTTAATCTCTTCTTATTCTTTAGGTTTTTCTTAAAACCCTTCTTAATCTTGATTTCTCAATTATTTCAATCTATTTTAAAAACATAAAAATCACTGTTTATATCTCTTCTCTAAGCCCTAATCTTAAAAAAAAAAATTTACGTTTCCAAAGCTCTAGATTTAGGGTTTTCTTTTGATTTTCAAAGCTAAATCGAGATTAGTTGTGTATTAACATAAAATTGTATTTTTGGAAGGTGTTGGAGGTGATTGAAGGTTCATTCTCAACGAATCAAAGTAATGGGTTCTTCAATCTCAGCTTTGGGTGGTAAAAATCTCGTTTTAATGGTTTTTAATTGAATAAGTTTCTTGTTTGAAGCTCTAATGGTAAGTTTAATAGATATTAAACTTTTGCTTCTATTTCATGGGGTTTTATCTTAGAATGATCTAGATTAGTAGTCTGGAAGGTTTGATGGGGTTTTAATGATGTTTGATACCTTGGATGAATGCTTAAAAGGGTGTTAATGGAGCCTCTATTTTGAAATTTTAAAAATGAAGAAGAAGGCCAGCGATCGATCGCGCATATTTTGCCCTGTGTGTTGGCTCAGGGTTTTAGTATGTGGGTTTAAGACATGTGGACTGAATTATGAGTTAAACTCTATCTTTGTCTACTTATTTACTCTTGCTCAAAGTAGTTGCGTAACTCTGTTAGATAGACCGCCCGTTTGTGGGGCATAAGTCTTCCACTATATCTCTTTAAACATCGCCCCTGTGCGCCGGTTTGGCTCTTGGACCGGGTTCGGTTCGGATTGGGTGGTGCCTGGGGCGTGACAAACAGGGTGAACACAGAAGGACAAAAGGCCTGATTTTGGAAAGTCGTGTGAGGGGATCAGCTTGACTAGATACGGGATTTTCAGACGGGGAAATCGTACTCGGTTTGGATTGTTTCAAGCTGGTCTCTTTCTGCGGATTCTGAATGGGATTTGGTGTTGGATTCGAGCTCATCTCAAGGTGGAAAAGGACTTTTCTTTGGCAGTCTATAAAAACAGAGGATGGGAGAAAAAAGGGGATCGGGTTGTGCGAGAGAGAAGACAACCAAAAGCAATTTCTTTTGAGTTACAGTTCTTATTTTTCAGTTTTTTTTAGTTCACAAAGTTTGTCTTTTTCATTTTGTTTTCTTTTCATCTCAGTGTTGCCTGGTTGCTTTGAATGCGCAACAAGTTGTACCAGAACGAACAGAGAGGAAGACATTTCAGAAATTCTACTTTTTTTTTCTCCTTGTGTTTTCATTTTGATTATTACTGTGTTGCTTGGAGTTGTCGCGAATGCTGTGCTGCTTGGAGTTGTTTTGAACAATTACTACTAGGAACAGCCGATTGAAGAGGTAGAGTACTCTCTTCTTTTGCATTTAATCTCATATTTTCTGTAAGTCAATTTTATTTCTTTTAATTGAGATGAGTTTAATTACGAATTATGCATGCGTTTTAGTTAATATGATTGGCTAGATTTGTTGCTAAGGCTCGGATGAGGCTGTAGTGATTGTAGAGAATTCTTTAATTGTGAAAATTGATATTTTCTTTTAGAATTATGCTATAATGTTTATGCATTCTTATTGTTAATTATGTAGTTAATTACAGATATAGCATCAATTATGTTTTTGCTATGATTTGGAATTACTACTGTCAATGCATGCTTATTTTAATTATTAAATAACAAATCGGATACTAGTTGTGATTTACCCGTAAGTGGATACATCTAGTGATTTGAATTGTTAATTTAAATAGCATGAAGGGGGTGAATTTTGTATAAATATTTGTGCGTTAAAGTAAGATTTTCTGTAACAATGTGAATAAGATTCTAGATTGTTACGAGTATTTTGGAAAATTATAAATGATTGAAAGTATAGGGTTCTCTATAATTTACTGCATGCCGATTCCAAAGCCTTAGTATTTTGTTAATTTGATAAAGCTTAGATTTTTATTTCATTAATTGATTTAATTAATCATTTGTTAGTTAATCAGTCTCTACAAATTTCATACTTAGTTCAAGGGTTTAGTCAGGGTTCGATTAGATTTCCGCTATACAAGTCCCTGTGGGTTCGACCTCGTAAAATTGTGCGACTATGCTCCAATACGATTCGTACACTTGCGAGTAAAATTATGAGATTAATTAAAACAACAAGAAGTTTTTGGCACCGTTGCCAGGGACTTGTAGGAAATCAAATTCTAAGACTAATTTTACCCTTGCAGTTAATTTTAGGTAAAAAAAATCAAAATTTTTTTAAAAAATTAAATAATTTTTTAAAAAAAGAAATACACACGTGAAAGTTGATTGACGGTGTATGACTACATGGACACGTGACCACACACTACGTCTGGTTAGAAATAATTCCAATCCTTTAGAGAATAGTGCAACTAAAATTGATCTTTCATTCAAAATGGAAGATCAACCTGAGAAATCTCTGATGGAGTTGTTTTCTCCGATCAAAATCAACCCTCCATCTTGCATAGTATTGCCTGCAACCTCTGCAAAATATTTTGAATTAAAACCTGAGATAATTTAACTCTTGCTAAATTATTATGGTCTTAACAGAGAGGATCCTTACATGCATGTAAAGAATTTTCTAGAAATTTGTGCTACTTTTAGGTTCACAAACTTCCCAAATGAGTCTGTTCGTCTGCGCCTTTTCCCCTTCTCTTTGAAGGACAAGGCCGATGCATGGTTGAATTCTCTTCCCGCTGGCTCTATCACAACATGGGATAGGTTGGTGAGCAAAAGCACCCGAGGAGTGGATGTTTTGGATTTTTCACGATCCAAATGGCCCCTTAGCTTATTATTTTTTTTGCATCCGTAATTTTTGTTTTATTCTGTTCGAATTGCTAATTTTTGTTGGGTTTTTTTCCTGCCCATAGTTGTTTGGGCTTCCCTTTTACGTGGAGTTTGAGCTTCCCTTTTATGTGGAGAGGTAGACTACTTAACCTACCTTGGGGTTAAGTGTAAGAGGCCATTTGGGGCGTGAAAAATCAGCACCATCGAGCTGAAAAAAATCCAGCTGGTTACAGCCTGTTTGATAAGGTTTTTTGCTACGTTTTTGTCCCAAATTTTGGTTTTGGGAATGGGGACGGTCCAAAAACATGTTTGGCATCGGGTTCCCCAAATCCAAAAATGACCCACGTCGCTTTGTAAAGCTCACCCAGCCCCCTCAGGTGTTTTAATCTCAAAAATGTCGGGGATTCCCTCTGCCCCCCTCTAGCTCGACACGGCACCCCACCACCCCGGCGACCCCCATCACTCTCTCCTCCCTCTCTAGCTCGATGGGGCGTAATCCAAACGGGCTGTTAGGATTTATGGGATATTCCACTAACTAGCTGAATCACCTAACCAAGTGGATTTTTGAGAGTGGACGAAACTGATTTTTCATCGCGTAATCGATTAGAAGATAGGTCAGGGATATCGTGTAGTCGGTTACACGATGAGCATGGCTATTGAGTAATCGATTACACGATAGCGGATTACACGATGTGGTGGCTATTGTGTAATCGATTATACGATAGCGTTGCTATCGCGTAATCGGTTAGACGATAGGCCAGGGCTATCGTGTTATCAGTTACACGATGGGCAACGCTATCATGTAGTCGATGACACAATAGCGGAAAACACATATAGTGGCTATCGTGTATCCGATTACACAATATCGGTGATATCGTGTGTTCGATTACATGATAGCTCATTACAGAGCCGAAGGGATATCGTGTAATCGAATACACGAAATGAAGGTCTTTTATTTAATCGATTACATGATAGGTCAAGCAATCCTCCATGAAAGATGCAGGTGCATTAGTTGTCCCTAATGAACTCATCTACGAAGGTCGTACAATCTCCTTGTACATTCTGCCGATATTTGCCAGGCACAGGAGAAGTCGATAGCAATTAGAGGGAATGATGTGAGAGGCGCAGCGAAGCTATTGCCGTTATGCGGGGAAAGACTACGAACCTCCGCCTTATATGGATGGCATCCAATTGATGTGAGCCGCTGACCACCTACCGGACGCAGGAGAAGTCGATAGCACTTGGAGAGAATGTTGTGAGAGGCGCACCGAAGCTGTTGCCATTGTGCCAGAAAAGACTATGATCCTCCGCCATGGCTGGACGGCATCCAGTTGAACTGCCGACCCGCCACTTTTGCCTTCGTTGGCAATCTAATATAACACATGGCTATTTTCGTACCGTTTTTACATGAAAACTTATTTCTCACTTTAGCTTCCCAAACGTAAATCAAGCTGATAAATTTTCATGTTCCCAAATATATATCTGTTGAGCCAAATCACTCTAAAAATTTTCACTTGTCAAACCGACGGGGTTTCTACTTCCATTCGCAAGTCACCCATCACCCATGATAATTTTCATCCTGAAAAAAATCAAACGCGCCCGTGGGATTATCCACTAACCAGCTGATTTCAGGTAGATTTTTAGCATTATCCACTCACGGTTAGTGGATAATCCACCTGGATGGACCAGGTGGATTTTTGGAAGTGGTTGTTTTAGATTTTTCACGATCCAAACGGCCCCTAATATCAAGATGCAAATCATCTACCTGCCAAGTATTTTCTTCTGAGAGTTCGAACAAAACAGCCCCAACTTTCTTCTGAGAGTTCGGACGAGCAGCGAGTGTTCGATACTGAAGTGGAAACTCGGGTGTCTAAAGAAAGCTGTGGGTGGCAGATCTGATAGCAGCATCCCATCAACTTCGAAAGTTTTGTTTCAGGTAAAACATTTCAGTGCGATGATGAGATCGATCAAGGCCCGCAAGGCATCTTTGTATAACATTTCACAGGGATTTCGTTTTCGGCCGTGCCAGGTTTCCAGTTAACGCCTTATGCCTCTGAATGTAGGAATGGTTCTTATAATTGTGTACTGCGCAAAATGTGTTGTCAACAGGGGATCTTCATATTCTTCTATTGCATTCCCTAACGCCTCATATGGAGTATAATTCATGTCTCCTCACGGTACAGGCTCTGATATAGATCAACGCAGAACAGGAGCAATGGTTGCATTTGGTGTTCTATTCCTCTGGAGGTTACTCGTTGTCCTGCAATTACTCCCAGGAATTCTGGCGTGGGGTAAAGAAGGACACTATATAATTTGTAAAATAGCGGAGGTAATATCATACAACATCTCTGAAAATAAATCCATTTTTGTCAAATATTCTTGGTTGGAAATAATTATTGGGTTCTCAGGGCCTCTGGTTGCTTGCTTATTATTTGTGCTTGTTATAAAAATTGGGTGTTTACGACAATGCGGAAATGAGAAATTATGGAGTTATTTTAATTACTAAAGAAAATGGTATGTATAGATATATATGGACAGAATCCAACTCCCTCAATGCTCATAAACATGTATTTCACATCTTTCTTGTACATAGATATAGATGTCCATCAAATTACCTACTTAACTACTCACATACATAACATAACTTCGCAACGAGTAACTAAGATAATGTTGGCTACTACATTTATTTTATGACCCTCTGACCTTTTTTTAAAGTAAAGAAAAATCACGTGTCTGTAAATTACATACTTGTGAATTGATATCTAAATGTTCTCAGGTGCATATAACCGCTAATGTGCATATTCCTCTACCTAGATACATGTGTCATTTCCTTGAAGTTTGTTTACCCTACTTGATCTGATGGATTTGACAAAATCATGTATAGTTTAACCCTTACCTTTATCCCTCAAACTTAATAATTCACTGTTACAGGGATTATTGTCAACGGATGCTGCTGCAGTGGTCAAACAGTTGCTGCCTGATGATTCAGCAGGTGATCTTGCTTCTGTTTGTTCCTGGGCCGACGAAATTCGTCACAATGTGCACTGGCGCTGGAGTAGCCCCTTGCATTATGTCGACACTCCAGACTTTAAATGTAATTATAACTACAACAGTAAGTATTTGTATCTATTTGTCCAAAATGTAGGCACTTCTTATGAATTGAAACCTTAAGGAAACTTTTTACAAGTCGCTGTTGTTTGTTTATGTTTTAATATCTCAAATGGGGATTAAAGGAATATGACATAGTAACATGTCATGGAAATAGTGATTTCATGCGACCACTCTTTACTGCTCACTCCTTCCTACATTAATAGTCCGATTTTACTTTTTCCAAACATTTTGAAAAAATCAAATTGGAGTACTAGTGTGGAACAGAGGGAGTATTATTTTTCAATGGTTATTATCACCATCGTCAACCGCTCTGTTACAGCTCTTGTTTAATTTATGCAGGAGATTGCCATAATTCTTTTGGAAGTAGAGACAGATGTGTTTCTGGAGCCATGTACAATTATTCAGCACAACTAACAACTTACATGGACACCAGCACTACATTGAAATGTAATTATTATATAGGTCATTCAGTTTTACATTTCCATTTGACTTCAACTTGACAAATGCCACCTTGGTGTGGTCTTGGCTCATTAGAAACATGCGTAATTGCAGATAATCTAACGGAGGCTCTAATGTTCTTCTCTCATTTTATGGGGGATATCCACCAGGTATTCTTCTACCAGAGCCTCGGATCGTCATTGTTATTGGGTTAGTGACATGGGAGATGGGACCTATTTCGCTATCCAAATCACACATCATATTAATTTTAAGCCATCTATCAACAAATTCTTTTTGCAGAATCCTTTTCTATTCTTCTTGGCCTTTCTTTTCTCCTTTTCATACCCTTCACAAAACTTCAGAACATGTCTTGGTTAGCACTGTCTCCAGTCTCCTCGTCATATGCTGAAATCAACTCAAATGTCTCTCTTGATTACACATGCTATGATTACTTGGCTGTTTGGCTTCCCTTTGAGTTTCAAAGAAAAAGGGCTTAAAGTCCCTTTCTACCTTAACCCTCCTCATGAGGAGGGTTGGTCCTTAATAGAAGGAAAGGATGGATGTGACATTTTGACTTGGATAAGAAACCCTAAAGTACATCCTTTCTTGTTTACAGATTTTGCCAAACAGCCCCTACATATACAGTCTCCTCTTGCCACTTTTAAGGCTGCATCTCGGGTCGGGTAGGGTCGGGTTTTGCTAAACCCGACCCTACCTAAGATAGGACCCGATAATCCTAAACCCGACCCTACCCGAGATAAAACCCGCAATACCCGACCCGAGAACCCGAGATAAAACCTGAGATTTTAATAAAATAATTAATATAATTATAAAAATCTCTAATAAAATAAATTATATAATTATTATAATAATAAAAAATTATATATATTAAAAAATAAGAGATTTAAATGATATATCTCGGGTATCTCGGTTCTTGGGTATTTTAAAGCAAAACCCGACCCGACCCGAGATAGCACCCAGGTTTTAAAACCTTGGAACTGGCCCTACCCGAGATAGGACCCTACCCGACCCGACCCGGGTCAATGTCGGGTCGGTTCCATCCGGTTTGGGTCGGGTCCGGGTTTTTGGTGCAGCCCTAGCCTCTTTGGATATCCATCTTAGTACTTCTCTTTTCCCTTATACTCATTTTGGAAAGTTGATCCTTACTGTCGACCAACATAGGCTGCATATAACATGACTGATGGAGTGAGCTCCCATTGAAAAATTTCCTTCATATTAATGGTGGTCATAAGATACTCCACTTGCTACATTTCAGATCACCCAAACAGCTGTAATTCTAGGTGCCCCATCCCAATTTAAGGAAAAAATAAGTAGAGAGCAGATATAAAAAATTGTGGGAATTTCTTCTCTTCAACTATTGTTATGTACTTGGTGTCTCAAGGTTTTGGCAAAGGCGAAGTGGGTGGAATGAAGGTGGTGAAACTGGATGAAGGTGTCTAGGAATTGGTTAAGAAAAAGAGACGTGTTTGTGAGAGAAGATAGAGGGTTTAGAGGCTAAATCCTTCATTGACTCAAAAGAGACTCTATACCGTGCTTAGATAGTGCTGCCATTATGTGGGCCTACATCTAATTTTTTTAAAGTTTAAGATAATTGGTTATATAATCATGCAATTAGACCTCATATGCTGGCCTTTAAATTGGGATACATTATTTACAATGTTTACATTTACAAGGAATACACAGGTAACTGCCAATATAGATATACGTGAGCAAAAAAATTGTTATTTATAGATGGATGTGCTTAACAATCATACCTTGAGTGCTTTAAACTTTTTACATGGTAACCTTATTTTTTAAAGGAATTTTTAATTCTTTCAATTATGAACATTAAACTACAGTTTATTCTTTTATACAAACATGGAGCCTAGTAAGATGATGAATTTACATCTATTTTGAAAAGCATTGTCGCATTGAAAATGGGTGTTGTTTTCAGCAACACACTGGGAAGTGCATAGCAATTTCAGTATTCCAAACTTAACCATGGTGATCAGGTTTAATTAAAAATCAATTAGACTTAATAAGGTATTTGTGGTACAGATAAGGGAAAACCTCATCATTTATGGCAAAAAAGGAACTGAGCTTTACCCCTTCCCCTAAACGGTGCTACAGACTCTACTTGAACCTAGGACCTCTCCCTCAACAGGGAGAGATCCTTTCCAGCATGCCATAGGCTGGATTGGCCACGTCCTACTTAAAACTAAGCAAATCACAATGTTCTATATAATCAGACATATAAGTAGTCTAAGTCATGATCTCATATGATAATCTAATAAAAAAACAATTTACAGTTAGAAAGCTAGTAAGTGAATGACTGAAGAAGAGCTGGACCATGAGGCCCAAGTCATGGTCAGGCCTAGGGAATCGGGTCATAACATTTGAGAGATTATGCTTATAAAGACTTTTTCTTTCTTTTTCTAGCTTTTCTTTTGGGATATGCACGAAAGACACTTGTTAATTAGAGTTCTTATTTTAGTGTTGAGCTCATGTATTCTCCTATCATGACAGCCTCTTCATGTTGGCTTTACTGGAGATGAAGGTGGAAATGCAATAATTGTTCGCTGGTACCGGCGGAAGACCAATTTACACCATGTAATAAGTGTCAGGCTAGTTTACGAAGAATAAACAATTTGCATTATAGTTAGGTTGAACCTTATATTTTTTCTCTGTAGAAAAGAATTATCCTTCTTTCAGAAGATCTGGCTGCAAATTATAATTGAATAGATGTCTTACTATGGTCTATCCTTTCAGGTATGGGATACGATGATAATTGAACAGGCCATCAAGGTGTTATATAATTCAAATATCTCTATCATGGTCCAAGCTATTAAAAAGAATATGACGGTATGCAGCACTGGTTTTATTACTGGATTAATTCATTGATAAATTTTGATGACTGTCAGGGAAGCCGATGATAATCAAAGAGAGTTATAAGATCATAATTGTAGAGGAGTTAATTCTAGGTTTGGAGGATTTAACATAATATGATTACTTGTTCAAGTTGTAACTCATGTAAAAAGAGGGAATCTTTGACAAAACACAGGTGCTTTCTTGGAGTTGGATGAAGTCAATTCTTTAAAAAGGTAAAGAAAGTACCTTAAGCAGGTAACTTGTGCTATATAATCAATGTGTGCTGTTCATTAGATTGAGAAAGAAATCAAGAACAAGAAGACTGTTGCTTATTTTCTAGGCCAAAAGGCCCTGACAAAGAAGAGTGGAGTTTGGTGGCGGAAAAGGAATGGGAATAAATCTTACAATCTATTATAAAATTTGTGTCTATTTCTTTGTCTTCGAAACACATCTTTTACAATAAACTTGATTGTAGTTATGCACAAAGTTCTGGCAGAAGTCATGTCTACTCAGATATTGCTTTTTCCAAGTTTTATTTCAATTTTTTGTCTTCTATGATGCATTTCAAGAAAATGTAGTTGCATAGTCTTAACAAGAGAAATTCAAACATCAAGATAATATAGTTACATAGTCTCAACAAGAGAAATTTGGGTATGTATTAGTAATTAATTTTGAATTTCCTCTAGTTTTTTAATTATTCATCACATCCATCTATATGCAACATTGTTACGCTGTTTGTATTACAGTGTCCAAGACCACCATAAGGCTGTCTCTATTACAAACTCCGCTCATGCCCCTTTTTACATTTCTCAGACTATCCATCTACAAAGAATCTATAGTTTGTACTAGAAACATAATAAATCTTAAAAACCATGACTAGGAAGCTATAAATATTTCATTATATCAAATGAGGTTTTTTTAATGGACTCGGACTCCCTTGGTTGAAATAAAGGATCAAGGTAAGACTTAAGAGACAAGTAGGGACTTAGATCAAAGTTAGGTGATCTAGAGTAAAGATCAAAGGGTATTAACTTTAAAGGAGGTAGAACTATAGGTAAAACCTTAGTTAAAATACATGGGCAAGAAGTATCTTGATGTGAGAAATTTCAGTATTTAGGATCCACATCCACAGAGAGGGAGATTGATAGTGATGTGGTATGTAGGATAGATGCAGAGTTGGTGCAGTGGAGGGCAGCAACCTAAGTACTGTGTGATAGGCGCCTTTCAGATTGGCTTGAAGGAAAGTTTATTAGGCTTTCAATTCTCTATGTTGCAAAAGTTTAGATAGTTGAATGTAGTTGAAAGAAGGATGCTAAGGTGGATGTGTGGGATAATTAGGAGAGATTACAAATAAGTATTTGTGAGAACTTAGGGGTAACAACTTTCTACCAACCTGAGAGAAGTTGGATGGAGCAGATAAGAAAGGATATGACAATGCTATTTCTACCAACCTAGCCTGTACCCACATCCTGCACACTCTATCAAGCCCTTGTTTTTGGTTGCCTCCGTTTGTCATCTGCTGCCCTATGCTGGGTGTTGGTGCACTTTGCTTCTGGTTCTCCATCTTGTTGCCTACCACCTTTCATTCACTCTCTAATTAGCAATTGGCAGCCACCATTGGTTTTGCCGCCTCTATTGCCTCTTTGTCTATGCCGCTCTCCATGGCCACTTCCACCCTAAGAATCTGAACTTCATTACCGCTCTGAATCTGAACTCCATTGCTGCTCTGAATCTGAACTGCTTTTGCCTTGCCATCCATTGATCCATTGAACTTGTCTATTTTCCGTCTTGTTCAGCAACGTGAAATCATCTTTTGCCGCCTGCTTTCGCTGTCAGACACTGCTGTTCTCCTTCGCAAAATCTAAATGATTGACACATCTAGAGTTTGAGGGAGGGTGATAGGAGTATATTCATTAAGTTCATTGTGTTACTTCCTTATATTATAGAGGGTAGTGTAGTCAAGTTTGGTTATTTATTTCTCAAATAATTCCTGTTTTAGGTTTTGCTTGTATTAGGAGATTTGATCTCCATATAAAGATCGATATTCCTCTTATGTAATAAAGTCTTCTTTATTTATAAATACAATTTTTTTATAGTTTTCTAACACTGAGGACCCCTGATTCCTAAGATGTGGTTCTGACGAATGCACCAACAATCTATTAGTTTCTATGAAGAGTTGAGGAATTTATTATGTAGTTTGCTTGTCAGATGTTGCTTTATCTATTGCTTTGTTTTAGTCTAGGCTGAAGGACCTTTTCAAAGCATGCTAATCACTGAATCTCCAACTATCATATTTTAAAACCTCCTTTACATCTTGCAAACTGTGAAAAATATGGCCTAATTCAACTTGAAATAGTGGCGCAGAGAGATGGTGGGAATAGGCCGATAAGGGTGATAGAAATGCCCATTTTTTATGTTAAAGTATAACATGAAAGGAAGCTGACTGCTGCAACTATGATGAGGTGCAGCCCACAGTTTGCGAAGATATTTACGAGGAGAGAAGGAGGCTAATTGCCTGGAGCTAATTGTTGAAACTAGTTTTAAAGATGCATCTGTTGAACTTGGACGTTCTCACAGTAATGCTCAATGGAGGGTGTAATGGCTGTTGGCTGTTGCTGACCCAAAACACTTAGCGACAGACCTGAAAGGATTTAATGGTAATGTGGCGATAGTGATAACTATGAAATTGTGCAGAAGAGTATTTGTTCATTTGTGAAGATGAATTTCGTACGTTATTCTCTTCATCTATTAGTTAAGCCAGAGTCATGCCCAAAAAATGGTGAACTTTCCAGTGACTTATTACACCTCTGCAAGATTTCATTGTGATACAAGCAGTTCGAAGCTGAAAATCTTGGTTATTATTATTATTATTAAGCTTAAAATCTTTGTCATGATGATTATTTTCACTATTCTTACATTATTACATTTCAGGACACTTGGTCGAGTGCCATTTCGTCATGGGAAAACTGTGATTCTAAAAGAACTGCTTGTCCTGATCCGTAAGTCCCATACTCCATTAGTGTTTGACATAATATATTACTCCTTCCATCTTACTGACAGCATTTGAAAATGAGTGGAATTTATTGGCCTGTAGGGCCCACAGCATTCAAGCCTCCACTTACCCCTGCTTATGCACGTGGATGAGAATCTATTGGCTTATAGGGGAGTCCAGACACATAAAAGTGGATCGGTAATTTTTTAAATGCGGTCGGTAGTTTTTGATGGAGGGAGTATGAGGTATATGCTTAAAAGTTTGATCATCAGACAACAAATTTGACTTGAACAACTTAGATGCATAGGGATCATTTAAGAAAAAATCACACAATATGATATGATTTTCTATTATAGCCTGTGCCCAATCCAGCTTGGGTTTGAACACGGGATACATTGAGTTCTCTATAATTTAACGCGATTGTCCAATTTGCTCGTAGATTGAACTTTGATAGAGATCATAGTTTTTAAAGATAGCCCATGTTAGTAAAAGTTTCAGCTGTTTGAAAGGGGTTTATTCTTATATAAATGTGAATCTGTGATGACGTATGATGACAGTGATCCTCTTATAAAAGAAAATAGCAAACTGCAGATAGTTAATTATAGCAGTTAATGCTACTGGGAAGCTCATCAATAGCATCAGCTTCACGGAGTTACAGAACATACAGACACTCCTAGCTTTGTAGGTTAAAATGCAGTGTTAAAATTTTGGAGTTCAAACGTTGATTGCAAGAACTTTTGAATGCTAAAGTTCTTATAATGACAGCAATGCACATGACCAGAGAGAATTGTACCTTGGTCATGTACTGTTCTTAACGAGGTTTGGGATTCATAGTTGGCTGCAATAACTTTGCAGGTATGCTTCTGAAAGCGTCAAGTTGGCATGCAAATTTGCATACAAAAATGCCACTCCAGGAAGCACACTGAAGGGTATGTATTCATCAGTTGTTGGTTTTAATGCTGCCAGACTTTGCTTGCTGTTTCTCGCTTAAAACAGCCTAGAGCTGTTGTTTAAAGTTCCTTAGAACTATGATGGGAAACTCTTACACAACATGTGCCATCAAATTTGAGCATGAGTCCATGACGCTTGTGTTAGCCAATTTTGTTCTCTCTCAATGTAGACGAATACTTCCTGTCACGCTTGCCAGTGGTGGAGAAGAGACTTGCTCAGGGTGGGGTACGTTTGGCCGCCATGCTAAACCGCATTCTCACTTCTTTTTCTTCAGTATCAAAACAACGATGACAGGAGTAGAACAACTTGATATCTGCAGTTGGCAAAAGCTCACGTTCTTGCTTGTGTATGAAAGATTTGAGGATAGTGCTTACTAGCTCTTCCCAGCGATCAGTAAAACTTTTAAAGGTAGTCTTAAATTCTTCCGGGCTACAGATGAGTAATCTGTTATACTATTGGCACATTCTGCACGGCCAATTAGGTACATGTGTACATGATATTCTGCAGACTGTGATAATCTTTTATTTGATTTTTGTGTTCAAGCAACTGGTCATATGGACAAGGTTAAATTATTAAGCAAACTGAGGTGGGACATTTGCTGGTCGGAACAGGGGGGGCTATTCATGTGAGACCTTTTGAGGTCATGAGAGCTAACATGCAGCAAGATCATCACATCGACTGCTTCGCAGAAGCTGCTGTATTCCACTTAATTTATGGAAATTTAGGTGTAATTATATCATTCCTACTCCATATGGGGATGCAAAAACGGGGAAGACTAGAGTTTTTTTGTGGAGCAACAAAAAAGGAGAGGATTATATCTAGGCAGACAAATCATAATTAGGCCTGCCAAAAGAGGGTATACTTAGTTTCTATTATACTTCATTTTCATCGACGTACATGGAAGTATTTCTTCAATGGAACGTATCTTTAAAACCATTTTCCTTTTGCCAGTGACAATGTTTTTTGTATTCATACGAAATAGTATATTTGAAGTCTACATGAAATCTAAAACAATAGCTTGCATCAAAGAAGTCTAAATCTGTTTGCTTCAGAGCTCGATATCTATATAACCATAACTTGGAAAAAAGGAGCTGACTACTGGGTTATAATATATATGAGATGAGTTTACATGAGATCGTTCTCATATAAGGAGCATGAGGCCAATCTTTATTGCCGTTAGATTCCGATCGGAGGGTGGATATCAAATCAGTGGGTTAGTGAGTGTGTCACATCAAAGAGTGGGTGAGATCATTATGGATATTTGTACCCGTCAGATCAAGATCCAACGGCTACGATTCAAAGTGGCCTCATATAAGCAATATGAGAGCGATCTCATTTATATATATAGGGAAAAGTTTAAATGAGATCGCTCTCATATTGCTTATATGAGGCCACTTTGAATCGTAGCCGTTGGATCTTGATCTGACGGGTACAAATATCCATAATGATCTCACCCACTCTTTGATGTGACACACTCACCAACCCACTGATTTGATATCCACTCTCCGATCGGAATCTAACGGCAATAAAGATTGGCCTCATGCTCCTTATATGAGAACGATCTCATGTAAACCCTTCCCATATATATATATATATATATATATATATATATATATATATATATATATATATATATATATATATATATATATATATAGTTATGTTAGAGTGGGCAGCCGTCAATTTCTAATCTCATGGATAAGAAATATGACCAGGTATTGACATGGCCAGGTCATCATCCCCGTCCCCCTTCTCACTGTGATTTTTTTTTTACCTTCCCGGCAGCCACCGCCCAAATTCAGCCAACACGACTGCTGCCTTCCACGCCTCCCTTACTGCCACCGCCCAACTCCCCCGACACCATCTGGATTTGCCTGGCTCCACCCGTGTTAAGCAAGACAGGCCCTCTCACCCACAAATGCCCGCAACCACCTGGTTGGTGGCGTATTCTCCGCCAAGCTCCGGCAAGGTGGGCGGCTTCAAAACTGTGCTTTTTCAGCTCCAACCAGGCCCTCATCACCGGAGTACGACAGAGCAACATGATCCAAGACCATCCACCATCAGCCGCACCCCACCCATCCCCTGTGCCAACACTGGAACCAGCCACCCCCTCACTGCACCAACCTATGCTTTGAAGGTGCTTGAGCAGGGTGGAGCAAGAGCCGCAAGGGCACTGGTTTGACATAAGAAGAGAGCGGCAATTTTCAACTGGCGAGGAGGAACTTTTTCAAGCGGCGGTCTTGCCTGACGTGTGGAGCGGCAGAGGTGGCAGTCGGAGAGGCCTGGAAGGAGGCAGTGGGGTTGCTGAATTTGGGTCGTGGCTGCCGAAAAGGTGAAGAAAAAAAATCAAAATGATATTAGAAACTGACGGCTGTGAAGCGGACGGCTCATTCTGCCAACTACAAGAGCTGCATAATATAATATTATAACTTTCCTCACTCTTCAGATCAAGATCTAACGGCTATGATTCAAAATGGCCTTATATAAGCAATATGAGAGCGATCTCATTTAACCTTTTTCCTTTGTATATATATTTGAAACAAAAGAAGCTCACAATATGGAAAACATGGATCTCGCAGAAATCATCATATAAAAGAATCAAATAAACGTGTAACTCTCACTATTTAGTTAGTACAAAACGTAAAAAATAAGATAGTGAATGGAGAGAGAGAGAGTGAGAGAAAAGGGAAGGAAGGTTGGAAAAAGGTAAAGCGAAAGAGATGAACTGGTGGGAAGGGGATCAAGCAGCAGAAGCGTAGGATTTGAGGACAGCTCCACAGAAAGTGCAAACAATAGCCCGCCAATATTTCCAGTGAAAGGGAACGTAGCAGAAGCGCGTCTCGGTCTTCATGTCGGCCACGCTGGCTCCGCCTCCACAGCGGGAGCAAATTCCGGCTGCCGGCTTGCTGCTGCGGACCCTCCGCTTCTGATCAACCAAAAAGCAGAAGAAGACCATGGCTGCTTTTTCCTCCTAGGGGACGGATCGCAAACTCGTAGGTAAAAATGATTAGGTAGTAGTTAGAAGAAAAATGAAATCACCTCACCACAGAGAGCAAGAAGAGATTGACAGAGGGAGATTAAAAAAGCCACCTTTGGGGGTGGGGGTAGTTGGGACGCTGCTCGGTGATGAGTGATGAGCAGTGATGACTGATGAGGGAGGGCTGGTGCTTCTCTGTGGGCGGTTGCCACACAATAAATAGAGCTGGAAGGAGCAGGGAGGTTGGGGGTTTGGAGAGTGGACCCTACTCACAATTTATAAGGTGGCGCGGCGCTGGAAACAAGTGAATGCGGACTTTTTATAGTTCAGGTTGCTCACGTTCTATGTACCACCGCATCCGCCCCTAGTCAGAAAAAACTTGGATGAGAGAATTCATTCCTCGTGAGCCATTATCCCCCCCGCGTACAAGAAACAATAATCTGGTTCGGAGGATTTCCACGTGACCATCGGCTCTCTCATATATTTCGCAAGCACCATGAATTGGGTGGATTTCCCAAACTCTGAATTCGCAAACAACAATGAGAGTTGTGCATCACGGGCGATGATGTAGATCACAGCATTCATTCACTCCTGCTAGTTGCACACAAGCCAAGCCTAGCATTTTCAGCCGGCTCTCTTGCAAGTGGCCTACAACCACTGCTTAGAAGTTCTAGTTTTCTCTTCAGTAGTCAAAGACTTCGCTTGAATGATGTCGGCTACATCCACAATCTTGGTTGCTAGCGGTATCTTAGTATTTCATGTCTTGTACACAATATCTCCCCCCCCCCCCCCCCCGGGCTGCTCCAAGCTTAAGGTGGATGAAGAACAACTTTAAACTTGCTACACAACAATGGGATACAAACTTGGAATGGAGTCCACAAGGAACTAGTGGATAAAATGATTGTCACCAACTGGTTGCGAACAAAGCACGAGCAAGGGACGTCGCGAGCTGAACACATTCAGCAATGGACAGTGATAGCCCTACGTCACTTTTTCTGCACATTTCCATACACATCAATGTCTATGGAAATGTGTAAGAAAAGTGTTGATGGAAATGTGTAAGAAAAGTGATGTACAAATATCATTTTCCTTCAGCAATGCCCTTCGCACATGTACAGTCATTTGCCCAGGGCCTCCTGGCCAACCAGTCGGACCTCGACAGCGAACTAGAAAATGACACATCGGCCCTGTTATCAGAGGAATCTTCAGCAACCTAGGTGGACATCTATTGCCACCCTAATTGAACACACCACTTGCATACTGACTCAAGAAGTGCAAGAACTGTGCTACTACTTTCGTCACAGATAGCTCCCATAACGTCATCTTGAACGCATTTAGGTTTGTAAACGACGAGCACACTCTAAATGCGAGAAGGATTGGCATGGCTTTCTAAGGCCATCATATGCCTATAATTGTTTTCACATGCCAAAGGGGTGGTGGAATGGAGTCTGTCATGGCCGGAGGATCGTCTGGCTTTTAAATGGTAGAGGAGAAAAATCCGATGAAGTGGGGGAAGAGGGCTGGCGCCATCGTGGCCCGGATGAGCGTCATAAGGCGGAGGTTCACCGTGCTCCATTGCTAAGAAGAGAGGAATGCGTCGGGGCTGACGGCCGGCAAGTAGGGTGTGGAGCCATCGAGGAAGTCGAAGAGGTTGTACACCTCGAGCACGTCACAGAGTTGGATGCGCCAAACGAGGAAGGTGGCAATTTCGAGCTTCACGGTAACGAGGGAGGTGAGGCCATGGATTAAGGGCAAGAAAGGGGGAGCTTTGGCTCTATGTGACTCAGAGGAGACAAGACGAGAAGAGGTTGGGGCAAAGTAGAAGAGAGGGAGGTGATGAGGTCGGTGGGGTAGTAACGGTGATGCAATGCAAACTTGAGAAAAAGGTAGAAGGAAAGGAGTCCATCTAGCCTTACTCATTTTCAATACCAGGTTAAAGGACCAAGTGGGCATGCATGGGGCCTAAAAATTTAGGAATTTATATAATTATGAGTGAAATAAATGTATATATATAATCATATTCAAAGATTTTGGTGATCTCTTTAATAGTCAAATACTACGTATGCATGAAACCTTATTCAATGATGTCAGCTGCATGCATAATCTTGATGGGTGGTGCTATCTTAGTAGTTGGTGTCTTGTATCCTATATCTTCAACATGGATAACCCCTACTTTTTTAGAGGGGTTTGGAGAGTGGAGCCTACTCACATTTTATGGAGCGCCACCCCACGTCAGTTTTATGGCCACCAACCAAAAACAGACGCGTGGTCATTAGGGCACACAATCCCAGACGACTAACATGATGGAACGATGTTAACTTCTCAAACGGAGTGCTATGTTCTTCTCTCCTCCCCTTTCACACCCAATTGAATGCTCTCAGATCTCTCCCTCTCTCTTCATTTAATGTCTTTCCTTCCAGGCAGCTTCCATAGCACGACTCAGCTTCAGTTCCTTCTCTCCTCCCCTTCCAGGCAGCTTCCACAACACAACTGGCTTCCTTCTCTCCTCCTCTTCCAGGCAACTTCCACAGCACGACTGCCTTTGGATCCCAGTCAGTTCCCTCTGACTCTTTTGTGTACGCTAAACGCCGAGTCACCGTCGACTCCCCTCCCATCTTTCTCATCTACAAACCCTCATCAGCGAGGAGCCTCATTGGAGACATTCTTCCCTCTGTTCGACGTCCTTCTTAGGCAGCTTCCATAGCACGACTAGCTTTGGATCCCGGTCAGTGTTCCCTCTGACTCTTTCGTGTATGCCGAATGCCGAGTCGCTGTCGACTTCCCTCCCATCTTTCTTGTCTACAAACTCTCATCAGCGAGGAGCCTCGTCAGCGACGTTCTTCCCTTCGTCTGGCGTCCTTCTCTCCATCCGGAAGGTACCATTTACAACCCTCACTTTCGTGCTTCCCATTTTTCTCATCGTCAAACTCTCACCGGTGAGGTCCCTCATCGGCAACGTCCTTCCCGCCGTCTGACATCCCTCCCACCACCCATCAGGTATGCTTTTTTACTTTCTCTGCAAAAGCTTTGTTTTTTACTGTGATTTAGTCAACATAGCTATGTTTTTCTTTTTGCTCCCTCCGTCCGAAATTATTATCACCCGACTACCCCTTGCATGCTGTGAGTCTGAGTTTGCTTTAAAATATTTATATAATACTCAATTAGTATTTGGTTGTTGATCTCAATTAGTACTGAGTCGGATAGTAGACGATTCATTAGTTTACTTCTGACTTTTGCAAGAGATATATCTGTCACGCCCCAAATTTTCAAGACCCAATTTACGCGGAAGCGTCAATCCAATGACGGTTATAGGGTAGGAAACCTGGGACGGACCGAATACTCGAGTCTACGCTTATCCCATTTAAATATTATGGGACTTGCAGGATCGTCATGACTTAAATAACATTTACTTACAAAAAGTAGAATAACGGAAAGGAAATCTAAATATCTATTACAATATCTGAAAATGTCTTAACAACCACAAACAGAGTTTAACATAAAGCAAATGGCACGCAGGCCGCAAGTTCAAATGTCAAAATATAGCAAAACATAAGAGACGAGTCTTCTAAGCTCCAACATCAAACCATGCCGCTGGAAAACATCACTTCTGCTGCACCTTAAGTCCTGCATCAGAGGATGCGTGAGTATTCCATAGGAAATACCCAGTAGGATACAGAAAACCCACACCAGAAAAATAAGAGAAGAGTCCAAAGATGAATGGTTTAACAGACTCAGGTTCAACAAGGACTAAGATCACTTACCTGGAACCAACTGCCATTCAAGACGCATTAAGGTCAAAGATACTTCAAAGACTTTCATAAAGTAGTGAAGGTAAGATAATAAGCATTGGACAACCAAAGTGTCAAAGTACAATTTCTGCTCTCAAATCTTCATCAATACCAGAACATCCTAGAGGTTCTTCAGAGGAACCTTGCCATGCGTCTAGGGATGCTGGCCCCATTGGTGCTTACGAGCACAATGGGCGGAGATTGCAGACCTTCCGTAATGTCATACAATCTAAGCGCACGCGGTTGCCGTCATCGGTTGAACTACAGAGGTTCAATAAATCGGAGATCTCGCAAGATCTAGCAATGGCTTGTGAGCATACTATGATTCCGACTAAGAGCTTTAAATGCTACTTAGCGGAGACAATTCAACTAGCCCTATTGTCAAAAGGCTTAGAACAAGACTTTCTAAAGTTCCGACTCTTCATAGGAGTGAAAAGCATAAACCAAATCAAATTATGAATTAGTCTGGGAACTCAAGTGAGACCCGACTAAAAAGAGACACACCACATGATTTTCCAAAAGTTCAAGTTCGCTATCAACAAAGTTGTACCTAGCCCTAGAATTGATAATTCCCGACTTAGAATGACGCGTTTCAGGTAGACCACGTCAGAGACTTAGAATTAAAGCTTCGATTACTCTTGTGTCATAAATGGACCAAGAGAAGAACAAAAGGGACTATTATTATAAGACACCTTATTTGGCTCTAAGACCTTAAGGTTACTGTTCTTAGAGTCTTATAAAATCATATTAGACTTGATTAGATTCTTAATTATCAATTATTCTCAAGCTTCTTAGGTTTATTATGATTTTAAGTCATTGAAAGTCAGAAACTGTGTTCTGTCCAAAACAGAACAGCTCTCTTTATCAGGTCACTACGTTCTGAACAATTTGATTTAATCTATGAAATTTTTATCTTAGATAGCCTCTGATGTCTAGTTTCCAGATTGATAAAGAACTTAATTTTCTGATTACTGTATAATTAGTTATCATTTTTCTACTGAAGTCTGCCTGCGCAGGATTGCTCCTGGCCGAGACCAAGTTTCTATGTCATACATAATTTACTAATGTATAAAGTGTAGTAACTCCTTATTAGTCTTTTTTATACATTAATCTAGTCTTTCTTAAGATTTTTACAGAGCTTTATAAGTTCTGAAATTCTCAGTTTATGATTCCACTTTTCGTAATCTTTACTACCCGATTACTACAACACTTTCTTATCTCATTACTTAAGTGATACTATCATATAATCCCGGACAACATTAGATCTCAAAACACGCTGACAATAAAATGAACTGATATCTCAGTGACAAGATCTTACAAGGAATAATCTTATAGTTATCATTCATTATACAATTACCCATTTAGTTGATATTATACAAGTAGTAATAGCTATGATAATTCATATAGAACACGAAATACGAAAATGCACCAAAGTGCCTAAAGATCAAATCTTTACTCAAGAGAGTGAGCATGGATATACAAATAGCATTATCACATGCGATCATGATTTAACATAGAAATCCAAATCCAATTTTCATTGGTCAACATACGTAGAAATGATTGAGTTCAAATACAATAGAGTTATGAATCAAGAGGGAATATCAATCTAGGATCGGCAATACAAATTCCAGAAATGAGTACTCAACATCAAGGCATCAACATTCAACAAATCATTTTATCAAAAAGAAGTGTAATGGGAAAAAGGCATCCTACTTGGTTGAAAATACCGAGACTTCCCGAGCACTCTTGAATTCGACAATGCCGCACCAACACCACGCCGGTCGACCTTGCTTGGACCACCACGAACCACCACGGACCCACCGCCGGAGTAAGGTTGCCGCCGGCCGGATAATGAGAGAGAGAGAGAGAGAGAGAGAGAGAGAGAGAGAGAGAGAAATGCTCAAGGCTTTGAGCACTAAGCAAAACCACCCCCCTACTAGCCTATTTATAGACTTTTTGAACCATTCTCCACCATTGATCACTCCTTAATCCAATGGCTTAGATTTAGTAGAAAATTCCAGATTTTACCACTTTCAAGATGACTCTTGGGTTTACAAGGAATGAGTTAATGGGGGTCAATTAGTGTTATCCATCAACCACTTCCATTAACCCATCTCTCAACCACCTCCACTAAGGCTAACCCGACCCAAGCACAAATGGGTTTGGGTTTCTCTTTTAGAATTTCCATTAATCACTACTAACCCACTTAAGAAATATCTAATTCATAATTTTTGCTTAATCTCAAATTAATTTTATTCCCAAAAATAACACAAACTTCATACAAATACCTATCCAATAATCTTAGGTCAAATGAGGCCAAACCAACATGTAACGCCAATCATGAATCATATAATCCAATAAAATCTCCGATTAAGATCAATTCAAAAATCACAAATTTTACGGCGTTCGATCGATTCCGGCGGGAATTGAATTTTCAAAAGATTTTCGAAAATTTAAATAAATGCATACCGTTGAGCCAAGAAAATACTATAAAATTTACGGTCGTCACAATATCACTTATACCAGACGTATCTGTTGAACTCATGGTTGATACAACTTAAAGTATTGACCTGATTTTCTTTCACTTCATTTTATCATATTGGAGACAGGTGTCTTATGCAACTTTTGGTTGCACCTCAATTGAATTGCTGTTCTAAAACACTTTTTTGTCTTGGCTTATGTATAGATGCAAAAAAACCTAATGTTGCTGCTGTTCAAGGACTTGCACTTGGTGGTGGCTTAGAATTGGCAATGGTACTGCTTTATTTAGGCACTGGATTTGTACTTTTTCACTTACGAGTTTCTGAATACCTCAATCCTCAAGCTGAAGCTGAATATAGACATAGTTGTTATTGTGGTCAGTTTTCAACATGAGTTCAGCCAAAATTTATATTGAATATTTGAAGGAACACAACGAATTCCAGGCTTGTCTGAATCTGAAAAGCTATTGACATGCTACGGGTAAGTCTAAATTAGTAATTTCGGATTAGTAACATTGTTTGTTCTCTCCGTAATTGCATGTAAGGTGAATATAAAAAATTGCCTTTAGGTCTTGTGATTGTTGCTTAAAAATTGCCTTCGGGTCTAGTAATAGATTGCTAGAAGGAGCTGCATAAAATGGAGGTTGATCACTTTGAAGTCATACCTAGAAGTTTCTGAAGGCTCCATTCATGTGTTTTTTTGTCTTCCCTTTCTGAATAAAGTAGTTGATTGTGTGTCTATTGCTAGTACGTAGTATAGTAATAAATACCTTGTGCAGTTATCTAAGCCAATAACGTCGAAAGAAGGGATGGAGGTTGGCCTGATCGATGTTGTTGTGTCTTCCAATTAACTGCTGAAAATAGCACGTCTTTGGGCTATAGAAATTGCTGAAAGGCGCACAAGCCTTGGATATCTTCACTCTGGTGAACCGACAAATTGGGTTCCCTTTCTGAAGCTCGTGAAATATTGAAAGTTTCCAGGGTAAGGGCAGCTCCAAATATGCCGCAGCATAAGGCAGGGGTTGTGTATATATTGAGATTAATTCAGTTTGTTGACTATCAAACAAATAAATTATTCAATTTGTATCGCAGCTGTTCTTGTATACATATTTAAAATAAGACTCAGTCGGCATGTTGCAGTATTTGTGCCACCTACAGCCTGGCCTGTCGAGTTTCATTTGTTATTTTACATATATAAGGATTACATGGGCAAGTGTACTTCAAATAAATAGAAGTCTAGTTGATTTGATTTGTAAAGTTCTGCTAAGATAAGTAATTTGGGGATTTCTTTCCAACTTCCGAACGATAACATTTCTTTTTAATGACCAAGGACCATCCTGGTTAGTAAACTCATCCTTGTGACTATCGACGGCTCCGTTAGGGAGGATATCCTGGCAACATCCTCTGGGCGGACTGCAAACCCTTCCCTTGATTCATGGCAAAGCTTTTGTTTGATGTCTGTTTTGGCAGTTGAAGATATGTAGGGGTGCAAAGGATCAACTAAAATTCCAATGTCTTACACAAAGGTGAATGATCAAATAGGGCATGATGTAATTATTCGATTATTGTTTAATGACTTGTTGAAATGTCTAAATGGTGTTGTAACCCTGAACCAATAATCCGATTTTAGACTTATCAAGGAAGGGTTGAATGCATCAAAAGAACAATTACATTGTAAGAAACATTTTTCAAACTGAGTTTCTTATAGTGAAATTGCAAAAAACATTTTTAAAACCGAGTTTCTCATAGTGAAATTGTAAAAAATATTTTTAAAACCGGGTTTCTCATAGTGTCATTGTAAGAAATATTTTTAATATCGGGTTTCTCATAGTGAACTTGTAAGAAACAATACCGAGGACTTTGCTTATTATTGAAAAATCTTACTTCTTTTTCGATTTCATAACTATTATATACATTTTCATATTTGAATATGCAAGGTTTTCACCCTTTTGCTCCAGTTTTGATATTATGTTTCTAACAATTACCATTGGATAAATATATAGCTAGCTAGGTTTCCCAGATTGAACTTGTCAGAAACAATATCGACGACTTCTTAACTTACATTGAAAAATGTGACTTCTTTTTATATTTGAATATACAAGATTTTACCTATTTATTATTAATTATATGGGAAAAGTGCAGAGGTTTCACTCTATTATGAATATTGACAATTATGTTTCTAACAATCACCATTTGAGAAATATATGAGAAGCCGAGTTTTTCATATGAAGCTTGTGAGAAACATTTATGAGGTCTTTTATTTCTAACCATTGACATATGAGAAACATAACTCAACCAGACTTTCTTACATATAACCTATCAGAAACAATCTTGAGGCCCTTTACACCAACATGCAGATATCCTACTTCACAAAATAAAATTTACATTTGACCTTGATACGTCCACCATCCATATTAATTTGACATATTCCCAAAACAAAATTAAAAGTTCTTACATTGATTTTTCACACATTCAAAAAATACATATGCATCATTCAACTTTACACATCCTCCGCCCCAAAAAATGAATTTTCTCTTCTATCATTATGATTTTCTTATGCCCAATTCAACTATGTCACTGTGATGCACATACTACAAACATCATTTTCTTTCACCTTCGAGTATGTCATTAGTATCAACAACCTACAAAAGAGGATGAACCTTTATACACATAGTTATAATAAATGCACTATACAATGATAACAATTTCTCTTCTTACCGGATTGTTAAAACCTACACCCATATGTAGAACAAATTGATATAATGTTGGGTTAAAGGTAATTGGAATTTGTTGTGGGTTAAAAGGTTGATTTATTGTACCTAACTTCCTTAACTGCATGGGTTCACATGTACAATAAAGTTTCTAATATTTGTCAAACTTATTCAACCCATACACTGAAGATTAAAATAGTATGCAAGAAATAAAGGAGCTTACCTGATGTGTCCATGTTAGCTTGTGGTGATTGAAGAATTACTACATTTGATGCTCTTTTTTTGCGACTCCCGTACCCCCTACACCTTGTCTTTCCTGCGCAATTAAATTTATATAAGAATGAATCTACATCACTCTAGTAATATGTTGAAATTGATAAACACAAGAAAAAAGTTACTAGATGTCTCAGTATTAGGATGTGGGGTCTTAATTGTTCCCTCCTTTGGTGCTCTAATTTTGCGTTATGCCCCTTCATAAGCTTCATCTTCACTTTTTGCTAATATTTCAACTTTTAACTCAAACTTGTCAGTCAAGCATTGCACAACAAGATGGACATCAATAGTATCACATATATTTTCTTCACCACCCTCCATTTCAACGTCTACAATTAAGAACATAAGTTGAGCACAAAATGAAAATGAAATATAATTATCCTTCAACATTATTATTTATTCATTCTACTTGTACTAGAATCTAGAATAGTCTATATATGCTTACCTTCTTACATAGTATCTTTGTCTAGATTGCTGGTCATTGCACTACTTCTCTAGAAAATATCAAGTAATACCTGAGGTTGAAAAAATAAAATAAGTGTTAAGCTACATGAAAGTTGAAGCAATTTCATAAATTACACAGTATTTCTCATATGTAACATCTCAGAAACAACCCATTATACACTGTTTCACATATTAGAAGCATTAGAAATTTTTATATTTGTTTTTAACCAACAATATTACTATTTTCCTTTTAATGTAGTTAAAACTATTGAATGATTGATTTCTACATCAGCTAATAATGACTCAAAAATATTCCTTATTTTTCAAGTTTGGGTATGAAAAAATATTTCAAATGATAGAAATACCGGAGATTTAATGAAAATTCGTACTTTATAAATCTCATCCTTTAAAGAAATAATACCCATAGACCAAAGTATTATTGTTTCTCCACTTATACCTCAACTTATTCATACATTAAACTACATGTCACAGTTAAGTCATTAGAAAATATGTTACCTTATACATTATTATGCTTTAAAATAAAAAAATTACATGGAATAAAATGGGTAGCTAAGTTTAATAACAAAAACCTCAAATTTTTTTCTATAACAAAATTCAATTTTGCAGGTTGGAAATGTACCTTACACATTAAGGAGTTGAGGAGCTGTTGCAACAGAGTATGCAGAGAAACTAATAAAATGGAGTCCCTCTAAAAAATTATCCAAAAAAACCTTCAAAAAATAGCGCCATTTTTTGACAAGAGATATCAGATGAGTCATTAAATGAAGAGAGAGGGAGGGAACTGAGAGCATTCAATGAGGTGTGAAGGGGGAGGAGAGAAGAACAGAGCACTCCGTTTGAGAAGTTAACGTCGTTTGGTCATATTAGCGGTCTGGGATTGTAGGCCCTAGTGGCCACGTGTCTATTTCTAGTTAGTGGCCATAAAACTGACATGAGTTGGCGCTTGCACCCAATAACTTCTTCATTTTATGAGGGTCGCACCATGGAAACATGTGAATGCAGACTTTTTATAGTTCAGGTTCCTCACGTTCCATGTATCACTGCCATCCGCCCCTGGTCAGAAAAAAAAACTTGGATGAGAGAATTCATTCCTTGTGAGCCATTATCCCCTGCGCTTACAATAATATGGTTTGGAGGATTTCCACGTGACCATCGGTTCTCTCATATACTCCCTCCGTTCCAAAATACTGTGTACATTTAAGAAAATTCCTATTTTTATTGAACTATGAAACCCACAAGGAATTCATATGACTTTTTCTCCCTTATATCCCGTCCAAACTCGTATAATCATTCATGAACAAAATTCTAGTAAATCCTTCCAAGTCTCCTCAAATTTTGGAAAGAGGAAGTCACCCGATTTGGCAAAATGTAATAATATTTCCAAATGTACATAGTATTTTGGAAGGGAGGGAGTATTTTGCAAGCATCATGAATTGGATGGATTTCCCAAACTCTGATTTCGCAAACAACAATGAGAATTGTGCATCACGGACGATGATGTAGATCCAGCATTCACTCCTGCTAGTTGCACACAAGCCAAGCCCAGCATTTATAGCCGACTCTCTTGCAAGCCTCACCATGGGCAATCCCTATCTGGTGTGTTCATTGAAAATCAGTGGCCCTAGTCTTCTCTTGATGGACCACTGAGCAAAGAAAGTCAAAAAATTGATGAAGAGTGAATGATCAACAGAGGACTGATTTATCAGAGATGAGGTATCGAACATTTAGGTTTAGAAGGTTTATTAGAGAGCTTATTATAATAATCCAAGTTAGAAACAAATTCATAAGGTCAAGAAAATATTTTAGACGTAGGACTAATCACATGTAAATTGTAAGGGAACTATTTCAAGGTGTGAGATTATTTACAGTCCTCTTCAATTAACCCTTCACATTCCTTAGGAGAGAAGGATAGACTTGTAACTCAACTTGAAAGTGATCCCCTTTTAAGTTGCCCCAACGCAATTTGGTCAAATGTCAAAGTGGTCTTTACCCATTTTATTTTATCCATTTTCCAACATAGAATAAACACGTTGCCAAAAAAAGTAATAACAAAAAATATAGCATGAACTGCGCTTCTCGAAGCTCCATGAGCCCCCCCGGAGAACTACCACTTCTGTTGGAGCCTATGTGACCAGAAACGCGTTTAAAACGCGTTTTACACATTTCAGCCACTCAGTCGTAAAATTCCGCATTTAAAACGGGAAAACATATTTTTTCCGAAATAAACGCGTTTTATCCTGATAAACACGTTTTTTATTTAAAATACAACTCCTTTTTTAAATGTGCAACTTTGCAATATGTTATTCTTTAACATTTATACCTACTAAATTAATTTTTTATTTTTATCATTTTCCTATTTTTTTCACGTTATTTTCCCGTATATTCTATTTTCTGCCGTTTTGTTCCGTACGCTTACCTCGCCGTTTTATTGCCGTACCCGTACTTTGTCACTTAGGTTGGAGCTCCACTACCATGATTTTACTTGGAACATGGCTATTTGGACCAAGAATCTCCTCTATTCTCCGTTATTTTTTGTACCCTATTAACAAAATTGAGATTTTTCATTCGTATACCAATTTTCTAAAAAATATGCTTAATATCTGATTAGCTTATTACGGGGAGTGGTCCTGGTCTTACTTTTGTACTACCTTCATTCTATTTTGAAATATTCATTGTTCTAAAATGCTGCATACATTTTGTAAAATCACATGACTTCCTCTTTTTAAAATTGGAAAAGATTTGAAATGATTAACTTGAATTTAATTTGTGAACGAGCATACGAATTGGACGGGATATCGGGGAGAAGTCACATGACTTCTTTGTGGGCTTCATGGTTCAATAAAAATAAGAATTTTCTCAAACGTAACTAGTATTTTGGAATGAAGGGAGTAATATGTTGAAGATCAGTCTCCAAACCTTCTACCCCTTCTCACAGATTTTATATTGACGGGGAGCAAACCCCGTTATATTAATGTAAGTTTGCGGGGGACTGGTCCGTGAAATCTGTTGCCCATATATGAAGACATCGGAGAAGAAGTTCGGTGCTTCGTGTACGGGTGAGATGAAGACATCGGAGAAGAAGTTCGGTGCTCCGTCACGCGTATGCATAGGTATTATGTCGTACAGAACAGCAGTTGGTGCATCACGCTTTGGCGTACGCGTTCGCGTAGCGTACGCGTTCGCGTAGCGTGTAATATCTGGTGCGAACTTGCTCCATCTCTCATTTCTAAAAGCACCAAAGGCATGCGCTAATCCATTGCAGGGAGAAACCAGTTGGGGGAGGGTTTCTGGCTCTCGTCGGTCGTTACCGGGGGTGGGAATTGCTATTTTGTCGACCAACACACCAGTCAGTCATGGAAAATCAAGTTATGGTCAAGGTTGAAGCTGGTGAAGGTTCTAACAAATATTCTATGGAGCTGGACGTGGCCGTTAGGGTCGTCCAGATGGCCTCCTCTCTTTGTCGGAGCGTTCAAGAGAACTTGTTTTCGACGAGCGTTGATCATGTTAAATCCAAGGATGATGACTCCCTCGTTACTGTTGCCGGTAATACCCTCTACGCCTCGTGCCTTGTAGGAATTAGATTATTGTTATTTGTATGCATTCACACTCGCTTGGTATAGAAAAGACTCGTGATTTTCTAAATTGGCCAATTGCATATATACAGTATAATATAGTTGTTCCCATCGACTGCCATTTATCTTCACTGACGCACTGCAGTTCCTTTTAGAATTACTGGCAGGTATGTGCGGTTTTGGAGTGTGAAAATGTGTTTCTTCCTTCTCTTCCTAAGCGGTGTTTTGGCGTAGAAATTTCTAATTCAAAAGCAACAGTGTCTTTATTCTTTCTCGCATCTTTAGTATCCATATGTTTCTCTTGGTCTTCTTTCTTCCTAGGTATGTTTTCAGTGCCTAGTCAAAAGTTCCTCTAATCTGCATCTTGCGTTTGTTTTCCCACTTTCTCATAAGACATACCTGTGTCGAATTGTATTTTGTTATGCTTAGCTTGAACTTTTTGCTCAGTTTTCTGTTATTCCTCTATGTGCCATTATATTTAACCATAAATTTGGGTGTTCCTCTGCAGTCTGCATTAGGCTTTTAGTGTTAGTTCGTATTATTTCCTTGTTGTTAGTTGTTGGGAATTAGGACCTTAGGCCGTCTGCGGCACTGGGTTAGAATTGTGAATGATGATGCAACTACATTCTGGTTTCCACTGAGTTGTAGTACTCCCTCTCTCCCTTTTGAATATTCTATGTATATATCTGTATGGTTCTTCTTAGATTTTCCTCTGGCATATCAAAAGAAGTGGGAGAATGAATTATCCGAAGAAAGAAGCGAGGGAATGTTGCTATTTAGTACATTGACAGAAATGACCATATTAAGTTGCTTCTTCTCATGTGAACGGTGAATTTACTAATTTAAGTAAGCTTGTTTTTAGGGAAAATGTTGCAACTTATTTTAACTAGTCATTGTTTTTAGAGACCAGGGTGTCTCAAAAGCTCGAGCTGTTAAGGAACAGCCCAACAATGTAAACCAAACCTAGATTGGCCCTGACAGGCAAATGCAAACAGAATATCCCACATGCCCTACACAAGCAAGCGTGATTTCACGCATGCAGTGCTTGCACATGCAGAACATATGCAGGGGAAGGGGTAGGGGTTGAAATCAAGACCTCTTGATAGTTACTTAAGGTAGTTCTTTGGCCAAAGAAGATTAGAGAGGGTAGCTTGCTTTGGTATGGAGAGATACAAAGGAGAGCAGCCCTGGTTGAAGAGGACAAAAGGATGGCATGAGAACATGGGTGAGGTTAATAAGTAAGGATATGTTATTTTCTATCTTATAAAAGAGTTTGCAAAAAATAGGTAGAGTGAATGCCTACTCAAAAATGTTGGGGGACATTGTGCTCTTGATTATGATCTTTAAACATGTTCAGAGTGGTTTGGAAACTTGTCTTTTGTGAAATTACTTGATGAAAATGGTTTGCAAACTCTTAGTTGGTTCATATTGCTTTGCCACTTAAAAGTGCTACTTTGAAGTGGACTGGTTATTAGGTTGGCGAAGACTTTAGACATATTATCATGTTGGTTGAGAATATAGATGATGCTTTAAGGGATTAGAGTCTGGAGATATTGTCAGATCCTTCTTGCTTCATCAGGGTTTAGTGATAGTAGTTCAATATTCCTAGATGTTCACTCAATTTAAGCTGTTTGGTTCTACATAGAAAGTCCTTATGGGGGCACTCTAAAGCTACACGTTATTCAATGGCCTATTTAGGTTTCTCGGTTAAGTCAATTAACTGAAACAATGCTTGCTCAGGGTATGGCTTTTACAGTTGACTTCTACTTCCGATCAAAGGTACTGATATCGTTTCAGGTTTAGATTGGCTGTGTCCCTTGTGCAAGGTTGAGTGGGACTTCGATCTGATGCAAATGAGCTTTGCCTGTGAGTTAGCTGTTGCCTTACTGCCCAGCCTCCAGACAAACTACACGTTGTTCAATAGCCTTAACCCTAACATGCATGGATCATACAGCCGCTTCCACTTGATGAGAGCATCGACACTTGACGGTCTTTTGGCTAAGGACGGGTGCACTATCCTCATTGTTCACCTTCTCTTGGACTTGTTCGATTAGTAATGACTTGATGATAACTTTATAGCTTTCCTGGTGTAGTTAGAACCAGTTAAAGCTCATGCTAATCAATGATAGGATCCTAGGAAGACTTGACACCCTAGATCAGTCCTTTATTTCCATTTTAATGTAACAGATGTTTACTTTCTAGGGTAAGCATTGAAAATCAAGTGAACGAGTTTACCTTATTTACTTTAGTCTTTTTCTCTTCTTTCTTGCTCTCCCTTTTCCTTTATGTTTCTGCCATTAGAAACTTGGTAAACCTTATAGTCTATAACTTGGTACAATTTTTTTTCTTTCTCATTTACTAATATCATTTTCCTTGCATATTCAGTCCTTTTTGAGAGGATAAGGTGTAGAAGAACGAATCCCATATTTAGAATCATTGATTTGAATAAGTAATATTAAGAAAAGGAAATGGTGGACATTTTCTTTGTAGTATTTATGAACAAAGAGGGCCGCTGATCAGTGCCTATAGTCGAAATCTTTGAATATTATTTTCTTCTTGTGTATAAATTAATTTATGCAAACCTGTTATGGATTTGAAAATGCTTGATTTTCTTTGATTTTGCTAATAGATTGGAGTGTCCAAGCAGTAGTAAGCTGGGTGCTTTCGGAGCATTTTGGTAGCAAAAATGTGTTTATTATGGCAGAAGAAGATACTCAAACACTCTTAATGGTTGATTCAATTGCACTTTTGGATACTGTGGTCAGCATAGTAAACAAATCATTAGGTGAAGCACCAAGTTTTGGACTAGAGGGACCCAAGGGTACCCTTGAATCTGCTGATGTTCTTGAAGCTATAAGCAGGTGTAACTCAACTGGGGGCTCCAAAGGAAGATATTGGGTCCTTGATCCAATTGATGGGACCTTAGGGTTTGTACGTGGAGACCAGTATGCCGTAGCTCTTGCAATGATGGAAGATGGAGAAGTTGTTCTTGGAGTGCTTGGGTGCCCAAATTACCCTATGAAAAAAGAATGGTTAAATTACCACCAAAGTTATTACCAAATTATGTCAAACTTGTCACCGTCCACCTTGGAAGCTTGGGTTAAAGGTTGTGTCATTTATGCACAGAAAGGAACGCATGAAGCATGGATGGCACCTTTATTTTCTGATGGGCCAAACAATGATTGGCAGAAGTCTGCTAAAGCAATTCAGGTTTCTTCGATCAATGAACCAGCATTGGCTACTTTTTGTGAACCTGTTGAACTGTCCAATTCAAGTCATTCCTTCACAGAAGGACTTGCCCAAAGCGTCGGTCTGAGGTGTTTTGTTCTTTCTATATATTTTTTCAGTTTATCCCTTAACTTTTATGTAATCTTACATTGAAGTCCTTTTAGTTTCCCTGTTAACTGATTTCGCTACTGCGTTTATCTATATTGTATTGACAAAGGATGCAGGTTAATGAGCGTGGAAATCTACATTATGTTAGATATTTTATTCCTAATTATGTGGGTATATCTGGATCTGATTAAGCCATATAAAATTGTCGACTGTCTGTACTCTAGTTAGAAGCATTGCATGCTAATTTATATTAACCGCCACAAAGACTCATTCATCCTCTTCTTTTAACAGGAACCAGCCTTTGCGTTTGCATAGTATGGTTAAATATGCTGCAATTGCGCGGGGTGATGCAGAGATATTTATGAAATTTGCTAGAGCTGGATACAGAGAAAAAATTTGGGACCATGCTGCTGGGGTTGTCATTGTACAGGAGGCTGGAGGTGTGGTTACGGATGCTGGAGGGCATCCACTAGATTTTTCTAGAGGATCGTACTTGGAGGGTCTTGACCGAGGTATCATTGCTTGCTCTGGAGCTATGTTACATGAGAAAATTATTAAGGCTGTTTATGATAGTTGGGATTCATCAAATTTGTGAACTGACCAAGAAAGAGCACAAGGTTTCAGTAGAAGTGAGAGCCTCACAATGAAAATGGAGATTCAGGTTTTGTATCTGCCTTTTTAGCCGGTCTTTCAGAATAGAACAAATAAGCTTACTTACCTCTGGGTTATGGCCAGTACACTGCAGGTGTAGATGCTGCTTTTGGGTTATGACCATCAATGAAGACGAACAAATAATTATGCAATATAATGGTTGTCATCTCTTGCAATTATCTGAAGGTTGCTTGGGAAGAACAGAAGTAGCGTTCCTTGGTATGTCAAACTGAATTTTGATCCATTATATGCTTAGATTAAATTTCCAGCAGCTTTGGAGCAGTCAAGGCAGAACTCTGATTTGCAGAAAGGAAGAGATGTTCATATAATACAAGGAGATAATCTAAATGGCTTGGTCAAAAGAATTGCATTTCTTAGGCTGGAGGCCAGACCTTCCTCATCTTCTTTTCAAGATTTTTTTTTAAGGAAGAACGTGTATACAGTCTATATTTGACGGTATCTTCTGGTATAGCCTCTGTTTTTTGTAGTAATATTGTCTAGCTGCATACTCTTTGCAGATTTAAGGTTCAAAGAAAACCAATGCTCAAGTTTTGTTGAAATGTGTCTAATTAAATTCGATCAATCCACCCACTTTTTGTATCCCACAGTGACACTGATGGGGAAATTCGTTGAAACAAAGAAATTGGATGTTGAAGTCTCGAACTTAGTGGGATCAAATCATGTCATTGTTGTGGTACTTGTAGGTGCACAATTTGATCTTTGTGAGATCCTTTTGTAGAGGACAAAGGGGAGTGAGAAATGAATGCAGCTTTCACATTGAAAAATTACTTTTAACGAAGATTTTGCTTGTCAAATTCTTATAATTCATCATTTGGGATCATGTCATTGGTTGAGGAAGCTCTGAGGGAGTCAGGGGTGCCCTCTCCAATTACCTCCCCTTATCTCCTCTAGCACTCCTGCTGTCGTCTTTTCGTCCAGTTTTAGGCCTTTTAGTGTGTTTCAGACGAGGCTTCATGATTGCTGAAACAAGCATGGCAAGAGCGAAAGAAAGCAATGGCTGCCTCTCTCCAACATGGTCGGATCGTGGCCCCCCTCTTGCTCTGAGTTAGGCTGATCTTCTTCAACAAATAAAGACGTCTACGGAGTGATCTCCCCTTGATCAAGCAATCCCTTTTTCAGGTGAGGGAGACTTTTTGGTGATGTTTGAGATATTGATCACCTTTTTCCTGATAATTAAATAATTTCATTGAACTAGGGATATTGATCTCCTTGATTGGTCTCTGTGGTGGGGTTTGTACAATGTGAAATTGCATCCATGGAAGCACAAAGAGAAGTTGTCACTTTAGTATTTGCACGGTGAATCTTATGTCGGTATGGGCTGAATCCTATAGGTTTCATTTGGAAGGAGATAGTTTGCGTGTCTAGATTCAACCGTTTGTATAGCAGTCTTTCGTCCAGGCTTACCAGGCTTGCCCTTGAGTTGTTTTAATAAGTCTGCTTTAGCGGTTTGGGGCGTGATAAAAAGCAAAACATCTACGGTGGATATTTTATTTCACTATTCATTTCATGTTTTTTTCACTTTCAGCTGAAACACCTCTGGACGTGTTTCAACATGAAAGTGAAAAAAATTTGAATGCTAGATATTTCGGTTTTTTCATGCCCCCAACGGCCCCTTATTTTTTATGGCAAAGGAGATGGAGACCTTTATTTTTCACTGGAGGATTTTTAAATTACCAATGCTTAGCTTCCAAAAGTTGGGTAATTGGTCTCCATTGGCAAGTCTAGCTTTGAGGCAGCCGGATTGGATAAGTTGAGAATTTGTGTGTAACTTCATATATTGAAGCCCTAAAAAGCCTTGTATCAGAAAGAAAAAAACCTTGAACAGCCAGTTAAATTGGATGTGCCTGAACATCTTAAATTTCAGCGGGTGGTTTACGAGTGGGAACTGGGAACCAATATCTCCCATTGTATACTAACCAAACGTAAAAGAACAAAAAAACTGTCATTTTGTTCCTTAAAATTCGTGATAGGTGAAGTTTTTTATGGCCCCAAGCCAGAAATTGAAATTGAACCGAGGCGTTGTTTGGGGCTTGAAATTTGCAAACTCCGAATGTTGTGAAAGTTTCAGGGTAATAGGTGGATGACATTTGGGGTGTGGAATTTTTTTTTAAGTGGATCCAAGCAAATGACGCCCATCCACATCCAAGTGCCATTTCCAACATTTTGAGACACCGAACGCAATTTGATATATATTTGAATTATTCATTTTATTAGCTCCTAAATTTATATTTATTTTAGTGTTTGATTATATTTTAGTATTTTTTAATATAGTTTTTTAGTTTTTGTAGGAAAATAAGCGTAAGCGGCAAATGTGGTGAAACATGACTTAAATGGTTGAATCTTCATTACTTTGAGTGCATATATCTGATTGGACTTATTCAAGCTTAATGTTAAAGTTCAAGAAGTCAGCTTTCCAACGTCACTGATCGCGCGCAATTCAGAGTTCGGAGCGGAAAGTTAATGATCATAGGAAGATTTTGATAAAAAAACATGAATAGTAGCCGATCGATCGGCACATTGACGCGATCAATTGCCGAAGCAGAAAATGAGATACACGCGATCGATCATCACCTTTCGATTGATTGTATCTACTGAAATTTTTGCATGAACAATGCGCGATCGATCGGCATAGTAAGCGATCAATCGTAGTATTCGACAAACTTAAAAACAGTCTTATTTTGAGTTGGAATTAGAAGGGGGTTTCATGGTTTGTTTTCACCCCTATATATATGCCTTAAGGGGGAACGTTTTGAGGTATCTAGAGAGTGTCAAATAGTTCCTTTGGAGCTTTTCTGACGGCTAGAGCAAATGAGAGAAAAAGAAGAAGATGATAATGATGATGTGTGTTTATCTTCCAATGCTTGGCTAAATTCTTTCCAAGGCGTAGATGAAGCCCAAATAGATTGATTGTATCGTTTTCTTTCTCTCATATTAATTTTACCTTAGTTGGTGTATGAATCTTTGTTATGTTTTTAAAATTAATTTATTGAGGTTTTTTCTATATGCTCGAGAGAGGTTAGAGTGAATTCTTGTGAGTTTCAATCCAAGGAATGCTTGCGTGTCTAAACGTAAGTAGACTGAGGTGTTATATATCAATGAAGTTTCATTGATTTATGTTCGAGAGAGATAGATCATAGTTCCATGTTTTGATTGTTTAAATGTAACGTCCGAGAGGAGTGCATGATATTTTGAATTGACAAGTATATGTCCAAGAGGAATATACTAGCCAAATAGGAATTTATACTAAGAGAGAGAGAGATGATAAGCTAGCTTATTTTGTGGTGGATTCGAAGCTTTATCACTTCTCCATATTAGTTAAACTCATTTAAAGTAGTTAAAGTTTATTGCTTTCTTAGAATTAAATGAAAATAACAATTTTTCTTCTCTTGAATTTGGTAGATTATCATCCGTCCCTGAGGTTCGACAACCCTAAATACTCACTGTAGTATAATTGCCTTATGCACTTGCAAGGGTTTAATATTTAAACAATCACAATTCACCATCATTTAGCTTGGATGACTACTTTTTTTAAGCCCCAAACAACCCCTGAATTAGATTATTGCCGGTCCAAAATCTAGATGCCACTGACGTTAAGTTTATAAAGGACAAAGTCTATACGATAAGGAAGACTTTGTGACTAGGCAGATATAGTATGGATCATAGCAATAAGGTGGAGAACGTAAAAACTCATTGCATTTGGGACAACTCTACATTATTATACAACTGATTCTGCATTGTTGTCGTAATATATTATATCATTCAAAATAGCAATCGGTAGCCACCGTCTTGCTTATTATCCCTTTGTTGGCCGATCCCGGATTTTCTCATATAATAAACACAATAGTGGATAATAGGATCATTGTGGTTGTTGTAAGCTAATACGAACACAACCGAAAGAAAAATAGAATTACAGTTCCCATGATAGCTTGCAACATTTAGAAACACAAATAGTTCATCACGGAGAAGAACATTTTTTCTTAGGAGCCACCAATATTGCAACAAGAACATTAATGTGCACCTCAATGATCGGATCAAGAAGTTGACTGAATTCTGTAACCGAATATAGCCTCTAAAGTAGGATAGGAGGACCCAATACTTCTATACACTCACATCGAACAGGTGGAAGGAGACCAACACCATGTTGGAAAAATTACACATTTTCCCTATTTTGAGTTAACCAAGAAACACAATCAAGTACACACTTCTATACACCCACAATGATGTAACTGAGTCTTCTACACCTCCTTGATGTAGGATGCACAAGTTACCACACACACAAAGCAAGTTAACAAATAAATATTTCATCGAACACTTGGGAGACACAAATTTAACGCAGTTCACCGCCAAAGCAAAGGCTACGCCCTCGAGGTTTAGAGACCAAATCCACTGCTATTAATTTTGGATACACTCTACTTAGTAAAGATTACATCAACATTTAAGGGTAAATACCCTCTTACAAGCTATGGAGAAATCTCACCCTTAAGCGAAATACACAAAGAATAGAGATTGAAGGATTACCACAAGTCACCTAAATGCCTTGCACTTCAAATATATTTTCCTTCCTTCTTTCTCCAAGCTCCTTCAAGTTGTAGTATTTTTTCCTCTCTTTTTTTTTCTCAAAAGAACCCTCTTTTAAGAAGAATTAACTTTTTTACAAAGAAATCATTCTTTGTTTTAACAACTTACCCCAAAGTGGGCTAAGTAGTGGGCCTCTCCACATAAGAGTGAAGCCCAAACAACTATGGGCCTCACATGAGGAGGGAAAAAACTTAATAATTCTCCCCCTCTCTACTGATGTGGGAGCTCCCTCATACTACACATGAGGGCTAACCTCACCCATACCGGCCTAACTTTTACAAAGCTCATGTTTTACCTTAGGGATAGACTTGGTCATCATATCTCACTGGTTTTTGTCAATGTAAATTTTCTTCAACTCTAAAAGTTTCATCTCCAACACATCTCTTATCTAATGATACATTACATCAATATGTTTACTCATAGAGTAGAAACTTGCATTCTTGCTCAAATTGATGATATTTTGACTATCACAATGCACAACATAGTTGTCTTGCTTTAGATCCAACTACTCTATGAATCTCTTCATCTATAGCATCTTTTTGTAAGCTTCGGTAATTTCAATGTTCTCGACCTCCGTGGTAGACAATGCAACATACTTTTGCAACCTTGATTGCCATGACACCTCCCCTCCTCCTATTCCGTAAATCCTTCAAACAAAGATTTACCATCTCCAAAGCATAAACATACGTTAGAGGAACCTTTTAGATATCGAAGAAGTCAATTTACCATTCTAATGCTCCTTCTTCGGGTTTGAAAGATGTCTACTAACAACTTCAATGATATGTACAATATCCAAGCTTGTACACACTATTGCATATATTAAATTCCCTATCGCCGATACATAGGGGATCTTAGTCATTTATTCCTTCTCCCTTTTATTTAAAAGGACTTTTTTTGTTGTGCAATTTAAAATTATTTCCAAGTGGGGTGTTAACGGGCTTTGCATTCTTCATATCAAATTTCTCAAGTACCTTCTTAATGTACTTCTCTTGCAATAACTTCTTAGCTTTCCTATTACGCTTGATTGCCATCCCCAATATTTATTTTGCGGGTCCCAAGTCCTTCATGGCAAATGACTTGTTTTACTCATGCTTCAACCTCATAATCTTGTTAATATCTTATTCAATAATCAACATATCATCAACATAAAACAATAATATAATAAAATCACCATCACCAAACTTAGTGAATACACAATAATCTGAAGTTGGCCTATTATACCAATGACCCATCATGAAGGAATCAAACTTCTTATACCATTGCCTTGGAGCTTGCTCCAATCATACAAACTCTTATTTAGCTTGCATATCATTTGCTCTTTGCCTTTGACTTCAAATCCTCGCGATTGCTCCATAAAAATCTCTTCCTCCAAAACACCATGAAGGAAAGTGATATCTACAAAATAATCACATTTTTATATACCTTTTGACCTATATGTTAGTAGTAAGTTTAGTTGAAATAAGGATAACTTATGGTTATTCATGCTAGGTGAGTAATTAGGAGATTAATAAATAAATGCGCTTAATTGATTAATTTAGATGCATTAATTGGATTTAGTAGATTACATTTTATTATGCGTCTAATTAAGATTTAACCTTATTTATGCAGGTTTTAAGAGTCTAAATGTAGATCGCCAAAAGTGAACGCATACCAAACGGGTTCTGTGCTGAGATCGAAGATCCAATGGATAAGGTTGCTACGACAGGTTTTAACCCAATAAAAGAAAAAAAAAAGAAAAAGAAAAAAAGAGAACTGGAGCTGAACCGACCGGTTCAGTGCTTCGGTTTGGTTTGAAAGAAAAGAAAAGAAAAGACAACCCGAGCAAAAGCTTAGGCGTCTGTTTCAGAAATAGAGTGCTCGAGCTTTGCTCGAGTGTCGGAAGAGGTGAAGTCATGGCGGTGGATAGCGAGGCTAGGCTGCGGGTTCGATCGGTTATGGCGATGACAACGACGATGGGTCTCGATGGCAAGGATGGGCTCAAGCTTGACCGCAATGGCTACTCTTAATAGTTTAATTTTATAAAGTTGATTATGATTTATGCTTAATGCGATTTCATGAGTATTCTTTTGAGTGCTTAACCATAGACTTGATTGATTATGAATGAAATTAGATATTGTGTTGTTGATTCTATGCCCGATCAAGGATAGGATTAATTACATTATAACAGGTTTGTGATTGATTTTATGCCTGACCAAGGATAAGATTGATTACTCAATAGTGGATGAACTTTCGTGTCCGATCAAGAACGTTAGTGAATTCATTAGTAATTCGTGTGTCCGATCAAGAACACGAATTACCATATCATGTTAACTTATGCTTAATAATAATTGAGAGTAGTAATTACATGTCTAGTGGTGGATTCTTTGCCTTGATATTCTCCATATTGATTGAATCCCAGTAATTTAGTTAAAAGTTCATTGCTTTCTTAGTCTAGAATCAACACTGCTGCTTTCTTTTGAATTTGGTAAAGTATTTAACCATCCATGAGGTTCGACAACCCTTTCTATACTTGCCGTAGTACAATTGCCTTGTGCACTTGCAAGGGTTTTATATTTAAACGATCAAGTTTTTTGGCACCGTTGTCGGGGATAGAAGACAATAGCTTACCAAATTCTTAGCGTAGTTAGTTTTAGAGTAGCTTAGTGTTAATTTAGATTTTCATAGTTTAATTTTGTTTTTCTTCTTATGCAGGATTAAGAGAGGATGCTGATTCTCGTCATCATTGGAAGGGCTATCCCTTCCCATTGTTTGCACTCTCTTAACCTTCTTTTAGAATACTTTAGGTGCTTGATGTTTCTTTTTTCTTTCTGTGACTGCATAACGTGCTAGTTGTCGCTATTAATTTTGTTTTTCTATCTAGGATTGATGCTTGCTAGTTGTCGCTATTAGGATTTTACAGGTTTTGTTTGATTTTTATTGTGCATGCATGGTCGCCGTCCCCTGAACCCCAACCTAGCTTTTGACCCTGATCCTGAGTGACTCTATAGAATTTGTAGAACTCCTAGCCACTCGATCCCTGAAATCCATCCAATGGCAGACAACATGAACCTTGGGGGTGGAGATGGCCTAAACTAGAATCCACTAATGCCCCATGCCCGTACCCTGCAAGATTACTACCGTCCCACTACCTACACCTCCCCCTCCTGTATCCTACTGCCTGCAACCGTGGCTAATTTTGAAATTAAACCAAACATCATCCAGATGCTGCCCACATACCACGGCCAACTCAATGAGAACCCCTATAGGCATCTCCAAAATTTCCTAGAGGTTAACACAACCTTTAAACTCACACTGTCTGATGACCAGATGCGCTTTAGGTTGTTCCCATACACTTTGAAAGATATGGCCAAGGAATAGCTATACTCCCTTGCACACAACTCCATTTCCACTAAGGAGGAACATCAGGCCGAATTCCTAAAGAAATATTTCCCTGTAGGGCGGACCAATAAGATCCGAAATGAAATCATCACCTTTACCCAGTTACCTAATGAACAATTTCATGAAAGCTAGGAAAGAATGAAAGCCTTACTCCAGTCCTGCCCACACCATGATGTGCCCAAGTGGCAATTAGTTCAAAGATTTCATGAGGGTGTGTGCGATCAGCATAAGACCCTTATTGACGCCTCTTGTGGAGGCACATTCATGAAGAAAACTCCGGATGATGCTTGGGATCTACTAGAGGACCTGAGCGAAAACTCTTTACACAGTGCCACCCTTTATAGATCTGAAGGTCATATGCCTGGTAGGAATGCCTCAAGGGGAGGCATGTACGATGTCAAAGCCACCACTAGTTTAGAACACCAAGTGGCATCTCTGACAGAGAGGTTTGACAGGTTTTTCTCTCAGACTCCACCTTGTACCCCAACCTCTCAAGATACCTGTTCCATTTGTGCCAGCCCTATGCACACCATAGTTGACTGCCCCTCAGCCTCCCAGTATCCAGATATTAAACAGGAGCACGCCAACTTTGCACAAGGATACCCTAGAGCCAATAACCCCTACTCAAATACCTACAACCCGGGGTGGCGAAATCATCCCAATTTCGCCTGGAAACAACCTGACTAGGGGCCCGCTTTCAATCCAACCCCAAGACCAGAATTCCAAAACCAATCCCCGTCCTACCAACCACCCTCAGCTTCCTTTGGCCAATCTAATAGGTGACCTTCCTTGGAAGACCAGATGAGCCAAATGAGTCAAATGCTCCTCTCACACTTAATCGAGATTAAAACTGAACAGAAAGAGATAAGAGCAGAGTTAAGGACCCAGGCCCAGCTAGTCCATTCCCATACACAATCCATTGCCAAGATAGAGACTCAATTAGGACAGCTGACCCAATCAATGAACCATAGGGAAGCAGGAACCTTGCTGAGCCAACCCCAACAAAACCCTAGAGGCCAGTTTGTAGCTGAGGCCTCCCATTACCCTCCTGAAAAAGTGCAAGCCATAACTACTTTGAGGAGCCGTAAGCAAGTTGACAACAAGGATAGGAATCCATTTGTTGGCCCTTCGAGTGTGACACTTTCCCATGAGGAAGAAAAAGAACCTGCTCCAATCAAAGTTGTGCCTGTTAATTCTAAAACCCTGGAGGATGACCTGCTCAAAGCCTATATTCCGAGGGCACCATACCCACAATGCCTGGAGAAACCCTCCCTGTTTAGTAAATCCCACCAAAAGACGGAGGAGATGTTCAAGGTGTTTAAACAGGTTAAGGTCAATCTCCCATTGTTAGATGCTATTAAAAAAGTCCCTGCCTATGCCAAATTCCTGAAAGATCTTTGTACTCAAAAGCGCAAAGCTAAATCGAATGTGACTAAAAAGGTCTTCCTTACGGAGCATGTGAGTTCCCTATTGACACGTAATCTTCCACCGAAGTATAAGGACCCAGGATGTCCAACCATTTCATGTGTGATAGGGAATCATACTGTTGACAAAGCATTATTAGATTTGGGGGCGAGTGTAAATTTATTGCCTTACTCTGTGTATGAGCAACTTGGGTTGGGAGAGTTAAAACTGACTACCATAACACTACAACTTGCAGACCGATCCATTAAAGTTCCCCGTGGTGTTATTGAAGATGTTATGGTGCAGGTTGATAAATTTTTCTTTCCTGTGGACTTCATTGTCCTAGATACACAGCCTGTGCAGAACATTGGTAGTCAAATTCCTGTGATTTTGGGACGTCCATTTCTGGCGACGTCTAATGCTATTATAAATTGACGGGATGCGGTGTTGAAATTGTCTTTTGGAAATTTAAATGTCAAACTAAATGTTTTTAATGCGCAAAAACAACATTCACCGCCAGATGATACTTATGCAGTTCATATGATTGCCACTCTGGTGGATGGTGCATCCCCATGGATTTGTTCTGATGATCCACTTGCGATTTCTTTCATTAACCCTAATGTGCGTAGTAGGACCACAAATGGCTTGAACGTTGAATTGAAAAGACCCTGGATAAGTTGGACTAATGGAGTTCGTCTGGCTGAAGACGTTAAACTTAGTGCTAGGTGGGAGGCAACCCACGTATTCAGGTCTATTCTCTCATTTTCTTATTTTCTTTGTTATATGATCATTATCATTTTTTTATTTTGTTCATATTGAGGACAATGTTCATAATAGGTTTGGGGGAGGGAATATTGCTTGCATAAAAAAAATCATAAAATGAAAAATCATAAAAATTTGATTAGTTTTTAGGTTGTTTGTTAGTTATTTTTCATAGGTTTTGATAGTTTATGCCGTAATAATGCATGTTACAATTCTTAGGAGATTAATTTACATTGGAAGTGTGAGTAAGTATACTAGAGGATAGATATACTTAACTGAACATACCTTTCTATTACAGTCCTCTTGGAACAAGTGCTTGAACTAAGAAAACTCACTCACATACATTAGTACATAAAGTAATACCATCTAGAGATTTATTGAATACTAATTTAGAGTGGGATGTCTTTAGTCATAGTCATTGGATGATGTGTAGTTATCTATTGAGCTTAAAAATCATGATAAACCATTTACTTGGCTATGGCAAGGGATCGGAACTGAAAATAGGTTGAGAGTATAATACAGCCTAGACAGAAGAAAGATTGCTTAAAATATATATGCTGAAAATGAAAATGCGAAAAAAATGAGAAAAACAAAAAGAAAGAAAGGGGCTGCTTGACTATTATAAGATTAACTTAGGCTGATGCTCAGGCCCGAAGCAGTCTCTTAAAACATAATGCCCTAAGCCAAATTAGTTGGGAGTCATTGGCCTGAGTCATTGCTAAACCTAAGTATCTTAAAGTCAGGCCTTATACAGTCCAATTAAAAAAAAAGTCTATGGTGTATTATCCTCTCAAATCTAGAATGTTGGACCCGTAATGAGGCGCGCAGATTTGTGCTATCATGAACCTAAAGATTACGATGACTATATAGATTTTGATGTTCTTTGGTTAATGGGTGATCTACACATAAAATATGCATATTATTATCTCCTAAACTTATATTTATGCTAGTGTTTGATTAGAATTACTACTGCTTTAATATAATTTTTAGTTTTTTGTAGGAACAAGAGTAATACATAGAAAGGAGGTGAAAATTACCTTCAATGGTTAAATCATCATAACTTCGTGTACAAATGTCTGATTTGACTGATTCAAGCTTCATGTTAAAATTCAAGAAGTCAGCTTTCCAACGCCACCAACTACGTGCAATTCGGAGTTCAGAGCAGATAAGTTATAGCTATTTGAAATTCATGAACTGTAACTACGATCGATCGGCCATTCAACGGGATCGATCGTCTGAGCCGCAAAACAGTGTTATTGAAGGAAACGATCGATCGGACATAAAAACAATTGATCGTATCTACTGGAGTTTTTGATATGCATAAGACAGTAACAGCGATCGATCGGAGTCATACGGCATCGATCGGCAGAACGATCGATCAGAAGAAAATAACGAAGGAATTGTGATCGATCGGTAGACGGTCGATCGGCAATATGGAGAAATCGATCGCCATGTACGGTAAATCGAAATAAGACCTATTTAGACTCGAATTTGGAAGGAGACTTCATGGTTTCTTTTCAAACATATAAATAGGCCTTATGGGAGAACGTTTTGGGCAATCTTGGAGTCCCATTGGAGTTATATTGGAGGCTAGAGATGAGTAAGAGAAGGAGTCTTTTGGAGCAAAGAAGAAGGATTCATGACGATGGATCTACATAAACAGACTTCTCTTTTCTTTCTTTCTATGTATAACTAAACTTTTATTTAAGGCTAGATGAAGCCCTAGATATGTGTATTGCTACTCTTGATAGTTTAATTTTATAAAGTTGATTATGATTCATGCTTAATGCGATTTCATGAGTATTCTTTTGAGTGCTTGACCATAAGCTTGATTGATTATTAATAGAATTAGATATTGTGATTGATTTTATGCCCGATCAAGGATAAGATTAATTACATTATAATAGAGTTGTGATTGATTCTATGCCCGATCAAGGATAGGATTGATTACGTAATAGTGGGTGAACTTTCGTGTCCGATCAAGAACGTTAGTGAATTCATTAGTAATTCGTGTGTCCGATCAAGAACACGAATTACCATATCATATCAATGTATGCTTAATAATAATTAAGAGTAGTAATTGCATGTCTAGTGGTGGATTCTCTGCCTTGATACTTCTCCATATTGATTAAATCTTAGTTAGATTAGCTAAAGTTCGTTGCTTTCTTTAGAATTAATTAAACTAAATCTTTTCTTCTCTTGAGTTTGGTAAAATATTTAACCGTCCCTGAGGTTCGACAACCCTTCAATACTCACCGTAGTACAATTACCTTGTGCACTTGCAAGGGTTTTATATTTAAACGATCAATGGGTAACACTGGATCTGTATAAAACAGAAATTTAGAATGTACTGCTACAATGTTCTACACTTTTACTATTTATATTATCATGTTATATCATATTGAGCAGAAATTTTCAAGATGAAAATGTGGAATAAAACCAATTACTTAAGGACTTCTATATTCTTGTTGATTATGAACCAAGTACATGTGGTTGATTTTTCTTAAGCATTGTAGTATGCATTTGTCAGGATAATAGGCTGTGTGTTTTGTAATATTTTAATTTTTGCTTTATTTTTGTTAATTAGGTTTATAAATACATGTTTGTGGGTAGCATGGCTGCAAACCCTCATGAGATACAACTCATCCTACTAGGGCCACCTAGAGGTTTAACGGGTTGTTGTATACGATCAATGCAATCGTGTTCCCTACGAACATGGTGTTTACTTTTATGCATTAGTTCCTTTAGTTGTTTATTTGATTTTGTTTTATTTTGTTTTGCTAGGGACTAGCAAAATCTAGGTTTGGGGGTGTGATCTACACATGAAATATGCATTTTATTATCTCCTAAACTTATGTTTATGTTAGTGTTTGATTAGAATTATTGTTACGATTAATATAGTTTTTGGTTTTGTAGCAAATGAGAGCAAGATGCAAAAAATGGTAAAAATTGACTTCAATGGTTAAATTATCATAACTTCGTGTGTAAATCTCTTATTGGACTGATTCAAGCTTCTGTTAAAATTCAAGAAGTCAGCTTTCCAATGCCACCAACTACGTGCAATTCGAAGTTCGGAGCAGAAAGTTATAGCCATTTGAAGATTGTGAACAGTAACTACGATCAATCGGCTATTCAACGCGATCGATCGCCTGAGCCGCAAAACAGTGTTATTGAAGGAAACGATCGATCGGACATAAAAACGATCGATCGTATCTACTAAAGTTTTTGATTTACGCAAGACAGTAACTACGATCGATCGGAATCATACGACATCGATCGGTAGGAAATAATGAAGGAAATTGTGATCGATCGGTAGGCGATCGATCGGCAATACAGAGCGATCGTTCGCCGTGTGCTGAAAAATTTGAAATAAGACCTTTTTAGACTCGGATTTGGAAGGGGACTTCGTAGTTTCTCTTCAAACATATAAATAGGCCTTAAGGGAGAATGTTTTGGGCAATCTTGGGCTACCTTGGAGATCACCTTTGAGCTATATTGGAGGCTAGAGAGGAGCAAGAGAAGAAGTCTTTTGGAGCAAAAAAGAAGGATTCATGATGATGGATCTACATAAACAGGCTTCTCTTTTCTTTCTTTCTATATGTAAGTAAACTTTTATTTAAGGCTAGATGAAGCCCTAGATGTGTATTGCTACTCTTGATAGTTTAATTTTATAAAGTTGACTATGATTTATGCTTAATGCGATTTCATGAGTATTCTTTTGAGTGCTTAACCATAGACTTGATTGATTATGAATGAAATTAGATATTGTGTTGTTGATTCTATGCCAGATCAAGGATAGGATTAATTACATTATAACAGGTTTGTGATTGATTTTATGCCTGACCAAGGATAAGATTGATTACTCAATAGTGGATGAACTTTCGTGTCCGATCAAGAACGTTAGTGAATTCATTAGTAATTCGTGTGTCCGATCAAGAACACGAATTACCATATCATGTTAACTTATGCTTAATAATAATTGAGAGTAGTAATTTCATGTCTAGTGGTGGATTCTTTGCCTTTATATTCTCCATATTGATTGAATCCCAGTAATTTAGTTAAAAGTTCATTGCTTTCTTAGTCTAGAATCAACACTGCTGCTTTCTTTTGAATTTGGTAAAATAGTTAACCATCCCTGAGGTTCGACAACCCTTTTTATACTCGCCGTAGTACAATTGCCTTGTGCACTTGCAAGGGTTTTATTTTTAAACGATCACCTATAAAAGCAGAACAAAATGGGAAAAAAAAAGGACTGGTTTTGTGGTCGGGAGAAAAAAACAAGAGCCTTCGGGAGAGAATTTTTGGCCGGGAAACAGGGGCCCTTTCAGAGTTGTTTCTGCCGGAAGAAGAGAGGAGTTGTCATGCCCCGCGCACCGCCCGACCCGACCTGAACCCGGTTCATGGGCCGAATGATGTGCGGGGGCGACGTTATGTCGGACAAAGCGGAAGACTTACACCCATATACGGGCGATAACATAATTTCGGAGTTTCGCGCTGCTTTGTGTAAGAGTAAACAAGTAAAAATTCAACGAGGTATAAAGTCTAGAATATCAATAAGTCTTACACCCACAATTAGATAAAGTCCGGAGCCATACACGGGGCTCGGATAACAAGTCTAAACAGTCTGAAATATAACACGACATCTACTGTAATCTCATGACAATAGAGAGTACGATAACACAACACTAATCATCATGCTCAAACTAATCCCATACCCCTTCTGGTCGCTCCTTGAAGAGAGGATCCTGCGCGTCTGCGTGTCGCACCACGCAGCCCCAAAACAAAACAAGGAAGAGGGGTAAGTATAAAACTCAGTAATGGTTTTCAAGACACATCGGAAATCCACAAGAAACATCAAAGCATGAAAGTTCATCAAATAATATACGTAAGCCACGTGATAATACCGTCTAAATCATATGTCCATCTCACAACATCTTATACCATGGAATTTTATCAACATACCTACTGAACATGCATACCCATCATAAGACGATACAAATAATAATATCTCAACCACAAACTGTCTAAACATGCGTTCCTGTGGTATGAATCTCATACAACATGATACATAATCATTCATAGCATTCATAATAATGCATCAATACAATGGTGAATGCCTCCATCAAGGAGTAAGCACAATATCTTTGGGACACAATCAAGCCTAAGAAGGCGTATCATGGTTCGGTTTCCTCGCTGGAAACAAGGGGGTGTCGTGTACCCCAAAGACTGTTCGCCCTAGATAGCCCTGGCCAAGGGTGCCCGAATCGTACACAACGAAACTAGAACAGGTGTGTTCTCCCTGGGTAGTCTCCTGCGGTGGGGGAGAGCCCAAATCCCCATTACGCGGGACCCTAGAACACATGTGGTAGGGGGTGCACAAGCCTACCACCGGGAATACTCATGTCCCGTACGACTAATCTCAATAGTATCAACCGCAAGGCGAGTACGAAACACGCCCCCATATCATCCATCAAACTCAACCCGGGGAGTATCTGTGATCCACGAAGGACCAAATCGAAAACGTGTCCTTTCGGACCAACCAAGTTCGATAATTCTCCGATCGATTAATCCGGCACGCAATTACACTCATTGCATACAATCGATCAACACCGATGAAGACACTGTAAAATCTCATTCATGAAGTCCGATTCATGATGCATGCTCTCAGGATACATACGTGAGCAAATCCTACGTAGGTGCCAACACATGAAACATGCTCTCAACCCATTCCCACATGCATCATAATCAAGGTATAATTACAATCTCATAGTAAATCCCCATGCGTGTATATAGTCATGCATATCCTAATCACATGATTCATACTTATCATAACTCATAGTGTCATATTCATATGTTGAAAACTCGTTTAAGTACTGGTCACAATCCCAAAATCATGGTGAAAACCACCGTAAAAACATAACTTTACTTGCATGAACTCGATAACATTCCTACAAGCATACTCACATTTATTTTCTATAATCCAACATACATAAGGTATTATATCATCATTTCTACATATCACGTGGCCTCATTAACTCATAATATACTTCTCATGTCATTAAGTGAAGTAAATCATGGAAAAAAATGCCAAATTTCCAAAAACCCATTTAACTGTAAATTTTCGAACATTACTGAGTTTATTGGAATTTTTTGAAAGTTACTAAGTTATATGTAATTGCGAATAGTAAAGAACAATTCCATGTACCTCAGTAAAGTTCAATAATTCCAAAACACTCAGTATATCCTCATTTCGAAAATCAAACCGAAACACCATTTTCATAACTTCAAACATCAAATCGAAGCATCAAACAATATCAAAATTACACCAAACTTTCCAGAAATCCTATTTAGACCATCACAAATCAAAACCCAAAGAAAAGGAAGCATGAGATTAAGGAAAACTAATCTTACCATTAGAGACCTAAAAATGAATAAACCCCTTCAAAATACATTCATTAAAATAAGATTTACACTACCCAAGCTGAGATTAAAGAACCCATTACCTTGATTTGGATGACCACGAAGTTCAACACCTTAATCACCTTGAAGAAAATATAAATCCATTGTTAATACTCTACTAATCGCGATTAAGCTTGAAAACCAAAAATAGACCTTAAATCTAGGGCTTTTAATCATATAAAAACGAAATTTGAAGCTTAGGGTTTGAAGATACATATTAAAATAGAGATTTTTATCCTTCAAATGCTTTGAAATCATTTGAAAAATCAAGGTTTTGAGTAAAGATTATTAAAAATCAAATGAAAATGAAAGATTAAGCATAGATTAGCATACCTTAACTCCTTTCCTCTTTTGGAAATGGGGAAAGAGGCTGCTGCTCCAAGCCAAAACCCTTTCCCAAAATGGGGAGCAACCCTTTCCTTTTATAAAAAGTTTTGGGGTAGACCTAGGTAAAAACTAGGGTAAAATGAGCAATTTTGGCTAAAAATGGGTAATTTAGAGATTTTAATACCAAATTAAGCTCAGAAAATTCTAAAAATTTTTATAACGACTTTGTTTAATGTCTGGAGCTTTTTGGTCACAAAACCCAATTTCGTCGGCGGGGCCCGCCGGGGTCCCGTCAAACCCTAATTTTCGGGAAAATAGGTAAAAATCAGAAAAAAAAATTCCAAAAATTAAGATTTGATTCTAAATCACTTAAAACTCATTTATGTGAAGTTGTTTTTGATTGAAACCGTTGAAAACCATTTTTATTTTCGAAATCAACCGAATTTAATCTGAAAGTGCTTAAACCACAAGATAATCCACGTTTAACAAAAATAAACCGGTTTTTAAGGTGAGGGTTCTTACAGGACTTGGCTAGAGGGGAGAAGGAGGAAGAAAAGGGAGGTAAGAGACCGAATTTTGGACAAATTTGAAATTGCTACAGTTCCTTCGAATTGCTACAATGCACGGTGATTTTAGAGAAGACAGTGAACAGTGTTATTGCTACAGTTCATCCATGAATAGTGTTTCGATGAATCCGATGAAACATGTTATATCTTTCCTTATTTCTATGTCTAGCTAAACTCTTTATCAAGGCTAGATGAAGCCCTAGATTTGTATTTGCGATGACTATGTAGATTCTGATGTACTTTGGTTAATGGGTTACATTGGATCTGTGCAAAACAGAGATTTAGGGTGTATTGCTAAAATGTTCTACACTTTTACTATTTACATTATAATGTTATATCATATTGAGCAGACATTTTCAAGATGAAGGTATAGAATAAAACCACTTACTTGAGGGCTTCTATATTCCAGTTTATTATAAGTACAAGTACATGTGGTTGGTTTTCTTAAGCATTGCGGCGTGCAGTTGAAGGGATAATAGGATTTTGTGTTTTGAATTATTTATTTTGATTTCTTTTGCACTTAGTTGAATTAAGTTAATTCCATAAATACATGTTTGTGGGTAGCATGACAGTAAACCTTCACGAGACTTCACTCATCCAACCAGGGACACCTGGGGGTTTAAAAGGCTTGTTGCATACGCTAAATGCAATCGCGATTTCTTGCGAAAGTGGATTAGTTAGATTTATTTGTTTTGTTTTGTTTTGCTCGAGGACTAGCAAAATGTAGGTTTAGGGGTATTTGATATCTACAAAATATTCACATTTTTATATACCTTTTGACCTATATATTAGTTGTAAGTTTAGTTGAAATAAGGATAATTAATTAGGATATTAATAAATAAGTGCGCTTAATTAATTAATTTAGATGCGTTAATTGGATTTAGTAGATTACATTTTATTATGCATCTAATTAAGATTTAACCTTATTTATGCAGGTTTTAAGAGTCTAAATGCAGATAGCCAAAAGTGAACGCACGCCAAACGGGTTCTGTGCTGAGATCGAAGATCCAATGGATGAGGTTGCTGCAACGGGTTTTAACCCAATAGAAGAAAAAAAGAAAAAGAAAAAAAAAGAGAACCGGAGCTGAACCGATCGGTTCAGTGCTCCGGTTTGGTTTGAATGAAAAGAAAAAAAAAGACAGCCCGAGCAAAAGCTCGGGAGTCTGTTTCAGAAATAGAGCGCTCAAGCTCAGCTCGAGCACCGGAAGAGGTGAAGTCATGGCGGTGGACAGCGAGGCTACGGGTTCGATCGGTCATGGTGATGACGACGGCGATGGGTCTCGACGGCAAGGATGGGCTCAAGCTTGATGGCGATGGCGGACTCTTGCGGCCATGGGTGGAGAAGGAGCTCAATTGGGTGTCCCGGCCGATGAAGCTCGGCGACGGTCGACGGTGGTGTAGAAGAGAAGCAGCAGTGGCTGTGGCGAGGGGTTTGGCTTGATCGAGGCATGCTCAACTCGGATTTGTGTATGGATTGCAAAGAATCCAGGTTCATCTCGAATACTTCCACAAAAAGGAGTCATGCTCAGATTTGGATAAACTCGAATTTTGTGATTCGATTGGGACGCAGTTTTGGATCTTTTGCAAAGAACTTTGGACTCTCTTTCGAATTGCCTATAAAAGCATAACAGAATGGGAAAAAGAAAGGACTGGTTTTCTGGCCAGGAGAAAAAAAACAGAGCCTTCGGGAGAGAAGTTTTGGCCGGGAAACGGGGGCCCTTTAGGAGCTGTTTCTGCAAGAAGAAGAGAGGAGTTGGCCGAAGGGGAGAAGGAGGAAGAAAAGAAAACCGAAGTTTGGACAAATTTGAAATTGCTACAGTTCCTTCGAATTGTTACAATGCGCGGTGATTTTGGAGAAGACAGTGAACAATTTTACTGCTACAGTTCACCAGTGAATAGTGTTTCGATGAATCCGATGAAATATGGTATTTCTTTCCCTATTTCTATGCAATTTCATTGTTATTTCTCTTAAGTGCTTTAACCGAGACTTAATGTATGATGAATGAAATTTGATCTTAATAATTCCTGTGTCTAGCCAAGATCAGGAATATGATTGATTCTATGCCCAGCCAAGGATAGAATTAATGGTATTAATTAAAAGTGAATTAACTTTTCACGTCCAGCCAAGAACGTGTAGTCCATTCATTGGTAATTTGTGTGTCCGGCCAAGAACACGAATTACTGTATCATATCAGTTTGTGGAAATAATAATTGAGAGTAGTAATTGTATGTTTAGTGGTGGATTCGATGCTTTGATATTCTCATCACTCTAATTTTTTATTAAAGTTTATTTCTTTTGTTCTTTAAAATCATTAAAATTTAAATCTTTCATTAGAATTAGGTTAATCTTCCAAGTCCTTTGGGTTCGACCTCATTTCCACTAGCCTATATGTAGTCTCGTGCAATTACGAGTAAAAAGAGTTAAAAATATATTCAATTAGAAAGCGGTTTTAATATTAAGTTACTCAACCTCATTGTCCATGCTAGCAGATAGAGCCAACACAACTCGAACGGATGACATCTTCACCATGGGTGAGAATATCTCATTAAAATCAATAACATTCTTTTGCTCAAAGCCCTTCACAACCAACCTTGTATTATACCTAATCATTTAAAATTATACCTAATTAGTTTAGACTTTTCTTTGTAGGATTTTAATTTTTGTTTTTCTTGTATTTGTAGGAGTCAAAGTGAGAGGCAACAGTGACAAGTGGATTGCTTGCCAACGTGGAAATGCCATTTTTTCCCACAGTTTGCAATTTATTACCTTTCTTTTTAATTAATTTGGGTATTGGATGTTTTCCTTTTATTTCTGTGACAGCTTACAATGCTAGTTGTCGCTATCTAGGGTTACTACTTGTCGCTATCTAGGACTGTTGATTGGTAGTTGTCATTATTTAGGATTGCTTTTGTGTTTTTTTGTTTGCGTGATAGTTTATGCAAGGGTGTAGGTCACTGGGTGAAAACTTAGTAGCCTTTGACGGTGAAATTGATAGAACCTTTAGACAAAACTAAAGAGGCCAGTTAAGCATAACCAACCCCTTGTTTGAAATGGCGGACGAAAACTTGAAAACCTTGAAAGAATATTACACTCCAAATGCCTATATATCTCCGTCCTGCATTCGAGTGCCGGCTGCAACAGCTAATAACTTTGAGATTAAGCCCATCACAATACAGATGCTACCATCATTTTATGGGTGAAATCACGAAGATCCATATAGGCATGTGGATGAATTCCTAGAAATCTGCACAACTTTTAAACTGAACAATCTTACAGACGATGCGGTAAGATTAAGACTATTCTCATTCTCCCTTAAGGATAAGGCTAAAGAATGACTCTACTCTCTTGAACCCGAATCCATTGCCTCGTGGGCAAAAATACAACGGGATTTCCTTATGAAATATTTTCCCATAGGTAAAACAAACCAAATGAGAGATGCCATCACTACCTTTACCCAACAGCCTACTAAGCAATTCCATGAGAGCTAGGATAGACTCAAGGACCTCCTTAGGAAGTGTCCCCATCACGCCGTACCTAGATGGCAGTTAGTGCAACGTTTCTACAGAGGGCTGACATAGCAGAATCATCATCTTGTAGATGCTTCATGTGGAAGCACTTTCTTATTAAAAAATAAAAATGAAGCGTGGGAACTATTTGAAAACTTGAGTGAAAATTCGTTGCAACATACGATGGCTAATAGGAGTTTAAATGAGTCATCTTCTTCTACCCCCTCTAAAGGTGGCATGTATGAAGTGAAACAAACAGATGATCTTTCTAACCAAGTTGCTACATTGTCTAGAAAGATAGATCAAATATTGAACCTAAAGTCACAAACTCCTGCACACACTCAAGAAGCATGCGTTCTATGTTTAAGTCCCACTCATTCTATCCTAGAGTGCCCATCTGCCCCACAATTTCTAGAGCTTGTTCAGGAGCATGTCAATGCTGATCCATTTTTTGAACACATACAATCTGGGGTGGAGGAATCACCCCAATTTTTCCTGGCATCTACAGAACCAGTCCTTTTAACCCACCTCGGAGAGCCAACTTCCAGAACAACCCATCAGGTTTTCAACAACCTACTATGTTTTTCCAATTTTCACAACCCTCTAGAAATACAGAATTTGAGGATAAGGTCTTGTCTGCTCTGCAGAGCCTTCAAGCTCAGTCACAATCACAAGCTCAACTTGTGCATTCTCATACTCAATCTATAGCTAAATTAGAATCTCAAATCAGCCAATTAGCTAATTTGATGAGTAAGAGAGAAGAGGGTTGGTTGCCTAGTCAACCAATGAATAATCCAAATGGTAGGTCAGTATATGCTTGAACAAAAGACTACTTCCAATGAACAAGTGCAAGCTATAACAACCCTGCGGAGTGGGAAATAAATTGAAAATCAGGGGGGTGTTGATGTGATAAAAGATAAGGATCAGGGAAAAATAAACAATACAGAGAATGATGAAACCTTAGAGACACCACCTACTCTGAGTCAGCCAAAATAGAAGGACATAGCTTCCCCTTCATAGTCTTCTTCGGGAATCAAATCTAAGGCCAATCATGAAATACCTTATGTACCCCGTGCCCCATTTCCTCAGTGCTTAGACATGCCTTCCCCTTTCAACATGAATAAAGCCAAGATGGATGAGGTGCTTGAAACTTTCAAACAAGTTAAAATTAATCTTCCACTCCCATAGCCCATTTAACAAGTACCCACCTATGTAAAATTTCTCAAAGACCTGTGCACGCAAAAGCGGAAGTCTAGGACTCACATTTCTAAGAAGGTCTTCCTTACTGAGTAGGTCAGTTCCATTCTAAAACAGGACACTCCACAAAAATTTAAAGACCCTGGCACATCTACGATTTCATGTGTCATCGGAGACCATATCAGTAACATGGCTATTTTAGATTTGGGTGCGAGTGTTAACCTTTTACCCTACTCAGTATATGAGAAATTAGGCTTGGGGGACTTGCAACCAACATTGGCAACTCTGCAGTTGGCCGATAGATCTATTAGAAAACTCCGAGGTCTTCTTGAAGATGTTTTAGTTGGGGTTGAGAAATTTTTCTTTCCAGTTGATTTCTTGGTTTTGGACATGGAACTTGTGTCTAATGCTTCTCAAACTATTCCAGTCATTTTTTGCCGTCCTTTCTTAGCAATGGTCAATGCATGTATCCAATGTCAAATTATAGTGCTTTCCTCTTAGACGTAACATGTAAATCAATTAAGCACATGGAATTGTGATCTATCTCTCTCGAGCATAAACCAATGAATCCTTATTAATATGAGACACGTCAGACCACTCACATTCCTCTCGGACACGGAAGTGTTCTTTCATATTGAAATCTAATTAATTCACTCTTGTCTCTCTCGAGTACAAAGAACAAACTTCAATAAATTAACTTTAATTGCATAATAAAGAGTCATACACCAACTAAAGTAAAACATAATATGAGAGAAAAGGGATTATACAACCAGTCTATTGGGCTTCATCAACGCCTTGGAAAGAAGTCTAGCCTTGCATTGAAGGAGAAATCATCATCGTCTTCTTCATTATCTTCTTCTTCTCTCCTTTGCTCTACCCTCCAAAATCTCCAAAATGACTCAAAACTTTGTTCTCTTATACCCAATACGTTCTCTTTAAGGTTTATTTATAAGGTTGGGAAGAAAACACAAAAGACCCCTTCTAATTCTATGTCAAAATAGGTCAATTTTTGGTTTTGCGTATTGCTGATTGATAACTTCATTCCTTCGTTATTTCCTTCGTCCGTCGATCGATCGATCGCTACCTCGCTTTCGTGCATCTCAGATTTCCTGCAAATGCGATCGATCGCGTTGGCTTCTGGTCGATCGTTTCCACGGTTTACTTTTGCAGCTCAATTTTCCAATGGTCGTAACTTTTCACTCCGAACTCCAAATTGCACGCGGTCGGTGGCGTTGGAAAGCTGAATTCTCAAAATTTAATATGAAGCTTGAATCAATCCAATCAAAGATATGCACATGAAGTTTTGAAGATTTAACCATTGGAATCACATTTCACTACATTTCTGCATCTTACGCTTAGTTTCCTACAAAAACAAAAAGATACATTAAAGCATCACTAAATCTAATCAAACACTAACATAAATATAAGTTTATGAGCTAATAAAATGCATATTTCATGTGTAGATCAATACCTTGGATATGAACTACTCTAATTAGCCTTCAACCGGTATACCCACTTGTTCCTCAAATCTCTCTTGCCTTTGGGAAGCTTTAGCAACTCACAAGTATAGTTCTCGTACAAGGATTTCATCTCTTTTTGCATTGCTTTCTTCTATAAATCCTTATTTTCTTATGCATGAGTGTGACATATATAGATGACTTAATTTCTCTATCTGATCTCCTCAATGAGCTTGTCTCCTCTTGATGCGAAGACTCCCCCTCTTCCACATCACCTTGAATAGAGTCATCATTTTCATCTAAGTCACTTCCATTCTAAAAAAATCATCAATATTAAAATCCACATGTTCATACTCCACCCCATTCTCTAATGATCATCATCAGTGTATATAGATTCATCACTTTCACTAATGAACACCTTATGAAGCTCGTGGAATACGGAACTCATCACAGACTTCATGCACAACTTGGTTTGGTGCTTCATCTTTGTCAAAATCTTTAATTGTTTGACCTTATCTAAAGACCACATCTCTACTTCTAATGAGTTTCTTATTTTTTAAGTCCCACAACCTATAACCAAACTCATCAACATACTATCCCAAGAAGATACACTCAATAGCCTTGCCATATAACTTTGTTCTTTGCTCCTTTGGTACCTGTACAAATACCTTGCAACTAAATACCTTTAAGTGTGAGTAAGAGGGATCTCTACCACTCCACACTTTCTCCGGTACTTCACAATCCAACACATATGAAGGAGACAAATCAATTAAGTAACAAGCGGTGCTCATAACTTCACCCCAATAGCTCTTCGAAAGCTTTGCCAAAGATAGCATACTCCGAAATTCTCCACTATTGTGTGGTTCATCCTCTCCATCACACCATTGTGTTGAAGAGTATAAGACATTATTTTCTCATGTGTTATTCCATCCTTGCTACAATAATCTTTTAACTTCCTTAAAGTATACTCTCCCTCATTGTCGGTGTGCAGACATTTAATAAGTTTTTTGGCTTGCCTTTCAACTATAACATGAAAGTTTTCAACTATATCAAATACTTCTTCCTTACTCTTTATGCCATACCCCCATACTTTCCTAGATGCATCATCAATGAAAGTAACAAAGTACAAAGAGCCACCAAGAGTTTTCTCTTTCATTCGTCCACAAACATCTGAATAAACAAGATTAAACACTTTTGTTTTTCAAGTACTACTTATAGAAAATGAAGTTCTATGTTGTTTTCCAACTAAACAATGATCACATTGAGTCAAAGAAGTATATTTCAAATTTGGGAGTGAATTTTTCTTCATCAAGAGCTCCAAAGCCTTCTCGCTCATGTGGCCAAGCCGTCAGTGCCACAAATTAGCGGATGAGTCCTCAAGAGTGACATTCACCTCACCCTTGGATAGTTGACCCTCAATTTTTTGTAGAGAGTGCAACACTTCTTCCCCTTGCTACAACAAGAGACTCCTTGTAAGCTTCCACACACCTTTGCCAAAGTTTGATTCATAGCCTCCATCATTAAGTATTTCCGTTGATATGAGATTCAACCTCAAGTTGGAAATGTTGCTTACATCCTTAAGAATTAACTTGCTACATTAGTCACAAAGTGCATATCTCCCTATCTAGCAATTTTTGAAACCTCATGGTTTCCCATCCTCACCACCCCCAAGTTGCCCGACTCATATGTAGTGAACTCTCTATGAGAAATTGCATGGAAAGATGCCCTATAATCCACAACCCAACTAGTTGCACTTGTTAAACTCAAACAATTTTTATCACAAATATAGACCATAATAAGATCTTTACCTTTTTTTTCGTATATGAGCTTGTTTGCCTCCCTCATTTGGTGAACATTCTTTTTGTTCATTTAAAAACTTCCAACACTCCTTAAAATACACAAGTCCACCACAATGAAAATATTTCATCCCCTTTCGAGATTTTGACCTCTTGCCATGTTTATTATTCTTTGGGCCTCTACTCTTTGACCTTCCTCTTCTATGTTCGAAAGTCAAGGCTAGAGATGAAGACCGCAAAGACTTTCTCCTAACTTCTTCATTCAACAAGTTACTTATGACTTGACTCACAAATAACACTTCATTTGGTGTTGAGTTGTTAAAAGACACCACAAGAGTTTTATAACTTTCTGGTAAGGAACTAAGCAATAACAAGGCTTCTAACTCATAAACCAATCTCATCTTCATAGTTACCAATTGGTTCACGATGCTTTGTACCTTATACAAGTGCTCCACTACTGAACTACTTCACTTAGACTTCGAGTTCACAAGCTTTCGAATCAAGAAGGCTTTATTTTCCATGATCTTCCTTTCATATAATTCATGTAGTTTATCCCAAAGAATTTTCGCATCAACGTCATTAGACACATGGTAGAATACAACATCATCCAATCATTGTCTAATGCATGTTATGGTTTTTCTATTATCTTTATTCCAATCATCTTCCTTTGTCTTCTTCGGCTTCACTCCAAAGATCGGTTCAAAGAGATCTTTGGAATACAAAAAGTCCTCCATCTTGGTTTTCCATATCATCAAGTTTCTCTCATTTAAGTTAATCATCCTTGTGTTTTGATTCTCCATCTTAGCAAACCTAAAGATAACTTCCAACCTTAGCTCTGACACCACTTGTTCGGAAAATTGCACATTTTCCCTATTTTGAGTTAGCCAAAAAAAAATAATTAAATACACACTTCTCCACACCTACAATGATGTGAGTGAGTCTTATACACCTCTTTGATGTAGGATGTATAAGTTACCACATAAACAAAGCAAGATTAATAAAGAAGCATTTCATCGAACACTTGGGAGACACAAATTTAACATGGTTCACCATCAAGGCAATTGCTACGTCCACGAAGGTTAGAGACCAAATCCACTACTATAAACTTTGGATACACTCTACTTAGTAGAGATTACATCAACACTCAAAGGTAAAAACTCTCTTACAAGCTATGAAGAAATCTCACCATTAGGTGGAATACATAAAGAATAGAGATTGAAGGATTACCACAAACTACCTATGATTTATCTTCTCTTTCACAAGAGGAATACTTATTTTACACTTCAAAAGTCTCTTCCTTTCCTTCACCTTCTTCATCCAAGAAACCCTCTTTCTTGATATCCAAAGCTCCTTCAAAGTTGTAGTCTTTTTTCTTCTCTTCTCTTTCGCAAAAGAACCCTCTTTTGAGAAGAATTATTTTTTTTTACAAAGAAGCACTTCTTTGTTTTAACAACTTACACTTAACCCTAAATTGGGTTACGTAGTGGGCCTCTCCACATGAGCGGGAAGCCCAAACAATTATGGGCCTCACATGAGGAAAGAAAAAGCCCAACACAGCATTGTAGGTGTATATTGTGTGCAACAAAAGTAAGATGAAAGACAATCGATCTCAAGAACACAACGAATTCAATGCAAACCATCACACGGCAACAAGGACTACCATGCAAGCATGGCAAGTTAAAAGTTATGAATAGCAAGGAACCGCCATGCAGTGGCATTAACGAAGACCATGTCTACACGAACTTGGGGCGGGGGGGCAAGTTGGAAATGGTTGGAGACTTTAGGCAAGGGCACGATTATAAGTGATGGAGGTGGCTGCAGGGGTGGAGGAGGGGAGAGGTTTGGAGGAAGAGACACGAGGAAGAAGTGTTGGGTTTTGTTTTCTTTGAAGACATGATATGGCCCAATTCCCAATTAATCATCTTGGTTTTAGGCTTCATAAAGTTATTAAGTAATGGGTTTTTTATTTAATACCCATTAGGACTTGTGGTATTGGCAATTCTCTGCCATTGGTCTAGACTTGTTGGATGGACGGTCCAAATCTTGTGGCTTATTTAGGGAGTCCTTGCGCAGTCTTTTTTTTGCCCTGACCCAAAAGGCGTCACTTGAAATGACGTCTCCTTCTTGTAAAGAGAGAAGGCGTCATTTAAACTGTCGCCTTCATTTCCGAAAAGGCATCATTTGAAGCGATGCCTTCCTCTTGTAAAGAAGAAAGGCGTCGTTTTAATTGATGCCTTATGTTTTGTTTAAAATTTCTGAAAGGCGTCACTTAAAACAATGTCTTAGCATCATTTCCTACCATGGTGCATTTTGTTAAGCATTTCTAGAAAGGTGTGACTTGAAGCGACACCTTCCTCTTGTAAAGGGGAAAGGCATCGTTTCAACCGACGCTTATATTTTCTTTGGAAGGCGTTATCCGGAATGACGCATTCGTTTTAGATTTGTTTAAAATCACTACTTCCTCTTGAGCTCGACAAAAAAGCGTGATCGAGCCCTTCCTCCCCCGTGCCCCATGCTCTCTCTTCTCCGACTGAAAACCACTTCTCTTTCTCGTCGCTCCGCCTGCCTCTTCTCTCTTCTCTGGCTCGTTTCTTTGGCAAGTAAATTGCACAAAGGTCTAGAAACTTTGCTAGTCTTTGATGAATCTTCTGTAAAACCTAACATGGCCAAGAAAAGATCGAACCTCCTTTGCTGATTTTGTGGAGGCAAACTTGAAATTAAGTCAACTTTGGCCTTATCAACTGCAATTCCTTTATTAGAAATAGCATGCCCAAGAATATCCCTTGGCGAACCATAAGGTGACATTTCTCCCAATTTAGCACAATATTTGTTTCTTTACACTTTGTCAAGACAAGAGACAAATGGTGTAAACATTCATCAAAAGAGGATCCAAACAGAGAGAAGTCATCCATGAAAATCTCAAGAAACCACTCAACCATACCAGAAAATATGCTCATCATGCACCGCTGAAATACGGCGGGTGAATTACACAACCCAAATGGCAAGTGAATGTGGTCTTTTCTTGATCCTCTGGAGAAATGGGGATATGATTGTAGCCTGAATAGCCATCTAAAAATTAATAGTGGCTATGACCAGCAAGTCTCTCAAGCATCTTATCAATGAATGGCAAAGGAAAGTGATCTTTCCTTGTGACTGAGTTCAATTTTCTGTAGTCAATACAAATTTCACCATCCGGTGGTCATTCGGGTGGGGACTAATTCATTATTATCATTTTTGTCTACTGTGATTCCTGACTTCTTAGGAACAACTTGAACTGGGCTGACCTAAGTACTATCGGATATGGGGTAAATTATGCCAACATCCAACAATTTAAGCACCTCAACTCTGACCACCTCCTTCATATTAGGGTTAAGTCTGCATTGCATTTCACGGGAATATTTTGCATGCTCCTCAAGGTAAATGTGATGCATACACAGAGAGGGACTTGTACCCTTAATGTATGCTATTGTCCACCCCAAAGCTGTCCTATGTTCGCGAAAAACATTAAGCAACTTTCCTTCATGTTCTAAATTAAGGTATGAAAAGATGATAACATGCAAGGTATCAAAAGAACATAAAAATGCATATTTAAGTGTTTCAGGTAATGGTTTTAGGTCAAGTTGAGGTGGTTTTTCAATAGATGGGACAAGTTTAGACACGGGAGCTGGAAGAGGTTCCACCCTAGCTTTCCATTTGGTCGGGTCCAATATAGGGGAGAGTCAAGCAATGCATTGACTTCTCTAATGGACCCTTCGATGTCGAAGTCTAAGCCAAAATGAGTTAAACATGTCTGAAGGGGATCAACATTTAAAATATTATGGAGAGATTCTTATACTAAACTTTCAATCATATTCACTGCAAAATAATCATCTAACTACAGGGGTTGTTGTCTAATTGTTGTTATTTTAAATTATCTTTTTATTTTATTCACAAGTGTACGAATCGTATTAGAGTATAGTCATACGATTTACGAGGTCGAACTCACAGGGACTTGTATTTCTGTAAGTCAAATCCTAAGATCAAATTAACTACCCTTTTTTGAAGAATTAGGTTGATTGAATTAACTACAACGACTATTAGTCAAAGACTAAAATTGATTATGCGAACTTACTTAACCAACGACTAAAATTGATTAAACGATTTTAAATAAACAACTAATGTAAATGCAATTACGTAATCTAAAGAAAGAACCCTAATTGACAATTAAAAATTTTAACCTAGAGGGCATAAGAACCAGCACATGATAATTATATAAGCAATTATTCAAAATCAGCAATTGTTCTCACGATTATCCCGTAGAGAATTTGAATTCAATCTATTCTCCTACAGCACCATACAAATTTTGAAATAAAATTTCTTCTCATGCATATCAATAGATGAAATTCAAATAATTAATTGTATCTATCATTAGATAAATCACAACTAATACCCAAATATCGTATTAAAACTTAGAGTTCAATGCAATTAAATTGAGAATCACAATTAATAAGGCTTATTAATTTAGAGATAGCAATTGCATCACATGCATAATACTCCTACAATTAATCATGGATTCATCTCAGCTCTAGATAGGAAATTAGCTACACATGCTAACTAGAACTAGAACTTGTTTGATTGCATGAAAATCCAAATGAGGAGGACGGCCTTCTTTGAAAGAGAGCAGGTGGCGCGACTTCCCAGGCCTATGCACCACCTGTCCAATCTGATGGGCCACTAATTAGCACTAATTATTCCCTATCAGCCCGTTACCTAACAATTAGCCTAAATGGGTCTGATTACAATAAGATACGGTTCAATCTAATATCCTAATGTCCAACATGATGGGTTGCTGACGTATACCATGGGCCTGGCCCTGACGACACAACAATCCACCACACTCTGCTGTTCGCCTTATCCTCAAGGTGACCACTCCAAAAAACGAGCCATAATCTCGTCTTCCAACTCCCATGTAGCATCGTCAAACGGTTTACCATGCCATGCGACCAAAATCTCTGTAGTAATATGCCCAGCCCTCCGTATCCGGCGTTTGTCAATGATAGACGCCGGAACAGGTGCGTTTGATTCTGTCTGGGTCTGAAGTGGGAGAGGCCCACCAATAGTCACGGGGCATAGGCGTGAAACATGGAAGACAGGATGGACCAGCGATCCCGGAGGCAAGGCCAGACGATAAGCCACTGATCTACTCATGAAATATGCGTTTTATTATCTCCTAAAACTTATGATTATGCTAGTGTTTGATTAGAATAACTACTACTTTAATATAGTTTTTGGTTTTTGTAGGAAACAAGAGTAATACACAGAAATGAGGTAAAAAGTAACTTGAATGATTAAATCATCATAACTTCGTGTACAAAGGTCGGATTGACTGATTCAAGTTTCATGTTAAAGTTCAAGAAGTCAGCTTTCCAACGCCACCAACCACGCGCAATTCGGAGTTCGGGACAGAAAGTTATTGCCATTTGAAGTTTATGAACAGTAACTACGATCGATCGCTAGAGCCGTAAAAGCAGTGTATTGAAGGAAACGATCGATCGTATCTACTGGAATTTTTGATCCGCGCTAGACAGTAACTACGATCGATCGGTATCATACGGCGTCGATCGCCAAAGCGATCGATCGGAGGAAAATAACGAAGGAATTGCGATCGATCGGACAGCGAACGATCGTCAATATGGAGCGATCGATTGCCGTCTGCGGAAAACCGAAATAAGACCTATTTCGACTTAGATTTGGAAGGGGACTTCGTGGTTTCTCTTCACTCTTATAAATAGGCCTTATGGGAGAACATTTTGGGCATTCAACCTTGGAGAACTAGAGCTTTATTGGAAGCTAGAGAGGAGCAAGAGAAGAGGTCTTTTGGAGCAAAGAAGAAGAAGGATTCATGACGATGGATCTACATAAACAGGCTTTTCTTTTCTCTCTTTCTATGTGTAACTAAACTTTTATTCAAGGCTTGATGAAGCCCTAGATGTGTATTGCTACTCTTGATAGTTTAATTCTATAAAGTTGATTATGATTAATGCTTAATGCGATTTTATGAGTAGTCTTTTGAGTGCTTGATCATAGACTTGATTGATTATGAATGGAATTAGATATTGTGATTGATTTTATGCCCGATCAAGGATAAGATTGATTGCATTATAATAGAGTTGTGATTGATTCTATGCCCGATCAAGGATAGGATTGATTACACAATAGTGGATGAACTTTCGTGTCCGATCAAGAACGTTAGTGAATTCATTAGTAATTCGTGTGTCCGATCAAGAACATGAATTACCATATCATGTTAACTTATGCTTAATAATAATTGAGAGTAGTAATTGCATGTCTAGTGGTGGATTCTCTGCCTTGATATTTCTCCATATTGATTAAATCTCAGTTAGATTAGATAAAGTCCATTGCTTTCTTTAATATTAATTAAATTACATCTTTTACTTCTCTTGAATTTGGTAAAGTATTCACCGTCCCTGAGGTTCGACAACCCTTTAATACTCGCCGTAGTACAATTGCCTTGTGCACTTGCAAGGGTTTTATATTTAAACGATCAGCCACTACGCCAACACGTTCCACCACTGCGTAGGGGCCATGGTAACGGGGCGCCAGCTTGGCCTGGTCCGTTCGAAACAAAGAAGTCTGGCGCTGAGGAAGGACTGACACATAGACCAGATCACCGTCCTAGAACTCCCTGTCTGTGCGCTTTTTATCATATATCTGCTTCATTTGATTCTGTGCTGATGCCAAATTAGCCTTTAACTGTCGTAGTACCCCATCCCTCGATTGGAGCATATAATCTACCTCTGCAACCGAAGAACGCTGGGGAACATAGGAGATAATTGACGGTGGGGGTCTACCATATACCACTGTAAAAGGAGTAAAACCCGTCCGGGTGTGGTAGGCCGTATTATACGACCATTCGGCCCATGGAAGGAGCTGTAACCACTTGTGAGGCTGATCCCCCACAAAGCACCTCAAATACTATTCCAAGCATCGGTTCACCACCTCCGTTTGGCCATCAGTCTGGGGATGATAAGCCGTGCTCATGCGAAGCGCTGTGCCTTGGAGCGCAAAAAATTCGCGCCAGAAGTTGGAAAGAAAGACCTTATCACGATCTGAGACAATTGTCTGTGGCATGCCATGAAGTTTAGCAAAGTCACGCACATATACCTCCGCCACAGTCCGAGCAGTGAAAGGATGGCTCAAGGCACAGAAATGGGCATACTTCGATAGCCGGTCCACCACAACTAGAATGACCGATTTCCCTTGTACAATTGGTAGCGCTTCGATAAAATCCATGGAAACATCCTTCCAAATTCGATCTGGAATAGGAAGAGGCTGAAGCAGTCCCTGGGGAGAAGTTGTTGCCGCCTTAGCACGCTGACAGGTGTCACAAGCGGCCACATAGGCCTGGATGGCGCGTCTGATTCCAGGCCAAAGAAAATTTTGGCTTACCCGCTTGTATGTGCGAAATGCACCTTCATGAACTGCCATCAATGTATCATGGAAATGGGAAATAATACGCTGTCGCAAATCGTCGGTGTCAGGCACCCATAACCGGCCCTTCCATAATAAGACATCATCATGCCAAGAATAGGACGGCTTGATAAGCATAAAATATACACAATTATATGCCTCATTTACCTATATGCTAGTGTAGTTTTTATAATAAAATATGAATAAAACGGGTTATTTGTGATTAGGATAGTAATTAGGGGATTAATAATTAATTTACTCTAATTAACTATTTTAGATGCATTAAAGAATTTAAGGAATCGTATTTTTACTATGCGTCTAATTTTAGTTTGGTTTTGTTATTGTAGGTTTAAAAATACGGATTGCAGATCGACAGCAGAAGAGCGCATTAGATGTGTTTTGAAGTGCCAAAGTGATCCAAGAGCTGATATCACACACATCGAAGATCTGAACCGTTGATGAGTCACTTAAGAGAAGACGGACGCAAAATTAAAATACGGACATGTAGATTTGATCCGGCGGTTGAGATTGCTTGGACGGGTTTTATTTGATTGAAAAAAAAAAGAAAAAAAAGGAAAATGAATTGGATTGGTTCAATTGGGTCTGGTCCGGTTTGGTTTGAAAAAAAAATAGAAAGACAGCCCGAGCCGAAGCTCGGGCGTCTGTTGCAAATGAAAAAAAATAGCTCGAGCGCTAATGGGTTCCGGCGAAGGGCAAGGGTCGGTAGTCGAAGGCGGCCGGTCGAGATTCACGACGGCGACAGCAGCGGCCTGGGCACGTCGAGGTCTCGACGACGGTGGACTGCTCGACTGTGAGGAGCTTTCTTCTGACCAGAAGCTATGGCGGAGGTTCTGTGAAGTTCGACGGAGGAGCACAAAGGCGATGTCTTTACGGCGGAATGGCGGACTGACGGCCACTGCGGCGATGGCGATGCAAGGTGGATCTGAGGTCGGCGGTGACGAGCAGTCGACAGACAAAGAGAAGCCATGCCGGTGGAGCTGGAATCGACGGCGACTTAGATGGCAGAGCTCGACTATGGAAATGGTGATGAAGGCAGTCACGGCGGCGACGGTGCGAGCAACGGAGATGAAGACGGCAGTCGTGCCGGAATAGGACTTTGGAGGCGTGTTCAATCGGGAAAATAGAAGAAGAAACAGAGATTTGGGTGATGCTCGGATTTGGATAAATTCGGATTTCTTTTGTGATTCGATTGGGACACGATTGCGGATAAGAATGAACTCAGAGTCTTGCCGGTGTTTGGATTTAGGACTCTCTTTCGATTTGCTTATAAAAACTTGATTTTTAGAGGAAGAACGGACTGATTTTTTTTTGGGCGAAAGAGGACTGTTCTGTTTCGAAAAAAATAGAGCTTCTATTTTCGTTTTGGGTCGTGATTTGGGTGTGTTTTTTGGCCGGAATTGAAGAGGAGGAGTAGGAATCGAAGAGGGGGAAGATCGGGAGAAGAAGAAAGGAAGAAAAAGGGAAGTTTTTGGGCTGATTTTCCGTTTGCTACAGTATCTGCAATGCTACAGTGATTTCGGGCTGTTGGGGAAGATGAACAGTGATGTGCGGTGAACAGTAATTTGCTACAGTAAATTGTGAACAGTACCCCGTGTATAGTAAAACTGCTACAGTGTTTTTCCCCGATGCAATTTCTTCCAAATCTGATTTTTCTTTTTCTCATGAATATTAATAGCTAAATCTTTTGTCAAAGCTAGAGGTGACATTATTTAGTTGATATTTCTACGTCTATAAAGAAGTGTTCTTAATGCTTATTTGGTTGAATGCGATGTTTTGATAAAGTCATAATCTATAAAATTATTTGATTTGTCGTTAACGAAAGGTACGGCGAATGCTTATAATTCCCTGTGATTATTTGACTGAGCTTGTTAATGATAAATTTTCAATCGATATTTTTATGTTAATGGTTATGATGAACGTGAATGAAATATCATCCGATTAGGTCAAATCATTATTTGAATCTAATTGAGGAATTAAATAGACGTAGAGTGTTAATTAAATAATTGATCCTTGAAGCTTTGATATCTCTCATCGATTATCTTTCCTATCTCAAATTAGTTTTAATTGAATCTTTAATCGTCATTTTAGTAGTTAATTAAATTACAATTTCTCTACAAAATTTCTTGATAAGAACTTTAATTTGCTAAGCTAAGTAGTGTTTAGATTAGTTTGGAGTAGAATAATCCCACATCATTCCCTGTGGTTCGACCTTGGACTTACCAAGTATATATTACAATTTGTCAACCTATTTTGGGGTTAGATCACGGCTCATCTGCCGGCTGCCTCTGAATGCGCGCGATTAAGCTCTGTGTGTAAGGGTCATCCGTATAGGCCTGGCGGAGGTCTGCGAGGAAGGGGCAACTCGGAACGGATAGTGCCAAACAGGCGCCCATGTTGTCCCGACGCGAAAGAGCATCGGCCACTGTGTTTTCGGAGCCCTTTTTGTAGATAATGTCATAATCGTACCCCAGTAATTTACTCACCCATCGTTGCTGCGCTGGAGTGGATACCCTCTGTTCTAGGAAATATCGCAGAGGCTGATGGTCAGTGCGAATGGTGAACCTGTGCCCCAACAAATAGGGTCACCATTTCATCACTGCATGAACAATGACCTTCATTTCTTTTTCATAGGCTCACAATTGCAGTGAGCATCCAACGAGTGCTTTGCTAAAGAAGACCACAGGTCGATCTTGTTGCAAAAGGACCGCCCCCAGGCTCGTATCCGAAGCATCCATTTCCACCACAAATGGAAGAGCGAAATCTGGCAAGAGAAGGACAGGCGCTGTAACCATGGCCTGTTTCAAACGGTGAAATGAAGCTTGGGCCTCGGCTGTCCAAGAGAAGGCCCCCCTTTTTTAGCAATGACGTAAGTGGGCTGGCCAGGACGCCGTATTGTCTGGTGAACCGGCGATAGTAACCTGTTAAGCCCAGAAAGCCATGAAGGCCCTTCACACATGTGGACGCTGGCCAGGAGGTCATAGCTGAAAGCTTGGCTGGGTCATTGGCTACCCCATTACGATCAATAATATGGCCCAAGTACTCCATCTGTTGGCTGCCAAAAGAACATTTCGAGAGTTTAAGAAATAAGGAATGCTCTCGTAGAGTAGACAAAACCAACCTCAAATGCACCAGGTGGGACGCCCATGACTTGCCGTAGATGAGAATATCATCAAAGAAAACCAGAATGAACTGCCGGAGGAAGGGGCGGAAAAGATCATTCAGACTTTGAAATGTTGCTGGTGCATTTATCAGACCAAAAGGCATGACGAGAAACTCGAAGTGACCGTCGGAGGTGCGAAAAGCCGTCTTATGCACATCTGATGGGTGCATCCGAATCTAATGGTACCCTGAACGCAAATTGAGTTTGCTAAAGAACATAGCACCAGCCAAATTCGTCCAATAACTCCTCAATGACCGGAATAGGATATTTATCTTTCATAGTAATTGCGTTCAAAGCACGATAGTCCACGCAAAACCGCCAAGTCCCGTCCTTTTTGCGCACCAACAGAACAGGCGAAGAGAAAGAACTAGTACTAGGTTGCATGATACCAGACTGCAGCATGTCTTTTACCAATCATTCAATCTCCGTCTTCTGCACATGTGGATAGCGATATGGGCGTACATTAGCCGGGGTGGCACCAGGAAGAATGGGAATGGAGTGATCATGCGTTCTGGCTGGAGGTAGCCCAGTTGGCTCGGAGAAGAGGTCCTGATGGTCATCCAATAGGAGTCGCATGTCCTCCAGAATATCGACCTGTGCAACATCCATACTTGCCCATTGTTGCAGCAGCAACCCCTGAGCAGCCAACCTGAAAAAAGATCCAACCGCCTGTGCAGTGTGTAGCGCACCAGGTTGTGCCCTTGCAGGCGCACCCGCTGCCCCTGGACTTCAAAATCCATAATCAAGTCTTTAAAACTCCAAACCACATCCCCTCAGTCTTGGAGCCATTGGACCCCTAAGACGACATCGGCTCCCTTGGTTGGCAGCAAAAAGAGATCGGTAACAAAGGTGTGACCCTGGATAGTAAGGGTGGCTTGGGCACATACCCCCGAGCTCCGGAGATGCTTGCCATCTCCAATGAGGACGTCAAATGGCTTGGCATCCGTCACATAGCAGCCCAACCGCTGTGCCACCTTGTCATTAATGAAGTTGTGGGTAGACCCACTGTCAATCAGCGCTGCTACGTCTTGGCGTTTGAGAAGCCCTTGTACTCGCATAGTGCGTGGGGGTGAAAGTGCCCGAATATGCATGCACTGAGATCTCTGGTTGCACGTCATTATAATCATGGACCATCTCCTCGATAGGGTCTAACATGTCCTCATCAACATTCACAATTAATAAGCTTCCTGGGGCTGAACAGCGATGACCCTTGACAAACTTCTCGTCACAATTGAAACATAACCCCTTCGCTATGTGTATTCTGAGGCTCTCTGGAACAAAAAAGCTTTTCATTGGATTTTTCTTCAAATTTGGTAACTTCGTTCCATATCTCTCTTTGAAATTTCTGTTGCTTGTGCATGCACTCGTGGAATAGAGATACCAATGGACGATTGGTTAGAGATAATTCTGCTATTTTGATTGGGAATCCTTTGTTTGAATTTTCTATTCCATCACACACACCACACAATATGGCTGATCAGGGTAGTAACCTTGATATTAATGAAAATGAGAATGAACATGATGCACCAATGCGGCCCTTGCGTGAGTACCTGCAACCTGCACGCACTAGCACACCTTCGTGTATTTTATTGCATCTACAAGCACATCACTTCACTTTTAAGCCTGGAATGATAAACTTGCTTCCCAAATTCCATGGTATAGATTCTGAAAACCCTTATTTGCATTTAAAGGAATTTGAGGAAGTATGTGCAACATTCGAGCAGGCTTGTAGTGAAGACATTATCAGGCTAAAATTATTTCTGTTTTCCTTGAAAGATAAAGCCAAAACTTGGCTGAATTCTCTTACGCCTAGATCTGTAGGAACTTGGAAAGAACTACAAACTGAATTCCTTAAAAAGTTTTTCCCAGTTCATAGGACAAATGCTTTGAAAAGACAAATAACAAATTTTGCTCAAAAACAAAATGAATCATTTTATCAATGTTGGGAGCGATATAAAGATTTGTTAAATTCTTATCCACATCATGGGTATAAAAAGTGGCGCACCATCAGTTTCTTCTATGATGGGATGACACCCTCAATGAAACAATTTGTGCAAACAATGTGTAATGGGGAATTCTTTGATAAAGTCCCTAATGAAGCCCTTGATTTTTTAGATCAAATAGCTGAAGACTCAGATTCTTGGGATCCCACCGATCCCTCTGATGTTTCTAATAAGTCAAAGTCTTCAACTACTAGTGGGGGCCTGCATTATCTTAGGGAGGAGGATAATTTGAGTGCTAGGCTAGCCTCTTTGGCTAGGAAGGTAGAGGCCATGGAATTAGGGAAAATTAATGTTGTTAAGTCTATTGCTACAGAAGAGGTCTGTGGAATTTGTGATGTCATGGGACACCCTAATAATGAGTGCCCTACCATTCCTGCTTTCAAGGAGGTGTTGCATTACCAAGCAAATTCCATGACCCCTTTCAAGAGGCAATCTCCGTATGGAGACACCTACAATCCAGGATGGAAGAATCACCCCAACTTTAGTTGGAGGAATGAAAATGCTGCACAAACACCACCTCCTCAGGCATCTTCCAATTATACTTCATATGTTCCACCTCACAGGAAGACACTTGAGGAGACACTACAAACTTTCATGCAAGGGCAAGCTACCATTAATCAACAAACCTCACAAGCCATTAATGATATAAAGAGTTCTCTCACTAAATTGACATCTTCTCTAGCTGTTCAAGAGAAAGGTAAGTTTCCTACTCAACCCCAACCCAACCCACAGGGGCAAGTTCACATAATGGACACACAATCTTTTGATTCACAATTGGAACATGCTAAGTCAATTACTACTCTTCGTAGTGGAAAAGAAATTGACAAAACAATTCCACTTAAGGCCCAAAAATCTTTTGTGAATGATGAATCAAAACATGATAATGAGGAAATTGATAAGTCTGGGTCAAGTGAAGATGTAAGATGTCCTATTCCAGCTCCATTTCCACAAAGGTTGAAACCACCTCAAAAACTAAACCAAAATGCTGAAATTTTTGAACTTTTTAAGCAGGTAAAAATTAACATTCCCTTGTTAGATGCAATCAAACAGGTACCTTCTTATGCTAAGTTCTTGAAAGATTTGTGTACTATTAAGCGTAAGTTGAATGTGCAGAAAAAAATATTTTTAACTGAACAGGTAAGTTCTATAATCCAACACAAAAGCCCACCCAAATATAAGGATCCCGGATGTCCAACTATTTCATGTGTGATTGGGAACTTTAGGGTAGACCAAGCCTTGCTTGATCTTGGGGCTAGTGTTAATCTTTTGCCTTATTCAGTATACACTCAGCTAGGTCTTGGGGAACTTAAACCTACCACCACTACTCTCCAATTTGTTGATCGTTTTGTTAAAATCCCAAGAGGAGTGGTGGAAGATGTGCTTGTTCAAGTAGACAAATTTTACTTTCCTGTTGATTTTATTGTTTTGGACACACATCCTGTTATAAATGCAAGGCAAATATTCCTGTCATATTAGGTCGCCCATTTCTTGCTACTTCAAATGCTTGGATTAATTGTAGAAATGGTGTAATGAAACTTTTCTTTGGCAATATGACTTTGGAATTGAACATATTCAATGTTTGAAAACAACCAGGGGATGATATTGATGTTCAAGAAACGAATTGGGTTGATACCGTTGTTAGAGATTAATTTCATGCATCTTTTTCTAATCCTTTAGAATCTTGTTTAGTCAATTCTTTATATGATGAATCTAAAGTGAATTGTGAAGAGGCTGAGATTTGTTCTTTGCTGAATTCTCTACAGGTATTGGCAGTAAATGGATGGAAACCCAAGTTTGAGGAGCTACCATTGAGAGACAAATTGCCTACACCATCAAGCATTCAAGCACCCAAATTGGAGTTGAAAAAGTTACCAATTGAGCTCAAATATGCATTTTTAGGTGATGATGAAACTCTTCCGGTGGTAATATCGTCTCATCTTAATCTTATCGAAGAGGGTAAGTTGGTTGATATTTTGAGAAAGCATAAAGGTGCAATAGGATGGACAATTGCTGATTTAAAAGGAATAAGTCCTTTGATTTGCACTCATCGGATTTATTTGGAGGACAATGCCAAACGTCTAGGGAGATGCAACGTAGGTTAAATCCAAACATGAAAGAGGCAGTTAGAGCTGAAGTTCTTAAGCTCTTAGATGCAGAGATCATCTACCCCATTTTCGATAGCAAGTGGGTTAGTCCTACACAAGTTGTGCCGAAGAAATCTGGTGTAACAGTTGTCAAGAATGATGATAATGAATTAATACCCACTAGAGTTACATTTGGCTGGAGAATGTGCATTGATTACAGGAAGCTGAACTCAATCACTAGGAAAGACCATTTTCTGTTGCCATTTCTAGATCAGGTTCTAGAGAGGGTAGCTGGCCACACATATTACTGTTTCTTAGATGGCTACTCCGGTTACAACCAAATTGAAATTGCATTAGAAGACCAGGAGAAAACTACTTTCACATGTCCCTTTGGCACATTTGCTTATAGGAGAATGCCTTTTGGTTTATGCAATGCACCTGCAATATTTCAAAGATGCATGCTGAGTATTTTTAGTGATATGGTTGAACGCTATCTTGAAGTGTTTATGGATGACTTTTCTGTATTTGGTGATTCATTTGATGACTGTTTATCTAATTTGCAGAAAGTTTTGAGCAGGTGTGAAGAGAAGAACCTTGTGCTTAATTGGGAAAAATGTCATTTCATGGTCTCTAAAGGAATTGTGCTGGGTCATATTGTTTCCTCTAAGGGAATTGAAGTTGATAAGTCAAAACTTGATTTAATTACTCATTTGCCTACACCCAAGATTGTTAAAGAAATTAGATCATTTTTGGGTCATGCAGGGTTTTACAGGAGATTCATCAAAGATTTTAGTTCTATTTCTAGACCATTATGTAATCTCCTATCTAAAGATACTGTTTTTGAATGGAATGCTGATTGTAAAAAAGCTTTTGCTAAACTGAAGGGAATGCTTACTTCAGCCCCTATTATGCAACCCCCATATTGGACTTTACCATTTGAGATAATGTGTGATGCTAGTGACTTTGCTGTGGGGGCTGTTTTGGGGCAAAGGAAGGATAAGAAGCCTTATGTTATTTACTATGCAAGTAAGACCTTAGACAATGCTCAGATGAATTATTCAACCACAGAAAAGGAATTACTTGCTATAGTCTTTGCTTTGGATAAATTTAGGGCTTACTTGACAGGATATCCTATTGTTATCTTTACTGATCATGCTGCTTTGAAATATCTTTTATCAAAGAAAGATGCAAAACCTAGGTTGATTCGCTGGATACTTCTACTGCAAGAATTTGATATTACCATCAAAGATAAGAAAGGACTTGAAAATGTGGTGGCCGATCATTTATCTAGGTTGACTGTGGATGATTCCAATGAGGCAGTGCCAATTAAAGACACCTTCCCAGATGAGCACCTCCTTATTGTTTCTGATTTACCATGGTTTGCTGATATTGTTAATTTTCTTGTCACAGGTCAAACTCCTTCTCATTGGACAACACAAGACAAGAAGAAATTCATGGTAGAGGTAAGAAATTTCTTTTGGGATGATCCATATCTTTTCAAATATTGTCCAAATCAAATTATTAGGAGATGTGTACCAAATGATGAAATTCATAGTGTCATTTCCTTCTGCCATTCAGAAGCTTGTGGTGGTCATTTTTCCGCTAGAAAAACTGCTGCTAAAATTTTACAATGTGGATTTTATTGGCCTACCCTATTTAAAGATACTCATGATTATTGTCGTACTTGTGGACGTTGTCAACAACTTGGTGGAATAACTCGTCGGAATATGATGCCTTTAAACCCTATTTTAGTGATTGAAGTATTTCATTGTTGGGAAATTGATTTCATGGGTCCATTTCCACCTTCGTTTGGCTATTTGTACATCCTAGTGGCTGTTGACTATGTTTCTAAGTGGGTAGAGGCCATCCCTTGTAGAAATAATGATCATAAAACTGTTATACGCTTTTTGAAAGAAAATGTTTTGTCAAGGTTTGGTATACCCCGTGCAATCATAAGTGATGGGGGTTCTCACTTCTGCAATAAACCTTTTGAGGCATTAATGAAAAAATATGAAATTACTCATAAGGTGGCTGCCCCTTATCACCCACAAACAAGTGGGCAAGCTGAACTTGCCAACAGAGAGATTAAACACATTTTAGAGAAAACGGTCAACCCAAATCGCAAAGATTGGTCTCTGCTGTTAACAGATGCACTTTGGGCATACCGTACAGCATTTAAATCTCCTATTGGTATGTCTCCTTATAGACTTGTTTATGGAAAAGCTTGCCACTTGCCTGTGGAATTAGAGCACAAGGCATATTGGGCTATAAAGATGTTTAATTTTAATTTGGATGATGCCAGTTCTGTGCGTAAGGTTCACCTAAATGAATTGGAAGAAATAAAGAATGATGCATATATGAGTTCAAAAATTTACAAAGAACGAATGAAGGTTTTGCATGATCAACACATTCATCGACAAACTTTTGAACCTTCATAAAAAGTTCTTTTGTATAACTCTAGATTGCATTTATTTCCTGGTAAGCTCCGTTCGAGATGGACTGGTCCATTTATTGTTAAATCTGTTTATCCTCATAGAGCTGTAGAAATTGAAAATCCATTGAATGGCAATGTGTTTAAAGTAAATGGTCAAAGACCTAAGCCATTCCTGGAATTGATTCCATCAGAAGTGGAGAGTATTCCTCTGTCTGATCCCACTTATCATGATTGAATACTCTTATATTCAGTCTGGCTGAAGACAAGAAACTTAGCGCTCCTGGGAGGCAGCCCAGCTTTTTCTTTGTTTTAGGCTATTTATTTGATTAGATGATGTTTTCTTGTTGGATATTGTGATTGCTCTAATCTTTTTCTTTGTTGATGTTTTTCACTCGTATGGGATTCTAGCAATTTGCAGTTCTCCAGGTAACATCTATTCTTGATTTTATTTATTTATTTATTTTATCCTTCATTTCATTCTTAACATTGAGGACAATGTTTAGTTTAGGTTTGGGGGTATATAGGAATAACATTGTTTATTTTAAAAAAAAATGAAAAAAATAAAAAAAATAGAAAAAGAAAAACAAATAAAATTTGATTAGTTTTTAGGTTGTTTGTTAGTATTTTTTATAGGTTTTGATAGTTTATCCCGTGATGATGCATACTCCAATTTTTAAGAGATTAATTTACATTAGAAATATGAGTAAGTATACTGGAGGATATAAACACTTAACTGAGCATATCTTTCTGTTACAGTCCTCTTGGATCATGTGTTTGAGCTAATAAAACTCACTCACACACACTAGTACATAAAGTAATACCCTCTAGAGATTTGTTGAATATTAATCTTCAGTGGGATGTCATTAGTCATAGTCATTGGATGATATGTGGTTATCTGTTGAGCTTAAAAGATCATGATAGACCATTTACTTGGCTATGGCAAGGGCTTCGAACCGGAAATAGGTTGAGAGTATAATACAACCTAGACATGATAAGATTGCTGGAAAATATGAATGTTGATGAAAAAAATGAAAATAAAAAGAAAGAAAGGGGCTGCTTGACTTTATAGGATTAACTTAGGCTGATGCTCGGGCCCGAAGCGGTCTCTTAAAACCTAATGCCCTAAGCCAATTGTGCTGGGAGTCATTGGCCTGAGTCATTGCTAAACCTAAGCATCTTGAAGTTAGGCCTTACACAGTCCTGCTGAAAATAAAATAAAAAAACAAAAAAAAAGTCTATGGTGTATTATCCTCTCAAATCTAGAATGTTGGACCCGAAGGAGGCGCGCAGATTTGTGCTATCATGAGCCTAAAGATTACGATGACTGTATAAATTCTGATGTTCTTTGGTTAATGGGTAACACTGGATATGTGTAAAACAGAAATTTAGAATGTATTGCTTCAATGTTCTACACTTTTAATATTTCTATTATCATTTCATATCATATTGAGCAGAAATTTCCAAGATGAAGGTGTAGAATAAAACCACTTACTTGAGGGCTTCTATGTTCTATTTGATTATAAATGCAAGTATATGTGGTTGATTTTCCTTAAACATTGTCGTTTGCATTTGAAGGGATAATAGGATTGTTTGTTTTGAAGTGTTTATTTTGTTTTTACACTTCTATTAATAAGGTTAATTTCATAAGTACATGTTTGTGACCCTCACGAGACAAAACTCGTCCTACTAGGGACACTTAGAGGTTTAACGGCTTGTTGCATACGCTCAATGCAATCGTGTTCCCTACGAAAGTGGCATTTACTTTTCTAGTTTAATTTATTTTAGTTTTTGTGTGATTTTGCTTTGTTTGTTTTGCTCAGGGACTAGCAAAATATAGGTTTGGGGGTATTTGATAAGCATAAAATATACACAATTATATGCCTTATTTACCTATATGCTAGTGTAGTTTTTATAATAAAATATGAATAAAATGGGTTATTTGTGATTAGGATAGTAATTAGGGGATTAATAATTAACTTACTCTAATTAACTATTTTAGATGCATTAAAGAATTTAAGGAATCATATTTTTACTATGCGTCTAATTTTAGTTTGGTTTTGTTATTGCAGGTTTAAAAATGCGGATTGCAGATCGACAGCAGACGAGCGCATTAGATGTGTTTTGAAGTGCCAAAGTGACCCAAGAGCTGATATCACACACATCGAAGATCTGAACCGTTGATGAGTCACTTAAGAGAAGACGGGCGCAAAATTAAAATACGGATATGCAGATTTGTTCCGGTGGTTGAGATTGCTTGGACGGGTTTTATTTGATTGAAAAAAAAAGAAAAAAAAAAGAAAAATGAATTGGATTGGTTCAAATGGGTCTGGTCCGGTTTGGTTTGAAAAGAAAAAAGAAAGACAGCCCGAGCCGAAGCTCGGGCGTCTGTTGCAAATGAAAAAAAACAGCTCGAGCGCTAATGGGTTCCGGCGAAGGGCAAGGGTCGGCAGTCGAAGGCGGCCGGTCAAGATTCACGACGGCGACCGCAGCGGCCTAGGCACGTCGAGGTCTCGACGACGGTGGACTGCTCGACTGTGAGGAGCTTTCTTCTGACCAGAAGCTATGGGGAGGTTCTGTGAAGTTCGACGGAGGAGCACAAAGGCGATGTCTTTACGGCGGAATGGCGGACTGACGGCCACGGCGGCGATGGCGATGCAAGGTGGATCTGAGGTCGGCGGTGACGAGCAGTCGACAGACAAAGAGAAGCCATGCCGGCGGAGCTGGAATCGACGGTGACTTAGACGGCAGAGCTCGACTATGGAAATGGTGATGGAGGCAGTCACGGCGGCGATGGTGCGAGTAGCGGAGATGAAGACGGCAGTCGTGCTGGAATAGGACTTTGGAGGCGTGTTCAATCGGGAAAATAGAAGAAGAAACAGAGATTTGGGTGATGCTCGGATTTGGATAAATTCGGATTTCTTTTGTGATTCGATTGGGACGCGATTGCGGATAAGAATGAACTCGGAGTCTTGCCGGTGTTTGGATTTAGGACTCTCTTTCGATTTGCTTATAAAAACTTGATTTTTAGAGGAAGAACGGACTGATTTTTTTTGGGCGAAAGAGGACTGTTCTGTTTCGAAAAAAATAGAGCTTCTGTTTTCGTTTTGGGTCGTGATTTGGGTGTGTTTTTTGGCCGGAATTGAAGAGGAGGAGTAGGAATCGAAGAGGGGGAAGATCGGGAGAAGAAGAAAGGAAGAAAAAGGGAAGTTTTTGGGCTGATTTTCCGTTTGCTACAGTACCTGCAATGCTATAGTGATTTCGGGCTGTTGGGGAAGATGAACAGTGATGTGCGGTGAACAGTAATTTGCTACAGTAAATTGTGAACAGTACCCCGTGTATAGTAAAACTGCTACAGTGTTATTCCCCGATGCAATTTCTTCCAAATCTGATTTTTCTTTTTCTCATGAATATTAATAGCTAAATCTTTTGTCAAAGCTAGAGGTGACATTATTTAGTTGATATTTCTACGTCTATAAAGAAGTGTTCTTAATGCTTATTTGGTTGAATGCGATGTTTTGATAAAGTCATAATCTATAAAATTATTTGATTTGTCGTTAACGAAAGGTACGGCGAATGCTTATAATTCCCTGTGATTATTTGACTGAGCTTGTTAATGATAAATTTTCAATCGATATTTTTATGTTAATGGTTATGATGAACGTGAATGAAATATCATCCGATTAGGTCAAATCATTATTTGAATCTAATTGAGGAATTAAATAGACGTAGAGTGTTAATTAAATAATTGATCCTTGAAGCTTTGATATCTCTCATCGATTATCTTTCCTATCTCAAATTAGTTTTAATTGAATCTTTAATCGTCATTTTAGTAGTTAATTAAATTACAATTTCTCTACAAAATTTCTTGATAAGAACTTTAATTTGCTAAGCTAAGTAGTGTTTAGATTAGTTTGGAGTAGAATAATCCCACATCATTCCCTGTGGTTCGACCTTGGACTTACCAAGTATATATTACAATTTGTCAACCTATTTTGGGGTTAGATCACGGCTCATCTGCCGGCTGCCTCTGAATGCGCGCGATTAAGCTCTGTGTGTAAGGGTCATCCGTATAGGCCTGGCGGAGGTCTGCGAGGAAGGGGCAACTCGGAACGGATAGTGCCAAACAGGCGCCCATGTTGTCCCGACGCGAAAGAGCATCGGCCACTGTGTTTTCGGAGCCCTTTTTGTAGATAATGTCATAATCGTACCCCAGTAATTTACTCACCCATCGTTGCTGCGCTGGAGTGGATACCCTCTGTTCTAGGAAATATCGCAGAGGCTGATGGTCAGTGCGAATGGTGAACCTGTGCCCCAACAAATAGGGTCACCATTTCGTCACTGCATGAACAATGACCTTCATTTCTTTTTCATAGGCTCACAATTGCAGTGAGCATCCAACGAGTGCTTTGCTAAAGAAGACCACAGGTCGATCTTGTTGCAAAAGGACCGCCCCCAGGCCCGTATCCGAAGCATCCATCTCACTGGTCTTCCTCGGGCTAGTGGCATCGTTGGTCCTATCAGAATCTGGCTGTGCCTCATTAATCGTCGCTGGCTGCTTACGAGGCTGCATCGCAGTCACGGATCGAGACCGCTCCGATACCAATGTTGTGACCCGTAAGGATCACAGGGTACCAAATCGACAAAGAAGAAGGATAACTAGAACTTATTTGATTGCATGAAAATCCAAATGAGGACGACCTCCTTTTAAAGAGAGCAGGTGGCGCGGCTTCCCAAGCCTATGCGCTACCTGTCTAATCTGATGGGCCACTAATTGGCACTAATTATTCTCTATTAGCCCGTTACCTAACAATTAGCCTAAACGGGTCTGATTACAATAAGATACGGTTCAATTTAATATCCTAATGTCCAACATGATGGGTTGCTGACGTATACCATGGGCCTGGCCCTGACGACACAACACATCCTCCCTGTTTATATGGACTACAAGGCAGTCTATCTTTTTCCCAAATCAGAAAAATATGTTGTGTTCCGGTATGGGATATGAATAGGGTCAGGCATCATGGCCGAAAAAGGGGGAAGAAGACGAGTGAAAGATGAAGAAGATAAACTAATTCTTATTGCATAACCCTAAAGGAGGAAGGAGAACTCCTTATAAAGAGAAGGGATATCACGTCTCCCTAGGGCACGCCATCAGTTTGGCCAGATGGACCCTAATTGACCACTAACTACGCGATTACAGTCCATTACATATTCAGTTACCCAAACGGGCCTGATTACAAGATATGGCTTTATTCAAAAGGAAAACTAATCCTAGTGATTGAAATAAGATCTGCTCCACTGTTGTGCTGACGTACACAACACTCCACCATGCTCCGCTTCCGCCTTGTCCTCAAGGCGACCAAATAATGAAGCGCTCCATAAATGGCGCGAAAAAGATGCTGAACAGAACGCGCTCTACGCTGGCATGAAGCATGACCTCGATATTAGCGAACTTGGTATAACTGAGAAGGTCGGCGATAGAGTACCTCCTCCTAGAGCAATTGAATAGGGTCCAACAGTCCCTATGTAAAATTCCACAATCTCCACCACAGTGCAAACCAAACTCTGAAAGTGCCACCTCTATTGGAATACCCATAATGGTGTTGGTATCGTCTTTCCCTTTCACAACTTCAGAACCAGTGTTATGAAACATAGATTGCAAAAGGGTGAACACATATATTTGCTGCCCATGTGTTTCCATTTGGAGAACCGGTTCCTTCATCTCTACCGTGTCAACAGGTTCCAATTTTTGTTGTATCATTTTCCAAACTTGATGGTTTTATGAGCAGAACCGGTCAGAAGACTGTCACCTGGTTCAAAAAGTGCAAAACATGTGATTTTCTTTCTGTGTGCCTTGATTTCCCTTACCAACTTTGCTGACTGGTCCTTAATGTCCCAGCTGAATACCCACTGTAAAGCTGTCCCCTGAAGTAAATGAGAGAAGTAGCAGCTACATTTCCACTGTAGCCTGCCTCCAGTATTTGTGTACGAACGCATGAAATATGTGACTTCCTAGGAAGTACACTATCAGCTACTTTGAGTAGCTCTTCGGCCATCCATGTGATGCTGGAAAGTTGTCAAAGTGACTCCCTCAGTCCCACTGCGATACTGATAACGTTTTGTATGCCTCTGCCCAAAGTGTAATTGTACAAACAAATGCAGTCTAGAAGCCTCTCTTCCAACTCCAACCCTGGGCTTAGGGAACGCACAAGTGAATTCAATAGGTATTAGGTGCAGTATATGTGAAATTAGTTTTGCTCATTGCTGCAATTTCATATCCGATCCATGCAATGGCAACTAGACAGTCTCGTGAAACATTCCTTATTGTGCTTTCCAGTCCCTTCTCCAATGCTTGGAACACTAAATCGCTAATCGTAAGAAGACTTCTTCCAATCTTGCTGCACCATGCATTTGTACCGTGTCCTGCAGAGTAGGATCCGACCAATCATAGTTTTTAATCATATTCATGTGATACAAGGAAGAAAACCCCATCTTCCTTAGTAGCCATGCAGCCGTGCATGGTTCTCCTGTCTTTGCAAAAGTTCCTCCCAAATTAGAAAGTACAAAAGCAGATAATATTTGCATATCCGGGTTTCCCTCTGATGATAATGACTCTACAAGAACCTTAACAGCCTCTTCCCCCGGTATCTTCCATAGCATCAAGCTGAAGCAACAAATTTGCAACAACGATGCGATTTTCTAGCTGCGCTTGTTGTATGAAGGCCATCAGAGAGTGCATAATGTTTATCTTCCCTGCTAGTCTTATTTGGTGCAGTAAAGAACAATTCTCGTGCCACAGGACCAAGCAAGTTAACTTGAAGAAAGCAGTTGCATTGACCTCAGCAAAGTTTTTCTGATCAGGGTCAGGCGCTTTGTTGATAATTCCTTCCCAACAGTATAATGTCCTCGGGCGAAGCTGTTTGCAACATCTTCCTTGCCAGAAATAAGTTGTTCTGGGAGAATTAATTGTCTGTAGGCTCTAGTTCTAACCTCATCAATGATAGTAGGCTCCAAAGCAACAAATATAGCTCTTGGGACATGTTTGCCAAAACCAGTTTCACTGAAGAAAGTATTAGAGGCATCGTGGGCAATACCTACAGACGCTTCACTAGGCATGAGGCCACCGGGCTGAATGCCATGCTTGAGGCAGTATAGCTCCCAGCAGGAATTCCCAACCTGGATCCTGGCCTGCCCAATGTGAATGCTTGTGATCTCCCTCATCTCTCTTGCCTTGCCTCGTCGGATTGGAGGAGATTTTTCTGAGACGGAGGAGAATCAGGTGCTGAAGACTGCGACATTGTAGCCGAAGGAACCGGAGAAAGGGCATCCGTTTGCCACTCAGGCATTTCATCGTACAGTCGGCAGCCATCTTTGTACATGCCAAACTTACCTCTCAGGGGAATGGGCCTGACCGTCGGAAGTATCGCCGAAGAGGAACTCGTGGACGGAGAGAGAAGGCGGAAGCGTAGGAGACGTCTTCGTAGCGCCCGCACCCTCAATCATGGCCGCCAAAAATTGTACCTTTGCGCCGCCAGCACCCCCAATCGAGTGTGTGACCCCATCGCCGGAACGGCTACCGCCGAGGCCGCAGTCGGAGTGGAAGGAGGCCGTCGTGGTAGTGGTGAAGCAGCCGTCGGCGAGGTGGACGGTGTTGGAGCCGTCGGTCATGTCGCCCTCGATTGGAACAGCGATGGTCATCACCCTGTCGGATTCTGCAATGGCCGCCCCGGGTGCTGCTGCTGGACTGATCTCCGGCTTCACTGTGGTCAATTTGTCCTCTTTGGTATCAGCCAAAGCACATGTCTCTATCGGTGGCAGATTCGGTTCCTCGTAATCCTTTGGCACCAGAAGTGCCGCATTCGCAACGTTAAGGCACTCGTTGTGGTCATTGACCTCGCCGGCTTCCCTCTCATGCTTGCGCTTCACGTATTTCTCATGATATGACAGTGCATCGTCGAAATCGAAGGCCTCGTTCCTCTCTGCGAATCCAAGCCTGATGAAAGCGTGCTTGCCGCGATCATCCTCGACGACGGCCTTGTTCACGTAGCGGAAGGAGTCGATGACGGCCTCGACGACGGTGTCGTGCTGGCCGGGTTGGACAAAGCAAGCGGCGAAGAGCTCCCCAGATTTGGGATCCTCGAGGTGGATCTCGCAGTAGTTCTGGCAGGAGACAACGCGGAGGCGGCCAGACCAGATCTCGTCGGACTGGAGCCACTCGCGCAATTGTAGCCACCGTTGGTCGGTCATGGCGAAATCTTGTAGACGGCGACCTCGCGGACGACCAGCAGCGTGTGCTCTAGCGAGTCATCTTCTTCCTCGAAGGTTGCAGCCCTGACGGTGACGGCGGCCATCTGTGTTTCGGCGATTTGTTGAATCTGCCTTTATATAGTGTCAATCATGGCTACCACATCGGCATGGACGTCCCACACAACGGCCGATCGGAACGGCTCTGATACTAATGTTGTGTCCTGGTATGGGACACGAACAGGGTCAATCATCATGGCCGGAAAAGGGGGAAGAAGATGAAGAAGGTAAACTGATTCTTATTGCATAACCCTAAAAGAGGAAGAAGAACTCCTTATAAGAAGGGATGGTGTGTCCCCCTAGGGCGCGCCATCAGTTTGGCCAGACGGGCCCTAATTGACCACTAACTACGCCATTACAATCTATTACATATTCCGTTACCTAAACGGGCCTGATTACAAGATATGGCTTTATTCAAAAGGAAAACTAATCCTAGTGATTGAAATAAGATCCGTTCCACTGTTGTGCTGACGTACACAACAAAATCCAATATCGTATAGCAAACATAAAAGTTCCAATTAGCACCATCATATCTTCTAAATTTGGTAGGTAGCAGCTTGAATTACTTTGACTCCCGTCCAATTGATAGAAAAAAAATTCATCTTTACACTTTTGTAACAGAGCCGACACACCCAAAAATGAATATTTCCTTTTGCTACACAAATCTGACCCTTTTTAAATCTTCACTTGAATCGAAATTAGCATCTTACCATTCTAAAATGGATTTGAAACTCGATTTTCCCAATTTGGCCTCCCAATCGAAACCTTCCAAATCAGAACTCTTTCCTTCTTCTGTTTATGTTATGATGTTCTGCTCCTCGCCCATGGCCGACATCACCTCACTGTCAGCCGCTTGTCGTCGACCTCTTGCCATGAACTTCTTCATCGCTCGAGCTCTGCTCTGTTCTGGTTAAAGCACCCGAGCCATTGCTCGGGTCGTTTATATTTTTTTTCTTTTCTCTGACCGACCGAACCACTGAACCGGTTCGGAGGTTTTGGTTCTTTTTTCTTCTTTTTTTCTTTCAATTGGGCTAAAACCTGTTGTAGCAACCTCATCCACTGGATCTAATCTGAACGGTTCTTCACTTAAAATCAACACATGTAGTCTTCTGGGATGTAAATCAGTGGCTTAGATCTTCTCTACACATGATCTCAATATTTTAAATAAATTGTGCTCTTTAAAACCCACCAATGCCTCCTTAACCATCGGATCTTTGATCTCTTAGCATAAAAATCTATTTGACGCACAATAATTCCACTATCTGCATCTCGAACTCATGAAACCGACATAAATAAAATTAAACTCAATTTAGACGCATAATAAAATATAACTCTATTAAATCCAATTACTGCATCTAAATAAATCAATAAGGTGCAATTATTTATTAAATTTCGAATTATAATATAACACTAATAACTAATATTTCTCCTTATTTTAACTCGAAATTATGACTACAATATAGGTAGAAAGGCATATAAAAATGAGTATATTTTTTATATATCACTAATATTAAAGACATTGAGTTTGACCCTTAAATTGCCAAAAGGCAACTTCATAACTCCATTTCTACAATTTATTATGGCATTGGATGTGGCCAAGAATGGCCTTCCCAAAATCACAGGAATTTGACTACTGGGATTATGCACAGGTTGTACATCTAAGATAATGAAGTCTACAGGGAAGAAAAATTTATCAACCTGAACAATAATATCCTCAATAACACTACTGTGGAATTTTAACTGATCTGTATGCAAGTTGCATTGTTATGGTAGTCAGTTTCAACTCTCCAAACCTAAGTTGCTCATAAACAGAAGATTGAAGCAAATTTACACTAGCCCCTAAGTCCAACAATGCCCTCTCCATAGTATGTTCTCCTATAACACATGAAATTGTGGAGCATCCTAGATCTTTGAACTTAGGAGGAGTGTTATGCTTAAGAATTGAGCGAACTTGTTTAGTGAGAAACACTTTCTTTTGTACATACAACTCTTTCAAGAATCTTGCATAAGCGAGAACTTGCTTAATAACATCAAGGAATGGAATATTGATTTGCACTTTCTTAAAAATTTCCATTGTTTCATCAAGGTTGTTACTTTGAGATGTTTGTGCAAGTCTTTGAGGAAAATGTGCTTTGGGTACATAGGGTGGCATATGACTAGACTCAAGAAATGAAGAAGCTTCTAAGCTCTTCTTCAATGTAACATGACTAGCGTCTGGTCTACTGGTGCTATCTTGTTCCTCACCCTCTCTAGCAATTGCTTCTACGTTAGTCTTAGGTGATTCTACCTTGTCAATCTGTTTGCCACTCCAAAGTGTAGTTATGGCTTTAACTTGCTCTGGAGATTGGTTTTGACAAGAATTGGAGCCCATTTTAAATTGTCTTTTGAGGTTTGCTATAGGTTGACTAGAGAGCCTACCTATTTCCCTCTCATTTAATGCAGAAGCAAGTTGACCCATCTGAAGTTCCAGCTTCGCAATTGCTTGCGAGTTAGCATGTAAAGAATGTTGGGTATCTCTTTGAAATTGTAGAGACCTTTGCATAAACAAATTTAAAGTATCCTCAAGAGATGGTTTCTTAGGTTGTGTAGGGAACATTTGAACTTGTTGATGGTAAGATTGATTGGGAGGGTACCCTGGTGGTCCTCCTTGATGTGGTCATTTGGACCATAAAAAATTGGGATGCCTAGCCCAACCTGGGTTATAAGTTTCAGAATATGGGTTATTGCCAGGTTGAGGGAAGGCATTGACAGCATTAACCTGATCATTTACGTATTCCAGGTGTTAGAGGGACAGTTTTGTGTGACCTGGGAGGGGTTAGATCAAATAGCACACACATTGACATGTGATGGCATATGGGCCCCACCGACAGACATCAACGCATTAAAACGTTGGGTCAGGCTGTCTATCTTGGAAATCAAATGTGTATTATTGTCTACCTCATATACGTCACCTTTCTTTTGAAAAGGGACTGTTCTGTCAACTCTACTTAAGCAATCCCATTGTTGAGAATTTTTGCATAGAGTCACATTGAAATCCCATGTTTCTTCTGCACTCTTCATCATAACTGACCAACCACTAGCAGGATCAACCATTTGGCGGTTCTATGGTGTCAAACCATCATAAAAGAATTGAACTTGTTACCACTTTAAAAACCCATGGTGTGGGCACTTGAGAAACAAATTCTTCCATTTTTCCCAACATTCATAAAAGTGTTCACACTCCTTCTATATGAGTTTTATGAACAAGGAAGAATTTTTTCAGACAATTGATCACAACTCCTAATTGTTCCAACTTCTAAAGAGTTCAAACACGTTTTCACTTTATCTTTCAATGAAAAAGGAAAGAGGTGCAACCTAATGGATCCATTAGAGAAGTTCTGAAATTTAAATGTAGCACAAATGTCAAGGAACTCTTTGACATGATTATAAGGATCTTTTTTATTGAAACCATAGAATGTGGACAAAAGTTGAATCACCCTTGGTTTCAACTCAAAGTGGTGTGTAGTAGTGAGCGGCAATACATGCAAGAAGGTGAGTTGAATTGAACGGGGGATGAATAATCTTTTAATGTCTTCCTCACATCTCATTTTCTATCTATATCCATTGTATGTTTTAATCTTGCTTCGACGGTTCTTTCAATTCAGGGTCAAGAGGTGCAAGCTTTTCACCAAATGACCGACGACCAATCATATACTAATTAACACAACTAAAAACTAAACTAAAAAAAACTACTACTAGCATAGACTAGATCAATCAAAAAGAGCAATTGCAAAAAAAAATTCTTTCTAAAGGAAATTCTTTTTTTTTTCTAACAAGTGCAATCTAATTAAAGTATGCAATTCTATACGGTTCAGAGAAGATAAGCAATATCAATCAGTAGTTATCAATCAAAAGAAAATTTGAGTATAGTTATACTTCCCTGAATTGCATACTTCTCAAATTTGTGAAGCTTGTCCATTACACTTGTTAAAGTCAAAGACTAGAAACTCTACAAACACAAAAATAAGAAACAATATAAGTAAAAATTGAAGCTAAACGTTACTAACAAAAGAAAAATAATAAACTAAGAATTATGATAAGTAAACTCCTGGAATTTCGGCCAAACCGTTTCCCAAGTCCCAGACAACGGCGCCAAAAACTTGATGTGAATTTTAATATGTTACCTGCAAACGCACAAATTTAATATAGAATAATGGCTACGAGGTCGATCCCACATAAACTTGAAATGAATTCAACTTAATTCTAGACTTTACTTAACTAATTCGACATAAAGAAACTTTAGACAACTAATTGGAACTTAGAAAGATTAATGGTAAACTAATATATAGAAGTTTCAAAGCATCGAATCTACTACTAATTAAATCAATTATATCTCCTCCAACTTCATGAACATGTAGTTGATGTATTTAACGTGTTCCTCTAAGAATCACGCTCAAAATAATCATGCAGACTCCTCTCAGACGCATGCACTTAAACAATTAAAACAATGATAATTTAGAGACTATCTCTCTCGAGCATAGAAACTATATAAAAATTGGAACTTTATTTAGAAGTACCTCGGAGTCCGCACGTTCCTCTCGGACACGGGTGTTCCTCGAGCGCATAGAATAAAAATTGACGAATCTAACATTAATTCATATGGAATAAAGTTGCATATATCAAACTAAAATAAAGATAAGATAATGAGAGATATAACTAATATAATTAGGGCTTCATCTACGCCTTGGACGGGGTTTAGCCGGCCATCAACGTCATTTTCACTATTCACAGCATTGAAGCACTATTCAGCGAACAGTGTAGCACTTGCACTGTAGATTGCTCATCGTCTCTGCCGATCGGCTTATTTTTTAGACTGTAGCAAACGCGGGAAAAAAAACTCTTTTCTCCTTGTATGAGTTCCTTCTCTCCACTCGACTGCAACAAACAGTTTTCTTCTCCTCTCGAGCAAACAATCTTCTTGACTGCTGCAATCAGTTATGTTCTGTTTTTGCAAATCAGAAATCAGTTATTCTTTTCTGTCTCTCGACCAAAGCAACAGATCTCTCCTCCTCGACTTCAAAAATAGTTCTTCTTCTCAACAAACAACACTCTTTCTCACCACGAACAACACTTCTGATCTCCTCAAAACTGAGAGGTCCGAGAGAAAGGAATGCTCCCTCGTCTACAATTAGTTCCCCTTCCTTCCCCTTTCTCTGTTGGCCGCTCTCTCTGTTTTTATAAGCTTCAAAACTGTCCCAAATCAGATGCTCCTTTCTACTTTGAGGACGTCCTAGATCATTCCAAATCCAAGACAATCCCAATCTTCCAATCCCAGCCCAGTTCTGATTTGAATCCCGTCCAAATTCCTTGAAAAAAACTTCCAAATTTAAGCCTCTGCCAAACAAAGCCAGCGCACCCAAATTTGAAGCTTTCCTTTCCATTTCGAGTTCTTCCTAATTCAGCCTTTGACATTCCAAATCTGTGGTCGCAAGCCAAGACTCCTTCATGCTGAGCCTTTGCTGGGATGAGCCCAGACCACTGTTCATCATCTTCGAATTGAGCTTTTGTTCCCGAGCAGCCTAGCAGATTACTTGTCTATTTTCCCATTTTTTTTAATTTCAGTTGAACACCCGTTGGTTGCTCTCAATCGTTGGATTTGCAATGCATGATTAGTATTTCCTTTGAGAACATTGCCCGTTGTCTTCCTTGAAGTAGATCAATGGCTCAGATTTGTCTCTGCACATGATTTTGTCCTTTAATTATATCTGGTGCTTTAACCCGTCAAAGCCTCCTTACTCGTCGGATTTTTGATTTCTTTGCATAAAAATCTATTTGACATGCAATAACTCGATAATCCACAACTCGTTCTCATGAAACCTACGTAAATAAAATTAAACTCAATTTAGACGCATATTAAAATATAACTCTATTAAATTCAATTAATACATCTAAATAAATCAATGACTAACATATAGGTAGAAAGACATATTTATCCTTATTTTAACTAGAAATTATGACTAGCATATAAGTAGAAAGGCATATAAAAAAATATATATTTTGTATATATCAACTAACTTGCCAAAACTCACCTCCTGTTGATTGGTACTTCCATACATTGATCTTTTGTTGTAAATTAACTTGTTCTTTACTTCGTTTGAAGGTTCTACTAATTGTGGTTTATTTGTAGATATTATGGATCAAAGACCTATTGATCCCTCCGTCCTCACATAGCATAGCTCGGATAGATCTAATGACACATGAAATAGAGAGGTATGTGCACATCTATTAATCTTTTTGTCATGCCCCAAAATCCCTTACCCCGATCGGAGTGCGGAAGTCTTCATTAATACCATTTTGGTGAGGTAGGAACCCTAGGACGCGACTTCGGATAATCGAACCAACCGGCCAATTATATCATCTCAAAAGGATGTGTAATCGACATCACTAGGAACACTCAAGAACGTGGGAAGTCATCATCAAATCTCAAAATAAAACATTGTATATATATTAAATGAATCCTACATAGACTTTATTACATCAATTCTCATCAATTGTCAATCAAAAGAAAGCATCAAAGTTATGGCACACAACGGCCATAAATATCAAACTAAGCAAATAACTGAAAATTCTTTTATTCATCTTCAAGTCTTCTATGCCACCTTCCTGTCATGCAATCATCCTGAATCACTGATCTTTTATGCCTGCATCAGAGGATGTATGAGTATTCTGCAGAAACACCCAGTAGGATGAAAAAAACCCACCAGAGACACAACAATAATGTGAAGAAAGGTTTACTCAATAGAAACAGGAAAATATAATGTCCGAAGGACTGATCACAAGGTTTACTTCACCTGAATAGAAAGGTTAGTCAACAACAACAATCCCAACTCGCAAGTATAGGGAAAACATCAATAAGACACAGAACAAACATATATATAAGGATAGAATAACAATATATTTAAAGGCTCCAGGCATCTATAGTGCAAGAAGTTATAATTTCTGCTCACTGAACTGGTCACTCACAAGTGACTAAAATAATATACCAGATCACCCTAGGGGGTTCTCTCTTTGGAACCCTGCCATGCGTCTAGGATGTTGGCCCAACAGTGCTTACGGACACTATGGGCGGAGACTGAAGACCTTCCGTAATATCAACAGTCTAACGTACGTATAGTGCCTCCCTTCGGGCATAAATATCAGAGATCTCGCAAGATCTAGCAATGACTTTAATGAGCATACTATGAATCCACTTCGGAGAGAGCCTCGCAAGGTCTCTAGTGGAGAAAACAATCATACAACAATATGAGTAATATTTCAAAGGAATAGAGGTCGCAACACTCTAAGATCGTAAGGTATCATTTACCGGAACAGTCTAACGTATGTACTAGTGACTTAGACCTTAATTATAATAAACTATTTTTTTTTATAATAGCCCCCTTCCGACTGTCCCCACAGTTGGCACAGTAGGAAGTTAAGTCTGAACTTTTAATACTAGATAGCTCTGAATGTCTAGTTTCCAATCCAATAGACAGCATATTTTTCTAATTTTTCTGTGATTTGTTATGATTTTTATACTGTAGGTCGTCTGCTCAGGAAATAGTTTTGGCCGAGACCCTAAGTCTTAATCATATTTACTAATTTCATATTAATAACCTTTTATTATGATAATAGAACATTATTAACATTGAATACTCCCCTCCTATGACTATTATAGGTCCTTATTTATTCTGGAATATAGGTATTACAAGCTTTTATACACATTTCATTACATAAACCAATTTAAGATACTCCCCTTTGTATAATGAAGACTTTAACACAAAAATTCCAACCTATAATCATATGGGACAATTAAACCAGAACGTATAAAAAATCAAAATAGAAATTTGTGACATCCAAACGATCAAGAAATGAATAATATTTCCATCTAAAACTATCATGCAAGCATTAGAAGATATTTCACTGAAGGATTTCAATAATCATACTCATAATCATAATTAATATGGAATCTCTCAATAATTCAAGCATTCATATAATCTCTACTACTCATATAGAATCAAATAACTCACCATAGAATAGATGGAAAGAGTTTTAGAAGCAATTTAGTAGGAAAAACCATCCTACCCCCTTTGTAGAATGAAAAATTGTGTGTCCAACGTAGCTCCTCTTCTTCTCCACACCACAAGACCTTCACTCCTCCGAATATGACGAGGTTTGAATAAAGAAGAAGGGTGAAATGGTTGCTGGAACAAGGGAGAAGGAGAGAGAAACAAGGCTGGGGCGTTCACAAACTCTCTAATGTGATAAAACACAAGTTAGCCCCCTTATGGGTGTTTATATAGACCTTATGCCTATACCAACTAGGATATTTTCCCTTTAGGATTTCTTCCTAATCTAATCTCTAAATCCTCTTATTATAAGCTTCCCATAGGTAGAAGGGACGTCTTAAACTTAATCCTCCTTGATTAGTTAGGATTTGATATCTATTTTAACTAGGTTTCCTAAAAAAAACACTTTTCGAATTTAATCGTGTACCCCGGCGATCAATCGCGTACTCCGGCGATCGATCGCATACCCCAATTGCATACCAAAATTCAAATTAGCATAACTTTTTGCTCTAAATTCCGAATTGCTCACCGTCGGTGGCGTTGGAAAGTTCTCTTCGATTACTTCAACTCTAAATTGTAAAACATGGCAAAAGCAAGTATTAAAATTTTGTATTTTAGATCAATCAATTTTAGTAAGCATACCAAATTTTTTTTCGGGTGTTACACTTTTAATTTTGGATATTGCATACGTTTAATTGATTGTATATAGCTTTTAATGTGTATTAGGATCACGGGTGCATTGAATGCATTGAGCTTGGGCAACATGCAACATTGAGCGGTTGATGATCGCTTGTTGTCATACATGGAGTAGGCAAGTTTTGACCACTTTATACGCTTGGAGAATATTAGGATTGATAGGGCACATAGAATAAGAATTGACAAAACTAAATTAATTCATATGGAATAAAGTTGCATACATCAAACTACAATAAAAATAAGATAAGAAGAGATAGAACCAATCTAATTAGGGCTTCATCTACGCCTCATACATTGTTTAGCCAACCATCGATGTTATTTTCACTATTCATGGCACTATAGCACTATTAACAAATATAGTAGCAGTGTATTGTAGCATAGTACTGTTCAAATTGACACTATTCACCCGTACTGTGGCAACTGAAAAAAAAACTTCTCCTTCTCTATTCATGTGGCCTTATATAGGGACTTAATTGAGAGCCCTAATCTCCTCATTTCCCAATTTGGATTGATGGAAATCTTGCCTAAATCTTCCCATCCAAAATTTAACAGCTTAGGGTCTTCCAAATCAAGCACGGCTTTCCATAGTCCAGCCTTCAAAATCTGGACCTTCCCGAATCGTCCCATCCTCCTTCATCGGGTTTCATCTAGACGATCTATTCTTTAAAATAGAACCCGTGTTATCTTTAAGTGAAAATCAACGACCCTGATGAGTTCTGATTTTGATCATCCGCTTTAATGCATTTTGAAGCTTTTAAAACCCGTTACAGGCCTTCATAACCATTAGATATTCTATGTATTGATTTCTTCGTATAAAAATTCATTTGATGTGCAAAAACTATATTATCTGTAACTCGAGCTCATGAAACCTACAAAAACAGAATTAAATTCAATTTAGACACTTAATAAAATATAATCTCATTTAATAAATAATTGAATCCAAATAAATCAATTAAGCACAGTTATCAAATAATTGGTATAAACTCCTAATTCTTTGCTTAATGCCAATAACCCATAATTATCTTTATTTTAACTAGAAAATATACTAGCAAATAGGTATGAAGGCATATATAAATGCGTATATTTTATGTATATCGCAATCCAACACATCAAGGATTTCTAGGTGTGTTACCCTTATCCAGTTAAACCATTAATAATCTTTGGCTAATCTATTTACTACAAGTATAACACATTTGATTCATGTTACATGTTTATATGTCAAATAGCTATGGTCGTGGGAGAGATTGCATGTGGGACGTCAAAAAGTTCAGAGCACTCCACTAGATAGTTTTTCTCCATTAAGAGTTAGGTATGTTTTATATATTTAAATCATTTTATGTTCTTCTATAGCCATTTTTAATAATTTATTTTGTTTATTTTTTATTTTCTCAAGCAGAATGGTAGGAAGACCAAAATCGCTAATCCTCATGGCGTCCTCTGCCATTATAAATATGAATTGAACTACCAACAATTTGGACATGTGATTATATTATATTATAAATATTACAAATATAAATAATGCAATGTTCATAAAAAGTAAAGTCATATCTTCATGTGTTGTGTAGGTTACATGACAACTATATAATGACGAGGTTTTAACAGTTACCTCATGTGTGTACTGATGTCATAGATGTGTGGCTATCTAGGACCCCACTCATATGTTTAGACATTGTGGAGATGCATGTTCTAGGTAGTGTCATGTTGCAGTTTAGTGATATATACAAAATATACACATTTTTATATGTCTTTCTACCTATATGTTAGTCATACTTTGTAGTTTAATTAAAGATAAATATTAGTTATCAGTGTTATGTTTGTAATTACGAATTTAAGAAATAATTATGCTTAATTGATTTATTTAGATGCAGTAATTGGATTTAATAGAGCTATATTTTATTATGCGTCTAAATTGAGTTTAATTTATTTATGTAGGTTTCATGAGCTCGTGTTGCAGATAGTGAAATTATTGTGCGTCAAATGGATTTTAATGCAAAGGGATAAAAGATCCGATGGTTAATGAGGCGTTGACGGGTTTTAAGGAGTCCAACTTATTTAAAACATCGAGATCACGTGCATAAATGATCTAAGCTACTGATTTACATCCTAGAAGATTACTGGTTTTGATTTTAAGTGAAGAGCTGCTCAGATTAGATCTAACAGATGAAGTTGCTATAACATGTCTTAACCTAATCGAAAGAAAGAAAAAAAGAAAAAAAGAAAGAAAGAGAAAACTGAACCGAACTGACAGTTGAAAGAAGTAAAAAAAAAACCCGAGCCAAATACTCGGGTGATAACCAGAACAGAGTGCTCCGATACGGTTCATACACTTGCGAGTAAAATTAAAAAAGATATTTAAAATCACAACATTTGGATTAGAGCAGTTTTTCTCCCCTTCTGTTATGGAGTTCATTGAGCGATCTCCACGTTGAGGCCACCCTTGTTTTGATTAGAAATCACATCATGCGGCCTATATTACTAGATGGGACGAGCGGATGATCACTTTTGTTCAAGGGGAAGCTTGCTATGACTGAGCGAGATGTTGATAGTGCCTATATGAAGTTGTACTTGAGGATTACTAGGAGACTTATCCTACCACCTATGCATGAAGCAGAGATGTTATATCAGCCCAGAGGTGACATTGAGTGGGCTTTGTTTAGTATCTCTTACTTTCTATTTGTTTTAATTCACGATCATTGTGTGTATGTAGTTCAAATATATTATTTTTTTCTTTCTAGCTTACTTGTGCGAGACAGACAATTGCTCAGTTAGATTCAACTTTGGTGGAGTATTTTTTAGGAGAGCTTGATAGTAGCATGTCAAATGATATGCGAGAACACTACACATTTTCTTGCGAGCTTCTTGTTGCTTCAGTCAGTTATGACAGAGATTTTGGGACCACATACTTCTCTTGCTTCTAAGGCTTCTCAACCTATATTAGATTCGCTCGACGTTGTGACATTATCGGCTGACATGACTTCTTTGACCCCACCACCAGTAGCTCCAAATGCCACACTCGATCCAGTTGAGATACCCCCTTCTTCGAAAGTATATATTAGGCGACAATGTGCACTTCATGTTGTACGTCAGGTACTTTTGTCCTCATTTGCATGTTTAAATCTTATATATGATGTCGAGCCTCACTAGATTACAGTTCGAGGACGAGGATGAGGACGGTGTAGGAGTAAGGGAATGAAAGTTGACTGAACATTTGTATTATCTTATACATATATATGTGTATATATATATATATATATTATTTTAACTTGAAATATACACTTTAATTTTTTTGTGTTCCAAGTTTACTAAGAAAATAGATAGTTTAAACTTATGTATTCTTTTTAATTTATTTTTTGTTTATGTTGATTATATTTTGTTATTAGGTTTTTAAAAAATCCGCAAGTTACATCACTGGATTTGTAGTGTAAAAGATAAAAGTACCACTTTAAATGACGCCTTCAAAGCACATGAAGATAAAACATCATTCTAAACAACGTCTTCAAAGTATAGACTTTTTAGACTATTTTTTTTCGCTAAGGCACTTTAAAAAGTTAAACAAAATATAAGGGGCCTGTTGAAATGATGCCTTTCGAAGAAGGTGTTGCTTCAAGTGATGCCTTTCCGAAATGCATACAAATGTATCGTTTCAACTGACGTCTTTTATTTTGTTAAGAAATTATAAAAAAACGTTATTTGAAATAACGTATTTCTTCTTTACAAGAAGGAGGTATTGGTTCAAGTAATATCTTTTGGGTTAGGGTAAAGAAAACACTATGTAGGGCCAACGCTATGTTAGTACCTACGTAGAATATTATATAATCAGATCGGAAAATAAGTTTCCTTCTTTCCCTGTCGATAACTATTATTTTTGAATATTATTGTAAATTTCCCGTTCTAACATCAATAAAGAGCCTCGCTGACAATGCAAAGCCGTTTGGTAATGCACAATTTTTCTTTTTTGGTAAAACGTGGACGATACACATGGCCACGTGCTTTACGCAGGTGGGAAACGTTAAGGTCCGGACAGAAACACCCGTCCGCGTCTGTCTCAAGGCGGACATGCAAAAAGTGGCCGTTTCAGGTACGGACCTCTGAAGATGGACAAACGGACTCCTTCATTGGAGTATCTGTGGGAAAGTAGTGTACTTCACTTCAAAGCCTAAAATAATGATCTGGGTCTATAGTTTGCAAATGGTTTCAGTTTTAGGTTGCCAAAAAAATAAAAAAAGGTCTTCAGTTGATTGACCCAAATTTACGGCGCTTCTCTCTCTTGCGTGTGTGTATGTTTGGCTTTAATTTCTCTAAAAGAAGGAAGTCGAATACCCACCCAGTTATCCTAGATGGATGAAATGCCACAATCCTTGTTATTTGATCGGCAATGATTTAAAGGTACGATCTATTTGAAGATGTGTTTTCATATCATAGGGTTACCTATCGGTTAGTTGATTGGTCTTGTGTAATTGATACTCTAACGCTAATCAGCGACCTGTCCTTCTGTGGCGCCTCTGTGATGTAGAGGCTTTGTTTCAACATAAAAAAAATGTGATGATGCAATATCTGAGTTGATATTAATTTGAAGCCCGTTGGTGTTTGCTCGTCACTAAGTTGTGTAATTATTTTACGGAAATTCCTTTTTTTTCTCGAACAGGAAGTAGTTCGGACTTTGTTTGACTTGCATGGAGAAACTGATTATGAAGATCTTTGATGTCTCAGTTGTGATTTTTTCAATCTACTTTGCGCTCCCACTCTCTCATGGATACACCTATGAGCAAGACGGTAGTATCTCAACTTTGGTATTGCTACCTCACCGTTCTGTCACGAGCTTTATCGTTTATTAATTTTCCCTTTTCCTACAATTTACTTGTTGGAAAGTAATACGCTTTTGTCAACATACGGTTTGCTGAGATCATGGGCTAGTAACTTTTCACATCAATGACAATATCGTAGTTGATATCGGCTTATTTAGTTTGGATTCCAGTATTTTTTCCAATACTCCACTCTTTCTTATCCTTTTTATTCAATATATTAGACACATGACCTAGCTTTCTTCCGTTGCAGTTTATGCTATTAATAATCTGTACACTGCATTGAGTTCGCCCTCTCTTCCTGGCTGGATTCCATCTGGAGGTGACCCTTGTATGGAGAGCTGGCAGGGGGTCTCATGTGTGAATGCAAACATAACGTCAATGTATACTTCCTTTCTTTGCAAGCAGTAGATTCTGTATTTCATTTATATGGTTCACTGTTATTGACAGATGTTATGCCTTTTTTAGTACTCTTACTGGTGCCAACTTAGGTGGAGAGCTTGGAAACAAACTAGAGAACTTTTCTTCCATAATAACAATGTAAGTGGTAATATTGTCTGGGTGAAATATTGAGTTATTGATACTCTCAGTAAGACCATGGCTAGAACAAGAAAAATTGTCCTTTTTTGGCTGGAACAACGAAACTAAAGATTAATAGCATAAGTGCTCCAACTTCATGGGTTGCTGAAGGTTGATTGACTGTATTTGCTGATCTGAAACAGTGATTTGAGCAATAACCATATCGGTGGCAACATTCCTCCCAATTTGCCTGTAACATTGCAGCGCTTGTATGTTTCTGATCTGAAAAGCTACTTTTCTTTCTTTATGTTTCAAATGAGATGCTAACAATGCTTATGTCTTTGAATCCTTGAATTCTTGTGTGAGTTATCATTACTATTATATAAACTTGCCTCCATTTGGCAGTTTTCTCTCTGCCAACCAGTTTATTGGAGGGATACCTAGTTCATTGTCAACATTAACGCAATTAACGGCTCTGTAAGTAGAGTGTTTGTGGTCTTTATTGGCCTCTTCTGCATATTTTTTTAAGTTACATTTAAAGATGATTCTTTACTATTTCAATTTGTTTTCTGTTGCATTTTCAGTTCACTTAACAATAACTTTCTAACTGGGGAACTTCCTGATTCCTTTCAGGCCCTCACATCATTAGCTAATCTGTAAGATTTTGAGAATTTTAACGTTAAACTCTCCCATCTAAATTTTCTTTTCTAAGGTTTTGTTTCCACATTTTTCTTCTTGCAGAGATTTGTCTTTTAACAATTTGAGTGGGCAACTTCCATCCTCATTGCAGTATTTATCTTCACTTACCACCTTGTGGGTCTTGATAAACTTTACACACTTATTTAACTCAGATATATTTTTTTATTCATCATTTTATTTGTATTGAATTTTTCTTGTAACTGATTATACCATTGGCAGGCATGTCCAAAACAACTCGTTTACAGGGAGACTTGACGTTTTGCAAAATCTGTCCTTGCAAGAACTGTATTACCTTAAACACTATGTACCCTTGATCTTCATTATTATTTCGTTCTAATACACTTCAATGCTCCTAGATTTAACGAGTTACCTTTTGCAGAATCAATTGTCTAAACTTGATGCTTTACAATTTGCTTCCAATTGGCAGGAATATTGAAAACAATCTGTTTTGGGGACCTGTTCCCGAGAAGATATATGGCATTCCAAATTTCAAGTGAGCATCATGGACCTAGTATTTACTTTTATGAGCTAATACAGATGATACTATTTAGCAGAAAAGATGGAAATGTTCTAGTTTTTGTGCAGATGAAAAGTATAGCCTGATAATGGTACTGTTATTGTTGATCAGAAGCATAAAAATGGTTAAAACTTGAAAAAAAAAACTAAAGTAAAAAAACTAAAGTAATGCACGAGTGTTCGACCCTGACATGGTCCCATCCCACATATGGGCCCTGCCTCGTAGATGGGGCACGGTCTCTCCAATCGGGGCATAACAACTTATGAGAGATAACTGGTTAGATATCTATATCCATGTCTATACTATTGTTAAATTGGGAAGGGGCCGATACCATTTTGGATTTAGACCATTTAATTCTTGGTTATTAATTTTAATTCCAAAAACTACCCTTACTAACTGACGTGATGCATACTTACCCCCAAAAAATACTGACGTGATATGTTTTTTTTTTAATCACAGAAATTGTACGTGCACAATTTGTTACCTGTTAAGTAGAGTTCAAGATTTCTAAGTAGAGTTCAGGATCTTAAAAAATCTTATTTCAACACCATAACCTATCAAATAAATTCGCAGAGATTATTTAGATACCAACTACCCCTTTTTCCGAATCCGTTAATGGAGAGTCATAAAAGAAATTCCCACAATGGAGTCTTATATCATATGTCAATATGGAAACAATTGAATTGAGTGATTTCAATTAGTTGGATGTTAAAAGCGTTTGTCCTCTTAATGGCAGAGAGATTTTTGACAAATACTTTTAAGAAAAATCCTAATTACAAGATACATTCTTAACAAGGATATCTTTTTTATGGATTCTTTGCCGGCGAGGATTTTTTTGTGTGGATTCTTTACTGGGATTGTCCTAAAAAAATAAGACAGTCTCCTGAACCCCACTCTCTTTGCCAAATCAGCACTCTTTAAACAAAAAACACTCTACAACTCCCTCTCCTCACACAAACCGTACTTTCTTAGAAAAATAATTCCCATACCCACCCCAAAAATGAGGAAGCAATGAATTCCTAACATGAAGATGATGATGCCCAAAATGGCAATCAAACTCAATATGCTTCATGCGGTCATGGAAAATAGGGTTGTGCACAATTTGAATGACATTCTTACTGTCGCAATGAGTAGTAGGACCAGTAAGAGGAACTCCCATATCACCAAGAAGCCATCGAAACCAAACAATCTCTGCTGTAGTAGCAGCCATAGCCCTTGTACTCATCCTTAGCACTGGAATGCGCAACACAATCATGCTTCTTACTCTTCCAAGGAACAAGAGAATCACCTAAGAAGAGACAATAGCCAGTGGTGGATTTATTTATCCACGACATTAGCTGCCCAATCAGCATCAGAGTAAGCATGCAAACTAAGATCATAACCGGAAGATCATCTAAAAAATTTGTTGAAGCTGAGTTTCAAGGGAAGAGATGCCAATAAAATCATCACCGGTAATAATAATGTCATCCACATATAGCAAGAGAGTAATACGACCAGCAGCGGAATCCTTAAAGAACATGGCAATCATGATACTACCAGTGAAACCCAACTCTGGAAAAGCAGTGGTGACCTTCTCAAACTAGGCCTGTGGTGCCTGTTTGAGACCATACAAAGCACACCACAGTCTGCAAACATGACCAGGCTGATGAGTAAGACCAGGAGGTGGCTTCATGTAAACCTCCTCCTCAAGATCTCCATTAAGAAAAGCATTCTTCACATCTATCTGATATAAGGGCCACTGATTAACTCAGATATCAGAGTACGAATGGTTTTTATTTTCGCTATAGGAGCAAAGGTCTCATCAAAGTCAATCCCATACTCTTGAGCATATCCTTTGGCAACCAACCATGCATTGTACCTTTTAAAAGAGAGCATCAGACTTCGTCTTGACCTTATAAACCCACCTACACCCAAGTGCAGTTTTACTCGAGTGGAGGGAAACCAGATCTCAAGTACCAGTCATATGGAGAGCATCTATCTCTTCCTGCATTGCCTTCTTCCAATTAAGATCAGTGAATGCCCCTTTATGGGATTGAGGCTCATGATAGGTGAAAAGAGACAATAAAAAAGAAGGGAAAGATAATGTAGAGAAATCATACCGAAGAGAAGAAGCTCGACTGGCTGAGTAGAACTGAAACACAGGGAAGCAAATGGAGAGACCGGAACAGCAGGAGGCAGTCTACCGTGCCGAGGGCTGCGCCGACGCACAGGGGCAGGCAGTGGGGTATGGGGTTCAGAAGCTTCCTCCACTGAATCTTGAGTGCTCTTCATTTGATGCTCATAAACATGAGTTATAGGAGGACATTCAGAACACAATTGAGGCACATCAGTAGACTGACTAAAATCATCAGTAGACCAGCTACAAAAAAGACTAAACTGCCCCTTATTCATAAGATCCCTACTAATGACAACCAAATACAAGTATAGAATCAAATACTCTGCTAACTATATTGTTTCACTTAAGAAAAAGGAACTAAAAGAGTGAGGATATAAATTGTTAGATAAATATATCTGTGGTCTTATTTTCTATGTTTTAAGTCATGTGTTATGCATTATACTATGGAGGGTAAATTGGGTAATTTAGTCTATATTTTATTTTTTATTTTTATTGGTTAGCCCTCAAATGATGAGTATTCTTGTCTTTTGCATTAATGAGGAGCTTGTCCTCTATTAGAGGGTCGATTCTCTCTTTGTAACTCATGACTTCCACGTCTAATAAACAGAAGGCTTCTTCTTCCTTCTCCACCCTAGCTTGAATGATGCTAACATCGTAGCAGAGCACATATACTTCTCTAACATAATTGTCATCAACCTTTCTGAGGTCCAACGACCATCAATAATGGAATGAAGGGAGCAAAAAAATATTAGCGAGATCTCGCCACAAGGGGAAAATTACATCACAAGATAGTAGGAATACTGAGATCTCTGTGAGACATGGAAATAGTCTCAATTTTTTGAGTTTTATTGTCTTCATTGACTGGCTGAGAAGTGAGATCCCTTCGAGATTGCAAACTCTGGTAAAAACTACATGTGAAGAGCCTTTTCTTGGATGACCGACGTCATTTTCTCCGACATCTCTTCTCTTTGTGTGGCCGGGATGAGACCGAGATCTAAGAAGTCGAACTAGTCAGAAGATCGATTAAGCTTGAATGGTCTATAATGATTTGTGAAATTCTTGTTGTCAATGTTTGCCAAGTGTTACCTTATTCTTTAATCTGACTTGCAGGAAGGATGGAAACCCGTTTAACACAACGATTGCACCATCAATATCACCTCCTTCTCCACAGGCTGTATATGGCGTGTCACCTTCTCAAGTCACTGTTCCCCCATCTAAGCAAGATGATTCACATGCCAGTAGGAAATTTTGGACTAGTGGAAAGATTGTTGCAACTGTGGTTGCGGTGGTTCTGCTATGTAGTATTTTTCTTCTGGCGGTTGTGTGCTGTTCAAGATGCCTTAGTAGGCCTAAAGATACGAAGGTTACTAAGGGTCATGAGATTATCTCATTTAAAGTTCCTGGAGAGAAGCAGATCTCTGGGGGTTCTGTTGGTTTGCCATCCAATGAAACATCAAAACTGCAGCCGCTCAAACAATCATGTGATCAAATCATGAAAGGCAAGTATGGGTACCTTAGATATCACTTTCTATTAGTTGCTTAGTTCTTCTTTTGCAATTAACATTTAGTAGCAGCCCCAGTTCAAAAGGAGGTGAAAGAGGCAAAGGACGACCATTCCATAGAAATGACAGGACAAGATGTTATACTAATGCCACCGCCTGTTGAGAAAGTTTCTGTGAATCATATTGTACCTTCAAGCTCGCCCAAGACGATTGATCCACCAAGTTCAGTAAAGGTTTTCACTGTCGCATCCCTTCAAGAGTATACTAACAGCTTTAGGCAAGAAAATCTTATTGGAAGAGGCATGTTGGGAAATGTTTATCGAGCAGAACTCCCTGATGGCTTGGTACGTAAATCTACTGATCAGTGGTATGAATGCAAATATATTATTTACTTGGGGTTTAGCATATCATGTTCTGCCTTTCTTTGTTACATCTTATTGGCTTTTTGGCGGGAAAAAGTTTTATGGTGATTGTCCTTCCATTGTAAAAAAATAATAATATGAGGGTTCTGTTTGGATGTGTATTTAAAAGATTCATTTTGAGACCGATGAAAAGCTGTAGAGAAGGATGACGTGAAGGAAGGAATGTGAATGAAATGAATGAAAGAGTTGAAAACGGGGTGAAGTGCAGGGAAGGTGTCAAAGGTGCACCATTTATAAGGAATTGGGGTTCACCTCCTTTTCCATATGTCTTTCAATGGATGATTTTCTGTGGTACTGTTGATGGTTTTGTTGCTTCCTAAATGCCTTTTTGTACATCTTCTCATTCAAATAAATATTTATGGAAGAATGTGACGGCACACATCCATCTCCACAGATTGCAGTATCGGATGTTTGCGATATTTTTGTGACATGAAGATGCAATGCATCGGGAATATGGGGAAAATGAGGTGAAAAAAATGACTCGACTATTCTTTTTAACAAAATAAATTGGCCATTGAAACATGTAACTGGAAATGATTATAAAACCTAAACTATGCCTGGAGACTGAGATGATGTTGGAGGTAACTTTTTAAGAAGTAAAAGAGAAACTTGATCTAGATCTGTTCATCTAGTAGTGGCTTTACTGTTACAAAATGATTTAATTCGATCGCTGTGATCAGTCAAGAAGGGATGTGGATCCAATTCGGCCATCCGCTTGATGATCTCCGTTTTCAGCTGAACAATAGCCTGGATATCATCCAATGGAATCTCCCGCCTCGCTAGTAAGTAGAAAGTTCAGTATCAGGCCCTTCCTTATTTAAAGGAGGCTAAAGGTATCACTACTAGCTTTTAGTCTTAAGCAGATTCGAATACTTTGTTAACATAATAGGGTTTGTTGAGTTGTATTGTCTCCTAGAACTGTAAATTAAAGGTGTCAGCGAAATGGGAGGCCTGTGCCCTAAGCTTGTTCTTACCTTTTTCTGCTCATTGTCTTCAATGTATCTTTACAATTCTGTGTTTAAGTTTCAAGCTAGTCAAAATTTCTAAAAGATCACTCATGTAGGCTTCTTGTATTCTGGAATATTTGAATTTTAGGCCTTAGCAAGGAAAAGAAAAAGGCTGAAGCCGAAAGATCTTGTTCAGTGTCTAGATTTATGGCTTTCAGATGGTGGGTTTAATTGCATCCTACATTTGAATGCGGTTTGGGGAAATTTGTCATGGTGAAGGATTCTGTGTTGTGCTCCTGCTCTTATGATATTTTTCTCGTCTAATTTTATGGCATTCTGGGGAAGTTTTTCATGAACAAGGATTTCTCTTGTATGCTCCTGCTATTTTTTCTCTCTTAGGTTTTAATATCTGAATCACTGTCGCATTGCACATCTGTGTCATATTCAGGTCTTGGCAGTTAAGAAGCTAGATATTTCTTCACCTAATTTACAGTCGGATCAAGCTTTTCTTGAACTTGTTACCACTATTTCTAAGCTAAACCACAAAAATGTGGTCAAGCTGGAGGGTTACTGTGTGGAGTATGGGCAGAGACTACTTGTGTATGAATACTGCACTCATGGTACTCTTTACGAAGCTCTGCACTCTGATGGTGATGAAATCAACAGGAAATTATCATGGAATGCTCGGCTTCAAATAGCATTGGGAGTTGCCAGAGGTTTAGAGTAAGTGATGATATATGTCATGCTTATAATTACTAATACAGATGATATACGTAGACAAATATGATATACCATAGTCCAGCTATAGTATGTATGCGATACTGAATTATATGAAATATTTAAGTAATGGGATTGGAAGGTGTCTTATTTTGAATCCAGAAACTAGTCTGGATTTCTTTTTCTGTTCATAATGTTAAGCAATTTTTGAGTCTGGATGATTGAATAAGAGTTGTATTCATGCAAAATAGGATCTGACTAACTTGGGAAACGTAATAACCAGCTAAAAAATAAGGCAGAATCGAATAAGTGAGACAAACATTTTCTGTAAATGTCTCGGCAACAGAAAAATTCTTAATTTTGATATTGAAATGGATATTGGTAAGCACCGCTTTTCTTCTTTTTCTCTTCTTTAACCCTATTGATCCCTCTCTGTTTCTTTTTTATTTCTCCACTCTCTTCTCATAGTCCCTCACATCTTTTTTACTTCTTCCTCTAGCATCATTATTCTCTCTTTTTACCTTTCCTCTTTCTCAATTTTTCTTTCCCTTTTTCAGTTTCTTTGCAAAACTTAGCCTGATTTTTCAAATTAAGCTGCATAAGACTGACCTTGGCTTGATGCGCTTAATTGAAAGGCGAGAGGTTAAATCATTTGTCTTATGCGCTCTGCTATAGAACTGCAACTTATTGTCCTCTTCAGCAGTTACTGACTGTAATAGTCTTGGCTTCAAATTGCCTCCTCCAGACCTTATTAGTGACATCTATTTGAAGCAGTTTCGGAGATCATCGCATTTTGTTTATAGAATGAACACAATGCTCCATGCTATTCAACGTCTATTACTTCATGTGGGCCGTTTATTTCCTTTACAATGCAAAGTATGCGTGATAGCGGGCAGCGCATGAAGGAGGAGAAATGGAGGGGAAAGAGGGATAAAGGTGATAAATTTTTCTGGTATCACCACCAAAGATTACCGTCATAATCAACATCGGATAGTGAACCATGGCATCGGCACCATGGTTGTTCAGCATCATCATGCATAGTTTTTCTTCAAATCATTCAAATCATCATCCTCTAGTTTTCTTAATGTTAAGGCCTTTAAATAGGTTTATTACAAAGAAAGTTCTACTTCAAAAAGGAAATATAAAACCAACTTAAAATTTACCTAAAATAAAAAACGGGAATAAAATTCTATTTTAACTACAATTCTCTACAAAAATAACTGTCATATAAAATTCATAACTAAACTAAGAAACTTCTAAAATTAATAATATTCTATTTTATGACTGCATCATTCTCCCGGGGTGGGAGAAACACGACCCCGTCTAGTTTGGCTCGTGGAACTACGAGAATGCTCAAGCAAGTGTGGCTGAATATGAATGCTCTAGCAAGTTGCAATAAATTGTTGCTTGAAAAGTGCCTTGGATGGTATCGGTCTTCATCTGGTTGGATAGTGCAAGATCAACCAAAAACCACCAGGATCATCTGGAGATGTAGGTGGCTGAAAAAGCTTCTTGAAGGAAAATCCACCAACATATAGAGGTTGTCATGGCCGGGAAAGGTGAGGTATCTACTGGAACAAATGCATAGTGGAAAGAGAAGCAGAAAAGCTGGTGGCTTCGTCCACAAAAACATGACATGAATGACCGGAAGCACTGGATCTGCAAGCGTTGCTGGTGTTTTTCCTTTTGGCTGACTTTTTTTCTGCAACTATCTTAAGCGTGGACGGCTGGTTTGAGGTAATGACATGGATTGATTTAGCTTGAAGATCCGGAACGAGCACTTGTGACTCAACAAAAGATGTTTCCCCTTGCAGGTTGTCGTCGAACTGTTGTGTATCAGCCTTTTTTGCCTGTGTGCATTTCGTTGCGATCATCTGATGTACTAGTTGTGTAACTTCCTTGAATTAGGCTTTGATGTCATCAAGAGGGGCTTTAAATCCATTAACTTCATATCTGCATTGAGCAATAGACCGCGTCCACAGATCCATGTTTTCAAGTTGTAGGTTTTTGCATGGGCTACCAAACTAACAGCTCATGAAGGAGGAGAAATGGAGGGGAAAGAGAGATAAAAGTAATAAATTTTTCTGGAATCACCACCAAAGATTACCGTCGGAATCAACATCGAACAGTGGACCATGGCATCAACAAAGAGTCTCGATCAACAGAACTACGCATAGTTTTTTCTTCAAATCATTGTCCTCTATTTTTCTTGATGTTAAGGCCTTTAAACAGGCTTATTTCAAAGAGAGTTCTATTTCATAATCATAATCAAATAGCACCTTTTCCCAACTATTTGGGGTCGGCGACACGGATCTTACTCCTCCATTCCAGCCTGTTTTGGGCTACCTCTTTTGTAAGAGATAGTAAAGTCAAATCCTTTTTTATTAACTCCATCCAAGTTCTCTTAGGTCTCCCTCTCCCTCTTTTAGCATCGTTTATATGTATCCCTTCTAATCTCCTCACAGGGGCATCTAATGGTCTTCTTTGCACATGCCCATACCAACACAACCTACATTCCCTCAGCTTCTCCCCTAAAGGAGCTACTCCTAGGCTCTCCCGAATATATTCATTTCTAATCTATCTCTCCTAGTTATCCCACTCATCCACCTTAACATTCTCATTTCGGCTACATTTAATTTATCTATATGACTCCTTTTTGGTGCCAACACTCCGCTCCATAGACCTAATGGTTGTCCTATAGAACTTGCCTTTAAACCTTTTCGGAACACGCCTATCACACAACACTCCCGAGGCTGCCCTATATTTCCTTTTGAAGAGAGTTCTACTTCAAAAGGAAATATAAAACCAACTTAAAATTTGCCTAAAATAAAAAATGGGAATAAAATTCTATTTTAACTGGAATTCTATACAAAATCAACTACGATATAAAACTCATAACTAAACTAGGAAATTTTTAAAGTTAATAATATTCTATTTGATGAGTGCATCAATGCGTCCCTTGAACAATGGTCTGACTTTAACGTGCTTCCTTCTTGCACTTACTGATGGAATTTATAGTATGTATATATATGCATTGGGCATTGATCCTAGGCTTGGATATTTTTCAGAAACTGATGCAATCTTCAGTTTTTAGTTCATAATGCATGGGTGCAGAGAAGGCTTTTTTGTAACCTTCCACATCTGAGGTATAGGGTGCATGGACCTAAATAAAATGTTACTATGCAGTAAACACTTTGGATTTGTGAACTGAATTCAGATAAGATGGTAGATCATATATGTCAGGCTACTCTTTTTTTGTAGACTGTGTAGAGTTAGCTCCAAGATGGAAAACTGGTTGAATTGTTTTGTCTTCCTTTCATTTTTTGACATTTATAGAAATATGACTCTGTGATAAGGTATCTGCATGAAGCTTGTGATCCACCTATTGTACATCGAAATTTCAAGTCTTCGAATGTTCTTCTTGATGACAAGCTCGCTGCCCGAGTGTCGGATTCTGGGTTGGGTTTGTTAATATCAACAACTTCAGTAAGTCAGGTAGATATTGCTGCTGCATGTAAGGGTATGTGTAAATGTAGATACGACAGATATCATTGATTGACATTGTGGTTTTCCAGTTGTCAGATCACTTGCACTCGTTTAGTTACAATGATCCAGTATCTGTTCAAGCAGATTCTTACACAACTCGCAGTGATGTATACAGCTTTGGAGTTGTAATGTTGGAATTATTTTCCGGTAGAAAACCATATGACAGGTAGAAGTTTCACTTTCATCTTCATTAGTCATGTGACTGCTTATTTCTTGGTATAACTTTTTATTCCTCTTATTACAGTTCACGCCCACGAGGAGAGCAATTTTTAGTGGAGTGGGCCAAACACCAACTTCATGATTTCACCTCATTGCAGAAAATGGTTGACACTTCCCTAAGTGGTACCTATACTTTAAAGTCTATGTCCAAGTTTGCGGATGTTATTTCATTATGCGTGCAGGTAAATTTATCTTTTTTGCATTACTGCATATCTACTATTACTTCTCTGTTCTTTTTACCATGTAAGTGCTGAAGGTGGCTAGTGCTTTATTGCCTTGCCATTTGTTTCCCATATGCTGGTGGAAACCGATAGGTACTAGTTGATTGCGTGTGGGCTATTATGACTTTTTGTTGGCCTGGACCGGATGCCAATATATATACTAGCCATATGCAATTGCTAACTATGTGCAGCCTTTTTATATTGGTGTGCATCGGATTGTGTAAATAGGGGAAATTTACAGCCATTATGTCACTGACGAACCTTCGTCTTAGCATTTAGTACTTAGCGTGATATGTTGCTGTCTTGGATGTTCTACCATGGCCGTCACTCCTTATCTAACATTGTAGATGTGAGAAAAACGCAAGTTTTACACGTGGGAAACATCAGATACAAACTTTAACTGCATGTTTCTCACAAGCTGCTTGTGATGCAGTGAAACAGATTTGCAAGAGCACCAGTTTGTACGATAACCTAGTTGTCCAGGACCAGTTAATAATTTCTCTTGCAAGGGCACCCACCGTAGTAGGGATAAAAATACAACTAAAATAGTCCCTTATTTATGCTCACATGCAAAAACAGAATAAAAGAAGCAAAGTCCTCTCTGGTGTGGCAAATTAGCAAGTTGTCAATCATCGTACACCTATTTTTGAGTTTTTAATTTTGAAGTCTATCTAAACAAAGATGGTTTAAGTTATGAACTTGTTATTGATCGATTAATTTCCACTAAATATGGAGAAGAGGCCTCAGCTGCCAACTGTGGAGCCCAGTTACCAAGTTTTTACTTCTTTGAATGTACAATAACAAAACCTTTTGGATTGCAGACGGATCCTAGTTTCAGGCCACCAATGTCTGATATAGTTCAGCAGCTCTTAGGTATGTTACCCAGCAGAAGACTGGAGAGCAGCTCGTCGACTTAAATTAGAAATTTCCCAAAGTGAAGATGCTCAAACTGTCAAAAAATAAGTTTCTGACCTGCTTTTCTTAAGTTGATTTTTCCCTAATTATTCCCTGTTGTAAATGCTTGATTTTTTCTCCTAACTTATTCCCTGTTGTAAATGCCTGTCTACTATGGCGCTTGGGTTCTTTTCTTCTTAAGCCCCTTTATGTTGCTGGTGATCTAACTGATTGAAGGAGACTAGTAAAGCTGACAAGTTTGCCCATGAGGCTGCTTTATTTTTTCTTAAGTTTTTGTAACACTTCAAAACCTAATGCAGCCTAATTGCTACTCACATCAGAAAAGGATATAGGTGGCTGTATTATTTGAACCTGATTGCAGCAAGGTGCTTGAGCTTTTAATTTGAGTAAAATTTGGTCTAGTTTTTTCTAGTCTTCACGGGGCTACTTTGAAATTCAAGTCGATATTGCTAATTTTTTTTGCTGGTAAATTTTTAACTACTCCCTCCGTCCTGTTTTGGATGTTCCCTGTTTTAGATGCTCCATATGGTTAATTTAAGTCGATTTTAAACCTGTTCGTCCCCCCATTAGTTGGGGTTTACATAATCCAATAAAAATCAATATTTTTTCAGATGGAGAGCATCTAAAACAGGATGGAGGGAGTAGTTTACAAGTTTAGGCCTCGTAATGACACCACAAAAATTTCAAGTAGCCAGTTCAGTTATGCAAAACCATTGTGTTGGTACGATGGAAAATTTCCATGACGGCCAACTTCAGTCAAATGATGATAATGGTTATTCATACGGAAGGAAATTAATTAAATAATATTTTAAAAAAAGAATTACTGATCAAATTTTTTTTAAAAATGATTCCATATCCGGTTATTTGACTAGTCATGCAGGCGCTAGTGTGGCATTGGCCCTAGTGTCACTTGAATCGACGCCTCTCTTCTAAAGAGGAAGGCATTGTTTCAACCAACGTTTTTCATTACCTTAGCATATATCTTCGAATGGCCTTTTCTAAAGAGAAATGTATCGGTTGAACCGATGCCTTTAACTTCAAAGGCATCGACACCTTTCAATTCTAAGGGACTGGCGTCGATTTAACTGACACCTTTCACTTCTAAGGAAGTGGTGTCATCCGGAACAATGCCTCTTTTTTTTTTTTTTTTTTTTTTATAAACCCTCCCCTCCCCTCGGGCTTGGCTGAATCGAGCCATAACTCCCCTCCACTCCCTACGCCTTAGCCAGCCCCTCCTCCGGCCAGCCCATCCTCTCTCGAGCTCCTCCTCCCCCCCGTGCCTGCCCCGGCCAACCCATCCTCCTCCCAGCTCCTCCTCCCCTCGTGCTCGCCCCGGCCAGCTCCTCCTCCCCCCATCACCCTTCTTCGGCCATCCCCTCCTCTTGTCGCGCCACGCCCGCTCTCTTCTCCAGCCAACCTCTCCACCAATATGTGACTGTGCCTCTGACATTCTATCGCCCGTGTCCGCATGTAATAAACTCTCAATCTCTCAATCACAGTTGAAATTGCATATATTTCAGTAAATACTTGATCATTTCCAATTGATTTAGCTCTAGCATTTTATCAAATATTGGATTGTTTATTGTTGATTATTGTATTATATTATATTTTAGTAGTATTTTGTTAGTGTATATTAAAGGTTGTCACGCCCCAAATTTTCAGCTGTTATTAGAGTACGTATCTTTTAAATATGCTGAATACTTGAGGCGTTACAGATAATTGCACCGTCATTCACACAAACATAATGATAAGTGTAAAATGACAAACTCTCAAAGGACAAACTATTTATAAATAAAAATCCAAAATAGACAATAAATAATGACTTGTTATGTTCTCAAATAGTCCAAAAGCCATTATTACAAAATCATCAAAATAAACTGCAATTATAAAGTCTAAGCTTTGAGCTTTTCTTCTACGAATCCACCTTTAAGTCTAGCTCTCCTCTACGAGCTATTAGCAGTTAAACCTGCATCGCAGGATGCATGAGTATTTCATAAAAATACCCAATAGAATGCAAAAATGCAATATAATATAGCAAGACAATTCAAGAATAATAAGATTCAGCGGAAGTAGCTGTAACATGAATATACAATATGTTACAAGACAATTGAAAGAGATGATTCATCATTAATGTCAGGAAACTCAAACCTCCGAATGAAGCAACTAAGCTCCAATCCCTGAGGAGACTTCAATCGAGTATTTCATTATGCAAACTATAAAGATACGCCAATCCCTGAGGAATTCGACTTTCCGTATAGAACTATCAGAAGCATTCAAGCAAACACAGAAGCATTACATGTAATTGCATTAAGTAAAAAACCTCAGAAAATACATAAGGAATGTTGCTCATCATGGCTTTAAGAGAGATAGAAAACTTGAATATCAAATTGAGGTTCAAGGTGTATAGAAAAGATAGAAAACTGATGAAGCAATAAGTTCTAAACCTAAAGACCGGTTCATGACCTAAAGACTCATAGTTATTATATTTTTAATAGAAAATAGTATCTCTCAATTGTTCATATATGTGTATGTTACTAATTTAAGACTTTACATATTGATCGGTCATGGTTCTTAGAAAAGCTGACAATACTTATAGGATTATTAATACTACTGAATTCTAATTATAAGCCATAAATGATTAATTGAAAATACATCAGCATGGTAGAATTAATTTGTATTAGTAGATTAAGGCATCAAAAAGGGTTGGTGGAGTATTTGGAATAAATAGACTCTAGATATGTAAATCGACAGAGATAGGCTTCTTTTATAAGTATGACACTTTTATAACACCTCATCATAGACAATTAATAGTTAGAGTATACATCACATAATACATAAATATAGGCTGACACATGATTGAACACGGGAGTTTGGTTAATACACTTGGTTACGAATATAATCTAGATCAATAGAATTTAAGAATGCTGAAACTGTCTAGAACAGAAGGGTGGAAAGACACGCCTCCCGAGAACAATACAAACAGTTTTTGGATTCGAGAAAATTACTAAAAATCGCCCTGTAAGTATGAAACATAACACAACTAACGACGTATTTTTATTTTATTTTTTTGGAATTACTTATAAATTATCTCGTACAGGGTGTCGATGCAGAAATCAATCTGACCTAGAATGAAAAACTATTCTAAGACCAACTATAATACTTAGTAAAACCTTAGACGTTTAGCAATGTTATAACCTTGATTAAATAAGTCTTAACTTTAGGAATTAGGACATCTAAAGCCGAACAACAAGGTTTCACTTGAAGATGGCAGCCATAAGGAAAGACAAACACAAATCAGGATTCTTTCTTAACACAATACATGTAATAGTGTCACACCCCTAATTTCAAAACCCCATTTAGAGCGCGGAAGCACTATTCCAAATAATGGTTAAGAGGTCTAGAATACTCGATCTATATCATTCCCATTCAACATAATAAGGGATAAACGCAGGATCCAGAATGATTAACAATATTCACGTACAAGAATTTTAAATAACAAAAACAGAAGAACTACTGTAACATCCGAAAAATTAGTAAGTATCTTAAAACTGAAATTTGACCCTCTTAATGATTGATTTGACCGTGTGGTGCTTTGTTTAAATTAAAGTTGGTGAGAAGAGCTTTCCAACGACACCAATTTTGTGTGATTTGGAGTTCGGAGTAAAAAGATATGGGAAATTGAATAAACACGATCGATCGCGCTGAAAACGATCGATCGGTTTACGGAACACGATCGATCGGCTTCGATCGGATACGATCGGCGCCATCGCGCGATTGGTAATCAGGGCAGGACGATCGATCGCCGTATTGCCCGATCGATCGCCAGTTGCGGTTTGGCGAATCCTAACCTAATTTTGAGGCGGATTTGTTTGGGAAAGATGTCATATCCTAACTAAACTTATATTGCACGTTCCTAGGGTGATTTAGGGACTCTCCCATTGGTGGAAAGGGCCCAAGATATGGTAGAATTGATTGGGCAAAGATCTTCTAAAAACTCTATATAAACCCATAGAGTCTAGGCTTGTGCTTTTGAAAACTAAACCCTAGAACGTCCAGAGGCTTTCCCCTCTCCTTCCCACGTTCATCCCTCTCTTAGAAGACCTCTTCTTGTGGGAATTGCTCAAAAGCTTGGATCGGGAAGCTTTGAAGGAAGCGGAGGAGACGAACATCGCGTAGAAAGGCGACGTCTTTTGGTGATAAAGAGTAGGATGGTTTTTCCCTCTCTTCTTATTCTTTTCTCACATTATATGATGAGTATTCTTACTGATTTTCTTGGAGTATTGCTTTGAATCTTGCGGGATTAATGATTTATGTCTTGTCTTTCCATGTGTATTGCGATACATGCATATATGCCTTCATGCTTCATGTCTAGATGGTAAATCACATCAAAGAGGGATGCTTTATTAATTATTACAGAAGATAAAAGTTCTGATATTGTTCTGATTATGATGACTAATGATTGAGTCTTATGCTTTAATGATCGATTTGCTTAAATCGACTTAATTGAAAGATATTTGGTCTAAGGTTGTGTTATATGGGGAGAAACATGATAAAAAGGGAATCTTTTTGTAATTCTAGTTAATTCCAGGATCTGTAATTGATCTAGGAGGGGAGTACTATCATCTATCATGAGTATAATATCATCTATAAGTGGTACGGTATAAGTTAATTAAAGTTTAATCAAGTTTCTCACTTTCGGCCAGAACTGTTTCTGCACGGCCAGTCGACAGTGAATAATTCATAACTAATTCATATGATATCATAAAAATATAAAACCGGTGGGGTTAGAAACTAGACCCACAAGGGTACTCTCAGTAAAAATTTCAGAAGATAACCTTAACTGTACAGTGTCTGGGAGTCGCCGGAAGGGGACTGTTGTGCATAAGACAGTGAGCAGAATCTAAGTGAAAATACTATGTACTTAAGTAAAACCACTTAATAAGATGTGAAGATGATATCACGTGCTAGTAACTAATACTAGACTATATCCTTATGATTATCACAGTAAGGTTGGGTTATGGTTAATATGATAAATGGGGTAATACCTATGTTAAGAAAACCGTAATCATGTATTTGAAGATAAAGCGCTTGTGTCGGTTTGAGGTTCCATTTGGAATCCAAATCATCTAGGACTCATTAATACCTTGTCTCTGATTTATATATTTCAATAAGACCTATATGAATTTCCATCTAGGGCTGAGCATGAACGTATGTATGGATTGTGTTATTCTCTTTGTGTGACATTCCCACTTATACTCTGTATGTGAGTCTGTTCCGGTGATTGACACCTTATGTGGTTAGAGCGTTGCGGCCTCTATTTCCTTGAATTATTATTCATCATGATTATTTGATTGATTCCTCCACTAGAGGTCTTGCGGGATTTCTCCGGAAGTGGATTCATAGTATGCTCAAATTATGCCATTGCTTGATCTTGCGGGGTCACTAATATTCGTGGTACTGCGGTTCCACACTGCCCAAAAAGAGGCAACATACGTACGTTAGATTGTTGACATTACGGAAGGTCATCAGTCTCCGCCCATCGTGCCCGTAAGCACTGGTGGGGCCAGCATCCTAGACGCATGGCAGGGTTCCAAAAAGAGGACCCCTAGGGTGGTTCTGGTATAGTCACTTGCGGGTGATCGGTTCAGCGAGCAGAAATTGTACTCCTTTCACTTTTAATGTCTGGAGCTTTTTAATATGATTATCATTCCCTCCTTACTCATATGTGTAGTAGGAGCCTTATTGTTGTTTTCCCTACTTGCGGGTTGGAATTATTATTGACTAACCTTTCAGGTGTATAAATCCTTGGTTTAGTCCCGATGTTGCGGCATCTTCATAAACCTTTGTTATTCTTATCCTATTCATATTGTTTGTTCTAATTCAGTGGGTTTTTACATCCTACTGAGTGTTTCTACGAAATACTCATGCATCCTCTGATGCAGGCGCAAATGGAAATTGAGAGCAGGAAGTTGCGGTAGTGAAGCGGTCGCAGGAGCCGTGAAGATTTAGAGTTTATATTATTTGCTTTGCTTATTTTGATGCTTATGACATTTATTGGCAATTGTGTGCCATAGATTTATAGGTTTATTTGATTTGACTTTCTTAAATGGATTATCAGTATTATTAAGTAAATTTCCATTCCATAGTATTCATTAATGTTTGTATGTGTATTGCACTGATTATGGGCATGTCCGATTACACATCCTTTTGAGATGATCGTAATTGGTGGTTAATTCGACAGTTCGGTCTCGCGCCCGAGATTCTCTACCTCCAAATGTATATCATTGATTGGCTTCCGCACTCCGTTCGAGGTATGGGATTTCGGGGCGTGACAGCGTGGTATCGGAGCCCTCAAACTCAGTCTAATACAGTACAGACATTGCTGAATTATGAAATGGAATAGTCGAACTGGATAGAAAGAATGTGGGTATCTAGAAGAACTTACTATGTGAGAGTAGATTCATAGATAGAACCTGAAACCTTATTTTAGAAGACTAATGATGACGTTTCTTGTGTAGGTTTAAATGGCTAGAACAAGAAGTGGTAGGATCTATGAGAAAGACAAGCAGGAAGCCGTTAGGCAGTGGCTTGAGGACTGGAAAAAGAAAGACATAGGGAGTGGAACCAAAGATGACCCATTACAGATTGACATAGAGGAAGTCCAGAACCCAGCGGCTGATGTAGAACCCTTGCCTATAGACGACCCAGAGTGGGATCCTTACTTAGACTACATGCCAGGAGTGGAGATCGAAGGATATGAGCAAGAAGAGATTGAAATAGCATTTTACGATGGATCTCCTTCTATATTTGTGATGGTAGAGGCCAAGATTGTGAGAAGGCACCCTGTCTATGTTCGGGCCAAGAATGATATTGCATTGTCTGACGCTCTGTACCATATGTTTAAATCTTTGGGTTACAGATGGCCATACATGACGATGTGGGAAATTCTGTGGCATACGCACTTGAGGCTTGCACCAACCTGGGTAGCTTTAGACATACTGGATGATTACCTCTGAAGGCAAGAGAGTAGGAAGGATGGCTAGGAGAAAGAGTTAGGATAGTTTTTAGTTTCAAAAATCTTTTGTAATAAAAACCCTGATTTATAAGGGATCTCAGTGTAGGAATCTTCTTATTAATGAATAAAAGAATTATTTGCTTTAATGCTTGCGTTGTGATTGTTTTATTTTATGCATGTTTTGTGTCTTGCGTGAGCGGTGCTAGGAGTCAAAGGAATGAGAGGTGAATTACAAATTGAGCTATATGTAAGATTTCTAATTCATCTCCTTTCTTTGACTGTAGATACGCGAGAATGGTGAACTCTGGAAATCGTGGACGTCGAACCAATGCGAACCCAAATCCTTCACAGGATGAGGGAGCCAGTCAGAATATGTCTGATATGGTTAGGCAATTGGCGGCTGAATTGCGAAACGGTGGAAGTAGTAATGATAATGCTAAGGCGCCAACACTCGAACGATTTAAGAGGGCTGGACCTCAGTTTTCTGGTGAGGATGACCCAGAAAAGGCTGAGCGCTGGTTGGTTGAAGTGGAACGGCTGTTCAAGGGTATGAAGGTACCCGAGGCGGATCGGGTGATTTATGCTACTTTCCTGTTTGTTGGTGAGGCGGTATTTTGGTGGGAGTCCGCCGAGCGCAATAATTTTACTGCGAATCAGGAGATTTCTTGGGAAGAATTTAAGGAGGTGTTCAACGTCAAGTACTTTCCTTCCCATATTCAGCGGCGCAAGGAGAAAGAATTCTTGGAGTTAGTGCAAGGATCGATGACTGTGCTACAGTATGAGACGAAGTTTGAACAACTTCAACGATTTGCTACTAATGCTTGCCCTAATGAATTGATTAAAGCGCAACGTTTTGTGGATGGGCTGAAGGACGGCATAAGGTCGAGGGTGTTAGTTTCTCAACCAACGACTGTAGCAAAGGCGGTCGAGCTAGCTTCTATTTTGGAGGATGATTTTAAAAGAACCTTGGAGAGGAGAACCAATCAGGTCAAAGCTCAAGAGAGTAAGCTGAGACGTTCTGGGGAGAAGCGTTTTAACAATAATGTTAATCGTGGGAATCAGCGACCATTTAAACAGCAAAGGCAGCAGCAACAGAACCGGATGAATGGTGCACCACGTCAACAGTTTCGAGGCAATGACAATGGTAACATGAATGGAGGTCGTTGCAGGATTTGTGGGCAGGATTCGCATAGAGGGAAGCCGTGCCCTACGGATCCTCGAAGATGCTTCGTGTGCAATGAGGTTGGGCATATCTCTCCTAATTGCCCTAATCGTGAAAAGAAGACCGGGGCTGATTTGAATAAGAAGACTCAGGCGAGGATTTTTGCACTATCATCAGAAGATGCGCGTGGGTCGGATGAGGTTATTGAAGGTACTCTTCTTATCCTCAATCGTTTTGCTAGAGTGTTAATAGACCCGGGAGCTTCGCGATCTTTTATTTCTTCGGTGTTCGCTTTAAGTCTAGATAAGTCATTATCTAGACTGAGTGATGATTTGATGATTTCTACTCCTATGGGAGATTCGGTTATAGCAACCGAATATATTGAAAACTCTCCTGTGCTGATAGAAGATAGAATTTTGCTTGCTAATCTTGTGCTGATTGATATGTGTGATTTTGATGTAATCTTGGGAATGGATTGGTTATCAAAATATAATGCACTAGTGGATTGTACTAAAAAGAGAGTTTATTTTAAAATTCCTGGAGAGAAAGAACTATTGTTTCAGGGAATCCGGGATAGAAAAGGAGATTGTTTGATATCAGCTGTTAAAGCTCAGAAATTGTTGGCTAAAGGTTGTAGAGCCTATTTAGCTAATGTGACACCTGTTGAGATGCCTACCCCGAGAGTAGAGGACATTGAGGTAGTGAGGGATTTTCCCGAAGTCTTTCCTGATGAGTTACCTGGTTTGCCACCAAAGAGAGAGATCGATTTTACGATTGAATTGATACCGGGAACAGCACCTATTTCCAAAGCACCATATAGAATGGCGCCGGCTGAGTTGAAAGAATTGAAGGTGCAGTTACAAGAGTTGTTAGATAAGAGGTTTATTCGGCCTAGTGTTTCCCCTTGGGGCGCACCAGTATTATTTGTAAAGAAGAAAGATGGGTCGATGAGATTGTGTATCGACTATCGTATGTTGAACCAAGTCACGGTGAAGAATAAATATCCTTTGCCTAGAATAGATGATTTGTTTGATCAGTTACAATCAGCAAAAGTATTTTCAAGAATTGATTTGAGATCGGGATACCATCAGTTAAGAATCAAGGAGGAGGATATATCCAAGACAGCATTCAGGACCAGGTATGGACACTACGAATTCCTGGTAATGCCTTTTGGTTTGACTAATGCGCCAGCAGCTTTTATGGACATGATGAACAGAATTTTTGTGGACTTATTAGACCGGATTGTGATAGTCTTCGTGGACGATATTTTGGTATATTCAACAAGTTGGGAAGAACACAGAACTCACTTGACTCTTGTGTTACAGATATTGAAGGATAATCAATTATATGCTAAGCTGAATAAGTGTGAATTTTGGATGAACAAGGTGAATTTTCTTGGACATGTTATATCAGAAGATGGAGTATCAGTTGATCCAATGAAGGTAGAGGCAGTGTTAGAATGGGAACAACCAAAGAATGTGACGGAGATTCGAAGTTTCTTGGGATTGGCAGGTTACTATAGAAGATTCATTGAAGGATTTTCAAGTCTAGCTTTGCCAATGACGAAATTGACCAGAAAGGGAGTGAAGTTTATATGGAATGATGAATGTGATAAAAGTTTCAAGGAATTGAAGAAAAGATTAACATCGGCACCGATCTTGACTTTACCGTCGGGAACTGGAGGATTCGTTATATACAGTGATGCTTCGAAGAGTGGACTCGGGTGTGTACTAATGCAGCACGGACATGTTGTGGCGTATGCATCGAGACAACTGAAAATTCATGAGCAGAATTATCCAACACACGACTTGGAATTAGCAGCAGTGGTTTTTGCTTTAAAGATTTGGAGACATTATTTGTATGGAGAAACTTTTGAAGTATACACAGATCACAAAAGTTTGAAGTATATCTTTTCCCAGAAGGACCTGAATATGAGACAGAGAAGGTGGTTAGAGTACTTGAAGGATTATGATTTTTCCATTCATTACCATCCGGGCAAGGCTAATGTGGTAGCAGATGCATTAAGCAGAAAGACTGGGATAATTGCTCACTTGTTAGTACAAGAGTGGAAACTGATGCAGAAAATGGGAGAATGTCATTTGGAATGGCCGACTTCAAGGAGGATATCATTCATTGGGAACCTTTCTATAAGATCAGTGGTGGTTGATAAAATCCTCGAAGCGCAAAAGGAGAACCCGCAAATACAGAAATTATTGGACAGGACGGATTTTGAAAAAGGAGCAGACGGAAGTATTCGATTCCGAGGAAGATTGGTAGTACCTAAAGACATGGAATTAAGACAGGAAATTCTGCGTGAAGCACATCACTCTCAGTTTAACATTCATCCTGGAGGTACGAAGATGTATCAAGATTTAAAGAGGACAGTTTGGTGGAATGGGATGAAAAGAGATATTGGCAAGTTTGTATCGAGATGTTTAACTTGTCAACAAGTAAAGGCTGAACATCAAAGACCGGCTGGAATGTTGCAACCATTGGAGATTCCACAGTGGAAATGGGAGCATGTGACGATGGATTTTGTTGTGGCATTGCCAAAGACTCAGAGACAGCGAGATGCGATTTGGGTTATAGTGGATCGACTCACAAAGTCAGCACACTTTCTTCCGATTAGATGGAAACAAAACCCGGAAAGTTTGGCAGAATTATACATAAGAGAAATCGTTAGACTACACAGTACGCCGTTATCTATTGTGTCTGACCGAGACCCTCGTTTCACATCGAGAACATGGAAGAGTATACAAGAGGCGTTGGGAACCAAGTTAAATTTTAGTACAGCATTTCATCCACAGAGTGATGGACAATCAGAACGTACGATTCAAACTTTGGAGGACATGCTTAGAGCCTGTGCAATTGATTGGAAAGGTAATTGGGATGATCATTTACTGTTGATAGAATTTGCTTATAATAACAGTTATCATTCGAGTATCGGAATGGCACCATTTGAAGCACTATATGGAAGACCATGTAGATCCCCTACATGTTGGACAGACGTTGGAGAGAATCAAGTGCTGAGATCAGAATTAGTGCAATACTGCGCAGAAAAGGTAAGACAGATCAGACAGAGATTATACACGGCTCAGAGTCGCCAAAAGAATTACGCTGACAACAGGCGAAGAGAGTTAGAATTTCAAGTAGGAGACCATGTATTTCTGAAAGTATCACCTTCAAAAGGAATTATGAGATTTGGTAAGAAAGGAAAGTTGAGTCCGAGGTTTGTTGGACCATTTGAAATTTTGGAACGAGTTGGGCCAGTTGCATATCGGTTGGCGTTACCGCCGCAGTTGGATGAAGTACATAATACTTTCCATATTTCTATGCTGAGGAAATATGTGCCAGACCCATCACATGTTTTGGATTTCACAACGATGGAGTTAGAAGCAGATTTGACATTTCCAGTAAAACCTGTGAAGATATTGGACCGAAAGGATCAAGTACTTAGAAGAAAGACCATTCCTTTGGTGAAAGTTTTGTGGCAAAACCAGTTGGCTGAGGAAATGACTTGGGAAACGGAACGAGAAATGAGGAAATCCTACCCATACCTTTTTGAAGATTGAGAGTCAGCATTTCGAGGACGAAATGTTCTTTTTAGGAGGGGAGGATGTAACATCCGAAAAATTAGTAAGTATCTTAAAACTGAAATTTGACCCTCTTAATGATTGATTTGACCGTGTGGTGCTTTGTTTAAATTAAAGTTGGTGAGAAGAGCTTTCCAACGACACCAATTTTGTGTGATTTGGAGTTCGGAGTAAAAAGATATGGGAAATTGAATAAACACGATCGATCGCGCTGAAAACGATCGATCGGTTTACGGAACACGATCGATCGGCTTCGATCGGATACGATCGGCGCCATCGCGCGATTGGTAATCAGGGCAGGACGATCGATCGCCGTATTGCCCGATCGATCGCCAGTTGCGGTTTGGCGAATCCTAACCTAATTTTGAGGCGGATTTGTTTGGGAAAGATGTCATATCCTAACTAAACTTATATTGCACGTTCCTAGGGTGATTTAGGGACTCTCCCATTGGTGGAAAGGGCCCAAGATATGGTAGAATTGATTGGGCAAAGATCTTCTAAAAACTCTATATAAACCCATAGAGTCTAGGCTTGTGCTTTTGAAAACTAAACCCTAGAACGTCCAGAGGCTTTCCCCTCTCCTTCCCACGTTCATCCCTCTCTTAGAAGACCTCTTCTTGTGGGAATTGCTCAAAAGCTTGGATCGGGAAGCTTTGAAGGAAGCGGAGGAGACGAACATCGCGTAGAAAGGCGACGTCTTTTGGTGATAAAGAGTAGGATGGTTTTTCCCTCTCTTCTTATTCTTTTCTCACATTATATGATGAGTATTCTTACTGATTTTCTTGGAGTATTGCTTTGAATCTTGCGGGATTAATGATTTATGTCTTGTCTTTCCATGTGTATTGCGATACATGCATATATGCCTTCATGCTTCATGTCTAGATGGTAAATCACATCAAAGAGGGATGCTTTATTAATTATTACAGAAGATAAAAGTTCTGATATTGTTCTGATTATGATGACTAATGATTGAGTCTTATGCTTTAATGATCGATTTGCTTAAATCGACTTAATTGAAAGATATTTGGTCTAAGGTTGTGTTATATGGGGAGAAACATGATAAAAAGGGAATCTTTTTGTAATTCTAGTTAATTCCAGGATCTGTAATTGATCTAGGAGGGGAGTACTATCATCTATCATGAGTATAATATCATCTATAAGTGGTACGGTATAAGTTAATTAAAGTTTAATCAAGTTTCTCACTTTCGGCCAGAACTGTTTCTGCACGGCCAGTCGACAGTGAATAATTCATAACTAATTCATATGATATCATAAAAATATAAAACCGGTGGGGTTAGAAACTAGACCCACAAGGGTACTCTCAGTAAAAATTTCAGAAGATAACCTTAACTGTACAGTGTCTGGGAGTCGCCGGAAGGGGACTGTTGTGCATAAGACAGTGAGCAGAATCTAAGTGAAAATACTATGTACTTAAGTAAAACCACTTAATAAGATGTGAAGATGATATCACGTGCTAGTAACTAATACTAGACTATATCCTTATGATTATCACAGTAAGGTTGGGTTATGGTTAATATGATAAATGGGGTAATACCTATGTTAAGAAAACCGTAATCATGTATTTGAAGATAAAGCGCTTGTGTCGGTTTGAGGTTCCATTTGGAATCCAAATCATCTAGGACTCATTAATACCTTGTCTCTGATTTATATATTTCAATAAGACCTATATGAATTTCCATCTAGGGCTGAGCATGAACGTATGTATGGATTGTGTTATTCTCTTTGTGTGACATTCCCACTTATACTCTGTATGTGAGTCTGTTCCGGTGATTGACACCTTATGTGGTTAGAGCGTTGCGGCCTCTATTTCCTTGAATTATTATTCATCATGATTATTTGATTGATTCCTCCACTAGAGGTCTTGCGGGATTTCTCCGGAAGTGGATTCATAGTATGCTCAAATTATGCCATTGCTTGATCTTGCGGGGTCACTAATATTCGTGGTACTGCGGTTCCACACTGCCCAAAAAGAGGCAACATACGTACGTTAGATTGTTGACATTACGGAAGGTCATCAGTCTCCGCCCATCGTGCCCGTAAGCACTGGTGGGGCCAGCATCCTAGACGCATGGCAGGGTTCCAAAAAGAGGACCCCTAGGGTGGTTCTGGTATAGTCACTTGCGGGTGATCGGTTCAGCGAGCAGAAATTGTACTCCTTTCACTTTTAATGTCTGGAGCTTTTTAATATGATTATCATTCCCTCCTTACTCATATGTGTAGTAGGAGCCTTATTGTTGTTTTCCCTACTTGCGGGTTGGAATTATTATTGACTAACCTTTCAGGTGTATAAATCCTTGGTTTAGTCCCGATGTTGCGGCATCTTCATAAACCTTTGTTATTCTTATCCTATTCATATTGTTTGTTCTAATTCAGTGGGTTTTTACATCCTACTGAGTGTTTCTACGAAATACTCATGCATCCTCTGATGCAGGCGCAAATGGAAATTGAGAGCAGGAAGTTGCGGTAGTGAAGCGGTCGCAGGAGCCGTGAAGATTTAGAGTTTATATTATTTGCTTTGCTTATTTTGATGCTTATGACATTTATTGGCAATTGTGTGCCATAGATTTATAGGTTTATTTGATTTGACTTTCTTAAATGGATTATCAGTATTATTAAGTAAATTTCCATTCCATAGTATTCATTAATGTTTGTATGTGTATTGCACTGATTATGGGCATGTCCGATTACACATCCTTTTGAGATGATCGTAATTGGTGGTTAATTCGACAGTTCGGTCTCGCGCCCGAGATTCTCTACCTCCAAATGTATATCATTGATTGGCTTCCGCACTCCGTTCGAGGTATGGGATTTCGGGGCGTGACAACTACTACTTAAATTATTACAGCATAAAAATCCAACAGCAATAAAATAACATCCCTGGCACAGGGCCACAAAGATAAAAGTTCAAAAACAACTACGAAATAAAACAAAGTCTTCCACGATCGAAACTTCATCCATTCAAAATTAGCAGCAACTCTTACCTACTCCGCTTCACTTTTTCTTAATTCCTACATCAAAGGATGCATAAGTATCAGTAGGATGTCAAAACCCCACTGATAAAATATAGAAACAATAGACTCCAAAGGATACAAAATATGGAATATCATTAATTAAATTTGGAATAATAGATGCAATAATCAACGCACCAGGATATTAGCAATTCATGCTAAGAAATAAACAATCAGACTCCGACCACCTCATTTGAACGGATATAGATCACAATTAAAATAGACTCCAAACATACAGAGTGTAGGAGTTGTCAATTTCTGCTCTCAGGTCAGTACACTTCCCCTATAGACATCTATGCCAGAACATCCTAGAGGTTCTACAGAGGAACCCGGCCATACGTCTAGGGATGCTGGCCCCATCGGTGCTTACGGGCACAATGGGCAGAGACTGTAGACCTTCCGTAATATCATACAGTCTAAAGCGCACGCGTTGCCGTCATCGGCTGAACTACAGAGGTTCATCAAATATCTGAGATCACATAGGATCTAGCAATGGCTCTTGAGCATACTATGATTTCCATTCGAAGAGTTTTCATCAATCACTCTTGTGGAATAAGCAGTTCACAGATAACTGAATATAATCTGACAGCAACAGAGGCTGTATTAAAATCAATGGAAAATTTCTCAATATTTCAGAATGGACTCCCATAGAAACACCATTGAGATTTCAATATCCCAAGGAGTAAACAAATCGATATAAGGAAGAGAAATCAATACCCTTCATCAATAACTGACTCATCAAGGAATAACTGAAACAAATCATCTTCCAAGCTTCGCCCAAACTATCGGGGTATAATAGTAACTTCACTTGTCTGATAATTTTGCTGTGCAAGGCCCTAGATAAGAATTACTGACTCTAACACTAATCTCAGATGGTTCAAGGCAGTCATGAGAATTAGGGTTCGAGAGTACAAACCCTAATTGAATTTCTTTGAGACAACTTCAATCGGTAAGACGACCTGGCACGAAATCTTGACTCGGTTTGACTTGACTCCACTCCGATACATAATTCTAGAGGATTAAACTCTCTGCATTAATTACTACCCAAGTCCTTCTTATTTTTATTTAGGTCTTATCTTATCCATAACTTTATATAATCACATGATATTAAATAGTAGTAAGTTTTTCCCTGGTTCACTGCGCTGTTTTCTGCATAATAGCTCAATTTTGACCTTCACCATAATTTTTACAGCCGGTATTTAGATATGAAATTTTTACTGTAGATTCCCCCAAGAGTCTACAATCCACCCCAATAGACTACGTATTTTTATGAGTTTTCCATAATTAGATACGAATTTTATACTACTGTCTGTCTGTACAGGAAAACTACTGGCCGAGGCTTAATTATGTCAATTAACTTCCATATTATGCTAATGATATACTAATACTAATATACTTATGATAATATGAATTATCACTCAATTCCTTGATTATATAATACTTTCATAGTCATATTAGTCTGTGCATTCATTGATCGAGATACCTTAACCATCCTAGAAACTGTTTTAGCATTCTTATTGCAATTACCTAGTTCAACTCCAATTAGGACCCCTAAAGTGGGACACGATTATGGAATAAGGGTACTGTCACGCCCCGGGCATCGCCCGATCCGAACCGAATCCGGTCCAGGAGTCGAACCGATGCACGGGGGGTAACGTTAAAGAGATATAGCGGAAGACTTATGCCCCAAAATGGGTGGTCACAATAACAGAGTTACGCATCACTTTGAGCAAGAGTAAATAAGAGAGTATAAAGAGTAATAATTGTCCACAAGTCTTAAACCCACAACTAAAATCCTGAGCCTACACAAAGGCTATAAACAAAGGGTCTAAAATAGATCTAAACATAAGTCTAAAATAAGTGTCAACAAGCACCATGGTCCATACTAAAACAAAATACAACTGAAAGATAGTCACATCTAAAGGTCTCCATGCCTAATCCCAAGCTCTCTCCGATCGCTCGTCATACAGAGGATCCTATCCATCTGCGTGTCACACCACGCAGCCCCAAAACAAAACAAGGAAAGATGGGTGAGTATAAAACTCAGAAATAGTTTTTATACGATCGACAATAATCAAAAGTCATTCGGCATCACAACATAGCAATATAGATCCATAATTGACATGATTATACCATTTTCTAGTCATGCATTCATAATACATATTCCTGCATAACACTATCTCATTCACATACTTTCTACTCATGCATTCATAACACATAATCCTGCATAATAATATCTCATTCACATACTTTCCACTCATACATTCATAACACATAATCCTGCATAACAATATCTCAATCACATACTTTCCACTCATGCATTCATAACACATAATCCTGCATAACAATATCTCAATCACATATAATAAATGCCTCCATCAAGGAGTAAACACAATCATCGCCGCGAAGGTGGCATCGAAACATAAGGTCGGGGTTGTCGGCCCCTAAGTCTGCTCGCCCTGGATGATCCTGGCCAAGGATGTCCGATTCCCACACAGAGAACCTAGACCAGGTGTGTTCGCCCTGGGACATCTCCTGCGGTGGGAGAGAGCCCGAATCCCCACACAGGGAACCCTAGAACACGTGGCAGCTGGTGTATGAAGCGTACCACTTTGGATGCTCAAGTCCAGATGACAATCTCAATAATCTCATCCACAAGGCAAGTACACAACTCGCCCCCCATGTATCTCAATGTAACACCATTTCAGCTCAACTCAACCTGGGGAGTATACTTGTCCCACAAAGGGACGAAATCGAAAACATGTCCTTTCAGACCAACCAAGTTTCGATTAATCCACCGATCGATTAATCCGTCAAGTAATCTCAAGCATTGCATACAATCGATCAATTCCGATTAAACAACGACAAAACTTCATCCATGAAGTCCGATACATGATGCATGCTATCATAATACATCCGTGAGCAATCCTACGTGGGTTCCAACACATGGAACGTGCTCCCAATCCATCCCCTCATGCATTATAATCAAAGCATAATCAACTAAAATCTCATAATAGATTCCCATGTGTGTGTATACTCATGCATATTCTAATCACATGATTCATGCTTCAACATAAACTCATTGAGCAATATTTGCATGCTTAAATACCTTCCAAAATAACGATTCCAAACCGAAATCAAAGTAATTTCTATCATCAAGCTTAAATCCATCCATGTAGAGTTGAAAGCTTACTCTTACAAGCATGCTCTTTTACCATACAATAAACCATAACATGATCACCTCAATTACTCATAAGCCATATGATCTACACATGAATTATGTATTTCATAAGCCATTTAACCTATGTTTATGTTTGTGTTTGATTAGAATTAGTGGTACTTTAATGTAGTTTTTGGTTTTTGTAGGAAAACAAGAGTAAGATGTATAAATGAGGTAAAAAGTGACTCTAATATTTAAATCTTTATAAATTCTCTCACATATATCTGATTGGATTGATTCAAAGCTCATGTTAAAGTTCAAGAAGTCAGCTTTCCAACTCCACCAACCACGCACAATTCGAAGGTCGGAGTAAAAAATTATGACCATTTGAAAATCAGGCTGCAAAGACAAATCGAGAAAACAATCGATCGATGAATAGTGTCAATCGATCGCGGGTCATCCCTTCAATTTTCAAATATTCAAAACCGAGAGTCCATTAATACATTTTCAAACATTCATCTAAGGTATCAAACATCATTAAAAACCTATCAAACCTTCCAGAACACTAATCTAGATCATTCTAAGATATAACCCTAAGAAATAGAGGCACGAGATTAACACATATTAAACTTACCATTGGAGACTAAGCGTACAAAAACCCCTTTCAATAAAATCATTCAAAACGAGATTTTTACCACAAAGGCTGAGATTAAAGAACCCATTACCTTGACTTGATGAGAATGAACCTTCAATCACCTCCATCACCTTCCAAAAAAACGATTTTATGTTAATACACTACTAATCATGATTTAGCCTTGATTATGAAAAGAAAACCTTAGATCTAAAGCTTTGGAAACATAAAAAACAAGATTTTGAAGATTAAGGCTTGGAGAAGAGATATAAAACAATGATTTTTATGCTTTCAAAATTGATTGAAACAATGGAGAAATCAAGATTAAGGAATGATTAAGAAACTTTAAAGAAAATAAGCAAGGATTAGGCTAAATACCTTTAATCTTTTCCTTTTCAAGCAATGGGGAAAGAGGCTCCTAATCTCCCAGTCAAGCCTATTCCTAAATTAGGAAAGGCCAGAGCACTTTCCTCTTATAGAAAAAGTTGGGGTAACCCTAAAAAATATATGGGGTGAAAATAGGGCTTTGGACTAAAATTAGAAAATTTGGTAATTTTAATCCGAAATTAAGTCCAAAAAATTCTGAAAATTTTTATAATGACTTTCTTTAATGTCTGGGGAATTTTGGTTACAAAAACCTAATTTTGGACAGTGGGGCCCGCAGGGGTCCCGTCAAACCCTAATTTTTAGAAAATTTGTGAAAAATCAGAAAAATCCCAAAAATGTAGGTTTGATCCAAAATCACTTAAAACTCTTGTTTGTGAAGTTGATTTTACTTAAAGCCTTTATAAACTCATTTATTTTTTCAAAAACAACCGAGTTGAATCGAAAAACACTTAAACAACAAGATAACTGATAATTAAAATTAAAATAAACCGGTTCAAAGGTGAGAGTCCTTACAGGTACTTACAACTTTGAATACTCTTGAATCAGATTAGATCATCTCAAAGAAAATGAAAAGGATTAGGGAAAACACATCCTACCTTTTTGCGAAACCGATACTATTTGCGCATAAATCGGTTCTACGCGTATCCTTCCTCTTCTTCGCATATTCTCCACGAACGCCATCACCAACGGATGTACCACCCTTTGAACGAACTGAGAGGGGGACTGACTCTCTACTCCAAGGCTTGCACGACTCCCAAGGGCCTCCAAAAGGTTTTGATGGCCACTCTTGTGTAGTGTTTATATAGGGAATACTTAAGTAACTTCATTAAATCCTCACCGTATATCAACCCCTCATCTAAGGGTCATGGTTTGTCAATCACCAGCACAAGATTTTCAGTCAAGGACATGATTGCCTCTTGACTCACAATCAGTTTTTTCTTCCTTGATTTTAGGTCGGTTACAACTCCTTATTTGGTAGGGAATTTAATCACTTAGATCGGTTACCAAAACTAAAAGTGTAACCTCCATACTTCAACTCCAAACACGATTTCCATCAAGGCCACATGGCGTCACTTAGCCCAACTGACCAATATTCACGTCCACAATTCCCTCCTTTGAATTTTCTTAATTTCCAATTTAAAAAAAAATCTAATTTCTATCCAAACTCAAACCGGTTTTGGATTTCAAAATTTCCACGTTCACCCATCTTCCTTTAAGGCTTCTTTTTGAGGGAGTTTGCAAGAACTTGGAGCGGGAGTTTTGGAGAAAGCGGAGGAGGCGAGCAACGTAGAAAGGCGGAATCTTTGGTGAATTAAGTAGGATGGTTTTTCCCTCTTCTCTCTTCTGATTATATATACTTTTGACAAGTGTTTTGATTCAGCACCATAGTGTATTGTGTGGATTCTTGTGAGATGAATGAATTGTGTCATTATTTCTATGCATAGTGCATCATAATCATATGTGCATTCATGTTTCGTTTCTAGATGGGAATTCGCACCTAAAGTCTAATGCTTTATTAATTTTCCAAAGACTAGAAGTTCTGATATTGCTTGGTTGATCATGATCCACGTTGAGTTTTGTGCCTTTAAGGTGTGTCTTGCATTAAAGGTCTTATTTGAGAGGTATTAATAGTTAAAACTGTGTTATGTGTAAAAGAACATAAGAAAGGAGTGAACTTTAGTAATTCCAGATAATCCTAGAGTCTGTAATTGGTCTAGGAGGGGAGTATATGGTCTGTTAATGATATATTATCATCTATAATGTGTTATTAAGTAAGATAATTAAGTTTAATTAAGAGTCTTAATCTCGGCCAGAATTGTTTTTGTGATGACAGTCGGTAGTAAATAATTCATAACTAATTCAAATAAAATCGGAAAAATATAAAATCAGTGGGGTTAGAAACTAGACTCACGAAGGTATTATCAATATAGATTACAGTAGCCATCGGAAGAGGACTGTTGTGCAGGAGGCAGTGAGCTGAATCTGAGAGAAAATACTAAGTATACAAATAACATCATGAAATATGATATGATAATGTCTAACGTGTCAATACCAGTAATTGAACTATATACTTACGAAATATCACAGTAAGAATTGGGTTAGAAGTAATCTAATTAGGAGGGATAGTTCTTTGAACAAGTGATTCATAACTCTCTATCTTAAAAGCGTTGATGTCGGTTTGATATTCTACTTGGAATTCAAATCATCTAAGATTCTTTGATTTTCTTATCTCGGATATTTGTATTGTAAAATCCCAATATGTATAAGATTCTTTGATTTTCTTATCTCTGATATTTGTATTGTAAAATCCCAATATGTATAAGGAATTCCTATCTAGGGCTGAACATGAAAGGTATGTATTGATTGTATGGTACTCCTTGGGTGAGTTATTATTATTCGAAGTGTTTAGGTTGTCTTGTTATTCTATCCATACTCCATGAGAGAGTCTATTCTGGTAAGAAATACCTTATGATCTTAGAGTGTTGTGACCTCTATTCCTTTGAGATATTGCTCATATTGATTACATGATTGTTTCTTCCACTGGAGACCTTGCGAGACTCTCCCCATGGTGGATTCATAGTATGCTCAATTAAGCCATTGCTAGATCTTGTGAGGTCACTTATATTTATGAAATTGTGATTCCATACTGCCCGAAGGGAAGCACTATACGTACGTTAGATTGTGGACATTACGGAAGGTCCTCAGTCTCCGCCCATCGTGTTCGTAAGCACTGGTGGGGCCAGCATCCTAGATGCATGGCAGGGTTCCAAAAAGAGGACCCCTAGGGTGGTTCTGGTATATTATTATTAGTCACTTGCGAGCGACCAGGTTAGCGAGCAGAAATTGTAACTCCTTTTACTTTAGATGTCTGGAACCTTTGATATGATTGTTATTCTCTCCTTACACATATGTTTGTTCGAAGACTTATTGATGTTTTCCTATACTTGCGAGTTGGAATCGTTGTTGACTAACCTTGCAGGTGTATAGACCTCGGTTCAGTTTAGATGTTGTGGGATGTTCACAATCTTTTGTTATTCTTATTCTCTTCATACTGCTTGTTTTAATTCAGTAGGTTTTTACATCCTACTGAGTGTTTCTATGAAATACTCATGCATCCTCTGATGCAGGCGCAAGTGACAATTGAGATCAGGAAGTGCAGTAGTGGAAAGGCGGATTGCAGGCGCCGAGAAGAGTTTAAAGATTATTTAATTATTTGCTTTGCTTTTATTGATGCTTATGACATTATTGGCAATTGTGTGCCATAAACTTATAGGTTTATTTCATTTGACTATCTTAAATGGATTATTATTAAGTAAATTCATTTCATAGTATTCATTGATGTCTATTATTGTATTACACTGATTGCGGGCATAATCGGTTACACGTTCTTTTGAGATGATTATAATCGGTTGAAAAATCGACTGTTCGGTCGCGTGCCCGGGATCTCTACCTCGATATGTATTTCATTGGTTGGATTCTACACTCCGATTGAGGTATGGGATTTTGGGGCGTGATAGATTACATCATATCATGAGTATTAGTACTTATTAGTGCTTTAAAACCCTAATTTCAGTAAACTATTTTATACTGTATTACGACTGACCCCACTGTAAACACAGAAGGACTCTGACTCTGAAACTTTTATAGCAGATAGTCTTATGAGTCTAGTTTATAGCCTCACTGACGGTGTATTTTTATGAATTTTTTACATTTAATTATAATTTTTATACTAAGCACTATTGGCACAGAAATAGTTCTGGCCAAGAAGACACTACTTGCTTATAATAAGTAATCTCGTATTAATACCTATTAATCATGATAATATAGCCTTAATACCCTTGATTAATCCCCTCCTAGAGTAATTCTAGACTCTGTATGTTCTGGATTTAATGATTTCATTACTTTATTTGCTGTCAAATCCATAAGCTAGACTCAAGGCATCACCCCTGATCTAATGAAGCTTTTAATATCATTAATACAACCCTTAACCATATTGGACGATTAAAACAGAATATTACAGAATAAAGAAGAGAACTTTATGACCTCTAATGTTCAAGAGACATGACCATACCGATATTTTCATCAAAGGTAAGCATGTATGACCTAACACGAAGCATTAAACACGGCATATCAACATGTATACTCTTATTTGATAAACAACAAGGAATCACTCATGAATCAACATTAATACAACCTTATCACCGAGATAATATCAATAGGATCATCAAATAATCATGCTAAGAATGAAGCAAAAGAGTTCAAATCAGATTGGTTAGGAAAAACCATCCTACCACTTAGATGTATGCAAAATACACCTCCACACGTAGCTCATTCCTTTTCCTTCGCAATGGCGTCTCCACACCTTCAATCGCACGAGAAAAGAGGTTGAGAGAAGAGATGCAAGGTTGCTGGAATTGATGGCGTGCAATGGCATGGGTCGGCCTCCTCCTTGGCTTTTATAGCCAATTCCTACACCAATTAAGATCACACCTAATCTAGCACCTTCCTAATCTCAAATCCTAATTAACCAATTAGAATTCTTCCCTCAAACAAGATCAGGACGCCCAGCAAGTTAATCCCATAATTAGATAGGTTTGCAATCTTTTTGGTTAGGATATTTCCTTATCAACTCTAGTTCCCTACACAACTAGGAAACTATGAAATATGAGCCACCAATAGGACGCCCTCTCTCTCTAGACGTCTCCCTCTTTATTGGCTGGTTAAAAAGTGAAATAATTATCTTCTTTTAACTAAGGATTATCTTCCTCATTTATCTCAACCGAACTGATACTTCCCGATCCTCCGTGATACTTACTTTATTTACCGCGATAAGGTCAAATCGTAGATTTTGCACCAAGATTCACTCCAACCGACTTGTGATCACTCCAATCCTATGAAAATCATCTTATGGCAAGTCACCCATGTTCACATGACTCCCTGGGCCAGTGTCACGTGGCTTTGTGCCCATGTCTTGCGTCTTGGCTTGAGTCCTACGCGCACATGCCTCCGATGTCCCGTGGTTGCACTACTCATTACACCATCTCTCTCGTACCACGAACCACACATCAAAACCAAATTGAACTACCAATTAATGACAATCCACTAAACACACGCCCTGGCGCCTGGCCCCACTCCTGGCGTCAGGTGTTCTCAGACCCTGGCACCAGGCTGGCCTCAATGCCAAGTTGTGCCCAACGCCAGAACCAACCCTCGCGTCCTGGTTTTCTACTACCATTAGCCATGCGATTATCAAATCATACCACATCAACAAATCAAATAACACGTCAAAGCACATTGCACAACCAGAAATCACATCAGGCTACAAACCTTTCCTATTTTAGAACAGTTTCCTAAAACTACAAATTTTCCAGGTGTTACATAGGGCAAGTCCCTACTCATTTTTTAAAATTCATGGCAGTACAAAAAAACAGATTGAGGAGTTAAAAGCCATGATTGGAGCATGGGCCACGCGAGTCCAAAGTCAACAACAAGCTACTTCCAATGCCCAAGGTGATCAACCGGAAGTGTCTTCCCATGCAAATGAAGAAAGGGACAATAAAAGTCCTGAAGTGCTTATATCAAGAAAAGAGATACAAGAGGCTCTTCAACACATTCAAGAGGAGACTAAACTAAAATAAGCTGGGGTAAACTCTCCATACTCCGCTTGGATGGACAAGGTGTCTTTCCCTCCAAAGTTCAAGCATCCCAATTTACAAACCTACAACAGTTAGGCATCGCTGAAACAACATCTTTGTCACTTTAAAGCTTTGACAGGGCATCTTGTTGGCAATGGTGTTATGTTAATTAGGTTTTTCATCAGCACCTTGAAAGGCACAACTTTTGATTGGTATATGACACTGCCAGAAGGATCGATTCAAACATGGGCAGATTTAGAAACAAAATTCTTGAGTCACTTCTTTGATGAAGGAGATACAACTTCCATGGCCCAACTTTATTCGACTAAACAAGGGCAAAAAGAATTAGTGCGCGACTTCATAAAGAGATGGAGGGCTCTAGCATTAAAATGCCCCAACGAAACAACTCAAAAGAATCTCATTGAGATAAGTCGAAAATGGGATCTATTAAACCGAAAACTTTTAATGATCTTATGAAAAGTGTCGTTGAAGCAGAGCGTTTGGTATTTGAACGGGAAGCATAAAAGTCTACCGAAAAGAAAGAATATCTTAAGCCTTAGTACTCTCTGTTCAATCTTCTAAGGTTATTCCTCAACAAAAGAAAGATAAGATGAATGAAATGAAAAAGAAAACATTGAAAGAAAGGATGAACGAGGAATATTCCTTTGATGTTAACGAAACAGAAAAACTCTTTCATGAGCTTACGAAGAAAAGGAAGATCAAACTCCCAATTTGTAAGAGACTAGATCAAGAAAAGAAAATAAATGACCCTTCATTTTGCTTGTTTCACTGAATCCTAGGCCATAATATTAAGTAGTGTTATGTCTTTAAGGATCAGGTGCAAGCCCTAATTCATTATGGGTAATTAAGCTATCTCGGGAGGAGAAGAAAGTTTCTGTAAATTTGGTATCAATTCAATTTAGTTTTTTTGACCCTATTGCATTAAGTGTACCTCATGTCAAGGAGGATGTGGAGCTCAAATATGCTGAACACAATTTCAGAAAATCATGATGCACTAGTCTCTTTGCAAGTACTAGTATTATATATATGCCTTAAGGGAGACGTATTGGGGTATCTAGAGACATCTTGGAGGCTAGAGAAGAGTTCTTTTGGGAGACAAGAAGAATATGATGAAGATGAAGATGCTTGTTTCTCTTCCAATCTGAGGCTAAAACCACTTCCAAGGCGTAGATGAAGCCCGAATAGATTGGTTTTGTTGTTTCTTTCTCTCATCGTAAGTTTTATCTTAGTTGATGTATGGACCTTCATTAAATAATCAATGTTAATTTATTAAAATTTATTCTTTGTGCTCGAGAGAGGCGAAAGTGAATTCTTGTGAATTTCAATCCGAGGAATACTTGCGTGTCCAAGAGGAACGTGAGTAGACTAAGTACAACTTGTTTAATTAGCTAAAGTTTATTGCTTTCGTAGATTAAATCAAAACTATAATTTTTCTCTTGAGTTTGGTAGATTATTCATCCGTCCCTAAGGTTCGACAACCCCAAATACTCATTGTAGTACAATTGCCTTGTGCACTTGCAAGGGTTTAATATTTAAACAATCAAATTTTTGGTGCCGTTGCCGGGGACAGAAGCCAATAGTTTACCAAATTCTTAGCTGAGTTAGATTAGTTTCATTAGTTTAAATTTAGTTTCTCTATCTGTAGTTGATTGCATTTGTTTTTTGTGCAGGAGTAAGAGAAGACGTGGAATTCTTGCCAACATTGGAAGGGCCACCCATTCCCCTTGTTTGCATTCTATTATCCTTTTCTTTTAGTTTAATTGAGTGTTGAGTGTTTTTTCCTTTCTTCTTTGTGACTGCCTGCTCGTGCTAGTTGTGGCTATTAGGTTGCTAGTTATGGATTTTAGAACTGCTATAGGTTTTACTTGTATGTGTGATTGTGCATGCATGGTCATTGTTCCTTGAACCCCGACATCGCCTTTGATCCTGATCCTGAGCGCCTGTTTAGAATCCACCGAACTCATAGAATCTCGATCCCTGAAATCCATTCCATGGATGACAATATGAAACTTGGGGGTGGGAATAGCCTTAACCAACATCCAGTAGTACCCCATGCCCGTACCTTACAGGATTACTACTGTCCCACAGCCTATACCTCCTCATCATGCATCCTCTTACCCGACAATGTGGCTAATTTTGAAATTAAGTCCAACATCATCCAAATGCTACCCACATACCATGGCCTACTGAATGAGAACCCCTATAGGCACCTGCAGAATTTCCTGGCAGTCAACACTACCTTTAAGCTTACATTGTCTGATGACCAAGTTCGCCTTAGGTTGTTCCCTTTCACCCTGAAAGACAAGGCCAAAGAGTAGCTACACTCCCTAGACCATAAATCTATTACCACTTGGGAGGAACTGCAAGCTGAATTCTTGAAAAAATACTTCCCTATAGGGCGAACAAACAAAATAAGGAATGAAATTATCACATTCACCCAGCTCCCCAATGAGCAATTCCATGAGAGCTGGGAAAGAATGAACTCCCTACTCCAGTCGTGTCCACACCATGATGTGCCCAAGTGGCAACTTGTGCAGAGATTCCATGAAGGTGTGTGTGACCAACACAAAACCCTAATAGATGCCTCTTGTGGAGGCACATTCATGAAAAAGACCCCAGATGATGATTGGGATCTATTACAGGACGTGAGTGAAAACTCCTTACATAGTGCAACCCTCTACAGATCCGAAGGCCACATACCTGGCAGAAATGCCTCAAGGGGAGGCATGTATAATGTTAAAGCCACAATGAGCCTGGAACACCAGGTGGCATCTTTGACAAAGAGGTTTGACTGATTTTTCTCTTAGTCTTCACCTTACACCCAATCCTCTCAAGAGGCCTGCACTATCTGTGCCACCCCTATGCATACCATCGTTGACTGTCCTTCAGCCTTACAGTATCCAAACTTAGTACAGGAGCATGTCAATGCTGCACAGACCTTCCCAAGAACCAACAACAATCCCTACTCCAATACATACAATCCTAGGTGGCGAAATCACCCTAATTTTTTCTGGAGGCAACCTAACCCATGGCCCACTTTTAATCCGGCCCCAAGATAAGAGTTTCCAAGTCAACAACAGCCTTATCAACCAGCCTGAACTCCATTTGACCAATTCAATAGGAGACCCACCTTAGAAGACCAGATGAGCCAAATGTTAGCCACCTTAACCGAGATTTAAACCGAATAAAAAGAGATGAGAGGTGAGCTAAGGACCCAGGCGCAACTTGTCCATTCTCATACCCCAATCCATCGCCAAGATAGAGACCCAGTTAGGATAGCTGGCCCAGTCCATAAACCGAAGAGAAGTAGGTACCTTGCCCAAGCAACCCCAGCAGAACCCTAGAGGCCAGTTTGTTGTAGAGGGTTCCCAATACTCCAATGAACAGGTGCAAGCCGTAACTAACCTGAGGAACGGTAAGCTACCTCCCTCTCTGGTGGCAAACCCGTCAAATCACCAGGGAACACATCGGGGAATTTCGCCACAACTCGAACAGAATCCAAGGCAGGTAACTCCCCATTCAAGGCAGTAACACTTGCCAGGAAAGCCTCGCATCCCCCATCGATCCACTTCTTGGCCTTGAAGGATGAGGCCAATAACTTGCCACTAGGACGCTTCACCCCCTGGAAGATAAAGGGTTTAGCTCCTGGCAGCTCGAACTTCACCTTCCTCCCTCGGCAGTCTACATGCACATGGAACTTGGACATCATATCCATGCCCAATATCACATCAAAGTCGATCATCGGTAGTAAGATCAAATCCACGTGCAAGACATGCCCTTCGATCACCATCGGAATCTCCTCCACATACTCCTCCGCCCGCAGAGAGGACGAAGGTGTAGACACTCGCAAGGGAACATGCAACAGTTTAAAATCAACACCCAACTCATCGGCAAAACACGGGGAAATAAAAGAATGAGAAGAGCCAGTGTCAAACAAGATTCTAGCATAGTGGGAGGCAATAAGGATCGTACCTTCCACTACGCCGGATGAGTCGGCTGCCTCCTGCGCCGAGATAGCAAAGACTCTTCCCTCATTAACCGGCTTCTTCCCCTTAGCATCAAGCTGCCCGGTAGGTGGTCTAGCATGTGGTCTCGCCTGAAATGCTTCCGGCTGCCTGGGACCGGGGTGAGGGGTCACTGGAGGACGTCTCGGTGCACGGTTTGCCCTCTGAGGACATTCGCTAGCATAGTGCCCCTTCTGCCGGCAATCAAAGCAAGTCACATTAGCACGGCGGTCAAGAAGGTCCTGCCGCACCTGCTGAGTGTTATGCCTCACATGACGGGCATCCCACCGTTTAGGGTCACGGCGGCTATGGTAATCCTCCGCCCTCGGCCTCTTAGGCTGCTGCGGCTGCCCCCTCTTCTTCATGATCTCGTCCGAGTCCCGCTCCACCACTATGGCCGTCTCCATCACCTCAGCAAGGGTCTTGTGCCTGAAGGGCACAACTCGGCTCTTGATGAATGGCCTCAGACCATCTTCAAACTTGTGTGCCCGCTCATACTCGTCGGTGAAGAAACGAGGAGCAAAACGCTCAAGTTCTACGAATCGGGTCTCATAGGCTAATACCGTCAACGAACCCTGCTGGAGGTTCAGGAACTCCTTCTTCTTCTCCTCCCGGATGTGCAGAGGAAAGTACTTGTCATTGAAGGCTGACAAGAACTCCTCCCACGGGATATCCACCCGGCCAGAGAACCTCTGACGCTCCATGGATAGCCACCACCTCTGGGCCTCGCCCTGAACGTGAAGACCGCAAGTCGCGTCTTCTCCTCATCGGGGCAATGCCGTGCGCTAAAGATCTTCTCCATATGAAGTCTCCAGTTATCCGCCACCGAAGCATCGAACCCGCCCTTGAAGCTAGGAGGGTTGAGCTTCTTGAATCCCTCAAGAGAAAGAGATTCAGACCCACTATCGCTCGCTTGCTTGGCCTGGACGACCCACGTCAACCCCTCGATCGCGGTCAACATGTCGTCCACCCTCGGATCCCGAGCGCCACGGTGGTTATTAGCACCCATGTGATTAGGACCAGCCATCTACACAACCGCCACTCATTAATCACACAGTTCTAATAACACAAAACAATCCAACAACTAGTGGCACACAAACGTAAACAGGCAACAATCCTGGCAAACCACTAAAGGAAAATCACAACGCTAATTAAATCTAGACTTAATCTTCTCACAACCCTTAACCTGTAAGACTTGTCGTTCACACCTTATTTACTCCTAGACAAAGCTGCGCTCCGATACCAAAAACTTTGTCACGCCCTGCGCACCGCCCGACCCGACCCGAACCCGGTTCACGGGCCGAATGATGTACGGGGGCGACGTTACATCGGACAATGCGGAAGACTTACACCCATAAATGGGCGATAACATAATTTCGGAGTTTCGCGCCGCTTTGTGTAAGAGTAAACAAGTAAAAATTCAACGAGGTATAAAGTCTAGAATATCAACAAGTCTTACATCCACAATTAGATAGAGTCCGGAGCCATACACGCGGCTCGGATAACAAGTCTAAACAGTCTGAAATATAACACGACATCTACTGTAATCTCATGACAATAGAGAGTACGATAGCACAACACTAATCATCATGCTCAAACTAATCCCATACTCCTTTTGGTCGCTCCTCGAAGAGAGGATCCTACGCGTCTGCGTGTCGCACCACGCAGCCCCAAAACAAAACAAGGAAGAGGGGTGAGTATAAAACTCAGAAATGGTTTTCAAGACACATCGAAAATCCACAAGAAAACATCAAAGCATGAAAGTTCATCAAATAATATACGTAATCCACGTGATAATACCGTCTAAATCATACGTCCATCTCACAACATCATATACCATGGAATTTTATCAACATACCTACTGAACATGCATACCCGTCATAAGACGATACATAATAATATCTCAACCACAAACTGTCTAAACATGCATTCCTGTGGTATGAATCTCATACAACCTGGTACACAATCATACATATATAACATGATCCATCCATCCATCACGTCACATGTGGAGCATCTACATGGTACATAATCATGCATTTATATGTACATACACTCACCCTTCACGATACACGTGGGATCTACAGGATACACAATCAATCATAGCATTCATAATAATGCATCAATACAATGGTGAATGCCTCCATCAAGGAGTAAGCACAATATCTTTGGGACACAATCAAGCCTAAGAAGGCATATCATGGTCCGGTTTCCATGCTGGAAACAAGGGGGTGTCGTATACCCCAAAGTCTGTTCGCCCTGGACAGCCCTGGCCAAGGGTCCCCGAATCGTACACAACGAAACTAGAACAGGTGTGTTCGCCCTGGGTAGTCTCCTGCGGTGGGGGAGAGCCCGAATCCCAGTTACGCAGGACCCTAGAACTTATGTCCCGTACGACTAATCTCAATAGTATCAACCGCAAGGCGAGTACGAAACATGCCCCCCATATCATCCATCAAACTCAACCCGGGGAGTGTCCGTGATCCACGAAGGACCAATTCAAAAACGTGTCCTTTCGGACCAACTAAGTTCGATAATTCTCCGATCGATTAATCCGGCATGCAATTACATCCATTGCATACAATCGATCAACACCGATGAAGACACGGTAAAAATCTCATTCATGAAGTCCGATTCATGATGCATGCTCTCAGGATACATACGTGAGCAAATCCTACGTGGGTGCCAACACATGAAACATGCTCTCAACCCATTCCCACATGCACCATAATCAAGGTATAATTACAATCTCATGGTAAATCCCCATGCGTGTGTGTAGTCATGCATATCCTAATCACATGATTCATACTTATCATAACTCATAGTGTCATATTCATATGTTGAAAACTCGTTTAAGTACTGGTCACAATCCCAAAATCATGGTGAAAACCACTATAAAAACATAACTTTACTTGCATGAACTCGACAACATTCCTACAAGCATACTCACATTTATTTTCTATAATCCAACATACATAAGGTATTATATCATCATTTCTACATATCACGTGGCCTCATTAACTCATAATATACTTCTCATGTCATTAAGTGAAGTAAATCATGGAAAAAAATGCAAAATTTCCAAAAACCCATTTAACTGTAAATTTTCGAACATTACTGAGTTTATTGGAATTTTTTGAAAGTTACTAAGTTATATGTAATTGCGAACAGTAAAGAACAATTCCATGTTCCTCAATAAAGTTCAATAATTCCAAAACACTCAGTATATCCTCATTTCGAAAATCAAACCGAAACACCATTTTCATAACTTTAAACATCAAATCGAAGCATCAAACAATATCCAAATTACACCAAACTTTCCAGAAATCCTATTTAGACCATCACAAATCAAAACCCAAAGAAAAGAAAGCATGAGATTAAGGAAAACTAATCTTACCATTAGAGACCTAAAAAAAAATAAACCCCTTCAAAATACATTCATTAAAACAAGATTTACACTACTCAAGTTGAGATTAAAGAACCCATTACCTTGATTTGGATGTCTATGAAGTCCAACACCTTAATCACCTTGAAGAAAATATAAATCCATTGTTAATACTCTACTAATCGTGACTAAGCTTGAAAACCCAAAATAGACCTTAAATCTAGGGCTTTTAATCATATAAAAACGAAATTTGAAGCTTAGGGTTTGAAGATACATATTAAAACAGAGATTTTTATCCTTCATATGCTTTGAAATCATTTGGAAAATCAAGGTTTCGAGTAAAGATTATTGAAAAATCAAATGAAAATGAAAGATTAAGCATAGATTAGCATACCTTAACTCCTTTCCTCTTTTGGAAATGAGGAAAGAGGCTGCTGCTCCAAGCCAAAACCCTTTCCCAAAATGGGGAGGGCGCAACCCTTTCCTTTTATAGAAAGTTTTGGGGTAGACCTAAGTAAAAACTGGGGTAAAATGAGCAATTTTGGCTAAAATGGGTAATTTAGCGATTTTAATACCAAATTAAGCTCAGAAAATTCTGAAAATTTTTATAACGACTTTGTTTAATGTCTGGGGTTTTTTGGTCACAAAAACCTAATTTCGTCGGCGGGGCCCACCGGGGGTCCCGTCAAACCCTAATTTTCGGGAAAATAGGTAAAAATCAGGAAAAATTCCAAAAATTAAGATTTGATTCTAAATCACTTAAAACTCATTTATGTGAAGTTGTTTTTGATTGAAACCTTTGAAAACCATTTTTATTTTCGAAATCAACAGAATTTAATCTGAAAGTGCTTAAACCACACGATAATCCACGTTTAACAAAAATAAACCGGTTTTTAAGGTGAGGGTTCTTACAGCAGGAGTTCCTACCCTTTGCCGTGCTTTGAGATGCCTTAGAGCATACCCTATTTTACGACTGGCTAGATGCATATGAGGGCACACCTGACCTTAAGGAGGTCTATAACCACTTAGTGGCGACCCTACACTCTGGATCTATCCCATGGAGACCCCGTCCCGAACCATTACTTGTATCCACTACCCAACCGCTAAAACCCTCTATTGAGTCCCCACCTTCTCTTGAACTGAAACCCCTTCCCAGCTCCCTGAAATACGCCTTCGTAGGACCGAACGACTCCCTTCCTGTGATCATATCCTCCAACCTATCTAGCGTACAGGAAAACCAGTTGTTGTAGATCCTGACTACCCACCAGGTATAGACCCCTCTGTCTGTATGCATAGAATAAACCTTGAGGACTAGGCCAAACCATCTAGGGAGGGGCAGAGGCGTTTGAATCCTCACATGAGAGATGTGGCGATGAAAGAGGTAGTGAAACTTTTAGACGCTGGTATCATTTACCCTATCTCTGACACTAAATGGGTGAGCCCCATCCAGGTAGTACGTAAGAAATCGGGTAAACCTAATTCTGAGGGTGAGCTTGTGTCAGTAAGAGAGACCACGGGCTAGCGGGTGTGCATTGATTATAGGAAGTTGAACTCCATGACCCGCAAAGACCACTTCCCTCTACCATTCATTGACCAAATCCTTGAGAAGTTAGTTGGCTAGGAGTTTTATTGTTTTCTAGATGGGTAGTCAGGATACAATTAGGTGCGAGTTTATCTAGAGGACCAGGAAAAAATAACTTTCACATGCCCCTTCAGTACATTTGTGTATCATAGGATGCCTTTTGGTCTTTGCAATGCTCCTACTACATTTCAGCGATGCATGATGTCCACATTTTCCGATATGATTGATAAATTATTAGAAGTCTTTATGGATGATTTTTCTGTGTTTGGTACCTGTTTTGATGATTGCTTGCACAATCTATCTTTGTTTTTAAAATGATGTGAGGAAACAAATCTAGTGTTAAGTTGGAAAAAGAGTCATTTCATGGTTCAACAGGGGATTGTGTTAGGCCACATTATATCAAAAAGGGTATTGAGGTAGACAAGGCCAAGGTGGACCTTATTGCTAATCTTCCACCACCTACTTTTGTTAAGCAAATATGGTCTTTCCTTGGCCAACGTTTCATCAAGGACTTTAGCAAAATTTCACGTCCGCTATGTCACCTTCTTGGTCAAGACGTGCCATTTGAGTTTGATGATTCGTGTAGAGAAGCTTTTACAAAGCTGAAAACCCTCTTCTCTAGCTCCCCAATCATTCAACCCCATAATTATACATTGCCATTTGAAATCATGTGTGATGCATCTAATTATGCGATAGGGGCATTTGAAAGGATAATAGGATTGTTTTATTTTGTAGTACTTATCTTGCTTTCTTTTGCACATAGATTAATAAGGTTGATTTCATAAGTACATGTTTGTGGGTAGTATGGCTACAAACCCTCACGAGACACAATTCGTCCTACTAGGGACACCTAGAGGTTTAACGGCTTGTTACATATGCTCAATGCAATCATGGTCCCTACGAAAGTGGCATTTACTTTTCTACTTTAGTTCCTTTAGTTTGTTTTGTGTGATTTTGTTTTGCTAGGGACTAGCAAAATATAGATTTCGGGGTGTGATCTATACTTGAATTATGCATTTTATTAGCTCATAAACTTATGTTATGTTAGTGTTTGATTATATTTAGTGCTATTTTAATGAGTTTTTGATCTTTTGTAGGAAAAGAAGAATACACTCATTTTTGGCTTAAGACGAGAGAAGAAGCAAAATATTTGGCAAATGGAAAGTAGCCGATCGATCACCAAACTTACGCGATCGATCGCCTGATCAAGAGAAGAAGGTGCGAATGAAGGAAGCGATCGATCATCACCTCATCGATCGATCGTATCTACTAGAATTTTTGAATGAACAGTGCGCAATCGATCGGCGTATGACGAGAACCGACCGAACGATCGCGGGAAAGAATATAATAACGAAGTAAATATGAGATCGATCGGAAAGCGATCGATTGGTAAATAGTGTGATTGATCGCCGCATTCGCAAACTTAAAACAAGACCTATTTTGAGTCAGAATTGGAAGGAGGTTTCATGGTTTCTCTTCACCCCGATATATATGCTTTTGTAATATCCAGTAATTTTCAAGTTAACAAGGCGGGAAATCCTATGCAAGGTAAGCACTTAATTCTCGTAATTTAAAGAGTTGTGATTTTGGTTTAATTTGAATTGGAATTGAGTTGGAATTTAAAAAAAAATGAATTTTTGATAAATATCCCAAATCCGGTTTAATTGGGTGATTTTTTTGGGAAATCCTAACTAAGGAAAAATCATGATAATTAAGGGGATGATTTTGGATATGTTTGAAGAGTTACCAATTTGAATTGGAGTTGCCACGTGGCAAGGTGCAATGGTCGTGCTTTGTAATCCATTTAAAGGAGGTTATTGAATCGGTTTTGGTAACCAATTGATTGGATTTTTGTTTCCTACAATCTTGGAACCATAACTGTCAAGAAAGGAGTAACTGGGCATGTTGTGGGCTGGAGAATATTCTCCAAAGCTAGACCTCTTAAGGATCGTTAGATGGAATTCAATCTAGGGTGGAGATTTAACTTAAGATATAGGTTTTTTCTATTTAAACATCCCAAATTAGTGGCCGACAACCCTTTTAGAAGGCTTTGGGACTCGTGCCAGCTCTAGAGCAAGGTGGTCAGCATCCCTATTGCACGTCCAAGGGGGTTTTCCATCGATTTGAGCGCTCATTTGTGGAGATACGCGAAGGAAAGTGGTGATACGCATGGAATCGGGTAACGCACATTTAATCGCAGTTTTCGTCAAGAGGTAGGATGTGTTTTACCTGCTGTTTCTTACCATTTGATCATGATTATATCCTTGATATCGTCTTGTGAAGATTCTGATCGATGAGTTGCATGAAAGCAATATTTTTATAGTGAAAGATATGATTTTTATATGATGATCGCATTTGTACGTGTCATGTTGTAATTTTTTTCCAATATTCTCTACTCTGAAAGAACCAACTTTTAAAAAAAAAATAGTTTTTCACAAATAAACTCTTCATTACTTTAGCAAATTATATTTAACCCTAAATTTGGCAAAGTAGTGGGCCTCTTTACACGAGATGGAAGGCCAACAACCATTAACCTCACATGAGGAGGGAAAAAGCCAACAGATGTTAGCCATGGGTTTGGAGGGCATGCCATTGTTGTTTGGATAGATTTGATTGTGACCTACCCGGCTGCCTAGTCTGTTGTAGGGGGGCTCAATCTCTTTGGGTGTGTTTGGTTAGCAGGTAAGGAAAAGAAAATGAGAGAAAGATCAAAGTCTTTTTTTTTGTGTTTGGATTGATAGAAAAACATGACGGCTAAAAATTATTTCACTCTCTCTCTCTCTCTCTCGTGGGGACTAAAAAAAATTTCAGTTATAGCTTTTTCTTTATCAAATAGAAAGAAAACAAGAGAAAAATTCAACTCCCCCTCATTTTTTTTTCTTATTTGATTTTTTTTTCTTTTTCTTTCCAACCAAACAGACCATTTGTGTCTTGTACAATTTGCTCAATAATAACAAAAAAAAACAACAGAAAGTATGAAACTGGGTCATCTGGAGTCCTGGACTCGTGCAATGGCGGGAAGGGTAAAACTTGGGCACGGAGGAGAGGGGGACTTAAAAACGACTGAAAATGGGATGGACTTGAATGAATCGGGGGCACCTGAAGCATCTTCTCCCCCAGACCAACAGCCGCAGAGTTCACCCTTCGGCCATACCATACCATACCAGTCCCCAGTCCGGTCCACTACCTAATCACTCCATTCTGGAGTATTAATTTCATTTCCATCGCCAAAACTCCAAAGCGAGTCTCGCCATCATCACCCATAAAAGAGCCTGCCCCAATCTCCCCCCTTATGTTCTGGGTTTGCAATTTGCATGGCCGGGCCCCTTCTTCCCCGGCCCCACTTTTACTCCTCCAGTCCCACGCCTAAGCTCTCCTCTGACTGGAGCTGATCACTGACGCTTCTGCAACTCTGCCTCCCCAGCAAGCAACGGCTGCAGGCGGTGCTCCACCCGATTATCTTCGTGTTGGGCTTGTTTTTGTAATAAAACATAAAGTGGCCCAACTATCTTAATTGACAGTGTTTTGGGCTTTTAGAACTGTCTGGGTAATGGGCCTGAGTCAGAATACCCATTAAGTTGTGGTTTTGAGTGGTAGATCTGAACCATTGGATGACCTATGGATGGACGGTCAGGATTCTAGGGTTCTTTACAGTAGTGTCCTGGTTTAGTTATAACTACACTATTAGCCATCCTAATACGGTGTCTCAAGTGAGATTGCTCTCAGCCAAGTTCTAAACCAGAAACACGTGGTTCTGAAAACGATCAGCAGAGACTCCATTGAAGGTTCGGTTCTAATGGCTATAGGTATGCATAAGTCTTTTGCATTAAGTTCTATCAATTGGTATCAGGAGCCACAGGATGTGGAACAGCTAGGTTAGACCAGATCAGATACGCCGGACTGCCATCGGACAGCAGATGCACTGGCCAGAGCCGCCGCCGCCAGGCGTTGGGCTCTGGCCGGCGCCGCCGCTGCGAGCAGATGCACCGGCCAGAGCCGCCGTCGCTAGGCGTTGGGCTCTGGCCGGCGCAGCGGCGACACCGGATTTGGTCGCACAGTCTGACAGTGGATAAAAAGAAATATTTTTTTTTATTCGTCGCACCAGCCAGAGCCACCGCCGCGAGCAGATGCACCGGCCAGAGCCGCCGCCATTGGGCATTGGGCTCTGGCCGACGCAGCGGCAACGCCGGATTCGGTAACAATTTTTGGCCAGATCCGTCGTCGCCATATGTTGGGCGGCGGCATCGGCCCTCCACGCACCGTCGGCCTCACCGTAAAAGAAAGAGCGGCCCTTTCGGCTGCCGCCGGCGACTGTGGCAATGGATGCGAATAAAAAAAACTTTCTTTTTACCTGTCAGCGTGCGCCAGCTTCAGATTTTTCCAGCACGCTCTGGCTTCCGGCCGTCGCCTCTATCTCTGATCCTGTCGGGCACCTCTGCTACGTATAAGAGATCGCCGTCGCTGCCCCCGCGGGCCCGATCGCCGTCGCGAATGCCGTCGCCATGAAGTCGTGAAGGCGGTGGCGTCCATTCTGGCATCACCGCCCATGGCGGTGGAGGGCTTGATGGCGGCGGTGACCGCCATGGCCGTTGAAGGAGGAAGCGGCGGCACTCATGCCGCCCGCTCGCTGCCCTAAGCGATTAGGGCATCCTCATGAAGAGGATGACCCGGTTCGGTTTATAAACTGAACCCGCCCATAATCAAAACCGAGCCGGACCGGCCCGACTTAATATCCGATTCACTGTTCAAAAAAAAAGAATTTTTTTTTATAGTTATGATTGCATGTATGTTATGGATGCATTTTAATTATCATGATTAAGGCTTTATTAATTATATGGGCTGGCCAGGGGATTATATTGCAATCGTATGTTTTATTAATTTTTTTAAATTGTTGAGCGCACCACTTATGTAATTTTGAGAGCCTTGTAATCACCATATAGAGCTCCAATAGCTGTTTCCTTTGCACGCCATGCCTTCTGATATGTGATGCTTATGGTTAATTCGTGTAATATGCGTAGGACCATGGAGTTAGTGGTTGATTGATTCTTCAACACTAGAAATTTGACTCTTCACATCTCTGGTTGGTGAAAAGATCACTTCTTTTGAAGTCGACAGTACTCTATTCTGTTTTTGTATCCCATATTAGTAGTCTTAATTGGGATTTGTGGGAACTAATCATAATTGGGTGTAATATCAACTGTCGGATGGTTATATGCATTAAAAACAGAACCTTTACCTACTGACATGGCCATATTATTATCATGAGAGGACTGTGTGATAGTTATTATATCATGGTCAAGTGAGAAATTAATAAGTATGTATCATATTATGGGAGTTAATCCAGGTTAATAAGCCTCGGCCAGTATTTTCCTGTACAGACAGATTGCAGTATTAAATGTGTAATTAATTCTAGAAAATTCGGAAAAATGCATTTTCTGTTGGGTTAGATTGTAGCTTGGGGGAATCTACAGTAAAATTTTCAGGATCAGATTCGAACTGTAAAAATTACTCTGAGACTCGAAAGTGTGCTGTTGTGCGGAAAACAGGGCAGTGAACCGGGGTATACCTAATAGTACTTATCATCATATGACTATATTAAGTTGCTACCTAAATAAAAACAAGAAAGACAGGGGTGGCAATTGGGCAAAGAGTGTAATCTTCTAGAATTGCATAGTCAAGTGGAGTCAAGCCAAATTGAGTTGAGCTTATGTGTTAAACTACCTTACCGATTGAAGTGTCTCAAGAAATCTAATTAGGGTTGTACTCTCAGACCCTAATTATTGTGACCATTCGAGTCATCTGAGTTTAGCGTTAGAACTGGAAATTCTTATCCATGCGCTTGCGAGGTCGATCCCTCAGAGACTTAGTAAGATATTCAACCTAATTCTAGAGAATATAGCAATTAGTAATGAAATGTAAAGTTCTAATTTTTATTTTCTTTTTAAGCAACCAATTGTTCAACTAAACTAAAAAACACAGAAATTAACTAAACAAAAGATAAATTAATAAAGAAAAGTCCTGATTTGCTTTCAGTCTGTTTGTAATCCCGTCCTGCTTTGCTCTTTCCTCCACCTTCAGCAACAATCTCTCGATTGCACGCCTCAACCGTTCTACTCTTTCTCTCGAACAGAGTAGACAGTCCCCAATTCCAGCCAAAGCAAAGCAGCCCTATCAATCTCGACCAGCAATTCTGCCCCCTCTCGAGAAACAGAACAGTTTTGCCGACTCCACAGAATCAGTTCTGCATCTCTCAATTACAGACCAGATCCTCCTTGTCACCAGTTGTAAATTCTCTCCCGTTTGCCCAGTCGACCCTCGAGCAGAAGTCTGCTCTGTTTTGTCTCTCGACAGAGCAACTCCGGCCTCCTCCTCTCCCGATTCCGGCCACCTCGAACAGAACCCAGAAAAGCAGATACGCCTCCACCAAAAACCGTCCTCTCTCACAGAACAATGCACTCCAGTTCTTCCCCCGCCGACCTTTCTGGACAGCCGCCTGTCCAGAACAGAAATCCAGAAAACAGAGCCGCTCCTTGTTGCTGCAAGCACAATTCCAACCCGCCTCCGGCAGCTTTCTCTGCCTCTCGACAGATCCAGCCTCCACCCAACAGCCGCCACACCAAACACAGTTCCCCCCCCTTCAGCACGAAGCCACCTCCTCCATTTATAGTCCAAAGAATCGAGTCGACGGCTACCCAGCCGCCTTCCTTTCCGGGCGCGACCTCAAGCTTTCAAAAAGGAATTTTTTCCATTTTACAAACATCGGCCAAATCAGAGCTTGCCGTCTTTCCTCCCTTCCAAGTCGAGGCAAGATCGTCACCGTCGCATCGCCGGAAATGAGACCCACCGCCGGAAACGCCGTCAACTCGCCGGATTTATGTCGATCCCCTGCTCAAGCCTCTTCGTTCTTTTGTCGCCTGACTGCAGCCTCACTTCGCCGGAATTTCCTCCGTCGTCGTCGTCCCGCCGTCACAAACAGACCGCCATCGTCGCCGGAGCAAGACCCACCGCCGGCGGTCGCCGGAATTTCAGCCTCCTTCACTCTCCGGCAGAACAGAGCACGAGCTCTGTTCTGTTCCAAGCTCCCAGCGCCCGAGCCATCGGGCTCGGGTCGCTTTCTTTTTTTTTTTACTTGAACCGGACCAGAACCAGACCGGCCGGTTCAATTCTCTTTTTCTTTTTTTTTTCTTTTTCTTAATTAAAACCCGCCGTATCAATCTCAGCCGCCGGATCTTCGATCTCTTCATATGAGCTGATTGACGCGTATTTGTTAATCTGAAACATGGAGCTCTAAGACCTGCATAAATAAAATAAATCGTAATTAGACGCATAATAAAACATGAATCTATTAAAACCAATTAATGCATCTAAATAACTCAATTAAGCGTGTTTATTCATTAAACTCCAAATTACTCACTTAACACAGATAAACATTAATTATCCTTATTCTAACTAAAAATACGACTAACAAATAGGTAGAAAGGCATATAAAAATGTGTATATTTTCCATATATCAATGCCCTTGCACATCGGAAGTGTCAGATCAGTGAAATTACTTTTATACCCTTGAAGTTTGGGTTGAGCGTGAAAGATGAGTCGTTCCAATTACTCTGTAATGAGTCAGATGTAGATGAATAATACGGAGTCTCATCCTTATATTGAATTGTGTATTCCTTGAGATATTGAAATCTCAATGGTAATTCTACAAGAGTCCATTCTTGAACAGAAAGACTTTTCCAATGATTCTATTACAGCCGATGTTGCTGTCAGATTATTTTCAGTTCTCTGTAAATTGCTTAGTCCACAAGAGTGATTAATACTCTCCGAGTGGAACTCATAGTATGCTCAAGAGCCATTGCTAGATCTTGCGAGATCTCAGATTTTATTGAATCTCTGTAGTTCAACCGGTGATGGCAACGCGTGCGCTTTAGACTGTACGATATTACGGAAGGTCTGCTGTCTCCGCCCATTGTGCCCGTAAGCACTGATGGGGCCAGCATCCCTAGACGCATGGCCGAGTTCCTCTGTAGAACCCTTAGGATGTTCTGGCATAGATGTCCATAGGGGAAGTGGACGGACCTGAGAGCAGAAATTGATAACTCCTACACCCTATATGTTTGGAGTCTATTCTGAGTATGATTTATACCCTTTTCAATGAAATGTTCGGAGTTTGATCGATTCTTAGCACAGGTTGCTCTTATTCTGGTATATTGATTACTGCATTTATTATTCCAGTTATAACTAATGTTGTCTCATATTTTATATCATCTAGAGTCCATTGTTCTATTTATATCTTGTTCAATAGGGTTTTGGCATCCTACTGGGTATTTCTTTCGAGATACTCATGCATCCTTTGATGCAGGAATTAAAAAAGAGTGAAGTGGAGCAGGTTTATGTTGCTGCTGATTTCCAGATGAATAAAGTTGATTGTGAAGACTTGTTCTATTTAGATGTGTTTGAGCTTTTATCATGTTTGGCCTTTGTGCCTTAAATATTATGTTAATGTTTTTGAATTATAGAGCTGTAATAATTTAAGTAGTAGTTCTTTCGGATTTTTTGCATTCAAGATCTTTGTTTAGTGGATATTTGTTTAAGCGTTCTGGAACGGATGAGAATTATATATGAGTATTCGGTCGTGGCCCGGGTTTCAGCCTCATGACCTTAGTTGTATGAGTGCTTCCACACATTATTCGAGGTTATGAAATTCGGGGCGTGACAGCTTTAAGGGAGAATGTATCTAGAGACATCTTGGAGGCTAGAGAAGAGTTCTTTTGGGAGAGAAGAAGAGGATGATGAAGATGAAGATGTTTGTTTCTCTTTTGATGCGAGGCTAAAACCACTTCCAAGGCGTAGATGAAGCCCGAATAGATTGGTTTTATTTTCTTTCTCTCATCTTAAGTTTTATCTTAGTTGAAGTATGGACCTTTATTACATAATCAATGTTAATTTATTGTGATTTATTCTTGTGAGAGGCGAGAGTGAATTCTTGTGGTGAATTTCAATCCGATGAATACTTGCATGTCCGAGAGGAATGTGAGGAGACTAAAGTGTCATATATTAATAGAGTTTCATTGATGTATGCTCGAGAGAGATAGTATCACAATTCCATGTTTTAATTATTTTATGTGTTACGTCCAAGAGGAGAGCATGGTATTTTGAATTGATGAGTATATGTCTGAGAGGAATATGCTAATAAACTATGAATCTATAAAAGAGAGAGAGAGAGAGAGAGAGAGAGAGAGAGAGAGAGAGAGAGAGATGATAAAGCTAGTTTATTTTGTGGTGGATTCGAAGCCTTGATCATTTTCTGCATAAGTACAACTTGTTTAATTAGCCAAAGTTTACTGCTTTCGTAGATTAAATCAAAACTACAACTTTTATCTTGAGTTTGGTAGATTATTCATCCGTCCCTGAGGTTTGACAACCCTAAATACTCACTGTAGTAGAATTGTCTTATGCACTTGTAAGGGTTTAATCATTAAAGTACATATATGGGTCCTCATGGCTAAATCCATAGAAAGATGGTGACATTTCTTCATCACGCAATGATCAACACCCTAACCACACCATCTTACATTCATGAATCAGAAAAACAACCTTAGATATCCACAACTAGCAATCAGCAGCCCTAGATATCCATAACTAGCAGTCATAATAGCCACAACTAGCACAGCATGCAGTCACAGAAAGAAAGTCAAAACATGTAGCACCAAAATTAATCTAAACGAGAAAGGATAAGAGAATGCAAACACGGGGAAGGGATAGCCCTTCCAACGTTGGCGTGAATTCCACATCTTCTCTTAGTCCTACACAAAAAAAAAGCACAATAAGCTACTGAAATTTAAACTAGATTAAAACTAAACTACTCTAAAACTACACTACTCTAACTAAGCTAAGAATTTGGTAAACTATTCTACCGTCCCCGGCAATGACGCCAAAACTTGATCGTTTAAATATTAAACCCTTGCAAGTGCACAAGGCAATTGTACTACAGTGAGTAAATAAAGGTTGTCGAACCTCAGGGACGGATGAATGATCGACAAAACTCAAGTGAAAGAAAAGTTGCAGTTTTGATTTAATCTAAGAAAGCAATAAACTTTAGCTACTCTAAGCGAAATTAACCAATATGGAGAAATATCAAGGCAAAAAGTCTACCACTAAACATGCAATTACTACTCTCAATTATTATCTCGCATAAATTAATATGACATTCTAACTCATGTTCTTGGTCGGACACACAAATCACCAATAAATGCACTCACGTTCTTAGTCCGACACGAAAGTTCATTCACTATAATGTAATTAACTCTATCCTTGGTCGGGCATAGAATCAACACAATCATGTTCTTCGTTAGACACAGGGGTTAACAATATCAAATTTCATTCATAATCAATTAAGTCTATGGTCAAGCACTTAAAAGAAAACTTATGAAATCGTATTAAGCATGAATCATATTGATGTAAATTTTAATATGATACTCGCAAGCGCACGAATCTAATGCAGAATAGTGGCTACGAGGTCGATCCCTCAGAGACTTAGTAAGATATTCAACCTAATTCTAGAGTATGTAGCAAGTAATAATGAAATGTAAAGTTCTAATTTTTATTTTCTTTTCAAGCAATCAATTGTTCAACTAAACTAAAAACACAGAAATTAACTAAACGAAAGATAAAATAATAAAGAAAAATCTTGTTTTGCTGCTTTCAGTCTGTCTTGCTTCTCCGTCCTGCTTTGCTCTTTCCTCCACCTTCAGCAACAGTCTCTCAACTGCACGCCTCAACCGTTCTGATCTTTCTCTCGAATAGAACAGAATAGTCCCCAATTCCAGCCTAATCCTCGCCAATTATATCCCTCAACAATTCAGTCCTTCTTAGCCAGGTCCTTTGTTTTCTCAAACCAGCAATCCTCTCTCTCGAGCAGCAATTCTGATTTGCTTCTTCTCTTCCTCGACAGATCCAGACTCTCTTCCTACACAGCCAGCCTCTCTCTCGAGCAGCCCAGCCGTCCCCCGTCTGCACAGCACAACACGGATCCAACCTCCAGGACAGACCAGCAAAAACGAGTCTTCCTTCCTCTTCCGGTCTCTCCCTACTCTGCCTCTCGACAGAGCAGCCACCACCCACGGTTCTCTTCTCAGAACAGACAACACCCACAAGAAACATAGCCGCTCTTCTCTAAAATCTCTCTGAAATCAGTCGGCCAAAAGTAGTTCTCTCCCTCAACCCAGCCGCCACAATAGTTCCCCCCTTCACAGCACGGAGCTCAGTCGGAGCCCCTGTTCCTCTTCTCTTCCGTTCCAGCCAACCTCTTCTCTGACCACAGCACGACCTCCCTCCTTTCCAGCAGACAGAATCTCCAACAGCACGGCCTCTCCAGTCTCCCTTTTCCTCCGTTTTTCTATCACGGCCAGCCAACTCCAGCACAGAGCACAGCCGGAGCCCCGAAAACAGAGCTCTCCTCCTCTCCAGCAGAACGGCCCTTCTCGACAGAGCCGCCACCACCCACGAGCAGAATACAGAACCTTTTTTTTCCTCCTCCCTTCTCAACAGCCGGCTCTGCTCCTTTTATTGACAATCGCCCACTCTTTGATCAGCAATCTTCCTTCCTGAGGCCGGCCTAATCATCGACATTCCATTCTCAGCACGACTTCAAACTTCTCAAACAGTAATTTCCATTTTTAGATACCGGCCAAGGCACGAGCTTTCCGTCCTTTTTCCCTTCCAAATCGAGCCAGCTTCTGTTAGATCGAGCCCCTCACCGTCGAATTAGGACCATGGCCCTATCATTGCCGTTGATACCTCGCCTGAACAGAGCATCCGTCAGCGCCGGAGTTGCCGCCATTCTCGCCTGAGCAGAGCATCCGGGCAGAGAGTTCGAACTCTCTGTTTTGGGTATGCCCGAGCCATCGTAGCTTCCTCACGATCGCCGTCCTCGCCTCAGCCTCACCGTCGTCTTGCCGTCGCCGTCGTATCATCGGAAGCATGACCCACCGCCGGCGGTCACCGGAATTCCACTTCTTCTTCCACCCTCCGGCCGAACAGAGCCTCGTGCTCTGTTTTTTCTGTTCCAGACGCCCAGCGCCCGAGCCATCGGGCTCGGGTTGGTTTCAGTTTTCTTTTTTTTTTTTATTTTTTCCGGACCAGACCAGAACCGGTCGGTTCAATTCTCTTTTCCTTTTTTTTTTCTTTTTCTTAATTAAAACCCGCCGTATCAATCTCGCGCGTCCAATCTCCGATCTCGGCACAGAACCCATTTGACGTGCATTCTCTTTGGCGATTTAGGACTTTTACAACCTGCATAAATATAGTTAAATATAATTTAGACACATCATAACTTATAAATCCATTAAACCCAATTAACGCATCTAAATTAATCAATTAAGCACATTTGTTCATTAATCTCCTAATTACTCACCTAACACAGATAAACATTAATTATCCTTATTTTAACTAAAAATACGACTAACAAATAGGTAGAAAGGCATATAAAAATGTGTATATTTTGCATATATCAAATACCCCCAAACCTACATTTTGCTAGTCCTCGAGCAAAATAAAATAAAACAAAACAAAGAAACCTAACTAATCCACTTTCGCAGGAAATCGCGATTGCATTTAGCACATGCAACAAGCCTTTTAAACCCCCAGGTGTCCCTGGTTGGACGAGTGAAGTCTCGTGAGGGTTTGCAGCCATGCTACCCACAAACATGTATTTATGAAATCAACCTATTTAATCTAAGTGTAAAAAGGAAATAGAAAATCACTACAAAACAAAACAATCCTAATATCCCTTCGAATGCAAACTGCAATGTTTAAGAAAATTAACCACATGTACTTGGATTTATAATCAACTGGAATATAGAAGCCCTCAAGTAAGTGGTTTTATTCTACACCTTCATCTTGGAAATTTCTGCTCAATAGGATATAGCATGATACTTTATATAGTAAGAGTGTAGAACATTGTAGCAATACATTCTAAATCTCTGTTTTATACAGATCCAGTGTGACCCATTAACCAAAGAACATCAGAATCAACACAGTCGTCGTAATCTTTAGGTTCATGATAGCACAAATCTGCGCGCCTCCTTCGGGTCCAACATTCTAGATTTGAGAGGATAATACACCACAGACTTTTTTTTTTTCGCTAGGACTGTGTAAGGCCTGACTTCAAGATGCTCAGGTTTAGCAATGACTCAGGCCAATGACTCCCAGCCAGTTGGCTTAGGGCATTAGGTTTTAAGAGACCGCTTCGGGCCCGAGCATCAGCCTAAGTTAATCCTATAAAGTCAAGCAGCCCCTTTCTTTCATTCATTTTGTTTTCATTTTTTCATTTTTATTTTCATCATTCATATTTTTCAGCACATCTTTATTCCGTCCAGGCTGTATTATACTCTCAACCTATTTCCGGTTCCAATCCCTTGCCATAGCCAAGTAAATGGTCTATCATGATCTTTTAAGCTCAACAGACAACCACATATCATCCAATGACTCTGACTAAAGATATCCCACTATAAATTAGCATTCAACAAATCTCTAGACTGTATTACTTTATGTAACTAGTGTGTGTGAGTGAGTTTTATTAGCTCAAGCACATGTTCCAAGAGGACTGTAACAGAAAGATACTGCTCAGTTAAGTTCTCTATCCTCCAGTATACTTACTCACACTTCCAATGCAAATTAATCTCTTAAAAATTGAAGTATGCATCATAAAGGGATAAACTATCAAAACCTAAGAAAATTACTAACAAACGACCTAAAACTAATTAAATTTTATGGTTTTTTTTTTTAAATTTTTTTTTTTTTTCAAATTTTTCAATTTTTCAAATTTTTTTTTAATAATAATAATAAAAACTAAAGGAATACTTTTTAATAATAATAAAAACTAAAGGAATACTACTTTTCTTTTCTACACCCCCAAACCTAAACGAAACATTGCCCTCAATGTTTACCAAAATAAATATCACAATGACGAGTAAAAGAAAAGGAGTGTAAGGAAAGAAATCACCTGAATGGAGATGCCTCAGAGTAGATGTAGAGCATTGAAACACACAAACTAAGAATGAGGAGTAAGTACAAAATATGGAAAAAGAAAATACACCCCCAAACCTAGATTGTAGCATCCCCACACATGTATCAACAACCTAAATATTAAACAAATAAAAAGCTATCAAAAACCAAAAATTTGGGTTGCCTCCCAAGAGCGCTAAGTTTTACGTCTTCAGGCAGACGTAACCAAAAATCATGTAGGAGCATTACGTTCATCCAAATCGAGAACAATCTCCTCTCTCTCAGTAAAACCCTCTAAATATGGTTTTAATCTTTGCCCATTAACTTTGAAAATAGTTCCATCTTTAGGGTTTTGAATGTCAACCGCTCCATGGGAAAATACTTTGCGCACAATGAAAGGTCCAGACCATCGGGAACGGAGCTTTCCTGGGAAGAGATGTAACCTGGAGTTATAGAGCAAAACTTTTTGACCGGGCTCAAATGACTTTCTCAGGATTGACTGATCATGAAAAACTTTGGTCCTCGCTTTGTAAATCTGCGCATTCTCATAAGCCTCATTACGAATTTCGTCTAATTCATTGAGTTGCAATTTGCGAAGTGTTCCAGCCTTGTCCATATCAAAGTTAAAAGTTTTGATGGCCCAATAAGCACGATGTTCTAATTCCACAGGTAAATGACAAGGTTTTCCAAATACAAGTCTATAGAGAGACATTCCAATTGGTGTCTTAAAAGTAGTACGGTAAGCCCACAATGCATCATTTAATCTGTCAGACCAATCCTTTCGGTCGGGACGAACCGTTTTCTCAAGAATGCGTTTAATTTCCCTATTTGAAACTTCTACTTGTCCACAAGTCTGCGGATGATATGGAGTTGCAATTTTATGAGTAATGGAGTACTTTTTCAGAAGTGAGTCAAAAGCTCTATTGCAAAAATGTGTACCACCATCACTTATAATTGCACGAGGGGTTCCAAAACGAGAAAATATGTTTTCTTTCAAGAACCGAACCACCACTTTGTGATCATTTGTTTTGCAGGGAATTGCCTCTACCCATTTGGAAACATAATCTACAGCAACAAGGATATAGAGATAACTAAACGATGGAGGAAATGGGCCCATGAAGTCAATACCCCAAACATCAAAAAGTTCAACAATCAGAATGTTAGTAAGGGGCATCATGGACCTATGTGATAGTGTACCCATACGTTGGCATCTGTCACATTTTGTGCAAAATTCATGAGTATCTTTGAATAAAGTAGGCCAATAGAAACCACTCTGCAAAATTTTTGCAGCAGTCTTTTTCGCACCGAAATGGCCACCATATGCATGAGCATGGCAAAAAGAAATGATACTATCAACTTCATGCTCCGGCACACATCTCCTAATGATTTGATCTGGGCAATACTTGAACAGGTATGGATCATCCCAGAAGAAATGCTTAACCTCGGCGAAGAATTTGGATTTACCTTGTTTTGTCCAATGTTCAGGAAGTTGAGTGGTGACAAGATAATTAATAATATCAGCATACCAAGGCAATTGAGAGACAGCAAAAAGTTGTTCATCAGGGAATGACTCATTCAAAGGTAAGGGTTCTTCAGCAGACTCGTCGATAAGTCTAGACAAGTGATCGGCAACAACATTTTCAGAACCTTTCTTATCTCTTATCTCAATATCAAATTCTTGAAGTAATAGGACCCAACGAATTAAACGAGGTTTAGTGTCTTTCTTTGAAAGAAGATATTTCAAAGCTGCATGATCTGAAAACACTATGACCTTGGATCCTAAGAGATATGATCGGAACTTGTCTAGAGCAAAAACTACAGCCAACAACTCTTTTTCTGCAGTAGAATAATTAAGCTGAGCATCATTGAGAGTTCTACTTGCATAGTAGATGACATGGGGTATCTTATTCACCCGCTGCCCCAAGACAGCTCCAACCGCATAATCGGATGCATCACACATAAGCTCAAAAGGTAAATTCCAATCCGGTGGTTGGATGATGGGTGCAGATATGAGAAATTGCTTGAGTTGATCAAACGCTTTAGAACAATCATCATCAAAGACAAAAGGAGTTTCTTTAGCAAGCAAATTGCACAAAGGTCTTGAAATTTTGCTAAAGTCTTTGATGAATCTTCTGTAAAACCCAGCATGGCCAAGAAAAGATCGAACCTCCTTTACTGATTTTGGTGGAGGCAGACTTGAAATTAAGTCAACTTTGGCCTTATCAACTGCAATTCCTTTATTAGAAATAACATGCCCCAGAACTATCCCTTGACGAACCATAAAGTGACATTTCTCCCAATTTAGCACAAGATTTGTTTCTTTACACCTTGCCAAGACAAGAGACAAGTGGTGTAAACATTCATCGAAAGAGGATCCAAACACCGAGAAATCATCCATGAAAATTTCAAGAAATCGCTCAACCATATCTGAAAATATGCTCATCATGCACCGCTGGAATGTGGCGGGTGTATTACATAACCCAAATGGCATGCGGCGATATGCATATGTTCCAAAAGGACAAGTGAATGTGGTCTTTTCTTGATCCTCTGGAGCTATGGGAATTTGATTGTAGCCTGAATAGCCATCTAAAAAGCAATAGTAGCTATGCCCAGCAAGTCTCTCAAGCATCTGATCAATGAATGGCAAAGGAAAGTGATCTTTCCTTGTGACCGAGTTCAATTTTCTGTAGTCAATACAAACCCGCCACCCAGTGGTCATTCGGGTGGGGACTAATTCATTATTATCATTTTTGACTACTGTGATTCCTGACTTCTTAGGAACAACCTGAACTGGGCTGACCCAAGTACTATCTGATATGGGGTAAATGATGCCAACATCTAACAATTTTAGCACCTCGGTTCTGACGACCTCCTTCATATTAGGGTTAAGTCTGCGTTGCATTTCACGGGAAGATTTTGCATGCTCCTCAAGGTAGATGTGATGCATACACAGAGCAGGACTTATACCCTTAATGTCTGCTATTGTCCACCCCAAAGCTGTCTTATGTTCGCGAAGAACATCAAGTAACTTGCCTTCCTGTTCTGAATCAAGGTCTGAAGAGATGATAACAGGCAAGGTATCAGAAGAACCTAAAAACGCATATTTAAGTGTATCTGGTAATGGCTTTAGGTCAAGTTGGGGTGGTTTTTCAATAGATGGGACAAGTTTAGACTCGGGAACTGGAAGAGGTTCCACCCTGGCTGTCCATTTGGTCGGGTCCAAAATAGGGGTAGAGTCAAGCAATGCATTGACGTCTCTAATGGACCCTTCGATGTCAAAGTCTAAGCCAAAATGAGTTAAACATGTCTGGAGGGGATCATCATTTAAAACAGTTTGCAGGGATTCTTCTACTAAACTTTCAATCATATTCACTGCAAAAGAATCATCCGTCTCTGGGGGTTGTTGTCTAACATTAAAGACATTGAGTTTGACCTTTAAATTGCCAAAAGACAACTTCATAACCCCATTTCTACAATTTATTATGGCATTGGATGTGGCTAAGAATGGCCTTCCCAAAATCACAGGAATCTGACTACCAGGATTCTGCACAGGTTGGGTATCTAAGACAATAAAGTCTACGGGGAAGTAAAATTTATCCACCTGAACCAGAACATCCTCAATAACACCGCGTGGGACTTTAACTGATCTGTCTGCAAGTTGCAGTGTTATGGTAGTCAGTTTCAACTCTCCTAACCCATGTTGCTCATAAACAGAGAATGGCAGCAAATTTACACTAGCTCCTAAGTCCAATAATGCCCTCTCCACCTTATGGTCTCCTATAACGCATGAAATTGTGGGACATCCTGGATCTCTAAACTTAGGAGGAGTGTTATACTTAAGAATTGAGCTAACTTGTTCAGTGAGAAACACTTTCTTGTGTGCATTCAATTTTCTTTTTTGGGTGCACATGTCTTTTAAGAATCTTGCATAAGCGGGAACTTGCTTAATAGCATCGAGCAATGGAATATTGATTTGCACTTTCTTAAAAATTTCCATTGTCTCATCAAGTTTGTTCCCTTGAGATGTTTTTGCAAGTCTTTGAGGAAAAGGTGCCTTGGGTATATAGGGTGGCAAATGGCTAGATTCAGGACATGAAGAAGCTTCTAGGCTCTTCTTCAATGTAATAGGTCTCACGTCTGGTCTAGGGGTGCTCTCTTGGTCCTCACCCTTTCTAGCAGTTGTGTCTATGGCAGTCTTAGGTAGTTCAACATTATTGTCAATCTGTTTTCCACTCCTAAGTGTAGTTATGGCTTTAACTTGCGCTGGAGGGTGGTCTTGACAAGAGTTAGATCCCACTTCAAATTGCCCTTTGGGATTAGCTACAGGTTGACTAGGGAACCTACCTTTTTCCCTTTCATTTAATGCAGAAGCCAATTGACCCATTTGAAGTTCCAGCTTCGCAATTGCTTGCGAGTTGGCATGTAAAGAATGTTGGGTATCTTTTTGAAATTGTAGAGAGCTTTGCATGAACAAATTCAAAGTATCCTCAAGAGATGGTTTCTTGGGTTGTGTAGGGAATGTTTGAACTTGTTGAGGGTAAGATTGATTGGGAGGGTACCCTGGTGGTCCTCCTTGATGCGGTCCTTTGGACCATGAAAAATTGGGATGCCTTGCCCAACCTGGGTTATAAGTTTCCGAATATGGGTTATTGCCAGGTCGAGGAAAGGCATTTATAGCATTAGCCTGATCCCTATTGTATTCCACTCCAGAGGTGTTAGAAGGACAGTTTTGTGTGACATGGGAAGGGTTAGAGCAAATAGCACACACATTGACATGTGATGGCATTTGGGGCCCACCAGCGGACATCAACGCATCAAAGCGTTGTGTCAGGCTGTCGATCTTGGAGATCAAATGTTCGTTATTGTCTACCTCATATACGCCTCCTTTCTTTTGAAAAGGAAACGTTCTGTCAACTCTACTTGAGCAATCCCATTGCTGAGAATTCTCGCATAGAGTCTCAATAAAATCCCATGCTTCTTCGGCACTCTTCATCATTACTGACCCACCACTAGCGGCATCAACCATTTGACGGTTCTGAGGTGTTAAACCGTCATAGAAGAATTGAACTTGTTGCCACTTTAAAAATCCATGGTGTGGACACTTAAGGAGCAAATTCTTCCATCTTTCCCAACACTCATAAAAGTGTTCACCCTCCTTTTGCATGAAATTTGTAATTTCTCTACGAAGGGCATGAGTTTTATGAACATGGAAGAATTTGTTCAAAAATTTTTAGCTAATTGATCCCAACTCCTAATTGTTCCAACTTCTAAAGAGTTCAACCATGCTTTCGCTTTTTCTTTCAAAGAAAAGGGAAAGAGGCGCAACCTAACAGATTCATCAGAGAAATTTTGGAATTTAAATGTAGCACAAATGTCAAGGAACTCTTTAACATGATTATAGGGATCTTCTTTATTAGAACCATAGAATGTGGGCAAGAGTTGCATCACCCCTGGTTTCAACTCAAAGTGGTGTGCCGTGGTGAGCGGCAACACTATGCAAGAAGGTGAGTTGAATTGAATGGGGGATGAATAATCTTTTAATGTCTTCCTCACATTCTCATTTTCCATGTTACCTAATTGATTTGTAACATCCATTGTATGTTTGAGTCTTGCTTTAAAAGTTCTTTCAATTTCTAGGTCAAGAGGTGCAAGCTGTTCACCCAGTGACCGACGACCAAGCATACACTAATTAACGACACTAAAAATCAAATATCTAGAACAAACCTAAAAATTGCAACTAACACAAGCAAGCAATCACAGAAAGAAATATAAAAATACTAAGCACCTAGAAAAATTAAAAGAGAAGGTAAAAGAATGCAAACGAGGGGAAGGGGTGGCCCTTCCAACGTTAGCGAGAATTTCGCGTCTTCTCCTACTCCTACAAAAAGACAAAACACTAATAAGCAACAAAAATTAAACTAAATTAAAACTAAACTACTCTAAGAATTTGGTAAATTATCCTACGTAGTCCCCGGCAACGGCGCCAAAAACTTGATGTAAATTTTAATATGATACTCGCAAGCGCACGAATCTAATGCAGAATAGTGGCTACGAGGTCGATCCCTCAGAGACTTAGTAAGATATTCAACCTAATTCTAGAGTATGTAGCAAGTAATAATGAAATGTAAAGTTCTAATTTTTATTTTCTTTTCAAGCAATCAATTGTTCAACTAAACTAAAAACACAGAAATTAACTAAACGAAAGATAAAATAATAAAAAAAAATCCTGTTTTGCTGCTTTCAGTCTGTCTTGCTTCTCCGTCCTGCTTTGCTCTTTCCTCCACCTTCAGCAACAGTCTCTCAACTGCACGCCTCAACCGTTCTGATCTTTCTCTCGAATAGAACAGAATAGTCCCCAATTCCAACCTAATCCTCGCCAATTATATCCCTCAACAATTCAGTCCTTCTCAGCCAGGTCCTTTGTTTTCTCAAACCAGCAATCCTCTCTCTCGAGCAGCAATTCTGATTTGCTTCTTCTCTTCCTCGACAGATCCAGACTCTCTTCCTACACAGCCAGCCTCTCTCTCGAGCAGCCCAGCCGTCCCCCGTCTGCACAGCACACAACCTCCAGGACAGACCAGCAAAAACGAGTCTTCCTTCCTCTTCCGATCTCTCCCTACTCTGCCTCTGGACAGAGCAGCCACCACCCACGGTTCTCTTCTCAGAACAGACAACACCCACAAGAAACAGAGCCGCTCTTCTGATCTATACATGAAATATGCATTTTATTATCTCCTAAACTTATATTTATGCTAGTGTTTGGTTAGAATAACTACTACTTTAATATAGTTTTTGGTTTTTGTAGGAAATGAGAGCAAAGATGCAAAAATATGGCGAAAACGGACTTCAATGGTCAAATTATCATAACTCTGTGTACAAATATCGGATTGGACTGATTCAGATCTCATGTTAAAGTTTAAGATGTCAGATTTCCAACGCCACCAACCACGCGCAATTCGGAGTTTGGAGCAAAAAGTTATAGTCATTTGAAGATTCCGGACAGTAAAAACGATCGACCGCATCCTTACGCGATTGATCGCGTCTTCCGCGTGAAAACACTACATTGGAGAAAACGATCGATCGGACACCAAAACGATCGATCGTATCTACTGGAATTTTTGGACTTGCGAAGACAGTAAAAACGATCGATCGGCTTCGTCCGGCATCGTTCGCCATACGATCGATCGGAAGCAATTAACAAAGGAAAACGGCTTCGTTCGGCAGCGTTCGCAAGGCGATCGATCGTTCTATACGGGCGATCGATCGGTGCATACGGAAAACGCAATTTAACCCTATTTTGACTCGGATTTGGAAGGGGATTTGAGGGCTTTCCTTCACCCCTATATATATGCCTTAAGGGAGAACGTATGGGGTATGCAAGAATAGAGTTTTGAGTTCTTTTGGAGTCCTTGGAGGCTAGAGCAAAAGAAGAAGAAGAAGATGAAGAACTTGTTGATGGATTCTCTTCCCATGCTTGGCTAGACTCTCTTCCAAGGCGTAGATGAAACCCAACTGATTGGTTGTATTGTTTCTTTCTCTCATATTATGTTTTTATTCTAGTTGGTGTATGAATCTTTGTTATGCAATAAAAGTTAATTCATTAGAGTTTATTCTTTGTACTCGAGAGAGACAAGAGTGGATCTTTGTGGATTTCAATCTGAAAGAGCACTTGCGTGTCCGAGAGGAACGTAAGGGCTCTGAAGTGTTACATATTAATAAAGTCTCATTGGTTTATACTCGAGAGAGATAGATCACAGTTCCATGTTTTAATAGATTTATGTGTTACATCCGAGAGGATGGCACTATAATTTGAATTGACAAGTGTATGTCCGAGAGGAATACACTAGCCAACTGGAAATCTGAATTCAAAAGAGAGAGAGAGAGACGATACACTAGTCTATTGTGGTGGATTCAAAGCCTTGGTACTTCTCCTATTGATTAATCTCAGCTTAGTTTAATTAAAGTTCATTGCTTTTCTCTAGATTAATTAAAAACTGCTGCTTTTCTCTTGAATTTGGTAGAATATTAATCCGTCCCTGAGGTTCGACAACCCTTTAATACTCACTGTAGTACAATTGCCTTGTGCACTTGCAAGGGTTTTATATTTAAACGATCAAGTTTTTTGGCGCCGTTGCCGGGGACGGCACAATAGTTTACTAAATTCTTAGCATAGTTAGTTTTAGAGTAGTTTCATTAAATTTAGATTTACTCTCAGTAGCGTAATTTCGTTCTTCTTCCTTTTTGCAGGATTAAGAGAGGACGCGGATTTTCGTCATCGTTGGAAGGGCCATCCCTTCCCACTGTTTGCACTCTCTTAACCCTCTTTTAGAATAAATTTGGGTGCTTGGTGTTTTCCTTTTCTTTGTGGGATTGCATGACGTGCTAGTTGTCGCTATTAGGTTGCTAGTTGTCGCTAACTAGGGTTGATGTTTGCTAGTTGTCGCTATTAGGACTGCACAGGTTTTGTTTGATTTTATTTGTGCATGCATGGTCGTCGTTCCCTGAACCCCGACCTAGCTTTTGACCCTGATCCTGAGCGACTCTACAGAATTTTGAGAACTCCTAGACAATCAATTCCTGAAATCCAACATATGGCGAACAACATGAACCTTGGGGATGGTACTGGTCTAAACCAGGATCCATTAATCCCCCATGCCCGAACCCTGCAAGATTACTACCGTCCAACAGCCTACACCTCCCCTTCCTGTATCCTACTACCTGCTACCGTAGCCAATTTTGAAATCAAACCAAACATCATCCAAATGCTGCCCACTTATCACGGCCAACTTAATGAGAATCCTTATAGGCATCTCCAAAATTTCTTGGAGGTTAACACCACATTCAAACTCACATTATCGGATGACCAGGTGCGCCTTAGACTTTTCCCATTCACTTTAAAAGACAGGGCCAAGGAATGGCTCTACTCCCTTGCACACAACTCTATTTCTACTTGGGAGGAACTACAAGCTGAATTCCTAAAGAAGTATTTTCCTGTGGGGCGGACTAATAAGATCCGCAACGAAATCATTACTTTTACCCAGCAACCAAATGAGCAATTCCATGAAAGTTGGGAAAGAATGAAATCCCTCCTCCGATCCTGTCCCCACCATGATGTGCCCAAGTGGCAGCTAGTGCAGCGATTTCATGAGGGTGTGTGCGATCAGCACAAGACCCTGATTGATGCCTCTTGTGGAGGCACATTCATGAAAAAAACCCCTGATGATGCCTGGGACCTACTAGAGGACCTAAGTGAAAATTCTCTACATAGTGCTACCCTCTACAGAACTGAAGGCCATCTGCCGGGTAGGAGTGCCTCAAGGGGAGGCATGTATGATGTTAAGCCCACCAACAGTCTAGAACACCAAGTGGCATCACTGACCGAGAGATTTGACCGTTTTTTCTCACAGCTCCCTTCTCAGACCCCTATCTCTCACGATGCCTGTGCCATCTGTGCCAGCCCCATGCACACTGTAGTTGACTGCCCTTCAGCTTCCCAGTATCCTGATCTTGTACAGGAGCAAGCCAACTTTGCACAAGGCTACCCTAGAGCTAATAACCCCTATTCAAATACCTACAACCCGGGGTGGCGAAATCATCCCAATTTCGCCTGGAAACAGCCTAACCAAGGGACCACTTTCAATCAGGCCCCAAGACCCGAAATCCAACACCCAACTCAGCCTTACCAACCAGCTACCGCTCCCCCATTTGGCCAAACCAATAAGAAACCATCCCTAGAAGACCAGATGAGCCAAATGAGTCAGATGCTCCTCTCCCACTTAACCGAGATTAAAACTGAACAGAAGGAGATGAGAGCAGAGTTGAAAACCCAGGCCCAGCTTGTCCACTCCCATACACAATCCATTGCCAAAATAGAAACCCAGTTAGGACAGCTAGCCCAATCTATGAACCGTAGGGAAGTAGGAACCTTGCCTAGCCAACCACAGCAGAACCCTAGAGGCCAGTTCGCCGTTGAAGGTTCCCATTATCCAAATGAGCAGGTGCAAGCCGTTACTACCCTAAGAAATGGAAAACAAGTGGACAATCAGGTTAGGGACCCACCTATTGCGAGTGAGGACACTCTCTTTGAGAAACAGAACCAATCCACTCCTACTATGCCTGACCCTGTTAATCTCTCACCGCAACAGGAAGCCCCTCGGGAACCCACAAAGGATAAATCCTATATCCCTAGGGCCCCTTTCCCTCAATGCCTCAACCAACCTTCCCCGTTTAGTAAGTCCCACCAACGAATGGAGGAAATGTTAGAGGTGTTCAAGCAGGTTAAGATCAATCTTCCCCTCTTAGATGCCATCAAACAAGTACCTGCGTATGCCAAGTTCCTGAAAGACCTGTGTACCCAAAAGAGAAAAACCAAATCCCATGTCACCCAAAAGGTCTTTTTGACCAACCAAGTCAGCTCTTTACTAACCAGTGATGTGCCACCTAAATTCAAGGACCCGGGAACCCCTGTTATATCCATTGTCATAGGTGACCATACCATTAGCAGAGTCCTCTTAGATCTAGGAGCCAGTGTCAATCTCCTCCCATACTCAGTTTATCAACAACTTGGCCTAGGAGAGTTGCAGCCCACCTCAGTCACCCTACAGTTAGCAGATCGATCCATTCGCAGACCTAGAGGTATTATAGAAGACGTTCTTGTCGGAGTTGACCGGTTCTACTTTCCTGTTGACTTTGTCGTTCTAGACATGGAACCTGTTGCCAACTCCAAGTCCCAAATTCCTGTTATCCTTGGCCGGCCTTTCCTAGCTACCGCTGATGCCACCATCAATTGTAGGTCGGGTCTCATGAACGTCTCATTCGGGAACATGAAAGTTAAATTAAACATCTTTAGTGCTTCCCAACAACCCTCGAGTGAAGTTGAATGCCTTATGGTTGACGACCTAGATGACCTGGTCCAGGAATACCTCCCATTTGCTGTGCTTAAGGATGCCCTCGAGCACACCCTTTTCTATGACTGGATTGATACCTATGAGGGCACACCTGACCTTGAAGAGGTCCATCACCATTTGGTGGCAGCCTTACACCCTGACCATATCCCATGGAGACCCCACCCCGACCCTCTGCCTGTGTCCACCTCTCCACCACTCAAACCTTCCATAGAGTCTCCTCCCACACTTGATCTGAAAACCCTACCTAGCTCGCTGAAATATGCCTTTCTGGGTCCTAATGACACCCTTCCTGTGATTATCTCCTCAAGTTTATCTAGTGACCAGGAAACCCAGTTATTAGAGATTCTTACCACACACCGGCGAGCTATAGGATGGACAGTAGCTGACCTCCGGGGTATAGACCCCTCTGTGTGCATGCATTGCATAAACCTGGAGGACCAGGCTAAATCTTCTAGGGAGGGGCAGCGACAGTTGAACCCACACATGAGAGAAGTGGTGATGAAAGAGGTAGTGAAATTGTTAGATGCTGGAATTATATACCCTATCTCTGACAGTGAGTGGGTGAGCCCCATCCAGGTTGTTCCCAAGAAATCGGGCATCACAGTGAAACCAAACTCAGAGGGTGAACTTGTGTCAATAAGAGAAACCACGGGCTGGCGGGTGTGCATTGACTATAGGAAGCTGAATTCTAACACCCGTAAAGACCATTTCCCTCTCCCTTTCATTGACCAGATCCTGGAGAAACTAGCGGGCCAAGAGTTTTATTGCTTCTTAGATGGGTACTCCGGATATAATCAAGTGCCAGTTTTCCCAGGGGATCAGGAGAAGACAACATTTACATGCCCCTTCGGTACATTTGCATACCGAAGGATGCCTTTTGGTCTTTGCAATGCTCCGGCTACATTTCAGCGATGCATGATGTCCATCTTTTCTGACATGATTGATAAATTTTTGGAAGTTTTTATGGATGATTTTTCGGTATTTGGCACTTGTTTTGATGAATGCTTGCATAACCTTACTATGGTTTTAAAAAGATGTGAGGAAACAAACTTAGTGTTAAGTTGGGAAAAGAGCCATTTCATGGTTCAACAGGGGATTGTGCTTGGACATGTTATATCAAAAAGGGGTATAGAGGTTGATAAGGCCAAGGTTGACCTAATTGCTAATTTACCACCTCCTACCTCAGTGAAGCAAATACGGTCTTTCCTTGGCCATGCCGGGTTTTATCGCCGATTTATCAAAGATTTTAGTAAGATATCACGTCCACTCTGTCACCTCTTAGGTCAGGACGTGCCATTTGAATTTGATGATTCGTGCAAAACGGCCTTTACCACATTAAAAACCCTCCTCTCGAGTTCCCCCATTATTAAGCCCCCTGACTACACACTGCCCTTCGAAATCATGTGCGATGCCTCTAATTTAGCTGTAGGGGCAGTGTTAGGCCAACGCCTTAACAAGATTCCTCATGTTATATATTATGCGAGCAAGACGCTCACTGACGCTCAATTGAATTATACTACCACTGAAAAAGAGCTGCTTGCTGTTGTGTTTGCATTAGATAAGTTCCGGTCATACCTCCTGGGTAGTAAGATCATCATTCTTTCTGACCATGCGGCCCTACGGTACCTCCTTTCCAAGAAGGATGCCAAGCCAAGGCTGATCCGTTGGATCTTACTTCTTCAGGAGTTTGACTTTGAAATTAAAGATAAAAAGGGTTCTGAGAATGTTGTGGCTGATCATCTATCCAGAATTCCTATTCCTGATTTGCACAGCCATGACCCTCTGAGGGATTCATTCCCTGATGAGCAGCTTTTTGCTGTCTCAACTACTGCTCCACCTTGGTACGCAAATATCGTGAATTATCTTGCTGTGGGTCAAATCCCCACCTTTTGGACTAAACATGACAAAGACTTGTTTTTCTCACGAGTCAAACATTACTATTGGGATGACCCTGATCTATTTAAGATATGTGCGGATCAAGTAATAAGACGATGTGTTCCAGAGAGTGAGTTTCATAGCATTTTATCTTTTTGTCACTCTCGGGCTTGTGGTGGACACTTCGGTGGTAAGAAAACTGCGGCCAAAGTACTTCAAAGTGGTTTTTATTGGCCAACTCTATTTAAAGACGCCCATGCTTACTGTCAATCTTGCGATAGGTGTCAAAAACTAGGAGCCCTCTCAAAAAGGAATATGATGCCTCTACAACCTATATTGATTGTTGATTTTTTTGATGTATGGGGTATCGATTTCATGGGACCTTTTCCGCCATCTTTTGGTCATACATTTATTCTTGTTGCTGTTGATTATGTGTCTAAGTGGATTGAAGCTGTTGCCACTAGGACCAATGATCATAAAGTTGTGCTGGAATTTCTGAAAGCTAACATTTTCAGCAGGTTTGGAACTCCTCGAGCTATCATTAGTGACGGAGGTTCTCACTTTTGTAACAGGTCATTTGAAGCTCTTCTCAAGAAATATTCCGTCACCCACAAGGTTGCCACACCATATCATCCTCAGACCAGTGGCCAGGTGGAGGTCTCCAATCGCCAAATCAAGCAGATTCTCGAGAAGACGGTTCGCCCCGACAGAAAAGATTGGTCCTTGAGACTCAATGATGCATTATGGGCCTACCGGACAGCTTTCAAGACCCCGATTGGCATGTCTCCGTATAGATTGGTATATGGCAAAGCTTGCCATTTACCTGTTGAGTTGGAGCACCGGGCTTACTGGGCTATTAAGGCCTACAACTTCGACATGGATAAGGCCGGTGAACAGTGCAAGCTCCAACTGAGTGAATTAGAGGAAATGCGCCTTGATGCATATGAGAATGCCAAGCTCTACAAAATGCGAACTAAGGCGGTACATGACAAGATGATTTCCAGGAAATCCTTTCAGCCTGATCAGAAGGTGTTGCTCTATAACTCTCGGCTGCACTTATTTCCTGGGAAGCTTCGCACTCGGTGGTCTGGACCTTTTACTGTGACCGAAGTGTTTCCACATGGTGCTGTTGAGATCCGAAATCCAAAAGATGGGAGCACATTCAAAGTAAATGGCCATCGCTTGAAACCTTATTTGGAGGCAGTTAGTGACCAGGATGAGATGCCGGTATATTTTGCTGGTCCAACAAGTACAACATAAGCATGGATCAACGTCTGGCTGAAGACGTTAAACTTAGCGCTTGGTGGGAGGCAACCCACGTAATCAGGTGTATTCTTCCCTTTTCATCTTCTTTATTTTTATTTACATTGGGACAATGTGCATAATACGTTTGGGGGAGGTTTTTCTGCTTAATTCATTAGAGTTTAAAAAAAAAAGTGTCAAACAGTAAACACGATCGATCGCACTACGATCGTATCTGCAGATCATCAACGCCGTTCATCTGTGATCTGACGGGCGCCGATCATCATCGGTTAAAACGATCGATCGGTTTTTTGTGCGATCGATCGCGGGTCGTCTTCTTCGTCTTTAAAACCTGCGCGGCCGCGGCAAACGAATCCTATTTTCGCTCGCCACCGCCGCCTCCGACCCCAGTTTGAGCTAAGACTCCGGCCCCCGACGAAGTTTTGCACGGAGAATCCATTTCCGGTGGCCGTTTTAGAGATTTCTGTCTCTTTTCATCGCAATCCCGAGCTTTTATTCCGGTAAGCCGAAACGAAAAAAAAAATTGATTTTTCTTAGTTTCTGTTAGGTACTTTTGAAATCTGTCTCATACTTGCTCTTAAATTGATTATTGTGATACTTGTGTATGAGTTCAGCCTTTGATTCTCAGCATTTTCGCCAGATCTTATGATTTTTGTGCGTGAACAGTTCTGTTTTTCAATCGAAAAAAAAAAAAAAAATTTCGAAAGTGAGACATTCCGGATTTTCGATTCCTCTCATGCATACTTTTGATTGCTGATTCCATTGCATGTTCATGATTGCTATCTCCGATTTTTATTTATTTTTTTATTTTTATTTTTATTTTTCAAAAAAAAAAAAAAAAAAAACAGCGCCAACGAGCTTTCCTATGCCATTATTTGTGATATGCCTGCTGTGTTGATGATCTATACTTCTTTGTGCATTAGTTATCTTTATAAGGGTTTTTATTATGACCTTTGGTTTTCAGGAACGATGCCTCATAAATCCTCTGCTCACAAACGCCCAAGGAGTGAAGCTTCCACTTCACGACATGTTGCTTCCACCCCTGCACCTCCACCAACTGCTACTCCACCACCACGGCCACTTCAATATGAGCGCCAGGTTCTCCTAAATCCATATATTCCTGATCTACCAACCCAAGGCTGGATAAAGGCTCGGCCGGATTGGGTGAATTACTTCACTCGTATTGCTTCTACGACGAGGAATGTGCCTCACTTGGTGCACGAGGACGCCGTCAGAGAGTTCTATTTGAATGGCACTATAGACGACCACGAGGATCAGGAACAAGTTGCCATTCGCAGTTTGGTGTGTGGCACTCCTTTACGCATCCGGGCTGCTGACATAGCTCGAGTTATGGGCTGCGAGCGAGGTACTATTCGGCATCCAGATTTCAGTGGTTATAAACTTCCCATGCCTCGCATTGTTACGGGTCGCTTGACAGGGTCGCCCATAGGACCTTGCCTGACCACATATCTCCAGGCCATCAGCATGCTACCGGAGTTCCGATTTGCCTTTCTCATTTTCCAGCATGATGTATGGTCCGCCAGGAAGGAGAAAGTTGACCGCACGATGACTGAGCTACTTTATGTATTCGGCGACGAGGCTAGGCGGGGCGACCTTGATTTACCTTCATTCGTCTTTGGGCGGATGAAGCAGATGATGGTGGGGAGAAAGGATGAACGGCTACCGTATCCTTTCATTCTTGAGCGCATATTCCAGACCAGTGGGGTCCGTTTTCCAGAGCATGCACGTTTATCTCGTGGACTCGGTCCGATTGGAGTTGACGCCTTTAACCGTATGATCGCCCACACACGTATACATACTTGGCCACAGGCTCGCCGTGCTGAGGAGCAGGCCGAGCCACCTCCGAGTCAGCCTACTCAGCAGCCTCCTTGGGAATCTCTTCAGCAGCAGATCACTGATCTCACTGGCCATGTGCAGGAGATTCGGGCTACACAGCAACAGATTCTTGCAACCCAGCAGGCATATCAAGAGTCCCAAAATGCTATCACGTTACGCCTAGACTCTATTGTTGACTTCCTCCATGATTGGCGTTTCCCTCCTACGGACGATGGCGATGGCGACGACCAGGACTCTTAGTCCTTTCTTTTCTGGTGGTTTTCCTTCCTCTTTTCTCCTTTACTTATATCAGATCATTGTATTTTGTCTTTCCTTGTGCATTGAGGACAATGCTTATATTAGGTTTGGGGGAGAGGATGTGCTTCATTGTAAAATCAAGAAAAGGAAAATAAAAAAAAAATTGTTAAATTTGTTTGATTAGTTTTTAGAGTTGTTTGTTAGTACTTTTTCATAGGTTTTGATAGTTTATCCCGTAATGATGCATGTTACAATTCTTAGGAGATTAATTTACATTGGAAGTGTGAGTAAGTATACTGGAGGATAGATACACTTAACTGAGCATATCTTTCTGTTACAGTCCTCTTGGAACAGGTGCTTGAACTAAGAAAATTCACTCACACACACTAGTTACATAAAGTAATACCATCTAGAAATTTGTTGATTACTAATTTACAGTGGGATGTCTTTAGTCATAGTCATTAGATGATGTGTAGTTGTCTGTTGAGCTTAAAAGATCATGATAGACCATTTTCTTGGCTATGGCAAGGGATTGGAACCGGAAATAGGTTGAGAGTATAATACAGCCTGGACAAAATAAAGATGTGCTGAAATATATGTGCTGAAAATGAAAATGTGAAAAAATGAAAACAAAATGAAAGAAAAGGGGCTGCTTGACTTTATAGGATTAACTTAGGCTGATGCTCGGGCCCGAAGCGGTCTCTTAATACCTAATGCCCTAAGCCAACTGGCTGGGAGTCATTGGCCTGAGTCATTGCTAAACCTAAGCATCTTGAAGTCAGGCCTTACACAGTCCTAGCGAAAGAAAAAAAAAGAGAAAAAAAAAAGTCTGTGGTGTATTATCCTCTCAAATCTAGAATGTTGGACCCGAATGAGGCGCGCAGATCTGTGCTATCATGAACCTAAAGATGACGATGACTATGTAGATTCTGATGTTCTTTGGTTAATGGGTAACACTGGATCTGTATAAAACAGAAATTTAGAATGTATTGCTACAATGTTCTACACTTTTACTATTTATATTATCATGCTATATCATATTGAGCAGAAATTTCCAAGATGAAAGTGTGGAATAAAACCACTTACTTGAGGGCTTCTATATTCCTGTTGATTATGAACCAAGTACGTGTGGTTAATTCTCTTAAGCATTGTAGTTTGTATTTGTCGGGATAATAGGTTTGCTTGTTTTGCAATGTTTTTATTTTTGTTTTTGCACTTAGGATAATTAGTTTAATAAATACATGTTTGTGGGTAGCATGGCTGCAAACCCTCACGAGACAACACTCGTCCTACTAGGGACACCTAGAGGTTTAACGGCTTGTTGCATACGCTCAATGCAATCGTGTTCCCTACGAAAGTGGTGTTTACTTTTATGCATTAGTTCCTTACTTTGTTTGCTTTTGTTTTGTTTTGTTTTGCTAGGAACTAGCAAAATCTAGGTTTGGGGGTGTGATCTATACATGAAATATGCATTTTATTATCTCCTAAACTTATATTTATGCTAGTGTTTGGTTAGAATAACTACTACTTTAATATAGTTTTTGGTTTTTGTAGGAAATGAGAGCAAAGATGCAAAAATATGGCGAAAACGGACTTCAATGGTCAAATTATCATAACTCTGTGTACAAATATCGGATTGGACTGATTCAGATCTCATGTTAAAGTTTAAGATGTCAGATTTCCAACGCCACCAACCACGCGCAATTCGGAGTTTGGAGCAAAAAGTTATAGTCATTTGAAGATTCCGGACAGTAAAAACGATCGACCGCATCCTTACGCGATTGATCGCGTCTTCCGCGTGAAAACACTACATTGGAGAAAACGATCGATCGGACACCAAAACGATCGATCGTATCTACTGGAATTTTTGGACTTGCGAAGACAGTAAAAACGATCGATCGGCTTCGTCCGGCATCGTTCGCCATACGATCGATCGGAAGCAATTAACAAAGGAAAACGGCTTCGTTCGGCAGCGTTCGCAAGGCGATCGATCGTTCTATACGGGCGATCGATCGGTGCATACGGAAAACGCAATTTAACCCTATTTTGACTCGGATTTGGAAGGGGATTTGAGGGCTTTCCTTCACCCCTATATATATGCCTTAAGGGAGAACGTATGGGGTATGCAAGAATAGAGTTTTGAGTTCTTTTGGAGTCCTTGGAGGCTAGAGCAAAAGAAGAAGAAGAAGATGAAGAACTTGTTGATGGATTCTCTTCCCATGCTTGGCTAGACTCTCTTCCAAGGCGTAGATGAAACCCAACTGATTGGTTGTATTGTTTCTTTCTCTCATATTATGTTTTTATTCTAGTTGGTGTATGAATCTTTGTTATGCAATAAAAGTTAATTCATTAGAGTTTATTCTTTGTACTCGAGAGAGACAAGAGTGGATCTTTGTGGATTTCAATCTGAAAGAGCACTTGCGTGTCCGAGAGGAACGTAAGGGCTCTGAAGTGTTACATATTAATAAAGTCTCATTGGTTTATACTCGAGAGAGATAGATCACAGTTCCATGTTTTAATAGATTTATGTGTTACATCCGAGAGGATGGCACTATAATTTGAATTGACAAGTGTATGTCCGAGAGGAATACACTAGCCAACTGGAAATCTGAATTCAAAAGAGAGAGAGAGAGACGATACACTAGTCTATTGTGGTGGATTCAAAGCCTTGGTACTTCTCCTATTGATTAATCTCAGCTTAGTTTAATTAAAGTTCATTGCTTTTCTCTAGATTAATTAAAAACTGCTGCTTTTCTCTTGAATTTGGTAGAATATTAATCCGTCCCTGAGGTTCGACAACCCTTTAATACTCACTGTAGTACAATTGCCTTGTGCACTTGCAAGGGTTTTATATTTAAACGATCATCTTCTCTAAAATCTCTCTGAAATCAGTCGGCCAAAAGTAGTTCTCTCCCTCAACCCAGCCGCCACAACAGTTCCCCCCTTCACAGCACGGAGCTCAGCCGGAGCCCCTGTTCCTCTTCTCTTCCGTTCCAGCCAACCTCTTCTCTGACCACAGCACGACCTCCCTCCTTTCCAGCAGACAGAATCTCCAACAGCACGGCCTCTCCAGTCTCCCTTTTCCTCCGTTTTTCTATCACGGCCAGCCAACTCCAGCACAGAGCACAGCCGGAGCCCCGAAAACAGAGCTCTCCTCCTCTCCAGCAGAACGGCCCTTCTCGACAGAGCCGCCACCACCCACGAGCAGAATACAGAACCTTTTTTTTTTCCTCCTCCCTTCTCAACAGCCGGCTCTGCTCCTTTTATTGACAATCACCCACTCTTTGAACAGCAATCTTCCTTCCTGAGGCCGGCCTAATCATCGACATTCCATTCTCAGCACGACTTCAAACTTCTCAAACAGTAATTTCCATTTTTAGATACCGGCCAAGGCACGAGCTTTCCGTCCTTTTTCCCTTCCAAATCGAGCCAGCTTCTGTTAGATCGAGCCCCTCACCGTCGAATTAGGACCATGGCCCTATCATTGCCGTCGATACCTCGCCTGAACAGAGCATCCGTCAGCGCCGGAGTTGCCGCCATTCTCGCCTGAGCAGAGCATCCGGGCAGAGAGTTCGAACTCTCTGTTTTGGGTATGCCCGAGCCATCGTAGCTTCCTCACGATCGCCGTCCTCGCCTCAGCCTCACCGTCGTCTTGCCGTCGCCGTCGTATCATCGGAAGCATGACCCACCGCCGGCGGTCACCGGAATTCCACTTCTTCTTCCACCCTCCGGCCGAACAGAGCCTCGTGCTCTGTTTTTTCTGTTCCAGACGCCCAGCGCCCGAGCCATCGGGCTCGGGTTGGTTTCGGTTTTCTTTTTTTTTTTTTTTTTCCGGACCAGACCAGAACCGGTCGGTTCAATTCTCTTTTCCTTTTTTTCCTTTTTCTTAATTAAAACCCGCCGTATCAATCTCGCGCGTCCAATCTCCGATCTCGGCACAGAACCCATTTGACGTGCATTCTCTTTGGCGATTTAGGACTTTTACAACCTGCATAAATATAGTTAAATATAATTTAGACGCATCATAACTTATAAATCCATTAAACCCAATTAACGCATCTAAATTAATCAATTAAGCACATTTGTTCATTAATCTCCTAATTACTCACCTAACACAGATAAACATTAATTATCCTTATTTTAACTAAAAATACGACTAACAAATAGGTAGAAAGGCATATAAAAATGTGTATATTTTGCATATATCACATATCAACTCTATTAAATTAAACAATCAAGAATAGCAATATACATCTAGGGTTTCATCTAGCCTTAATAAAGAGTTTAGCTAGACATAGAACTAAAGAAAAGAAAAGCATGATTTGATGGATCAATTAGCATGAATCACTTCTTCTTCTTTGGCATCCAAAAGACTCTTTCTCTTGCTCTTCTTTAGCCTCCAAAATAGCCTAAGATCTAATATCTAATGCCCAAAACGTTCCCCCTTAAGGCATATATATAGAGGTGAAGAGAAACTATTAAACCCCCCTTCCAATTCCAACTCAAAATAAGGCTTAATTTAAGTTTGCCGCATACAACGATCAATCACTATAGTGCCGATCGATTGCTTACTGTTCATGACCAATCTCCAGTAGATACGATCGATCGAGAAGTGATGATCGATCCCGTGTATCTCGTTTTTTTGCTCCGGCGATCGATCGCCTCATTTGATAATCGATCGATTACTATTCATTCTGCATCACAATCTTCCAATAGTCGTAACTTTTCGCTCCGAACTCCGAATTTCCCGCGGTCAGTGGTGTTGGAAAGCTGACTTCTTGATTAACATGAAGCTGAATCAGTCCAATCAGATAAATGCAGATGAAGTTATAAAGATTCAACCATTTGAGTCACTTTTCATCATATCTGCAGCTTACGCTTATTATCCTACAAAAAAACTAAAAACTACATTAAAGAATACTAAAATATAATCAATAGTAACATAAATATAAGTTTAAGAGCTAATAAAATGCAATATTCAAGTGTAGATCATTGGTGCACAAGTTCATGGAAACCCTCTATGCGCACCAAGAAATCCGCAATGTAAAGAAAAAGTAAAAAAAAGTTGTTACACAAGTACTTCCAAGAAGAGTTGATTTTGCTGGGAGTGAGTCATTACATAAAAGAAAGGCTAGGTTAAGGACTAAAGGACATAAGGCTCAACCAAAATCCTCTAGACCCCAAGATATAGCCCCCAAAGCTCAAATTGAGATATTAAAGATTCATTCTAAGCCACCAAATGTTCAAAATTATGATTATGAAGAACACTGGGTTGAACATATGGGTCAAAAATGGTACAAGATAAGACTTCCCAAAGTATCCCCTTGGGCAAGTGAAGAAGAAATTATTCCCACAGGATGGGGGAGTGATGATGATACAATGGTAGCTCCCTTAAAAGAAAAAGAAAATGAAGAGAATGAGATAATTGTATGCAATATGATTTCCTCTTACAACAAGTATGCTCATTTGCTCAAGAAAGAATATTTGGCTAAAAACTTCTGTAGCATGGCCAATAAGTGAAACTCATGTCGATTCTGCATTTGACACCAAGGAGAGCTCGGAAGAAGTCCATATCACCGAAAAAATAGGTCACAGAACAAGGTCAGGGTGTGATTATCATAAAGATTACTCTGATTATTGGAAAGAAAGAGAAAAATCGAAACAACAAAAAGTAGTTCGGTTTGAAGAGCTAAACAAAAGAAGTTCACATCTTCCTTATATAAGTGAACCGCTGGACTATGATTTGATTGCCCAACTATCCAATGTACTGGCAAGGTTGACAATGTACGACTTGCTTCGACTGTCTCCATAAATTAGGAAAATAGTTGTCAAAGTGCTAGTGGAAGCTAAGAGGTGTGCACTGCATGTCAATCGTGTTGAAGTCAAAGGAGAAGATAAGATGTGTGCACCTCATACAGTCGGTCTAGATAACCACCAAATAACAATCACATTCACAAAAGATGGCATGTTGCTTGGAGATATGAAGCACACGAGACCGCTTTATCATACAGGATACATTGGCCATGTAGAGCTCTGACATATTCAAATAGACCCAGGATTTGGAATCAATATCCTCCAGGTTCGCACTCTTGAATATTTGGGCATCTCAATGAGGAAGCTCACTCTAACAATGACTAGTATTCAAGCATATGATGCTAATTCACAAAAAGCCAGAGGCAAAATTCGACTCAAATGTTGAGTTGGAAGCTTAAAATCCGAAGTGACATGTTATGTCATCAATAACCAAACTCCGTACATCCTTCTATTAGGAAAAACTTAGATACATGACAACACGGTAATCTCTTCAACACTTCATCAATGTTTTAAATATGTCGGGGAAGACGGGAAAGTACATCGTGTCTTTGCTTATAAGAAACCATTCAAGGGGGTTGAAGATTATTTTGCTAATTCTTTGATGTATGAAGATGGCGATTTAGAGGAATAAAAAATATTTGAAGTGGGAAGTGGTGAATCCTCAAGAAAACAATGCAAAACAAACAAGTATCAAAGGAAAATATATCATTCATGTGATTGGAAAGCCTTGAGCTAAATATGTTGTGAATGATGTAAAGAAAAAGATACGTAAAGATAAGTATCTCAATCATGCATGAATGAAAATGATTTATTTTCAAGGTATATTATGTCTTTTTTGGCAAAACCTGTAAAGCAATATTTTGATATTGTGAAGGAGGATAATTCCGAAAATCAATATGAAATGGAGTTAGCAGCTTACATGAAGTTGCCTCTAACTCAGTTACATACCTTTACACACATAGAAGATCCTAAAGGATCCATTTTTGTTATACCTGAAAGAGGTAGCTCAAAAGAAATAATATTTCATAGAACTTCCTCTTTTAATCAAGTTCCCATTGAAAAATCGGACCCAGAAGAAGATGAAATCAATTTTGAGAAATATAGTCCCGTTGCAAAAGGCATTACGGAAAAAATGGGTTACCATTTTGGTTCTCCAGGAGGCCTTAATGGGGGCTTAGGTAGAAAAAGTCCTTTACAACTATCTATAAAATCAAAACGAAAAAATAATTCTGTGGAGGGCATGGGATTCAAAGAGGTTATTGACTCCTCTGAATTAGATAAAACAAATGATGAGTCAGTTGAAACTTCTAGTTGGGATTCTGACATAGACACTTGTGATTTCTTTGAATTAGTAGAGACATCAGACCCCCACAGAAAATGTGTTAACATGGTCTCAATAGATTCGTGTGAAAACAAAGAGATAGATGATATTGAAGAAATTGAAGAATGTGAATCAGAAGAAGTAAAAATAACTCCTCCAATGGAAGATGAAGTAAGGGAGATAAACTTGGGTACAAAGGAACACCCATTATCAATATTCCTTAGCGCTAGTCTTACTAGTGAAGAGGCGGAGACCATGATTCATGTTAAGCATGAAAAATACACATTTTTATATGCCCTTTTACCTATTTGTTAGTCATGTTTTCTAATTAAAACGAGGAATAAAGTGAATTTTGGTAATTTTCTAAGTAATTAGGATTAATCAAATAAGGCTCTCTAATTTGCTCAATTTAACATTGTTCCGTACTTTTATAAATATTTGGTGCGTCTAATTTGGGACATGTTTTATTTTGTATAGGTTCGCATGCTCGTACTATTGAACAGCCAAAAGTGAAGCCATTAGACGGGTTTTGAAATGCCAAAGCGACCCAAGATCTGAGATCACGCGCGGAGAAGATCGGAACCGTTGATGTTCACTAATGAGGAAGACGGGCTTGGAATTAAATGAAGAGCATTCAGATTCAATCCGGCGATAGAGATTGCATCGACGGGTTTAATTGGAAGAAAAGAAGAAAAAAAAAGAGAAGAATTGAACGGGGTCAGTCGTCGGGCCGGTTCAATGAAATAAAAAAAAAAAAAAAACAAAACAAAAGATAACCCGAGCGGGGCTCGGGTGTTCTGTTCAGTCGGGGCTCAGGTGTTCTGTTTCTGAAACAGAGGAGGTGCTCGAGCGGCCGGCGGAGACGATGATCGTACACGGCGGCGGCCTGAGGTGGCTGGGCTCGACGGCGGACAGTATCACGGCGGCGAGTCTGGAGCAAGGACTGGACGACGGCGAAGGAGATAGCGACCTCGGGCGATGGTTAAATGACGACGGCAGAAGTTCTGAGGCCATGGGCGGTGGTTAAATGAAGGCGGCGGAGTTCACGGCGAGACTGGAGGCCATGGCGAGGAGGAAAGAAGTCTGATTTTGGAGAAATCGCGCTCAATTTGGACTGTAGAGTTGTGCTGGATTTGGGGGCTCGATTTGGAAAGTTCGGATCTTTATTTTGGGACGGATTTGGGAATCGTCCAAAGGAGAGGCGTGCCGAAGATGGAATCTTACTCGATTCGGGCTCATCCTCAAGGTGGAAGAGAGCTCTCTTTGGCCGTCTATAAAAAGGAGTACAAGAGACAGAGCAGGGAGACGAGAGTCCGAGCGAGAGAGACGACCAACAGTTCTGAGTTTCATCTACAGTTTCAGTTTTTTTTACAGTTCGAGAGTTTCTTTAGTTTCAATTACAGTTCCAGAAAATTTCTTTCCTCTGTTTTGTTTTTATTTTGGAGTTGTATCAGTTGCTCGAGCTCTTGCTGTGAACAGTAACTCCGGGAAGAGGAACAGTACTTTTGGCTTTATTTTCCATTGTTCAAAAAGTCTTGTAAGTTGATTTAATTATTAGTTCAAATGAATTCCATTATTTTTGCAATTCAATTTTCTGGTATGAGTAGCTAAATCCCTGTCTAGGGCTGAGATGAAGCCATGATTAGTTGTAAGAATAGTATTTATGCGATGCAATTATTTTGACTAAATTAATGCGTTTTAACGATTGTTATTCTCAAATTAATTGCATTGGGCTATATGCTGAATATGATATTTGGGTATTACCTGTGATTCATCGTATAATGGATACAGCTAATGATTTGAATCTCATCTATTGATATGCAAGAGAATGCAAAGCTCTATTTAAAAATCTATATGCTTTAATGCTGAAATTTTCCGTAGGAGAATAGATTGAATTCCAATTCTCTACGAGATAATCGTGAAAACAATTGCTGATTTTAAAAGAAATATTCCTATGATTGTCATGTGCTGATTCCTATGCCCTAGAGTTTTAAATTCTTGATTAAAGTTTCAATTTTTATTTGTCAAGTAGTTTCTTTTTCATAGATTATTTAATTGCCTTTAGATTAATTTCTTAGTTAAAACTGTTTAATTGCATTGAGCCTTAGATTAGTCGTAGTTGTAGTGGATCAAATCAATTTAATTCTTCAACAAGGGTAATAATCTGATCTTCGAATTAGAATTCCAAAAACACAAGTCCTTGTGGGTTCGACCTCGTAAGAATTGTGCGACTATACTCCAAACACGATTCGTACACTTGCGAGTAAAATTAGGAGACTAATTAAAACAACAACAAGTTTTTGGCGCCGTTGCCGGGGACTTGTAGGAAATCAAATTCTAAGACTAATTTTACCCTTGCAGTTAATTTTAGGTTAAAAAAATTAAAAAATTAAAAAAATTAAAAACACGTGAGAGTTGATTGACAGTGGATGACCACGTGGACACGTGATCACACACTGCGTCTGGTTAGCAATAATTTTAATCCTTTAGAGAATAGTGAAACTAAAATTGATCTTTCATTCAAAATGGAAGATCAACCTGAGAAATCTCTGAGGGAGTTATTTTCTCCGATCACAATCAACCCTCCATCTTGCATAGTGTTGCCTGCAACCTCTGCAAAGCATTTTGAACTAAAACCTCAGATAATTCAACTGTTGCCCAATTATCATGGTCTTAAAAGAGAGGATCCTTACATGCATGTAAAGGATTTTCTAGAAATTTGTGCAACTTTTAGGTTCACAGACTTCTCTGATGAGTCTGTTCGTCTGCGCCTTTTCCCCTTCTCTTTGAAGGACAAGGCCAAGGCATGGTTAAATTCTCTTCCCACTGACTCTGTCACAACATGGGATATGTTGGTGAGCAAATTCTTGTCCAAATTCTTCCCAATGGCCAAAACCAACGAATTAAAGAGAGAAATCACTGACTTTATGGAAGATGAAAATGAAAAATTTTATGAGAGTTGGGAAAGATTTAAAGACGTTTTACTAAAATGTCCACATCATGGGTTTGAAACATGGAGGTTAATACAACATTTTTACAATGGCTTAACTCAAACACACCGCAACATGATTGAATCAATGAATGGCGGCGCTTTCTTAGACTTGGGAGGTGAAGCAGCTTATAACTTCTTAGAGCGATTAGCTGAAAGGTCCCAACAGTGGGATTTTGCAGGTCATAGGGAGAGACAACATCAAGCTCCTAAGAAGGGAGGTCTCTACGAGATTAAAGATGACGTAGATGTTAAGGTCAAACTCGATGCGCTAACCAAGAAAATAAATGCCCTGAGTTTGAACCGAAGCATCAATGCCCTCAACATGAATGAAGCATGCTCTGTGTGTGCTAGCCCGATGCATACATCTCTGAACTGCCCTTCCATGAATACTTATCCAGAGTGTTATGCAGAACAAGTCAATGTTCTAAACAATTATGGGAAGCCGACAGGCAATCCTTTCTCTGAAACTTACAATTCAGGTTGGAGAAATCATCCAAATTTCTCCTGGAGACAAAGTCAACCACCTATGAATGTAGGTGGGCAGCCCATGCAACCCATGCATAATCAGTTTAGGCAGAATAACCCACCTTATCCAGCTTTGTCTCAACCTCCTACCCAATACCAACAACCAGCCAATCAATCTCCATCTCTTACACAAAAACAATCCTCGTTAGAAGACACTCTCAAATCTTTCATCCAATCTACAAGCCAAGTTATTCAGTCAACTAACCAAGCTATGCTTGAAATGAAAAACTCTACACACATGAATACTCAAGCAATTGCCAAGTTAGAGACTCAAGTTGGTCAATTGGCTACTCAATTAGCAGAAAGAGAGAGAGGGAGATTCCCTAGTCAACCTGTGCCTAACCAGAAGGGCCAATTTTCCATTGGTAGTAGCTCTAATTCTTCACAGAATGAGGAACATGTTCAATCAGTCATTACCCTTAGGTCTGGAAAGCAAATTGATAATAAAATTGAAACTCCTGAAAAAGAAGAAAGTGAGAACACTAAGACTGAAATAGAGACTAAGGATTCTTCTCCAACTGTTGACAGTGATTCTCCACCTAGGAATTTTGTACCTAGGGCACCTTATCCGCAAAGACTAGTCAATCCTAAAAAAGGTGCACAATATGGAGATATTCTAGAAGTGTTTAAACAAGTGCAAATAAACATTCCTTTTTTAGATGCAATCCAACAAGTGCCTTCATATGCAAAATTTTTGAAAGATCTAGTCTCTGTCAAAAAGAAAAATAATGTTCCAAAAAAGGCGTTTCTAGCAGAACAAGTCAGCTCTGTCATTCAATGTAAATTTCCTATCAAATATAAGGACCCTGGTTGTCCCACAATTTCATGCATGATAGGGAAACATCAGATTGAACGAGCCTTGTTAGATCTGGGGGCAAGTGTGAATTTATTGCCCTACTCTGTGTATGTGCAATTAGGTCTGGGAGAGCTAAAACCCACGACAATGACACTTCAATTAGCTGACTGTTCGGTTAAAATTCCTCTAGGTGTTGTTGAGGATGTTTTGATAAAGGTTGATACATTTTATTTCCCTGTGGACTTTGTTGTCCTTGATACTCAACCTGTTCCGAACATAAGTGGGCAAATACCTGTCATTTTGGGTCGTCCATTTCTAGCTACATCTAATGCTATCATTAATTGCAGAAATGGAGTGATGCAAATTTCGTTTGGGAATATGAAGGTGGAATTGAACATTTTTGACATCAGTAAACAACCACCTGACATGGATGATGTGAATGAAATAAACCTGATTGAAACACTTGTCCATGAAACATTTCTTCAAACACATTCCCAAGATCCTTTAGAGGCATGCTTAACACATTTTGGTTGTGAATTTGATATCAATCAGTCAATTGAACAAGTAAACTCATTGCTTGAGTCTGTACCTCTGATGAGTACTGAACGGTGGCAACCAAAAGTGGAGCCTCTTGCCTTATCATCATTACCAGTAGTTCCATCTAGTGTTGAGCCACCTAAATTAGACCTGAAACCATTACCTGATACTCTGAAATATGCTTATTTAGGTCCTGCTGAGTCCTTACCTGTCATTATTGCATCTGACCTAGATGTGGCTCAAGAGCGTAAACTACTTGATGTTCTTGTAAAGCACAAAGAAGCCATAGGGTGGACCATTGCAAATATTAAAGGCATCAGTCCTTCTATTGTTATGCATAGAATTCATTTGGAGGATGATGCCAAGCCTTCTCGTGAATCCCAAAGGCGTCTTAACCCTGTAATGCAAGAAGTTGTTCGAGCTGAAATCCTTAAGCTTTTAGATGTAGGAGTTATCTACCCAATTTCTGATAGTAAATGGGTCAGTCCTGTTCAAGTTGTACCGAAAAAGTCTGGCATAACTGTAGTGAAAAACGACGCTGATGAGTTAGTGCCAACTCGAGTTCAAACGGGCTGGCGTGTCTGTATTGATTATAGGAAGTTGAATGCTTTGACAAGAAAAGATCATTTCCCCCTTCCTTTCATTGACCAAATGCTGGAAAGGTTAGCGGGACATGAATATTATTGCTTCCTTGATGGTTATTCTGGTTATAACCAAATTCCCATAGCCCCTGAAGACCAAGAAAAGACCACTTTCACGTGTCCTTTTGGTACCTTTGCCTACCGTCGCATGCCCTTTGGCCTATGCAATGCACCTGCTACCTTTCAAAGGTGTATGTTAAGCATTTTCTCTGATATGGTAGAGCGATTTTTAGAGGTATTCATGGACGATTTTTCTGTCTTTGGGTCCAATTTTGATGAATGTCTGCACCATCTATCTTTAGTGTTAGTGAGGTGTAAAGAGAAGAATCTGGTGCTTAACTGGGAAAAATGTCATTTTATGGTTCAAAAAGGAATTGTTCTTGGGCATATTATATCTAATAAAGGCATTGAAGTTGATAAAGCTAAAGTTGATTTGATTTCACATCTTCCACCACCACGAACTGTGAAAGAAATCAGATCATTTTTAGGCCATGCTGGATTTTACAGAAGATTCATTAAAGACTTTAGTAAAAATGTGCGATGCCTACCTTTTGAGATAATGTGCGATGCCTCTGATTATGCTATTGGTGCTGTGTTGGGGCAGCGAATTAATAAACTTCCCCATGTGATTTACTATGCCAGTAAAACATTGAATGATGCTCAACTTAATTATTCTACAACTGAAAAAGAATTGCTGGCAGTAGTCTTTGCTCTAGATAAGTTTCGGTCTTACTTATTGGGATCGAAGGTCTATATCTATTCAGATCATGCTGCATTGAAGTATCTTTTATCTAAAAAAGATGCTAAACCTCGTCTTCTCCGATGGATATTATTGCTACAGGAATTTGATATTGAAATTCGGGATAAGAAAGGTTCCGAAAATGTTGTAGCCGACCACTTATCTAGGTTGATAGTTGATTTTACTGATGAATCATTGCCCATAACTGAATCTTTTCCTGATGAACAATTACTTGTAGTGTCCCAGTTGCCTTGTAAAGATTAATAGTTGTGTCTGGCTGAAGACGTAAAACTTAGCGCTACTGGGAGGCAACCCAAGTTTTTTTGAATTTTTATTTTTGTGCTTATTTTTCTTATGTTATTCTTGTGCTTCACTTGTTCTTTTCATGTTGATAGATACTATAGCGTTTCAGTGGAGTGCAGGTACTATCTTTCCCTCCCTCGTCTATTTATTTTCCTCAGTATTTATTTCATATCTTTTTACATTGAGGACAATGTTTCATGTAGGTTTGGGGGTATAGGAAGATATTTGTTTAGGATATCTTAGTTATTTTCTTGCTTGTTTTGAATTTTCCAGTTAAAAAAAAATAGATTTTAGGCTGTTTGTTAGTATTTTTATAGGATTTGGTAGTTTATCCCTTCGTGATGCATACTTCAATTTTTAAGAGATTAATTTACATTGGAAGTGTGAGTAAGTATACTGGAGGATAGAGACACTTAACTGAGAAATAGCATTCTGTTACAGTCCTCTTGGATCAAGTGCTTGAGCTAATAAAACTCACTCACACACACCAGTTACATAAAGTAATACCTTTTAGAGATTTGTTGAATACTAATCTTCAGTGGGATGTCTTTAGTCAGAGTCATTGGTTGATATGTGGTTATCTGTTGAGCTTAAACGATCATGATAGACCATTTACTTGGCTATGGCAAGGGCTTGGAACCGGAAATAGGTTGAGAGTATAATACAGCCTGGACAGAATAAAGATGTGCTTGAAAATATATATGCTGAAAATGAAAAAAAAATAGAAACGAAAATAAAGAAAAGGGGCTGCTTGACTATTATAGGATTAACTTAGGCTGATGCTCAGGTCCGAAGCGGTCCATCTTAAAACCTAATGCCCTAAGCCAACTGGCTGGGAGTCATTGCTAAACCTAAGCATCTTGAAGTCAGGCCTTACACAGTCCTAATGAAAAAAAAAAAAGTCTATGGTGTATTATCCTCTCAAATCTAGAATGTTGGACCCGAAGGAGGCGCGCAAGCATCTGTGCCATCATGAACCTAAAGATTGCGATGACTATGTAGATTCTGATGTTCTTTGGTTAATGGGTAACACTCGATCTGTGTGAAACAGAGATTTAGAGTGTATTGCTACAATGTTCTACACTTTCTATTATTTAAAGTATCATGTTATATCATATTGAGCAGAAATTTCCAAGATGAAGGTGTAGAATAAAACCACTTACTTGAGCGCTTCTATATTCCAGTTGATTATAAATGCAAGTACGTGTGGTTAGTTTTCTTAAGTATTGCAGTGTGTATTTGAAGGGATAATAGGTTTTGTGTTTTGAAGTGTTTAGTTAACTTCTTTCTCATTTAGATAAAGAGTAAGGTTAATTTTATAAATACATGTTTGTGGGTAGCATGGCTGCAAACCCTCACGAAACTTCACTCGTCCAGCCAGGGACACCTGGGGGTTTAAAAGGCTTGTTGCATATGCTAAATGCAATCGTGGTTCCCTACGACAGTGGCATTTATTTTTGAGTAGTTTTATTATTTTTCTTTTGTGTTTTGCTTGAGGACTAGCAAAATCTAGGTTTGGGGGTATTTGTTAAGCATGAAAAATACACATTTTTATATGCCCTTTTACCTATTTGTTAGTCATGTTTTCTAATTAAAACGAGGAATAAAGTGAATTTTGGTAATTTTCTAAGTAATTAGGATTAATCAAATAAGGCTCTCTAATTTGCTCAATTTAACACTGTTCCGTACTTTTATAAATATTTGGCGCGTCTAATTTGGGACATGTTTTATTTTGTATAGGTTCGCATGCTCGTACTGTTGAACAGCCAAAAGTGAAGCCATTAGACGGGTTTTGAAATGCCAAAGCGACCCAAGATCTGAGATCACGCACGGAGAAGATCGGAACCGTTGATGTTCACTAATGAGGAAGACGGGCTTGGAATTAAATGAAGAGCATTCAGATTCAATCCGGCGATAGAGATTGTGTCGACGGGTTTAATTGGAAGAAAAGAAGAAAAAAAAAGAAAAAAAAGAGAAGAATTGAACGGGGTCAGTCGTCGGGCCGGTTCAATGAAATAAAAAAATAAAAAAAAAACAAAACAAAAGATAACCCGAGCGGGGCTCGGGTGTTCTGTTCAGTCGGGGCTCAGGTGTTCTGTTTCTGAAACAGAGGAGGTGCTCGAGCGGCCGGCGGAGACGATGATCGTACACGGCGGCGGCCTGAGGTGGCTGGGCTCGACGGCGGACAGTATCACGGCGGCGAGTCTGGAGAAAGGACTGGACGACGGCGAAGGAGATAGCGACCTCGGGCGATGGTTAAATGACGACGGCAGAAGTTCTGAGGCCATGGGCGGTGGTTAAATGAAGGCGGCGGAGTTCACGGCGAGACTGGAGGCCATGGCGAGGAGGAAAGAAGTCTGATTTTGGAGAAATCGCGCTCAATTTGGACTGTAGAGTTGTGCTGGATTTGGGGGCTCGATTTGGAAAGTTCGGATCTTTATTTTGGGACGGATTTAGGAATCGTCCAAAGGAGAGGCGTGCCGAAGATGGAATCTTACTCGATTCGGGCTCATCCTCAAGGTGGAAGAGAGCTCTCTTTGGCCGTCTATAAAAAGGAGTACAAGAGACAGAGCAGGGAGCCGAGAGTCCGAGCGAGAGAGACGACCAACAGTTCTGAGTTTCATCTACAGTTTCAGTTTTTTTTACAGTTCGAGAGTTTCTTTAGTTTCAATTACAGTTCCAGAAAATTTCTTTCCTCTGTTTTGTTTTTATTTTGGAGTTGTATCAGTTGCTCGAGCTCTTGCTGTGAACAGTAACTCCGAGAAGAGGAACAATACTTTTGGCTTTATTTTCCATTGTTCAAAAAGTCTTGTAAGTTGATTTAATTATTAGTTCAAATGAATTCCATTATTTTTGCAATTCAATTTTCTGGTATGAGTAGCTAAATCCCTGTCTAGGGCTGAGATGAAGCCATGATTAGTTGTAGGAATAGTATTTATGCGATGCAATTGTTTTGACTAAATTAATGCGTTTTAACGATTGTAATTCTCAAATTAATTGCATTGGGCTATATGTTGAATATGATATTTGGGTATTACCTGTGATTCATCGTATAATGGATACAGCTAATGATTTGAATCTCATCTATTGATATGCAAGAGAATGCAAAGCTCTATTTAAAAATCTATATGCTTTAATGCTGAAATTTTCCGTAGGAGAATAGATTGAATTCCAATTCTCTACGAGATAATCGTGAAAACAATTGCTGATTTTAAAAGAAATATTCCTATGATTGTCATGTGCTGATTCCTATGCCCTAGAGTTTTAAATTCTTGATTAAAGTTTCAATTTTTATTTGTCAAGTAGTTTCTTTTTCATAGATTATTTAATTGCCTTTAGATTAATTTCTTAGTTAAAACTGTTTAATTGCATTGAGTCTTAGATTAGTCGTAGTTGTAGTGGATCAAATCAATTTAATTCTTCAACAAGGGTAATAATCTGATCTTCGAATTAGAATTCCAAAAACACAAGTCCCTGTGGGTTCGACCTCGTAAGAATTGTGCGACTATACTCCAAACACGATTCGTACACTTGCGAGTAAAATTAGGAGACTAATTAAAACAACAACAATTCATCTATTAAAAGAATTTTAAAGATGTGTTCGCACGGAACTATACTGAAATGCAGGATTAAGTCCTAAAGTTGCCATGCACCATTTGAACATTAAACCTGACGCAAAGCCTATAAAATAAGCACAAAGAAAGCTTAAACCCTCAACAATGCAAGAGATCGAAAAAGAAGTTCAAAAACTCAAGGAAGCGGGATTTATTATGGAAGAACAACACCCTGACTGGCTTACGAATACTGTACCGGTCACGAAAAAGAATGGGAAAATTCACATGTGCATTGACTTTCGAGACTTAAATGATGCATGCCCAAAAGTTGAATTCCCTTTGCCAATTACAGAGATCCTAGTTGATAATACAATTGATTACGGTTGAATGTCATTTATGGATGGCTATTCAGGATACAATCAAAATCAAAATGCACCACGAAGATGAAAAACACACAGCATTTAGGACACCATTTGGTATATTTTGTTAAGCAGTCATGCCGTTTGTTTTAAATAATGTTGGGGCAACATATCAAAGAGCTATGACAAAAATATTCAATGAGCATTTACATAAAAAAAAGTGGAATGCTATGTTGATGACCTTGCTGTTAAAAGTAGAAATACAAGTGATCACCTCACTGACCTCTGCACTATTTTTGAAATTCTAAGAAAACACTAAATGAGGATGAATCCACTTAAATGCTATTTGGGGGTGTCTTCTGGTAAATTCCTTGGGTTCACAGTAACCAAAGATGGAATTATGGTAGATCTTGCAAAAACAAAATCAATAATTGAAATGAGGCCACCAAGAAATTTACGAGAACTAAAGGGGCTTCAAGGACGATTAGCTTAAATAAGAAGATTCATTTCAAACTTATCTCGGAGATGTCAACCATTATCCCGACTAATGAAAAAGGGAGTGAACATCGTTTGGGATAAAGCATCTGACAATGCCCTTAATGAGATCAAGCGTTATCTCACTCGACCGCCTATTCTAGCAGCTCCCATTCAGGGTCGACCTTTTATCTTGTACACGAAGGCTCTTGATCATTCACTTGGTGCAATGTGAGCACAAAAGACTGAAGAAGGTCAAGAACAAGCTTTATATTACTTAAGTCAAATGATGGTTGGGGCTGAACATAGATATCCTCCAATTGAAAAAGAATGTTTAGCACTTATGTTTGCAAATGAGAAGCTTCGACATTACTTATCGGGTCAAACTACTTTGGTAGTGTCTCGAGTAAATCCACTCAAGATCATAATGACGAAGGCAAGTTCGTTGAATTCTCGATTGGCTAAATGGTCACTTTTGTTGTCACCATATGCTTCGGTGTACATTCCACAAAAGGCAGTCAAGGGGCAAGCATTAGCAGATTTACTTGTTGAACACCCTTTGAAGGATGGTTCAAAGTTGCAAGAAGATTTGCCTCATGAAAACATTTTTTGTGCTGATATCGTCAATTTGCTACAAGATAGATGGAAAATGTACTTTGATGGAGCATTAAGAATCAATGACAAAAGACAAAATGTATTAGGGGTGGGTATTATTTTTATCACACATGAAGATCGTGTAATACCACATGCAGTTGTATTATCACAACCATGCTCCAATAATATGGCTGAATATATGGCCTTAATTATTGGGATGCAATTAGCACAAGAATTACAAATAAAATTTCTTTGTGTTTGGTGACTCTCAACTGGTTGTCAATCAGATGAAAGGAATTTTTGAAGTAAGAAAATCTGAGCTTGTACCTTACTATTCGATGGCTAAAAAATTATTAGAGACATTTGAGGATTTTGATATACAACATATAGTAAGGTAAAAAAAATGCAAAGGCTTATGCTCTAGCAGCATTGGCAACCTCCATGACTGTATCAGAAGGTCAAAATATTGGTGTCTCTATATGCAAAAGAAGGTTACTGCCTAATGAATTTGAAGTACTAGAGGAATGCAACAACATAGAGCAAGTCTCCTATGACTTTGAATTCAATGATTGGCGCACTCTTATAATCGATTTTGTCATGTATAACATTATGCCTAAAGATCCATCAAAAGTTGCAAGTAGGGGTGTAAACGGACAGACACGAACGCGGACAAGCTATGTCCGTAGCCATCCGCTTACTTTAAAATTAGGTGTCCGTCCGTGTGGGACACCCCTATGTGTCTGTCCACATGTGTTCGCTTCCGACATTGACGGACACGGACACAGACACTTTTACCTTAAAATTTATCACGGACACAGATATGGATGGACACGGATGGCTCGGGATGAGGATGCACTCTGTCCGTAGCTGTGTGTGCTCATCTGCCAGACGATGAAATCTGTCTATGTCCGTGTTTGTGACGGACATAATTTTATGTCCGTTTGGACACCAAAATGGACGAATGGACAGACACGGACATCCGGTCGCCATTTACACCCCTAGCTACAAGCATTGACGACGAGCTCCAAAATTTTACTATGACTCAAAAATGAATACATTGTATCATAAGTCTTACGATGGGGTCTTGCATAGATGTTTGTCGGAACAAGAAGCTCAAAGGGTCATACAAGAAACTCATGATGGTGTTTTTACCCAAGTTACAGGATAGGATCAAAAGATTAAGGTATTATTGGCCCACTACGGTCAAAGACTGCATTGAATATGCTAGAAGATGTTTGGCATGCAAATACCACGCAAACTTTATACATCAAGCACCTGAGTTCTTGCACCCAACAACTGCTTCATGGCCGTTTGAGACCTGGGGAATGGACATTATAAGTCCTATCACTCCTAGTTCATTTAAAGGTCATAAATATATAATTGCAATCACCGACTATTTTTCCAAGTGGGCGGAGTCTACTCCACTACGTGAAACTAAAACAAAAGATGTTTTCAAATTTTTGAGAGTCAATGTCATTTATAGATTTGGAGTTCCAAGAAGATTTGTACATGACAATGGGCCTCAGTTGGCAAACTATAAATTTTATCAATTTTGCGAGAAATATGGCATTCAAAGTTTGCATCAGCTGCATATAACCCTACTACTAATGGACTTGCATAAGCTTTCAATAAAACTATATGTAAGCTTTTGAATAAGATAGTTTCAAAAAATAAGCGAGATTGGCACGAAAAGTTGTTAGAAGCATTATGGGCTTATCGAACAATGGTCTGAAATGCAACTCAAACAACTCCTTTCTCACTTGTATATGGTTGTGAAGTTGTATTACCTTTAGAGGTCCAAATCCCCTCATTAAGGGTTGCTTTAGCCAATCATATTACAAGCGAGGAAAATATCAAATTATGCTTACAAGAGTTAGAGGCTTTTGGACGAAAAAAGGCTAGAGGCTCAACAAGTCATAGAACTGTATCAAGCACGTATGGTTGGAGCTTTTAATAAAAAGTTTAACCAAAGGTCTTTCAAAGAAGGTGACCTAGTGCTTACTATAAAATGTCCAATGACTTTTACACATAAATTGAAAGGTAAATTTGAACCCAAATGGGAAGGGCCATTTGTGGTGGAAACAGTTTATTCCAATGGGGCTTACTGATTATTGACCTCCAAGGGTGACCGGTTCTTATTACCTATTAATGGAAAATTCTTAAAGAAGTATTATGCATGAAATATTGCAAGCACCGATACTTCTTTTTTTCAAATAGCATGCATGGTCATGTTTATATTTGAAGAAAAAAACTATGATGTGAGCATGCGCCAAGGTAAAAATGTCTAACAAAACTAACAAAACGCATGGCAACAAAGCGAACGGATGCGGTCTACTTTGGACATATTGACTCACATGCGCCTGGTTCTTCATCTTGGCTCACATGAGTACGACATAACGACACATGCAAGTGTGAGTACTTAAGAACGTGCGTAGTTAGTTCTGCGTCGAGCGCCCACTCGCTTTTGTCACCACCCCTATGACTTTGCACACGTGCATGCACAAAAAACAAGTGCACGAGAGCGTAACATTCTATTCGGCTGTAAGTTGACTTACCTTTGTAGCCCCATATAAAAAAAACTAGGTTCCAATGAACCAAATATTGCTGCTTGGAAATTGGATAATTGTTGAGCAATTGTTACTAACCCAATGCAATTTACATGTTATGATCAAACATCCCCATAAAAAGGCATGTTTCCTTGGATTGAAAAAGAAAAAGGAGGAGAGAATTAAGGGAATTGCCGCCACATGTCATAGGTGTTGCAAAGACCAGTTCTTCCATTGATTACGGAATGGCACAACGACATATAAAAAAAAAGAAAAAAAGAGAGAATAACAAAAGAAATTCAAAGACAAGTTGAATAATCCCAATGTTCACTTTATTGTACAACCCAAAAATAGCAATTGAAGCTACTTCCATTGATGTAAAGGCCTCCTTACAAAATTATTTGATAAAAAAAGGAGTAACAAAGAAAAAAAAACATGAAAGCGAAAGATAAAAAAGAGGTTTTCGCATTGCAAAATTCCCTCTTTGATCAACTCCTCTTTGATGTCGTCCAAGAAGACAATCCGTCATCCCTCTAAATCATCCGTACAAAACAGATATCCTTGCACAAGGATGAAATTGGGGTTGTTCCTTTGATTTTCTTCAGTAGAACGCATGCGATTCCTCATTATTGTCTCCACAGCTTGATCAATAACAACTTGAGAAACACTGTGAAAGTGCATATGGGCACTATATTGAGCAATTTGAACCTGCAAGGATGGCTCATCACAAGGATATAATGGAAAACTAGGCATTGTTTCTTACACAATGTTTTCTAAGGCGTAACACTTCGCTTATAAAGCTTCTTTGTCACCCCTGTTTTCTGAGGCGTAACAGTTCGCTTATAAAGCTTCTTTGTCACTCCTCGGAGGGGCTGTTTGTTTGCATTAAAAAAAAAGAGGAGAGAGAAAAGGGTTAGAATAAGTCGTAACTATAGTGATGACTGTTTCAAACCTTAAAAGAGTCAAATAACTCAAAGGATAAATAAAGGGAAATTTATATAAAAAATCATGAAAAAAATTTTTTTTACCAAAATGTGGCACTGTAGCAAATATTTACTGAAATGGTGTTCTGACAAGCCACGCTGGCGCCTGCGTGGCCTTTTTTTTTAACCGGCCCGAAAGGCGTCGGTTCAACCGACGCCTTTCTCTTATTACAGATAAAAGAAAGGCGTCGGTTGAACCGACGCCTTTTCGACACTTAAATCAAAATTAAGTTTTTTTGAAAGGCGTCGATTGAACCGACGCCTTTTCGACACCTAAATTAAGTTTTTTTGTAAGGCGTCGGTTAAGGCGTCGGTTGAACCGACGCCTTTTCGACACTTAAATCAAAATTAAGTTTTTTTGAAAGGCGTCGGTTCAACCAACGCCTTTTCGACACTTAATTCAAATCACTTTATCCTTTGGACGAAATCTACAATTTTTCACAACCTGATAATACACACACATCACAACCTGACAATACAACATCACAACATGATAACAAGATAAATTTTTTCTGATAATACAAAAGACATGACACAAAATATATACAAAATATATTACACCACATCAAACTATTACAAATGTATTTATAAAATTACAAGAAGTGTTTATTCAATTCTCCTCAACCTATTCCTACCCCGTCCTCGTTCTCGAACTGGAATATCCTCAGGCTCAACGTCAGGTAAAGCATCTGAAGACGAAGCTGCCTGACGTTGAGCACGAAGTGCACGCTGTCGCCGAGTATATACTTTCGAAGAAAGAGGCCTCTCAACTTGCTCCAGCGGGGCATCTGGAACAACAGGTGATGGGGTAAAACTTCTCGTGTCAGCTGATGATGTCAGAATGTCGGGTTCTGGAACAACCTCCAATCCTGGAATCTCAGTAACAACTAGTCGAAGCAATGGCAAACTCGCAAGAACATGTCCAGAGCGATCGTGTAGCGTCTGACAAGCCGCTAGCAAGCTCTCATATGATCGGTCCACCAAAGCTCCCTCCGTCTGATCAAATGTCTGTCGTGCAAGAGTAAGCTAGAAAGAAAAACACAGGTATGTTATCTACTCATTACAAAACACTAGTGAATAAAATCAAATATGAAGTTAATGATACTCACCAACGCCCGCTCAGTGTCGCCTCTTGGTTGATATAACATCTCCGGCTCATGCATGGGTGGCATTATAAGTCTCCTAGTGATGCTCAAATACCATCTCATGTATGCATCTCGCTCAGTCATAGCAGGCTCCCCTTGAACGAGAGTGATCGTCCGGTCGTCCCATCTAGTAATGTAGGCCGCATGATGCGACCTCCAATCAAAACTACCTTGGCCTCGGCGCGATACTCGTTCAATGAACTCAACCAGAAGAGGGGGAAAACTTGTTCTAATCCAAATTGTAACATGACCCGATCCGGAACATGCATCTCGACGATGTCCACACATATAAGCGGCGTTCTAGATAGCCACACATGCGCTCCATCCGTACAAATTCCAGGTAATTGTGCTAACACATCATCATGATATGGTTGCCATATTACCTACACAACATATGAATATGATACTTTACTTTTTGGTGAAATGTACATTTGTCATATTCATAACGCATGCAATATAAAGGAGTAATACCTGCCCGGATCGTTGATAGTCCAATTCCGATCTATACAACGCCAAGACACTGTGAGGATTCACAGTTTTTGTCTTCTTCGCATTCCACCTAACATAACGAGGATGATGAATAAATTATCTAAAATATAACATCATCAAATACCTTTAATAAATAACACATACCGAACTCCTAACGGTGATAAACCATCTAGTGGAGTGCTCCTAATGTTTGGACGACCGACATGCAATCTTTCCCACGACCATAACTGTTTGCCACATACACACCCAACATGAATCAAATATTATACTTATGAAAAATATACTAGTCAAAGATAACATGCTCGTTTACCTGGACAAGGGTGACGCACCCGGCAATCCCTGATGTGCTTGATTGACAAGCTTTTCCCAACTCTCTGTACAGGTAAGCGAGGGTGGCACTGGCCCATGCATACTGTCCCACACTGTACAAATCCTCTAACAAGAGGAGATACATGGGATGTACATGACTGCTGCTGCTATCGGCAAATATAGTGCTACCAAGTAAATACGCCCTTGCATGTTGCTCGACCTCAATTTCGGTGGCATCCTCCGGTAGCAGACTGAACTGCTCTCTCAACCACAATAAACTGACCCTAGTTCGTCCTTTCAATGATTCGCGTGGAGGTACCCGTCCAAGAAGGTGCAAGTACACTTCATTCCAATCAATTCCCACAGTCGAGCAACACACAGCAATGCCATCAACTCGGAGTCCGAGAAGTACTGCAACATCCTGTAATGTGATCGTCATCTCCCCCAAATGCAAGTGAAATGTCTGTGTCTCCCTCCGCCATCTCTCAACTAGGGCGGTGATGAGAGCCCTATCAATCCTGATGTACTGTAATCGTATGAAGTGCTCAAATCCAGCCATCTCAATGTACGGCAAAATGCGCGCATCAACTAGCCAATGACGCACATTTTGCCAGTGCTCGGTGCATTCAATGCACCCGGGATCCTATACAATTTACATTGAAAACTCCCTCAATGCGTGTACAAATTCATCTTTATTGTGGAATATTTGCCCCACATATATTGCTTCCTCATGATATGTCTCCTCATGCAAACCCCGATTTATTGCCCCATCTATTTCTTCATCAGTTAGTCGCGCCCACGTGGGCTCCTCCTCGCAAGGCAATTCCTCCTCAAAATCATCCAAGTTATCCGTAGCAATTGCGATATCCACCAAATCATCTCCCTCATTTTGAACCATCTCTTGCACACTATCCTCTCCTCGTACATCTTCAACATTAACCTCAGGTGAATTAGGCACCCACTCATCATTTTCCCCATCCTCTTCCTCATTAATATTTCCCTCTTGCCAACCACTTGAAACTCCACCGGTAGGTTATTTTTTGCTAAACCTCTAATACATAAGTTGATAAACCTTATTAAGGTGTTAGCCGATGCAACTAGACTTTGGCACCGTTTTATTTGGCCAAATCATTGCAAGTGTGACATGACTTTGATATTCAGCCTACACAAGCATCTCACTATCTTAGGAGAAAAGCTACCTGTGGTCTTCAAGAAAAAATATTTTACTCTTTCTCTCCCAAGTTAGGTGGGATGGAGACCCAGGAAATGCAGGATCAATGAAATGCCAAAACTAGGATTCCAACTCCACAACCATCTGAGTCGACTCTGAGTCCCAACAGAGTCAAAATGGAGCCATATATCCAACCATGGAATCTTATGCACATTTAGCAAAAATATTTAGTTAATAAATTTGCACCATGTTCACCTATTGAAGGAAAATCATGTTAACAATTTTATAATTTGATTGTAGAAGGAGTACTGCAGTTCCTCCCGCTTTTTATCATAGCCAACCTCACCTGCTAGGGTGGTGAAAGGAAATGAAATATGGGGCCATAGCATTTCTATAAGTGGCACGTAATGTGGCTGTGAAAATTAAGCAGGAGAAGTATTTTTCTTGTAGAAAATCTAATAACAAATATTAGACACTGTAAGAGTGTATAAGCTTAAGCTAACAAAGTTTGTGGGGTTTATAGAGCTCGACGACTCAGGGTGATAACGGAGTCACTTAGGGAATTTAATAGAGCAAGTAAATCATGAATTAGGTAACATTTGTGTCGCACTGGAATTTTACTCGGAAATGTAAGGACTGGAGTCGACTTGGGCAGCTTTTTGAAGTCAAAATAAAGTTGTAGGTGTTGGTTTTTTTTAATTCAAGTTTTTGAATTGAAAAAAAACCCTTAGAGATTTAAACCATTAAAGATTTAGACGTTTCACTTTGACCAACCCATCAAAGTGAAACCTCAATGTCGAATAGCTGCGATCTGCATGCTTCGAACGTGTAATTGTTTTCTAATATATACTCCCTCCGTTCTGAATTACTGTGTATATTTGAAAATTCTCCCTGTTCCAAAATACTGTGTATATTTGAGATTTGTCACGTGAGAAGTGAGAACAATTCTGCGTGGGCATTTATGGAACAAATGGCTGGAACTAGTAGTTTGGAACCATGCTACCTCCCATCGATCCCCGTTCCACTCCACCATTCCCCCTCCTTCCCTCCCGCGAGTCAAATCTCCCCTGACTTCTCTTCTCCCCCATGTATTACATCTGAAACACCTCCTTCCTTCCATCCATGCCTACCTTAAGCCTACCCCCTCTGCACTGTAATGACAACTCCCCCAGCTAGCTAGCCTCTTCTGTCCACCTGCTCTCCCTTATGAGGAAGAGGGAGAGCAATAAGGGAGAGTAATGTACATTTTGTCAAAAGCTTCGGAGGAGGCTGAGAGGAAGTCTCTTCATAGAAGAAGTAAAGCAAAGGAAAGGTTTTTAATGGCAGTAGCAAAAAGCAGCGACAGCAGCAAGAGGAGTGGTTCATTGGCTTCAACATAAATGACCATCCAGACTTGGTAATAGAAGTGCTCCCCCACCACGACGCCCGCTCCCTCGCCTCCGTCGCCTGCGTCTGCCGCCACGACACCCTCTAGGAATTCCTCTACCACCACCACCACCACCACTACCTACATTAATACCCCTCCTCCTCCTGTCCATCTCCGTCGTCCTCCTCCTCTGCTATCCTCCCCGTAGTCGCGGCGGAGAAGGTGAGACCTGGTAAAAAAAACTTGTCCTTCGGCCGACGCCAGTACCGGGCTGCAGCACATTGTGTTCGGCATCGTGGCATCGGCGAGGTTCTGGGCGAGTCGAAAGGAGTACATCCAGGTTTGGGAGAGGTCACGTGACCTGATGGGCCCCACGATCCAATAAAAACGAAATTTTTTCTAAATGTACACAGTAATTTGGAACGGAGGGAGTATTTTTTTTAGTCCTTGTTCCAACAGTAAGACTATATATATAGAATTACTCAAAGTATGTGATTTTCTGAAACCTGAGGGGGACCATGCATCTGATCTTATCCATGGGTGTGGTTGTGGCCGTCGTGAATCATGTAGCGATATTACCTTAGATATTCCTGAACGTGTGTATGACATTGTTACCCGGGCTGCCTTCGCTCATTAATGGCTGTTATCCCCCCTGATTTATTGTGTCATTCGTTCACCTGGTCCCTGTTTCCCCTGAAATATATCAAAACACAACAAAGCGAGCAAGGCCAATTGAGATATAGACATCCCTCTCAATCAACAACGAGGGTTGTCATCACCATGAATGTCATGTAGCATACTGATCCAGAAGTAGCAAAGGATGGGTGTGCTTTGGCTGCAAAGTAATTCCCCTCCCGTCATCTTCATAATTGACGAGACGACTTCGATAGGCATTCTATTTGAAACCACCGCTTTTTTTCCCCTACACGTATGCATCCCAAATCGATCGCGGACCAATTCCCTGCTCAGGGAGAAGTCCAAACCAGTTGGTGGATTGGCAAGAACATCCTATATTGCTTTCTCTAGCTGAGATGAATAGTGGTTATTTAAGTGACAAAACTATTCACTTTATAAGCCTTTCCACTATTTTCTACGGCTTAGCATACACCTGGTGATGAAATTGGGAAATGAGAATCATAAAAGCATATGATAATGTTCAGACGCGCTATACATATGAATAAGTTGCTTTCATAGCTCAAAATGATTAAGTAGAGATAATAATATACATCACACAAACTAAGATACAAAACCAAGCTTATTATAAAAAAAAGATACCAAACCAAGCTTACATAAAAAAACTATACCAAAGCACCTGCGGAAACATGCAATTGGAATCCCTAAAGTCGTATAGAATAAAAACAGTTGTAAAGATGTAGAATGGGTATGTGATAATATATTCACATGTTCCTTGTTTGTTCAGAGTGAAAGATGGCTACAAAAATGAACTGATGCAGAAACGTATACACGGCAATCTTTTCTTTCAATTACAATTAATTTAGAGCTCCCGACAACGCTTACAACAGACCGCACCCAATTAGTAGTATTGTCATATACACTATAGATAACTACAAAACTAAACTGCGAAGAGATGATAAAATCGAAGTAAAAAAATGTGGATGTTCAACAGCAATCTGCATTACCAAGTGAAGAAAGCAAACATATAAGCAACAAAAACTCATAGGCTTGTGCACAACACTACACCCGATTATCATATGAACAAATGCATTCGAACATGAGATGCAGATTCCCATTCGAATATCACATGAATATAATCAGTCGTGTTTGGTTCAAACAGAATAGCGTTTCATGCACTGGGTATTGACTTGGTGGGTAATTTGGGGCCTCGTGGGCCGAGGGGAGGGAGTCGGGTTTGGTTCAAACGTTTCGTGCAATGGGTTCAGACAGAAAAGCGTGACCCAAAACAGAGAGGATCAGGCGCTGGGGCATGGGAGATTGAGAAGCACCCTGATTGGCCATTGCAAATGGGGCCCAAAGCAAGGATACAACTGGAGCGTGGGCACAAAGCTCATTGCTGCGAATGGCGGATTTATGGGTGAGTTTACCAATAGATTTTCGAATTGGCCAATTTATTATCAAAATCAATTCAAAAGTTCGACAAGTCAAGTATTTCGTATTTCCAGGCTTTAAGCTTTCAACCTAGCCCTCCTAGCTAAACAGGGTTGGAGGATTTTAAAAAACCCTGGCTCTCTCCTCTCTAGGGTTCTTAAGGGCAAATACTTCCCCTCATCTTCCTTTCTCCAAGCTGAATGCAAACAGAACTCTTCATATGCCTGGAAAAGTATTGTTGTAGGCAAAACTGTGTTAGAAAAAGGTTTGAAATGGAGGGTAGGAGATGATAGAAGTATTAAAATATGGGGTGATAAATGGACTCCCACCCCCTTATCTTATTGCATACAGTCACCTATTATTGATGAATTCAAAGATTGGACAGTTAGCAAGATCATCGACCCTGAGCTTAAAATATGGAGAAGAGATCTAATGAGGTACATTTTTACAGAAGATGAAGAGAAAACAATTGCGACCATTCATCTGCCAACCATGGCAGTCAATGATGAGCTACTTTGGGGGTCCTAAAAAAAGGAATCTTTAATGTTAAAAGTGCCTATTAGGTTGCCAAGTCGATGCTTGATCAAGGTACAGAGCCTAACTGTTCTAACCCTCTGAGTCAGAAAGGGCACTACAAAAAAATATGGAACCTTTCCCTGCCTAACAAGCTCAAAGCTTTTGTGTGGAGAGCTAGCTTGGGCATTCTCCCAGTTGGATCAATTCTGGCTAACACCGGTTTGCAAGTTAGCTTGAATTGCCCTCTTTGTGATGCCCATGTTGAGACTATCACTCATACTTTATGGTCTTGTCCCCATATCAACAACCTTTGGAGAGATTTTACCTGGCCAACTGAATTAGCTGTTGAGTCTAATGTGCTACCTCAAGATCTAATTGATCATCTCCTCAACCTGCCTAGTGAAGACTTGATAAATCTAGGCATTGTTAGGCTCTGGTTATTATGGTACCATAGAAATCTAGTAGTGCATGGGGAGAAAGAAAAGTCAACAGAAGAAATCAAACTATGGGCAGCTAATTTGTGTGCTACTTTCACTATTGGTGCTCCTGTTCTGCCTAATCTTCCTCAAACTCAATGGTCCCTCCCCCCGTTGGCTTCATTAAAGGCAATGTCCAGGGTAAGTATAGGGGTTACGGAATGATGTTTGTGTGTCAAACCATTCACCACCTCGTGCCATGCCAAGATTCATCGCTTCATGAGCTTGAGATGTGTGCCTAAATTATTCAAAACAAAACTTATATCATAAATAAACAATTCACTTAATCGTAAGTTAAATGGTCAAACTACATTTTGTAAATAAACTTACCTCCAACTCGGCGAAAGTTGAGGTTCGTTGCACGCTAGTGATATAGACAAATCATCTTCTTCATTATCTTCCACACGCCTTCCTCTAGAATTTTCACTCGACCTATTTCTGCGAGCACTCCTACTTCTGCCTTCGCCGTCATTTGCAAACCTAGGCATGCGCGCCTCTTTTTCTATAAATAGCTCGAAACTAAACACACGAGGCGCAAAATGGAGCATGACATGCATAGAATTATCATCATCAATTGGTATTACGGTAGTCCTTGTTCCCAAAACAGGCATCTTGTACTTCATACGAATTTTCCACAATCTTTGATCCCATCCCAATTTATTGACCACTTGCATCTCTAGTTCATCGTAAGTACTTGGCTTATTAATCAATAATCCTACGCTTTCACCGCCTTCGTATTCACCTCTATCAATTCTACCACCATATATTAACACAAACGGAACCATTTCTCCCGCCATCTTTTCTCACAAAACAATTAACAAACACTAGCTAATTATTTTCAAACCATACAAAAGCTAAATCAATACAATCATATGTATTTTAAAAGGATATTAAACGTATATTACCGGTGAGACGGAGCGACGAGACAGTGGCGAGGCGGGGTGACGACTGGCCGAGGCGTCGGTGGATAGAACGGCGGCGACGGCGGCGGCGGCGTCAGTGGGGCGAGAACGGCAGCGGCGGCGGCGGCGGTGGGGCAAGAACGGCGGCGGCGGCGAGAGAGGGGAGGAGAACGACGGAGGCCGAGGCGAGCGAGGGGAGGAGAACGACGGCGACGGCGACCAACGGCGGTGGCGGCGGCGGAGAGCAAGGGGAGGCAACAACGGCGGCGGCGTTAGGGATCGGTGGGGAGGATACCGAGCCCGCGCGGGCTATATACGAAATGCCGACGTCTTTCAAAAAAACTTAATTTTGATTTAAGTGTCGAAAAGGCGTCGGTTTAACCGACGCCTTTCTGTTGTAAAGCAAGGCGTCGGTTCAACCGACGCCTTTCTTTTATCTGTAATAAGAGAAAGGCGTCGGTTCAACCGACGCCTTTCAGGCCGGTTTAAAAAAAAGGCCACGCTGGCGCCTGCGTGGCTTGTCAGAACACCATTTCGGTAAATATTTGCTACAGTGCCACATTTTGGTAAAAAAAATTTTTTCATGATTTTTTATATAAATTTCCCATAAATAAAATACGAATTCAAAGTGCATACCACGATAAGTGGAGCCAGTACTTTGAAAAGAAAAGAAAAATTCAAAGGTTAAGTGAGACATCATAGGTGCCACATTAAATTAGCCTAACAAAATTACAAGGGCTAAGTGAGATCCAATAGGTCCCACATCGAATTAGATATATAAATTACAATGGCTAAGTGAGATCCAATCGGTCCCACGTTAAATTAGCCATATAAATTCTAAAGGGCTAAGTGAGACATTATATGTCCCACTTTAAATTGGCCTATGAAATTACAAGGGCTAAGTGAATTCCAATCGGTCCTACATCAAATTAGTCATACAAATTACAAAGAGCTAAGTGATACACTATGTGTTCCACATCAAATTAACCAAAGAAATTGTAAGGGTTATGTGAGACATAGTGTGTCCCACATTAACTAGCTCAATTAAATATCAAAAGCCAAATGAGGCTCATCAAGGGCCCCACACCAAGTGTTGATTAAAAAAAAAGGAGACAAAGATAAAAGAAGAAATAAAAGAGAAATAAATAAAAAAAAGAAAAAAAAATTTATAATGGGTTGGGCTTGTTGACCCCACATCCAAAATGAAGGGAAGCTTGCTCAAAGCCCAAGCTTGGCAACAACAAAAGAAATGGGCTTATTTTGTGGGCCCCGTGCAAAACAAAAATGGTCTAGGTTTGGGCTTGGTCAAGGCCCAAAGCTAACATGACCCATAAAGCAAAGAAAAAAAAAGTCAGTATGATGTCGTAATTTTCAATTGAAAAGGAGAAGAGAGAGATGAAGAGAGGGACCAATGTCCCCCACTTTCCATAAAGAACTACCCTGTTATATTTAAAAATTATAAAAAACTCCCCGAACTGCTAACAACCACTCACTCTACCTTCTAAAATTACAAAAAAACTCTTCAAACTATAAATAATCACCCATTACACCTTCTAAAATTACAAAAAACTCTCCATATTTTAAATAACTACTCATTCCCACCCAAAATACTTACTCACTACCTCATCCTACTACTTACTCACACCCTTATATATACCCATTCATTTTTATATGGGAAGGGGGTCTTCTTTTTTGCCATTACACACCCAAAATTCTAGAAAGGATTTTAGAAAAACAAAGTTAAGGAGACAACATCCTCAAAGCAAATTCCAAAGAGAAATAAATTTTTTTTTCAAGGAAAGATTTCTCTACCAAAGGAAATTCTTCATCAAAATTAAATCTTTAAATTTTTTAAATTAAAGTTTGAAATTGAGTGAAAGAAAGTAAAGTAAAAAAGAATCTACAACTTGAAGTAAAAAAGAAGCATACAAGGAAGAAATCCCTACATGGGATATTTGTAAATTTATTATGTTTCTTATTTTCTTTGTGCTTGTAATTGATGTAATTTTTGTAACCATTGTTTAGCATTATGTTCTTCTTTCTTTTTGTAATTATACTTTTAAAGTTCATCCATCTTAGCTAATTAATTGAAGGCTTTGTAAAAAAAGGGTCGTCTTGCCAAAAAAAAAATAATTCTCTATATCTTATAAGGATTAACTTGAGAGCATAAGAATTACTAAAATCTTTCTCCACAATGAGAACTTTCATGTTATACAAACACATCCTTGTTTAAAACTCCTTTAAATTCCCTGAATTATAATAAAATCCCTACACTTTATCATGTTATAATAAACTCGTTATATCCTTGGGTATAAAACTTAGGTCCTTCCCAAATTACCAACATGTCCTTATACTTTAGAAAAGAGTTAATTAGTGTTAAGAAATAGTTGAGAGAGAGTCAATATGTATCATAAATAGGATGAATTGTAAAACCCCTCTCCCTCCCTGTTGGCCAAAAACACTAACCACTCAAATCAACCCCTTAAGACCTCAAGTGAAAGTTTGCCCCCACAATCCAACAGTGTTAACCAAATATGTCTGCACAACTTATAACCCTTTTTTTTAAATGAGTCAGGCTTAGCCTGCGTCCCTGCAACGCACTAACGCTTCAGTGCAGGTTTTTCCTTTAAAAATGCAAAATAGACCTAATAATCATTAGCATAAAGAAAAAGGAATATTCTGTTAATGGATAGCAGACAACTAATTGTATTGCAAAATACAATTAGTTAAAGCAAAATACCCCCCATGAACAAGTTGTTTCTGACTTCTGAGCTAATGCATTGCTATATCATCCCGTCATAAAGTCATCCATTTTTAGTGGATTGGCAATGCATGTCAGCAAGTTAAACATTGACAAAACATTGTCTTCCTCTTTATTTGTACAATTTCTTAGACAAATTTTCAATTTTGCGGCCCTTATATGAGTTACGACATGTGCTTAAATACCTCCCACCTCATATTCTCCTTGATGTACTCGATTAATGTAATAGATGGCATCTCACGTTCACAAACTCACAGATGAGAACTTTGCCAAGCTTTGAGATCTAGAAACAGTATAAACACCGAGGCTTGAGGCCGTAAAAGGCAGAAAGTACTGAAGCACTAAAAACTGACTTCATATGACAATCCATTACCTAGGTCCTGGAGGAGCTGTTTCACAATAAGATAACGTTCTAGAAAGGCTTCACTTTCATGAAAAAGCATTTAACATCAATAGAACTGCTCAGTAGTGTCTTCACTTTTCTTCTGTCTTCTGAAGAAGTCACCCAAGCGTGCAGTAAAAAGACCAGCTCTACTCACAACTAGACTGAAGCATCCTCCAATACAAGCAGATATAAAACCCAATACAAATGATTGTATAATGTATTTACGACTAGACTAAAGCATCCGCCGATAGTCATATCTGGAAATCAAGTTGAGTCATTTGTTCAATTACGAGGCAACACAAAATGATGAGCTTAAAACCGGTGGCAGTACACAAACCAAATGCGGCCCAGCAGGATTACAGATGATACTTTCATCGCCTACATCAGGAAGATAGAGCTGAGGGGGATGAACATAGCCAGCCATTATGGGCAAACATACTATAGAGATAACTGTCCTCGAACCTGCTGCAATTCTAGGTTAGCAATGATGAATTTGATAAATATCAATTATTTAAAAAGAATTGAAGCGAACTATGAGAACCTTGCTTTTTAGACAGTGATAGATATCCACATTTCCTCCCAGCAATCATCCAGTTCACGGGATTTGCTTTAACTTCGAATAAAATCTCATCCAGCTGTAAAGAAAACGTTACACATCAGGCATTTACACTACTATTTCCAAATCCTTCAGATGATGCTTATACCATCAGTGTCATTATCTTTGTATGTCAAAACTAGTCTCTATATTGGTCTAAGAGCTGCAGAGTTTTAACAACTTCAAAGACGTACATAAAGAGAATTATAATACATAAGAGTTCAAAAGATTGAATTTAACATATAAAATGTCCGAATTGATGCTTCAAGGACGAGAGAGGTAAGCATCATGAACACTAAATTTATATAAGGAACAGAAAAGAGGTGTCATTATTATCACCACCTTCTCTAGTTATATGTGGTCAGCAACACAGATTTCGCTCCGCCATTCAGCCCTAGCATAGATAATTTTCACATAAGCATACATAGCCGGTCTTTTCTCACTATAACTTCCATACCATCATTTTAAGACCCATTACATTCCTGTTCAAGTAGTCATTTTTATGGACGGTCAAGATTAATAGCTAGTTAAGTAGGTTGTGGCTCCTCTTGGGTGCCAAGTTATGTAAGGACTTACGGCTCTTCTCATGGGGTTGATGAAGTAATTGCTTTCTCGACTCTCTGATCTCTCTTCCTCCCACGTCCTGCTCATCTCTCCTCTCTCAACCCTAATCAGCATAATCTCTTCTCTCTCTCTCTCCGTGTCCTAATCCCTTAAACCCTCCCTTTTTAACCTTATTCTCCATTATATCCTCCTCTCTTGACCCTAATTTCTCCCTTAATATTCTCCTTTGTTGATTCACATCGTATCGTATCAGAGCAGAAATGATCCAACCGTTATGTCCAACTCAAGAACGGAGCAGTAATCAAAGGCGACAGTAGCACAGTAGCAGCAGGTCCCTACGCCCGATGTAGGAGTGAAGAAAATAAAGCAGCCTGTGCAGCACAGCACGAGTGGTCCCTCCCGATGTTCCAAGGGGTGGCCAATCAGTTTTGACTTCATTCACTTAAAATTACAAATTTTGAAGAGCTGCAAAACTATTCACAGAACTGTTGAATCATACTTGTGAAATCTTATTTTACTTTGGTTGGATCTCATAAAAAATAGAGCTTTGCACTTGTTGTAGTCATGGTCAATACATGGAAAATGCTCCTCCTGCAAGATCACATACGCACACAACAACTAAAGGGGAAAAAATCACACCTAGACGCTTCCTGGATGAGATTACCTTGCCGGCTAGTTGCAAGCTTTCGTCGTAGCTTTTCAACCTTTCAACTTTCCATCTCATGCTAAATAGTTGACCAACTCTCAGTGCATCTATGGGCAAAGGATGAAAACCAATGGCCAGATATGGATTAGGTATTGGTCTTCGCAGCACAAACACACTCTTGTAAACTGAATATCCTGTATCACAAGAAAGCATGTTCCCCGAGGATGCATCAAATGCAAGAGGCATGTGTGCTCCAAAATATCTATCACCACTTATGCAAAATTTTATATCCAAAATGGTGTCCAACACTGACGCCTTGGCTTCATCTGCAGAATCCATGTTTAGTAGTTTCATATTACATGAAAGAGAGCTATATATGATTAAAGACTAAGCACAAACAGTTTGAAAACAGTAAGTGAACGAAACCCCAAGGAAAAGCTGAATACATGACACAAACGCACAAACATTGTATTCCACAGGGATAACCGTAGCAACAGAAAGGCTTTACCTCTTTCAGTCAGGGCTTCCAGTTGAATATCAAAAAGCATTCCTCCTTTAGATGATGGAGAAATCAAAATTGGGAAAGTACTTGAAATTGGTCTCCCACTTCTATTTTTTGCAGGAAGAAAACCAGCTTGAAGATCCAACAAGGCGTCATAAATTGACAATGTAGCCTTCACAAGGGAATGAAGAGTAACCTTGAACATTGAACCAAAATTCCCCTTAGTATTTGATATGGCAAGTCCTATTTTAAAGCTGCAGTGGCACTTCTACAGAAGGTACACTGGTTTTCTGCTTAATTGTAGATTACATGGGGACAGAAATTTTGAAAGGATACTCAACAAGTAGCAAAATGTAAGAAGACACATAAACTTAAAACTGAACGTGGAAATAATTACTGCAAACTTACATCAGGAGAACTAGGAGGTCTCTACCAAGTACAGGTGTGGTATACCAATTTGATCTTGTAATTGGTCACTTATCATGTCACAATAAATAGAAGACAACAGGAAGTTAAGTGTTTTCTCTGACATGAAGAAAAGCATTTGCAGAAATAGGAAAGAACTGGCAATTTGTGGACATGGGACAATAACTGGTCCGACGTCAGGTAACAAGGAGATTCTGCTGATGCCAGGATCACGCCAAGGATCAGAGTCACAATGCCACTACATATGACTTACATATAAGATGGGGGCTCAAAGCATATACTAAGGCTGGATAGTCACAATGACAATAAGATTGCCAAGAGAATATTAACTCTGCTTGATGACTTTGGCAATAGCAAAATTCAACTATGTACTCATCCAACACTACAATGTTTGTGTTATCTGGAGGGAAACTCATGCTAACATTCATTCGTGTTGACAAGAGAATGCAGTACCTGTAAAAGCAAAGTACCACTGCATATATTTGCAACACGTGTGCTCACATGAAAAGGCTCAGTGAAATGAACAGCAACTGTCCTGTAAACGACACTAAAAGCTCAGCCTAGGTAAATAAACCAAATCAAAGAAACTGAAAAAGAAATATAAAAGGGAAGTACCTTTCAAATGTTTGGTTGTAAGATGATCCAAATTCAAGTTTCAGAGCGATTGTCCTCATTCTATCGACAATACTCTCTTTCTGGGGATAGTCTGAGAGCCAAAATAATTAAAGCCAAAATGTTACAAAGAATTAAATATAAAAAAAACACAAAGCACATTCTGACAACAAAAAGAACTTCTAACCTGACAATTTTCCTCTAGCTAACCTATTATCAAGAGCTCGAACTGGAAGCCACAAAACTGAAGTTATATTGCTCGCCCAATCAGGCAATTCTATTTTACCATTTTCAAATTCTAATTGTGCATGCTCGTTTCTCACAATAGACAGGTTCTCTTTGATCTCATGCTCCATATCTTTCGTGTAGGTGATGCCACAACTGAAATTGTGGCTTTCTATCTCAATCATGGGAGACATCTCAATCACCAGACCTGGACCTGGGTCTATGTTCAAGATAGCTCCTTTTAAAGAGTAATGAATAGGCCTTATAATCAATCCAACCCATTGGATTTCATTCATTAATAAAGGAGATGAGCTTGCAGCAACAATATCGACCAAAGGTCTAGGTTTGAACACCTGAAAAAAGGGAGTCCAACCAACAGATTGACACAGAGACAATATCAGTTCTGTTCTCTTAATGGAATGCACATGCATGCATTTCATATGCCTGTATATACATGTATGTACATGTATACATTATACATATATAGGGAAAACTTTAAATGAGACTGGTCTCACACGGTTTGTATGAGCCTGAGTAACCTCGAGCCGTCAGATCTAGATCTGGCACCAAGAGTGGGTGGTGATATACACTCACCTGCCCACTGATTTGACACCTGACATCGGATTGAAATCCGATAACTCGAGATGACTTGGCTCATGCAAGCTGCGTGAGATCTGTCTCATGTAAACTGGACTCTAAATTGGGAAAAGTTTAAATGAGACATGGCTCATGAACGTTTGCATGAGCCGAGTCACCTCGATCTGTCGGATCTTGATCTAACAGCGCTAGGGGATTTACACTCACCTGGCCCCGATTTAACACCCGCCGTCGGATCAATTTCTGACGGCTATAGATGATTCAGCTCATGCAGGCTGCATGAGCCCTGTCTCATGTTAATTGGACTCTCTCTCTCTCTCTATGTGTATGAGAGAGAGAGAGAGAGATCTTTATAACCCAGTTTAAGCATAGTAATAATAAAAAAATTCAACAATTAAAACTAGTACATTTTCAAAAGTTAAACAGAAAGAGATCATAAAACTTGTGTGATCCATCCTTCCCTTATCTCCAGCTCACTCCTATCATCCTATGGTCCTCCAAACCCTGTCAGGTGAAGGCCCAAATACCGAACATACAAGATTTACGCCTCGGAACCTATACAAAGAATCCCGATATGGTACATAACCTTATACTATGTGCAGGCTGTATACCATAATTACAGCTCTTGGGTTCAAAATCCACAGAGCAATTAAACCAACAGTACCACAAAAGCATCTCTAACCAAGTACTCAAATTGAGATTTGAGTGCCCACCTGTTGATGTGGCAATTTGAGTACTCAAGTTTTGAGTTCTCCAACTGAATAGTTAATTTTTGGAGTTGAAAACAATAAAGAAAATATTTTTTTGGGTGATTAGCAATAAACAAAATATTTGGATACACATCTTTTGGGTACTCAATTCTGAACATTCAAGCTGGATACCCAAATCCACCTTAGCATTTGGGTACCCGGTTGGAGGGGAATTACTCCAACCGAGTACCCAAAAAGAGCCGTTGCTGCTGAGGTGGAGGAATTGGGTACACGGTTGGAGATGCTGTGAGTGACTCACTTGGGAAGTAAACTGATGCAGGACAACTTTTTGGGAGTTGTCTCCTTTTTCATTGTCAAAAAGGTCATTTCACATACCACTTGGTCCCTCACCAATTAAGCAGGGCCATTCTTCATTTGGTACTAGTTAAGTTCAATCAGTGCCCAGAAAGCTCAGGAAGAATACCAAACAGACGAAGTGACAAGTTCGGATCCAGTGGGCAAGGCTGGTGGAATTGATTTCCAATTGAGGACGCGTATAAATAAGGAATTCCCTTGATTCAAGGATTACTTTGAAAAACCTAAGCGGCCCGCAACTAGATAGCAGAGTGGTGGCCATCGAGCACTGCTGCTCCTCATTTTCCAGTGCTGCCCCATCTGAGGCGTGGCTCACGAGGATATTCTTTCCTTCATATATGCGAGTGGTGGCCATGGTGGGTGGATTGACGGAATCTCTATACCAAATTATATATATTAGCAAAAAGAATGGGGATGAAGTGTAAAGATGGGCTAAACTTGAACAAGGAGGTTTAGGCCTTCTCTCGAGCACTCTGTGCACGAGCAAAAGGGGATTAAATGGGAGCAGATTGAGAAGTAGGGAAGAGAGAATCAAATTATCATTAAAGAAATCAGAATGGCCTGTCAACGACCTTACATATTTTGGCGCCCAGCTAGGGCCACAGATAGCCTAGCCAACCAAGAATAATAGTTGTTCATCTACTCAAATCCTAAGCAAGAATAAAATGGGCCTTAAGGGCAAACATTGAGAAATCCTAAGCAAGAATAAAATGGGCCTTAAGGGCAAACACTGAGAAAGCAATAAGCATGGGCTGGCTAACCCAACAGGGAGATGGCAAAGACACAACATCTTCTTCCTTTCTCCTTAAAACCTTAGTTCATGATTCCCCATTAATTTTATTTCACCAAAATTATTAGCACCAACGTGACCTACTGATGCAGGCGATTTATGTTGGCTTCTATGGCCCTGGCTTTCATTAGGCATTCCTTTGTAATAGCAGGGATATTTTAGTCTTTTTGTTTCGAAGTCATGGTAGTTAGTTAGTAGTATAAATAGCCCCGTGAGGCTCTGTTTTCAGGCAATTAGATTTTGAATTTCATTTGTAATTTGAGACTTCGTTTCTGTCCGTGGATTGCGAATCTGGATTGGAGTCTCTTATGTGTTCATCAAGGATATGGTAAAGGACCTGTGGATTCAGCTAGATTTTCAATACAAAATCACTGTTTGTTCTTCTTCTCTTTGATTTTCTATTTAAATTTGCTGTTTGATTTCATTTCTGTAACTCTATTAGAATTGGTTGCTTCACCTACCTGGTGGACAAGGACAAAATTTGGGCGGGGAGAGATGGCAAGTATATCAACAAGAATGTTAAAGAGACACTTTTACCAAACACAAGACAATAAACATTAATATGATTTCAAGAGCTTGATAGCATCCAAGCAGAAAATATCTGGGCACTTTTTCAATTGATTTGTTTGCACAAACACAATTAAAAACATTTACCTTGAGTACAGGTCTGTTTGGCTTTTCAAAGCTCATAAAATCATCAGTATCCAGCGGTTCACCTTTGGAAAAACTATGAGACCGGAACCATAATTGCCCAATCTGTCCTGTAAGTACACCCAAGACATAGGAACCTGATCTTTGCGGAGGAATGTTAAGAGTAATGGTGTTCCACCCAGGATTCATTTTGGAAGCAGCAGATTTCATTGCCTGAAGTTCAAAATGAGAAACAATAAACTGACATAATCATAATCATAATCAAGTAGCGACTTTTCCCAACAATTTGGGGTCGGCGAAATACGTTAAATCATATGCCCTCAATTACAGTGTGATTACCTTAGCACCTTCACCTTCACCTTCATCAGTGATATTTGTTGCAATCAAGGTCAGGCTAAGCAAATCAAGACATATGTCATCAGGGAAGCCACTCCAGAGTCTCACAGATAAAGTACCAGGATCGCCATCACAAAGTTCAAGGGGTGGACCCGGAATCCCTGAAAATGTTATCAACGAAGACACATCCAAGGGCACGGGGTGCTTCATTTCACTATGAGCGAGCCGAACAACTTCTGATTGAAAAGCTTGACGGTCTTTGATAACAAATAAACCCTTATCTAATGATAATAATCTAACACAAGAAGAGAGGTAACCAGCAGTATCATTAAGTGTCTTTTGGCACTCTGCAAGATTTGGGAGCACTTCTGCCAACAGATCTTGCCATCCTTCACCAGCATAAAGAGCACAAACCTTTTCATAAGATTTTGCTGCAAGATCAAAGTTCCCATGTTTAAAGCACACAGTTGCAAGTTCACCATCAAAGACAACTCCATGCCTTCTCCACCAAGAACAGTGATAATTCTCAGCAGCACCTTTTGTCAGCTGCAGATATCTTTTCTGAAAAAATAGGAAAATAGACTGATAAGCCAATCAGAGAATCTTGTCTCAGCAAGATCTCGGTCTTGCCAAGGGTTCACGGAATTTTTTTCTTTTCAAATTTCAGAGAGACATTGCAGCCAAATCTCATCTCTAAATGAAAAATTGTAGGGTCCATATTTCCATGTATTGACAATATCGCTATGCATTAAAAAAGCAAATTATTTTTATTTTTTAGTCCCTAATCCGTAGCAAATCAGTCATTCTTCACATGCACATATTCATAGACACAATCAATATCCAAATAGTATGTGATTAAACAGCCCATTTATTATACGCAATGAAGGGCTTGATTTCTAAATATTACAACTAAAATCCACTCATAGACTGGAAATCTTGCAGTACAAACACAGAGACCTGCATGCCCGTGCAAACCCACTCATAGGTCTCGTGCATCGCTAGTAGGTGCTAGCATTCCAGACTGCAAGCACTATAAGCATTTTAAAAAAAACCTACTTGCGAGCTATGAAAAAAGACATGCCTGAAAGACTAATAAAAACTAGGAAAGAATTTGAAAACTTAGATGTCAAAGGAAAGGTTTTAAAAATATGGTTCAAGGTCTCAGGTGAATTAGACTTGTCAACTTTCAAGAAATGAACTTTTCAAACTAAAAAAAAAAACAAATACGTTTTTCAGGCCAGCACTAAACATTGAACCCTTTTACACATACAAATAGATATATACATGCATCCACCATACACATCTACATAACATGCGTAATGCGTAGAGTTTAGGATTAGACAGGAATTGTGGTGTTTGTTACATGAAAATGAGAAAGTATTACCAAGAACTTACCTCATACTCTTCAATGCATGATAACGATTTCAGAAGATCACTATCAGAAATTGTATGCTGCAGTGCTTTTTCTGCAGCAACATGAATTTCAGAGAGCCTCATAGGTTGATCAAGTTGTAGAGTAGAACTCTCCAGGTTACCGGGTCCAGAGTTGATCCTGGACATGGTGCCTCCGTGTACTTTGTCTGACGGTAACTTTGAAGACCCACCTAAACCTGAACTGCCAATGCAAGAATAATATAGAAGTCCTAAGAGCATACACAGATATATACAACTAAATGATATTTACAAATTCCTGTAATCAGATATCAGAGAACTTTGCACGGATTTTGTACCAGCATTTTGACTCTGATAGAGTCAAATTGGTATAGAATCCATTGCAACCAACCCCAAATAGCTGAAATAAAGAATATGACAATATCAGAGATCTTGCATGATGTCATTACCCATCGAAAACACTTTTCCGACCATCAAATAATTCATTCACATTCCCAGCAGAGAGCGAAGCTCTGCGGCGATTAGCTTCTCGAAGAAGCAGACAAGGTTCCAAAGGCAACGGTTTTCTTTGAATATTGATATGCTTGACTCCTGATCTTGCCTGAATAATCATCTACAGACATAAAGAAAGAAAACATAAGCAAACTCAAGGCCTCATGACAGCCATCCTTATAGTGGCAAGCACAGTTGCTACACTACTATAGCATCAACCATGATTGTACATCTTATATAAAAATATATATGGCAATTAACACTTCTCTAAGCAGTGGATAACATATAACCATTTCGATTCTGCAATTCCACACATGGCCCCAAATCACCTTAATTCTGTTCTCTATCACGAGTCAATTACTTCTACGTGACACATATACCCATGAGAAAAAAGAACAAATAAATCTTAAAGCTAAATGGTGCATACAGTTTTTTAGCATAAAAAAATGGTGCATACATGAAGAATGTTATGGCAGAACATTTTTTATTTACTGTGTAGAATTCTCTAACTCCAGAAAAAAGAGAAAAAGAAAATAAAGTTAAAATGACAACTTCGTTTTTGTTATTTTACCTCTTTCTCAGACCTCAATACAAGCAAAGTAAAAAAGGTATTTTTTTCTGCTTTTCTTGTACATTTAATGGATTTGTATTCACGTAGTGAAGGCATCTCCCAAGTCAAAACTAATGAAAACACAATAGAAAGACAAGGCATGAGAAATCAACCAGTAAAAAAAACAACGACGATGATGGCCGTAGCACTGGAAGTTATATAAGGAAAAAGTTAGCTAGAGCACTTTCGTGCACACTGCTGAGGCTGATCCAACGACCCAGAATTACAGGGTGGAATTTGATATTGCAATTGTGCCCCTGGACTGCACGAACGGGCACTTCCTGCCTGTATGTGCTGTGCATACAGGCTAACGCCCCTCTACATATAACACACAAAAAGAAACAAAGCAACAACTGACAAGAGGAAATGGTCTTCTAAGGGGTGTACTTGTCATTAAATCATAAAGTCATCATTTAATTGAGAAATACAGGCAGCTGTTTCTCCTTCGTCAAATGGAGTGTTATACAAATATAAAACCGAGAAAATTTAGAATTTGTGATCACCCCTCAAGGTAGGTGAGCATTTGCAAAATCACTAAAAACATAATACAAGCTGGTTTCCAGTACAGTCTATAACATGCTGCCTGGTCAGATAGAATTATGCTCTACACGGCATTTATATTTGGGTCCACAAAAGTGGCATAAAACTAAAAAGTGCTATTGTTATAAGTCACAGATATTGGACTTTTTTGTACAAATAATGAATTTTTAATAGATCTTACTTTCAGTCAGCATTTATTACAGACATAAACGATATAATTAACAATAGGGACACAAACATCTCCCAAGTCACTTGCATATCTACGTGTACAGGAAAACCATGTCAGAAACAGACTTACCTTTTCTTTTGCCATCACTGAGGATGAAGCATCAGTGGGGACGGAGGGCCAGACTCCAGGCTTTGGCCACGGTAGCATGCTTAAAGCTGCACTGTAAAAGAAATCAGAAAATGCATCGGATGTAAATGACTAATAGATATGAGTCATCACTTTCTCGTGCAGAGAAAGAGTACGATAATGTTAAACTAAAAATAGAAAACTGATATTGCGACACAGGTGTAGACATACACCGGTGACATGGCAGTGTCTGCTGGACAGTAAAAAAAAGAGTTAAAGTGGGCCTCACATGGTCCACTTTTGCACTGTCCAAGAAATACCTGCCACATCACCAGTGTGCACTTACCAGCTTCCCTAAAAAAATAACAGGAAGTGGGCAACATCTGTTAGTTGTAGACCGTGTGGCAGAAATACATTAAATAGGCCATGAAAGCCTTCTGCTAACAGAAGTACGGTTCTCACTGCTAACTAAGAAACAGAATACTGTTAAGATGCTACTTTCAACTGGCATAGCATTACAAATATTAGGACAAAAATAGAAGACCATTAAAGTCCAAAATTAATAAGGAAACAAGAATCGGACAACTTATGTGGACCACTTTGAGTATATGGTCCATAACATTTCACCATTGCTTCCCCTAGGCCTTGACCTCAAGGCTGCTGGAAAATTTGCAACCTCTCTCATGGTTGAGCAGTAAGACAACATATCTTGCCATTGAGGGTGAAAGTAAGCTGCATTCGATCGAAGTCCAATCAAGCATAACCAAGGTGTGTAGCCAATCAATCCCAAGGACAACATCCACCCCCCTTCAAAGGAAGGGCAGACTCACATTCAAGGTAGCTTAGCCCTGTCACCAACTATTACATCCAATAGAAGGCAATCTGGAATTTCAAATCCGAGCTCACGTGCAACACCCTCATTAACGAAGAAATGAATGCTCCGAGTATCGACCAACACAAGTACCCGTTGTTTGTCCATCTGTACTGTTGACGCGCATGGTATAAGGAGCATAGACACCCTTATGTGCATGTAAGGATATCATTGGACAAATGTCATTGACCAACATGGCCAAGTCTGCGTTGAAATTAGCAGCTGGCCCCTCACCCTCCTCTATAATAAACGCGTGCACAGATTTGCAAGTGGCAAGTGACATTTTTCATCACAATTATAACCAAGTCTGATGCGGACATCTACGAGATTACCTTTATTTAGTAGTTTCCTATTTTAGTAGAATTCTATTCTAATAAGAATTACTCTTTTAATTGAGTCCTTATTTAAGCATATTACTTTATTTAGGAGAGAAGATTTTTTTATCCCGTTTTTAATTAGGACTTTCATTTTCATAAACATACTGTAAGCCTATTTAAAGGCATGATCATCAATGAAAAGGCAGTGGATGTTTTTGTGAAATAATACCTTATTTCTCCGGTGAAAACCTCCATTAAGTGATGAGGCTGAACAACCATGGTGTCGATACCATGGTCCACCGTCCGGTGTCGATTTCAGCTGCGGCAGTAATCTCTAGTGGTGATTCCAGAGACATCTATCCCTTTTATCTCTCTATCCCCTCTGTTTCTCTTCCTTCACATGTTGTCCGCTATCAACTTGTGGCCCATCAAACAACCTACACCCAGTTCATTCCCCTCCCGCTCTGATGTTATACTCCAACATTTGATTACTCTGAATGCCAAATTTGATGGGGTCGTCTGCCAGTATGCTGAGATTAATGCTTGTCTCGGGCGCATGTGCTCTCGCATACCATTGGCTGTCCCCAATTCACCATAAGACAGCCCAACGCTTCAAGTGCTCCACGTGCATCAACCATCTGGTGCAGTGTCCGTGCCGACCACCCATGACCAATAGTCATATGAACAAGACGGAGAGGCTCTCTCTCTTATCCCTCCGTCGTTAGATGTCACTGTGCCGGTTCATCAGTCATATATAGAAGTCTCACCGGCTACAATGATCCACGAGACCGTGCCACAAGGGGTGATTTTTCCTTACACGGAAGGGCCCTGCATCGAAGCCCAAAACTTGGAAGCGCCTCATGACTCTCAGCTCGAGCCCTGTACTCAATGGCCCGCGATCATTCTTGACAGTTGCATTTCTTCTTTTTTCGATGGCCACAAATTCTATCCCGGCGCCAAAGATTGCACCTTTCCTGTTCCAGTCATGTCTGGTGACCACAACCACCACGCCGCCACCAGTTGGAGGGTCCTGAAGTCCGTCAATGGTGATCTGCTTCATCTTCTAATGCCTCCACCCGATCCGCCACCCACTCCTCGGCCAGCCCACCATGGTTACTGTCGAAGCCGTGGACATCTTTTCCCTTTTCATTGTCGTAGCCGACCATTTGCATTGCCATGCCACAACCGCCGCTACAACCACCAGGCACTGAGCCATCGCCCTATTACGCCGAACCACCGCCTGATAAAGCAGAGTGACCAATCGCGACACCATCGTGTGACTGATCGAGCGTCTCTTCTCCCGGTTGTCACTCTGTCCCACAGCACTGCCTCACCTCTTTGGTCTCCTCTCCAGGCCGCCGTTCTATCACCTCATTGCCACTGCCGCCCAACAGTCACCACTGCTGCCATCACGTCACTACCGCCGCCACAATCGCCCTAGGGCACCGCCGGCCCTTCTTCCGAACTATTACTTTCTCCCTTCGAAAGGTCGCCTTGGTTTGGACTCGGTTCAGAGTTTTATTCAATTTGAGAGAACTCGATTCAATATTTACTTTGGACCAAGGTTAGCTTCAGTTCACATTTTATCTTGGACGAACCCGGTTCACGTTCATTTTGGATCACAGGTTCAGAATTGGGTTCGGGTTACTTTTGACGAACCAGCCTTGGTTCCTATGCCATCGTCTACGGTCCTGTGTTTTTATGGCTTTCAAGCGGACCCCATCTTTTTGTGCTTACCTCGCCATCCATTGCTGCGTGATAATTTGCCAGCCACTTGAGCCCTACTCGTCATAGTCGAGTCTCTTTCACCCGTGGAGAATGATGCAAACATCTATGAGATTACCTTTATTCAGGAGTTTCCTATTTTAGTAGAATTCTATTGTAATAAGAATTACTCTTTTAATTGAGTCCTTGTTTAAGCATATTACTTTATTTAGGAGAGAAGATTTTTTTATCCCGTTTTTAATTAGGGTAGGTCCTTGATTGGCTTGTAACTTTCCTTTTCACAAACATATTGTAAGCCTATTTAAAGGCATGATCATCAATGAAAAGGCAGTGGATGTTTTTGTGAAATAATACTCTGTTTCTCCGGCGAAACCCTCCGTTCAGTGAGGCTGAACAACCATGGTGTCGATGCCATGGTCCACCATCCGGTGTCAATTCCGGCGGTAATCTCTGGTGGTGATTCCAGAGACAACTATCCCTCTATCCCCTCTGTTTCTCTTCCTTCACGTGTTGTCCGCTATCACGGGTGAGTAATTGAAAATGATAATCATGCTGGAAGTCAAACTAGACGTGATGGAACAAGATCAAATGAGTGAATTCAACAGATCTAAGAGCAGAATGTTGAATTACAAAAATAGAAATGAACTTGAAATTCCATATATTAAAGGAAAACAACTCCTGCATCAACAAGAACTGAAAGACGTGTGAAATCCAGAACACAAAACAACTTGAATGCACAAATTGAACCAAGGTTTAGTTCTTAGGAGGTACAGAGCACTGTTACATTCAATTTGATAAGATTGAGGATGTCGGAAATGCAATGGGACCTGGAAAATGCTACACATAAATGGCTACGATCTTACAGGAGAGGAATAGATGTTTTTATTCCAGAATCCCCTCAGCTTTTAAGTAACCCCAAATCTGGTTGACAGAATGGATAAGTCATTCTTCTTGTACAGAACCTTGCTCCACTTCAAGCCACCTCTGATTGTTCATTTTTTCCGCATAAGTATGGGCAACACAAAGCATCATTAATGTCAGAATATTGATAGTGTCCACCTCATTGGCTATGGCATCGCATAGACCACCAATAAATGCTCCAAGGAATGCATTTCTCTGCCAGTTGCCGACTCAAGTAGCCAGCTTTCGTGTTTGTCCACATATTCTTGGACAATAGCCTTTTGTTGGACTTGAAAGAGTAATTCTTTAAAGGCTGGGTACGCTGAAAGCCTAAATCGAACAAGCAAGGCCAGCTCCATATCAACCAAAGTGGCATGAGGCTTGTGATGAAGGTAATGGCTGAGCCAATGTAGGCCCTCCCTGTGAAATTATTAAGCCATATCAATCTTTTCGGCCTTGGGATAAGGAGGCATAAAAAAAAGTCGAGCATGCGAGACCCACAGCTCTGGCTTGCCAGCTTTAAACCTCACGAAAGTGAGGCAGGCAGGACATGCTTGTGCATTGACATCGTACTCATGGTTGGCACCAAGTGGCTGCTCATAAAATAGGTTATGTCCCCTTGGGTGGCAATCATCATGGCCGCGGTACGTATGGTCGCTGCGGAAGTGCAGAGGGCAGATTAAGAAGCTGGTCATCATGACCTACAAGCATGGTTCGCAATATATTTTATCGGACACATATCAGTGACCTAAATATAAGATAGGATGCATCGAAGATATTAGGAAAAATAATATTGGTGGCCTAAAAATGATTTTAACATATTGTAAATTTAAGCATATAACAACATCTAAAACCACTAATACTCACCTCAAACATTCACAACACTATGTCGACATACTTAATACTTTTGAAGATATATAACTAGATGGTGTACATCTAAAAACACAATTTGAAGCCACTAAGAAGATAAATATCAACCAGAGCTGGAGTGACATAGAGGTCCGCCAGGTGCCTGACCACTAGTAAGTATATGGAAACCAAGTGGGCACAGTATTATTATCTGCCTAGGCAGTTGATGTAAGATCCCATACGGGTGGGTAGGTTGTAGTTAAAGTAATAGTGCTAATGGTTGGCATTAACATGAGTCTTCGTAGCAAAAGTTAGATGACTCCTTTTAGAGTGGAAGCACGTAGGAGTGTTCACAAGTATAAGCTGTACTAGATGGCTACTTTTAGAGTCAAAGGACAGAGGAGGAACTGTATAGGGGGGCCAAGGAATCATGGGCGGGAAAACAATTATGGGGATCAGGGTCCAATATATCTGATATAAAATATATTGCGAATAGCTGAGATACTTGAGATATATCTGAAATATTGTAAAAATGTATCTTTCCCCAAATCTTGTATCAGTCAAGTAGCAGATACAAATATATCGGAGATGTATCTAGGATATTGCAAACCATGCCCACAAGGGACCCGCGGAGAGGATCTCCTTGTTGATGCAGAAGTGGTTGAGGCCTCATGTGGAGAATGGCAGCAGGCTGTACACATAGGAGGCTGCTGAGCATTGTTCACGGTCACAAATGAAAGCCACCAAGCTTGAGAAAATCCAATTGAGCCCGCCGAACCATGTCGGACCATACTAGAGGATAAGGAACGTAGAGGAAAGTGGCAACAGGGGCCTGGAAGGCTGCCTTGAAGAACATGAGTGGAACCTGTGCAAAAGATGATCGAGAGGAAGCGACCAACACTAGGCTAATAGACACTGCGCCTAAGAAGACGATCAACACTTGGCTGGCTGATCTGGAACACCCAACGATGTAGGACCCGTCTTTAGAGAGGTGGGCGCATCTTGCAGCAAAAGACAAACACGGATCAGCTGGAAAAGTTGGCCACCAGTCCCACAATCATTTGAGGGTTCTGCACCTTCATAATCAAGTAGCGCCTTTTCCCAACTATTTGGGATCGTCGACACGGATCTTACTCCTCCATTGAGGCCTGTTTTGGGCTACCTTTTTTGTAAGAGATAGTAAAGTCAAATCTTTTTTATTAACTCCATCCAAGTTCTCTTAGGTCTCCTTCTCCCTCTTTTAGCATTGTTTACATGTCATAGGGGCATCTAATAGTCTTCTTTGAATATGCCCATACCAACGCAACCTACATTCCCTCAGCTTCTCCCCTAAAGGAGCTACTCCTAGACTCTCACGAATATATTCATTTCTAATCCTATCTCTCCTAGTTATCCACTCATCCACCTTAACATTCTCATTTCGACTACATTCAATTTATCTATATGACTCCTCTTTGGTGCCCAGCACTCCGCTCCATAGAGTATTCCAGGCCTAATGGCTATCCTATAGAACTTGCTTTTAAGCCTTTTCAGAAAACGCCTATCACACAAGCTGCCCTCCACTTTACCCACCCCGCATTTATTCTATGCACCACATCACTATCAATATCCTCTTCTTTATGGATAATGGATCCTAAATAACGGAATTGATCACACCTTGGCACTTCTTGCCCATCTATTTCAACTAAGGCTCTATCTATAGTTCTACCTTCCTTAAAATTAAATTCCATGCACTCTGTCTTAGTCCTAAATAACGGAATTGATCACACCTTGGCACTTCTTGCCCATCTATTTCAACTAAGGCTCTATCTATAGTTCTACCTTCCTTAAAATTAAATTCCATGCACTCTGTCTTAGTCCTACTTATTTTAAAACCTTTTGATTCTAGAGCATCCCTCCACAATTCCAGTTTCTCATTCAAACCTACTTTACTCTCATCAATTAAAGACCCTCGATGAAAACCTACTGTAACCGGAAACTCCTTAGTCCCCCCCCCCCAATAGTCCGCACACTAGTCACAACTCCCTCATACATATCCTTTATGATATCTATGTAACCTCTTATGATACCCCTCGTCTTCAAAACACTCCAAATAAATGCCAACTGCTGTGCAGTATCCATTTTTTGCACTGTTTCCCGAACGCTCGAGGCCGTCTTAGAGGCGTGGGCCTCCAACAGCTGGCGAGAACAGTAATCTGGGTGAAGTTGCATCCAAGTCAAGCTTCCATGGCGGCTGGGCAGAGATTCGGCCATGCCGGGTGCTCAATCAGCCCACTTTTGCTATTCGAGGCACATGCCGCATGCCATGGAGAGTGGGAGGATAGCACTGGCTCTGCAAGACTGTCTAGAATGAATTTTCAGGTAAACTAGCTATTCATTAACTCACGAGTTCGAATGAAATGGAGTACGTAGAAACGCATTGAATAGGCTATGAAAGCCTTTTCTTCAACTAGGAAATAGAATACTATGAAAAAGCTAACTCTAACTTACATGACTATATACTAGATTGGATTAAATTAGAAAAGTAAAACCTAAATTAATAAGAAAGAAGAAAGACTTAAATAGCTTATGGGAGCCCCTTTTTTACTAACATAGTTCATAACACTGTTCAAAGTTAAGAAGAACCAAGTAGATCTGATTTGATACATTCAATGAACCTGCCAAGAAGACACAAGTGAAAACAATGATCTTGATAACACATTGTTGGTAGCTTAAGGCTGCAATATGAACCAAAAATGGGAAAGATGCATTGAGTGTAAATGACGAATAGATCTATATCATCACTTTCTCGTGCAAAGAAAGAGTAAAACAAAGGTGTCAAAAGAAAGAAAAAGCAGCAACTATGCAACATCCGTTCAAAGTTTAGAATGATTTAGCACACTAAAAAGTGAAAACACTATTTAAACTTGATGGAAAAGATTAGGACAAAAGAACAATCAAGTTGTACCTGTTCAGAGGGCTCCTCTCAATTTCACTTTCATATCCAATCAAATAGGCAAGTCTCATAAACTGCTACAGCCAAAACCACCATTTGCTTAATCAATTTGGTTATTTTCAAAGAAAATTTTGACAAGCATCAAGTCATATAATCATTGACAATGTGAACATTCTTCATACTAGATGCCATACAAAAACAGAAGATCATCAACAACATAATCTTTAAGTATAGAACGACAAAAAAATACAAAAATGCAGAATGTTCTAAAAAAACCATTACCTTGACACGAGCTAAAGAATAAAGATCACCCAGGAGTCGGCAAAAGTCCTTGTCAATGGCAGGTGCCAACAGTTCATTACCATGACATGAAGTAGTTGTGCTAATTAAAGCAAGGCAAGCAGTTATTATCCATACTTCACGCATGCAGAAAGGCAGCGAATTCTGCAAAATTGTCAAGGATATTGAAATCATAAGCTGAAAATTAAACCAAACGAAAATATTTTTTTCTTTTCTCATGTTTTATTCAATAATATCATTGAACATGCACTTAAAAGAAAATTCATACTTCATGCAGTGCCAATGTCTTGGAGAAACTAATTACAAACGAATAGCCTCTGGACACAACCTCAACAAGGCGTTTAAGCTTGAAAAGTAGCTGTAGGACAAGATAAAATTAAAAACAACAGATCAGTCCACAAGAAATCTTTAAAACATACTTCACATACTAACCAGTCAAAACAAATTCTAAACAAAATTGGTTCATCATCAAGGAGGTATTTCTAAGACACCTTAGCTTGACAAGCAAAGAGATATTGCCGAAACTCAAACTCTCTAAAAGAGTCATCAAGAACAATCTGTGTCAGGGGCTTGTTTCCAGGATTTAGAAATGCAGCTTGGTCATCTCCATGGTCTAATCCTCCAAAATCCTTATGCCTGACGGCCTGAGAATTTACTGCATTCAACCAAAAAGTTTGCAAATTTACAATGATGACTAAGAATTAACATAATAAAAGTTTTTACCTTTGTTAAACATTAGGTCATATACACTCTGAAGACTATTAGTGAGGTTAATATCACCAGTTTTTACTACACTTAAGATTCTCAACATGGTATTAGAGTCAAGGCTTAGGCTTCTGTGGATAACATATAAATGTTGCCCTCCAACATTCTGAGAACATGTTAACAAATCACTTCTCCTAAAAGCTTAAGCAGTTAGGAGAGGAACTGCGTATCAATATTTTCCCACCTGTGCACACTGCACACTCTGTGTGATTGGCAGAATCAGACCCCCAAAGCTTAAAAACCACTTCAAAAGCGATTGAAAACTGATTCTGACTGTTTGATATGGTCAGACAGATCATCTAACTAATTCATTTAATAAAGATTAGGCATCCTATTCACCATGAATCTTTGGTCAAGTGGGTTTACCACTAATTTTGTCACAAGACATATAGATCAATAAGTGGTGATTGATTAATCTTCATCATTGATAATTTGAGTCACATAATACTGGATATTGATCTTCAAAAAATCATATTGAATTTACCTAGTTAATTTATTGCCACTAATTTAACGTTATCTTCTGAAGTTGATAACAAATATTTTAAACCACACATGTTATATATTTTCTTCAAAAGGTTTCAATAAATACATAATCGATGCAATTAATAAGTAAACTGACGCTAATGACATTATATTTGTTAATAGTTTATATATAATCTAGCTGAAACATATGTCTGGTTCAACTTTTGTTGTTACTAATTCTTATTGGTTTACCACAAAAAAAGGTTAGCTTTCAACATGCTCAAAATCCCACGCTAGTGACAAGTAAAAAGTTACATACAAGGAGGGCATGAAGCTCATTGTTAGATCTGCTTATTTTTTATTTTATTCTGCTTCCATAGCCAGTGGCGTTAAGACAGTTTATAATTAATTGGGGCTATGCAAAATATTTATCAACATTAGATTATGTTCTTTTAGATATTAACATTGATCTGCAGTTGTGTTTATGGACTTCATTTTCTTTGCTATTCATCTGGTCCACATTTTATGCTTAGATACACGTTTAAAAAGTTGATCCAGCACCAAATGACTAAATTGTTTTCTAGCCTTGGCCAGGGCATGAGAACACACATGTAGGGAACCCAAAGAACAAGAGGAATTGCTTTTTCCTAGAACCTGAACCTAAAACCTTAGGCTGTGATAGCCAAGATTTAGGGTTTTAGAACTGGAGGAAGCAATTCACCAGCTTTTTGCTTCAATACGGGTATAGCAAAGTTCATGGAAATCATAAAAACCGAAGCAAAATGCCTCCACCCTGCATGAAAGTGAGACTCTTGTAGCCTCTTCTAGTGCTGGAATTTTTCAAGGCAGCGTAAGTTGGAAGTAGCTTCCTTCTTAACCAGAAAAAGTTCCCAAACGATCAGTAACTCTATAGGAGCAGCTCCTTATGGTTCAAATTTTTATTGCTACAAATTCGTCATCCCCTGAACCTGTTTTAAAATCTCCAATTCTCTAAAAGCTTGAGTGACTGAGCACAGAAAACTGTCTCACTAAATCTTATAAACATGATGTATATCCTCGTGTCAATCTTACAAACACCCTTCAACTTCCATACGAAAATCAAAACTGTAACACGAGCTCATAATTAAATCTCAAATTTTTACATCTAACAAACAATAATTGCTGAAAAATAGCAAGAAAAAAAACGAAGAAAAAACTGGGTTGCAAATGTGTGATGTGTTTGTCAAATCATCAAAAAAGCTCTAAATTTTTTATCCTTGAAATAAAAAAAAAGCTGGCCAGCAATGGAAATGGCATGTCAGGCCAATTCTGTCCCTTACAGATTACAGATATCTAGTTAGGAATGAGCATTTCCTCATTTAAATATTCTACTATCCAGCCCTAAATATTCAAAAAGGTACTATAATTAAGTGCAAGAGCAAGACATAATTCTTCAATTACCATTTTCCAAGTAGCAAAGTTCTAATTCATCATACTCGCGCAATGCATCTTCATGAAGATGTGACATTTCAAACATAAAAGCTAAGCTCTCCTGTGCACAAGATTTATACTAGTTAAGGTGCAGCAAAAAATAATAGCTTCACAATATAAATGCAGCAATAAAAAAAAAACTGGACAGTTCAGAAAGGCCACCTTCAATATAAAAAAAGTGCAGAAACTCCACACTGGTGTTAGGCGCACCTCGCTCAGCTTCCGAATCTCATCCTCATAAAACTGAACTCGCCTATCTAATGTTGTCTTGATAGATTCCACTAACCTCGACTCAAACTCTTCCCAGAAATTTGAATCTAAGACATGTAAATCCAACTTGCAGCACCTAAATGATGAACATTATGTCAGACAATAGTATATATGATAAGATGGATATATGGGGTCTAATCGCTCTCTCAATTTTCAACCATTTACATTCAAGCAAACATCAATGTCATCATCACCACCATTCGCAACCTAGATCCTTTTCCATCACCCCATGCGAGCACAGGTCATATTGAAGTTTGACCAATTATCTTACTGCCGTTATTCATGGACTCCATCAATGTTCTTCATTGTTTTCCTCCTCCCCTCCTAACACCCTTCATAAAATTCTAGGTGTAGCTCTTATTGGTGTAGATTCCACCACGTGAACAAACAAAGACAAGCAATTCTCACTTTCAATAACCACCCCTAAACTGTCATTACACTAACAATAACCAACTTGTTTTACAATGCATGTGTATCACCATTGTCATCTCAGCCGCACAGGTGAATAGGTTTAATGCTAAAGGTCACACCTATTAGGTCACCATTGTTAACCCAGAATGCCATAATCAGAAGTGAGGACGCCATAGAAACAATGAAGCAGAAACGGAAAACATGCCCTTTAAAAGCTAGCAAGTTCAGACAGAGGCAATGATTAGGTGTGAATACTGCAAATGGCCTCCATAACATTTTGATGATGCCCACGCCTTAGAGAAAAGTGCCTTTATAACTAATCCAAAATTTTCTGGAAAAGCAATCTCATTCCTAAAAAGCATTTCCCACATTAAAAAATGCATTTTTAGTACCTACGAGCGTAATGCTTGACCTTCATCTAAAACATTTATGTCCAGGAGGTAAGAGAAGGCTTAGCCTGCCGGATGTACAAATTATTAATTTCTCTGATCCTTTTAGCTCAAACAATAAGTTGATATAAACTAATATATGAACACAATATGAAAATTAAGAAAATATTTAACAAGAAATATTCAAAATCAAAAGTCTTTTGAATGAGTTCATTTGTCCTCTGGTCCTTTTGCTAATGAGGGAAAAAGATATATTTCCTTTTCCAATGGCTGCAACTTCAAGAATGAAGTGGATCATATTCTTCATTTCAATGTTAGAGCCTTGCCTATACGGTACTTGGGTTTGCCTCTTACCTCCAAAAGACTTCTCATTAAAGATTGCAAACCAGTGGTAGAGAAAATTTAAACTACAACCAATGGAGGGAAGAACAACATCCTTTGTTTCATTGGAGGACTAGAACTCATAAAATCTTGCTTAATTGGAATTCAAAGTTTCTGAACTTCCAATTTCATATTGGCTCTCTCAGTGAGTAAGAAAGTAGAAAGTGTTTTTGCAAATTTCTTGTGGAATGGTTCGAAAGATGGCTACACTATCTAATTTTATCATGGAGGGAGGCTTGTAATCCCCTCAGAGAAGGTGGTTTTGGGAACCAGGAGATATTAGATTGGAAACATGCCGGCCTTGCATAGTTGTTTTGAAGTCTTCTTTCAAACGAGGATTCTCGTTGGTGTAAGTGATCTGACAAGGTTTATTTAAAAAAAATCCTCTATTTGGACCCACTCCAACCCGAATAGCTCCTATGCTTGGAGCTTTATTTGTGACCTCTGAAAATGCTCCTCTCTTCACCAAATTTGGTGCCCGAGGTATTCGTGGGATTGGTAGCAAATGACCTCTTGAAAGATCTGCTAACAAATGGAAACGTATTCCTTAAACCAAAATAAGCCTACTTTGTTTGCAGAAGAAGACTCATATGGATGGGGTCGCCAGAATGGGCGTTTCTCCTTCAAAATGAATTGTGAAAAATTGAGAAGCAGTAAACCAGAAGTTACTTGGTCTAATGTTGTTTGGTTTAGGCATAAAATTACCAAACATCCATTTACTACATGAAGAACAATTCACAATGACCTCCCTACCCTGGATAACTTGCAAGTGAGGGTGCATCTACAATTCCTCATTGTATCCTTTGTTAGAAGACTTGTGAATCCACAGACCATCTCTATTTCAAATGCAAATTCTCAAACAAAGTTGGGAAAGAGATGTCGCAACAATGCAAGAACTCTAGTCTTCATAATTGCTCTTTTTTAGTTGAATTTTGAATAGACTAGCCGTTCTTATGTTTTACTAACTCTGTTCTTTAGAGTTAAGTTTCTATCTTTTTGTGTTTGGTTCACTCTCTAGTTGAGAGGCTTGCTCTGTATTGCCCTATCTTGTTTTGCCTCAATTTTCTGCAATAAAGGATTTCGATTATCCAAAAAAATAATGCAAGAACCAGAAAAATGTTCATTCATTTGATCAAGAAATTGCTTGGACGCTAAAGAGCAAATTAATTGGGCAGCATTATCATGAGAATTCTTTTCAACTCATGGGTGTGGCATGTATAGAAAGACAGAAACAGAAGGATCTATGAAAATTCACTAAGCACTCCTACTTGGATCTCCAATTTGAATCTTCAAGATGCAAAAGACAAAGTGTTCCCATCAGATCTAGCTACCAGGATTTCAGCCTCTGAAGTTTTCCATACCTTTTCTCTTTTCAAGATAGTTCTCTTGTTCTCTTTTTGTTTTGAATGGCTACCAGCCTTTCCTTTCAATTTGGTCATGGGGTAATTCTTTGTAAGATATTTCTTTGTTTGTACCCCTGGTTTTGTTTTTTTATGCAATTATTTATCTACCCAAAAACAATAGTCAACATTACACCACAACTATTTAGCAGTAGCTTCAGTTACATGACAATGACATTACATCACGAATTTCTGATCAGTAGCTTCAGTTTCATGTTCATTCACACAATCATCATCGATACTAAACTAGAAGAACACCAGAGAGATTCAGTCACGTAATTCTGCTATGTTAATTGCTTTACAATTTCCAAATCAAAAAAATTGCAAAAATTACAAACAAGAGAGGGCAAGTACTATAATTTGGTGAAATTCAAAGGAGGATACCCTTATCTAATAACGTTTTTTTATAAAATTACAGAGTCTGTCAGAAATCTCATCCAATTAAGGCACACACTTTTGTCGGGTCAAACTTGTAAAAGCTTTGTCCGGCAGCAAAGCAATTTCTTCAAATTCAAACATTAAGTGAATGACATGAGATACCATACCTTTCTCTCCTTTTTGAGCTGAAATCAACTTCTAGTTTGGCATATATCCTTCTTGCCAACTTGGTAGCCTGATCATTATTAGGGTGAGCCTTTGACACAAAGACAATAAACCATTCCCTTTCATCATTTTGAAGAATAAGCTTCAAACGTGGTTTCAGAATTGTCTTGAACTCATCAAGGTCCTAATAACAAGAAAATCCTTGAAGCTTTTGTTAAAAATCACAACTTTTTTCAATAACAAGAAAATCAATGAGCAATTGCATATGATCACAGACAAAAGAACATTAAAGCATTCAGATCTTAGAGATAGGAACCAATCCAGCAATAACCAGAGCCAAAGAAAAAAAACAAAGTTGATGATATTAGTTTGGGAGAGATCATTCACACTTCAAAATAGAAACGCATTAGTTTTAATCAATGCGGAACAGTTCTGAACGAGCACACAATAAACAATACCAATATAAGCTTCTGAAAACTGATGAGACAGCAATTTAATCATCGACAAATTACAGGTAGTAACCTTAAACAATACATTTAGGCTAAAGCACTGCCTAAGGCACTGCAAAAATTGGCAACATAAAATAATAGAATTCTAAAAATTTCAGGAGAATGCATATAAAACAATGAGCAGACACTATAAATAAATTTAATATATAGAATCGCCTCAGAGACCATATAAATAAATAAAATTTCATAATGGAAAACTGAACAAGTATATAAGGAAGGATATATAATTTGGCTAGACTCATAGATCATTACACAAAAATGAATAGAAACTTCGGATGAAGCTATTTATATGTGAATACCTCACAAGTAACAAGTATAATGGTTGTATATGGCTCCCGAAACCAAAATAAGGACTGCTCCTGTGGAAACCGACTACGTAGCCTAGCATCTGTCGTCAAGATAAATTCTGCAGGCAATTTCTCTATATAAGAAGGATTACGAGTTTTGTTGTTCAAACATGCCTTTTTGAAAGGTAGGCAGTTTTCAAATCCTTCTCTTACACTAGGCCACAAGTCACTTACATCTTCAACTGGAACAAAAATGTTAGAAATAAGCCATCAGCTGTAACACATAAAGATATAAGAGCACAAATAATTATCAGCAATGTCTTCCCTCTCTTAAAATTCTAGTTATATACATTTTTTGTGGAGTAAAATGAAATCCCTCCGTCCGGAATTTTATCACCATAAGGATTTGCAGAATGAACTAAAATTAATTTATTTTGGAAAACTTCCGGACGGAGGGAGTAAATAAATTTTACAAATGTATAGGTCGAATATGTTTAGACAGTCTAGAATTCCCATCCAACGTTGCCTTACACATTCTAATAAGAAAAAAAGAAGAGAGAAATGTACCATGTGAACTGCACGGAGGCGTATACCTGCTTTAATTGGGTGGTCGTGATGAAATCTATGAGAGGAAAGGCATATACCTGCTATGATTAGGTGATTGGAAGAATTTTTGATGGATTGAAATTGCGCTAGGAAATTCGCCATGGCTGTTCAGAGGTCCGAGAGATCTAGAGCGAAATACAGATGAGCCTATTCCGCTGACATCATATTTCAGAGAGGAATATTCGAACGCAATTATTTCCGCATTAGTGGTTGACGACATATTCTACTTGAAATTGTCATTTATCAGCTGCTGCCTGCTGATATTTTATGTCCAACGGATCTTGACCATCCTGCAAAACATGATAAAAATTAGACCATCCTGCAAACGAGTATGTTGATCAAGTTAAAGCACATGGCAAATCTGAAAAAAATGAGCGATTACAAATTTATGTTGATAAGTTTGAGATGACTGTTCCGGGAAAGACCGATGTGATTTACAGAAAGAAGAGGGAGAAAGACCGCCAGCAGCAGATCGAGATATGTAGATCCTAGGCAACCGGCGCAAGTGGATGCGGCCAGCAGCAGATCAGCACCGACCGGCAATGACGGCTGGGATTGTGGGAAGGACAAAGGAGGCTTGGGGCTAGGGCTGCACCAAAAAACCGGACCCGATCCAACCCGGATAGAACCGATCCGACATTGACCCGGGTCGGGTCCTATCTCGGGTAAAATCGGTTCCAAGTAGGGCTGTTCGCGGCCGGCCGCGTCCGAGGTGTCTGTGGCCGTGTCCGCGCCGAGATGAGATGTTCGTGGATTTCGGCCACGGACACGACCAAGGGACCTCGGACAACCGTCTGTCCGAGGTCCGAGGAGGAGGAGGAGGGGCGGCATCAGGCGGGGTGGAAGAGGAGGGTGGCGGGGTGGAGAGGAGGACAGAGGGGCCGCCCCCAGGTCATCGACGCGGTCGCGGAGGAGGAGGGGCGGCGACCGCATCGATGACCACCGGCGACGGGCGACGGATAAAAAAAAAATGTTTTTTTACCTATCTTCCGGCACGCTGTGGCTTCCTGCCGTCGCCCAAGGAGGGGTGGCGGCGGGGGTGGAGGAGGAGGAAGGAGGAGTGGAGGGGCGGCGGAGGGGAGGGGAGGGGAGTGGAGGGGGTGGTCTGGGTGGAAACAGGAGAGAGAGAGAGAGAGAGAGAGAGAGGGGAGGGAACTGGAAACAGCAGAGAGGGAGGGGAGGGGGTTTTGGCCGTGTTCGTGTCCGTCGGCCTGACGGACGTGGACACGGCCAAGCCCCCCGCGGATATATTTACATGGACACGGACACGGACGACTTCTGTCCGTGTCCGTGTCTGTCTACGAACAGCCCTAGTTCCAAGACTTAAAAACCCAGTTTTATATCGGGTCGAGTGGGGTTTGGATTTAAAATACTCCAAAACCGACCCTACCCGAGATATACTATTTAAATCCCTTATTTTTAATATGTATAAATTATTATTATTATTATATAAATTATTTTATTAAAAAAATTATAATTATATTAATTATTTTATTAAAATCTCGGTTCCTATCTCGGATTATCGGGTATTGCGGGTTTTACCTCGGGTAAGGTCGGGTTTAATTTAAGTAACTTGGGTCTTATCTCGAGTAGGGTCAGGTATAGGCAGAATCCAACCCTACTTGACCTAAAATGCAGTCCTACTTGGGGCACGCCTTTTCTTCGGAGAATGTTTAGCTCCCGAAATTTGGACCATGCATCAGTGATATTTTAAAAAATTGCCAAAATCGAGATTACAATATCATTTTATCGGTTGAAGCCCGATATCAATATATCAACAATATATCACCAATGCAACTTTCCATACACAAAAAAGGACGAATACAAATTTACATTGTTATAAAATCACACCCCAAATATTAAGGGTGTGGTAACTATTTTTGCTTTATCAAAAAAAAGTTTTTAGAAAAAAAATTACTTTTTAATAGATAAGCATGTATGATAACGCTCACCCTAAAACAATTTTGTTAAAAACCAACCCCTAAAACTTATTTGGATTGGCCAAAATTTAGATAAAGAATAAATTACTCATGTGATGCTTTTACCCTTAATAAGATAAAAAAAGATTAAATCTTAAACCTCAATATGTAATCCAAGGGCATAGATTTTAAGCATCCATAAACCATCTAATAGAAAATCAACCACAAATTCTTATTACAACCCTTGAATTTACTTTTAATTAACTATTGCAAATGCACTTGAATTTACTCCACTCACCACTAATATACTTTCATAAATTCTTTTTTTATTTAGTAAAATATGATTCCATTACTTGGAATACGTTCAAGAGAATGCCCAAAAACACATCTCAGTAACCACAATAAGATAATCTCCAAGTGAATTTCAGTAACAATAGAATTTCTTCTTTTGATGATGATGATGATGAATAGAATTAGACATTAAAAAAAAAGAATTAAATATTTTCTTTCAGTAAAATAATAGATAATAGTAGTATGGCTAAAATACATTTTTCTTCTCCTATAATCAGTAAAAGAAGATAAAACTCCAACAAATCAAAAAGAGTCAAGTGCTTGAATACTGTTTAATAAAAAAAAATATGAACACTGGCTATATTGAATTTTACATGTGTGAAGAACAATGAATTCTTCTCGTTGCTATTATACATATTGACTGCTCCAGCAGCCCAACCCCCCCCCCCCCACACACACAGCAGAACACAAATTTCCTGTTAGTCCAATTTGCTGCAACCTAAGAGTTTGACGTATTTTCCTCCTATCTGGGCCAACAGATGCCCATGAGCAACCATCATAAAGTAGAAGGCAATTAGTGGGCGCCCAAAGGCAATGGCAGGCTATACATATACAGAGTCTAGTTACAGGCATCTAAGGTTCCTTGCAGGATTCAATAACTTTGGTTACTGCAGCATGTGTTTCTGGTGATATCATGTTCAATGTCAAATGAAAAGCCTGAAACATAGAGCAAGAGCAAATTATATCTAAGTAATGCATATTAACAGTTTATAAATCATATAAATAGATAAAAATGTTTCTGCTTGATCAGGACTAGCGACATACCACAAATCTCTCTAAAACAGGCACAAGTACCTCCAAGCTATTATCTGGCAGGAAGCAAGCAATAGTATCCAGTACATTCGCACTGAAAAATATAATGAAATTGTAAAGAACAGTGTGGTGCAATAAAAAAAAGTAAATCAGACGAATTCCATATCAAACAAAGAATGAAACCAATAAAAAAAAGTAAATCAGACGAATTCCAAATCAAACAAAGAATGAAACTAAGTGGTACTAATTACTTACCTTTCTGTGGAAAGAAATGCAAGAAGCAAGGCATCATACGCTTCGATAATCATCTTTTCAGCTTCCCTTTGTCCTTTTAACAAAGTATCTTCATCGTCCTGCTCAAAAGACAGAGAAAAAAGTATTGCACTTAAAATGGCTGTTGGAGTCTCAAAATGTATACCGGATTTAACATCCTATGTAGCTTGTATACTCAAATACTTTTTAGCACCTTCTTGGAAAGAGGCGTTGAGCCACATTAATTTATCACTAATGAAAAAATGCAGCAAATCTACTTTTAGCTGAACATTCCCAAAACCTAAGTTTACCATCTCTCGGAAAGCAACAAAAAGTTTATTGTAGAATTATAGTCCATAAAGAAATCAAGCATCCAAACCTAGTTAACAGTATCTCGAAGATTCTACTTAAAAATACATATATTTTCACTTTTTAGAATTTAATAGAAGGAACTTTTTAAACAAGTCACTCACACATTATAGCAGTTTTCCTTCTCCAGCTGCCTCACTGGCTCCTCAATTAGCCAAGAAGGTAGAGCACAGTAATGGGATTACATCACTCTGACACTCTCCACAGCCTATTCTCCCTGAGATTGGTAATGAAACAGTGGCAGTTGCGAGTCCTGACCTGTAGAATAATTGCACAACTTTTAGCATTGTGCATATCCTCCTCCATCATCATCTACGTATGATACTATTTATATTTGTACCCACTTAAATACTTTGATAGCGGCTAAACATTGGATAAGTGTACGTGGAAAAGTAACTGCTTAACACCAAAAGAAACAAATTACCACTTTTTCCAGCAAGTTCTAACTCACAAAAGGAACATGCTTAGGGATCATTTATTTTAGGAACTATATCAAACAATCAAACAAATATTTATGATAGTAACATGAGAAGCACTTTAGAGCACAAAGTGCACATAACAAAATAAGACAGCTTCTCATATGCATAAGTTCTGTTGTGAAGATAAACTCTTCTCTTATGTGCAATACTTAGGGCCTGTTTGGTTGCTACTGCAGAGCCTGATTTTAGGACAATCAATAATTCTCCGAGGAATTCTCCGAGCATATCTCGTAATTCCGTAAGGGTGCATTTGGGAATGCAGATTTGGATTTTACCAAAGGATATAAGAATGCTTGAATTTCTAAATTACTGAATATTAGGATTTATATTCCTATATTCACTGTTTGGCAATGGATGAGACTTAACTGTGGATTCACAAATTTGTGTAGATTGTTGAAGCTACACAAATTTCGGTCCATATAAACAAAGTTAGCAGCTTTATCATGGATTCACCTTCTTCATCTTCATCAGCAGTCAGAAATTGAACATACAATCATCACAATTCACAACTCATGTAAAAACCTGGTTGCTTTCCAATCACAAGCTAATTACAGAAACAAACACATCAAACACCAGACTATAATCTCCGACCGCTGACCCATTTAAGCATACAAGTCCACATTTAGAACCAAGGTAACAGCTTTATGATAAATTCACCTTCTTCATCTTCACCAACAGTTGGAAATTAAACATACATTCATCAAAAGTCAAATCAGAAACTCATTATAATTCAAATTTAGAAGGCAGTAACAGATGATCCATTCAAGCATACAAGTCCATATTCACAAAAAAGTAAATAACTTTATACTCCTTCTGTCCAATGATGCATGTTTGCATTTGTAGGGAGGGGCATGATTAACTCGAAATTTCCAACCTGTACATCTGGGACTTGATGCTGGTTCAATAGAGCTCTGGAACTGAATAAGCTTCTGTGAGAATCCAGCCACAGTGGCGGCGCCAAAAAGCCTGGCGGGCGGCGGAAGGTTGAGCTGAACCTCGGTCCCTGGACGTGGCCTGCGCGAACAGAGGCTCCCCATTCCATGGATGGCAAAATGGGGTAGAAGCAGGAGGAAGGAAGGAAGCCTCTTTCCACAGCGGGAACGAGAGGTTGCAAGTGTGAGACAGCGCGCCGGCGAGGCTGGACGGTGATGGCGGCGGTGCCGGTGGTGAGGATGGGGTGGGACGAAGAGCCGAAGCCGGCGAGAAGCGGAGGCGGCGAGGGAGGAAGGAGAAGCACGGCGTTTGACAAAGGAGGTGATCGCCGGAGAGGGAGGACGGCGGAGGGAGGATTGGAGGAGGAGGAGGAGGAGGAGGGAGGTGAAGGATTTGGAGGCTCGGGGCCCGAGCCCGAGAGTTGGTAAATGACGTCTATCAGAGGTCATTTAGAAATCTGCATAATGGGTAAATTTTGAAATTCTTGAAGATTTGGGTAGAAATCTAAATTCGTAAAACAAAATGGCATCCAAACAGTGAATTTGGATTTCTGGCCAACAAATCCAAATCCTCAAATCTATATCCATGTTCCCAAACGCCACCCTAAGGCTATATAAAAAACAGAAAATGCGTTTTATGGTATTACATGCCCCTAACTTCTATATTTATTTATAAAATATACCATTGACCCTTAAATTCTTATCAAAAGCAGATTCACTCTAATTATTCCTTATAATCCCACTTTCTACCAAAGAGGCCCTTATTTCATGACTTTTTTGTATGACAACTTTCGTTAAAAAACTTTTTGTGAGGCAAAGGAGGGTTTTTCGGCGAGGTTCGACGGGGGCGAGGAAGCAATCGACGAGGGCAAGATCACGAGCAACAGAAGAAGGAAAGCTCTGATTTTGGAAATTTCCAAATCGCATGCGACAAAGCCGAATCGGGAAGCTTTAATTACAGCTTTGGATCAAAATAGTAAGTGCCTAATTTTAACTCAATCGAAGATTTCAGAAATGGGGGGATTTGGCTCAATTTGAAAAAGCTTCATATTTTGGGTGCTCTTGCTCTGTTTGGGGAGGAAATTTTTACTCCAATTTCGGACAAGATTGAAAGCAAATCATTCTGCAATTTAATTGATTGGGAAGGCAGCTAATTGGGGGAGTTTCTACACAAGAATCAATTGGGAAAAAATTGCTATTTTGGCAGTTCATGTGAGTTGTGGCTGTCTCTATAAAAACAGAGGCCGAGAGCTTTTGGCTGTTCTGGCGGGTCGAGTTAGAAAGAGCCGGCTGTGCAGAGAAGAAAGGCCGGCTGATTTCAGTGCTTGCTTGAGAGAGAGGACCTGAATTTAGAGGAAAAGGGGCTGCTTTGATTTCGAGAGAGATAGAGCAGTACTTATTTGAGACGAAGGAAGAAAACAGAATTGTTTCAAGATTGAGGGGTGTGCTGTTTTGGAACGAATGAGAAACTCATTGCAGTCGAGGAATAACTATTGCTGACGAGAAGAGGACTAGTTTTGCTCGAGGCTGAAGCAAGATTGGTCAGCAGATTGCATGCTAGAACTGATTTTAGAAGATAAGAACATATTGCAGACGAGATTAGATTGCTGGCCATAACAGATTGATTGCTCGAGCAGAGAGGAAGAGTGCTGATCAATCAAGAGAAAGAAGAGGAACTGTGATTGCATAGAACTGAAACTGATTTGCAGAATTGTTTGCAGATGCCAATGAATCCATCTACACGACATGTTTTTTCTTTCCTTATTTATTATCATGTTTAGTTAATTTTATTTTTACTAAGACTAGATGAAGCCCTGCTGAATTGTGTATGACTCTCATGATTTTATTTGCAATTCTAAAGTAGACGACTTTATTCCATATACTTAATGAAATTTTGTTATAATTGTTCTGCTTATCCAGAGATGGTAGAGTTAATTATTAGAAAAATTAAACTAAGGGATTTCTAATGTTCGAGAAATTTTAGTAAGTTTCGAAGTATTAATTTGAATAAAAATTGTATTTTTACGGTTGATCTTTGCTCGAGAGAGGGAGATTTACTAATTAGATTTAATTGTTTAGTTGTATGTTCGAGAGGACTACACATGTTTCCCAATTGTGCGTGACTTTGAGAGGGACACGTATAATTTATCAATTAGAATTATATGAGCTTAGCGGAGAAGATAACTATTTAGTTACGGTGGATTCGAAGTCTTAGTATATTTCTCATTAGATTATTTTCTTTGCATAAATTTTCTTGTTTTGTTTAATTAAAAAATTAGAACTTTTATTTCTGCTACGACTTGTTACGTAAAATTCTAGAACTAGGTTAAATTAGTCCAAGTCCTTTGGGTTTGACCTCGTTTCCACTAGCCTATACGTAGTCTCGTGCGATTGCGAGTAAAGTAGTTAAAATCATAACAATCATATGGCCTTATACCTTTCAATCTGTCCATCAGCCAACCGCTTGATTTTGTATACCCACTTGACACCAATCGCCCTTTGACCTTTAGGCAATGTAATTAGCTCTCATGTGTCATTCTTCTCGATGGCAAGAATTTTTTCTTCAATGGCTTTCTTCCAGCAATCTTCTTTAAGAATCTTTTGAAAGGTTAGAGACTTAATATCAGCATATAGGCAAAGAAGATGGAGTTGAGACATATGACCTTTGATCTATATTTGATGCCAGATTACTCTTTCTCAATTAGTGACTCAACTAAACTATCTATGAAACAGTCTAAGTTATTTTCAATAAATAAAGGGTTAGATTGATCTAGACAAGGTATGAATGGTGTTCTAGGCATAGAAGGTTCTGTTGATAGTGTCGTAGAATGTGACTCCTCAAATATAGAAGACAGTTTAAAGTTGGGTTCTATTAATGCACTCACTTCTTCTTTAATTGCTACACCCTCTTGATCATTATGTAAAACCCACTCAAGCTCATTGTCAAACCATTGGGCATTATGAAGGGATGTAACATCATAGTCAGGGGAAAAACAGATCCCTTCATCAGAAAATTGGCCCTTCGAATATTGGGGTTGGACAGGTGGAGTGTACTCTTTTCTCATTTCCTTATAGCCAGTTGACAACTTAGTTAAGGCTGTGAGGATGGCAGATTGGTTGGCTATTATTTGGTTCATTTTATCTTCTAAGGTAGATTGACCAAACTGAGGAGTAGAGGCTGGTTGGTAAGGTAGTTGTTGGCTGAGGAAATCTTGTCTAGGGGCCTGATGAAGAGTGGGCCCAGGGTTGGGTTGCTCCCAAGGGGAATTAAGATGGTCCTCCCACCTATGAAGACTTTGGGCCTCATTTATATATTTGCGTATAAAATCAGGGTACTCATGGGCCAAAGGGCACTCCGCTGGGGTATGAATAGGACTTAAACAGAGGGCACATGGTTCCGACATATAAGGAGTTGTGTATTGTTGGGAAGATGTGCCACTACAAAAATTAGAGTGATTATCCCACCCATGGTTGTAAGTATCAGCATATAAGGGTCGTGGGTGGTAAGGCACTTCATAGGGAGGGGGATTAGGTGTGTGTGAAGAACAATAATCATTAAAGCTCCTATATGGGTTCTCATGGCTAAATCCATAGAAAGGTGAAGACATTTCTTCACCATGCATTCATCAACCGAACCAAAATATCACACATCCACAAATCAGAAAATCAACCCTAGATATCCACAACTAGCAATCATCAGTCCTAGATATCAACAACTAGCAGTCCTAATAACCACAACTAGCACAACATGCAGTCACAGAAAGAAAAGAAAAACACCAAACACACAAATTAATCTAAAAAGGGAAGGATAAGAGAATGCAAACTAGGGGAAAGGGTGGCCCTTCCACGTTGGCAAGAATTCCACGTCTTCTCTTAACCTTGCAAAAAATAAAAGAAAAACACAAATTAAGCTACTGACAAATAATCTAAGTTAAGACTCTCTAAACTACTCTAATACTAATTATGCTAAGAATCTGGTAAACTATTATGCCGTCCCCGGCAACGGCGCCAAAAACTTGATCGTTTAAAATTAAAACCCTTGCAAGTGCACAAGGCAATTGTACTACAGTGAGTATTAAAGGGTTGTCGAACCTCAGGGACGGATTAATATTCTACCAAATTCAAGAGAAAAGCAGCAGTTTTTAATTAATCTAGAGAAAAGCAATGAACTTTAACTAAACTAAGCTGAGATTAATCAATAGGAGAAGTACCAAGGCTTTGAATCCACCACAATAGACTAGTGTATCGTCTCTCTCTCTCTTTTGAATTCAGATTTCCAGTTGGCTAGTGTATTCCTCTCGGACATACACTTGTCAATTCAAATTATAGTGCCCTCCTCTCGGATGTAACACATAAATCTATTAAAACATGGAACTGTGATCTATCTCTCTCGAGTATAAACCAATGAAACTTTATTAATATGTAACACTTCAGAGCCCTCACGTTCCTCTCGGACACGCAAGTGCTCTTTCAGATTGAAATCCACAAAGATCCACTCTTGTCTCTCTCGAGTACAAAGAATAAACTCTAATGAATTAACTTTTATTGCATAACAAAGATTCATACACCAACTAGAATAAAAACATAATATGAGAGAAAGAAACAATACAACCAATCAGTTGGGTTTCATCTACGCCTTGGAAGAGAGTCTAGCCAAGCATGGGAAGAGAATCCATCAACAAGTTCTTCATCTTCTTCTTCTTCCTTTGCTCTAGCCTCCAAGGTCTCCAAAAGAACTCAAAACTCTATTCTTGCATACCCCATACGTTCTCCCTTAAGGCATATATATAGGGGTGAAGGAAAACCCTCAAATCCCCTTCCAAATCCAAGTCAAAATAGGCCTTATTTCAATTCTGCGTATACGGCGATCGATCGCTTTTCTGGCCGATCGATCGCTTTACTATTCATTTTGCAGCACGATTTTCCAATGGTCATAACTTTTCGGTCCGAACTCCGAATTACGCGCGGTTGGTGGCGTTGGAAAGCTGACTTCTTGAACTTTAACATGAGATATGAATCAGTCAAATCCAACATCTGTACACGAAGTTATGAAGATTTAACCATTGAAGTCCGTTTTCACCTCATTTTTGTATATTACTCTTGTTTCCTACAAAAACCAAAAACTATATTAAAGTAGTAGTAATTCTAATCAAACACTAGCATATATATAAGTTTAGGAGATAATAAAATATATATTTCATGTATAGATCAACCACCACCTTGTGTGTAAGTGGGTTATAGAGCTTGTAAGCTTTTGACTCTTCACTGTATCCAATGAAGATGCACTTCTCTCCATGGTCATCCAACTTCTTTCTCTTTGCTTCAGGAACTTGGGCATATGCTCTGCAATCGAAGACCCTGAGATGTGTCACACTGGGTTTATAGCCACTCCATGCTTCTTGTGGTGTCATGTTCTTCGCACTCTTCGTGGGACAGCGGTTGAGAAGATAGGTTGTACATGCAACAGCTTTGGCCCATAAATACTTCGGCAATATTTTCTCCTTAATCATGGTTCTAGCCATGTCAAGAATGGTCCGGCTCTTCCTCTTAGCGATGCCATTTTGTTGTGGTGTGTATGCTGCTGTAAATTGTTGCTTGATGTCGTTCTCCTTGCAGTAACTCCGGAACTCATTCAAGGTGCACTCTCCACCTCGATTAAATCTGAGTATCTTAAGCTTATACCCACTTTCAACTTTAGCACGAGCTTTAAAACTCTTAAAAATAGTAAAGGCAACAGACTTTTCTTTGATAAAATAGACGCAAAGTTTTCTACTAAAATCATCAATGAAGGTGATGAAATATCTATTACCTCCAAAGGATGCAAGTTCAATGGTTCCGCAAATATCAGTGTGCACCAACTGCAAGGGATCTACTGCTCTCCAAGATTTTTCATTTGAAAGAGAGCTCTTTGTTGCTTGCCAAGTGTGCAGGACTCACATACATATTCTGGCTTCTCTATAGTCGGCAATCCACATACCATGTTTGATGCAGACAATAACTTGAGGCCACTGAAATTAAGATGCCCGAATCGAAGGTGCCACTTCCATGACTCGTCCTTTATATTTCCGTAGAAACATTTCTCCAAACTTGTATTGATGTGGAGAGGGAACATTCTATTGAGTGTTATTTGAACTTTTGTAATAATCCTCCCTTGACCATTCATCAAAGAGAGACACCCATTCTCCATGTGTATTTTGTACCCCCTTCTCTAGGAGTTGCCCAATGCTTAGAATGTTGTTTCTCATGTTGGGTATAAAATACACATTTGAGATATACTGTGGAGCACAATTCTTTTGATAAATCTTAATTTTACCCATATATTTTACGGGCAGTTTGGATGAATCTCCAAGGCTAATATTACTATGAACGTCTTCAACCAAATATTCAAAAAGCTCCTTCTTGCCACACATGTAATTGCTCACTCCAGAGTCAAGATATCAGACATCTTATTGATCACGCGCCTCCTTCTGTGCAATGAAGAGTGTGGCATCTTCTCTCCTGTCCTCATATGCTTCTGCAAAATTAGATTGTTGATTCTGATTTACAGACTGGTTGCACCATCACTCAGATGCATAATGCCTAGTCTTGTTGCAATTGTAACACTGGACACTTCTATTTCCATGTCCACTACCACGAGTAGATTTGTCGCTACTCGTGCCTCTTCCACTATTGGTGGACTTCTAATGATTTTGACCTTGCATTTGATAATTTCCTCTCCCACGGCCTCTTCCAAGGTTGCCGTTAGTGAAGCCTTCACGTTGACAACAACCACTCTTCTGGTCTTTTAAAGTCAACTTTGACTCAAGTGCATGCTCCACAATAGATGGGCTACTGTTCTTTAGCATACGCTGTTCATGCACTTGGAGTGATCCCAGTAACTCCTCAACCGTGAGAGTGTCCAAATCTTTTGATTCTTCAATGGCTACAACCACATGTTCAAATTTTGTTGTGAGGGATCTCAATATTTTCTTACTACATGAACATCTTCAATTTTTTCTCCATTTATTTTTAGTTGATTAACTATGACTAGTAACCTTGAGAAGTAGTCGGAGATGAACTCACCTTCCTTCATATGAGCTGCCTCAAATTCAGCCCTTAGAGTTTGCAAACGAACTCTTTTCATGCAATCAACACCCTTGAAGAAAGTGTTGAGAATCTCCCATGCTTCTTTGCTTGTCTTCGCTTCAACGATCTTCTCAAATGTTGAGTCATCTACTCCTTGATAGAGTAAAAATAATGCCTTCTTATCTTTTTTTCTTTGCCCCTTAAGAGAGTTCTTCTGCTCCATGGTATATGCTGCTTCTTTCTTGGCCGTGGGCTCCTCGTAGCCATCAGTAACAACTTCCCATAGATCTTGCGGCCCAAACAATGCCTTCATTTGAATCTGCCAACTATCATAGTTGTCCTTCACCAACTTTGAAATTTGAGGTTGGACTAGATTGGAAGCCATCTTCTATGTAGGATGAGGGGAGGAAGAAACTCAAGGGCCATTAAACCTAAATCTGATACCACTTTGTTGGATGTTGGCTTTGCTAAGCTTTCACCCACAACTATGATCTATGAGGGAAGTATATGGGAAGAAAATGAGACAATGGTATGAAAGGAAAAATTCTCATAAGTTTCACTATCTCAAGAACAATTCAAGGGACAAGGTTGCTACCTTTACAAGAGCACTCTCTCATACTTTTACTTCACCTCTGGGGTTTTCTTACCCACTTGTATATTAGAACTCCATCTACCATCCCCTATTTATAGGAGTCCAACATCCTTTTATAAGTTTCTACAAAGGAATTATCTAGACAATTCTTCTAAGCAAGTCTTCTAGAGATTTCTATACTACATACCACATGCTCCATTCTTCTAGCATATTCTATGCTTCTAGATTCTTCACTCTTGGGCTTGCATCTTTAATTGTAGTTGGACCTCTTTGTTAATAAGCTTCATATGAGCTTCTAATGTTTATTATGGGCTTGGGTCCTCATATGGGCTTTTTGGTTTATGTCCAACAGGGATTGCCTTCTTGGGTGTGAAATGAAAAAAAAATAAATCATTTCTAGAAATAAGGGAAAGAAACATCTATATGAGGCAGGAACATTTTTTTTATAAAAGTAGTGGTGCAATCCCTTCCATCATACGCGAGGAGCTATTTTTCCTCCCTAAAAGCCTCTGTCATGAGTTGTCGACCATGGCGGTCAGGTTTTGGCGGGACCAAAAAGGAGGGAAGCAGAAGCTTCAATGGCTTGCCTAGGAGGAGCTTTGCAAGCCATAGGTTTGGGTTTTAGAAGTATTCTAGGTTTTAACCTAGCTCTCCTTGCAAAGTAGGAATGGAGAACTCTCCAGGTCGATGGCTCCTTGATTGCTCAAATATTATTGGCCAAGTATTATCCTAATGGCAGTTTCAAGATGGCGGAGGTCAAGCATTTGGCATGACAAATGGTTTCATGGCCCTCCATCCTACAAGGTCCAATCACCATGGCTGAAGCCCATTACAAAGCACACAACAAATTTTAGCTAAGTTGATGCAAATCCACCTTATGAAGATCTAAGAAAGAAGATCAAGGTTGAAGGCCCATGTACACTCTCAACCCATCAAATGGCTCATGTGGAATTGAATGAATTAAAAGAGCAATTATAGGAATTGCTCGACAAAGTGTTTCACCTTGAGGAGCACCAGTGTTTGTGAAGAAGAATGATGGATTTCTACGTTTATGCATAGATTATCAAATGTTGGACCAAGTCACCATTAAAAACAAGTACCCACTTCCGAGGACTGATGATCTTTTCGATCAACTGCAGTCAGCCAAAGTCTTTTCAAGGATTGACTTAAGATCAGGCTATCACCAACTAAGGATTAAGGATGATGACATACATAAGATGGACCTTAGGACAAGGTATGGTCATTATGAGTTTATTGTTGTGCCTTTTAGACTCACAAACGCACTTGCATCTTTCATGGATATGATGAACATGATTTTTGTAGACCTGTTGGATAAGTTTGTGATAGTATTTGTAGACGACATTCTGGTTTACTCAGCCAGCTGAGAAAAACATGGAGAACACTTGACTCAGGTTCTACAAATCCTCAAGGCTAATCAGTTGCATGCAAAATTTAGCAAGTGCGAGTTTTAGTTGGATAGTGTTAATTTTCTTGGACATGTTATCTCTAAGGACGGAGTTTCTGTTGATCCAGCCAAAGTGGTGACAATGTTGAATTGGGAAACACCGAAGACAATCACAGAAATTCATAGTTTCATGGGTTTACTTGGTTAGTACATAAGATTAATTGAGGGATTTTTCAGCTTGGCATTGCCAATGACCAAGTTAACTAGGAAATAAGCAAAGTTCATTTAGGACGATGCTTGTGATAATAGTTTCAAGGAATTGAAGAAAAGATTGACATCAGTTGTGACGACCACTAATTTCGTAATAAGAGTAAATAAATAAAAAGAAGGTATGATTTTACTTGGATGACCTAAATTAGAAAAGTTTCCAAATTTGAGTACTTAAGATTGAATTAATGGTACGATTAAGAAAAGATTTGTTTATGGCAATATAATCAAGATTTTTCAGGGGATCAGAGTGGAAAGATGGTCTACTGGCGCTAGGGTTAAGGCAAGCGCCAGGGTCGGAGGAGTGCCTAGCGCCAGGTTGAGCCTGGGCGTCATAGCATAGGTTCACGTGGGTGCAACCTAGGTGCAACGCAGGTATATTGTCTAAGGGATAAATTCAACGTACAGTAATTCCTAGGTAAGGTTAAGATTATTTCAAAACATTACCATTGCAGTAAAGGAATCAATTGTTACCAAACCCTCTGGGAGCCAGACCACTTGGGCGTCAGGTTGTGGTGGATTTTATTTAGTCTTTTTGATTGATAACCTTAATTGGAATTTGAGTCTTGATAGAGGAAATTTCCTTATTGAAATTAAATTAAAACAAGATTGATTTTGGTGTTTTAGGATTGGAGGAACAAAGATTTTGTGATGACTAGGTTCAGGCAACGCGGAGGCTAGCCCTGGCGCTGAGGCTGGCTTGGCGCCAGGGTTCAAGGACCCCTGACGCCAGGTGGTGGGGTCAGGTCCCAGGGTGGATACGAGGCACGTTGTGGGATGCATGTGTGAGATAAATCAATAAGTTAGTTAGCTATGACTCGTAGTAACGTGGTTGTTACAGGGTCGATTCGTGTGCATGAGCCTTGATCGTCACACGTACCTAATGCCAGACATACCTGGGCACCAGGGCACATGTGAGTACGTGTAGGAGAAGATTACGGTAAAAGAGAAAGATTTGATTTACAGGTAATAAATAGGGAAAATAACTAAATTGGATACTGCTAGATATGAGAGCCAATTAGGGATTAAATAAGGATGTACCCAAGATCTCTATTAGCCAATCAGAGAAGGGTGACCAAAAGGGAAGGACGTCCAAGGGGAAATTCATTGATTTGAGTGCTAGAGGGTGGCAATGCATCACGGAGGCGACAATCCTTTCGGTGAAGCAAAGAAGCACATCAACGGGACAAGTAGGATGATTTTTCCCCTTGATTTTGATTTAAATTTTATACTTCCTATGAATGATCTATATTGTAATATATTATTGACATAAATATGGCCTCTTTATTGGAATTAAAGGTAAAATTTCGTAGTCTTGAATTCTTGACATTATGATGTGATATATGTTGAATCGTATGGACATTTGTGGTCAAACTATTTTTCTTTACATGTGCTAGCCACTAGATGGAGAATCTAATCCGTTGTGATATTTTTTTGCTGCCATATTGGTTTAGATAGTTGTTGTCCAGATTATGTTGTCTTATTCCATTGATGATTCATGATAATTGTATAGCTTTGATGTCTTCAAGAATGATTATTGTCACTATTCCATATCAAAGTGGACAATCATTAAGAAACGTCACTCGTTCAAGTATCATGACTCTATTATTCAGTTGAAGGTGTCATATGGTCGATATAAGTTCACTGACCAGGTGTCTTGATCTGTCCCGCATTAGTTGTCCAGTTCATTTAATACATCTATTATAAGGGATATGATTGTATATTCAGGGAAACAAACCCTAATCCTTCAAAATTACAAAAAATTAGAACTAATAAAGTTATGTAATAAGCATAAGATATCATGTAATTAAGTATATGAAGGCATTAGTAGGCATAGTAGCGGGTAATTACACTTCTTAATCTAATAGAATTAAGAATAGTGTTCTCGGCTAGGACTGCCCCTGTGTTGATGGCCTAGATTAAAACGTATATAACTAATTATAGAAAAATCAAAAAAATATGCCGTCTATTGGGTTAGAAACTAAACTCATAAGAGTATTACAATAAAAAGTTCAGAGTTTAATTCAAACTGTGCTATTGGTGGGAACCATAGGAATTCAACTGATGTGTAAAAGACATAACATTATACTTAGACTAAAATCACTAATGTGTAACTAATACAAGTTATTACATTATAAGGTAAGTGTATGATGAATCTTATACATATTACAAGACTTATCAATAAAGATTATAGTAGAATGGATTAAGTTATAAGAACTATCATTATGGGTTAATCAAGGACGTTTCGGTATATAAAGAGTCTTTTGTACTCCGCTTATGGTGTTGATTCGATTCGAGCTTCCAATTGGAATCTGAATCCTCTATTCTTATTATCCCAAATTTTAATCATTGGAGTCTGGACAAGTGTCTCTTGAACACGATTGAGTCTTATGGTGTTCTTTTCTAGTGCTATGTATGTGTAACACATCTGATGTTGAAATCTTATTGGTACTTCTTTTGTGAGTCAGTTGTTGGAAAAGATGTATTGATTCCAGAGTGTTTGATACTATGTCATGAGAAGTACTGCTCATATATATATATATATATCCCAAATTCAGTAACGTTCTTGATCGGACACACATGTTTATCTACTATTTTGTAATCAATCCTATCCTTGATCGGGCATAGAATCAACACAAACCTGTTATAATGTAATTAATCTTATCCTTGATCGGGCATAAAATCAATCACAATATCTAATTCCATTCACAATCAATCAAGTCTATGGTCAAGCACTCAAACGAATATTCATGAAATCGCATTAAGCATGAATCATAATCAACTTTATAAAATTAAACTATCAAGAGTAGAAATACACATCTAGGGCTTCATCAAGCCTTGAATAAAAGTTTAGTTACACATAGAAAGAAAGAAAAGAGAAGCCTATTTATGTAGATCCATCGTCATGAATCTTTCTTCTTTGCTCCAAAAGACTCCTTCTCTTGCTCCTCTCTAGCCTCCAAGGTATGTTCTCTGGTTCCTCCAAGATAGCCCAAAACGTTCTCCCATAAGGCCTATTTATAAGAGTGAAGAGAAACCACGAAGTTCCCTTCCAAATCCGAGTCGAAATAGGTCTTATTTCGATTTTTCGCATATGACGATCGATCGCTTCGTATTGCCGATCGTTCGCTACCCGATCAATCGCAATTCCTTCGTTATTTTCCTCCGATCGATGCCGCATGATACCAATTGATCGTAGTTACTGTCTTGCGTGATTGAAAAATTCCAGTAGATACGATCGATCGTTTCCTTCAATACACTGCTTTTGCGGTTGTGGCGATCGATCGCATTGATAGCCGATCGATCGTGGTTACTGTTCATAAAATTCAAATGGCTATAACTTTCTGGTCCAAACTCCGAATTGCGTGTGGTTGGTGGCATTGGAAATCTGACTTCTTGAAATTTAACATGAAACTTGAATCAGTCCAATCCGACATTTGTATACGAAGTTATGATCATTTAACCATTTAAGTTACTTTTCACCTCATTTTTGTGTATTACTCTTATTTCTTACAAAAATGAAAAATTATATTAAAGTAGTAGTTATTCTAATCAAATACTAGTATAATCATAAATTTAGGAGATAATAAAATATATATTTCATGTGTAGAACAGTGTGACATCAGCTCCTATATTGACGTTACCCTCAAGTTAAGGCAAATTTATCATCTAGAGTGATGCCTCGGAGAATAGCTTAGGGTGTGCTTTTATGCAACATGGGAGAGTGATTGCATATGCTTCCAGGTAGCTAAAGTGCCATGAACAAAATTACCAATGACCTAGAAATAACAGCGGTTGCCTTCATTCTGAAGACATGGAGACATTATATTTATGGAGAAACCTTTGAAGTTTATCCAAACCATAAGAGCTTGAAGTACACAGAAGGGTCTTAACATGTGCCAAATGAGATGGTTAGAGTATCTTAAGGATTATGATTTTTCAATCCACTACCATCCTGGTAAAGCAAATGTAGTAGCAGATGCTCTAAGTAGGAAGACGAAAGCTATAATGTCTCATATGATGGTAAAAGAATGTAGATTAGTGCAAAAGATGGGAGAATGCTATTTGGATTTGCCATCAGAAGAAAGTAAGTCTTTTATAGGCAACCTTACCATTCAATCTGCTATTATCGAGAAGGTGATTGAAGGTCAGTAGTCGAATGTTCAAATCCTGAAGCTATTGGAGAAGTCGAATTTCACACTAAGCTATATCAGGATCTCAAGCATAGCTTTTAGTGGAACAATATGAAAAAAGACATCAATAAATTTGTGTCTAAGTGTATGACTTGTCAACAAGTTAAGGCAGAACATCAGAGGCATGTTGGTCTGCTACAACTATTAGAGATTCTACAATGGAAGTGGGAGCACATTATTATGGACGTCGTTGTAGCCCTGCCTAAGACACAGAAGCAATGAGATGCAATATGGGTCACTGTGGATAGATTAACCAAGGTGACATATTTTCTCCTTATTAGATGGAAGCACATTAGGGAGATAGTGAGACTTCATGGCACGCCATTATCTATTGTGTCATACGGGAATAGTAAATTTACTTCGCTCATCTGGAAGAGCATACAAGAAGCATTGGGAACTAAATTGAATTTCAGTACTACATTCCATCCCCAAAGTGATAGACAGTCGGAGTGAACTGTTCAGACTCTGGAAGATATGTTGAGAGCATGTGTAATCAACTGGAAAGGAAATTGAGATGATCATCTACCATTGATCGAGTTTGCCTACAATAACAATTATCATTCAAGTATAGACATAACACCTTTCGAGGCACTCTATGGACAACCATGCATATCACCCACTTGCTGGGATGACGTGGGTGAAGGGAAAGTGCTTAAGTTATGACCTAGTGCAATATTGTGCCGAGAAGGTAAAACAAATTGGACATACTCCAGACTGCACAGAGTCGACATAAGAGCTATGTTGATCGTAGACGTCGAGAATTGGAGTTTCAAGTAGGAGATCGTGTCTTCTTAAAAGTCTCACTCACAAAAGGAGTCATGCGATTTGGCAAAAAAAGAAAAGTTGAGCCCCAGATTCGTAGGTCCATTTGAGATATTGGAGAGAATTGGATTAGTGGCTTATCGGTTGGCCTTACCCCCCACAACTTTCAGAGATACTTAGCACATTCCATATTTTTATGTTAAGAAAGTATGTTCTTGATACATCACATGTACTTGATTACACAACAATGGAGTTGGAAGCCGACCTTACCTTTAAAGTGAAATCGACCAGAATATTGGATAAAAAGGAACAAGTGTTGAGGAACAAAATGATTTTCTTAATAAAAGTTTTATGACAAAGACGACTTGGGAGGCAGAAGCTGAAATGCAGCAGTCATACCCCGAGCTGTTTATCAACTAGCTTATTATGTTTTTATTGTGTAATCGACAACAATAAAAAAAATTATAAACCTTCTCAATTTGTACTCTAGGAGATCTAATCAGTAGGGTTTCTTAATAAAGGCACATGAGAAAGGTCTCTAACATATTATATTTTCCTATTTGGAGTTTGAATATACTAATTAGTAGGATTGTATATTCCCCTGAATTGAGTAATCATGTTCTAAATTGGGTAACCTGGTTGGACTAGAATGGTGACGTCTCTAAATTGAGTAATCAGATTCTAAATTGGGAAACCTAGTTGGACTAGAATGGTGACGTCCCCAAATTGAATAATCATATTCTAAATTGAGAAGCATGATTGGGTTGAGATTGTGACGTCCCTAAATTGGATAATTAGAGTTTTAAATTGAAAAACTTGATAAGCTAGCGCATGGCGGAAGGGACGGTTGTGATATGATTAACTTGACTTATTAGAGGATGGACTTGAATAGGAAAGGGCAATCCTCAATCTATTAGTGATAAAACTCAAGTCACCCTACATTAAGTTTTGGTCAGCCCTTCTCCCTCCTACTTGGCCAATCTTTCTCCTTTCTCCTTTCTCTCTCGATCTCTTGGTCTCTCTCTCCCGACCACTCTCTTCCCTCATCTCTCTCTCTCTCCACCTTGCTGGCCGACCAGTTGAAACAACCAAGGAGGAATGTGGGACGGTTGGAGAAATCTTAAGTGAGAAGTTTTTCAACAAATGGTTCAAGTAGGATGTTTTTACGTAATTCTTTCTATAGTCCTGTTTTCTACAGTGCCTAGATTTTCTTGCATTTGAAGTTTTAATACTTGTGTTGCTACTGATGTTGAGTTAAATCTTATTCATGTTTATGCTCTTGAAAGTTTGCTTGAATTATATGTATAGTTATTATGCTAAAATTGTGGTAATTGATTGTGATCTACTTATTTATCCTTGTTTCTGTTGCATGTATTATATTATGATAAGAACCCTTATTTGCGTGCCTTTTCCTTGCAGTTGCCATTTATAGTTATTCAACCTTGTTGTCTAGTTTTAGTTGGGGTGATTAATGAAGGTATGGTTTATCTATCAAAGTTATCATATTGTTATACGTTTATGATTTTACTGAACCTTGTCAATTAGTAGTATTGTTGATCAAACCCTTATGCTTATTCATGTACTTCTTGGCCAATACTTAAGTATCATATAATTACAACTTATTCCATTTTTGACTAAGTTGAGGTATTATGAATTTATTACATAAAGTTCATTATAGAATTCTAAATTGTCAGGTTACATGTTGATGGTCAAATATTTCCATAACCCTCCTGACCTTTGTTTAGCCTTAACTTACTGATATGAATTAATCTAACCATGCTGATGTACCTTCAGGTCATTCCTTATACCTTATGACATACTATTGTAGCAAGCAAATTATACTAATTTTTTGTTGGCTCTCCCTAATGCTTTAAGTCGTCCTTTGTGTAACTTCAATTATAGTATTACATATGTGCATGTAACCAACCCGAGAGACCCTACCACATGCTAAAATATTCTAGTTATGAGTCTTCAAGTCCACACATGGTCATTTGGTCTAGAACTTTATTGTCTCTTTGACTTTTCCATCTTTCCAGTTCATACACCAATTACCCAATCTAAAATTCGAGTGTTGTAACACTCAGAGAGTCATGATGGGTAGTTTTACCTTGATGTCTTCTTCAGGGGTTCTTACTTAATTCAATTACATGTAATGCATCATTGCTTGCTTGAATGCTCTTGGTAATTCTATTCGTTACAAAGCCGATTATAATTAGGAAAGTCGATTTCCTCTGGAATTAGCGCAACATTCTTGCTCTGTGATTATTCACTCATCTGAATCTCTATATGGGTTGGCACAACACCTTTGTTATTTGTATCAGTATATATATTTGTCTGAGATTCCATAAGGATTGGCACCACATCTTTGTTTTTGCATAATAATTACATGATTGAGTCTCCACATGGACCTTGCGACGCCTCCTGTTTGTTGGAAATCATAGTATGCTCAATAAGCCATGATTAAAATAGTGGCCTTGCGAGACCTTTTCATTTGTTTGACCTTGCAAGGTCCCTGTGATCGTTTAAAATTAAACCCTTGCAAGTGCACAAGGCTATTGTACTACGGCGAGTATTAAAGGGTTGTCGAACCTCAGGGACGAACTAATATTTTACCAAATTCAAGTGAAAGAAAAGTTTGTTTTAATTAATCTAAGAAAGTAATAAAATTTAACTACATTAAATCGGATTTAATTAATATGGAGAAGATACCAAAGCAGAGAATTCACCATTAGACATGCAATTACTACTCTCAATTATTATTACACTTAAATTGACATGATACGGTAATTTCTGTTCATAGTCAGACACACAGATCACAATGAATTCATTCACGTTCTTGGTCGGACACGAGAGTTCATCCACTATAAATTATTGTAGCTAATTTTATCCTTGGTCGGGCATAGAATTATCATTTGGGCTAATGATCCTATCCTTGGTCGGGCATAGAATTAACACCAGCCTACTTTTAGCTAAGCATAGGAATTAAAAAGATCTAATTCATGCATATCAATCAAGTCTATGGTCAAGCACTCAAAAGAAACTCATGAAATAGCATTAAGCATAATCATATCAACTGTATTAAATGAAACAAACAAGAGTAATAAAACAAATCTAGGGCTTCATCTACGCCTTGGACACGAATTTAGCCGGCCATTGGACGAGGAGAACGTTTTTCACTGTAGCACCACTGTTCACGCGCGGGGGCACTATTCATCGTCTTCTCCAACGAGCAGAGGTACTGTAGCTTACGGCCGGTTACTGTAGCAGTTCCGAATCACCTCCTTTCTTCCCTCTTCCTCTCCTCTGGCCACTCCTTCCTCTTCCCCCTTCTGTTCTGGTGAAGCACCACCGGAATCTGGCGATTCTCCGATGGAAACAACTCCGAAAGGGCTCTGTTTTTCTTCTCCCAAAACCGTCCTCTCTCCGGCCAGAAATCGTCTATTTTTATAGACCTCAGTCCCGTCCCAAATCAAACACAATTCCAAGTCCAATTTGAAGTGGAATCGAGCCCAAATCCGGCACCGACTTTCCTATTCCGGCCGACTGTTTTTTTATCTTCCCGATCCAGCACGATTCTTTCGCCGCCGCTGTCGCCACCTTCTCCATCGTCCATGGTCGTTGCCATCCTGCTTCCACCACCGCTGTCGCCAGCCTCGCCGCCGGAGCTCAGCCCAGCCCCGCCGGGATCTCAACCGGTCACAGTCCTCGCCGGTGCTCTTCACCGAGCGCCTCTGTTCTGGACAAAAAGGCCCGAGCTTTGGCTCGGGCCGGGTTTCTATTTTCTTTTTTTTTTCTTTTAACTGAACCAGACCGGAACGGAACCGGTTCATATTACTTTTTTTTTTATTAAACAAAAAACCCGTTGTATTGATCTCATCCATCCAATCTCATCTTGACGGTTCTTCTCTTTAATCGTGTCTCTTTCGCGTGCTATATTTCAAATGATCATAACTTTTTGCTTAGAACTCCGAATTGTACACAGTCAGTGGCGTTGGAAAGCTGACTTCGTGAACTTTAACATGAAGCTTAAATCAGTACCATCAGAGATATACAATTGAAGTAATTAATATTCAATCATTAGAGTCGCATTTCACCCCATTTCTGCATTTTACTCTTGTTTCCTACAAAAACCAAAAACTATATTAAAGTAGCAATAATTCTAAACAAACACTAGCAGAAACATAAGTTTAAGAGATAATAAAATGCATATTTCATGTATAGATCACCCTCAAGAGGCACCTATGCGCTATTAGATTGTTATGCAACATGGAAACATATTGACAGTTCATGCTACAATTTTTTTACCTATTATACTACCTGCATTTTCTTTGATTATCTTGCTATATTGTATTACGATTTTTCATCCTATTAGGTATTTTAAGGAATACGCATCCTGTGATGCAATTTTTGCATCTGGTAGCGTGTAATGGGTTGCGTATTAGAGTGGATCTAAGAGAAGTTTGTTGCTTTGATATTAGACTTTCAGTTTAACTTTGAAAACATTTGTAATGGTTTTGGACCAATGATTATAACAAGTTATTATTTTATTGTTTATTTTAAATTTTATTTGTAAATAGCATATCATTTGAGTTTTGACATTTTGCACTTTTAAATTGGTGTGAATGACAGTATAATCTGTGGCGCATCAAGTATTCAGCAAATATATATATATATATATATATACTCTTATCCGAACCTAAAAATTTGGGGCATGACACCTAATCAACAAAGGCAGGCATGATTCACTTAATCCAAGTTCTTAGATCTTGATAAAGAGTATGGATTGATCCTACACCTCATCAAAGCATGTCATTCCACATGCTTTGCTTGATCCAAGATCCTGGATCAAGGTTTAGGATTGTGGATTGATCTTAAAAGGCATCTACAAGCCCCTCCTTGTTTATAAATAGACACTCACATTCACTTCTTGGGACATGGATTCCCACTAGTCTCTTGAGCTTAGCACTTACAGAACATAATTTCCGTTTCTCTTCTCTTCTCTTGAAGAAGAATTATATTAGGGTAATCATGGATCTCTTGCTAGTCTCTTGATTATCATGTTGTAGCTTTACTCCCCACTCTTCAGGCTTATTATATTGGGTGTACGTTGGTAGGTTGGCCTTTTTTGTAAAAAAAAGAAGTAACATTGGTATATCCAAAATGAAAATTTTTCTCCAAAAGTTTTCATCCAATGAATGTGGCCACTTTTGGCTATATGTTGCCCAAAAGTATGCAGAAGGCCCATTTCAGAATTTTCCAAATTTTGTCACTATGGTTGCAAGTACCTTACCTGCACATACAAAATCTTTCACCAAAAAAAGTCTTCAAAACTTACTTTAATATCAAAGCTAACCACATAACATTGGTTTCAGATCCTCTGAGTGGCCAATCACAGGTGCCCATGTACTAATAGCAATAGTTATGGAGATGATTTAGGGTTTAGGGTTTAGATTGACCACTCACATGTGAGGGCCTTGGAGAGGATATGAAAAACCATAAGATTGGAACACCCAATCCTCTGATCCAAGGAAGATTTATCACGGAATTTACCAATTTGCTGCATTTAACATCCAATCGTGAATTGTGATGTAGCCACAGGACTTCATTTTTTCATGCTTGTAATTGGTGATTGACTACAAGACAACAAAAAAGTAGAATATCCATTTCTTTTCTTTATATAAGAATATTCATTTGATTAAGGGAGATGTATGAGTCCCTTAAGATGAGGAAGCATTACGTGGGATTTAGCCGACTGATCGTTTAAAAATATAAACCCTTGCAAGTGCACAAGGCAATTGTACCACGGTGAGTATGGAAAGGGTTGTCGAACCTCAGGGACGGATTAATATTCTACCAAATTCAAGAGAAAAGCAGCAGTTTTTAATTAATCTAGAGAAAAGCAATGAACTTTAACTAAACTAAGCTGAGATTAATCAATAGGAGAAGTACCAAGGCTTTGAATCCACCACAATAGACTAGTGTATCGTCTCTCTCTCTCTTTTGAATTCAGATTTCCAGTTGGCTAGTGTATTCCTCTCGGACATACACTTGTCAATTCAAATTATAGTGCCCTCCTCTCGGATGTAACACATAAATCTATTAAAACATGGAACTGTGATCTATCTCTCTCGAGTATAAACCAATGAGACTTTATTAATATGTAACACTTCAGAGCCCTCACGTTCCTCTCGGACACGCAAGTGCTCTTTCAGATTGAAATCCACAAAGATCCACTCTTGTCTCTCTCGAGTACAAAGAATAAACTCTAATGAATTAACTTTTATTGCACAACAAAGATTCATACACCAACTAGAATAAAAACATAATATGAGAGAAAGAAACAATACAACCAATCAGTTGGGTTTCATCTACGCCTTGGAAGAGAGTCTAGCCAAGCATGGGAAGAGAATCCATCAACAAGTTCTTCATCTTCTTCTTCTTCTTCTTCTTTTGCTCTAGCCTCCAAGGTCTCCAAAAGAACTCAAAACTCTATTCTTGCATACCCCATACGTTCTCCCTTAAGGCATATATATAGGGGTGAAGGAAAACCCTTAAATCCCCTTCCAAATCCAAGTCAAAATAGGCCTTATTTCAATTCTGCGTATACGGCGATCGATCGCTTTTCTGGCCGATCGATCGCTTTACTATTCATTTTGCAGCACGATTTTCCAATGGTCATAACTTTTCGGTCCGAACTCCGAATTACGCGCGGTCGGTGGCATTGGAAAGCTGACTTCTTGAACTTTAACATGAGACATGAATCAGTCAAATCCAACATCTGTACACGAAGTTATGAAGATTTAACCATTGAAGTCCGTTTTCACCTCATTTTTGTATATTACTCTTGTTTCCTACAAAAACCAAAAACTATATTAAAGTAGTAGTAATTCTAATCAAACACTAGCATAAATATAAGTTTAGGAAATAATAAAATGCATATTTCATGTATAGATCACACCCCCAAACCTAGATTTTGCTAGTCCCTAGCAAAACAAAACAAAATCAAATCAAATCAAACAAACTAAAGAACTAATGCATAAAAGTAAACACCACTAATGCATAAAAGTAAACACCACTTTCGTAGGGAACACGATTGCATTGAGCATATGCAACAAGCCGTTAAACCTCTAGGTGTCCCTAGTAGGACGAGTGTTGTCTCGTGAGGGTTTGCAGCCATGCTACCCACAAACATGTATTTATTAATCTAATTAACCTAAGTGCAAAAACAAAGCAAAAATTAAAACATTGCAAAACACACAACCTATTATCCCGACAAATACATACTACAATGCTTAAGAGAATCAACCACATGTACTTGGTTCATAATCAACAGGAATATAGAAGCCCTCAAGTAAGTGGTTTTATTCCACACTTTCATCTTGGAAATTCCTGCTCAAATATAATATAGCGTGATAACATAAATAGTAGAAAGTGTAGAACATTGTAGCAATACATTCTAAATTTCTGTTTATACAGATCCAGTGTTACCCATTAACCAAAGAACATCAGAATCTACATAGTCATCGTAATCTTTAGGTTCATGATAGCACAGATCTGCGCGCCTCCTTCGGGTCCAACATTCTAGATTTGAGAGGATAATACACCACAGACTCTTTTTTTTTTTTTTCGCTAGGACTGTGTAAGGCCTGACTTCAAGATGCTTAGGTTTAGCAATGACTCAGGCCAATGACTCCCAGCCAGTTGACTTAGGGCATTAGGTTTTAAGAGACCGCTTCGGGCCCGAGCATCAGCCTAAGTTAATCCTATAAAGTCAAGCAGCCCCTTTTTCTTTCATTTTGTTTTCATTTTTTTTTTCACATTTTCATTTTCATTATTTATATTTTTCAGCACATCTTTATTTTGTCCAGGCTGTATTATACTCTCAACCTATTTCCGGTTCCAATCCCTTGCCATAGCCAAGTAAATGGTCTATCATGATCTTTTAAGCTCAACAGATAACTACACATCATCCAATGACTATGACTAAAGACATCCCACTGTAAATTAGCATTCAACAAATCTCTAGATGGTATTACTTTATGTAACTAGTGTGTGTAAGTGAATTTTCTTAGTTCAAGCACTTATTCCAAGAAGACTGTAACAGAAAGATATGCTCAGTTAAGTGTATCTATCCTCCAGTATACTTACTCACACTTCCAATGTAAATTAATCTCCTAAGAATTATAGCATGCATCATTACGGGATAAACTATCAAAACCTAAGAAAAAGTACTAACAAACAACTTAAAACTAATCAAATTTTTTTCAAATTTTTTTTTTTGATTTTTAATTTTTATTTTTATGAAAATAATATTCCCTCCCCCAAACCTATTATGAACATTGTCCTCAATGTGAACAAAATATAGCATGACAATGAGCATATAACAAAGAAAATCAAATAAAGGAGAGAATACACCTGAATACGTGGGTTGCCTCCCACCAAGCGCTAAGTTTAACGTCTTCAGCCAGACGTAGCCACGGTCTTGTGCGGGGTTCGGATCCTCAAGAATTCAACCTGGATCAATTAAATGATTGCCCCACACACTCCTATCCTTGTTGCCTATATATGGAGCACATCGTGGAATAAAATGATGGAATGGTGGGTGGGGAAGCTTTGAATAGAAGGGTCCCTGCATTAACCATGAAGAAAGGTCATTAGAAAATTTTAGAATAAAGGGCTCCTTCTCCAAATTAACCATTTTAGCCTTAGGGGCCTCTTCTAGTAACCTAATTGGGAAAGCTTCCTCAATTAGTGACTCTACTAAACAATCTATGAAACAGTTTAAGTTACTATCAATAAACAAAGAGTTAGATTGAGCTAGACAAGGTAGGAATGGTGCTTTAGGAACAAAAGGTTCCATTAATAGTTCCCTAGACTGTGACTCCTCAGATATAGAAGAAGGTTTAAAAATTGGTTCTATCAACACACTTACTTCTTCTTGAATTTCTACACCCTCTTGATCATTATGTAAAACCCACTCAAGCTCCTTATTAAGGGATGTAACATCAAAATTAGGGAAAAAACAGATCCCTTCATCAGAAAATTGGCCCTTCGGTGAGTATGGAAAGGGTTGTCGAACCTCAGGGACGGATTAATATTCTACCAAATTCAAGAGAAAAGCAGCAGTTTTTAATTAATCTAGAGAAAAGCAATGAACTTTAACTAAACTAAGCTGAGATTAATCAATAGGAGAAGTACCAAGGCTTTGAATCCACCACAATAGACTAGTGTATCGTCTCTCTCTCTCTTTTGAATTCAGATTTCCAGTTGGCTAGTGTATTCCTCTCGGACATACACTTGTCAATTCAAATTATAGTGCCCTCCTCTCGGATGTAACACATAAATCTATTAAAACATGGAACTGTGATCTATCTCTCTCGAGTATAAACCAATGAGACTTTATTAATATGTAACACTTCAGAGCCCTCACGTTCCTCTCGGACATGCAAGTGCTCTTTCAGATTGAAATCCACAAAGATCCACTCTTGTCTCTCTCGAGTACAAAGAATAAACTCTAATGAATTAACTTTTATTGCATAACAAAGATTCATACACCAACTAGAATAAAAACATAATATGAGAGAAAGAAACAATACAACCAATCAGTTGGGTTTCATCTACGCCTTGGAAGAGAGTCTAGCCAAGCATGGGAAGAGAATCCATCAACAAGTTCTTCATCTTCTTCTTCTTCTTCTTCTTTTGCTCTAGCCTCCAAGGTCTCCAAAAGAACTCAAAACTCTATTCTTGCATACCCCATACGTTCTCCCTTAAGGCATATATATAGGGGTGAAGGAAAACCCTCAAATCCCCTTCCAAATCCAAGTCAAAATAGGCCTTATTTCAATTCTGCGTATACGGCGATCGATCGCTTTTCTGGCCGATCGATCGCTTTACTATTCATTTTGCAGCACGATTTTCCAATGGTCATAACTTTTCGGTCCGAACTCCGAATTACGCGCGGTCGGTGGCATTGGAAAGCTGACTTCTTGAACTTTAACATGAGACATGAATCAGTCAAATCCAACATCTGTACACGAAGTTATGAAGATTTAACCATTGAAGTCCGTTTTCACCTCATTTTTGTATATTACTCTTGTTTCCTACAAAAACCAAAAACTATATTAAAGTAGTAGTAATTCTAATCAAACACTAGCATAAATATAAGTTTAGGAGATAATAAAATACATATTTCATGTATAGATCAACCACCACCTTGTGTGTAAGTGGGTTATAGAGCTTGTAAGCTTTTGACTCTTCACTGTATCCAATGAAGATGCACTTCTCTCCATGGTCATCCAACTTCTTTCTCTTTGCTTCAGGAACTTGGGGTATCGATAAAATATCGGTCGATCAAAGAGACAAAATATCGGAGACATTGTGTAAAAAAATATCGGTGGTCTAAAACTAGTTTTTACTATGTATTTTCATAATATAACTTCTAACATGAGTGATACTAATTTATACAAGCATAAATTTTAAAATATGCATAAAAATACATATATAATTTAAAATATGTGTTTGCATTTTAAATCCGTATCCTTCCACTTGGCATATGATGGAAAATAAATGGGATAGTTGATTTTTTTTCTTTTTTTTAATATATTTTTTCAAAGACGGCGGTATATTAGACCGAAACCGATATATCAGAGCGACAAGCGCAATATTTTAGAAAAAACAAAAAAAAACGATATTAATCAGTATCGTTTTATCGAGTGGGACCCAATATCCGATACAACATTCCATGGCCTGATCGGTTAGCGAGGTGTTTCTTGAATGGTATCCCACCTATTTTTTCTTAATCGGTTACATCACATCTAATATTTTTTTCTTGATTGATGAGATGGGCCAAGCCTGCCTACCTATAAATTCGAATCCGCTGGCGAAGCTTCACTAACCGTTGATGCAATAAAATAGATGGTGCAAAGGGAAACCATGTGTGCTTAGTTAAACTATGCAGTTTTGCTAAATGCACACAGTTTCTTTGTGCACCATCAATTCGTGCCAATCAATGGCTAGATACGCTTCACTGGTGACTCTGCGGGTGAAGCTCCACACCGTATCTCATCCTTAAGTGGCATGTATTTCAGGATGGAGGGAGTAGTAGACACAAGTGAAGTAACAATGTTGAGTTACTACTATTTAAAAAAAAACAGCTACTATTTAAAAAAAACAGGGAAAATGTATGGGGCCCATAATTGGTTTTGATCTGTGAACCCTACCACTATGGCAGCTGCCTACCCGAGCCACCGATGTAGAGTATAACTAAAAAAAAAACACACACACACACAATGTAGAGCTTACTCGTCAGCAAGCCCTAGAGATTGTCTCCCACGTCAACTTCCTTGGTCGATGCTCACTAAACACCTCCCCCTTGGTGCCCCCGCCCGTGGTATCGACCCTCCTATATAAAATTCCCTCTGCCCTCTACGCCTAACTCCCCCGCTGACTCATCATCATCTATGCGCACGCTAAGACATGGGTTCCTTGCCATCACCGCCACCTCCGCCGCCGCCACGGGAACAAACAAGGGGGCCCGAATATCGGGTGTACGCTCCCTTCTGCACGAGAGCGTCTTCAAACCACGCGTGCGGTAATTGGATCGAATGCTATAACCCGTCGGATAATAACTGGCGCCGGCTGGGCCCCATCCCGGGGCCGAGCGAGGATGGCCTCCTCAAAGGCTTCGCGATGGTCGCACTCAGGGACTCCATCTACATAATCGGAGGCCGGCTATGCAGGAAAGAGGTGGAGGTGGGAGATGATCAGGTGGGGCCGAGGGAGGTGGACGTGGCCATCCTGCCGGCCGTGATGAGGTACTCTGTGAACACGGAGGAGTGGTCGCAGTGCGCGGCCATGGGGACGCCGAGGTTCGACTTTGCGTGCACCGTGTGCGACGACAAGATCTACGTGGCCGGGGGGCAATGCACACTCGGGGGCCGCGCCCGGGGGGTCGCCTCGGCGGAGGTGTACGACCCCACGCTGGACGAGTGGATGGCGCTCCCCAAGATGAAGGCGATGAGGTACAAGTGCGTTGGGGTGACGTGGCAGGGGAGGATCTACGTCGTAGGCGGGTTCGCCGAGCGAGAGGACGACGGGAACACTCCCTTGGGATTCTCGTGGTGGGAGCGGAGCTCGGCCGAGGTGTACGACACTTGGCGGGGGGAGTGGAACCTGCTCCCGGGGATGTGGCAGCTGGACGTGCCACCGAACCAGATCGTGGAGGTGGAGAACCAGCTCTACAGCTCGGGGGACTGCCTCAGCGCTTGGAAGGGCCACATCGAAGAGTACGATGGCAAGCAGAACATATGGAACATCGTGGAAGGGTCCCAGCGGCAGGATGATGACATGTGCGGCCGGCTTGCGGCGGAGTTCGACCGGCGGCTGGTTTACCTCAGCATGGCACCCATTGGGACCCACCTCTACTTCCTGGCGGGGTATCGCCTACTGCGTGGGTCGTCGTCGTCCATCTCCATTGTTCACGCCTTTGACACGTCTTCTCCGTACGCTTGGAGGAGCATGGAGCCCAGGGAAGACGACGAGGCCACGGACAAGGAGCTTTGCGCTCACTGTTGCGTTATCCAACTCCCGTGATTGTAATGTCCGTCTATTTTTCCTTGGTTTTTTTTATTTAGCGTTCAATATTTCGATCGACAACATTTACGGGACGATGCAAGTGTTTTTTCTTTCCTCCGGGCATCTTACGGCGACGCACTTGCCAGTTGCCACCGGCCCCAACCCCAAAAGTTTAAAGTTTCACCAGCAGATCCGCTCTTGCCCCCACTGATATATTTTTTTTCTTTTTCCTTTTCAAACCACCACCCGGCCCTATCCAGGTTGTCCAAGCAAGGGTATCGTCATATCGATAGCCTGATCACTCGTTTCTCTCTTCCCACACCAACCTCTTCGCTTGTTTGGTTCTCTGTCTCGAGTGATGTCCCATCGGGTTACATGCTAGTTAATTATGTCACTGACTGACTAGAAGATCACTTAATAGCTTATCCGTATCTATATTTGTATCCATATCAATACTATTAGTAACATAATAGAAAGGTTGACGTTACCATTTCTAGTTTGCTACCTACGTTCGAGTTTGATCCCCTTTCACCTAAAAGGAGTCTGATCCCCTTGCACCTAAAAGGGGTACGTAGGCAGCGACATCAAAAGATGTTAGTCCATTACTAACTTATTACGTGTACGTTGCCATTGAACTTGTGCATAGTTAGTTGAAGGAAGAAGTTGCGGTCTTGGAAGAGTAATGCCTTAGGTTATTGTTATGCTAAGAAGCTACAGTAAAAGAAAAGAATTATATTGGGACCCAAGATTTTACAGTTGTGCTCTCAATTTTTTATGACATTCTTGAGTTGATACTGAAAATCGAGGGTTAGTTGCTCCCGTACGCAATAGTAACCTTCGTAATAACTAGGCGAGTGTGTAGGGCACTGAGTGGACGGATTATAGTGATTCACTGAATTTAGTGGCTCTCAATTTTACTGTTTAGGTCTTGAGTCGAATGGTACACGGACTGTATGATTAGGGACGTCACATGTGTTGGAATTTTCTAAAACATAACCTGATTCAATCATTTTAGTCCAGAGTTGGATTTGGCATTTGCATCTTATATAACCATGTTGGGTTGCGGTTCAGTTTCACTTCACCAACCCTAATGCGGCCTTGACTGGTTTAGGTGACAACACAGAAAGCCTTGTACTCCCTCCGGTCACTTTTAATAGAGACCGTAACATAATTTGTCAATTTTATTGAGATGTGGGATATATAGTAAAGCCTAAACTTTTAGAGAGAAAGCAAGTACCTTTCATCACGGAGGCCTCTCGACCTCAACCTCGCCCTAGGGTTGTTGCCGGGCATTGGATTGGAGAATAATTAAGGAACAGTACTATCTACTTTTGGTATGCATATTTTTCTAATTATTTTAATTAATATCCTAATTATCTCGATTAAAAGTGACTAGAGGGGGTATTTTTATGGTAGTGTGAGGCAAAGAGTATTTAGATCATATCACTTGAATAAAAAATGGATTCTGTAAACCTAGTACGAGCAGGTTCAGATTTAGCTGGACCTGTACGCTCCATGTTCTAATTTTGGCTTTTTCTTCTTTCTTGTGTTTTTTTTTCATTCTTTTCATTTTGAAGTGGAAGTTTTGACTAGGCCACCCACCTCATACTTTGCACCCTACTTTCTTCTGGCCTAAAACATTTCTCACCAGCCTCTGTGTCGTGTTGGAATTTTGGCAGTGGGAGAGAAACCCTTGAAGTAGACGACATCATTTGGGGGAGGGCTCACAACCGGGGGTGTTAAGTCGGCCATCTTTTAAGGTGGATTTTTAACAAAAGGGAATATAAGAAATGGAGACAAAGATATGATATCAACTCTCCCCCTGGAATTACTGGTGGTGGGGTAAAAGAAATCGTGTCGGTCGATGATATCACAACATCGAATAAAGCTGATATAGGTTAAGAAGCCTCAAAAGGATGATTATTCTGCAGTCCAGGAATCTTTGTCATAACTGGCTGAAGCAACAGCAAGTTCGCAAGACCATGTATAGAGTTATCGTGTATCGAGTTATTGTGTATCGTCTGACATACCGCTAGCAAGCTCTCATAGGATCGGTCTACCAAAGCTCCATTACATTGAGCAAGTGTCTGTCTTGCATAAGTAAGCTAGAAGAAAAAAAAGATATATTTTATCTACAAGCATATAATAATGGTGAATTAAAATAAATATAAAATAAGAGATACTAACTATAGCCAGCTCAATGTCGCCCCTGGGTTGATATAACATCTCTGCCTCATGCATGTGTGACAGGATAAGTCTCCTAGTGTCCTCAAGTGCCACTTCATGTAGGCACTATCAACATCTCGCTTCGTCGTGGCAAGCTCCCCCTAAACTAGAGTGGTCCTCCGCTCATCCCATCTAGTAATATAGGCCACATGATGTGACCTCCAATCAAAACTTGCCCAGCCTTGATGCGAAAATAGCTCAATGAACTCCACAACAGAAGGGGGAAAATCTGCTCTAATCCAAACTCCAACATGACCCGATTCGTAACATGCATATCCACAATGTCAAAACATATGAGTGGCGTCCTAGATAGCCACACATCTATTCCATTGGTACACACTCCAGGTAACTGTGTTAAAACCTCATCATGATATGGTTGATAGTACTTTACTTTTTATGAACTTTGCATTGTTTATATTCAGAACATGTGCAATATAATATAATCACTTGTCCGGATCGTTGGTAGTCTAATTCAAATCTATAATGGCGGAGGACATTGTGAGGATTAACAGCTTTGATCTTCTTAGCATTCCACCTAAGAATATAAAAAAGAAATAAAACAAATTATTTAAAATGCCAATAGAAGACCATGAAATAACTTAAATATATAAAACATACATAACTCTTAACGGAGAAAAACCATCTAGTGGAGTGCTCTGAACGTTTTGACGTCCCACATGCAATCTCTCCCACGACCATAGCTGTTTGACACATAGACATCTAACATGAATCAAATGTGTTATACTTGTGGTAAATAGAGTAGCCAAAGATTATTAATGGTTTACCTGTATGAGGGTGACACACAACGATTAATTACCTCATCTATTTCCCCAAAATGTGAAAAAAAATTAAATAAAAATATAATTTATGGTGTCTTGAAGTGAGAAACTATAATTTTTTTTTCAACTTTGGTAAGTGTTGGATAGATAAAGATCGTTGGTAGTTATCTTAGAGTCCTACTTGAATTAGAAATATGATTTAATAAAGTAAATAGAACTAGTTTCCATTTTCAAACTAGGATTCTGAGTGTCCAACCTGGCCAGGAGTTGTGCATGGTGCCAGGGTCAGGTGCAAAGACATGTCTGGCGGTAGAGTTAAATAAAAAGATTAAATTAATGCAAATTTCAATTAAAGATACATTCCTAATTAAAGTAGGATTAGGCGAAGTGTAACATGATGGGCTAATCTAGACCACTTTCCATCAGAACTAGGAGTCTAGTCGACTGAGCATGGCGCTAGGAATATGCATGGCGCCAGAGATGGGATGCATAGATAAGTTTGAAGTATTTGTATATTCCTATTTGGAGTAGTAGTGTTACACAATGGATTAGCTTAGAACCAAGGTTTTAAAAACCGGACCGGTGACCGACCCAGAATTTCTGCCGGGTAGGTCCAACCGGGTTCAACTCGGGTTGACCCAGTGATGTCGTCATCATTTTTTTTATATATATAAAAAAGGAGGGGGCGGCTCCCTCCGGTGATGGCCGGAGGTGGGGGGCGGCTCTGCCGTCGGAGGGCCCCCTGCCCCGCTGCGTCTCGAGGCAGAGCCCCCCGATGGGGGCTCTGGCTGGTTCTAGGCAGGGCAGCTCCGCCTCGAGGCAGGGGCTCTGCCTTTGCCCCCGCCCCGCCGCATCTCGAGGGGGCTCTGGCTGGTTTGAGGCAGGGTCTGGTTTGCCTCGCCGGGGCAGCCCCGCCTCGAGCCAAAGCCAAAGCCTTTGCCTCGAACGAGGCTGGCGGGGGTTCTGGTTCTGCCTCGAGGCGGGGCTGCCCTGCCTCGAATCAGCCGGAGCCCAGCGGGGCAGCTCCTTCTCGTCTCGAGGCGGTGGGGGCTCGAGGCAGAGCTGCCCCAGTGAGGCAAACCAGAGGCGGGGCTGCCCCGCCTCGAACCAGCTAGAGCCCGACGGGGCAGCTCTGCCTCGAGACGAGGTGGGGCCCCCCTCCAACGGCGGCCAGAGGAAGCCGCCCCCTTCCAGCCGGGGAGGAGAGGGGTCGCCAGGAGGAGGGGCTCCGCCGGAAGGGGGGTGGGGGTGAAACCCGGACCGGACCGGTCGACCGGGTTCCCGGTTCAACCAGCCGGGTTGCCATGACCCAACCGGGTCAACCGACCCGGCCGACCCGATCGACCCGGACCGAAAATAGGTTCGGCTCCGGTCGGACCGGGTCGGACCGGCCTGTCCGGTCCGGTTTTTAAAACCATGCTTAGAACTAGATTCCTTAAAAGCTAGGAGTTTAAACATCTAGAAGAATGTTTGAAGTTGAAGATATGTCTTGCACCATTGATAAGTGTGTAGAAATAAGATTGTAGAGTTCTACTTGAAGTAGGAATGGTGAAGGATAACATCAAGTGATAATCTAGAATAGGACTCCTCAGAAAGCTAAGAGTTTGATCAGCTAGAGGATAAGTCTGGCGCCAGGATGAGTTGCAGAGGGGTGGATTGACTCAATCTCCTGCATGATATACTTTGAGTTGGAGTAGGATTAGGAAGAGGAATCAGATGGACGATGGAAAAAGAAATCCAACAGGCTAGGACTCTGTGTGGGCGCCAGGGATCTGTTACAGATAAGCTTGTTGCTAATAGATAAACTTGATTGAAGATGATGATCGATACAAATAAGAAAGCTCCTTATTGGCTCATGATAATTAAGATTAGCTCTAATAGGAGAAGGAGATTACATTCCAGTTAAAGAAGGAAACCTACTGGGCTAGGACTCCCTCTGGGCGTCAGGATTAGTTTCGGAGAATCCTTGCAGTTATAAACTTAGCAGATATGGATAAAGTTCAAATGGGATAAGGATGAAGAGTTACCAATTGGGGGTGGTTGGGGCGTCCTCTATAAATAGAGGAGCCGACTCCCTCTTTTTCCCACAATTCTTTCTCTCTTTCTCCAAATTGTTCTCTCTCTCGACCCCTATTTTTTCTTCTATCTCGTCCTTCTCTCTTACTAGCCAACTTAAAGAGGCAACAAAGGAGGTGCATAGGACGTTGGAATTAATGTGAAGCGAGAAGATATCGACGGACAGTTTGAGGTAGGATGTTTTTACGCAATTCTTTTTATGGTCATGTTCTTCTACAACGCCTAGATTTTCTTGCGTTTGAAGTCAGATACTTGCGTATTCCTACTAATGTTGAGTTGAACCTTATTCATACTTATACTTTTGTGACTTTGCTTGAATTACATGCATTGTTCTCATGTTAAAATTGTAGTAATCAATTGCGATCGCTTACATGATTCATGTCTCTATTTGTAACACCCAAAAATTCGGTAAGATTGCCAAAACTGCTATTTTAGGAAACTATTCTAAAATATGAAAGTTTTACTGCCTGTTTTGCTTTTTTGGTGAGATCTTATAACCTGGTGTGTTGCATTATTATTGTGATGCTTATGAACGTGTGGAATCGATAAACCAGATTAGGTAGTACACCAGGGCGTGAGGACTAACCCTGGCGCTGGGCTCAACCCGGCGTTGAGACTGGCCTGGCACCAGTGGCTGTGGGCACCTGACGCCAGGAATGGGGGGCCATGTGCCAGGGTGTGAGTCCAGCATGTAGACTCATTTGAATATTTTGACTTATTAAGTTGAATTAGTGTTGTGGTACATGAGTGGTGCAGTGCGGTATAGCACATTTCATTCGCGGGACATCGGAACCGTCCATCTGGGTGCCACGCACCAGATGTAGGAGCATCTGAGAGCCAAAGCCACGTGGACACAGTGCCTTGGGCATTGTGCACGTGGTTGGCATGATAAGATTTGGTTAAGTGGTAGTGAGGAGAGAATCAAGGCGACGCAGGTTTTAAAGATTAGTAAGTCAGGACTTTGCAGCTCGAAAAAGGTGGAGCAGATTCATGGAGAACGTTTTGATGAATAGCTTTTATTTTCTATTTCTTTTGCCGGAACTTTATTAGTGTTGGGTAGTGTATGCCTGGATTTAATGCTTGTTTTATTTGACAGTTTTAATTAATCTCATGTAATAATTTAAGTAGTAATCATTTGCTACATTGACAATGTTATTTGAGACTGGATGAAGAATTTCTTAGTTCTTAATTTCTGAGTTTTGTTATGAGTTCTTGGTGATGTCAATTACACATTCTTTCATAACGATGCAATTGACCCGAGTGATTGAGTATTCGGTCGCGTCCCAAGGTTCTTATCTCGGCTTTTAATTGGTTTACTTACACGCTTCCGCACTTCGATCGAGTTCAGGAATTTTGGGGCGTGACACCCTATCTCTCTTTTATCCCTTTCTCCTATTGCCATGTGTACACCAATCGCTATAGATTCAAGAGAAGATACAGTTATGGGGATAGTGTTAGAAGATGTAGAATCTTCCTCCATTTGAACTTCCTCCTCTTCTTCTTCTCTTTCTTCTTGAGGAACAATCGGAGGAAATTCACCTATTACAAAAGTTAACTTAGGAGAATTTGTAGATGCTCATGTATCTCCAGCCTTCATAGTAATTTTCTTCTTACTTCTTGTATAATATTGAGTTGCATGCATGATTTGCTTATCTTCATCTTTTGAGTTAACCATGTTTACAACAGCAATGCTTGACTCTTTTTCTTTCGGCAGCCAACATTGAATTGCTTTCAAGGCCTTTGACAGACTTTTACTCGAACTTCCAATCTCAAAAGTCGAAGGTTTCTTTCATCTTTATTTAAAGACAACTTCTCCCAACTATTACTTGATATTGAACTTGATTTTCTAAAATTCTTCCTCCTCCTAGGGGCAACCTCCATCGAAGACTGAGGTTCATAACAGGAAAATAGACTTTTAAAATCTTCAAGTGAGAGATCTTCCTTCAACATTGAATGTTCATTGTCTTTATGTGGTGGAGAATTAATTATGTCATCATTCTTCACCTCTTCCCTCTTTCAAACAAACTTCGATCGATCAATGGTGGGTAATGGACCGAGCCTTCCCTCCCTAAAGGGTCGCATCCTTTCAAAATTATTTCTTTGATAACTGATCGTTTAAATATTAAATCTTTGCAAGTGCACAAGGCAATTGTACTACAGTGAGTATTTACGGTTGTCGAACCTCAGGGATAGATGATTAATCTACCAAATTCAAAAGAAAAGTTGTTATTTTGATTTAATCTAAGGAAAGCAATTAACTTTAACTACTTTAACTAAGTTGTGCTTATATGGAGAAATACCAAGACTTCAAATCCACCGCGAAATAAACTAGCTTTATCGTCTCTCTCTCTCTCTTATAGATTCCTAGTTGATTAGTGTATTCCTCTCAGACATACACTGGTCAATCCAAAATATATGCAACTCCTCTCGGACGTAACATTTAAGTAATTAAACCATGGAATTTTGATCTATCTCTCTCGAGCATAGATTAATGAAACTTTATTAGCAAATAACACCTTAGTCTACTTACGTTCCTCTCGGACACACATGTATTCCTCGGAATGAAATTCATAAGAATCACTCTAGCCTCTCTTGAGCACATAGAATAACTCAATGAATTAACGATGAAAATATAACAAAGATCCACATCAACTAATATATGATTTAAGATTAGATAAAGAAACAACAAAACCAATATATTCGGGCTTCATCTATGCCTTGTAAAGAGGTTAGCCGCGCATTAGAAGAGAAACACAAGTCATCTTCTTCTTCTCCTTTCCTTTGCAATAGCTGTCACAAACTCTCCACAAAAGAACTCTTCTCTAGCCTCCAAGATGTCTAAGATCCCTCAAGACGTTCCCCCTTAAGGCATATATATAGGAGTGAAGAAAAACCATGAAAGCCCCTTCCAAATTCATCTTGAAATATGACTTATTTTAGGTTTGCCGAATACGGCGATTGATAGCTGCATTTGCTGATTGATCGCTGCCCGATCGATCTCTCCTTTCCTTCGTATTTTCACAGCATCACGCGATCTTTTGCAACTTTTCTTCCTCCGGCGATCGATCGCTAAAGGTGCCGATCAATCGCTAACAGGGTAACAAAAATTTCAGTAGATACGATAGATTGATAAGGTGGTGATCGATCGCTTTGTTCGTTCGTAGCTCATTATGATTTCAGGGTGATCGATCACGTAAGTTTGGCGATCTGTTACTGTTCATTCGCCAAAATATTTTGCTTCTTTTCTCTTCTTAAGCCAAAAGGATGTAAGTGTTCTTTTCGTATAAAAGATCACTCATTAAAGCATCACTAAATCTAATCAAACACTAACATAAACAAAGTTTAGGAGCTAATAAAATGTATAATTCAAGTATATATCAATAACCAAGTTTTTTCTTGAAAGAATGCATTATGTCCTCATGGCCACATGTAGGGCATCTTGACAAGACATTAGTTTCCAACGGGGAAAGAACATTGTGAACTGAGTCTACCCTTTCTTTTTTATGAAAAGGGTTGCTCGAATTCTCATTTCTCCGTCTTTCGCATCTCATTAGCTTCCATGACAAAGTTTTGGGGTCATTTTGAGCAATAAAATCTTTTTTACACCTCATAATGTTTTCATCTTCTACCATAGGTGATTCACATTTAGGGCATGTCTCATTCTCATGTTCTTCTTTTTTTTGCCAATCATTCCTTTCATGTGTAACCCCCAATCATCATGCAAGTGACCTTCTTTGGCTTTGCCTTAAATGCATTAGGCATTTTCTTTTTGCCAGGTTGAAAGGGTACATCTCGTTCCTGGAATATTATAACCATATGCCCATTCTTTTTTTTTTAAGCCTTTGGGGTCTCAAAGACACGTCGGGCATTGTTTCTTCATGTAAATTCTCCAAGGGTTTAAACTTATTTCTCTTTTGTGGTATATTTGAAGAAGTGGGTGCATAGCATAATTGGTCCCACTCCGAGGTGGTGTCATCTTCCCTCCTCGCTTCAATTACATTATTTTTTATGTTCACCTTCATTTTCATAAATCTTTCCACTTCTTGTTCTAGCCATTAGACCTAAACAAAAACGCCATTAGTAGAAACTATCTCTAATCTCCATCCAGTTCTACTAACTCATTTTATAAATTAATAATGTTTTGAAGACAGTAATAAGCTGAATTAGAGCTCTGATACCAAGTTGTCACGCCTCAGAATTTAAACCTCGATCAGAGTGCGGAAGCTAGCCATAATGCTAGTATTCTTAAGGTCAAATCTCCGACATGCGATCGATCAGTCGTTTACCACCGTCAATTACACCATCGCAATAGAATGGATAATCGACCATCCAAACAATTCAGTTATACAGTCTCTAATAAACATCATCAATATAAATGATGTGATCCTACTTAAATTTATTACAATTGATAAATTTAAAATAGTTAACAAAATAAAATATCCAGTATATGGCACACATAGTCCAACAAATCATAAGGTCTATCAAAATAAACTAGCAAATGAAAATTCTCTTTAAGCATCAGCTTCACCTTCCTGCACCGCAACCTTCCCAACTCTATTCTTTTTCATGCCTGCATCAGAGGATGTGCGAGTACTTCATCAAAATACTCAGTAGGATGTAAAAACCCCACCAGAGAAACAACAAATAGCAAGATGAAGGTTGTAATCAATAGAGACAGGAATATTCGATAATTGTAGGAATAGTCTCAAGATTCACTTTACCTGAGTAGAAAAGTATAATAATAATAATCCCAACTCGCAAGTATAGGGAAAGCCTCAAATTTTAATGACTCCAAACAATTACAAGTGTAAGGAGAGAATTTACCGTAGATAAGACTCCGAACATCAAATGTAGGGAGAAGATAGTCGATTTACCAATAGCTCCAGGCATCCAAAGTGCAAGAAGTTTCCAATTTTTGCTCGCCGAACTTACCACTCGCAAGTGGCTGGTTACCAGAGGTTCTCCCTTCCGAACCTGGCCATGCGTCTAGGATGCTGGCCCCATTAGTGCTTACAGACACAATGGGCGGAGATCGTAAACCTTCCGTAATGTCATACAATCTAAATGTACATATATGCCTTCATCAGCTGAACTATAGAGGTTCATAATTAATCGGAGATCTAGCAAGACATAGCAATGGCTCTCTGAGCATACTATGAATCCACCTCGGAGAGATCCTCATAAGGTCTCTAGTGGAGAAATAGGTTCATATTAAACTGAATAATATCACAAGAGGTGTAGAGGTAGCAAACTCTATGATTCAAGGTATTTTTTACCGGAATAGACTCACTGAAGGAGTATAATAATTATTTGTATCTCTCAACAGAATATGATTCCTCACAAGGACACAACAAAGATTCCAACATCTTGAACAACAGATGACTCACCATTGGAGTATCGAATTGGTTTCAACCATAATTTAAACAACATGCTTCATGCCTAGCCCTAAATAGGAACATCTCTGAAATATGAAATTTGCAACTTACAAGATTGAGTTTACATTAAGAGAATGGTTTTGGAACGTTTGGTCTCCAACTGGACACCCAAACCGACACCAAGCTGTATTAGGAAACCAAGGACGATTTGGCTCTAGGTCACACAGATATATCCCATAATATTAATCCTTTGGACCAACTATTCTTACTGTGATAAACATCATCATGTTTTATAATGTATATTAGTGATACTCTAATCATATTAGACTATAATGTTGAGTATTAGTAGATACTAGTAACTTAAACCCTAATTACAGTAACTATTTTAGTTCATAATAGCTCTCTTCTGACTGTCTCCATAGTCAGCACAATTGAAATTTAACCAAACTTTTATTATAGATAGCCATATGAGTCTAGTTTCTAAAATCATTGACAGTTTATTTTTTTTAATTTTTTTATAATTAGTTATATTTTTTTCACTACAGGCCATTGACGCAGAAACAGTACTGGCCGAGATCCCTGATCTTGATCATACTTAGTCATTATGTTTTATTAAACCTTAATTATGATACTAGGATCTTATTGGCTTTAAGTACACCCTTAATAGGGTTAATCAATCCCTTAAAGGTTCTGAAATTTAGTTATCCCATAATTTTAGGTACCTCACAATACACAAACTAATTTTAAGATATTCCCTTTTTACAAAGGGGGTCTTAATACTAGGAACTCAACTATGATCACCTGGAACAATTAAATCAGATCTTTTACCAAGCAAATATAGAACTTTCTGACTTCCAAACGATCAAGAGATGTATGACGTTCCCATCTAAAAACTAGCATGCAATAAGGAAGATATGACAATAAACTATTATCAATAAACATATTGAAACTCATAACATAATAAAATCTTTCATCAAACCAAGTGCAACTCTACTTACAGAGATAAGACTATATAAGACATCATATAATTCTCGTGAGAATGGATTGAAAGAAATTAAAGCAATTAGGTAGAGAAAAACTATCCTACCACTTTCGTTACGAGTGTCTCGCCCTTCAACACATAGCTCATCTCTTCCTCTTCGCAATGACGCCTCCGGTCAATGCTATGGAAAAGATTTAAGTTAAGGGGCCGTTTAGGGCGTGATTTTTGCTACATTGTAGCATCCATGTTTTTTTCCTATCCAGCTGAAACACGACCTGAGGTGTTTCAGTTGGATGGGGAAAAAAACATGGATGCTACAGTGGATCTGGAAAATCCAGTGTGGATATTTGCTTATAATCACGCCCCAAACGGCCCCTAAGAATAGGGCTTGGAGAAGGGATGAACGTGAGTAAGGGAAAAGAGAAGAAGCACAAGTCATCACACCTAGGGTTTTTGGCATGCAAGTGCATAGGCTGGCCCTTCTCTCTTGGTTTAAATACAAAATTCTTACTCCAACTAGGATATCTCCTCATTTGATTTTCTTTCCTTATCACAAACCCCAATAAACCAATAGGAATCCTCCACAATCTTAAGATGGACGTCCTCTCCTAATTTGGTTAGGATTTGATATCCTTTTCTCAACAAATTTTAACAAACTAGCACTTTTCGGATTTGGGTTCTACCGGTGCGATCGATTGCGATCGATTGCCTCCGTTTCCCATGTTATCACAGTACTTACGATTGATCGTTCTCAAGGGCGATCGATCGTTGCCTACATTAGCCAAATTTTAGTACTTACGATCGATCATTCTCAACGGCGATTGATCGCTACTCAAAATTAAAACTTCCAGTAAAAATGATTGATCGCTGCCATAGGAGATCAATCGTGTCTGCCTTGCTCTCGGTTTTGAATCTGGCCCGATCGATCGCGTACCAAATTTCAAATGCTCCTAACTTTGTGCTCAAAACTCCGAATTGCGAACAATCAGTGGCGTTGCAAAGCTTTCTTTGTGTACTTTTAACACCAAATTGCAAGACACATCAAAACAATCTAAAAAAACATCAAAACTTCTTATTTAGATCAAATTCCTAAGATATCAGGTTTAGCAAACATATCAATTTTTCGAGTGTTATACTTTTCTTCTTAAAATTTTTATGAGTCATGTTTCCAAGCCTTGAAATCACATTTTTTCCCTTCACATTTTTGCTATTGTTCGTCTTCGTCTCGACTCCCTTCGTCTTCATCGGCTGTTCTCTTCCTCCTGAAATTTTTAGCTGTCGTCGCCTCCCAAGTTCCTCAGTACGGTGGTAGGCCACCTAATAGGCACATGAGGGGGTGGGTCGCTGAAAAACGGCCGGGTCGGGGCTGGCCTGCTGAGCTGGAACAAATTATCTAGTGCTCCCTCTGTCCTAGAAAAAGGTTCGCACAATACTGGTTTCATTGGATGGGGTAATACATATAATACTAGGTGTTCTTTATGCACTTATATACTAGGAGGCTTTTTTTTTGTAAGAAGCAAGAGCATCCCTTTTTTGAACGAAACCTCTTTTTCTGTCACATAATTAATCTAATTCTTTTGTCAGTAAAGTATAACTAATTAATTAATGGGGAAATTATATAATAAATCATCAATTTTTTTTTTTCAAAAATGACGCACTGTAGCAAATATTTCCCGCAAATATTTCCCAAATATATGCTGTGACAAGCCACGCAAGCGCCCGCATGACTTTTTTTTTAAAACTAACCCGTAAAAGAGAAAGGCGTCAGTCTGAACCGATGCCTTTCAGTTAAAAGAGAAAGGCACCGACGCCTCTTGAGCCTTTGACTGCCTTAACCGATGCCTCTCGGTTAAAAGAGAAAGGCATCAGTTTGAACCGATGCCTTTCGGTTAAAAGAGAAAGGCACCGATGCCTCTCAAGGTGTCGGTTGAGCCTTTGACTGCCTTAATCATTTTTGTCCCATTTTAAACAGGCAGCCACTTCAACGATGCATATCTCTCTTATTTCTAATCCGTTTTTATCAATTTTTTTTATTCTTCCTTATTTTTAGTACTCTTTCTAGTCATCATGATATCACAAAGATGTTGAGCCATCACATACAATTTATCATAGTTTTTGTAGTATTTTTTGATAAATAGTATGCAATGGATCAACATCTTTATGATATCATGATGAATAGAAAGAGCACTAAAAATAAAGAAGAATGAAAAAAAATTGGCGAAAATAGATAAAAAATGAGAGAGATATGCATCATTGAAGTTATTGCCCCTTTAAAATGGGACAAATTTGTTTTAGTGGGACAAATTTCAACGATGCATTTCTCTCATTTTTTATCCATTTTTGTTAATTTTTTCATTCCTTCTTATTTTTAGTGCTCTTTCTATTCATCATGATATCATAAAGATGTTGATCCATTGCATGCGAGCACTAAAAATAAGGAAAAATAAAAAAAAATGGGCAAAAATGGATTAGAAATGAGAGATATGCATCGTTGAAGTGATTGCCCGTTTAAAATGGGACAAAAACGATTAAGGCAGTCAAAGGCATCGCTTCAACCGACGCCTTTCTCTTTTAACCGAGAGGTATCATCCGACGCCTTTCAGGTTAATTTTAATAAAAAAAAGTCACCACGTGGGCGCCTGCATGGAGCACCTAGGGAAATATTTGCTACATTATGTCATTTGCTACAGTGTTATTTTTAAATTTTTTTTTGATAATTTATTATATAATTTTCCCTTAATTGATCTGATTTTGGGCATGGAAGCTTTTTGTTCACAATTGTCTTTTCTTTTTACTTTTATCAATTTTTTTCTTCATTGTAGAAAAAAGTTACTATGTTTTATTTTGGTTTCATAATCAATCCAAACATCAATCCTTAATACAATCGGGCTATTATAAATGGTGAGAAAAAATTAGAGTGATGTGAGTCCCTGTCGCGTACTCCCCCCTCCCCCTATCCCATCCCAACCCTAAGACGATCACAACGGACTTTTGGCCTCCGGTGCAATACCTTCACCTCGAAGCGATTCTCCTCCCTCTTCTTCTCCGGCCTTCCCGTAACTTCGTTCTTCTCACCGGACGACACCACCAGCATTCTTCGAGGAGGGTATTGCAGGTATTCCCGATTTCCTCTCCCTTTGACTTTGAAGAAATTTCACCTCCTCGGCCAACCTAATCAAGCAAACAAAAACATCAAAGAAGAAAAACGTCAACGTGAAGCCCTCGTATCTAATCGATCGGGGAATTCCACCGATTTTTCTTTTTCTATTGACGGAGGGGGAGCGGAATTTTATTGTAAAAGCGCACCCACCGTCTTTCTTGTTCGTCTTCGTCTCGGCTCCCTTCGTCTTCGTCGACTGTTATCTTCCTCCTGAAATATTTAGCTGTCGTCGCCTCCCAAGTTCCTCAGTACGGTGGTAGTATTTGTCGCTTGGCGGCCGCCTAATAGGCGCATGAGGGGGTGGGTCGCTGAAAAACGGCCGGGTCGGGGCTGGCCTGCTGAGCTGGAACAAATTATCCAGTGCTCCCTCTGCCCTTGAAAAAGGGTCCGCACAATACTGGTTTCATTGGATGGGGTAGTACATATAATACTAGGAGTTCTTCATGCACTTATATAGAGACTTTTTTTTGTAAGAAGCAAGAGCATAGCAAATTTGGTTCTGAACAAAGTTTCTTCCTGTTTCTTTTAAAAAAGAAATTCCCATGCTGTTGATCATATCCCTTTTAAGTCCGATCATTAGACACATGGCTACGTTCACTGGCGACGAGCAGACGAGAATTGGGTTGTAGAAATACATTGATACTCAAGTTAGTTGGACGTGAGTTGATCTTCCCATTGGTGCATTTATGGATTCCAGAGCTTAGCTTTTTACTGTTTTGTCGTGCTCAAATGACAATCACTATCTGTTTTGATCAATTTTTTCTGATGTATGGTTTGCAGACAATGGCGCCAATTTACTTCATCCTCATTGCTTTTCCTTGCATGGCTGGAGCATTTGTGCTGGCAATGTTTCACATCTACAGACATCTTCTGAATTATACAGAACCTACTTACCAGCGTTATATAGTTCGAATCATCTTCATGGTTCCGGTACAAAATTTCTTGAATTATTATGCTTGCTGATTCTGCCTGCCGAAAAAACTCTTTTTTTTTTCTTTCTGTGGTGCCATGCGATTCCAATGATTATTCCTAATGCTGTTCTAATAGACCTTGAAGCGTGGATTGCCTTTTAGCCTGTTTGGGCTACTTAGTTTTCAAAAAGAAAAACTCTGCAATCTGTATTTCTTTTCCTAGCTGCAATGCATCTACTTTTTCATATGAGCAAAATTGCTTATGCCAGTTCCATGTATTATTCAATTGCTTATAGGTCGGGTAAGTGATTTCATGGTGTTCGGAACTATCATATATTCCCACTCCTTCCGTCCTGTTATAATTGTTCCATCTGAAAAAATGTTGATTTTGATTGGATCTTGGAAACCCCATCTAATGGGGGAAGAAGAGCTTCAAAATCAAATTAAGTTGACCAGTGGGAACATCTAAAATGGGATTGTCTTTTTTCCCAATGGAGCTATTAAAACAGGACGGAAGAGTATTATGAAACATCATCATCTACAGTGTCCTATTGTTTTCCCGGTGTTTCTCGTACTTGGCTTCCACTTTTCTGTTCCATTTATCTCATTCTGGTTCTCTCATCACCAACTCCACGTCATTTTTCCTTTTACATCCTCTGGGGGCTCTAATCTGGCATGTGGAACCTCATCATTGAGTTAGCATGTGGTCTAACATGACTCCTGATTGGTTCTTCATTCTAACGTTTTTTTTTGGCAACATTCTTCATCCAACATGGCGAATAGAGTGTTTTTGCAGTCATTCAGAAGTTGTGAAAAGAGTTCATGTACCTTTGCCATGCATGCTTTTCTATATAATCGGTCAACCACTTATCTCGGTTATCAGTACCTAAAAAAGTTGGCTTTTTTGTGGTTGTGTTTCTTCCCCCATGATAGAAATATATGTTTGTCGATATAATAACTGTGGTCAGAATTTTATTTATCATTTAAGTGATTGCTATTTTCCATCTCTAGAAGGTTGCATTATGCTAGGCATTAGCTATCTTTTACTCCAGGGATTTAATATTTTCATTGAACCATGGGATAGCCAACCCTAAGGTATATAGGATAGGTTGTTTATAGATGGTAATATTTGTTCAGCTACAAATATATCCTTTGCGCATTTTATATTGACTTTTGCATGTCTTTGTAATTACTAATATCTCACGTACATGTCTTAACTCCTATTGGCTACTTCTGTTTTTTATTTATTTTTTAAGAAAAAAATTGGAATAATTTATATACTTTTGGGCTTGACAGGTTTATGCATTGATGTCTTTTCTCTCTCTTGTGCTAAATGAAAGCTCAATCTATTTCAATTCAATCCGAGAAGTGTGAGTACGATATTTTGTCTACTTGAGACGCTCAAAATCCTATTTACTTAGATTTGTGTTATGATCCTTTTCTGCAATGACTATTATATGGGATTGGGACTTATAAGTTAGTTTAAGTTCTATTGGAGTTTTGTTTCCTATCGGTATCCACTAGGACTTATGTTACCTACTCTAGTTAGAATTCAGTTAAGTCAGATTTAACCTCATCCCTTGATTGGTCAGTTACAGTTAGATATGCAAATTATGTATTTAAAGAGGGTCATGCCTAACTCTATAAATCGGGATACAGTAATTTGTGAATATTAATTTTACTGAGTTATTCTCATCTATTGTCTCTTCCTTCTCCTCTTCATATGTTCCTCTCCTCTTTCTCTCTATTATTCTCCACTTTCATCCAACTTTCTCGTATCTCTTTGTCATGTTTCCTTTGTAATGCACAAGTCCTAATGGAAATAGAATTAACTAGGTAATATAACTCCTGATAGAACTAAAAACCAATCCCATATAAATTACTAGCCATGGCGGGAAATGGTCATAACAATTGACCAGAGAAAAGTGAAATCTAGTGCTCATTCAGTTTATTTTACTTTTTATGAGAAAATATGCTTCTTGAGTTTGGTTAATACAAATGTTTGAATTACAACTGATCATGGTTTGCAATATTTGATATCAGAGATAACCGGTGTCCTAAAGGTAAGATTATTTTGTTGCACATGACCTGATATGAGATTTTTTTGTAAATTTTGTTCCAGATATGAGGCTTGGGTGATTTATAATTTTCTTTCTCTCTGCTTAGCATGGGTTGGTGGTCCTAGTGCTGTCGTTTTGAGTTTAAATGGTCGAGTTCTGAAGCCATCATGGTGGCTCATGACTTGCTGCTTCCCTCCTGTACCTCTTGATGGGTGTGTTCCCTGGAGCTATACAGAATCTTTTTTCTTCGGCTTTATTTCTGTTTCAGAAGAAACTTTATTTTAACTTTATTGCTGATTATTTGATTGTGGCTGATTAGGCGCTTTATAAGGAGGTGCAAGCAAGGTGCTCTGCAATTTGTTATTCTGAAACCTATCTTAGTTGCGATTTCATTTATTCTTTTTGCTAAAGGGAAATATGAAGATGGCAATTTCAGTGCTAAACAAGCTTATCTTTATGTGACCATCATCTATACAGTCTCTTACTCCATGGCTCTGTATGCATTGGCGTTATTCTACGTGGCATGTAGAGATCTTCTTCGGCCCTTTAATCCAGTTCCCAAGTTTATTATGATCAAATCAGTTGTTTTTCTCACTTACTGGCAGGTAGTTATCTGTATTTTGTTTAATGTTTTTATACTCATTGCATGACGTTTTAGTGTACATTGGTTATTTTAATGCTATATTTTTGAGGACATGAGCTATTAAATAATGGTTGTCGGACCATCAATTCAACATTTTCTCTTACGAGGAAATTTTAACTATTCTTTAGTCTGAGAAGTTGAATGCTATTTTAGAAACCTGGGATAAGGTGAATTGCAATGAATTATTTCTAGTATAAAAAAATCCAAATTGTCATATTTCAATTATTTGAAGCATTATATGATCGCCATTGAGTCAGTTCTATTTTTTTTTGGATGTCATTATTTGCAACAGTGAATCGACTAACCATGTTCAGTTATAGTTGGCCCAATCTGAATATTGAGCCGCCTTTATTTAATTGCTTGAAATTTTCAACCAAAGCATGATACCGAATTTATGGTATAGATAAAAGGAGCCATGGTTCAGGTCTAACATTTATGCCTCTTCATCTTGGTCCGTGTGCAATTTATGTGGAACGCATAGAGTAGGTAATGTTTCTGCTTGAAGCAGGTGCATTTTATTAGTTCTATTATTTGAGCAGATAACTTATGCTTTATGTGTGTGCATGGGATCCTGTTACAGCGAGCTGTGAACTTTTGACAGCTGCCTGTGCATAGAACTAAAAAAGGGCCTGAAGGCCATGATTTCATTTTTAGATCTACGACTGAGTTATTGTGGTATATCACAGAATTCATCATTGAAAGTAATCTCATTATATACTGCAATGTGAAATTCAGCCTCATCATATACTGCAATGCCAGCTTTTGTACTATGTTTAGAGTTTGGTCACATTGAGCTGTCACCTTGGCACAACTGCCAGCTTGCAGAGCAAAAAGGACAGGATAATTGCCTATGATTTCAGGTTGAGATGGACGAAGAGGGAGCTGTAGCAAATTACGGAGGTTAAGATATTCTGATGTGTGAAACCCATCGTATGTGTTGTCTCATGTATTGCAATGTGAAATTTAGCCTCATGTAATTGGTTCGATTTAAAAGATAAACTGTCATCATGTAAGCATGAATGGAGACATGGTGGCCTCCAATCTGCCCTGGTATCACATTTAATCCTTATTGGGCTCCACCATTGGGACACGCATTAACAGACATTGGTTTATGGGGGTTTGACTGCTGAGTAGTTAAATGATCCATCTTCTGACGAGTACCTTTTTCTTGTATATCAGGGAGTTATAGTTTTCCTTGCGGCCAAGTCTCGATTCTTTGACAGCGCTGAAGAGGCTGCTGAGTTTCAGAACTTTATCATATGCATGGAGATGCTTGTTGCAGCTGTAGGTCATCTTTATGCATTTCCATATAAGGAGTATGCTGGTGCAAATATTGGGGCGTCTCATGGCTTTACAAGGAGTCTTGCTCATGTATTGAAGTTCAACGACTTCTACCATGACACCGTTCATCAGGTTGGTATATTCTTACCTACTGCCCTGTTTCATGGTTTTTTTACTTGTTACTATCTTAGCATAATTTTGGAGACTCGCAACCTAATTGATGGACAAGGAATATTATTTTGCAGTTTGCACCAACATATCATGATTATGTATTGTACAATGGCAATGAAGGTGAAGAGGGAATGAGGAAGTATAGGTCACGGACGTTTGTGCCAACTGGACAGGAGATGGATGTTGTCAGAAGAAACAGAGATATTTTTGGGAATAAAGTTGATGATGCACAACTCTATAGTGTTTCTTCCTCTTCTGGAGCAAGCAGCCCTAGGAGGGCAAGCCCAACCACGTCAATGTTGCTTATGGATGCGTCAAATCCTCGTGCAGAGTCTTATGATCTCTCTTTGATTGATATTGATTTATCAATTCTCCAGGACAAAGTTCCAGCAGTGTCGGACCACACTCGTACGCGATGATGGAAATTTATCTTGTATTCTTGCTTGAGTGGCTGTTGTTGAGTGCAATTTCAATTGCATAAGCTGGGTATTCTCTGGGAGGATGGGAACGAATGTTTTGGAAGTTTCTTCCACTTTGTCCGTCGATTCACTTCATTATATCATCCTTGTATTTAAAAACAGACTGCCTTTTCCTTTAAAACTGATGGATATTTCACCATGTGGTAGCCTTTTTTTTCGGCAACACCATGTGATAGTTTAGTACTCTGGGTGTATGGAGGTAATTTTGTGTTTTAATTGATTTATAGATTATAGTGGTATTTTCTTCGGATGGCTGATCTTGGGAGTACTCTGGGTGTTTGGCTGTAATTTTTTATTTTAATTGATTTATAGATTATAGTGGTATTTTCTTCGGATGGCTGATTTGTCACCCCAGAGA